>CM067327.1:124037500-126506250 GCA_034376525.1 Nicotiana benthamiana
TACATACATACATATATATATATACATACATATACATATATATATATACTATATATTATTATTGTTATGGTAACATAAGGGAGGATTATGTGTTGTACGATGGGATCAGATTGCGCCGCAATAACTTATATGTTTCGGTTTCCTTGAGTTGTGTTGGTTTTCGGTATCTTCATTTGAAACTCTAACGATCTGTAATTATGGTCGTCATTGGTTTATTTCTTGAGGATGTAGCTATTACCTTTAGTTGATTGTATTAAGTTGTTCTGTATTTCTTTATTATATACTGCGTACATGTTATAGCGTATATGACATGTCTTAGCCTTGTCACTATTTCGTCGAGGTTAGGCTCAGCACTTATAGAGTACATGGGATCAGTTGTACTCATACTACGCTCTGCGTTTCTTGTGTAGATTTTGGAGTCGGTCCTAGCGGTGGATATTAGTGCGCTCGGATTGGACAGCTTATGGAGACTTGAGGTGCAGCTGCTCAACATCCGTAGCTCCTGGAGTCCCGAAACCTTTTGTTTGGCTATGTACTTTCTTTTCAAATAGCTTTGTGTTATTTCAGACCCTTGTTTGTATTATTCTAGTAGCTCGTGCACTTGTGACACTAGGTCTAGAGATGTGTCAGACGCTTGGTTATTGTAGCTTCCGCATTATTACTTTGAATTATTGCAGTAGTTTCAGTTTTTTCTCATTAAGTAATTTTTAACTGTTAAAAAATAGATAAAATTTTCTAATGTTTGCTTGTCTAGCAAGTGAAATGTTTGAGATCATCACGATCCTGACGGTGGGAATTCCGGATCATGACAATTGTAAATAAAAAAGATTTAAAGTTGAAGGTACTAAATAGAACTTACTACTTAGGTTGTTCAAATCTTTTTAAAATGTATTCGTATTCTCAAATTTTTTAAATATGCATTAAAAATAAATGTGAGTGAATTTTAAAAATATGATATACACTTAGGGTCCATTTGGCCATCAAAAGTTTCACTTTCTTCCGAAAAATTTTGTATTTTTTTTTGAAATAAATGTTTGACCATTAAAGCTTCAAATTTCGCTTGAAGTTGTACTTAAAAAAAATAAAAAAAAATTTAAAAAGCTATTTTTTTTTAAATTTCACTTCAAATCATTTTCAAATTTCAAAAACAACAACTAATTATATTTATGCCCAAACAACTTTAAATTTTAAATACTATTTTCATTTCAATTTTATTTTTCGTTTTTTTCTAAATTTCACAATTCACATGTCCAAACGCCCGCTTAGCAATAATTTTAAGAAAGAATTATAAGAAAATATACATGACTTCACACCATAACAAAAAAATGACCCATATTTTTTAGTTTTACCCACCTAGCCCATATTGTACATGTTTTGAAAGCACTTGCAAATTTAAAATATGTGTTTTTACAACCATTGCTTATAAAATCTATGTAGTTAATTTTTTGTTTTCACAACTATTACTTTCACCCTCTCTTCTTCTCACATCTTGTACATATACTTCAAAGGACCGTGTATTTTTTGCTTCTCTTCTTGTGTCACCTGCTTGCAGTGAAAGAAAATTGAAGAGTGGAAGTCCACCATTATTCCAATTGATTGAAAATATAAAAAGGAGTTCAAAATTTAAATTTGAAGTGATTTGAAGTAGATTGAGCATGACTTGAGTTAAATTTCATAAAAGATGCAAGGAAGAAGACGAAGTCTGTTTTTTATATAATTACGTATAATCTTGTATAATATTGTATACGAGTATAGAAACACACCTTATATACTATTATACACTTTTATACACCTTTATATAAGCGTATGTAGACGAACTTCTTTCACGATTTTCAGTTGCAATTCTGGTTCAAATCCAGTCCAAATCTCCATTAAATGACTTCAAATTATATATACAATCTCATTGTACTATTTCTAACACGTCTAAACAACACTCACTCCAAATTTCTCACAAAATCAAATTCGGAATTTAAATCCACATATTTAAGCTTGTTAAAAATCTAATTTTCACCATCAAATGATTTTGGTTTGTTGAATTAATATTTGAGTGATAACTACTGATTTGAAAATTAATTTAAAAGCTTGAGGAATCTTTTTTAAAAATTAAATAGTAATTTTGAGAATCTATTGGAATTGAATATTAAATCTTAGCATATTATTTAGCGGCTAATTGATTATAAATTAAAATATAAACTATAAAATTAAAAAAATATGAAGCTTACTTGTTCTAGTGTGAAATTTTCCTAATTTTAAAGAATAATTGTATTGGATAAATAGAACTCATAACCGCACCCACAACATGATGTGATAAAAAAGTTGGTAAAAGGGCTACAATATAAAGTGAACAAAATTAATGATGATGTTATGAAATCTCCTATTTAAGGTGAATGTCTATAATTAGAGAGATTCTAGAGTTCTATTCTTGGTAGATAAATCATCCCCCTCCCTATAAATAAAGGGGTCTTCTACCATTGTAAACCACTCCTAACATTCTCTAAGTATCAATAAGAAGAACTCTCTCTACTCTTCTCTCTATTTGCTCTTGTTCTTGAGTTATTGTTCTCGTTCTTATATTATTTCATAACACGTTATCAGCACGAGACTCTACCGTCTCAAGAACCATTCTCGAAAAATCTAAGACTTCTTTGAGCAACCCGATGGGAAGATAGACCACCTAATCGGTGATGGATCCGTGATGAAAGAAGATGGAGCTGTTTGATTTTATTCTACTTATTTGTATTAGTCAATGAATAAATCAATAGTCATTAGTATTAGCTCGTATTAGTTAGTTCATGATATAATGTTAGTATTAGTTCTTTAGAAGGTTTCAATATGCTCAAATATCAATAAAATTTTTATTTTCATGTAGAGGTAGTCGACTAACCTAACAGTTAGTCGATTATCTAATATTTCGCAATAAAACAGAATTTTTGCGCAAGCTAAGATAGTCGACTATCTGATTTAGATAGTCGACTATCCTGGCGAAAGTTCACTGAGATAGTCGACTATCTAAGTTGATAGTCGACTATCTGATAAATATTATTTTTTCCGAAAGGCATGATAGTCGACTATCTGAATCAGATAGTCGACTATCCTAAATAACTGCTTCCCAAAAACGTTGTTTAAACGCGAAACAAAAGAATTGAAGTTGTTTATACTTATGTTTGTGTATTTTTTTTGTATGTTAAACTATGGGATATCAAATATGGATATCTCACAAAGCGAACTTGGATCAACGTCCAACTGTAAAAGTATTTGCCTAGTTGATTCATGTACTACACATACAATACTCAAAGAAAAGAAGTATTTCTCTCAACTAAATATGTGTAAGGCAAACGTTACTACAATCTCTGGAAGTAGTAAATTGATTGAAGGCTCCGGAAGAGCAATTGTAACTCTGCCCAAAGGCACGACGTTAATCATAGAGAATGCAATGTTCTCCTCCAAGTCTAAGAAGAACTTGTTGAGTTTTAAATCAATCAAAATGTTCTCCTCCAAGTTTAAAAGGAACTTGTTGAGTTTTGAGAATCCATTTTAGAGAATGCAATGTTCTCCTCCAAGTCTAAAAGGAACTTGTTCAGTTTTAAAGATATCATTCAAAATGGATATCATATTGAGACAATAGATGAGAATAATCTTGAATTCTTCATGAAAACGAGGCTGCCCATTTCGGTTTGGGTTCACGCCATTTTGTATATAGCAATGCTAGTTCGTCTCTGACTGACGAATTCACACAAATATTCCCCATTGCAATTGGTTTTGGGTCATGAACCCAATATATCCCATTTAAAAATCTTTGGATGCGCAGTATATGTGCCTGCAACACCGCCATCCCGCACCAAAATGGGTCTGCAAAGAAGGTTAGGAATATATGTCGAGGTTGAATCGCCCTCCATTATTCGCTACCTCGAAACATTGACAGGAGATTTGTTCACTACACGATTTGCAGACTGTCAGTTTGATGAGACACTTTTCCCAAAATTAGGGGGAGAAGTTGGTGAAACCAAACGGGAAATTTTGTGGAAAAATGCATCATTATCTCATCTTGATCCACAAACCTCTATTTGTGAAGGAGTCACAAAAGATTATCCATTTGCAAAGAATAGCAAATCAAATGCCTGACGCATTTACAGATTTGAAAAGGATAACAAAATCACATATCCCCGAAGTGAATGTGACGACATCTGATTCACGAATACATATTCATTATTGGAAGAATATGAACATGAAATTGGTATTGAATATACCACACTCACCCCTAGAAGGAGGTTTAAAATTCCAATTCATCTATGTTAAGAAATTAATTAAAAATAATTTCTTTTTTAATAAGGAAACCATCAGCTCCTATTTTTCGAATGCATAAAGGGAAATTTATGGGAAAACTTATATAAATATTCCAAATAAATTTTAACTTATCAACATTTAATCATTAGTTATAGATTTACCAAAACTAGCCAACAAAAATTAAAAAATCAAATAATAAAGTTTTTTCTATCAAAGAATACAAAATCACCTTTCATATTTTTAAGCGTGATTAGTAACATTAGATACAAGACGGAAAGAAAATTTCATGGACGGGGTAGCAAATAAGGTGATGAAATACAAAAAGCTATACAATATTTCAAAAATTAAACAAAAAAAAACTTTTTCAATTGGTATAGTTGAAATTCATTAAAAATATAAATATAAGTTAATATACAAATTTTGAGGAAGATTGGAGGTGATTTGGACTGATATTATATCAAAATTCGCAACTAAACCGAGTTCAAAAAAGTCTTCTATGACATATGTATCAAACATGTACTACGCATGTATCTCACACACAGTTAAACAGGGTATACATATGATACACAATTGATATAAATATGATACATATATGTGATATACAAATGATATACAGTGTGATACACAAATGATATACAATGTGATGCCTAATATTATTTTTTTCACGTTCAACTTTACTTCGAATTTTCAATTCAAACCACCTCAAAACTTCACCAATTCATCCGAAAACTAAGATTCAATATCCTTAAATTGTGTCCAATCTATTCTAATAATACCTTCTCAAAACAAAGCAAAAATTTAATTTTTTGGGGAAAATTTCACATTACAACAACTCAGCTCCATACTTTTTAAATTTTATAGCCCATATTTCAATTTACAACTAATTAACCCAAAAATAATTGATTAAGATTCAACATCCAACACCAATAGGTTCTCAAAATTACTATTTAATTTTTAAAAAAGATTCCTCGAGCTTTTAATTTAATTATTGCATCAGTAATTCTAACTCAAATATTAATTTAACAAACCAAATTCATTTGGATGGTGAAAATCGGACTTTTAACAAGCTTAAATATGTGAGTTTAAATTTCGAATTTGATTTTGTGAGAATTTTAGAGTGAGTGTTATTAGACTTGTTAGAAATAGTATAAGGAGGTTGTATATAAAATTTGAAGTCATTTAATGGAGATTTAGACTGTTTTTTAACAAAATTTGCAACTGAAAATCGTGAAAAAAGTTCATATACAGAGGCTTGTATAAAGGTGTATAAAAGTGAATAATAGTGTATAAGATGTGTTTATACACTCATATACATAATTATACAAAAAACTGACTTCGTTTTCTTCCTTATGTCTTTTATGAAATTTAGCTCAAATATACTCCAAATCACTTCAAATTTAAATTTTGAACTCCTTTTGATATTTTCAATCAATTGGAACAACATTAAATCCAAATAACTAACAAATTCAAAAAGAAAAACTCATTTTCAAAAGCAAAGCTTTGAATTGTGTTAAATGGTGGACTTCTACTCTTCAATTTTTTTACATTGAAAGCAGGTGACACTAGAGGAGAAGCAGAACATACACGGCCCCTTAAAGCATGTGTAGAAAATGTGAGGAAAAGAGGGAGCGAAAGCAATGGTTGTGAGAACACATATTGAACTCCATAGCTTTTAGAAGCAAAGAACACTTATTTTGAATTTTTCAAATATGTACAATATGGACTAGGTGGGGTAAAACTTAAAAATATGGGTCATTTTTTGTTATGGTATGAAGTCATGTGTATTTTCTTGTAAATTTTTTTTTGCTACAAATAGCTAATTGGCTAATTTGGCTAATATTAGTATTATTTTATCAATTGGTCAATTTTTATAATGAGCTATTTATAAATGGACATAGCCGGTAATTTTCCCAATTCATGCTCCTATGTAATAGATCATTATTACTTTTAGCCCACGCCAAAAACTAATTACATTTGGTAGCCGAAAAAATATATAAAACTTATATTATATAACATACTTTATATATATATATATATATATATATATATATATATATATATATATATATATATATATATATATATATATATATATATATATATATATATATACAAAAATAATATACAAATTATATATAATTTTTCAACTGTTATTTTTACCGCACCTATACAATGTCATTTCTTCATTCTTCAATAGCTAATTTAGGGACACCGGATAGTGATTCCTTATCAATTATAATGGTCCTTTTGACTATGGCAATTAAATTTGAGTGTGAAAAGAGAGACAGATGCAATGGTTAACTGACTGTCACAACATGATATTTTGTCAAGAATAGAAAGTTGACATTGAGAAATAATCACTAGCAAAAACTGATTTATTGTTTTAAAAAAAGCCATAGTTAGACAAATAAACAGAAAAAGCTAGAAATTAATAATCACTAACTAATAGTAGTTTTCGAAAATTCCTTTATATTTTATGCTACTATAGCATTTAATAATTCTACTTAAAAGAATTAATCTAAATAATTGCTTAACCTAAAAAACTACATAATAAATATAATCAGCTATTTATATGAAGATTCTCTTTATTAAAGTCAAACTCCAATATACAACACTACCCACCCTACTGTTTTTTTTTTCCTCATAGGATTCTTGATCACATCTACTACTTCAAAAGGATAAGCAAATCGTTCAAAAATTTTCCTTATAGTGACGAAAATTAGTATTCTTTTCTCTCACATCAGTTTGATTCAAAATTAGTTCCGCTTTGGAAAATTAAGAAAATATTAAGAAGCCGTTTGGAATAAGAATTGTATTTTTTTGAAAGAATAATAATATGTGAAGTAAACTGAGAAATAATATTTGGAATTTGAATTATGTTTGAATATGCATTTCACTTGAAAAAATATTACAGTTTTGTGAGCGGAAAAAGAAAAATTATCTGAAAATTTTTAAAATGTGGTCAAAACCATTTTTTGTTTGTTGAAATATTTCTACAAACTTGCAAAATATCATGGACAAGCACATTTTAAAAAAAAATTTAAAAAAAAAAGAAAAAGAAAAAAGGAATTCATGGCAAGTGAGGCCTGAGTATATTTTTGAATTTTCTTTTTACAAATCACTATTGTTTAGTGGTTATTAGCTACCATTTACTATATTACTTCCTATAATTATATTTTTAGAGTTTTTAGAGTGTATTCGATGTATTAAAACTACTGTATTCATGAATACAGTAGCATTTATTGGCGACAAACATGGAATTACGGCTGGACAAATTATTGTGTTCGACTGTATTCACAGTGTGAAATAGGGGATTACAGCTAGACATATTATTGTATTCGACTGTATTCACAATATGTATTTGTTGATACAGTAACGTAAATAGCTCAATTCATGGTCTATTCAGCTGTTTTTAAACAGAATGTGAATCAATTAACATAATAGACTCCTAATATAACTCAACAAACTCAATTATAAATCTGAATATATAAATTATATTAATTAAATATATATATATATATACACATGAATACATTCATTGAATATAGAGAGACAATGGTACAATAAAATACATGAAATATAGCGAGATACATTGAAATACAATGAAAAAAAGATAATATATACAATAAAATACATAAAATACAGCGAGATACATTGAAATACAATGAAAAAAAGGTAACAGATTCTTCAAGTTGCTCAGCCCAAACTCCGTCATCTTTATTCAAGAATAAACCTAATGTCGTCTCGTCGATAGCAGATTTTGAACCTCCATGATTAACTCCAATTTACCCTATAAGAATTATCGACCAAAATTGTACTGTGCAAATACTATAAAGATTGGTGGGGGATCTGAGAGTGGTCACATTTCATGAGGGACATTAGGGTACATGCAGCCAGCGGAGCTCCGAATCAAAGGAGACGGACTATTAATTTAATGGCTTTGAGAAGGCAGGAATCCACTTTCGTTCTAGTGGAGTTGGTGGCTTTATCAGTTAACCCTACCACAACCATTTTTTTCTTTTTGTTACTCCATAGGGGTTACCTATTTCATGGGTTATCTCCTCCGAATCTACTTTTGTTTCCCATGGTATTTGGAGATGAAAAAAATCCACTGACTTGATTTTGAACCAGATGGGTGTTTTTATCTCGATGGAGTTTAGTGGAATAGAGAGGTAGGGGTGTACAAACCGAATTTTAAAAACCGCATCAAATAGAAAAATAGTTGTATTCTAGGGTCTGATTTCGACATTGATTCAGAGCCCCGGGCCACTGACAAAAAAATTTCGTTCGAAGATGAATCGGTAAAGAATCATGGTTCTATTTATGGAGAAAGACTAGCGTTGAGAGAGAAAGTGAGGGGGTTGGAGAAAATTTTGAAATATGAGAGAGAAAAATAATATAAAGCGTATTTTATGGCTTAAGGGTAGGAAATGACCATAAATAGATACTTGGCTATAAAAATTAAAAGGTAGCTATGGAATATAATTTTTTAAAAGAGTATTTATTTAAAATAAATAAGGTATCAACCTTTACTATGAGAGGTAAAAATTCTTATATCTTTCCAAATCCGGCCTAATAAACTCTTTTGAGATAAATTAGCATTGAAATATTTGTATACTCCATTAAATTAGAGTGTACTCCTATGTAAAGATATGCAAGAGAGTGGAAAATTTTATTTTGTGTCTCATATAACTTTATTTTGTGTCTCATATAACTGACACTAGTTGTATGAGGTTCTTTTTTGTCTTACAAATTATGGACCCAGAAGTGTAAGATTGGGGTCCACAAATTTGTGAAACAAAAAGGAACCTCATGCAACTAGTATCAATTGTATGAGACACAAAATAAAATTAGCTTTTTTTATGAGAGTAGTCAAAATGTCATGTCATGGCTATTTTTATAGGTGGTTATTGAAAAATAGCCAACGAAGTTATTGAAAACTAGCTACTATTATTTAAGGCGGAAATAAAATTTGAATAAAAATATCCTAGCTGAAACATAAAAAATTTCAGCATAATATGTTGGATTATGGAACTCTTGCATATAAACTCCAACATATTAAGTTCGCACTCCATCATATTATTAATTCCAACACATTATGTAGGAATCTCATATATAAAAAATTCGGACTCTAGCATATTATATTGAAATATTTTCGAAATTTAAGGTTATTTTGTTTAGATTTTTTTCCACATGAAAAAATCACTAAATTTTGAGTACTTTTAAAATTATGATTATTTTTCAATTAACAGTTATTCAAGCCATTTCTGATTTTTTCCCAAGAGAGTACGGTTCAAGGCCCAGCCCAAACACAACCCCGCTCTCCTTTCCTAGACAAAAATAGTAAAGATGATATACACATAATATGTATATGCAATTTGGATGGAAAGAAACAAAATGATTTTTTAGCTAAAGGAGATTACAGAGGACACACAGTGACTAGAGAGATTGTTCATATTTATTATGTTCGAGCTAGTAGTACTACTAAGAGAATGCTCCAATTAGGGGTGTTCATAAAAATTCAAAAAATCGAACCAAACTGAAAACCAAACCAAATCGACCAAAAAAATCGATACTTTTTGGTTTGGTTTGGTTTTGGTATTAGTCAGAAAAAATCTGACCAAACCGACTATAGGAGTAGCTACTTCAATTTTATTATATATATATATATATATATATATATATATATACATATACACACACACACACATATATATATATATATATATATATATATATATATATATATATATATATATATATATCTATATGTATGTATGTATGTATGTATGTATGTATGTATGTATGTATGTATGTATGTATGTATGTATGTATGTATGTATGTATGTATGTATATATCTGTGTATGTATGTATGTATGTATGTATGTATGTATGTATATTATTATACAAAGTTTCAACTTATGATAAATGTTAATAGTTTGCACTTTTAATATAATTCTTTACCTTTGCATTCTAGTTTGATTGGTAGTTTTCTTTTGTTTAGTGTAAGAAACCATTTCGTGTTAAAAATAATATATTTTTAATTTAGTCCTTAAATTATTCATCACTATTTGATTCAATTATCATCAATATATTTGGTAAATATAGTTTTCTCAAGATTTGATAGTGTTATATTGAAAATGTGATCGCTTCAATATGTATTTGATAGTGTATGTCTTATATTTAAGAAAAAACCGACAAATAACCGAAAAGTCGAAAAATCGACATAAATCGAATCGAGAAAAACTGATTTAGTTGATTTGGTTTAGTTCTAATATTTAAAAAATTGACATACTTAATTTGGTTTCTTTTTAAGGAAAAATCGATTCAAACCGGACCATGAACACCCCTAGTTTCAACAATGTAAATTTTCTATGTAGATCGACTTAATAGTTAGTAAGTAGGAGGATATAGAGTAAGTTAAATGTTTAGAGAAAAATTAGACCGAGTATAAAGTCGGATCAATTTGTAAATACTTTTTGATTATTAATGAAAACTTTACTTACCAAAAATAAGAAAGACGCCTCCGTTTTGCTGAAATTGGGACCAGGGGAGTCTCGGCCCACTTTAAATTATTTTTAGCTATTTTCACACAATGCATACATGTGTATATCATATACTAAACCTTATTATCGAAAATGTTCATTATTTGGTTTTTACCCGCCTGGATCATAGTTTGTTTACAAAAATTATACCAAACCAAAAATAAGTGAATTCTACCCTAAAAAAGCGCCAATTTTATAGCAATCAGATTTAATGTGATTCTATCACCATTAATTTCGAAATTTAAAACAGAAGAAAATCCATTGCAACGTAATTCTCTTCTTCTCCATATATTTTCCACCATTGATAACCATTAAAAAGCTTGAAAGCTTTGAATTCAAATTTGAATTTTCAAAAGTCATTATTTGTTTGGATTGGGTGTTGTTGTAAATAATTCGAAATATGTTTAGGAGTTTATATCTCAATTTTGAGGGGTTTTGGTGAAGATTAGACTTAGTTTTGACTGAATTTCAGATTGAAACTCGTCGAAGAAGAAGAAGACATATTTTTCCAGAAATTGTAGTTAAATTGTAGAATTGTAGATAAAATATAGATACATTGTAGATAATTTGTAGATAAATTGTAGATTGGGAAGACTAAAACTTCTACAAGTCTTCTACAATTATGTCGAATATGCCGATTATGCTACAATTGAAAATCAGTTGGATTGAGTGTTGTTGTAAATAATTCGAAATATGTTAGGAGTTTATATCTCAATTTTGAGGGATTTTGGTGAAGATTAGACTTGGTTTTGACTGAAAATTTCATATTGAAACTCGTCGAAGAAGAATAAGACATATTTTTCCAGAATTTATAGTTAAATTGTAGTTAACTTATAGAATTGTAGATAAATTGTAGATAAATTGTAGATTGGGAAGACTAAAACTTCTACAAGTCTTCTACCGTTATGTCGAAAATGCCAATTATGCTACAATTGAAATGAGAATTGGAATATTAAAATTCAATGTATTCAGTTTGTAGATACAATTTCTACAAATAAACTACAAATCAGTTTAAGTATTGTATAAAATTATATTGTTACATTTATACGAATGACAACATTGTTGTGTAATTTTGAAGCAAAACTAACACATTAACGTAACTGACGAAGTTCATATATTTGTTAGAGAGCCTTTTATTTTTGGGCACAAGAAAAACATGCAGAAAAAAAATGTCTCTTATTTAGCAGTTGTTGTACGTTATGAAGATGATCCTTCATAAAAACGCAAGAAGTCTTCATAACTGTAAAATATTGTAATTTGGTAACTTATACACCTAATGAATTTAATAGTGATTACCGTATATTAAGGTGGAGGAAACATAATGAAAGAGAAGAGGAGGACAAAAAAGGAAAAAGAATATATGCTCCTAAAATCATGCCTAGAATAAATGAAGCAATAATTATACCCTTAATTTGAATTATGGTACATAAATTGAAATTTGGTATGCTTAAATGTAATAAACACAAACCTTAAACATGGGAGGTAATAAGGTTTGCTACATGGTATAGATAGGTAAAAATCCCAATAATCTATACCATATAACAAACCTTATTACCTCCCATGTTTAAGGTTTGTGTTTATTACATTTAAGCATACCAAATTTCAATTTATGTACCATAATTCAAATTAAGGGTATAATTATTGCTTCATTTATTCTAGGCATGATTTTAGGAGCATATATTCCTTTTCCCTTTTTTTCCTCCTCTTCTCTTTCCTTATGTTTCCTCCACCTTAATATACGGTAATCACTATTAAATTCATTAGGTGTATAAGTTACCAAATTACAATATTTTATTTCGAATGAACAGAAAATTACTGTTTCAAGTGATATTTGTATTGTATGTAAGCTCAAATTTACAAATACTCTTTTTATTGTCAACTTTAAATTTCAGCTTTTACCAAATATTGTCCAAACGACTATTGTATTAATCCTTAGTAAGTTATTAGGAATTAGATTCAGATTAGAAATGGAGATTATCCTACGATGAGTTCTACTTTGAACTATCCAAAATATTAAGTCTTGAAGGTATAAGTTAAGTATACACCTAAAGTGAATATATGCTCCTAAAATCACGCCTAGAATAAATGAAGCAGTAATTATACCCTTAATTTAAATTATGGTACATAAATTGAAATTTGGTATGCTTAAATTTCTTTGACACAAGATTGTAGTTTAATTGTAGTATAAATGTAACAATACAACTTTATACAATACTTAAACTGATTTGTAGTTTATTTGTAGAAATTGTATCTACAAACTGAATACATTGAATTTTAATATTCCAATTCTCATTTCAATTGTAGCATAATTGGCATTTTTGACATAATTGTAGAATACTTGTAGAAGTTTTAGTCTTCCCAATCTACAATTTATCTATATTTTATCTACAATATATCTACAATTTATTTACAATTCTACAATTTAACTACAATTTCTGAAAAAATATGTCTTCTTCTTCGACGAGTTTTAATCTGAAATTCAGTCAAAACCAAGTCTAATCTTCACCAAAACCCCTCAAAATTGAGATATAAACTCCTAAACATATTTTGAATTGTAGTTTAATTGTAGTATAAATGTAATAATACAACTTTATATAATACTTAAACTGATTTGTAGTTTATTTGTAGAAATTGTATCTACAAACTGAATGCATTGAATTTTAATTTTCCAATTCTCATTTCAATTGTAGCATAATTGGCATTTTCGATATAATTGTAGAAGACTTGTAGAAGTTTTAGTCTTCCCAATCTACAGTTTAGCTACAAATTATCTACTTTTTATCTACAATTTATCTACAATTCTACAATTTAACTATAATTTCTAGAAAAATATGTCTTCTTCTTCTTCGACGAGTTTCAATCTGAAATTCAGTCAAAATCAAGTCTAATATTCACCAAAACCCCTCAAAATTGAGATATAAACTCCTAAACATATTTCGAATTATTTACAACAACATCCAATCCAAATAAATAATGATTTTTGAAAATTCAAATTTGAATTCAAAGCTTTCAAGCTTTTTAATGGCTATCAATGGTGGAAAATATATGGAGAACGAGAGAATTACGCTGCAATGGATTTTCTTCCGTTTTAAATTTCAAAATTAATGGTGATAAAATCACCATTAAATCTGATTCCTACAGATTTGGTGCCTTTTTAGGGTAGAATTTATCTATTTTTGGTTTGGTACAGATTTTGTAGCAAAACTATACACTAGGCGGATAAGTACAATATTATGAACATTTTTGGTAATAGGTTTGCTATATGATATAAATAGGTAAAATCCCTTAAATAATTCATATTTTAACATTAATAATAGTAAAATTTATCATATTAATCTTGATTTATTCCTTGAAACTATCACAAATATTTGTAGTGCAACTTTAAAGTAAGAAGTTAATTGATATCTGGAAAAACAAAAAACCGACAGACGCCTCCGTTTTGCTGAAATTTCACACGTTCCTTCACAGAGGTGAGAGAGGTAGATAAAGAAATCCAGAACCAAATATCGTGCTATGTCTTTTTTGAAGAGTGGAAACATTTGCTAATCAACATGACTCTAGGTATTGACTTCTCTCTTTCCTTTTCTTCCTTTTCTTCTTTTCATAAATTTTAAGCCTAAAAATTAGTATTCAAATTCTTCTGCTTAGTGTTTGTATGGTTGTTGGAATCCTAAGGTTGTAAATGTAGTTTGAGTTTATGCTTGAAGGAAAAATTAAGTAGTAGTAGTGTTTTTCTCACGAGTTGTTTACTATGATGAATTGGAAGTTTTACTGTTTAGTGATGAAACTTGAAGTTTTAAAATTTGAGAAAGCAACTCAGATTCCTCAATTTATAACTTATATCTGCCAACCGATCTCAAAATGAAAATGTTTTATTTTACTCCTATTAAGTAGTCGAAGAAGAACCTGAGGGGTAGCTCGGCTGGTAAAGGCTCGAGGACAAAGTCCTTCAGGTCACCAGTTTGAGCCCTCGGTGGGCCACTGGAGGCATTACAAACCGGCCGTGTCTCCAAGGCCCCGTGGAACTAACCGTGCACCCGCATTGAAACCGGGAGACCCGGTGGGTACAGATAGTCGGGTTCGCAAAGCAACGCCCGGAAACTATGGTTAAAAAAAAAGGTTGCGAACACCCGGAAACTATGGTTAAAAAAAAAAGTAGTCAAAGAAGAAGAAGACAGAAATAAGGAAAAAGGAACATTTCTGAGAGAATTAGGTTTCAAACCCTTCTGAGTAGAAGCACTTTTAGTCTAGTCATTTCGTGCCCGAAAATCACAATTAAAAAAAAAAAGTAGTTGAAGAAGAAGAAGAAGACAGAAATAAGGAAAAAGGAACATTATGAGAGAATTAGGTTTCAAACCCTTCTGAGTAGAAGCACTTTTAGTCTGGTCTTCGTGCACCGTAGGGTATAGCTTAGTGGTCAATGAAGTGAGAGGAAAACCATGAAGTTTCACGTTCAAATCTTATATGGTAGGAGGCAAAATATACTATGTAATGGAAACAATTTAATGCTCTGAGAAAGATAGACAACTAGAAGATTGATAAGGTGTGATTACAAGCAAATTCAAGTACTTTCTTGTTACACTACAAAAGCAATTAAACCTTTTAATAGGTCTAGGTAATTGTTTCCATTTGGTACATTATAGTTAATCCAAAAGAAGAAGGTATTGTAGATCCATACCATAAGTTAAGGACTACGCATTTAGCATCCAGGAGTGATACATCCGTTGTACCTAAACTAGTTGGAGAGGCAACTTATTAGTCTAGGTTTTGGTTTAACTGACATTAGTTACATGTGCATACAAATATCCAGGCAAAACCTAGTTCTGGTCATGTTTTTTCATGTTACCTATCAATACAATGTTTGTTCTGGTAACAATTTACTTTTAGTATATAAGTTTTCTACTTGGTTCTTATGTTTTTTGGCATCATTGTATTTTAAACAGTGTATATCAGAATATATAGCGGTTGATTTAACCTTTTCCTTTTTGAGAATTTTCTTAGTAAGTAAAGTCCTTTTCTTTTCAAGAATTAGTTAATTTGAAGCTGATTTTACAAAGATTTATTGAGTTTGCAAAGGTTTTTTGCTGGTAGAAGATTCTCCTATATTGTAGATTATATCATATGTCTTATTGTTCTGACTTCTTGACTTTGTTTAGTTGTATTTGTTTGTGCATCCATATAAGTTGAAACCCACATAAGCAACAAATTGTTGAAAAGACAAGGTGGTAATATTAAAATACAATATAAATGGTCGTGTTCTTTTTTTCCTCCTCTTTTATAGTATATTGTTTAGCAATCAATTATTAATATATGATAGTTTGCAGCTCTACTATTTTTATAGTTCAATTTTCTTTACTGCTGTGACTGTGCTTGCCTGAGTCGAAGGTCTTTTGGAAACAACCTCTCTACTTGCACAAGGTAGGGGTAAGATCTGCGTACAAACTACCCTCCCAGTTACGTTGTTGTTGTTAGAACATTCTTAGAGAATTAGGTTTCAAACCCCTCTAAGCCGAAGCACTTTGAGTCGGGAACCGCCTGGAACCGCCAGACCCGCGGTTCCGGAACTGCCAGAACCGGAACTGGGTGGTTCCGGAACCGTATGGTTCCGGTTCCGGCTCCGGAACCGCCAGAACCGGGAACCGCCAGAACCGGAACCGCCAGAACCGGGAACCGCCAGAACCGGAACCGTTTACCCAAATAGACCCAGAACCGGAACCGGATACAGCCTTAATGGTAAGGTTGATCGTCTTAAGGCTCGTCTTGCTGCCAAGGAATATACTCAGATATTTGGGCTCGATTACAGTGATACCTTCTCTCCCGTGGCTAAGATAGCTTCAGTCCGCCTTTTTCTCTCCATGGCTGTTGTTCGCCATTGGCCCCCCTATCAGCTGGACATTAAGAATGTTTTTACACTGTGACCTTGCGGATGAAGTTTATATGGAGCAACCACCTGGGTTTGTTGCTTAGGGGGAGTCTCGTGGTCTTGTATGTCGCTTGCGCCGGTCACTTTATGGTCTAAAGCAGTCTCCTCGAGCCTGGTTTGGTAAGTTCAACACATTTATCCCGGAATTTGGCATGATTCGAAGTGAAGCTGATCACTCTGTGTTCTATCGGCATTCTGTTTCGAGTCTCTGTATTTATCTGGTGGTTTATGTTGACGACATTGTTATTACCGGCAATGACTAGGATGGTATTGCTAAATTAAAACAACATCTCTTTCAACATTTTCAGACTAAGGATCTGGGCAAACTAAAATATTTTCTGGGTATTGAGGTCGCTCAGTCTAGCTCAGATATTGTGGTCTCACAACGAAAGTATGCCTTAGATATTCTTGAGGAGATAGGAATGACAGGTTGTAGACCTGTTGACACTTCGATGGATTCGAATTCTAAATTTCTGCCAGGACAGAGGGAGCCGCTTAGCGATCCTGCAAGATATAGACGGTTGGTTCGTAAATTAAATTATCTTACAGTGACAAGACCTGACATTTCCTTTTCTGTGAGTATTGTGAGTCAGTTTATGGGTTCTCCGTGTGATAGTCATTGGGATGCAGTTGCTCGCATTCTTCAGTACATAAAATCAGCTCCAGGCAAAGGGTTATTGTTTGAGGATCGCGGCATGAGCAAATCGTTGGATACTCATATGCTGATTGGGCAGGATCACCGTCTGATAGATGTTCTACGTCCGGATAATGTGTCTTAGTAGGAGGAAATTTGGTGTCTTGGAAGAGCAAGAAACAGAATGTAGTCGCTCGGTCTAGTGCAGAAGCAGAATATCGAGCGATGACTATGGTAACATGTGAGTTAATTTGGATCAAACAGTTGCTCAAGGAGTTAAAATTTGGTGAGATTAGTCAGATGAGACTTGTGTGTGATAATCAAGCTGCTCTTCATATTGCATCAAATCCAGTGTTCCATGAGAGAACTAAACATATTGAGATTGACTGTCACTTTGTTAGAGAAAAGATACTCTCGGGAGATATTGCTATAAAGTTTGTGAAGTCGAATGATCAACTTGCAGATATTTTCACCAAGTTCCTCACTGGTCCTCGTATTAACTACATATGTAACAAGCTCAGTACATATGATCTGTATGCACCAACTTGAGGGGGAGTGTTAGAACAATAGTGTAAATAGGAGTGAATAACCCTAATCCTATATGTATTAGGAGTAGGATATGTTATGTGTGTATATAAAAGGCTCATTGTAGCATTGTAAATAAGATATCAATAATATTTTTCTCCCTTACATTCTCACACAAGTAAAAGAAAATGAAACATGCGTAATAGGGAGACCTAAACTTTTACCTGGTACCTAAGTGGGACATTTTTATGTGGGAATTTAAGGGTCACCTAAGTTGCTCCGACACGGCAGTTTAGGTACAACACCCATGTCGACGCGACACTACTATGGGTGTGGGTATGGGATCTATACCGGATTTGGTCAAACAGTTTTGGACTGAAAAATTAGAGACGAGATACAATTTGATTCCCCGAAATCGGAACTAAAACTAGAATAAATTTGAAGAAAATAACATACCTTATCTAGGATATCAATCATTTACTTATTTACAACTTGAAAATAAAAAAGAATCCCCACTTTACAAGCTATATGTAAGTATTTTATAAAATTTCTCATAGTTTAAAGATATATTTTTATTTTTATTTTTTAAAATTCTTTTTAGCTGGATCCTTGCACCCATATCCGTAACCCGAATCTTAGAATTTACGTCTCGAAGGATCCGACCTCTAGACCTGCACCGGTGACGGACACTTGCACCCTCGTACGAGCAACTTAGGGGATCACATAGAGCTTTGGAAGTTATCAGATCCAATAGTATTTTCACTAGACAGAAATCCAAACTAGCCAGGAGTATGCACAGAAAAGAAATTCAAACATGCTTTAATCACAGTAAAACTGCAGTTTGCAGCATCATTCAACAAGAACTCACCAAGAATTTTGATCTTCCTGCAATTCAATGACAGATGCTCTCTACTATTCCCACATGGGCTATTTCTCATTCGTTTTATAACGTTCGTGTCCAAGGCAACTTGGCACATTTAGAATCTAGTGACGTACCTGCTAACTATGTTGCTCAAACTCTCCAAAAGTGGTCCCGCACCCGTGTCGGATCCTCCAAAAATGCACTAAATTTGGAGGATCCGACACGCACCCAACAATATTTTTGAAGAGTACGAGTAACATAACCTGCTACCTTCTATCAATATAGGGAAGCAAAATTAGAAACATGAAATCTCAATGAAAACTAAGGGTAAGTTGAGCGAACTAAACATTGATCAAACTAGATGTCACAGGTATAGGCTTTAGAGCTCAACTGCCTATATCATTGCTATATTAATAACTACTAATGATAGTCACCAGACTTCGCCAATATTGCATGGAATTTCAATTCATGGATCAACCCATGCATAGCTCGAAAGCTTGATAGGAAATTATTTCCAAAGAATGAAAATTCACATTAATTATGACAATAATTTATAGAATTTTTAATTCTTTTCAAAGACCATGAAAAGTCACATGTAAAATAGAAATTATCACAGCTCAAAAAATTACCCTTGGCAGAACAAACTGTATCATATTTTTCCTCAGGTACTATGCATTAGGGAAGGCGTAAATTCCAACTAATTGCAAGTTCCCAGTGTCTCTTTTGATTGAGGAACAGTTTCCAGTGGAAACAACTAATCCAATGGTAAAATAAATCTCTTGACAGAGGATATCAGAGGGCTTAGCACTATATCAGAATCTTCTAAAATATCTCTTGCACCACATGTATAAATAGAGGTGGCGGCGTGGCGCGAAGCAGTTCCAGAATACAAGTGCTAAAGGATTCACGAGCAGAGAAGGCATTCATATTAAGGATGCTGCTCCAAGCGGCCAACATTAATGTTATGCTGTTAACATTCCTTACCTGACAAAGTAACTTTCGCATACACACGAGCATTTGGAAGTATGTGTTACTTATGTAATTCATGCTATCATTCAGTCAAATAAGAACGAGAATGTGTTTTAATCAGAGTATACATGGCAAAGTACAGTCATAGAGACTTTCAAATGCTAGCTTACAATATGTACCTTGCAACAAAAACCTAATTTTCAAAAGTGCAAAAGATGATGATATTGTTTGTCTAACCCATGACTTTTGGTCGCCAACCCTCAAGGACATCCTCTTTTAGCGCCCGCGTGTTGATGAATGATTCCCTGGAGAATATACTCTGAGCACAAAACAAATCAAGGTATAAGAAGGCAACTGTCTCACCAGACCGACAAATGCATGAATTAGTATTTTCTACTGGAAAAGGAATTTCTTGGCTTTCAGCTTTGATCTTGCCTTATTTCTCTATTCATCCTTCTTTTTTAATATTTTATAGGACTTGTGGGAAGAAGAGAATCTTAGGAGGTATATGAAGACAAGAGAGTATAATGAAAACATAATAACTTAGGAACCCTAAATCTTCATTCTATGAGTCCTAATTCTCTTTCTCATATACCTCCAAATACTTGTGAATCAAAGCCAAAGCAAATTTTAGGTTTCAGTGCGACTTTAGGATCTTCAACTTAAAGACAACAAAAACACATACCCAGAGAGTGTACAACACAAATTCAACAGATACTAAGAGAGTGCATTGCATACATACAGATACATCAGACGGTCAGGACTTGAAATTGTTCATAGCCTATAAAACTGAAAGAGATTATATAAAACTGAGCTGGAGATCGATTTTTTTTATTAATGGAAACTGCCTGCTGTTTTATTTTTATAAAAATCTACCAACCCAGACAGAGAAACTATTTCTTAGGCCAAAATCTCAACTTTTGAGACTGACAAACAAAAGAATGTAGCAACAGAATCAAGCTGTGTGAACTTCCTATTACATTCACTGGGTATCAGATGCTATGTTAAGGAATTATAGCTATAAGAAGCCAGGTTCAGCAACTAAAGCCTGATACTGTTATTAGATGCAGGATAAACTGAACAAGGATCAATATAGTTACTTAAAAAGATAATGAAGATAAACTAAAAAGGAGACGCATAACTTCAGGTACCTTCATGTACGACTTCACATAGGGAAATGAATCTGGAACAGACCAATTCTTATAATGCCCCAAAGCTATTTCTAAATGGTATAGCTTTGGTCCAAGCGACAGATCCGCGGCAGATACCTCATTTGCATTTATAAATGGGCCCTTCAAGCAAAAACAAAGAAAAACTGTGTCAACAGTTGCTAGAAGCTGGAGGGAATACAATTAGACGTAACTTATTTGAAGAACATGTGCAAAGGTCAAAGAACATTTGTGTAATCCAGCAAATTCAAAATTCCCACAAGCAAGGACATAGTTTTCCCTCAATAACAAGGGCATTTCATTAAAAGAATCGTTTGGCTTTCACATGAAAGGGCGACTGAAGTAAACATCATTTTGGCTTATTTTTTTCATAATTCTCCTTAACTTTCTTGCTGTTACAATCTTAGAGATTCTAGCAATGTTGGTGCAAACTTGATTTTGATTTGGAGAAGATCAAAGGAAAAAAAGAAGTTTTAGGTTAAAAAATGAAACGTGTATGTTTCAGACCAATTTGATAGGGCATACTGGCTTATTGATTTTCCTGCATTTGCCAAACTAGGCCCAAACCAATCTAAGTATTTGCCCGACCTAAGTAAACCTAACAGATTGCAGCTAAAACAAGAAGGAAAACCACTTCTATCTTAACTTCAGCACAGTAGGTGTAAGCTGTAGAAAATGGAGCTGCAATGTCAACTAGAGAAATAAATGATAGACCAAAATGGCACCAGTTCAACTGGGAGAAGAGCCTATTTTACAAAACCTCAATTGAATTACTCTCCATCATTTCCATAAGCACCAAATGTCATGTTATGCCTTTCATAATGATTCATAATGATGAATTTTAAAGCTTGACCACCTTTGTATTCTCAAATTCAGGCCTGTAACTCACTGTGGTAGCCTAAGGGGTCGTTTGGTATAATGGTGGGATAACCTAGGCTGTCCGATGTGATAAGCTATCACACCTTTAATATGGGATGGCTAACCCCTCGATTTCAGTGGAAAATTTATCCTGGGATTAGCTAATACCTATAAAAACAAGGGTAAATACAATCTCAAATTCTATCCTGAGACTAGTATCCTTATCCCTTGTACCAAACGACCCCTAAGAACGTAGACAACCAAAAAGTACTTGATTGTTCAAAATGTAGGGTATGCTCTTACCACACTAAAATTCATAAAAGGAATAATATAAACACAAGAATCGCGCACATATACAGATAAAATCAATCACTTACATTTTCTTTAAGGTAATCATTGAAAGCTGTCAGCTCATCAAGTAATTCCTGCTCTGTTCCATCACTCGGGTCTTTGCTTTTCAGAAAAGCAACAAACTTGGGAAAGATCTTTGATCCGCTACAAGAATATGAAACATAATGACATACAATTGTGCAGTAAATGCCAAATAATTAGTCATTAGATTCTTCATAGGCAGACACAATATGAAAACTGCACATCAATGATCAGAACAGGTAAGACCTACACCGAAGCCTTCTCGGGAGGAGTTGTCAGTGGAGGTTGAGGGAACTTCTCTTCGAGTGCCTGTGTAATGACATCTGAATCCGGAACCCATTTCTCATCAAGCTTTATAAGTGGAACTTTACCTTCAGGACTTATCTTCAAGAACCTAGATAAATTGTTATACAAAAAATATCAGTTACTTAAAAATGTACAACTTGAGAATAATCGTAATAAATTATCACCGTATGTGGCAACAAACTGACTTAGGTATAAGAATGTTAAAAACTAACCATTCAGGCTTGTTTCTCAAATCAACATATTTCATGTCATACGGAAGGTTCTTTTCCTCCAATGTCAGCAAAATCCTCTGTGTAAATGGGCCTAAATGAAAAGAAAAGGAAGGAAGCAATGTGAACTCTAAATTTCAATTTAAAATGTTGGACTTTTACCAGTAAAGTTGCTACCATGTGACCAGGATGTCACGAGTTCGAGCTGCGGAAGCAACCTCTTGCAGAAATGCAGGGTAAGATCGTGTACCCGCACATAGCGGGAGCTTAATGCTCTGGGCTGTGGTAACAACAACTATGACTGCCACAAATCCAAACAACCTGGGGTCGACTATATGAATCATCACTTCTCCATTTTAGCCAATATCATATAATCATTATATCAAATAAAAATAAATGTGAAAAAAATTGTTAAATGTATATAAATTATAGCAATAATAACGAAAACAGTAATATTATTATAGCAATACTGTCTTTTACTAATGCTACTAGTGCAATAATTTGTTGCTATGATTAACAAGCTAGTCCAGAAAGAAGGTTAATCAACTAAAGTGTTCCCAGTAAATACTTCACATACCATATCTAGGTAAAACAAAATTTCTAACAAAAAATTGTAACTTTTGGAGTTCCCACATTTTATCAGTAGCAAAATGTTCTGAGAAAAAAAAAAACAATTTTAGTATAATCAAGAAATGCTTCTGTGACTTTACTGTACCACAAATGAATAAGCAATAAACACCAAGAATATCATTATCAGAAGTAATAAAGATTATCAATGAAATAAGGGTTAGCAATTGAGGAATTTTGACATACAGTCACCGAGCTTGTTAGGGGTAGTAAGTGATTGTTTGACACAAATTTCAAGAGGGGCCATTGATATTATAGTAAAAGCTCTTCTGGGGGCTATAAATTTGGGGCGTTGGATTTTGGCGAAGTGTTTGATAGAAGTTGAAAGTGTAGCTGCCGATGGTGTTATCTTCACTGTCGACATTTTGCACCCTCGCTCTGTGGTAGTTAGTGTGTTGATGCAGAAGGCTCAACTCAAGGCCAAAATTTAGCAACGTCAAAGAAGTGACAGTGTTGGTGATTTGATGAGTGGACGTGTGGCAATTAGCAATGGTGTGGTGTGGTATTCAATTTTATCTCAAAGGGTTTTGTAAAGATGAATCTGGACGTGATTAGTGGGATTGAACTTTTAGGACCAAGTGCACAAATAAGTATTATTAGGATGTTGTTTAGAAATAATTATTACTTATCTTATTCTAAAATTTTAAATTAAAATTTTTGAAGACGAGTCAGGATACTTTTGTCTGGAAAATTTGAATTGAAACATTAAAATTAAAAATGCATTGACCAATTCTAAAACAACGGCCCTCTACAATGGCTACCTAGTATCATTTCGATGAGTTTTTTACTTTTAATTAGGAATAAGATCTAGATAGATATTGCTCTCGTTATACTTAATCATATGAGATTATATTAAATATGTTATTATAATTAGCCCCGCGGCAATTTGCATAAATAAGATTTTTCGGTGTTGCCATGTAAATTTTGAAAAGTTTTGCGAAAATAGCATGTGCGTAAGAATTTGTTAGTATGCTAGCTCAAAGCAATCGCTAGGTTCTAAAGGGGAGCGTCAAGATTTCTGGTAAAAAAGTTTAGAGCTTATAGTAATGTCAGTATTCTTGGTGTTGCTCGTCAAAAGGAAAGGAGCAGTTAGGCAATAAAGTTTCTTTTTTTATTTCTTTATCGAATTATTCGACATCATTGGTTCAAGTGAAAAGGGAATAAATAAAGCATAATATGGGCAATAACAAAAAATAAGTCTCCGTACTCGATTTATAAAATTGGATTCTTGATCTTTATTAATTTTTAAAGTTTCTCTATGGGCGGATTTGATTAGTTTTTTCTCTGTTTCTTCTTGATGAGCATATAAATGTTCAGCTCTATCTTTTTAGAGACTATTGATTACAATATTCTTTTTGCGTCTAAAAATTATATTTTTGCTTTAATTTTCTTTTATAATAGAAGTGTAAGTACTTTTTGACATTTGATACCCTCCCCCGGCCCCCCTCTCCTTCTTCATGTTTTTCTTGGTAGATTTTGGTTATGTATGTAGTTATTTTTAAATCCTCTATGAAAGAACACGGAAATGACATCACAAACAATTGAAGAAAATATTAATTACAAAAGGGAAGAACTCTAATGCAGTAAAAGTATATGATAATTAGCTTGAATAAACTAAACAGCTTTTTTTTCCATTCTTTTTGTAATTGTTTTATTGCATAAACTTTTATAATTCGATCCCTATAAAAATTGTGCCAAAGTATAATATGGTACATTATAGCGGTAGTCAATAAATATCAAGACTAATCTTAGTAGAGTAGAGAGGGACAATCAAGACACCTACTGGACCATATAACCTGGACAAATATAAGTGTAGAACAACATAATACAATATCTATATAAAGACTACGGATAATGACAAAACGATACGGTAATTTCAGTAAGAAAAAGGAAGGCAACAACTAACAGCGGAACACCATAATAATAACAAAGTAAAGTGACCGAAACACAGTTTAAATCTTGTGATCACATATAAAGGCAAAGCAAGTAACAACTTGACAAAATGACAGCTTTCACACCAGGGTTTTAGCCAATAACCATCATGAGGTACCGAACACCAGAGTATTCACAATTCACTGGACCCAATTCTAGAACCCTAATCACTTGACATCATGTACCCTCATTACGAATTTATAACTATACTGGCGAATCACTTACCAAGAGAGTCATTCTCATATAGAAGGCAAGTAAATAAGAGTGTGCATCAATACTCAAAAAATATCAAGATCCATCTTTTTAATCGATAGGAGTGATTAACTACGTGTATGTTAGTGCAAGTGTCCTAACACAGTTCATGCCAACTAGTAAGTATAGAGAGAACGGACAACACATACAAGAAATGGTTTCTCCACAATTTCTACAAGATAAAACTCACACAGGTAAGTGCGCCACTACACAAATATTAATAACAAGAATGCCCCCAGGCCATCACAAGTCATCACAAATCAATCCCTGTCATACCCTACCTTGTCTCGCACCGTATGCTTTAATAATATAAATTCTCGCCTTGTCTCGCCACACGTGCATAATATTTTTTACCTTGTCTCGCTACATGCATAAACACACACGCACACACACACACACACACACACACACACACACACACACACACACACACACATATATATATATATATATATATATATATATATATATATATATATATATATATATATATATATATATATCCCTCCTTGTCATGCCGCATGTGCATAATCATCAGTAACACTATCACGACAAAAATCTCGTGCAACATTAATCCAACCGCACAGCAGCAACCTCGTGTATCACAATAACAATCGCACGGCAAAAACCTCGTGCACTAATACTGTCATGACCCAAACTTGGAGGGCGAGACCGGCGCCCGGTGCCTCACTTAACACAAGGTACCAACTTGCAACTAAGGGACTCTGGACATACAATGTCATACTTGGGCATAGGGACATATTGCAAGATAATTTCGAAGCAAAATATAAAACTAAACAGAAACTAGCACTGACTAAACATCAATATAAAGCTGAGCCGACAAGGCCTTCATAACTACTACAGCTGACAAACCAACAAATTATACATACAAGGCCTACAAAATCAACATGCTATACTAACTGACAGGATATGACTACAATCATCTACTGATGGATGTACTGTGATTAGAACAGGGTCCTGACCTACCCATAACATATGTACACAAACTCTAGACCCGGCAACTCTGAAGGATGCGGAGTTTACCAATCAAGATGAACTCGGGCAACACCTACTGAGGAGGTCTACCCATCTCTCTGTCTCAACCTGCAAATGAAATATAGCGTCGCCAAAAAAGGGACATCAGTACAAAATAATATAGCAAGTATGTAAGGTAATAAAATAACTGAAAGCTGAAATTGAACTGATAATATAATAACTGAAAATAACTGGAAATCAAAGATGATCTGGAGATATACTTACCTGCTAATATTGATTCAACTCTCTCAATATAGTATGTAAGATAAATGTCTGACCCTATAAGGATCGGAACGTGTAATTGCTTTATCCTTCATAGGCGCCCGACACTTCTAGGCTCTATATCTCGGCCATTATGGACTCGATCATAGGCTTTCAGCCACAATAGGCTCAGTATATAACTTATCATCTTATATCAGAGGTTTTCCAATAGGGATCTGCCCACCGATTATAGCTCGGTGGTGATGAAAATACTGTGATACTATATATATTCTCTTAATTGAAAAAAGACATTACTTAAATGAGTATAAAGTTCCGATAAGGAAGAATACTGTAACTTATGAGACTAAGATAATGTATGTAAATTCAGGAATATGAACTTCTCGTTATTCCTCGTTATCAAACACATGTAGTTATTAGATCATGCCAAAATGAAGGGCGGGCTAGCCTTAACATGCGTTATCACAATCTTTCCAATCACCAAGTTGAACTCGCCTCTTCGCACCTTAATTTACAACAACGAAAATAATACTATCATTAAGTTACTAAAGGTACAACTATTGCACAACGAACGACAAACTTATTTTGTATTAAAACGGGCAACATCTCCCTATAATCCTTACTTCCTCCAAATTTAAGATAACACCAACAATACAAGAAAACAATAATAACAACATATATACATTATTTTCCAACCCTATATACACCATAAAATACGACAAAACAACCCCACACACCTGAGTCTCTTCATACACAAAACAATCACTGTAATAGTGTCAAATATCCCGAAAATATTACAACAAATGACCAGCCCACCACCCTACATTTATGTGGTGTTTCTTCACACTCTTTCTCCTCCAAAACTCCATAACATAGTAGTAAAATACGCAGCACAACAACAACTCAAATCAGTCCACAAAATAGTCTGCTACAAGTGAATAACTCGAATTGACGACTTCCAATTACCATCCCTTGAGTTCTTTAAAATATAGAATGACTTACAAAGACTAACCATGCATTTACAGCAGAAAAAATAGATGAAAGAGAGAACTAAACTTAGCTTATTTTTTTGGATTACTCAGCTCCTATTTTGGTTCTTCAAACTCTAGGTTTTACCTTTAATTAGAACTTGAAAGGGAGAGAAAATCACTTAGAGTTTGTGGGCAATTTTTGGGAGGATTTTTGCAGAGCTTATGTTTGGTTATTATGCCCTATTAACAGTCTAATATATGAAGAAAATAGGCCTTTAAAAGGCCTATTTGGACGACCCGATCTGGCCCATTTTTGGGCTCTCGTTTAAGCAAGTAGGTGACACACCTACTTGTCACATAACTGTGTGCGCAGTCTCGCAAATACACCACATCTCTCTCCGATGTTGTATTAACAAATAGTTTAATGCTTTAGCAAATAGACTCATAGATGTTCAATTTTATGGGTATAACACCTCCATAACTCTAAGTATGTTGGGAGAAAATACAGTTACATTTGACCCAAATGTTTAGTAAACTCATGAATGTAACTTGTGATGACTTTCATCGACTTTTGTTCCACAACTCACTTGACTTCAAAACACAACACACAACTATCATATGACTAGTATAACTCATAACATAACCTTTTTTATCATGTTAAGCACACTATTATCACCCCAAAAGCACATGTTATAACATTCCCAACTTGTCGACTTTCGGCGAAATATTATTTTCTTTAATTCCTTTAGCTTCTGAACCTTCCAACCCTCTTTATAGTTGTTCTTCATGATCTTCAATATTTATAACGTCGGAGGTAACATGATTAACTTGCTTTATATACTTTCAAATATTATCTCTTTTTTGGTCCATTAGTTTGCTTACAACGTACTTTTACGTACGAAAATATAAGGTATGATAATAACACTGAGTATCACAACACAACGACAATAACACAAAAGTACGTCAAATGAATCAATTCAAGAGCTTTCGGTCACAAGGAAATGGTAGAACTAGCTCACAAGAAATAACCACAACATAGAATACTAGTCATGATAGGAATAGCCCAACAAGGGAGAAAACTATATGTAACAACTATCCTACAAAGTACTGTTCAACAACAAGGAAGATATCACGGATCATTAATTCCAAATACAGACGAGTCAACTAAGATATAAGATATCTAAACTTCTTTTAAGGTTGGGCAATTTCGAAAGAGATACAACAATTCAAATGGGGCTAATAGTGGAAGATAATCAGAAACTCATTTAAAGACGAACAATTACAGGAAAGGTAATTATACTTCGAATTAAGGAGAAGAGACTAGGTAGGGATAACATGGCAATATAAGAGGCAACAACTTCAGTTAAATTACATAGGAGTCAACTATGCAATAAGAGTAAATCATGAAGCAATTAATTTTAATTAAAACACATAGAGGTAAAAGCTGGTAAATGAGAACTCGATCATAGCAAAGCAATTTCATATCTAGTGAACATAAAGACCTAAAAGGTCAACTTTCCACAAATAAGCATGTCTCATACTCGTTACCTCGTATACGCGAACTTTACATGATACAATTAGCACATAGGACTCAAATTCTAAGGGGTAGTTTCCCCACACGAAGTTAAGCAAGATATTTACCTTAAAGAAAACAGACCATTACTTAAAAATGAACTTTCTCGTGTGAAATAACCTCCAGACGGCTCAAATCTAGCCAAAATAACTACAAAGCATAAATAACACTCATAAGAAAATACCGGATCATAAAGCCTCAATCCTTATCAAAAACCAAAAATCAACCCAAAAGTCAACCACACGCCCCACCTCGGAACCCGATAAATTTCATAAAACCGAACACTCATTCCGATACGCGTTCAACCATACTAAAATTATCAAATTCTGATACCATTTGGTCATTTAAATCATTATTTTACATTTTTGGAAGTATTATTCAAAATCCCCATTCCTCCTCAACCCAAAACACTAATTAAATAGTAACAATAAAGAGAAAATCATGGAATATAACAAATTTTAGGTGAAGAACACTTACCCAATCATTTTTCTTGAAAAACCACAAAAAATCGCTCAAAATCGAGCTTTAGAACTCCAAAAATGGTAAACCCTCAGAATATAGTACTATTTATTCTACCCAAGTCTTAGAGCATCAGGAACGAGAAAGGATGATCGCGTTCGCGAAGAAGAAGAAGTGAAGGTTGCCAGATGACCCTACGCGAACACGAGGCCGCGAACGCGAAAAATAAGAAACATGAACCTACGCGAATTCATAAGGGGACACACGAACGTGAATGCGAAGGGTAAATGACCACCAATGCCCCCATGCCCGGTTTCTACTACGCGAATGCGATAAGGCAACTGTAAACGCGAATAAGGGAAATGTGAAGTACGCGATTGCGAAAGGAAGCTCGTGACCGCGTAGAACAAATAATTCCTCCTAAAAAATAACACCAGACGATCGCGCAGGGAGTGATCTGACCGCCATTAAATAAACCAATGACTTAAAACAACAGTCCAAAAATAGAAGAAAATGGCTCATAGCCCATCTGATACAAACCCGAGGCTCCTGAGACCTCGTCTATACATACGAACAAGTTTCATAACCTAACAGGACTTGATCGAGGTCTCAAATCACATCAAAAAACGTCAAAATTATGAATCCCACCATGAATCTAACTTGTGAAGTTTCAAATCTTCCAACTTCTAAAACTCCCGCCGAAACATATCAAATAAATCCGGATAATGCAAAATTTTGCAGACAAGTCTTAAATGACATAATGGAGTTGTTCCAACTTTAAGAATTGCATTGTGATCCCCATATCACCAAACTCTACTATTGGCCAAACTTCTCCATTTTCCAAACTTCAACTTTTTCAACTTTCGCCGAAATACTTCAAATTACCATACGGGCCTCCAAATCTAAATCCAGACACATGCCTAATTTCCAAATCACCATACGAAGCTGTTGAAATCATCTAAAATTCATTCTGGAGCTGTTAACACAAAAGTCCGAATTCCGGTTAACTCTCACCACTTATGCTTCCAAAACCAGAATTCTTTTTTTAATTTGACTCTGAATCATCCGGTAACTGAACTCGATTGCGCACAAAAGTTATAACATGCATTATAAATTTGCTCAAGACCTTATTTCACCGAGTGAGAAGTCAACAACAACAACAACAACAACAACTACCTAGTATAGTCCCACAGTGGGGTATGAGAAGGGTAATATGTAGACGGGCCTTACCCCTGCCCCGAAAGGGCAGAAAGGCTGTTTCCAATCAACACTCGGTTCAGTGAAGGAAAGGAACAACAAACAAAAACAACAACAAAAGAGCATTAGTAACTTCAGCAGAAACATCGTAAATAATTATCTAAACATAAGAACCATAAATAAAATAGCAAGCAATAATATCAGACAGTAACTACCATAAATAACTACCATAAGGGAGACACAATCCAATACACAAATTTCTATGGATAGCCCTGCCAAGCCTCACCCAACCCCGGGTGAGGAGTACGAAAAACTCTAGGGGCCCCTATCCTACAACCCTGATACTAGACCTCCAGAATTTCCTATCAAGGGTCATGTCCTCAGAAACCCGCATTCTAGCCATGTCATGCCTAATCACCTCTTCCTAATACTTATTAGGCCTCCCTCTGCCTCGCCGTGCGTCGACCATCGCCAGCCTCACACAACTCCTCACCGGGGCATCAGGACTTCTCCTCCGTACATGCCCGAACCACCTTAGCCTCGCTTCTTGCATTTTCTCATCCACCGGGGCCACCCCCACCTTCTCTCGAATAACTTCATTCTTAATCTTATCTAAACTGGTGAGCCCGCACATCCACCTGAGCATCCTTATCTCCGCAACCTTCATCCTCTGAACATGAGAGTTCTTCACTGTCCAGCACTCCGCCCCATACAACATGGCCGGTCTAACCACAACTCTATAAAATTTCCCCTTGAGTTTCTGTGGAACTTTCTTGTCACATAAGACTCCTGATGCAAGCCTCCACTTTGACCACCCCGCTCCTATGTGATGATTGACGTCCCCGTCAATCTCTCCGTCCCCCTGAATCACCGACCCAAGATATCTGACACTTTCCCTCTTGGCGATGACCTGAGATCCAATCATCACGTCCCTGCCTACTTCGCTCGGCTCGGCGCTAAACTTGCACTCCAAGTATTCTGTATTAGATCTGCTTATTTTGAAACCTTTAGACTCGAGAGCCTGTCTCCATACCTCTAACCTCTCATTAACACCGACCCTCGTCTCGTCTATCAAGACTATGTCATCAGCAAATATCATGCACCAAGGCATATATCCTTTAATATGTCGGGTAAGAGCATCCATCACCAAGGCAAACAAGAGAGGGCTAAGCGCCGATCCTTGATGGAGCCCCATAACCACTGAAAAATGGTCTGAGTCGCCACTCACCGTCCTAACCCTAGTCTTAGCTCCATCGTACATATCCTTAATCACTCTGATGTAGGCTTCTGGCACGCTCTTCGCCTCCAAGCACCTCCATAAGGACCTTGTCATACGCCTTCTCCAAGTCGATAAGCACCATGTGCAGGTCCTTCTTCTTATCCTTGAACTGCTCCACCAGCCTCCTGACAAGGTGGATAGCTTCTGTAGTGGAACGACTCGGCGTGAAACCGAACTGGTTCACAGATATAGATGTCATCTTCCTCACCCTCGCCTCGATCACCTGCTCCTAGACCTTCATGGTATGACTTATTAATTTGATACCCCTATAGTTGTTACAGCACTGGATGTCACCTTTGTTCTTGTACAAGGGCACCACTGTACTCCACCTCCACTCCTCCGGCATCTTTTTGGTCCTGAAGATTGCATTGAACAACCTCGAGAGCCACTCCACTCCTGACCTACCCATGCATTTCTAGAACTATACCGGGATCTCGTCATGCCCGGTCGCTCGACCCTTACTCATCCTATGCGAAGCCCCAATGACCTCCTCCGCCCTAATGCGCCTGCAGTACCCAAGGTCTCTATGTTGCTCTGAATGCCCCAACTCCCCTAGCTCTATGTTACGATCCCCCACATCATTAAGTAAGTCTCGAAAGTATGCCTGCCACCTCTGCTTGACTTGAGACTCCCCCATCAGAACTCTACCATCCTCGCCCTTGATGCACCTAACTTGGTCAAGATCACACACCTTCCTTTCCCTTTCTTTAGCTAACCGGAATAACTTCCTGTCCCCACCTTTCTCCCCTAATTCCTCGTACATGCGACCAAACGCCGCGTTTTTGGCTTTCGCAACCGCCATCTTTGCCTCTTTCCTCGCCGCCTTATAGATCTCCCTGTTCGCTCTCCGTTCTTCCTCGCTTGTGCTCCCTGCCATCTTAGCAAACACTGCCTTCTTCACCTCCACTTTTCCTTGGACTACATCATTCCACCACCACTCACCCTGATGTCTGCCTAAATAGCCCTTTGCTACCCTGAGCACATCCCGTGCTACCTCCCTAACCAAATTCGCCGTCTCTAACCGCATAGCATCCGCTTCCCCAGAACTTCTCCAAGCTCTGCCCTCAGCTAACCTCATCTCCAACTCCTTTGCTTTCTCCTTATTCAAAACACCCCATCTAATCCGCGATTGTCCCCGAGCACCCCTCCTCTTCCTCTTTCCCCAGAGACCGACATCCATCACTAGGAGTCTATGAAGAGTCGAAAGGGACTCTCCCGGAATAACCTTGCAGTCATTGAAGGTGACCAAATGCTCCTTCCTCTTCTGAATTGTCGAGTTCGCAATCAAAAGCTCGGAAGCCCTGGCGAAATCAAGCAGTGACGTGCCTCCTCTGTTCCTAACCCCAAAGCCGAAGCCACCATGCACCTCGCCATAACCACCAGCATCAGCCCCAATATGACCATTAAAGTCCCCTCCAATAACTAACTTCTCAGATTGGGGAATACTACTCACCATATCATCCAAGTCCTCCCAAAAGCGTCTCTTAACCTCCTCGTCTAAGCCCGATTGCGGGGCGTAAGCGCTGATGACGTTGAGGACGCAACCCCCAATAACCAGCTTAATAGACATTAACCTATCATTCACTCGCCTAACCTCGACCATGGACTCCCTTAGATCCCTATCAACCAAGATGCCCACTCCATTCTTACCTCTCACGACCGCAGAATACCACAACTTAAACCCGTTTTCATTCCTCGCCTTCGACCCTTTCCACCTGGTCTCCTGGACACAGGCTATGCTAACCCTCCTCTTCTGAAGAACCTTCGCCAATTCAATGGACTTACCTGTCAGAGTGCCTACGTTCACGACCCGATCCTTAATCTATGAGCGTCCGCTACCCTCTTCCCACCCTTACCTCTGGCCCTACCCGCAGAACCGCTCCCAGCCCCCTTGCTCACCCCTGCCCCCACCCTTGCCCCCCGAGGACATGACCTTACTCTACCATCTCCCGCCGCGGCCACTATCCCCAACCGATTACGGAAAACAGTGATGCACCCACGTACTACAGTGGAGTACGCAAAAGGATGCAAGCTAGGAATCGACAAAGTAGACCACACACAGGGTGCTTAGATAGAAAACATAAAAGGGTGTATAGAGTAAAAAAGGAGGTCGGGAGGTACCAACTCCTTGTGGAAAAACCTGGAAGTATACTTTGATTCGCCCGAGATCAACTACCGCTAGCTCTTGCACACTTCGTCCGGTGTTGCTTTGCTCTTCGCGTCCAAATGCCGTAAGCTCTCCTTGTCCACCGCGGCTTCTACCTGAAAATCACGCACACAACAAACCCCAAAAAAAAAAAGCGAGGGGCTGCCTAGCTCGAGAAAGTGGGGGGAGGTTGCCTGAAAGTCACAAAAAAGGGGTGGGGTGGGGGGTAATGGCGTGAGAGAAGGGGGAGTAGAGAAGAGAATGTGTAGGGGGAGGAGAGAGAGAGAGGAGAGAAGTACCTTACTAGGGGGTCGCCGGAGTTAGGGATGGCAGGGGGGTAGGGGGTGGGGGTAGGAGTGAGGGCTGGGTAGTAGAGATAGAGGAGAGAGACAGAAGAAGAGAGAGAACTTACTTAGGGGGTCGCCGGAGAAGGGTCGCCGGAGGGGGATGGGGTCGCCGGAGGGAGGGATCGCCGAAGGGAGTAGGGGGAGAGGGGGAGAGGGCTGGGAGCAGGGGAGGGGTTGGGGGAAGTTAACGTTGGGAGAACAGAGAGCTCTTGGAGAGAGAGAGCTGCAAGAAGAGTTCCAAATCTGAGGAAAACAGAGTGAGAAGTCATTTTCCAAAATGACCTACCGAGTGATTACATGTTTGAAGTAAAAATTACTTTCGGTATTAACTTTCACAACCTAAAAGTTTCATATTTTTATTCATCAATTATTTAAAATATATCACATGCAGGAATAAATCAGAACAACTCAATAAGAGACTACCCAAGAAAACAAGTAACAAATTCTAATAAACAAAGATGAAGGAAAAAATACCCAGCAAGTTGTATTACAAATAAAGCATAATAAAAATAAATAAATAAAAGTACCTTAGAATAATCACTATATAAACCTAGAAAAAGTATCTTTTTAAAATATAGAGAGAGATACCAAGTGAGAGAAGAAGGAAGCAGAACCATAAAATAACAGTCATGGAAAACAACAGAGATCTTAGGATGACGAAGTATGCAAACCTAGAAAAATTATTTATGAAAAGATATAGATTGGGAAAGATCTTCTGATAGAGATTGACTGAGATAAAGATAAAAAGAGAAAGTGAATAAGAGTTTCTTTCTTCTAAAGAAATTGAGCGAGAGTGAGAAGAATGTTTCATAGTACTCGTGTTTGAGATGCAATACACGTGTTCATATGAGAAGGGCATGAAAGTTGTTTATAAGTAAAAGCACGAGGCTTTGCTTTGCAACAAAAATAAGTATAAATGTGAAATATGGACGTTGGCTTAAAGGTGGCTCTTTGGTTTGCCATTTTGATATTAACACGTGGTGTACTTCTTTAGATAATCCATTATACTTGAAAAGATTCATTTAACCACGCGTCCTCTTGGTCGAGATTGCAAATTTTTTGCTTTTTTCATTTCTTCTTTTCGTTTCTTATCGATTTTTTATTATTCGATATCATTGGTTGAAGTGAAAAGTGGACAAAGAAAGCATAATCGGGGCAAGAAAAAAAGTAAGCCTCCGTACTGGATTTATGAAATTAGATTCCTGATTCTTGATTAATTTTTAAAATTTCTTTGTGGGTGGATTTGGGTAGCTTTTTCATTTTTTCTTCTTGATGAGCATATAAATGTTCAATTCTATCTTTTTAGAGACTATTGATTTACAATGTCCTTTTTGCGTCTAAAAACTACATTATTTACTTTAATTTTCTTTTATAATAATAATGTATGCGATATTTTATATTTGATCTCCACCCCCCCTCCCCAATGTTTTTTGGGTGGATTTTTGATATGTATGTAGTAATTTGTTAAATCCTCTACGAAAGTACGTGGAAATACCATCACAAACAATTGAAGAAAATATTAGTAACAAAAGGGAAGAACTTTAATGCAGTAAAAGTATATGATAATTAGCCTTAATCAACTGAGCAACTTTCCCATTCATTTTTGTAATTTTTTTATAGCATAAACATCTATCATTCATCGGTAAAGTACATTTTACTTTCACAAGAGAGAATTATTGAACAATATTCCATGCATTATATCCTTCTGTTAATTCACCATGAGTTGAAAGCTAATTAATGATTGGTTCAAAACTACTGCTTTTGGCTAGCAGATAACTAAACGAGAATTGACATTACAATTTGTTCCATTAAGAATGAGTTCGTCATATGGTTGTGTAAGTAGACACGGTACTCCTTATAAAATATAAAATAAATTGCCATAACCAAAGGAGTTCTATGAAATACCCAGTTGTATTACAAATAAAGTCTAATAAAAAATAATTGAAAAAGTACCTTAGAACAATCATTATGTAAGCCTAGGAAAAGTATCTTTTTGAAACATAGAGCGAGATACCAAGTGAGAGAAGGAAGTAGAACCATACATAACAGTCATGGAAAACAACATTGATCTTAGGATGAAGAAGTATCCAAGCCTAGAAAAATTATTTATGGAAAAATAAAGATTGGGCAAGATCTTCTGATAGAGATTGACTTAGAGAAAAATAAAAAGAGTAAGCTTTTTAGAGTGTTCCATAGTACCACAAGTTTGAGATGCAATACACGTGTTCATATGAGAAAAGCATAAAAAAGGCTCTAGTTCATCGGATATCGACTTGGAAAATGGAAAGATTTGTACAAGTTATACGTTTCGTCACCACTTTGTGGAAAATCGTTAGGTATGAATATGTTAGATACCTGTGACTCGATTGGTGAAATAGTATCTCTTCCCCAAAAAGCATGGTTTTTTTACCGATGCACGACAAAAATATTTTGTTGCGAATGAACAAAATATCGAGAAATAGGTTTGTACAACTTATTGTATCAAAAAAAATAAAATTAATGAACAATACTAAATCAAAGAGCCAAAGTTTAGGTTTAATTTTATTATTAATTTGGGCGGTTATTAGGGGTTGAGCATATAGCATAAACATTTAAAAATTAAAACGCAAAAATATTGGTTGGTGAAATAAAGATAGTTTAACCCATTAGAACAATAATGGTACAACAAACTCTATTTACTGCTTCCACTATTGATGTGTCAACTTGTCAATAGAATATAATAATGGGTAAAATGGGTTGATTCAGCGAGAATAATTCAGAGGTTCAACCAAATTTATTACAGCAATAGTCTATTAGAAATCTTTTCCAGTTACTTTTTAATATAAATGTTGAAGTCAAAATTTTGTAATCTGAATCAAAATCTCATGAGAGTTCTAGTTGAAGTAGACATTACTCTCGACATTAATTTTCACAATCTAAAATTTGTATATTTTTATTCATCAATTCTTCAAAATCTATCACATGCGGAATAAATCAGCAACTCAATATGAGATTACCCAAGAAAACAAGAAATTTAAAAACTTCCAACAAATAAAGATGAAGGAGAAAATACTCAGCAAGTTGTATTACAAATAAAGTCTAATAAAAAAATATAGAAAATAATACCTTAGAATAATCACTATGTAAACCTAAAAAAAGTATCTTTTTAAAACGTAGAGAGAGATATCAAGTGAGAGAAGAAGGAAGAAGAACCAAAAACTAACAATCATGGAAAACAACAGGGATCTTAGAATGAAGAAGTATGCAAACCTATTAAAATTATTTATGAAAAGACAGAGACTGAGCAAGATCTTATAATAGAGATTGACTGAGAGTAATCTTTTTTCTATTATATATAAATGACTACATGGTACGAATATAACACTATAAAATTGTACAAAAAGTTATGTGAATTGTACTATTAACTTGGCTCTATCTTATTAGTTTGTCATTTTTAACACGCGGTGCACTTCTTCGGCAAACCCATTATACTTGAAAAGTTTCATTTACATTTCTGATGCTTCAAATAACCACACGCCCTCTTGGTCGAGGTTGCAACTTTTCGCTCTTGTCATTTTTCCTTTTCCTTCGTCTTTGTGCAGTACCTTGCTTTCTCCATACCCCCAACTAATCTTTACTCAGCAAAAGAAAAGGAGCAATTAGGCAGTAGGGTTTCTTCTTTTCGTTTCTTATCCATTTGTTGTTATTCGATGTCATTGGTTGAAGTGAAAAGCGGACAAACGAAGTATAATATGGGCAAGAAAAAAGTAAGTCTCTGCGGGTAGATTTGGTTAGTATTTTCTCTATTTCTTCTTGATAAACATATAAATGTCAAGTTCTATCTTCTTTGAGACTATTGATTTACAATGTTCTTTTTGCGTCTAAAAATTATATTTTTGCTTTAATTTTCTTTTATAATAGAAATGTATGTAATTTTTGATATTGATCCCCCTCCCTCTCCCCTTCATGTTTTTCTTGGTGGATTTCTGTTATATATTTAATTATTTGTTAAATCCTCCATGAAAGCACATGAAAATGCCATCTCAAACAATTGAAGAAATGTTAGTTACCAAAAGGAAGAACTTTGATGCAGCAAAAGTGTATGATAATTAGCTTAGTTTAACTAAACAATTATATTTTTCATTCTTTTTGTAGTTGTTTATAGCATAAAAATCTTTCATTCAATGAAAAAGTACATTTTACTTTCACCAGAGAGAATTATTAAACAATATTTCATGCATTATATATCCTTTTGTTAATTCACTATGTGTTGAAATTAATTAATGACTAGTTTAAAACTATTGCTTTTCGCTAGCAATTAATTAAATGAAAGTTAACATTACAATTTGTCCCGTTAAGAATGAATTAGCCATATGGTTGTGGACGTAGACATAGTACTCCTTGGAAAAATTAAAATAGATTACCATAGTCAAAAGAGTTCTATGAAATACCCAGCAAGTTATATTATAAATAAAGTCTAATAAAAAAATATAGAAAAAGTACATTAGAGCAATCACTATGTAAACCTAGGAAATGTAGAGCGAGATACCAAGTGAGCGAAAAAGGAAGAAAAACAAAAAAATAACAACCATGAAAAATAACAGGAATCTTAGGATGAAGAAATATGCAAACCTAGTAAAATTATTTATGAAAAATAGAGATTGGGCAAGATTTTCTGATAGAGATTGACGGAAAGAAAGATGAAAAGAGAAAGAGTGAGTAATAGCTTCTTTTTTCTGAAAGAAATTGAACTAGAGTGAGCAGGCAATGAAAGAGGAGAATGTTTCATAGTACATGATAACTAGGAATTTTGACGCATTTTATACTCCTTCTTGCTTACTCTTTGAATATAAATTCATGCAAGATAGTCCCAAAAGACTTATAAGTTGTGCTTGATTGCAAGTTTGATCAACAAAGTGACAAGATGTCAAAGATTAGCTCAAAAGGAGTGAAACTTGCACAAGTATCAAAGACAAGACAAACTCAGGAAAAACAGGCCTGGTGCGGCCGCACTAGGGAAATTCAGAGAGTTGGTATTTCAAGCATTAAAGCAGTACGGCTGCAGAAGGTTTTGTGCAGTCCGCGCTGAAGGCAATGCGGCCGCACTACCATTCTGTGCGGTCCGCAGAGCCAAGATTCAGAGAGGTTGAAGTTGGAGATTTCAAGCCTATGCGGTCCGCGGTCGAATCTTTTCGGACTGCACTAGAAGCCTTCGTGGCCGCAGTCCATTCTGTGCAGTCCGCGGAGTCTGGGTTCAGAGAGACAAGTTTTCAAGTTCAAGAGCCTAGTGCGGCCATACACCATTTTGTGTGGTCCGCACTGGCCCCGCAAGGCCATTTTTGTCCAAAATTTCCAGCTTAGTATAAATAGAATCTTTTTCCATTTTTAGGGTATTAGATATTGTGATACATTAGTTGCGCTCATGGGTCGACTTTTCTTAGTCATTTTGGGCATTTTTACTTACTTTTCATCATTGAATCTTTGTATTTAGTTTAGCAATTAATTAATATGTGTTCACCTTCATCTAGTTCTTGTTTTTTTTCTTTGAATATGAGTAGCTAAACCCCATATCTAGGGTTGTGGCTCAACCGTAATGTGAGTAGTTCATGGATCTTGTATTTTAAGGTTAAATTGACTATGGGTGTTTGGTATTTGAAATTTCTTGGTTTATTTCTGAATTAGAGGTAACAAACACTAGTTTGTGCTTAGTTGTTTTGGGTTCTTCTTGAGAAAGAGAGCCTAAGTCTCCAAAATTGATCCAACAAGGAATTGGAATGTACTCCAGAGATTGATAGTTTCAATTAAAGGGTTAAACCTCGAGAGAGTAATACCCGACTTGAACCTTAGTTGCTTGCGCAAATTTACATACCCAAATGGTCTTGAGAAAGTCAATTGTGCTAAATGACTTGAGCCACCAAGAGGTGTAGAGTGGGTAAATTAGTGCAATAATTATATCATATTCACTAATTATGTCAATTATGTCTTAGTTTTAAGTATCCATCAATTGCCCACCTAGGCGGATGTCACTACCCTAGTGCCTTTTAAACCCTTCGATACAACTTGCAATATTTAACTCTTAGCTTAATCTAGTTGCATTCAATTTGTAGTTTGATACAAGTAGAATTAAAAAAAACCCCAAAAATAATTAGATGTGTAATTAAGAATACACACATAATTCTAAACTAAATAGACACTCAATTCTAATCCTAGCTCTCCCTGGATTCGATCCCGATCTCAAATCGAGTAAAAGCTATTGCAACCCTCTCCTGCTACTTATTAGTAGTGTGGAGTTGGCAGCTATCACTTTTTGGTGCCGTATCCTGGCTAACGATTTTGGCTATTTATTTAGTTAGTTTCGTGTATTATTCTTCTTTGCTTCTTCATTACTAAATTATTTTGTGTCAATTATTCAGGTACTAAATGGCTTTAGATGCTAATGACCCTCTTGGAAACGTGCTTGCGGGGAGGAGGTTCATGATATTGGAGAGTATAAGGTGCCTCTTGTACCTCTCAGACCATGATGAGGCCGCCAGGTCAATGCTAATGAAAACGTCCCAGACCCTCCTCTGGCACCTCCAAAAGTGGTTCCTCGGGTGCTACCAAACCATGCCTTTGCAAGTGCTATTGTCCCACGAAGAATTTGTGTGGGAAACTTTCAGATAACCAATGTGATGTTAACCTTACTTGAGCAGCGTGGGTATTTATGGGGCGTTGCAGATCAAAATGTCTGCAAACATCTCAAGGGTTCGTGGATACATGTTGGGAGACAAAGTAGACAAATGTGTTCAATGATGCTCTTAGGTTGAGGCTTTTCCCGTTCTCACTTCGGGGAAAGCATTTGATTGGCTCGAGAGACTTCCCAACCATTCCATCATATCTTGGGATGAGTTGGTGGATAAGTTTATTGCTAAATGTTTCTCACCCGGGAACATAGCGACACTTAGAGATGAAATATTGGCCTTCAAGCAAGAGCCCACAAAACTTTTGCATGAGATTTGGGAGAGATATAGAACGACGGCGAAGGAATGCCCCAATAATTACATGATAGAGAATATGCTGCAACAAACTTTCTACCAGGGCATCAATACTACAAATCAATGCATAGTAAACAATTGGCCGGGGGTAATTTTGTGAAGTTGACATATGATGAAGCTTGTGCCGTACTTGATGAGATGGCGGAAACATCTTCCGCATGGAAAAGCAGAGCCAATGTTCCTCAAGGTGACCCTACGGTTATTCATTTGCATAAGGAGTTACATGACCAAGGGCAAGCTACAATCTGTTGACGACTACTATGAACTAATTGACTAAGGCACATTTGCAACAAGTCCAAAATCCATGCCAAGTGAATGACACGGAGGGTGTTAATATGCTTGTCAACAAAATAAAGAAAATGAGGCAACAAAATCAAGGGAATTCTGAGCAATTTGATGATGATTATGATGGGTTTCCAAATGATGTCTATGATGAGATAAATGAAGAGGTCCAATATATGAAAAAATTTCAAGGCCAATGGGGCAACTCTTCAAACCAACAACTGTGGAGACCTCAAGGCAATTAGGGCAATCAACAAAATAATGGTAATTAGGGGAACAACAACCGACACAACAACTGGGGCAATCAGAACAACAATCAAGGCAACCAAGGGAATTGGAATGGCAATAATAACAATCAAGGAAACAATAACAATCAAGGTGGATGGAATAATGGGAACCAAGGGAACCGGGGGCAAGGCTTTCAAAGGCCTCCAATGTACCAACAACCGAACAATCCACCCCCATTCCCTTCTCAAGGTCCGAGTTCTTCTAGCAATGATATAGATAGAATTGAAATGATGTTCGAACAAATGATTAAGAAGAATGCGGATTTGGATGGATAGTTGGCTTCCCACAATACCTCTATCAGAAACTTGGAGGTGCAATTAGGCCAAATCTCTCAATCATTGAATACTCGCCCGAAGGGTGCTCTACCAAGTGATATAGTAGTGAACCCAAGGGTGGGAATAATCATGTTATGGGAGTTACAACACGAAGTGGGAGAGACGGTGATGTGAATGCCTCGAATAAAAAGCAAGTTGTGAATGATGATGTTGAGTTGAAAGAAGATTAAACTCATTTGGTAGTTGAAGATGTGGTTGATGACAATGTGAATAATGAAGTGAGGATTGACATTAATGAGGCCGAGGTGGAAACTCAAGATGCCATGAACCCGTCTAGGGAACACGTGATTGACATGCCGGAGCCGGTTGTGCCAAAATCCAAGGCTCCTTTGCCAAGGCCACCTCCACCCTATCCTCAAAGGCTCGCAAAATAGAGAAATGATAATCAGTTCAAAAAATTCATTGATATGATGAAGAGCTTGTCCATTTATGCGCCTTTGGTGGAGGCTCTTGAACAAATGCTGGGCTATACAAAATTCATGAAAGACTTGGTCACAAAGAAGCGTTCTATGTATAGTGAAACTATAAAGATGACTCACCAAGTTAATGCTATAGTGCATTCAATGGCCCCGAAGTTAGAGGATACAGGTGCTCTCACCATTCCTTGCACCATTGGGAGTGCGGATTTTGCCAAAGCTTTATGTGACTTGGGAGCTAGTATCAATTTGATGTCTTAATCAATTTTCAAGACTTTGGTTATTAGGCAACTTAGCCAACTTCCATGAGGTTACAAATGGTGGATAGATCGGTGAAGAGACCTTTGGGTATTATTGATGATGTTCTTGTCGGGGTGGACAAATTTATCTTGCTAGTGGACTTTGTGATTTTGGATTGTGAGATGGACTACGAAGTTCCTATTATCTTGGGTAGACCTTTCCTAGCTACAGGGAAGGCATTGGTAGATGTGGAAACAGGGGAACTCACCTTTTGGGTGGGTGATAAAAAAGTTGTCTTTCATGTGTGCAAGTCTATGAAGCAACCCAATAGCACATACGTGTGCTCATTTGTTGACCTCGTCACATCTGTGATCGTAGATGATACCAGTGCTATGATCAATATGGAGGATCCCCTTAAGGCCGTGCTATTAAATCTTGATGTCAATGATAATGCTAGTAAAGTGGAGTACGTGAATGCTTTACATGGGATGGGCTCATATTCGTATGAGCCTAGAAAATTATTTTTGGATATTGAAAACCGAAAAACTCCACCAATAAAACCATCAATTGAGGAGCTTCCGGTGTTGGAGTTGAAACCACTTCTTCCATACTTCAGGTATGAATTCTTAGGCTCGAATTATACTTTAGCAGTTATTCTTTATCCTTGCCTTACTAACTTGCAGGTTGACGCCATATTAGCGGTGTTTCAAAAATGGAAAAGGGCAATTAGATGGACTTTGGCTGACATTTAAGAAATAAGCCCCGCATCCTGTATGAGCAAAATTATCTTGGAGGATTATGCAAAGCCTTCCTTGAAGCATTCAAGAAGATTGAACGAGGTGATGCAAGAAGTGGTGAAAAATAAGGTGATCAAGTGGTTAGATGCATGGGTTGTATACCCCATTTCTAACAGCTCTTGGACTTCTCCGATGCAATGTGTACCGAAGAAGGGTGGCATAGCTGTGGTGACAAATTTTTAGAATGAGTTGATTCCTACCAGAACAGTCATAGGTTGTTAAGTTTTCATGGACTACCGCAAATTGAACAAAGTGACCCGCAAGGATCATTTTCCTTTGCCATTCCTTGATGAGATGCTAGACCGACTTGCTGGGCGTGCTTTTTTTTCGCTTCTTGGATGGGTATTCTGGCTATAAACAAATCTTAATTGCTTTGGAAGAACAAGAAAAGACCATATTCACTTGTTTGTATGGAACGTTTGCTTTCCCTCGCATGTCTTTTGGGTTGTGCAATGCACCGGCTACATTTCAACGATGTATGATGGCCATTTTCACTGATATGGCGGAGGACATTTTGGAGGTGTTCATGGACGATTTTAGTATTGTGGGGGACTCATTTGATGCATGCTTGAAGAACCTTGATAGAGTTTTGGCTCGGTGTGAAGAAACGAATCTTGTTTTCAATTGGGAGAAATACCACTTATGGTGGAATAAGGAATTGTACTTGGGTATATAATTTCGAAACATGGTATTGAGGTTAATAAAGCAAAGATCGATGTGATTTCAAGGCTCCCTCCCCTATCACCGTCAAGGGAGTTAGAAGTTTTCTTGGACACGGGGGGTTCTACCGGAGGTTCATTAAAGATTTTTCGAAGGTTGTTAACCCCTTATGCCAGTTGCTAGAGAAAGATGCTAAGTTCTTGTTTGATTAAAAATGCATGGAGGCCTTTGAACTTCTCAAGAATAAGCTGACCACCACTCCTATCATTACCGCACCTAATTGGAGCTAGACCTTTGAGCTCATGTTTGATGCTAGAGATTTTGTAGTTGGAGCGGTGTTGGGTCAACGTGTGAACACAATATTTCATCTGGTGTACTATGCGAGCAAGACAATGAATGACCCTGATTGAACTACTCAGTGATCGAGAAGGAACTTTTGGCTATTGTGTTTGCTATGAAAAAATTTTGGCCGTATCTTATGGGGGACAAGGTCATAGTGCACACCGATCGTGCCGCCCTTAGGTAGTTGATGACAAAGAAAGACTCCAAAGCAAGGTGGACGCGATGGATTTTACTATTCAAGAATTTGATCTAGAAATTGTGGACCGGAAGGGCAGTGAGAATCAAGTGGCGGACCACATGTCCCATTTGGTGGAGTAGGGGAGGCCTTGTTATGCCCAAGAGATCAATGATTAATTTCATGATGAGCAACTCCTTTCGGTGTTAATGAATGATATGCCATGGTTTCCCGATATTGCTAATTACCTTATGATCATAATAATCCCGCGTGAGCTCTCTTCTAACCAAAGGAAAAAGCTCAAGCGGGATAGTTTGGACTTCTACTGGGATGACCGATACTTGTTCAAGATTTGCATGGATGGTGTGATCTGAAGGTGTGTCCCGGAGAAAGAGCAATTGAGTATTTTGGAGGCTTATCATTCCTCTCCCTATGGTGGCTATCATGGTGGGGTAAGGATGGCTTTTAAAATTCTTAGTTGTGTATTTTATTGGACTACTTTTTCAAAGATACAGATGATTTTCTTAAGAGATGTGACGAGTGCCAAAAAATCGGAGGAATTGCGAGGAAAGATGAGATGCCTCTTAATACCATTCTTGAGGTTGATATTTTTGACGTATGGGGAATTGATTCATGGGGCCATTTGTTAGCTCTTGTGGGGGTGGATTATGTTTCAAAGTGGGTTGAAGCCGTGGCTTTACCCAACAATGAGGCCCGGAGTATTGTGGCATTTCTCAAGAAAACTATTTTTACAAGGTTTGGTACTCCTAGAGCAATCATAAGCTGGGAGGTCTCATTTTTACAATAGGGCTTTCGACACTTTGCTTTCAAAGTATTGTGTCACTCACAAGGATTCCACCCCCTATCACCCTCAAGCAAGTGGACAAGTTGAAGTTTCCAACTAGGAAATCAAAAGCATATTGTCAAAGACGGTCAATGCAAAATGGTCAAAGAAGTTGGATGATGCTTTATGGGCTTATAAGACCGCTTACAAGACTCCAATTGGTATGTCCCCGTATCGGTTGGTGTTTGAGAAAGCTTTCCATCTACCGGTTAAGTTAGAGCACAAGGCTATGTAGGTCTTGAGGAAGTTGAACCTTGAGCGGGATATAGCTGCCAATCTTCGGGTGGAGCAATTCAATGAGCTTGATGAATTTAGATTCTATGCCTACTCGAATTTGTCCCTTTATAAGGATAAAATAAAATACATTCAGGACAAGGATACTCAAGGCAAGGAATTCATGGTGGGGTATTTGTTTCTCTTATTCAACTCTAGGCTACGGTTATTCCCAAGCAAGCTCAAGTCAAAATAGAGCGGGCTGTTTGAAGTTGTGTATGAGACCCCATTAGGTTCTATTGATTTAAAGAACAAAGATGGTAAAATTCTTAGAGTGAATGGGCACTGGGTGAAGCATTATCTTGGGAAGATTGATGACAGCCACGTGGTGGCTCTTGTGCATTTTAAGTGATTGGATGGTAACATGCATCGTGCCGGGACGTTAAATCAGGCGCTTCTTGGGAGGCAACCCATGACATTTTTGTTCTCCTTTGATTTTTCTTTGTAGTATAGAATTGATTTTTGGTCTAACTGGTTGTGAGATGTTATAGGATTGAGTTGATGCAGCACAAGACATAATAGTGAAAAATGCATGCCTATGAAGTTTCCAATGCGGCCGCACTACCATTTTGTGCGGACCGCACTGGTAAAGGGTGATGTGATGACCTCTCTGAAGTTTCCACCGTGGCCGTACTATATTTTGTAGGTCCGCGGTGGACCATTGTGGCCGCAATCCATTTTGTGCGGAGCACGATAAGTTACTAAGTTGAACTGGAACAAAATAGTCTAGTGCGGACCGTAGTTCATTTTTGTGCGGTCCGCACTGGTAGGTGAGAATGAGCCCCGGGGCTTTTCTATAAATAGACACCGAGGGCCTCCTTTTAATCTTTTCGCACTTTTGCTTCTCAGACCTAAGAAAATCATTGTTCACTACCCTTACTTGCTCGTAATTACTTGTTGGAACTTATTAGCTTCAATTCATCTCATAATCCGGTACCATAATATTCCTTTTACTTGTTTAATTCTGTTAATTTCATTTTATTTTTGTTTTTCTTAGATTTTGTTCATTCTCCCTTCTGTAATTTCTTCATTGTTAGGTTAGAATAATTAAAATAGTGATTCATGTTGAATCCGATTAGTTAACTGAACTGAGCAAACACATAGAAGCACGCATAAGGTGAAAATTGGTCTTAAAAGAAAAATCCCATAAACCCTAAGTGAGTGCCATTTCTGGGCACTCAATGTGGACTGAAATTGCTTTTGTGCGGTCCGCGGTGCCCCATTACGGTCTACAATACTATTTTGTGCGGACTGCACTGAAGAATCCCTGGGAAGCTAAATATTGGGTAATGTGGCAGCACTACATTTTGTGCGGACCGCACTGGCCCTGTGCGGCCTCACTACTATTTTGTATGGTCTACATTTGCAAGATACAGAGGGTGGGTATTCTGGACCCCACCCCTGTGCGGACCGCATGGTCATTTTATGCGGTCCACATTGGCCCTGTGTGGCCGCAGTCCATTTAGTACGGTCCGCACTGGGTGTTTTTCTGCAACTTTTCTTCTCTGATTCTGCAGCATTGCTTTTAACTACTTCTCTTCTGTTTCAACTAATACTAACAATCTTATTAATTGTGTTGCAGACAATGGTTAAACAACGTGGCAAAGGATCTACACAACCCGACAAAGGTGAATTCTCCCACGGAGGGAAGCAAAAGATGATTAAACACATTCCTCAAGTTTGGGAAAACATAAAAAGAACAAGAAAGTTTATAAAGGCAGCTAACAGAGCTTGTGATCAATCGGGGAGTGAGTACGAGCCTTCCTAGGAGGTTTCTTCATATTTGATACCTACTCATGTCCCTGACTGGCCGGGAAGATTTAGATCGACAAACACCACTCCTCCACCATCACCTACTGCCCAAGCTCCAACAAATGTGGATTCTGAGTCGTCTGAGGGCTCAACAGCCGGTAGTGAGGAATACTCCACCTCCCCCACAACTTTATTATCTGGGGAGGGTGTAGAAGGAGGTAAGGAGGATGTAGAGGGAGACAAGTATGGAGAAGAAGGAGGTGAGCCTCAGGTGGGAGGCGTTGCTAGAACTAGAAATCCCAAAGCTTGGGAGGATAGTTTCGTCAGTGAGGTAGCATATCATAAGTTTTGGGAGTGGTGGCCGGTGAGAAAATTGATCCCGAAAAAGAGCTTCATAGATAGAGACCTACTACCCCATACCCCGACGTGCAAAGACAATTTAGAACGAGAGTGGGCTGGGAGCATTTCATGGATGAATGTGTAGACACCAATGAACACTTGGTGAATGAGTTTTATTTCAATGTAGCCCATATCGAAAAGGGCTCCAAAGTGACCAAGGTTCACAATTTAAAAGTGTTGTTTGACAGAAAGTCCATAAATGAGTATCTCGGCATCAATGAGGAGGATAAGACATTTTATATAGCAAAGTTGGAAATGGGAGAGAAGGTCTGTCCATGCCTAGCACAGTACCTGGAAATCCCAGGTACCACCACAGACTGGTTGACTGCTGGAGTCCGTATTCTGAGACGAAGTCTAAATTTTGAGGCACGGGGGTGAGAGACCTTTATTTGCAGCCGGTTGGACCCGACTACTCATGAAAACACCCTTCCTCTCCACTAGCTGTATTTTTTGCTTCTATTATGGTGGGGTACCCCATAAATGTGGGGAATGTGATATCAAGAATTATCTCCATAGTGGTTGAAGAGAATGACCGGAACTACCCTTTTCCCAGCACCCTCACTACGTATTCGGGACCTTCAAGTAGACAAGAGGCCCTATAACATCAAGGTCAAGGCACGAGATCCGTTTTCTTGGTAAAACATGTAGGGGGATGATCACCCCAAGATCAAGAACTTCAAGGGTATAACTACTGATCCAACTAGCCTGTTTGAAGAGCCAGTTGTGGTAGTGGCTCCTGCTGAGCCTACCTCGACTTCCACAGATGCCCCTCCCAGCCCCTCCACATCTACAACCACTCATGCCGGTCTATCCACATCAGTAGGCCCCGAGATCCCATCTTCCCGGACCCATCCTATCACTGCCCATCGACTGAGCTAGGCACTTCTGAGTATCAACAATTGGACGCAGATTGCCTCATCCAAGTTGTCCATCTTGACTACTACTTTAGAGGCTCTATCGGCACCTCTAGCACCACAGGTTTGTTGATATTCAATTTTTTCTTGTATATTTATATATGCAAAATACTTTCAAAATAGTATATATATGCATATATAAGCATGTCCAAGTGTTTTATTATTTTTTCTAATTTTTTAAAATCGATTTATTGCCCTATTTTAGCAATACAAAAACCAATAAGCGTTCCTCAAGTTATCATTTTGGTGATTAATTTATTTTATTCTTATATTCATGCCAATATATAGCTAAGTTAATTTTTTCAGATTATTATAAATTGATATGGTATTTTAAGCTAAAACTGCACGAAATTGCAATTTTAGCCTATTTTAAGATTTAATGGTGTCTATAATTATAAGATTTATTCCAGTATTTGTAATTTAATGTTTATATATTATTAATTAATTTAGCACTTTTAATATGTTTTCAGAAATCATTTTTTATTATTTTTGAAAACAAAAAAAGGAAAAGTACCTATTTAAATGATAGCCTTATTTTATTTCAATTATAGCCCAAATTGACCGCTCCAGTAACCCAATTTCAATCTTAAACCGGACCAGCCCAATTCCTAAATTACCAGACCCCTAACCCGTTAATAAAACTCACCTGGCTCCCATTTTAGTTCAGGCCGTTGATCATTTTGATCAACATCCATAACTCCCCATTTCCCTTTTAATTTCCCAAACACCCCTGACCCGAATCACTTTTACCTAATCAGCCACCTTTGAACTCTTTCATCTCTCAAACTCTCTCGAACCTTCCTGGAACCCTAATCGTCTCCTATCGTCTTCAACTGTGAAACCCACCAGAAACCATGGCTTCTCAGGCCATAGGGGTCATATTCTCACTCCTTACTACTCCTATGTGCTCGATACTTGAAGATTCGAGGCCGAACCTCGAAGGTATTCATCCAAACCTTTGCCAGCTCGAGGTTTCACGTCCATCGTCAGCCTTGCTCTGGCATATCCTGGTCTTCTGAGCCTGATTCTAGATTGTCGGACTCCGATCGGTGAGCTTCTTCAAAACCTTTCTCTTTTTAGGGTTCTTCTTAAACCCTTTGAGGTTTCCTCTAATCTTTCTAGATTCATTGCGTATCTATGCTCTATTCGGGTTTTCAAATACTTTTCCTAGCTTTGTTTTAAAAAAAAATACTTTCCTTTCGATCTAGGGTTTCTGAAATGTTCAAAGGTTTTTATTTTTTTTCTTTGTCGTTTATGTGTATCTGTCTCTATTGTGTTCTTGTATCATGTTCTTATATTCTTCTCTTGCTATGTTTTCCTATATTGTGGTCTTATATGACCGTACTGTGTTCTTGAGTCTCTCTGTTGTGTTTTGTTTATCCCGTTCTTTTACTATGTTCTTATGTTTTCCTTTTATCATGCTCTTATATGTTTATCCTATTTTGCTTTTCTACTATACTTTCCTGCTAAGTTTTAATTTTTCTTGATTTGTCTCCTACTGAGCCCTTTTTAGGTCTCTTTTAAGCATGCTTTTCTATTGTTCGTATGAGTATGACCATTATGTTTTTTTTGAATCCTTCTACTGTGTTTGCATGTGTTCTCATGAGTTTCTGAAAGAAACCCTTGAGCCTGTTTTGACTACTTGCTTCCTCATCTCTATATTTGATTCAAGGTGGAAACCCTAGAATTTGGGAGGTTTTGCCGAGGTTTGGTCATGTGATTGAACTAGGGTTCTGTTTTAGAACCCTTGACTCTCTTATACTAACATTTGAACTAAGTCTGAACTTCTTTGCTTACATACAACTCTGAACTTTTAAATTTCTTCCACCCTAGACTCCTCTACTGATCGACATGACAGTTCTATCATGATTAAACGTGTCTTTATGCTTTATACGTGTGATAAATCTTTCTTCAAAGTGGTTTCAAACTAGTGATTGATTCAGAATCTCCTTTTAATAGGTCTAATTGATTGTCACTGGTGCTCCTTAAGTTAAAACCTTTTCCACTTTCTGGCTTGGTTCATTCATACCCAATCATTGGATTTCTGATTTCTTGGTTGTTATTTGATTATATTTCCTTAAATTGTACAACCCTGTATGTCAAAGGCCCTGTCCCTAAATAACCCTTATGTATTTTCCCTCAATTTCATGCTTTACATAGGTGTTTGATTAATTCCTTTCCTTAATTGGTTTTACCTGTTTGAATCTGAATCCCTTAATTAAGGGAAACCTTGTGTAACCATTTACAATCAGTCTTCAATTATTCTCTTACCTTATTTTATCATGATTATAACACTATAATACATGACCTTCTTTAACACAAAACACACATGATTAACAAACTTTAGACTTCACAATCTTGCACACTTAAAGTATTCTGTATTCCTGTTTGCACTTTGGATTTTACAAGACTACTGCTTTTCTTACTTGTTTACTTTAAGCTGGTATGTCGTAATTTTTAAATTCAGCATCACCCCAATGTGTTTACTTACAGTCTTTATATGCATGTCTAGTTTACTATCAATGTGGAGTTTAATAATTAACTTAGTATTCTTGTGTTCTACTCTCTGTTTCTACAGTGAATCTTTGCTCCCTATCCTATTACGTTTATGTGATTATGAATAGTGACTCAGGGCATGGCAGCATCAGTTGTTGTCCATGAACTAGGTTCTGAATCAATGAGGTCTTAATCTCTAAAACAGACTAGAGGGTGTGTCAGACATCCCATTGCTAGGTATGCCCATCACCCTGCTCTTCTTATGTTCTTGTAAATCCCCCACTGCATTATACCCTCAGGTGTTTTGATTTTAAACTGTTCCCTTTTCCATTTCCCTTTTCAGAATTTCATTTCTGCACTTGCACTCTCCTTATTAGTTTCTAGGTTCTGCCCCATCTTATGAGCCTTGCCTTGGGACCTTGAGTTCCCTCTAAACTTGGACACTTGAAGGATGGCCCCTTCCATACTGCATTATGTCTTGACCCTGTAATGGATTTGGATGTGAGTACTGCCCGGAGTCCATATGCGGCTCTCAGGGAACTCTGACACGTCCAAATGAGAGAAAGGCTTTGCAACATTGATCTTTGGAGTTGGGTTACTTCATAAATCATACAGGAAGTCTGAATCAGGCTTTCCTTGGTTGTAATTTTGAAATTTCTGATATATTTTCTTTACTTTATTTTTCTTTGTATTGTAATAACTTGTATAACCATTGGGGATGGCTAGTGAAAAGGGAAGGGAATAACTGTATGCAAAGGGTAGATAACTTGCCTACAAGAATTTCTTATTACAATATATCACATTGATATCCTGCTTATAGGGACATCTGATTTTAGAATATCATGTAGATTACTTGCCTATAAGAGTTTCTGATTTCAGCATATCATACGAATTTCTGATTTCTGCATATCATATAGATACCATGGCCATAGGAATTTCATGAATTCTTCGTTCATATAGATATCCTGCCTATAGGAGTTTCTTTCTGAATTTATGCATTGATAACATGTTTATAGAATTCTGCACTCGCAGATAGATACCATATATATAATAACTTCTGCATCCATATTTAGATAATATACCGACAGGACCTTTCTGATTCTTGCATACTTATCACTCATTAGGCAAAATGTGTTTATAGGCCTTAATAAACATGCAATCAGATATCTCGTTCGTAAATAAAAAAATGCAACACCTAGATAGCATGTTGTAGGATTTCTGCATTTCTCTTTGTCCATAACAGTGTGTAAAGTTAACAAACACATAGAATGCATGCCTATAGGGGTCCTAATTCAAATTCGAATAGCCTCGCTTGTTTGTAAGTTTAAAACTATCAGTAGTAATGCATTGTCAATTACAGAACATATACTCTTTCTGTTAAAACTGACAACCTTTTCTTAAATCAACATGCAATTAGTCCATACTCTTATTCTTGAAATTTGTAGATATCATGCCTATAGGTTTCGTCTATCATTTATGCAAGCCTTAGAGTAACTTATAAACAGAATTATTTTCTTTAACAACAACCAGTAGGCAGGCCTAACTCAGGCTTCCTATTTGAATTATGTAGTAGATCAGTCTGCTTCAAATCTTTAAATTTTAATTAGACCTCAAACAGTACGTGTAAGACATACTAAACCATATGCTTTCTATGATTTTAAATGAGGTTTGTTTGAGCCATATTATATGTGTATATGCTATCCCCCTTAACTTGCTATATATGTTTTGTTTGTTGCCTTAGTATTTTAACCTTTTGAAATCACAAATGAGCCCATGTCTCCTCCTTTTAGGAATAGTAATCCCAGATACCTCCGGAATTGATAGGATCGGGACGGGTAATAGCATGCAACAGGTAAACGAGACCATTCAACGCTTTAATACCTTAACGGGGTAGGAAAGAGTAGATATGGATATGATGAACGGTGAGCTAATATCACATGTAGCCCCTCTTTGAGGAGTGATTACTGGGTATTGCATTTACGTGATCCATATTATTATTAAACCTAGGACCGCCTTCCTTTGCTCTTTGTTTCTTTAAACCTTTAAAATGTTTCTATTAAGTCAACTCTCTCCTATACCTTTCGACTTCATTTATTTCTCACCTTTTGTGTGAAAATCCCCTCTTATGTGATTCTCTTATTTGCTTCTGTATTATTTGTATTTAAGTCACAACAATAGCTTGGTCGAGAACCACTCTTGTGGATCCTGAGGGGTTCCTAACACCTTCCCATCGGGATAATTTTAAGCGCTCACCCAATCTCTGGTTATCCAAACCAAACCCTTCTTAGTATCCTAATGCGCTTAAATCATTAGGTGGCGACTCTTCAATTCTCTTAAACCCAATTCCCAAAAGGGAACGAGTTGTCTTTCTAAATGTCAAAAACTCTATTTCGCAAGAAAAAGGGGGCGTGACAGCATGACGACTCTGTTCTTTTTGGATTTTACCATTTCAACCTATTACTGTGACTTTACATTTTTCTATATGCCTTTATTTGTTTAATATTTTATGTTTTTAATTCCTTCCCCTTCTATGGAATTGACTTGTCTTTTGTTTCTTTCCCTTCTTTTACTTCTTTTCTTTACTGCATTCTTTTATTACTGTTTTAAAATTATTTCAATTATTATTCTTATGAACGTGCAAGTACGTTGCAATTTGTTTTAATTATTGCAATTGCATATTTTCAACGTCATAACTCGTGCCAAACAAATACCATAGCAACGCTTATAATGAGTGATTGCGCGCTTCCAATATTATCATCCCCTAAATCCAGCAATGGCATATTTGCGGTAAAGCCAGTCCATTAACGGTGTAGTCGATGGATCCGCGCCTTTCCCTCTTGAGTTGTCCGCTCAAGAGTACTAGTCTAGTACTCCATAGAAACCTTAATATGTGTAATTATGCATGCATCATGGTCAAACCTAACTGAGTCAGTCATGTTGTCTGCATAATGAATCTTTAAGATAGCCTTGTCCAAAGTCCACTGGGTTTCCCCAAAACCCAAATGAATACTACCACGTTTGTGCATTTATTTAGAGAACTGAATGTTTCTATGCCAATTATTGATATTTAATAGTCGAGTCTGGTGGGGGATAAGGGCCTAACCCTTTGTTTTGGAGAAACATGAGGCACGAGGTCCCCAGATTCGGCATGGTCATCAACATCCACCCCAAACTGCTAGGCTGGTTGAAGGATTTTCACTCCAGTGATAAGACGCTCGTCCAGAAATATTTAGGGAACTTACCCTCTCTCTTGGAAGTTCAACCCAACAAAAATATCATAAATGCATCTACTCTATTCTAGGATTATGATAGGTCTGTGTTCCGCTTCGGAGACATTGAGATGACACCCCTGCTCGAGGAAATAGGAGGACTGGCTGGCACACCATGGGAAACTCCAAGTTTATTAATGTGCTAGAAAATCTAAAAGGCAGAGGTTTTCTTAAAATGATGGGTCTAAAGAAGAATCCAGACTTGACATGATTGAAGAAGTCGTACATACCCTTTGACTACTTGTTCGAGAGGTACGACCACAACAAATGTTACCATACTTACCTTGAGGAGTTCGCCCTTACATCATTGGGGCATATTCACCGAAGGGCATTTGTCTTCATGTTCTGTTTCTTGGGGATGATAGTGTTTGCAATAAAGAAAGCAAGGATCCATACCAGAGTAGCCATGATAACCAAAACTATAATGGAAGGAATTTATGGACAACTATTCAGTCTCGTACCAATGATTATTGCAGAAATATACCGAACTTTAAAAAAATGTCAACAGGGAGCCAGACACTTCAAAGGTTGTAATCTGCTACTTCAACTTTGGCTCATGGAACATCTCCAAAAGGGTGAGTACTGACAGGAAATCCATCAAAGGGATTGGGATGATCATATCGCTTTTCATCACCCAAAGAGAATGAATTACATGCCCAACATGTTTGCCCAACCGGAGAATACTAGAGAATGGGTCAAACTCTTTAAAAATATGGCTGAGGACCGAGTACAATGGATGTTCGAGGGTTTCTAATCAAGGAATTCATCGTCCGATCCAGGGACGCACATTTCTTAGTACTGATCGGCTTAAGAGGAACGTACCCATCCATACCTCTTCCGGTGAGGAGATAAGCGAGAAGGAAGCAGGTTATATCGAGGGTCGACAAGATGAGTCACTTCCAGGCTGACTTCCAGAATGACGATAGCACTTACAGATGCCAGGCTCAGCACATGTGGAAAAATCATCGTGGGAAGGGACACCATTTAACTAGGCATATATCACATGGGTAGTGATCCGTATTATTTAGGTTGGTTGGAGGATAATCATGATGGTCTGGGTCAGCCTAGGTTTGTTAGAGGCAACCAAATTATAGATGAAAAGGCCGAGGCACAGGTCAAGTACAACCATCCACACAAGAGAATCTGGGAATGCGAAAGCGAGAACCGTGAGATACAGGAAGCCAATCAAAAACTATTTGATGAATGGAAGGATATGGCCATCAGCGCCAAAAAACGTTTGGTCTATTTGGAGCGAGGTATAGTATAGTTGGAAAAGAAGTTTCTAAAGAGGATCGAAGACTACCCGACTGCTGAACAAATGAAGGCGGACACATGGCCAGAGCCTACTCGTTGCTGGGGCTACGTAAGATAGGGAAACTGTTCGATGGAGCTGATAATGCCGAATTTGAGGAAGGCCCCATTAGGACCAAGAAGATAGGAATTTCCATTTCTGCTTTATAAAATGTAATAAGGCCAATGACCATTAGTGATTTTGCTATTCAGTGTCGTTTCGGGATTCATCTACTTTTTATCAATGAAATGAGGCATTTAACATTCAAAGTTCTCCAAATCAACTTATTGCTAGGCCTACCTCAGGCACAATGAAGGCCTCTAAAATTAGGACACGCTTTATATTTCAGCACTACGTGTTTAAATATTGTAACTATTTTTCTAAAGATCCTTACTGAATTGTTACCTTTTTATTTTTTTTTGTTTATTCCACTCCCTAATGGTTAGTTCGTGAATTCTGGAAACATCATCATATTTTACGAGATCCAGGGCCCTTTACCTACTCCTCCTCCCAGCCCTATCAGACACAAAAACAAAAGGAAGATGGAAGCTTTGAGCAACTCAACTGAACGGGTAGAGGTCACTTATGGTGCTCTAGTTCCCAAGGAAAATGTATCCCAATTGTAACAAAAGTTGTTGAAGTTTTAGGAAGAAATTGATCAAGTTCAGACTTTGGCAAGTCTGTCATTTTCCCTCACCACTCCAAAGGTTACTTTCCCAACTACTCAGAATCCTGTACCTCTACAGAACATCGTGAAGCAACAAAACCACCCCGCTCCTCACCACCACTGCAATACTTGCCATACCTCCAATACCATCCCGCCGATCATCCCAGATCTCCAAATATCCACAAATGACCATTGTGACATCCAACACAATACCCCCATCTACATAGAAATTGTGCCACACTCCATCTAACCCATCTCAAGAACACTCGATGATGATGATAAAGACTAACTCATCAGGAACCTGGCTTTAGAACTCAAGAAATTAACTAGTCGAGTTCAGGGTGTCGAAGGAAGTAAAGGGATTGAAGGGTTAAACTACGAAGATCTTTGCATACAATTGGATGTAGAACTGAGCGAGGGGTACAAACCTCCTAAGTTCGAGATGTTTGATGGTATAGGAGATTCGAGAGTTTATCTGAGAACATACTGCGACAAGCTGGTCGGAGTAGGGAAGGACGAAATGATTCACATGAAGCTTTTTATGAGAAGTCTGAAAGGAGACACTCTGTCTTGGTACAATTGCCAACCGAAGAAATGATCGAATTGGGTGAGTATGGCATCAAATTTCATGGACAGGTTCAGGTTCAATACAGAAAATGCACTAGATGTGTTCTACATTCAGAACCCAAAAAAGAAGCCCACGGAAACATTCCGCGACACTCACTGGAGGTCAGAAGCTGCTACAGTTAGGCCTTCTCTAGAGAAAGAAAAAAGGAATAAGTTTTTCGTCAGGGCTCAGGATACCCACCACTATGAAAGACTGGTGCTTGTTGAAGGCCCAAAATTTTTCGACATCATCAAACTAGGTGAAATGATTGAGGAAGGCATTAAAAGTGGTACAGTCACAAACTTTGAAGCTTTTCAAGCCACCAACAAGGCTTTATAGTCTAGTGGTACGTCCAAGAAAAGGAACATGGGTTCTGTAATGGTTGCACAGAGAACCAAATCCCCTGTCAAGTACCAAACCTATCCAACACATATCAACCTACACCGAATTTCCAAGAACCTCCACCTCCTACATACCAACCCACTTCACCCAAATACTCCCAACTAGCACATGCTTACCAAGCCTACAATACTCAACCACCTCACTATCAGTCACACCATGCCAAAACTTCCTTAGACCTTGACCAAATTTTGACCGCAGACCTCCCAAACACCGACATTGCTGAACCAATTGACCAGCTGTACGAAAGACTTAAAGCTGCTGGTTATGTAAACACTATCCCTGCCATAACTCCAGAAAACCCTTCCCAGTAGGTTAATCCAAATAAATCCTATGCATACCATTCCGACATGAAATGATATACCATTGATGAATGTCGCTCTCTGAAGGATAAGATTCAGACTTTGATTGATAATAAGATCATTACAGCTAAGGAACCTGCTCCGAACGTCTACAATAACCATCTACCAAACCACTAGGGTGGAGGTGTTCATATGATCGAGATAGAGAATGACTGGGACCCCAAGAGATCAATCGGTTGGATCACAGAAGGCGACGATCCAAAGAAGCCAGTAGTCACCCTCAATCCGATTGTGGTCCAGATTCAGCATTTTACTGACACTAAGGTAAACATGTCCATGCCACTCGAGTTTGAAGCACCATCCTCCACAAAGAGGCCAGCGTCGATTGGGGTTGAGTTTATATCACCAATAGACACACCCATACCCTTTGGAGTTGCAGTATTACCACCTTAGGGGCTTGCTCCATTCGGAGTGAAGATAACCATTTCAATTCTAGTGAAAATGTATGTAATAACACCATTTTCACCAATTGCATACCTTAGGACTACACAGCCGAAGCCAGGAGAAAAGGGGAAAGTCAAGTTCGGGAAAGCCGTTGCAGCACAGGATATGACAAGAACCCGCAGGGTTTATACCCCGACGTATTTGGCTGAGTCAATAAAGCAGCCCCCTAACTAGCAAACCATCATTGAAACTGGGCCCGGCGATCTCTGGAGAAAGATACAACCCAAAGAATAAGCAGTCATTGATCAGCTGAACAAAATACCAGCAGAAATTTCTATTCTTGATTTGCTACAAAGTTCCGATGCACACAAGAATGCCTTGCTAAAAGTGCTGAGTGTAGCATATGTACCAAGTAACATCACCAAAGAAGAGATGGAGAACATTGTAGGCCAAGTATTGGAAAGTCACAAGATCACTTTTCATGAAGATGAGCTGCCGCCGAAAGGGTTGAGTCATAACAAGGCATTGTTCATTAATGTGCAGTACGAGAATTATTTCATCACCAGGATCTTGATTGACGGAGGGTCAAGCCTCAACATTTGTTCGTTGGTAACACTCAGGACATTAGGAAAGGGTCTACATGAGATCAAGGACAGGGCCATTAACGTCAAAGATTTCGACGGATACCAAAGGGCTACTATTGGGGAAATTAGCTTGTGTTTACAAATGGGGCGTACTTGGTTTGATGATGATTTTCATGTGATAGAAGTACCGGCCTATTACAATCTGTTGTTGGGATGACCATGGATTCATGCTGTTGGGGCTGTAACAGCAACACTACATCAGGTGGTGAAATTTAAGTGGAGTTTCACGGTGACGGTAGCAATCCCATATACAGTCGCCCGACAATTCTAGCAATTGGAGGAAGAAAAAGGATAAGCGGAGAAACTTACCACCATATCAAGCGAGTCAACGCCATTGATAAAGACAAATGGTGGGATAAAAAAATTGAAAACATATTGATTTGGAGCGAGTATGAACCTGGCAAGGGACTTGGCGAGAACCTCCAAGGAATCACTAAACCCATCAAGCTCAAGAAACATGGCACAACTTTTGGATTGGGATATGAGTATACCTGGGAGGAGTTCAACAACTGGTCACCACCATAGCGTGGTCCTTACTATCGTTTGGAAAACCCAATACCCTGTTTAGAGCAGACTTTCCAACAGGCCGAGGTTGTCTACGAGTCAAAAGAAGAGGAAGCACTGGAAGCGATAACGAATCTGTTCCTAGAAGACAATAACATGGATTGTTGTGTCATATTCGAGGAGGGGGAGGAAGGCCCTTCCACACAAGCTGTGAGTGGAGGAGCATGCCTCAACAACTGGACTGTAAGAACCACCAAAGCCCGGCGAGCCGCGGGGTAGCAAGGCTGAACAAGCATCATGCACTATTTTTGTTTTTACTAGTTGGCTTTCCTTTTACATTTTTATTTTTTTGCAAGAAAGAGCTCCAATGTCCAAAAAATAGTTATAGAATTTATCAAAGCATTTCAGTTTTCTTATAAAATCTTACTCTTATTATTTTCTCTCATTACTTTACTTATACACATTACTATTACTTATCTTGATGAACCAATGACTGTGACGTGCAATGAGACAACGCAACAAGCGGACATAGACTCAGAGAAAGATGATATACTAAAAGAAATTATAAGAAAGTTGAGAATTTTGAGAACAAACCTAAGTCCAACTTGGATGAGACTGAGATTGTTAAACTGGGAAATGCAGAAAACATTAAAGAAACACGAGTCAACGCTCACTTCTCAACGTTAGAAAAGGAAGAGTACACAGGATTTCTGAGAGACTATGAAGACATATTCGCCTGGTCGTATGATAACATGACTGGACTGAGCACATCTATTGTGGCTCACAAATTGCCAGCCGAAGCTCAAAAAGTTCAAACTAGACATGAGTCTGAAAATCAAGGAAGAAGTCACTAAGCAGGTCAAAGCTAAGGTTATCAAGGTAGTAGAGTATCCGACATGGTTAGCCAACATTGTGCAAGTGCCAAAGAAGGATGTGAAGGTTAGAGTTTGTGTTGACTACCGAGATCTCAACCAGTCCAGTCCAAAAGATGACTACCCCTTGCCATACATACACATCTTGATTGACAACTGCACTAAGCAGGAGTTGCAGTCATTCATAGATTGTTTCACTGGCTATCATCAGATCTGGATAGATGAAGAAGATGTTGAGAAATTGACTTTCATTACACCATGGGGGATGTACTGCTACAAGATGATGCCATTTGGGTTAAAAAATGCAAGGGCCACCTACATGAGGGCCATGGCTACTATTTTCCATGATATGGTACATAAAGAGATCGAAGTTTATGTGGATGATGTCATTATCAAGTCCAAGAAAGCCACTGATCGTCTAGAAGATCTGTTAAAGTTCTTTAATAAGCTGAGAAGGTACAACCTGAAGCTGAATCCCGCAAAATGTGCATTCGGGGTTCCATCCGGAAAATTGCTCAGGTTTATCGTGAGTCGTAGAGGAATAGAATTGGATCCATCAAAGGTCAAATCCATTCAATAATTTCCACCGCCAAATAAGAAGAAGGATGTAATGAGTTTCTTGGGAAGACCTAACTACATCAGCCGGTTCATTGCACAATCTACTATCATCTGCGAATCGATCTTCAAGATGTTGAAAAAGGATGCCACCACCAAGTGGATCGATGAACTCCAAAAAGATTTTGACCGAATCAAGGAATATTGGTCAACACCGTCGCTCATAGTCCCACCTAAACTAGGTAGACCCCTACTACTCTACCTTGCGGTATTGGATAGAGCGTTCGACTGCGTCCTGGGGTAGCATAATGAGACGAAAAAGAAAGAACATGCCATTTACTACCTCAGCGAGAATTTCACTCCATACAAGGCGGAATATTCTCTAATAGAACACGCCTGATATGCTCTAACTTGAGTAGCCTAGAAGCTTAGGCACTACTTCTATGCCTATACTATATATCTCATATCAAGGAGGGATCCTTTGAAATACATCTTCAGAAGCCCATGCCCACTGCAAGCTCGCCAAGTAGAAAATCCTGTTGAGTGAATTTGACATTGTCTACGTGACAAAAAAAGCAGTCAAGGGACATGCACTTACAGATCACCTTGCTGTAAACCTTGTGGCTGGAGAATACGAACCCCTAAAAGCGTATTTTCCTAATGAAGAGGTATCATTCATATGAGAGGATATTTCAAAATCCTATGATAGTTGGAAGATGTTCTTCAATAGAGCAGAAAATTTCAAAGGAGTCGGCATAGGAGCGGTCCTAGTATTAAGAACTGGCCAGCATTATCCGGTGTTTGCCAAACTCAGGTTCCTGTGCACCAATAATATGACCAAGCACGAAGCCTACATTGAATTCACTAATGCATTGGCTACCCTATCGTCCATGATATAAATTCCAGATATGAGCTTTATTGATCCCATTTCGGTGAAAATCCATAATCAACTAGCTTACTATGCTCATGTCGAAGAAGAAGCAGATGGAAAGCCTTCGTTTCATGACATCAAGGAATATATGGCAAAAGTAGAATACCCAAAGCTTGCAAATCCTACTCAAAAATGCATACTTCGAAGGTTGGCTAACAATTTCTTTAACAACGGAGGAATCATGTTTAGGAGGACTCCTGATTTGGGGTTATTAAGGTGTGTCGATGCAAATGAAGTATCTAAGTTGCTAGAAGAAATCAATGCCGGAACCTGTGGTCCACATATGAACGGTTTTGTCTTGGCCAAGAAAATACTCCGAGCTGGTTATTTTTGGATGACTATGGAAACAAACTACATCCAATATGTTCAGAAATGCCACCGCTATTAGGTACATGCAGACCTGATCAAGGTACCCTCAAACGAGCTTAATGCAACAAGGTCACCATGGCCGTACGCTGCATGGGGAATGGATGTTGTTGGACGAATTGAACCTGTCGCTTCTAATGGGAACAGGTTCATCCTAGTAGCAATTGATTATTTCACCAAATGGGTCGAAGCGGCATCTTACAGGGCAGTGACTAAGAAAGTTGTGGCAGACTTCGTCCGCGACCGTGTTGTTTGTCAGTTTGGAATTCCGGAGTCAATCATTACTGATAATGGTTCCAATCTCAACAGTGACTTGATGAATGCTATGTATGAGACCTTCAATATCAAACACAAGAATTCTACAACCTACAGACCTTAGATGAATGGAGCTGTAGAAGCCGCCAACAAAAACATCAAGAAGATATCGAGGAAAATGGTAGAAAACCATAAACAGTGGCACAAGAAACTATCATTTTCTTTATTGGGGTACCGCACCATGGTCTGCACATCAACAAAGGCAACCCCCTATATGCTGGTATATGGTACAGAAGCAGTCATTCCTGCCGAAGCAGAGATCCTGTCCTTAAGGATCATACAAGAGGCCGAGCTCGATGATGCTGACTGGGTAAAGAGTTGTTACGAGCAACTAGATCTTATAGATGGAAAGAGATTGAACGTGATATGCCACGATTAGCTTTGTCATAATAGAATGTCCAGAGCCTTCAACAATAGAGTCAAGCCAAGACGGTTCACGCCGGGGCAGCTGGTTTCGAAGAAAATTTTCCCGCATCAAGATGAAGCCAAAGGAAAATTCTCTCCCAATTGGTGGGTCCATACATGGTTCATCGGGTTCTGGCAGGAGGAGCCCTTATACTTGCATAAATGGATGGAGAAGTTTGGCCAAAACCAATCAACTCACATGCCGTCAAGTGTTACTCTGTGTAATCTTTATGCTTTCACAAGTGATTCAATTTGACTTACGTCTGACTTGATTCCCATTTAAGAGGGGATACATAGGTAACCCTATGGGTGCGGTCACAATTCAATAAAATTTTCATTTCTCTTGCACTGCCCTTTCCAATGGGTTTCGAAGATAAAAATGCTTTATTGATTAGCCCATAAACTGACCTAGGTAAATCCATGAACTCCATTGGATTATTCCTTCTGACTAAGCATATGAACCATGAATTGTCCTAATAAGACAATTCAATCAATCCTTTGTTTTGAAAGAACTCTTCAAGGACCAAGTGATCCCTTTCCTTCATACTTCATATAAATAAATCTAAAACCCCAGAGTATATCTTTCCACGGATCGAAGGAAAAAAGACAGTTCGATCGATTATTTATTTTTAGATTCTTTTATCTGTTAGAAAAAGAGATAATATACTATTTTCCTTTTAGAAAATCGAAAATTCAATAAAAATAAAATAAATAAGAGACTGGAAATGAAAGTCTCTTTCTCGGATCTATTCTTCATCACACTGTTGGAACAAAACAAAAATACCTGATGCAATGATATCCCTCAATATTCTGAAGTAACTTCAGCCAATCATCGCAAGAAACCGTCAGAAGTAGCAACCCAGTAAACTGGGGCAGAATTTTGAGGAGGACCCTCAAAATTCCGAAGCAAGAGAGGTTGCGATGTCCTGAACCACGTCATAGACATCGGTTCATCCAAAACTATTTCAAATTATATTCTCATATCATATTTTTATTAAATAAACTCATGCATATTTATTGTCAAAATCGCCTTGTTCAGCAACACTACCCCGATGATACATACCATGTCATCAGATCAAAGCCAAACACGGAAAGAAAAGTTAGCGGGGACATGACCTAACCTTTCCCCTTTACAAAACTCACGATTTTTCTTTAGATGCAGGAACCCAAGTCGTAAAGTAACATATTATGTAATCTGGAACACAACTCTCAGAACCATTGCACCTATTCGCATTCGCTTTAAAATATCCCCAGTAGCCACAATATCACAATTAACTATCAGCTAAGAAATTTTATTATTCTCCTTTTATTTCCTGCATAAGGCTACCATTCTGCCTTTCGAGGTTAAGCTCTACCTCTATCTGAATTTTCTGCATTGCATAAGGTTACCATTCTGCCTTCCGAGGTTAAGCTTTACCTCCATCTTCATGGCTGAAATATCATCGCTTTACTTCCATGGCTAAAATATTGCCACCTTATTTACATCTTGCATCAGCTGAAATACCGCCACTTTCATTTTCGTCTTGCATCGGCTGAAATACCTCTACTTTAATTTACATATTGTATCGACTGAAATATCGCCACTTGTTGCATTTTTCATGGCTGAAATATCGCCACCTCATTTACATCTTGCATGGTTGAAATATCGCCGCTTTATTTTCTACTTGAATTGGCTGAAATATTGCCGTTTATTGCATTTTGCATTGGCTGAAAGATCGCCACCTCATTTACATTTTGCATTGGCTGAAAGATGGGCACCTCATTCATATTTTGCATTGGCTGAAAGATTGCCACCTCATTGTATTGGTTGAAAGATCGCCACTTTATTTCATTGGCTGAAAGATCGCCACCTCATTTACATTTTGCATTAGCTGAAAGATCGCCACCTTATTTATATCTTGCATCAGCTGAAATGTTGCCACTTATTGTATTTTGCATTGGCTGAAAGATCCCACCTTCTACATCTCATGGGCTAAAAGATCGCCAAACTGTCCAAAGGCGTCATTGTTCACAGGCACCATCTTCATAGCCCAAGAACGCCATGCCATGGCCTGAGGACCCCTTTTATCTCTTGCATATCATTATTCAAAGGCATCATCGCTCATAGGTATCATCCTCATAGCCCGAGAGCATCATCTCGTGGCCTGCGAATCCTTTATTCTACGTTTCATGGCCCAGGACATCATGGTCTAAGTACGCTATCCTAACCGTCCGAATACAACATTTATAGTCCAACAGGAACTTGCATCATGTTTAAATTAATGCATAAATATATGCTTGTATTGTTTATTTGCAGGTAAACCGGCGAGAGATGGCTGTCTCAGCAGGAGCGATCCCGCTCCAGTTCCCGCAACCCTATTAGACTTTGACCATCCATCCCAACCTAAATGTTGCGTCTGTTCTTGGAAAACCTCCATCTGCATACTCCACCGACGGATCCTGCCACACCTCCTTTTTTACACGACACCCTGCGAAAGGCGTAAATAAAGGGAGTTTTTCCAATTAAAGGACAATTGAAACGAGATTATATTATTTAAAGATCAGAGTTTCCACTTGGAATAATTAATGATGTCCCAAGTCACCGATTAAAATCCCGAGTCGAGGAAAAGGTTAACGCTATAGTACAGTCTGCGAACCAGAAATTCGGGTAAGGAATTCTATTAACCCGAGAGAAAGTATTAGGTATTCTTGAGTTCTGTGGTTCTAGCACGATCGCTTAACTGTTATATTCGGCTTAATTATTTGATTGTAATACATTTTGAACCTATGCGCATTTTAAACCTTTTAACCACTTTTATTATTTTAGGAAAATTGCAACGTTGTTAAAACCTGTCTTGAGCCGCGTCATATAAATGCACCCGCAGTCTTCGACATATTTAACATTGTTGGGATTTGAATTTGGGTCACATAAATGCGCACCCGAATTTAGGAAGGTAGATTATTTAACTAACGCGTCTAAAGCGATTACAAGTTTTTAATTGCGAGGGCCATGGAATTTGACTAAATGGCACGACTCGGATTATAAGGTTAAGTTAAAACTAATTAAATGCAATTGATATTTTTATTTAGAGCAGTGTACCTCATAAAAACAAGCTAATTAACATTGTTCAATGATTTCAAACGTCTTTTATACTCAGTTAAACTCACGTTGCAGGAAATAATCAAAAGTCAAATCCTTTTTTTAAAATGGGCCCAAAAGGGAGCCCAATTACTTATTGTGTATACTACTGAATGGAAGATCCTTGGTGACTTGAATCGGAGTACACATGAGGCCCGACATTAAAATGTAGGCGGTTACAATGCTAGAACCCAAGATCAAACCCTAACACAAGACTACACACACGCCTATTAAAACTAAACACTGCTCCCATGGAACACATATGATTGCAAGGGCCGTTGTAATATATTTTAAGATGCTTTCAAAGTATTAAGCCCAAGCTAAGCCCAAATATGATAAGGGAGAGGGAGATGCTAATCGCGTGGAGCCTAAGGTGAGACCTTACAAGCTCAAACTAATCCAACTATATAAGTTGCACTCCAAACTTATTATTCTAATTCAAGATCTGATCTTGAAATAGGTCATCCCGGCTATCCCGATCTTTTATCTCTTCATTTCGTCAGGTATCTAAATCATATGATTCTGAGGATTCTGCTTTTCACATTCATTCTATAGGACCAAAACGAGGCCTTTCCTCGCTAGTTGGGGGAAGAATTATGGCTATAAAGGTCCTCGCCCTCTTAGGCACATGGTTATAAAGATTAGGCAGAAGAAGAACTAGAGCTAGAATTCTTCGCCCCTCCACTTGTTTTCCGACCTCTTGCATTTCATGGTCCGATCACTTAAACGGGGAACTATTAAAGCTGATTTATATGAAATTTTAAGGCAAACTAATAGGCAAATTCAATCTACATCTACCATGAACTTCATGAGTGAACCTCTCATGAAAGCCAATTCTGCATCTAAAGAGGTATCCCCAATACTTTAAACATAATAGACTAACATTAATCACTTCTCCCTCTGAATTATAGTCATCACAATATCAGCTCTCGTACAAAATCACATACAAACAAGAGCAGGTGTTTCAACCAGAATTAAAACTAAAACTCATATGAAAAAACAAATGCACTGCTACAGTTCCTTGACAATTCCATAATACCTTAGCTAACTAACTCAAACACAAACTTAGCTAATGGTCAACATTTACCCAGTTCCTTACCTCAGTAGTCCAAGTCAGCTATAACCCCAATGTTTCAAAGCAAGCAAAATCACTGTAGGGCTATACTAATTCCAACAAATGCAAGTTGACTAATAGCTCCCATGTTGAGCATAATTGACTAAAGAATAAGGAAACTAGAATTAAATTAACGATGTGAGCATGCAGAAACCAACATTGTAACTCCGGGTTTCATTCCCATTTCTTCAAATCCACATTTATAATCAGTAGAGCTTTTCAGTATGTATCTGAGATTGAAGGAACAAGGAAACAAAGGGAGATCAGCAGTGTTAACAACAAGGATCAATAACAGCAACAGTTCATCCCATATTTAACAATTAAATCCACAAAATAAAATCCCAAACCCAATATAACAATAACTATGTTGCCAAATTCAAATTAGACTATACAAAAGGAGCCAGTTCAAACCATTTCAATCTCTTAATGCATCAAAAGTTATTTCAACCCACTCGAGATTGTAAATCACAGGAAGAAAACAATGAAACAGTAGAATGCAACTATTTTTTTGGATTTTTGTTATTCTTTGGATTTTTTGGATTTCTTACTCCTTTACCAGTCTCTCATTTTTGCTTAAGTTTCAGTGCTTTTATAGGCCAACTATTAGGGCAAACTTCAGATTTTTATTTTATCTCTTTGGTCCCTGATAGCCAAGTCATAGCATGAAAATTTAGAACAAACCCCTGCTAAGAAGCCTCTAGGTTTCTTGTCCAAAGAATTTTCTTCTAGTATACCCAAAATACCCTCCTAAACCTTACAAATTACTACTGAACTATGGTGAGTTATGGGTCAAGTTGACCCTGGGCTGACCCATTGGACAACCAACCCAAGACTTGGACCTAAAAGTATACCCTCGAGCCCAAATATAATTCAATCCACTTTTCTGGATTAAAATGAAAGCAGGCAGCGTTTTGAGCCAACTTTTCACGAAGTCAAATTAACACAACTACACTTAATAAGCTAACAGATCTGAGAATGAAATACTAATACTAAACAAAATGAATTTATTTACTTAAGCGTTCCCAAGTTCATTTATACCAACATTTAAACAGAGATTACATTACCAAATGTATGAATATGCAAACAAATTTAAACTCAAAATAACTGAAATGAGACAATCAGGTTCATTAACCTTAGAGATTAATACCAGAAACAGCCATGCATTTCAACTTGGAGAAGAGAGGATGAAAAGAGAGATGAATTAACAGAACAAAACAAAAATCAGAAGGAATGGGAAAGAGACTTACCTAATTGATATAATCGAAGCCCGAATTTGAACCGTTCACTTCGTCCCATATAACGTCACCCATTTGTTCTTAGTAAGAACAAATAAATAACGTTATTGAGGGATAAAACCAACCAAATTTGAAAATATAAAACCCTCATGCATCAGTTATGGTCTTGAACTTCTGGACCCTAGATATAAAATTCGAACAATTTAGGGGTGTTTGAGCGAAATCATAGATTTATGATGAGGGGCGTAAATTTGGGAAGGTTTGGGGGCGGCACCGCCACCTGAGAAACTATGGTGACGCTAGGGTTCATGGCTTCAAGTTTATATTCAAGGATATCGGGTGGGTTTCAAGGGGAACTAATCTCGGAATCGAGATGAGGAGGTAGAGAAGAGGCTATGGTGTAAATTTGGTGGTCATCATAGACCTGCCGTCGCTGTGGGGCGATTACCGGCGGCGGCGTACAATGGCATTATGGGGGGTGGTTTGGAGACGAGGAAGGGGTTGAGGGGGAGAGAGTTGTTTGGACATTCTTATATCAAGTGAACCCTACTTCTGAGCCATTGGATCGTTTAACCTCGACGACTCAGATTGATTTAATATAAAACAATGTCGTTTGAGTGTAGCTGTGGCTGGACCGGGTCTTGGGGCTTTTGGGCCGGCCATGGAGAGGGTTTGGTTTGGGCTGGCCCAACTGAGTCTTCAACCCTTTTTATATTAAAAAAAACTATTTTCCTTTATTTTTTCTTTATTATTTTTCATTTCAAAATTACATAAAAATCTAAAGTAAATCCTAGGACCTAATTAAACTAATTAAACCTAAATGATAATTATAACACCTAATTAAAAACAAATTGAAACAAAACCCCCCCAAAAATCAAAGTTAAAATAAAACGATGCACATCAAACTATATTATTTGTGATTTTTCCTTTTTTATAATAACTAATGACTTAATTAATGTTAAAATGTTAAATTGAATCTTTAACAAAAATGCACATATTTTTTTAGTATTTTCCATTGATTAAAATAAAAGAAACATACATAAACAAATGCAAACAATTAACAGAAAATGCCATGACAATCCATAATATACAAATAATGAAAAGAAATTGTTTTATTTTGAAATTGTGGGAGTAATTCTCATAAGGCAAAAATCATATGCTCACAGCTACCCCTCTTTGCTCGGAAACACGAAGAGTTTTTGTGCAAATATAAGTGAGCGGATACGAACGATTTTTGCCCGTTTGAATACTCTGTGGGAAGCATTTTTGAAAAGTTTGACCGCACCCTGCTTCGAAGGTTCCCTATATATCCTTGGCTCAAAAGGAATCAGGTCAGTGTAGTTCAGGAATGTTTGGTAGCTAAGACTACCATGGAGCTGTGATTTCATTACTGTTGTTGTTGCTACTACTGCTTACTAGATCCCCTTGTTACACCATTCCAAAATAAAAGAAAAACTAGGCTATACTACGATCTACGGATTACAAGAGAACCTATCTATTTCTTCAAACTTGCTTTTGATCCTTGTTGCCTCGTCGACTTGTATTCTTCCTGCGAAATTCCTTCTCCTGACTTGAATTGTAATCTGCTATGTTTTCCTTTTCTCCAGGTGGACGCATGATTTCTGAACTCGAATTTTGTTCCCTGTTCTTCAGGTGGGCTCCTGGTTGCCGAAACGTTAAATTGTGCTCCCTTATTCTCCAGGTGGGCTCCTTATTACCAAAATTTGAATTGTATTCCCTTGTTCTCCAAGTGGGCTCATGATTGCCGAAAACTTGAACTATATTCCCTTGTTCTCCAAACGGGCTCCAGATTGCCAAAACTTGAATTGTTTCCCTTGTTCTCTAGGTGGGCTCCTAATTACCAAAACTATGAGTTGTATTCCCTTGTTCTACAGGTGGGCTCTTGATTACCAAAACTCTAAATTGTATTCTCTTGTTTTTTAGGCAGGCTTCTCATTGCAGAAACTTTGAATTGTACTCCCTTGTTCTCTAGGTGGGTGCTTGACTACCAACACTTTGAACTGTATTCCCTTGTTCTCCAGATGTGTACCTGATTATGAAAACTTGAATTGTATTCCCTTGTTCTCCAGGTGAGCTCCAGATTACCAAAACTCTGAATTGTATTCCCTTATTCTCCAGGTAGGCTCCTGATTGCCAAAACTTTGAATTGTACTCCCTTGTTCTCCAGGTGGTCTCCTGACTACCAACATTGTGAATTGTATTCCCTTGTTCTCCAGTTAGGTACGTGATTACCAAAACTTGAATTCTATTCCCTTGTTCTCTAGGTGAGCTCCTGATTACCAAAACTCTGAATTGTATTCCCTTGTTCTCCAGCTTGGCTCCTGATTGCCGAAACATTGAATTGTACTCCCTTGTTCTCCAGGTGGGTGCCTGACTACCAACATTGTGAATTGTATTCCCTTGTTCTCTAGGTGGATGCCTGATTACCAACACTTGAATTGTATTCCCTTGTTCTCTAGGTGGGTGCCTGCTTGCCAAAACTTAAACTGTATTCACTTGTTCTCCAAGTGTGCTCCTGATTACCAAAACTTGAATTATATTCCCTTGTTCTCCAGGTGGGCACCTGACTTCTAAACTTGAATTATAATCTCTAGGTGGCCTCCTGATTGCCAAAACTTAAACTGTATTTTCTTGTTCTCCAGGTGGGCTCCTGATTACCAAAATTTTGAATTGTATTCCCTTGTTCTCGAGGTGGCTCCTGATTACCAAATCTCTTAATTGTATTCCCTTGTTCTCCAGGTGGGCTCCTGATTACCGAAACTTGAACTGTATTCCCTTGTTCTCCAGGTGGGTGCCTGATTACCAAAAACTTGAGTTGTATTCCCTTGTTCTCCAAGTGGGTGCCTGATTACCAAAACTTGAATTATATTCCCTTGTTCTCCAGGTGGGTTGCTGATTGCCGAAACATTGAATTGTATTTCCTTGTTCTCCAGGCGGAACCCTGATTATCAAAACTCTGAATTGTACTCCCTTATTCTCCAGGTGGGTGCCTGATTGCGAAACTTGAATTGTATTCCATTGTTCTCCAGGTGGGGGCCTGATTACCAAAACTTGAATTATATTCGCTGTTTCTCCAGGTGGGCTCCTGATTACCGAAACTTTGAATTGTATTCCCTTGTTCTTCAGGCGGGCTCCTGATTACCAAAACTCTGAATTATTATCCCTTGTTCTCCAGGTGGGTGCCTGATTGCCAAACTTGAATTGTATTCCCTTTTTCTCCAGGTGGGCTCCTGATTACCAAAATTCTAAATTGTGTTCCCTTATTCTCTAGGCAGGCTCATAATTGCCAAAACTTGAACTATATTCCTTATTCTCCTGGTGGGTGCCTGATTGCTAAAACTTGAATTATATTTCCTTGTTCTCCAGGTAGGCACCTAATTGCCAAAACCTTGAATTGTATTCCCTCGTTATCCAGGTGGGCGCCTGATTACCAAAAACTTGAATTGTATTCTCTCGTTATCCAGGTGAGCGCCTGATTTCCAAAACTTGAACTATATTCCCTTGTTCTTCAGGTGGGCACCTGATTGCCAAAAACTGAACTTCTCATCTAAAACTGCTGCCTTTGAACCTGATTACAACAAAACCAACAGAACAAAAGAAATTTTCCTGCCCCAGTTTGGTGTTGGGCACATTTGTGAGTGTTAAGCTGAATCATGTTACCAAATATTACTATAGCTAGATCCCCTTATCCAGGAGGGTCCTGACAACTCTTAGTTAAATGATAATTTTAAAACTAAGTTATATATTCTAAAGGTACAACTTTCACTACATCTTGTTATCTAAGTCGACCTTAAAACTACATTTCATAATCCAAGAGGGTGCTGAAAAACTGGAATCAAGTTTTATCATACTTCCCTTAGACAGGACTTACACTAAATCTTGTTTTCTCATGGAAATCTTAAATCTAAGTCCCATCATTTAGGAGGGTAGTGACAACTCTCAATTGAACGTCAATTTAAAATCTAAGTTATATCTACTGGGGACCGCTAATTAAAGCTACATCCCATTATCCAGGAGGGTTCTGATAATCCAAAGTCAAATTTTATCCTAAGAGTGACAGTTCCTTATGGATGAATTATACTTCCCTATGCCAGAACTTACGCTAAATCTTGTTGGAAATATTAAAGCTAAGTCCCATTATTCAGGAGGGTCCTGACAACTCTCAATTGTATCCTATCTTGAAATATGCAAACTTTGAGACCGACTTATGCTCTTTTGCAATTCACAATTATTTTGAATTTTAGCGAGGTTCCATTTTCCAAGAGGGTCCTGAAAACTCCTACATGAATCCTATCTCTGGAACCAAATTTTGAAATCGACTTATATTCTCTAAGGAACATGTATGCTAGATTATGCTACCCGTGATTGTTTTGAATTTTAAACTAAGTCTCATTTTCCAAGAGGGTCGTGACAACTCCTAGCTGAGTTTTATTTCAAATATGCAAACCTTTTGTCAAATTATGCTATTTTGGCTAGTCACGATTGTTTTGAACTTTAACTAAGTCCCATTTTCCAGGAGGGTCCTGAAATTTACATTTATACCTGCTTGGTGCTTGCTTCTTCCCTACGGAGGATTTATCCGAGACATTAGGAATTTTCTGCCCCTGTTTCAATCAAAGAAAGATATTGTCAGTTTAAAATGTGGTGGTTAACTTGTGGCATTCTTGCTGAAATGGCATCCCTGCTGTCATGCTCTGTTGTGTCCAGTTTTCCTGAACTGACTATGAACCGCCTGATTTTTCGGCTGAACTTTGAACCCTATGGCCTTAGATGAACCGAGTGTTCTGTACCGATACCGTTGTGTTACATTCCTGACCCTTCTTTAGGAATCATTGCATCTTTCGTGAAATTACCGAATCATTCCACTTACGAAGCTTTCAGTGATTCTTTATATCCCACTTTACCTTATGCTGTCTTTGGTATGTTTTTGCCATACTGTGCTTTGCAATTTGGAAGCTGGTAATAAGCTTTGAAACTCTTTCTTACTTTCCCAAACAAAATTGACCTTGAAAACATCTTAGAGAAATGGAAACCTGAAAGAAAATGAAATGCAATGACTCTGAGTTGTTTTAGGATAAAAAGAATCTAAAATTGCATGATTGCTAAAAGGGACAAAGAAAAGAGACTTATCTGTGGGGAACAACTATTACCAATGATCATGACATGCACTTCGGCTTAGTCGATCCGGTCTTTCCAACCTATCGGCATTCAGTCGCCATGCTCTATTTCCCCAAATTTCTGTAACCCGATTTCTTCAACCAAACCTTGATCTTGCTCATCTTGCGGTGTTCTGACAAGGTTTTCACCAACATGCCTCTTTCCATTGTTCATCCCTCAACGTACTCTCGCCTTAAGGTTCCCGTGAGGGATTTCACCAATAAGACTCTCTCATTTTTATTTTCTCTCAACTCCCATCGTCTTACGGTGCCCGTGAGGGTTTTCACTAGTAAGACTCTCTCATTTCAATTTTCTCTCAACTCCCGTCGCCTTATGGTGCCCTTGAGGGTTTTCACCAATAAGACTCTCTCATTTTCATTTTTCCTTCTTATATCGGAGTGTTGCCCCTGACATGAATCAACTCTACTTGCTCGACTTGGCATCTCTTGAAGATTGATCGGAAGGTCTTTCTTTGGATCGTAATGTGGGATTTTGGATAGGGTCAGAAATAAAGGGTATTAAAGGCTCAATACAATTCAAATGGATTCAAAATTATAACTTTCTGAATCAGATTTCTCACAACAACCACAACTTTTGCTCCAGTTTCTTGCTTGGGGACTTTTGAATTTTTGTTTCAATGAGATCGAACAGTACGTATCCTTAAAAGGAATCAGGTCGAACATAGTTCATGTAGAAATTGCTTTGTTGTTGTGATATTTCTTTCTCTTCTTCTTTTCCTTTCCTTCTTTTGTTTTCTTTCTTCCTTTTCTTTTGTTGTTTTACTGTTTTGTTGTTTTTTCTTTTTTTTTCTTTTCATTTTCTTTTTGTTTTTTTTCCTTTTACTCTCTTTTCTTTTTTTCCTTTTCTCTTTTTGTTGTTTTTCTCTTTTCCTTTTCTTCTCTTTTTTTTCTTTTCTTCCCTTTACTCATTTCCCACGCTTGCACTTTCGATTTTGTTACTAATTCCCAAAGAGGGGTATGAAAGAAAACGAATAAAGCTCAAAAGGGGTAACAAAGGATAAAATGTTTAGATAGAATAACAAAATGCCTTCGTCTGCGATCTCCAAAGCATGCCAAGTACCAACAAATATAGTTTCTCTAAAGAAAATCATACACAGTATCTGTTAACTGCATTAGAATTGATGGAAATTTCTACGCACTTGCCTTTTACATCTATTAAATACAAAGCCCCATTGGACAGCACTCTTGAGACGATGAACGGCCCTTGCCAATTCGGGGCGAACTTTCCCTTTGCCTCCACCTGGTGAGGGAGGATACACTTTAATACCAACTGACCCATTTCAAACCTCCATGGGCGTACCTTCTTGTTATATGCTCTGGTCATTCTCTGTTGATACAACTGGCCATGGCATACTACTGCTAATCTTTTTTGTCAATCAAACTCAATTGCTCTAGGTGGGTTTTGATCCACTCGTCGTCATCAATTTCGGACTTAGCGATAATCCAAAGGGATGGGACTTCAATCTCCGCTAGTATCACTACTTCTATGCCATACACCAACAAATACGGAGTTACCCCTACTGAAGTGCGAACATTAGTGTAATGACCCAACAATGCGAAGGGAAGTTTCTCATGCCATTGCCTGGAACCCTCCACCATTTTCCGAAGTATTTTCTTTAGGTTTTTGTTGGCTGCCTCAACTGCTCCATTCGATTTAGGGCCGTATGGGGTGGAATTGCAATGTGTAATCTTAAACTGCTGACATACCTCTTTCATCTAATAACTATTGAGATTTGCTTCATTATCAGTGATGATTACCTTTGGGATCCGGAACCAGCAAATGATATTGGAATGCACAAAGTCGCCCATAGCTTTCTTGGTCACAGACTTGAAAGTTTTAGCTTCAATTCACTTGGTGAAATAATCAATACCCACTAGGATGAACCTGTGCCTATTAGATGTTGTTGGCTTGATGGGCCTAATGACATCTATGCCCCAAGCAACGAAGGGCCATAGTATGGACATTGTGTGTATTCAGATGGCGGAGAGTGACTCAAATCTCCATGCACCCGACTTTGATGATATTTGCGTACGAAGCTGATATAATCTCTCTCCATGGTGAGCCAATAATAACCTGCTTGGAGAATCTTCTTTGCTAAAATATATCCACATATATGCGGTCCACAAACCCTGGAATGTACCTCGGTCATGATGGACATGGCCTGTCTGGCATCTATGCATCTCAACAAACTAAGATTTGGCATTCTTTTGTACAATACCCCTCTACTGAAGAAAAATCTGCTTGATAAGCGACTAATTGTTCTCTTTTGATCACTTGTTGCTTGTATTGGATACACTCCCATCTTGATATATTCTTTGATATCGTGAAACCAAGGTTCACCATCAAGCTCCTCTTCCACCGCATTACAGTAAGCATGTTGATCATGGACTTGGATATGCAATGGGTCAACATAAACCTTATCTGGATGATTTAGCATCAATGCCAAGGTAGCCAAAGCATCAGCAACCTCGTTGTGGATTCTTGGGATATGCTGACCGGAATCGTTGACAAAGATCATGCAGACATTGCCACAATGGTATGAGCTTCAAATCTCGTGTTTCCCATTCCCCTTGAATCTGGTGTACCAGAAGGTCCGAGTCCCTCAAGACCAAGACTTCCTAGACACCCATGTTTATAGCTAACTTCAGACTCAAAATGCATGCCTCATAATCTGCCATATTGTTAGTGCAATAGAAGCAGAGCTGAGCTATAACGGGGTAGTGATGCCCCAGTTCAGAAATAAGTATTGCTCTTATCCCAACACCTTTCATGTTGGCAGCCCATTGAAGAATAATATCCATCCTGGTTTCTCGACCTGTTCCACTTCATCAATATGCATCACCTTCTCATCCGGGAAGTATGTCTTTAGAGGTTCATATTCTTCATCCACCGGGTTCTCGGCCAAATGGTCATCTAAAGCTCGTGCTTTCATCGCAGTCCGAGTCACATAGACGATGTCGAACTCTGTGAGCAGGATCTGCCATTTTGCAAGCCTCCCCGTGGGCATAGGCTTTTGAAAGATATACTTCAACGGGTCCAAGCGGGAGATGGGGTAAGTAGTATATGATGACAAGTAATGTTTCAACTTCTGTGCTACCCAAGTTAAGGTGCAGAATGTCCTCTCAAGATGAGTATACTTAACCTCGTAGGATGTGAACTTCTTGCTAAGGTAGTATATGGCTTGTTCCTTCTTGCTGGTAATATCATGCTGACCCAATACACACCCGAATAAGTTTTCCAAGACCGTCAGATACAAAATTAATGGCCTTCCTGATTTCAGTGGGACAAATACCGGTGGGTTCGACAAACCCCTTTATTTTATCAAAAGCCTCTTAACATTCCTCCGTCTATTTGGCTGCAACGTCCTTTTTTGACAGCCTAAAAATAGGCTCACAAGTTGTCATGAGCTGAGCAATAAATCTGTTGAAATAGTTTGATCTCCCCCAACGGACTCATCACCTCCTTTTTGTTCTTCGAAGGCGGCAATTCTTGTATGGCTTTAATATTTGATGGGTTTAGCTCAATACCTCAATGGCTAACTATAAATCCTAGCAGCTTCCCCGAGGGCATACCAAATGCGCATTTCACAGCATTGAGCTTGAGATTGTACGTGTGGAGCCTCTGGAAGAATTTTCTCAAGTTTCTGTCATAGTCGAACTGCTTCCTAGAATTTGGTTGTCATTGCCCTCATATAGGTTGCCCCAACATTTTTCAGACTGAAAGGCATGACCCTGTACTAGTTTTTTCCCCACGGCATGATGAATGCCATCTTCTCCGCATCCTCCTCATCCATCAAGATCTGGTGATAGCCCGCATAATAATCCCTGAAAGAACGAATCTCATGTTTTGCACAATTGTCAATCAATAATATGTATGTTCGGCAGTAGGAAGTTATCCTTTAGACTCGCCTTGTTGCGATCACGATAGTCGACACACACCCTGGTCTTACCATCATTCCTTGGCACATGCACAACATTGGTAAACAAGGTGGGATACCGCATAACTCGAATGACCTTTTCCTCAAACTAATTTGTGACTTCCTCTTTGATCTTTACGCTCATGTCAGTTTTAAACTTTCTCAACGTTTGCTTGAGGGGAGGGCATGCCGGGTCAGTGAGCAATTTGTGAACCACCAAGTGAGTGCTCAGACCCAGCATGTCGTCGTAAGACCATGCAAAAATATTTTTTTATTCAAGCAGAACTTCTATTATTTCTTCCCTAAGCTGCGGACCAAGATGGACACTTATTTTAGTCTCTCTGATATTATCTGGGTCCATGTTTGGCTTGGGTTTTTCCTCAAAGTGGCTTAATTATTTACTAATTTCTTCAAACACCCCTTCCTCATCATACTCTGATTCATGCTCACATTCTATCTCTTGAATTATTATTTCAGAATTAGATTGGCCTTCAAGACTGGTCGGAAGATTCCTTATGCATGTCATGTCATTGAAGCTAGCATAAAAAGAACTGTACAAGAAGGAAAAGAAAAGCAAAGAAAAATAAGAACTATTAGAACTGATAAAAAGGGAAATTGCATTTCATTGAAATTGAAAGAAAATAAGGTTTTTACATCCAAACAGGCGGAACATAGACTCTAGATTACAACCTTGGAATAATCCAGAAAAATTAACAAAACAAAATCAAAGCAAACTACCAAAACTCCTTCCTGGTCGGGAGAGGAGTAGCTTCCCAATTGTTGACCTTTACACAGGGCCCCACAAAATGCACATCTCCCCTGCTAGAGCTCTCTCCTGCTTCTACCATATTCACATCTTCAAATAGCTTTTCGAACCTTTCGATCAATTCTTTATCAGGACCAAACACAAGACTGGGACTTAATATTGTCGGCACTCTTGGTGCCAGGACTCACAATGATTTGAAGAGACGCGACACAAGCTTGGGATGGACCCATGCTTTCTTCTTCATCTTTCTGGCTCTCTTTATGTCTGCAATTGTGGGATCTAAATTGAAACCAAAGGTGTCCATGTTTTTGGGGATAGACACCGGTTGTACAATACCTTGAAGTGATGCCCCAAATCCTTTTCCAGAACAAACCCATTTCTCACCATTTCAACTGCCAAAATGACTCATGCAGCAGCTAATTTTGGCATTGGAACATGCTCCCCTTCCGTAATTTTCTTCACTGACACCGTGTCATAAACCTGATATACTCAAGGCCCCTTGTCATCATTTGCCTCAATAAATGGTACAATAGCATAACTATGAGCATTAAGATTGTCCTCGTCGTGCAAAACTATTTCTTGTCTGTCCCATTCAACGTTCACCATTTGATTCAAAGTAGAGGGGACTGCTTTAGCGGCATGGATCCAAGGTCTCCCCAACAGCAGATTGTAAAAGACAGCCACTTCTAACACATGGAATTCAATGGTAAAGTAAACTAGTCCGATTGTCAGCTCGAGTACTACGTCACCGACCGAATCTTTTCCCCCACCGTCAAACCTTCGTACACAAATACTGTTCTTGTGAATTCTTTCATTATCCACTTTCAACTTGTTCAGCAGGAAAGAGGGCAAATATTCACTTGAACTGTTGTTGACCAACACTCGAGTAACCACAGAATCTTTGCATTTCACCGTAAGGTAAATGGCTCTATTGTGTTCAGTGCCCTCTACGGGCAGTTCATCATCAGAAAAAAAGTGACTCTGGTTACCTCGAAAATCTTGTTGGCTATCTTTTCCAAGTGATTGACTGAGATTTTGTTTGGAACGTGGGCCTCATTCAGGATCTTCATTAGTGCCCGACGGTGCTCGTCCGAATGAATCAACTATGATAACAGTGAGATTTGAGTAGGCATCTTCTTCAATTATTCCATAATAGAATAGTCTTACACTTTCATCTTTTTCAAAAACTCTTTTACTTCCTCTTCAGTCATAACTTTCTTCACCAACACCGAGTTATCCTTGGAGGGTTTGGGTTTTCTCAACTCCTCGGGGACAAAGCACCTCCGCAAACGGGTCAATCCATGGGTTTCGCAAACTTCTCCTCTAGCCTCTTTCCCCTTGTAAGTCACTGTTACTTGCTCATTATTCCAAGGGACGGCCCTTCTGTTGACTCTTGGTAACTGAGTTACAAGTTTGATAATGACGGGCTCTATGCAAGCACCTTCCACAACCACAACAAGCTTCCTTGTCACCCTTGTTACCACCACTTTTGCATTTTTTTGTTTCACTATCCCATCTCCCGGGGATCCCTTCTTGACTACAGCGAAAGGCTTACTTCTTGTTCCAGTAAACTTAAGCATCGACATTTAGCTTGCTAGTTTTTCAACCGGCTTCCGCTCACTGGCTTTGATCATCATGGCAGTTTGCTAAGGATTTTTGGGGTCTCCCTATTTGTGCACTATCTCAATCATGTTCGTTTCCTGATTGGCAGGCAGCGGGTTATGGTTAATATTAGGTGCTTCCGGGGCTTACACCTCAATCCGATGCGAATCAATGAGCTCTTGGATAACGTCCTTCAGATGCCATCATTTCTCTGTGTCATGCCCTAGGACACCAGAACAATACTCACAACTGACAGAATAATCATGATTTCTCGAGGAAGGATTCAGCAAATTTGCTTCAATCGGCCTCAACATATCTAACTGTCTCAACTTGTGGAATAAGGTGGTATAAGATTCTCCTAATGGAGTGAAGTTTTCTTCTTCTGCAATCTCTTATTCTTAAAAGCTTGGTTGGCCCGAAAAGCTGGTCTCGGGAGGTTTTGGTAGGCTCTTGGAGGTGGATAGGCATTCTGCGAAGCTGGGTAATTATTTAGTGGGGTTGGCGTACGCCATTGTGTGTGGGCGGGAGGTTGAGTATAGGTTTGTGCATGATGGACGGAAAAGCGGGGGTCAAGGTGTGGGTAGTAGTGTTGTGGTGGGCTATATGGAGTGTGGGGATAGGTTTGGTGATGAGGTCGAGGCTTGTTGTAATATGGTGAACCCCGGGGCCCGAACCAAGTTCCTGAATCGATTTTTGCTACCTCCTCCTTCTTCTTCTTTCTGATTTCTCCGATGGTCCCACTTTGGATAGCCTGGGTGGTTGCTTTGATTGCTGAATAACTCATAATCTTGTTAGATTTGAGTCCCTCTTCTACCATGCTCCCCATTTTTACTACCTCATTAAAGGACTTGCTTAGTGCCGATACCAGGTGACCAAAATAAGTTTGCTCCAAGGCTTGCAAGAAGTAATCTACCATTTCTCTTTCCTTCATTGGCGGGTCGACCCTTGCTGCCTGCTACCTCCAACGGAAGCCATACTCTCTAAATTTATCATTGTGCTTCTTTTCTAGTTCGTCAAGGACAAGCGATCCGGAATAATTTCAAGATTGTGTTGAAAATGGCAAGCGAATGCTTGGGCTAGATCATCCCATGTGTACTATCGACCATGATCTTGTCGGGTGTACCATTCCAAAGTTGAGCCACTTAAACTTTGAGTGAAGTACGTCATCAGTAATTCATCTGTACCGCCCGCTCCTCTCATCTTGCTGCAAAACCCCCTCAGGTGTGCCACTGGATCACCATGCTCGTCGTACAAATCAAACTTGCACATCTTAAAGCCTTCTGGAAATTGTACATCTAGGAACAAACACACATCTTTGTATGCCACACTTACTTGGCCACCCAGCCCCCGCATATCTCTGAAGGATTACTCTAGGCTTTTGACTTTGCTGAGCATCTCCTCTTGCTCAGGATTTTTGGTTGGTTTCTCAGCATCTGCATGTAGTTCAAAATGAGGAGTGTATGAATAGGGTTCCGGAGCTTTGAAGGTAGGATCTGGGGGGTAATACTGGTTATCATGGGTTTGGAACAAAGGTTCGATGTGGAGTGTAGCAGGTGGGGGTGCCACAAAGATAGGAGCAATCTGGTGGTGGAGGGTGTGGAACAGCTTTCGGTGGTGGAGCTGGTGGAGTCTAGGAAGTTGTGCCGTGGTATTGTTGGTAGATGGGGAAGCTTTGAGGTAGATCAGTGGCAACATGATGATGTGATTGGGCTAATGGTGGGATGTAGGTCGGGTTAGTGGGATAAGCTGACGGTGGTTGCCATTTTACCCATGCTTGATATATTTCAGCCATCTGTTGCTTCAATTTATGCACCTCTTCTTTCATTGTGTTGACATCCAACTCTTCCACCTCTCTGGAGGGATCAATGATACTTGCGTCAGGCTCTTGATTGGCCATAGGCAGCTTGTTTTTGGAACGAGTGTTTTAGGGGTGGGTTGGCAGAATGCCGCAAAACTAACCACATAAACAACATCAAAACTTGTTAGCGGTTAGGTTTTAATATATAGGCAACCACATATTCAGGGATGAATGCACCTAAGCAGTTATCAGTTTCTATTATGCACTGGATCGGCTGCTTGGGTAATCCCGGCTTTTATCCTATGCCATTTCTTTTCTTTTCTCTCTTGTTTTCTTCTTTTTTTTTTCTTTTTTTTTTGCTTGTTTTGCCTTCTTTCTCTTTGCTTTATTATCGTTTCCCTTACTTTTCCACTGTTTTTCTAACAGTTTCTTATTTCTCCTTTCTTTTCTTTTCTCTCTTTTCCTTATTTTTATTTTTTTTTCTCTTTTGGTTATGGTCGAATCCTATGGCGATTGCCTACATATCATGACCCCGCATGAATCAGACCGAGTGTGGTTCTGGTAGATAAGTATAGAAACAAAATATTTTGGGAATTTTCAATTTTCATAAAGTAAAATATTTTTGATTATAACTGCCAAACTAACGGACCCGAGAAAAGAAACTAATTGACTCTGACTCAAAACAAGACCAACATATTCTGATAGAAAAGGGAAAACAACAGACTCATGAATACATTAATGCCACTGTTCTTGTACCGCCTCAATGAATTCCTGAAGATGTGGTCTTTTGGCCGGCCTTCCGAACTCCACTTCCCTTTTATACCAAGCAAGGTACCCTGGTGCAACTTCACCTTTAGACAGGTCACGTACTCGAGTGTCCACCGTCAAGTATTGACATTAGCTCTAAATTTGGCGAACTGCTGCTTCATGAAACTGACCATTAGGACCAATCTCAACCATGTGCGACTAATGTCTTCATCCATGGGAACCATTTGGCATCTCCCTCATTGTATCACCACCCGGTATGGAGAATAAGGTTGGATGCTCCTGAGACCCATCAAAAGGAAATGAGGCCCGATAGTTGGCATATATATAATTTCATCGAAGGGGAGCCACCCAAACATCCACTCTATCTGACTTGCACCTATGACACGGAGATATGATATCCATTCTGTGACCCCCTCTGGTGATCTAAACCCATCAACTCTGGTATAAAATTCCTCTATTTAGCTCTTTTCCGACGCCCCATAATTCATGAATTGAAGACGATGGCATAGGTGTTCAATCATCCACATCTGTAACAACAAGTTGCATCTTTCAAAGAGGTCTCCTCCGGCTTTATAGGCTGTTAAGGCACGTATGATTTCAGATAATATCATGGGTGTGAGGGTACTCTTAGCCTGAGTATGCAAAGTACTGACAACTCTCACTATCCGTATATCAATATTACCATCTTTTCCGGGGAACACCAAGAGGCCCAAGAAGAATACCATAAATGCAAAACACATGTGTGCTTCCCATTTGAGTAGGTTTCCCTTGCTACAAATTTTTATTTTTCGGGTCATTAAACCCTCTATGTTCCCGTACCTCTTGTATATAAATTGTGGAGTACAAAAACCAACTGACAGATCTGGGTTGTGAACACGGTGCCTATCTTTAGTGAATCTAAGAATTTGTGTACAGCGACGGCCCTTGGCGTAATCAAGTACTGGTGTCTCAGAGAAATTTTGGGCCCCCTGATATATCCGGCTATTTCTTCCAAAGTTGTGGTGAGTTCGAAGTTGGAGAAATGAAATACGTTGTGGGCCGAGTCCCAGAATGTAACCAACGCCTTTATGATGTCTCCCCTAGGATGAATTTTCAACAACCCAGTGAGACCAAGTATGAATTGACCTTGTCTTGCCCTAATTCACCTAGATCATTCCACCACATATGCAGCTCCAATGGGATCTTTTTTATGCTAGCAAATTCTGATTTGTGCTCATTTTGCACATTTATTAAGGTGATTAAGCAAAAATAATCATGATTTATTTGACTCAAAACTAAACAAAGCTGACATATTTTTTTTAGATTTTCCATTTCAAGAATACAAGTTCGGTTTTGCAAATACAACCTTTTAGCACTTCCGGGGGAAGATTTTAAGGCTGTGCTTGCTACCGACCAAAATTTGAAAAGGATCCAAAGGCGGCTATTCTTGCAAAAATAGCCTTCTGGCATCCTTTTGGGGACATTCGGCTAATTTTGACAAGGGTTTCCTTATTTATTTATCACAAACAAAATTTAGTTCTTTTGAGGCTATTTTTGCAAAATGGAGTTGGGCCCAATGGGGGTTGCCTACATATCTCACACCCTGTGAGAATCAAACCGGTGTAGTTCGAGCAGTTTTGACAAAACAAATCCAATTTTTCTTTTTCTTCTTGAAAACAGTAACAAAAATCTTTTCTTTTATTTTTTCAAAATTTTGGCAGAATTTGAGTATCTATTTGGGACATCGGTTTTTCGAAACTGGTAAGTACCTCTCTTATCCCTCACACTGTTATTTTCTTTTCCAAATTCTCCCCCTATTTATTCAAAAGCCGGTCAACATGCAAATCTGAAATAAATGCACAAGTAGCACGCAAGATGCATCAGGATGGTCTGTTATTTTGGATACGTCTGTCCTAGACGGACCCAACCCCTATGTTGAGTCCCCTAAGTCAAATGCATGATGAAAATAAGAATTCCTACTAGGGATCCGGCATAAGCAGTTATTCTAGGTTCAAAACCTAGGTATATGTTCTAGACTGTGTACCCGAGCGGACAACTCGAGTCGAGGAGGGGGCTATGTACCGAGAACCAAAAGGCCATCTGGCTTAGTAACTTGTCCGAGCCTCTTTCTTTTTCCAAGGTATGACACTAACGGAATAGGAAGTCTCGACCAACGAGCACATCCCCGAAGATGAGAAGAGAAGGATTTCACAATAGTATATATACTATTAAGATAATATCAAAGCGGTAAAAAACAACACTTAGCACATTAGGCTCAAACATGTAACAAAACTAGATAATAAATAAAGCTAAATATAACAATTATTTTAAGCTCGAACTCTTGAACCCTGAACCGGAGATTCTGGGTTCTTTTCCCCAGCAGAGTCGCCAGAGTTGTCACACCTACTTTTTACACTACACCCCGCGAAGGGCATATATAAAAGGAGTTTTTCCAATTAAAAGACAATCTAAACGGGATTATATTATAAAAAAATCATAATCTCCACTTGGGATAATTAATGGTGTTCCAAGTCACCGATTTAAATTCCGAGTCGAGGAAAAGGTTGACTCTGTAGTATAGTCTGCGAACCAGAAATCCGGGTAAGGAATTATGTTAACCAGGGAGAAGGTATTAGGCATTCCAGAGTTCCGTGGTTCTAGCATGGTCTCTCAACTGTTATATTCGACTTAATTATCTGATTTTATTACATTTTGAACCTATGTGCATTTTAAACCTTTTAACCGCTTTTATTATTTTAGGAAAACTGCAACACTGTTAAAATATGTCTTGACCTATGTCACATAAATGTACCTGCGGTCTTCAACATATTTTAACATTGCTGGGATTTGGATTTGGGTCACATAAATGCGCACCCACGTTTAGGAAGGTGAATTATTTAACTAGCGCACCTAAACCAATTATGCATTTTTAAATTTGCGAGGGCCATGGAATTTGACTAAATGCACAACTCGGATTCTAAGATTAAGTTAAAACTAATTAAACACAATTGAGATTTTTATTTGGTGCAGCGTACCTCCAAAAATCAAGCTAATTAACATAGTTCAATGAATTCAAAAGCCTTTTATACTCAGTTAGACTCACGTTGTAGGACATAATCAAAATTCCAATCCTCTTTTTAAACAGGGCCCAAAAGGGCCCAATTATTTATTATGTATACTACTGAATCGAAGATCCTTGATGACTTGAATCGGAGTTCACATGAGGCCCGACATTAAAATCTAGGCGGTTACAATGCTAGAACCCAAGATTGAACCATGTGAGAACACATGATTACACACACGCCTATTATAATTAAACACTGATCTCATGGAACACATATGATAGCAAGGGCTGTTGTTACATATTTTAAGATGCTTTCAAGGTTTTAGGCCCAAGATAAGCCCAAATCTGACAAGTGAGAGGGGGATGCTAATCGTGTGGAGCCTAAGTTGAGCCCTTACAAGCTCAAACTAATCCTTCTATATAAGTTGCACACAAACTTATTACTCTAATTCAATATTTTATTCAATTAACCAAAAATCCTGTTTTTGAATTCCGATCACTTAAACGGGGAACTATTAAAGCTGATTCATATGAAAAACTAAGGCAAACTGATAGGCAAATTCAAACTACATCTACCATGAACACATGAATGAACCTCTCATGACAACCAATTCTACATCTAAAGAGGTATCCCCAATACATTAAACATAATAGAATAACATTAATCACTTCTATCTCTGAATTATAGTTATCACAATAGCAGCTCTCGTACAAAATCACATACAATTAAGAGCATGTGTTTTAACTAGAATTAAAACTAAAACTCAGATGAAAAATCAAACGCACTGCTGCATTTCCTTGACAATTCGATAATGCCTTAGCTAACTAACTCAAACACGAACTTAGCTAATGGTCAACATTTACCCAGTTCCCTACCTCAGCAGTCCAAACTAGCTATAGCCCCAAAGTTTCAAACCAGCGATACTTTCAAAACAGTATATATATGCATATATAAGCATGTCCAAGTATTTTATTATTTTTCTAATTTTTTTAAACCGATTTATTACCCTATTTTAGCAATACAAAAATCAATAAGTGTTCCTCAAACTATCATTTCATCCCAATATATAGCTACGGTAATTTTTGCATATTTTTATAAATTGATTTGGTATTTTTAAGCTAACATTGCACTAAATTGCAATTTTAGCCTATTTTAAGATTTAATAGCGTCTATAATTACAAAATTTGTTCCAGTATTTTAATTTAATACTTATATATTATTAATTAATTTAGCACCTTTAAATTATTTTCAAAAATCATTTTTATTATTTTTAAAAAATAAAAAAGTAAAGTAACTATTTCAATGTTAGCCTTATTTTATTTCAATTCTAGCCCAAATTAACCACCTTAGTAACACAATTTCAATCTCACACTGGACCAGTCCAATTCCTAATTACCCTACCCTTAACCCGTTAATAAAACCCGATCGACTTCTCTTTTGGACTAGGCCGTTGATCATTTTGATCAACGACCATAACTCCCCCTTTCCTTTTCAATTTCCCAAAAACCCCTAACCCTAATCACTTTTACCTAATCAGCCGCCTTTGAACCCCTTCGTCTCTCAAACTCTCTCGACCTTCCTGGAACCCTAATCGTCTGCTATCATCTTCAACCATGAAACCCACCGGAAACCATGGCTTCTCAGGCCATGGGAGTCCTATACTTACTTCCTACTACTCTTGTGTGCTCGATACTTGAAGATTCGAGGCCAAACCTTAAAGTTCTTCATCCATACCTTTGCCGGCTCGAGGTTTCATGGCCATCGATGGCGTTGCTCCAACATATCCTGGTCTTCTAAGCCTGATTCTAGCTTCTCCGACTTTGATGGGTGACCTTCTTCAAAACCTTTCTCATTTTTAGGGCTCTTCTGAAATATTTCGAGGTTTCCTCTAATCTTTCTATATTCATTGTGTATCTATGCTCTATTTGAGTTTTCAAACGCTTTTCCTAGCTTTGGATTAAAAACAAATTACTTTAAAAAACCGCTTCTTTCGATCTAGGGTTTCTGAAATGTTCAAATTTTTTTATGATTTTTTCTTTGTCGTTTATGTGTATTTGTCTCTATTGTGTTCTTGTATCATGTTTGTATATGGTTCTCTTGTTATGTTTTCCTATATTATGGTCTCTTATGACGCTACCGTGTTCTTGTGTCTCTCTGTTGTGTTTTCTATATCCCGTTCTTTTACTATGTTCTTATGTTTTTCTTTTATCATGCCCTTATATGTTTATCCTACTATTGTTTTCTATTGTACTTTCCTGCTAAGTTTTAAGTTTCTTGATTCGTCTCCTACTGAGCCCTGTTTAGGTCTCTTTTAAGCATGCTTTTCTACTATTCGTATCAGTATTATCATTATATATTTTTGAATCCTTCTACTGTGTTTGCATATGTTCTCATGAGTTTCTGAAAGAAACACCTGAGATTGTTTCGACTACTTGCTTCCTTATCTCTGTATTTGATTCAAGGCGGAAACCCTAGAATTTGGGGGGTTCTGTCAAGGTTCGGTCATGTGATTGAAATAGAGTTCTATTTTAGAACCCTTGACTCTCTTAGGCTAACTTTTGAACTAAGTCTGAACTTCTTTGCTTACATACAACTCTAAGCTTTTAAATTTCTTCTATAGTAGACTTTTCTAATGATCGGCATGACAATTCTCTCATCTTTAAACATGTTTGTATTCTTTTTTTGTGTGATAAATCTTTCTTGAAAGAGGTCTTCGAACTAGTGATTGATTCAGAATCTCCTTTTAATAGGTATAATTGATTGTCCCTGATTCTCCTTAAGTTAAAACATATTCCACCTTTATGGCTTGGTTTATTCATACCAAATCTTTGAATTTCTAATTTCTTGGATGTTAATTGATTCTCTTTCCTTAAATTGTACAACCGCGTATGTCAAAGAACCTGTCCCTGAATAACCCTTATGTATTTTCCCTCAATTTCATGCTTTACACATGTGTTTGATTAATTCCTTTCCTTAATTGGTTTTAGCAGTTTGAATCTGAATCCCTTAACTAAGGGAAGCCTTATGTAATTGATTTACATCCAGTCTTCAATTATTCTCTTACCTTATTTTCTCATGCATTTCATACTATAAATACATGACCTTCCTTAACACAAAACACTCACGAATAACACACTTTAGACTTCACAATCTCACACACTTAAAGTATTCTGTCTTCCTGTTTGCACTTTGGATTTTACGAGACTACTGTTTTTCTTACTTGTTTCCTTGAAGCTGGTATGTCCTAATTTTTAAATTCAACATCCCCCCAATGAGTTTACTTACAATCTTTATATGCATGTCTACTTTACTGTCTATGTGGAGTTCAATATTTACTTAGTATGCTTGTGTTCTACTACCTATTTCTACTCTAAATCTTTGATCCCTATCCCATTACACCTATGTGATTGTGAATAGTGACTCAGGACATGGCAAGAATAGTTGTTGTCCATAAACTAGGCTCTGAATCAATGAGGTTTTAATCTCTAAAATAGGTTGGAGGGTATGCCAGCACATCCCATTGCTAGGTATGCCCATTAGCCTGCTCTTTTTGTATTCTTGTAAATCCCCCACTCCCTTATACCCTCAGGTGTTCTGATTTTAAACTGTTCCCTTTCCCCTTTCAGAATTTCACTTCTGCACTTGCACTCTCCTTTTTAGTTCCTAGGTTCTGCTCCCCTCTTGTGAGCCTTTCCTTGTGACCTTGAGTTCTCTCTGAACTTGGACACTTGAGGGCTGGCCGCTTCTATATTGCACTATGTCTTGACCATGTAATGCATTTGGGAGTGAGCACTACCCGGAGTCCATATGAGGCTCTTAGGGAACTCTAACACATCCAAATAAGATAAAGGCTTTGAAACATTAATCTATGGTGTTGTTTTACTTCATAAATCAGACATGAAGTCTTAATCAGGCTTTCCATGGTTGTAACTTTCAAATTTCTGATGTATTTTCTTTACTTTAGTTTTCTGGACTGAAATAACTTTGTATAACTATTAGGGATTGCTAGTGAAAAGTGAATGGAATAACTGCATGCAAAGAGTATATAACTTGCCTATAGGAATTTTTATTATAGTATATCACATAGATATCCTGCCTATATGGACTTATGATTTTAGCATATCATGTAGATAACTTGCCTATAGGAATTTCTGATTTCAACACATCATAGGAATTTCTGATTTCTGCATATTATATAGATACCATGCCCATAGGAAATTCATGAATTCTGCGTTCATATAGATATCTTGCATATAGGAGTTTCTTTTTGAATTTATGCGTAGAAACCATGTTTATAGAATTCTTCACTCGCAAAGAGATACCATATCTATAAGAACTTTTTCATCCTCATTTAGATAATATGCCTATAGGACCTTTCTAATTCTTGCACACTTATCACTCATCAGGCAAAATGTGTTTATAGGCCTTAATATTCATGCAATAATATATCTCGTTCTTAAATAAAAAAAAATGCAACACCTAGATAGCATGTTGTAGGATTTCTGCATTACTTTACGTCCATAACAGTGTTTAAAGAACAAACACATAGAAATCATGCCTATAGGGGTCCTAATTCAAATCTGAGTAGCCTCACTCGTTTGTAAGTTTAAAAATATCAGTAGTAATGCGTTGTCAATTGCAGGACTTGTACTCTTTATGTTAAAACTAGCAACCTTTTGGTAAATCAACATGCAATCAGTCCATACTCTTATTCCTGAAACATGTAGATATCATGCCTATAGGTTTCGTCTATCATTTAGGGAAGCCTTAAGGTAACTTATAAACTGAATCCGTTCTTTTTTTTTAACTACAACCAGCAGGCAGGCCTAACTCAGGCTTCCTATTTGAATTATGTGGCAGATCAGTCTGCTTCAAATCTTTAAATTTTAATTAGACCTCAAATAGTATGTATAAGACATGCTAAACCATATGCCTTCTATAGTTTTGAAAGAGGTTTGTATAAGCCTTATTATCTGTTTATATGCTCTCCCCCTAAACTTGCTATATATGTTTTGTTTGTCGCCTTAGTATTTTTACCTTTTGAAACCACAAATGAGCCCATGTCTCCTCCCTTTAGAAATTGTAATCCCAGATACCTCCGGGATTGATAGGATCGGGACGGGTAATAGCATACAATAGGTAAACGAAACCATTTCGCGCTTTAATACCTTAACGTGGGGGGGGGGAGTAGATATGGATATGATGACTGGCGCGCTAATATCACATGTAGCCCCTCTTTGAGGAGTGATTACCCGGTATTGTGCTAATATCATATGTAGCCCCAATCTCCAGTTATCCAAACAAAACCCTTCTTAGTGTCCTAATTCACTTAAATCATTAGGTGGAGACTCTTCAATTCTCTTAAACCCAATTCCCAAAAGGGAACGAGTTGTCTTCCCAAATGTCAAAAACCTGATTTCGCGAGAAAAAGGGGGCACGATAAGGTTCCCCAATCGATCGAGGATGATCTCAGAGAGATATTAGAAAACCAAAAGAAAATCCTTGACACTCAGGAGGTACTGACCAAGGCAGTGATTCACACAGTAAGGCTCTCAAAGTGCTTGCTAAGGAGCATAAAAAGCTCACGTGCCTCCTAGAAGTCCGTGAAGGAGCTGCCCGCAGATGTTGACAAGCTGAAGGCAGATCACCTGCCTTTAGACTTATTGCTTGACGACCCAGTACCAGCAACTCATCCACCACCAGAGCAGTCACAGAGGCCTCCGAAGAGGAGGAGGATGATTCCTAGAGCCGACAATGCTATCATCCAGTTGGTAGACCAACAAGAGACCTCTTCCAGTCAGCCACAACATATACCGGTTCCAGAGCCTGTCTAGGTCCAGACCCAGGTCCCAGTAGCAGAGCAATAGACCACCAGGAACCAGTCTGAGGTTCCCGAGCACACAGAGGACCCAGGGACCACACATGACCCTATGCAGATCCACATGCCTTAGGGAGTCTTTTATATCCTTCTTCTCTTATATTTTTGGTTCTTATTTAGACTAGCTGCTATTGGGGACAATGTGAGCTTTCATTTTAGAGGGTAGGCTCTACTATTCAATTTGGAAGATTGTATATATACTTGATACATTTTTATATTTTTTTATCTTTTTGTCTTTGGTCTATATATAATTTTGATATTTCGTTACATTTATCACATTTTGATTTCACCTTGGGTCTGTATAATTTTGATATTTCGTTACATTTATCACATTTTGATTTCACCTTGGGTCTAATTGTATATACTCATCCCATCCATTGTATATTCAAATCCCCTCTTGTATATATTCATTCTATTTTCCACAAAAAATTTCATTTTTAGCTTTTTATTTGTGATTCGTAGCTTTTTGTTTTCGGAGTTTGCAATAAGCCTTTGATTTTCTTAATACCACGGTTTTTTCCAAAAGTAGAGTGTCATCTGAACCAGGTGTCTCTTCCCAGCGATGGATGGTGTGACAACCTTCTTAAAAGTTTGAGTTCTTTTTTCTTTTTCTTTTTAGTTTTTAGTAGGTAGTAGCTAAGGGTGCCTCAAGCAAAGCTTCACTTGGGCCTAGCACATTTGCCTTTGATCTCATGGTCAAAAATAAATCTTTGTGTTCAGGATGGTGAAAGTTACGACCTTGAGACTCCTGTGTTGGCTGATAATCATCAAGTGGTTTTTCAGGACCATTGTAAGGTCAAATCGTATCTAAGATCATTATGGTTCCCCGATACTCTGTCTTTAGTGATCCCTTAGCTTGTGTGGTGAGTAATTGAATTGCAAGTCCAAGACTCGAGCCATTGGTCTACATCTTGCCTTGAATGTTTGTTGAGGCAAAATCCTAAGTGAATTTTGATTTGAGACATGACAATAGGCTCTCATTGAACAAAATAATAGCTTGAACTTTCCAGAGCCTACTAATGATAAGATCCCTATTCGACCCTTTTGAGCCTTCGACCTTTTTCTTTCAAGAATCATGATACAAGCCTACACCCGTTCTAAAAGATATCCTCTCTTGGCACCCAATCTTTCCTTTAGCACATGGAAAAAGTATAATTTTGGGGGGATAGATAAAGGCAATGAAAAAGAAAGAAAAGCAAAAAGACAAAAATAATGTCAATGTGAAAGAATAAAAAGAGATTCAAGAAAAGCAAAGAATAAAAGGTGTGGAAAGTTGAAAAATGGAGAAAGGTTTGAAAAGCATAAGAAAGAGAGACATTGTGTCTCTCTAACCCCTTAGAAAGAAGAGAAAATGACTCAAAGAGTCAAGTGAATAGATGCCAAATGAATCAAAAGAAGTGCATAAGGGAAGATGGAACCCACTTAGACCAAAACATTTCCTACCCTGAACCAAAAGACTTCACAATATCTCCACAAAAGCCTAGTATGATCTTGAGTTGAATGAAACTTACATTAGTGGATACTCACATAAGGGCAAGCATATGGTACCTAGAGTCGGACTTGTGTCTTTTTCTTGAGAGAGATGAGTGAATTCCCATTAACATCGTTTTGCATGCCACTATTATAAAGGTGAGATTTGCTTAGGGAGAGTTGGGGATGTGTGAGTTTGAGTTCTACGATGACCAAAGTAATTGAAAGAGTTATTTGATGTACTGAGCCAACTCTCGATGCTCTTATGTCGGACTTGATCCACGGTTTTTCAAAGAGTAGATGTTGTTAAAGATTCATTTGTATTGAGGGAAATTGTTAGTCTCAATTGATGCTAGTTGAGGTTACTTTAGGGCAGCTGAGAATTTTTTGGATTTTCCCTTAAGGGGTACATCTTATTTTGTTTGCTTGAGGACAAGCAAAAGCTTAAGTTTGGGGGAGTTGATAACTAGGGATTTTGACGCATTTCATACTCCTTCTTGCTTACGCTTTGATTATAAATTCATGAAAAATAATCCTAAAAGGCTCATAAGTTGTGCTTGATTGCAGATTTGATCAACAAATAAAAAAATGTCAAAGATTAGCTCAAAAGGAGTGAAACTTACACAAGTACCAAAGACAAGACAAACTCAGGAAAAACAGGCCAGCTGCAGCCACACTACACTTTGTGCAGTCCACACTAGGGAGATTCAAAGGGCTGGTATGGCAGGCATTAAAGCAGTGAGGCTGCAAAAGGTTTTATGCGGTCCGCACTGAAGGCAATGCGGCCGCACTTTCATTCTGTGCGATCTGCAAAGCCAAGATTCAGAGAGGTTGAAGTTGGACCTTTCAAGCATATGCGGTCCGTGGTCGAGTCTATGAGGACCACACTAGAAGCCTCCATAGCCAAAGTCCATTCTGTGCGGTCCATGGAGCCTAGGTTCAAAGAGTCAAGTTTTAAAGCTCAAGAGCCTAGTGCGGCCACACACATTTATGCGGTCTGCACTGAACCTGCATAGGCATTTTTATCCAGATTTTACAGCTTAGAATAAATAGAATCTTTTTCCATTTTTGGGGTATCAGATATTGTAATACATTAGCTGCACTCGTGGGTCGACTTTTCTTAGTCATTTTGGGCATTTTTACTTTTATCATTGAATCTTTGTATTTAGTTTAGCAATTAATTAATATGTTTTCATCTTCATCTATTTCTTGTTTTTATTTTTTGAATATGAGTAGCTAGACCCTATAGCTAGGGTTGTGGCTTAACCCAAGTGTGGATAATTGATGGGTCTTGTGTTTTAAGGTTAAATTAAATATGGGTGTTTGGTATTTGGATCAATTTCTTGGTTTATTTCTGAATTAGTGGTTGCAAACACTAGTTTGTGCTTAGTTCACTTAGGTTCTTCTTGAGAAAGAGAGCCTATATCTCAAAAATTGATCCAACAAGGAATTGTGATGTACTCAAGATATTGATAGTCCCAATTAAAGGGTTAAACCTCGAGAGAGTAATACCAAACTTTAACCTTAGTTGCTTGCGCAAATTTGCATACGCAATTGGTCTTGAGAAAGTCAATTGGGCAAAATCACTTGAGCCACCGAGAGGTGTAGAGTAGGTAAATTAGTGCAATGGTTATATCATATTCCCCAATCATGTCAATTATGCCATAGTTTCAAGTGCCCCCCCCCCCCAATTTCCCACCTAGGTGGATGTCACTACCCTAGTGACTTTTAAACCCTTAGATACAACTTGCAATATTTAACTCTTAGCTTAATCTAATTGCATTTACAATTAGTAGTTTGATACAAGTAGAATTATAAAGAAAATACCAAAAATAATTAGAAGTGTAATTAAGAACAAACACACAATTCTAAACACACACACATAATTCTAAACTAGATAGACACTCAATTCCAATCCTAGCTCTCTGTGGATTCGATCCCAACCTCAAATCGGGTAAAATTTATTGCGACCTTCTCCTGCTACTTATTAGTAGTGTGGAGTTGGCAGCGATCACACGTGTTTGAGATGCAATGCACGCATTCATATGATAAGGGCATGAATGAGGCCCAAGTTCATCAGATGGAGATGCCCAAGTGTTTAAGGTAGAATTCAGATAGTATTTTGTACAGCATATTGTATCATTGGAAATAAAGTCATTGAACAATGCTAAATCAAAAGTCAAAGTTTAAGATATCTTTTACATTTATCAAGTTGGGGGATTATTAAGGGTTGAGCACATAGCACAAAACTTTGAAAAACTAAAATGCAAAAATTGGTTGATAAAGCAAAGGTAATTTAATCCATCAGAACATTAATAGTGCAACAACCTCTATTTATTGCTTTCAGTACTGATAGGTCAACTTGTCGATAGAATATAATCATTGGTAAAAGGGGTTGATTCAAAGAGAATAATTCAAAGATTCAAACAAATTTATTTAGAAATCTTTACCAGTTATTTTTATGTAAATGTTCAAGTCAAAATTCTATGATCTGAATTAGAATCTCATAAGAGTTCTAATTGAAGTAGATATTACTTTCACATTAACTTTCACAACTTAAATTTTTCATGTTTTTACTCACCAATTCTTCAAAATCTATCACATGCAGGAATAAATCAGATCAACTCAATAATAGACTAACCAAGAAACAACTCTCACGACACGAATTTTCACCGTCGGCGCTGTGATGGCGCCTAATGTTGCACTCGCAAGGCATGCCAACGCTAGAGTTATATTCAGTCTTTTTCCTTTATATTTTTTAGTTAGATTTAACAAACTAAATCAAATGAAAATAAATACATAAGTACAAAATAAACCGGTTATCTATATGCTATTTACAATGCTGAAATTGTTACCACCCAGAAATGGTGTCACAATCCACGAACATACTACCAATTACTACAAATACTGGTCTGAAATTAATTATATCTATCTTGAATGAAAAAAAAACAGGAAAGTAGAAACATAGGATGGGACACTAGGGCCTGCAGACGCCAGCAAGACTACCTTGGGTATCCTCGATGAAGTATCTGCAACCGACCTCTCGATTAGCTATTACAAGCTCCAGAATCTACACAGAAAGTGTAGAATGCAATATCAGTGCAACCAACCAATGTACTGGCAAGTGCCGAGCCTAACATCGACGAGGTAGTGACGAGGCTACAAGGGGGCATTTACAATATAACCTGCATACAATATATAATAAAGCAAAAAGGAAGTACAGAAGGAAATGGCACAATAACTTGCAGCGAAATTAAATAAGAAACTCAATTATCTTGCTAGTACTCATCTATAACCTGTCACGACTCAAAATTCACTAAGGGCCATGAGGGCGACGAATACCACCGTCTAGCAAGCCAACACCAAGAAGTTAATTTAATTTTTATTTTAGTACTTTTAATATCATTTCTTTTCATTACCTTAAACAATAAATAATGAAATTCACTGAGTAAATAATGATGTCGTTAACAAATTCAAAAATACTGAATAATCCCATAGTCATGCCAGAACCTGGTGTCACAAGTAAATGAGCAATTTCTTGGAAATAATATAATACAATAACCGTCCATAATACAAATTGTACAGTAGAGAAAATATAATATAGTACTCAGAAGAAGACTCTGCTGGTTGCGGGTCATCTCGATGAGTGCAACTCAACTAAGTCTCCCTATCAACCATGCCTCTACACCGAACTAGGCTACTAGACATACATGATCATGTGCAACAAAAATGTATAGCAAGTATAGTATGAGTACAAAAATAACGTGTACCTAGTAAGTATCCCGCCTAATCTCGAATAAGTAGAGACGAAAGATCGACTTTGACACTTACTAATGAACCAATGATAAAATACCAATAATATGGTAAATTGAGGATTTTCATAATAGTGGTTGTAATTCAATAACATGAAGCAAGTAATCAATTCTTTTATTAATAGGAAATTCCCAAGTTCATTTTCATCATTTATGCATATATCTCTTGCCAGGGAGGTAGTATCATTATTTATAAATTTGCAAACCAAATAATACGAGCATGCACAAATCATGTCGAGGTCGTACGACCCGATCCAATAAATAAGTTAAATTTTACACTGCCAGAGGGTCGAATAACGCGAACCATAGATGCGTCTATTTAATCACTGAGGCATTCGGCCCGTTCATACAGTCAATCAAAAATTCATCAAGGAGAAATTATCCAAGAAAGAGGCAAATTTCTCTTTTAAAAATCAAGAAATGCTATCTAGTCTTTTAGAAATTGATTTATACATTCGATATGTTTATGCATTTCAAATTGACAACAAGATTTCAAATATTGCAAGTAAAGCATGTTTTTGGGTCCTAGACTACCCTAGCTTTATCGTAGCTATGCACGGACTCTCGTCACCTCGCACGTACGTAACCCTCACAAATAGAAACACATATCTAATTAACTCACAGGTGGGGAGAATTCCTTCTTACAAGGTTAGAAAGGAGACTCACCTTGCTCAGAAGTTCCATAACCGTCATTCCACGCCCTTTCGGAGACTCAAATCGATGCAAAATTCTCCAAATCTAGCCAACAATTATGTAAACCCATTAATATATGTTCAATTACTCATAATAATCCAATTTATAACAATTTCTAACTTCGATCGAAAAGCTAACAAAATTGCCATCGGCTTACGTGTCCGAATTCCAAAAATTTTCGAAGATAACGTTTACCCATAACCTCACAAATTCAAATATATAATTTTCTCTCAATTTCGTGCCCAATATCGTGGTACAAGTCCGAGAATACCAAATTTTTAGGTTTTCCTCAAAATCCCAAATTTCTATATATTTCCATGTTCAAATACATATATAATGCATGTATTTGACTTATAATGAGTGGGAACAACTTACCTTGCCATTGATGATGAAAACCCCCTTTTGAAACCCTCCAAGAATCGTCCAAGCCAAGAGAAAAATGAAAGAAAATGGCCAAGACCGTCTTTAAAACAACTTCACTACCCAGCATTTCCCTTCTTCGCGAACCAGGCACTGCCCCCACGTTCGTGAAGATCAAAACTCTCACCCTAAAAATCCTTCTTCATGAACGTGGCAAGCCCCTCACATTTATGAAGCACAAATTTGCCTCAACCTCCAACTCCTTCATACTAATGCTAGACAAAGCCCACGAACGTGAAGCTTTACCAACTTAACTTTCGCAAATGCATAGGGCAAAAGAGCCCAGTCCAAATATTCCTTCTTCACAAACGTGTGAGGCCCTTCGCATTCGCAACACGTGTTCACGAAGAACAACTTTGACAGCAGCAAACTAACAATAATAATTTAGCCAAAATTGCCCCGAGACCACCCCGAAACACACCCGAGCCTCAGGGACACCATCCAATCACACCAACCGGTCCCATAGCATAACACTGACCTACTTGAGGCCTCTAATGACATCAAACAATGTCACAATCACAAATCACCCTCCAATTCAAACTTGTTGAATTTTAGAACATCGAACTTCTTTATTTGATGTCGAAACATATCAAATCTCAAGTAATTGACCTCAAATTTTGCGCACAAGTCATATTTAATAGTATAGACCTACTCCAATTTCTAGAATTTGATTCCGACCTTGATATAAAAAATTCCACTTCCGGTCAAACTCCTAAAAAACCTTCAAATTTCTATCTTTAGCCAAATGACCCACGGACCTTCGAATTCACTTTCGATCGCGTGCCCAACACTAGAATCACCATATGGAGCTATTTCAAAATTTAGAATCCCAAACGGACATTGATAAAACTGAAATTTACTTCAACCCAAACATATGAAATTCTTCCAAAAATGCTAACTTCCACAATAGGTGCCGAAACTTTTTCGGGTCTTCCAAAACCCAATACGGGTATACGCCCAAGTCCGAAGTCATCATAAAAACCTGTTCGAACCTTCAAATCACAATTCTGAGGTTGTTTATTAAAAAATCCAATCTTAGTCATACCTTTCTACTTAATGCTTTCGAAATATGAATTCTCTTTTCTAATCAACTCCGAACTTCCTGGAATTCAATTCCGACCATGCTTACAAGTTATAATACTTGAGGTAAAGCATCTCATGGCCTCAAACTGCTGAACGACGCACTAGAACTCAAAACGATCGGTCGTGTCGTTACATAACCTATCCTTAAGAGTGCTACAATGCTACAAAATAAAATTATAGCACAAGAAGAATACATAAACAACAAAATGATGCAGTGCGCATCCTGATCCCACCATATCATAGGTTACAATATGATCATTCACCCTTATTCCTCTGTATCAATTCACCCTTATTTCTCCTACTGCGGCATGCAACCCGATCCCACCAGACAATAGTAATACACCCTTATTACTCATCAATATATCACCCTTATTCCTCCTATTATGGCATACAATGCGATCCCACCAGACAATCACATTTCACTCTTATTCCTTCTCAATATATCATTGTTATTCCTCATGTTGTAACGTGCAACCCCATCCCACCCTATCTGTACCAATCACACAATAAGAATAGGAATTGCACGTTTTAACTCAAAACCCTCCACAATCGCTTGAGTCAAAGTTACACCAAGCACTTTCCTTGATCGAACGACTAACTTAAAGCTCAATTATTGCTTTTCCTATTGATTCCACCTTCAAACCACTCGTACCTAGTCATAATTAACTTAATAACATCAACTATCGCTAAAGGAATTAATTCCAATACATACTTATAAGTTTTCCAATATTTTCCCCAAAAACACCGAAAATGGACCCCTGACCAGCTTGGTCAAAACTCGAGGTTTGGGCCAAAACCTGGTTACCCCTTACCCTCGAGCCCAGACATACAATTGGTTTTGGAATTCGACCTCAATTTGAGGTCTAAATCCCCAAATTTTGATTTTCCTAAGTTCTACAAAAAAGATCCCCAATTCCACCATGAGAAACCCTAGATTCTAGGATGAAATCTTATAAAAGGAAGCTAAAGATTGAAAGAAATGGGTTAAGATTCATTTACGTAAGATTTGGAGAAGAAATGGTTTTTGGAAAATCACCTCTTGAGGTTTAGGTTTTGAAAAATGGGAGAATGAATAATAAATCAGTTCCAAAATCGTTTTTGCATAGTTGCAGGTATCACATTAGCAATCAGAGGTTCGCAAATGTGAATATCCATTCGCAAATGCGAAAAATGTCTTGGCCTGCTATCATCGCAAATAAGGCCTGAGCTTATCACAATTTCTATCCTGAGCTTCGCAACTGCGAAGGTCCCCTCCCAGCCCTTCTGCTCGCAAATGCAAAATTTCTTCACAAAATGTGAGGCTCGCAAATGCAGGCTCGCATTTGTGAGCCAAACATCACAAATGCGAAGTCTGTAGACCTGAAGCGTGCCAACAAAATTTCTTATATTTAAATCACTCTGTAGCATATCCGAAACTCATCTGGCTCTCGAGGCTCCTAACCAAACACGCACAAAAGTCTTAATACATCATACGAACTTGCTCGCGCGATGAAATCACCACAATAACACCTAAAACTATGAATTTGGCACCAAATTGCATAAAATTCTCAAGAAAGTTTCAAAAATTATATTTTCTCAACTAAAGGTCCGAATCACGTCAAATCAGTTCTGTTTCTCACCAAATTTTACATATAAAGTATAAATATTATATCAAACTTGTACTAGGCTCCGTAACGAAAATACGGGCCTGATACCAACGAGATCAAATATTAATCAAATTCTTTAAATAATTAGATTTTCAGTATTATAATTTTCATCAAAAATTTATTCTCTGGCCTAAGACCTTGGAATTCGATTACGGGCATACGTTCAGGTCCCATATTTTACTATGAACCTATAGGGACCGTCGAAATATAGGTCCGAGTCCATTTATCCAAATAATTGACCGAAGTCACTAAAATATACTTTTATGCTAAAAATTATTATTTTCATAAATTTTCCAGATAAAGACTTTTCGGAATTATACCTAGACTACGCATACAATTCGATGAGAAAAAAAATAAGGGGTTTTAAGACCTGAAAACATGAATTGAGTTCTAAATTATAAGATGACCCTTTGAAAATTATCACAACAAGAAACTAACAAATTCCCAATAAACGAAGATGAAGGAAAAATACCCAGCAAGTTGTATTACAAATAAATCCTAATGAAAAAAAAAAAATACCTTAGAATAATCACTATGTAAACCTAGGAAAAGTATCCTTTTAAAACGTAGCGAGATACCAAGTGAGAGAAGAAAAAAGCAAAACCAAACAATAACAGTCATGAAAACTAATAGGGATCTTAGGATGAAGAAGTATGCAAACCTAGGAAAATTATTTATGAAAAGAGAAAGATTGGGCAAGATCTTTTGATTGAGATTGACTGAGAGAAAGATGAAAAGAGAAAGAGTGATCAGAACATGAAAGAGGAGAATGTTTCATTGTATATGTGTTTGAGATGCAATACACATGTTCCTATGAGAAGGGAATGAAAGAGGTTTATAAGTAAAAGCGTAAGGCTTTACTTTGGAGTGAAAATAAGTATAAAATGAAATGTGGACATTGGCTCAAAGGTGGATAGTACTAGATAATTACGAGTGTCGATGCCCCTGCTCATGGGACCTATCTAGTAGGGGTGTACATAGATCGGGTTGGTTCGGATTTTACAATTACCAAACTAAACCAATTGTGTCGGGTTATTAAATTTAAAGACCAAACCAAACCAATAAATTCGGGTTTTTCAATATCGGTTTTTCTCGGGTTTTTTCGGATTTTCGGGTTTTTCGGATTTTTTTCCAGTAAAATCTTCGTAAAACAAAATATATAACATATGCTCAAAATATTTCTTTAATCCTAGTAAGATACAACTATATAAAGTATTTTTCAAGAAAATAATACAAAATATGAGACATGTCATGACTCATGACATTATCCTAAAATATTCAACAATAAAAAAATAATAAAATTATGTACTATAAATATTGCTAATTAAAAAGTCATAATAAAAATAAACATAACTCTAAAAGCACTAATTCATGCTAAACTAGATAGACTAAGGGAGTATTAAATATATGCCTAAAAGCTAAAGAAAAATAAAAATAGGTTATGTATTTTTATCTAAATTATTGCAAAATACAAAATAGACATTTAATACATTCCCGTTCGTAATATTGAATTGAATGTCTTTTGTTAGCATTAGTATTGATTGCTAGCATTATTTAATTTACTAATATTAATGGCTATAAAACTTATTGGACAATTCAAAAGTTCTAAATCAAACCTTGAAATAATACCTTAAAAGATAAAATTATGAAATTTTTTAAGAAATATTTATAAATTACATTCAATAAGTATATTTATATATTAAATATATTTAAAATTGCTATATATGTAATGTCGGGTTGGTTTGGTTTCGGTTTGACTTTCTTTAGTTAAAACCAAACCAAACCAATTATGGTCAGTTTTTTTTCCAATACCAAACCAAGTCAAACCAAACCATAATCGGATTTTTTTTCTCGGTTTGACTCGGATTAGCGAGTTGGTGCGGTTTATCGGTTTTCTTTGTACACCCCTACTATCTAGTACCTATACATTGAAAATAGTTGGCAGAATGCGCCGCGTTTCATTTTTTTTTTGTTAACTAGGTAGTCTTTTCTTATGTGCTTGTTTCTTACCTTGGAATAGTTAATACCATAGATGTTCATAACACACAGCGGAAGATAATAATAATCTTAAAAAAGATCTTTTCGTGTTTAAAATTAATTTACATGTCATAGATCGGATCTAAGATGTACCCGAAGAATAGAACCTCCTTTTAAAATTTTATTCGATAGTGCGAATACTCTATGCATGCTTACATCGAGACCGATCTTTGCTATCAACTCTTTGATCAATGAAATTCGTGAACAAATTGAATGAAAAAAATGGTGATCCTAAATAAATCCATCCAGGGTAGTATGCATCCAAGCTTCAATATGAATTTCTACAAGGTAGAATATTGGGCTTCTCATTCCTATAAAAATTTGTTAAAAGTTGTTCATGCTAGCCATTTTTTGGACTTTGAAAAATAAGTAGTATTTGAAATTCATTCAAAAGTAGTTACTCTTAATGCGAAAGCACCATAATAGTATCATTGATTTCAAACTTATATAAGTGAAGTCTAGGATACTATCATGATTTCTGAAAGAAAAATTTTCAAAAAAAAGCACCATATTTTAGTAGTAATTAGCTATTTAAAGATACCATTTGCTATGTTACAGATTATAGATACTTTTTCTGTGGCTACAAAATGTATTTGATGTATTTAAGATATTATATTCATGAATACAGTAGCAAAAATAGGCATGAATTAGGGAAGTCAAGCTAATTAGTTGTTGTACTCGAGTGTATTCGACTGTATTCATGAAGAAAAATATGGGATTACAGTTGGACAAAATTATTGTATTTGATTGTATTCACTGTGTAAAATATGGGATTACACTGTTGTTAAAATGGAAAGTGAATCAATTAACATAATAGACTCCTAATATAACTCAACAAACTCAATTATAACACATAAATTTGTATTTTCAGTTATAAAAAAAGACTCTCAACCGAAAAATACCCCAAAACATAGCAGAGAAATTATATAATATATCTGAATACATAAATTATATTAATTAAAAAAACTTATGAATGCATTCATGACATATAGCGAGATAGTGAATATAATGAAATACATCGAAAACAGCGGATGAATTGAAATACAACAAAAAAAGACAATGAATACAGTGAAATACATAAAAAACATAGCGAGATACATTGAATTCATTAACAGAAAATTCAAGTTGCTTAGCCCCAAACTCCGTCGTCTTTGTTCAAGAAAAATCGTAATGTCGTCTCGTCGAGCTGGAGGATAAGTAGAACCAAATCAGAATCCAAAAAAGAAAATGCCCCTTTTTCCCTAGATTCCCTCTTTTCCTCTCAATTTCTACTCCAAAATGGAGAAAATCGCTATTTCTACTTATTTGTGTCCTAGACTTAAGCCTTTCAATTCTAATTCAAGTTCAAATGTAGGGTTTTCCTTACCTTGCCTCACTTCTGTATTCCCAAATCAACGCAGAAAGATATAGGCGTTAACAACTTTAGTTGAACAACTTCGTTTACTCCTCTTGGTTTTCGAATATTTCGTAAGGAATTTGGTTGTTTTATGAAAGGGAAAGAGTCGTTGGCTAGACAGAGAAGAGGAAGATAATCGGAAATTTTAAAGGGATGGGGAAAGAGAAGGGGATGTATCAAAGTTGTCACGACACAAAATTGACCCGGCCGTGACGGCGCCTATCGTGAAACTTGGCCAGCCGAAACAACTCTTGAATCAACCATTTTCCAATATAATTTATTTTTATACCGTTTATAAACCAATAATCTCATAATGAATTTCTAAGTGAAAAGTGCGGAATAATTACACAAGCCCGACATCGGGGTGTCACTAGCCTTGAGCATCTACCAAGGACTGAATACAACAAAAATCTTCAAAAATGTACTAAGTACAGTAATGATAATGAGAGGAAGGAACTAGTGTTGCGGACGCCGTGCAGCCACTTTGCTAACTCTGATGACTCTCCGTCTAAACAATCAACACCCATACCGAGTTCTGAAAAATACCTGAATCTGCACACGTGGTGCAGGGAGTAATATGAATACTCAAACCCAATAAGTAATAAGAATAAATAAAGATTGAGCAGTAAGAAAAGATAAATCCACATTTATGATAAACACCGTAAGCACAACAAGCTATCAAATCAGATTACGAGTCAATCGTTTCATAAAAATTTCAGCTTTTAGTAAAATTATTTGAAAATACCTTCCAGCAGTTTCTGTAGGGTTTCAATACCATTTACAATAAAATAGATGAAAACCATAATGGGCCCCTTGGGAAAAATATAGTTCGTAAACAGCCCCTCGGCAAAACAGGAATCATAAACACTTTTTAACATAAAAATCTTAGTGGAAATAACTAAGCCAAATCAGTAAATAAATACCGAATATCTCATAAAAACTCTAGCTTAAATGAAAGTTGTTTAAAGATATTTGTACAACATTTTCAACAGAGGTTCACTATAAAGAGGAGTGAAAAAAGCATTTACATCAAAACAAGCCCCTCGGGCAAAGCATCACTCATATAGGTAAATGACCCCTCGGGCGAGCCTCTCAGCCTCTCAGTCACTCGAAACTAAACTCTCATCAGTCATCGCTCACGCTCAACACTCACACTAAATAAGTACCATATAATAACCGTTGCGGCGTGCATCCCGATCCATAAATATCGTTGACTATGCTCACTACGGCTGTGAAGACTCTGGAGGGGCTCTTACAGCCCAAGCTCTATATCATTGCAGCGCGTAGCCTGATTAATATATATATATATATATATATATATATATATATATATATATATATATATATATATATATACTGCGGCAGGTAGCCTGATTCATAAATACAAAATCCTCAAAACCAGGTCCTCGGCCTCTCTCTCCGTCATTAACCTCACTGTGAGACCCTCGGTCTATCTCAGTCATCAACCTCACAATCACTCGGACCATCAGTAACGAGGAACTCGGCCCAAACAGTTTTCATGTTTTTAAGAATTAAAGTGATAAAACCAGGTTTACACAATAAAAATGTAAATCATGATTGAGGATATGCTTTCAAAACAAATAAAGTGAGGTAAAATAGTAAATTCCCGTAAGGGTCTCAATAGGTCGGCAGAAGGCCACGAACGTGGCATACTGCCCAAAATATATATCAATCTCTAAAAGTATGGAAAACCATAAGATTTCAAATCAAATACGCGACTTAAAAGTCGTACAGGACGGACCACGTCACAATCCCCATCAAAGCACAACACCACGCTCATCATTTGGCGTGTATGCTTCCTCAAAATAGCACGATAGTTTGAAATTCAGGGTTTCAAACCCTCAGGACAGTATTTACAATCATTACTTACCTTGATCGATCCAAACTCTTCCCCGAGATGCCTATTATCACGACCTCTGGATGCTCCAAATCAAACCACAATCAGTATATAACCATTGAAATATGCTAAGGGAAAAAATTCCACTCGGAAATATCAAGTTTACATCAAAAATCCCCAAATTGCTCAAACCCGGCCCCGGGGCCCACATTTTCAAGTTCAATAAAAGTTATATCAATGGAATCCTCACGAGTCTATACGTACAAAGAACATCAAAATCAGACCTCAATTGCCCATTCAAATACGCAATTTATACTCTCCAAGTTCAAGCCCTAATTCCCCAATTCTAGGCTTTAATTTCCGCATTTTTCATGATCAAACTAGTAAGAATAAACATAAGATCAAGTAATGAGTTAAAAATTTTAACCTCCAGGTGTTATCTCTTGAATCCCTCTTCAAATCATTTTAGCGAGCTCCAAAACCGAGTAAAAAATGGTGAACTTAGGCCAAAATTTGCGAAATGAGTCTTTTATACATTCAGCCCAGCTATTCAATTCACTTAATAGCGATCGTGAAGCACAAACTCCGCTGGCCCAAAAGTTCTCACATCGCGATCGCGTACATAACCATGCAAACGCGATGCACAGGGTTTCACACCTACTCGATCGGGAATGAATGTACGTGATTGCGATGCGTAACATCTTGCACTCACGCGATCGTATCCCTACCTCAGCGAACACGAAGAATAACTTAGATCCCCCCACCCCCCATAAATCTTCTATGTGATTGTGAACCTCCTCACGCGATCGAGATGAAGGAATACATGCAACAAATCTGAAGCAAAATCTGCAACTTCTCAACTATGCATTTGATCCAATTAACCAAACATGCCAACATATCTCATAACATCATTCAAACTTGCTCCCACCTTCGGAACTCTCAAAACAACATCAAAATACCAAATTTATAGTATTCATGTGTGCTTTGCTGATGACTTGTTAATGTTCTGTAGAGATGATCTCATCTCTATTAGAATATTAAAGGAGGCTTTCCAAAGATTCTCTAAAGCATCCGGACTGCAGGCAAATGTTAACAAGAGTGCCATATTTATGGCTGGAATAGAGCAGAAGATCAGAGAGGTAATTCTGGGAACACTAGGTTTCATTGAAGGAGAACTGCCATTTAAGTATCTCGGGATACCATTAGATTCCAAAAAGCTGTCTATCTGTCACTATTTGCCACTGATTGAGAAGATAATAGCCAAGATAACATGCTGGTCTGCAAAATTGCTCCCTATGCTGGAAGATGTCAGCTGATCAAAGCTGTCATTTTTGGAATGCAAACTTACTGGGCTCAAATCATCATTATGCCTAAGAAAGTGATAAAAACTATTGAAACTATCTGCAGAACATTTCTGTGGACTGGAAGGGCTAATCTATCTAGGAAGGCATTAATTGATTGGAAGAAAGTATGCAGGCCTAGTACAGCAGGTGGACTGAATATGCTTGACTTGAAGGTACAAAGCAGCTATATGCAAGCATCTTTGGGATTTAACTAGAAAGAAGGATTGCCTTTGGATTAAATGGGTGCACAACTACTACATAAAATAGGAAACTATTGAAACAATGACTACTCCTACGACTGCTTCTTGGATAGTGAGGAAAATACTGGACAGTAGAGCTGCCATATTGGGAAATCAGTTGCTCCAGGGGACACTGTTAAGCAGACTACAAGTTATGTGCAAACTGGACAAATTTCAAATTAAGAAGATGTATCTCACACTGATTCCTACTTACTGCAAAGTTGACTGGAAGAATTTGTTGCTGCTTGCCAACGTTCATCCTAGACATCAATTCACTATGTGGCTAGCTGCGCATCAGAGGGTGCCAACAGTGGACAGATTGCAGAAAATTGGCATCCAAGTGCCTGCAACTTGTGTATTCTGCCAGCAGAATGTTGAGGCTTTCAAACACTTATTTTTTGAATGCACAATTATGAAACACCAGTGGACTAGACTCTGTATATGGCTGGACATCGAAGAACAGTAGGAGAATGGGATACTGAGATGCAATGGGTAAACAGGAAAGCCAAGAGCAGACTGGGATTAAATTCTATAACAGCTGGAGTGTTTATCATTATTGTTGCATTAATATGGAGGGAGAGGAACAATATCAGATTTGAAAAGAAAGTATATGAGGAAAATCAGATTTGGAGAGAAATTGCTTTACATATCCATATTCGTGGAAGGAATTGTCGTCACTGGCAAAATGGATTGAGGCAGCTTAGTAGTTTTTCATAGAATGGTTTTGTACTAGCTAACTTCTATACTTAGTTGTAATTAGTGAAGAGTAGTTAGTTACTTAGTAGAGATACTTGTGATGTAAAGGAGTAGTAGCAAGTCAAAGATACTACTAAATCTCTACCTTGTACATATTTTTTCGAGATTAATGGATACAAATGTTTAAATCAAAAAAAAAATACCAAATTTACATCGGATTCAAGCCTAAGAATTTCAAGAACTTCTAAATACCACTTGCGATAAAAAAAGTCGACCAAACCTCGTCCGAATGAACTGAAATATTGCACATAGGTCAAAAATGACACAACGGAGCTAGTGAAACTTCTCTAATTCCATTCCGACCCCTATATAAAAATCTCATCTATCAACCGAAAAATGTCAAAAACTCAATTTCGCCAATTGAGGCCTAAGTCTACTCTGGCCCTCTAAAACACATTCCGATCACGCCTCTAAGTCCCAAATCACCTAAAGGGGCTAACCAAATCATAAAAACTCCAATCCGAGATCATATAGTAACAAGTTAAATCTTGGTCAAAACTTTCAAATTTCAAACTTCAAACTGAGAACTGTTCTTCCAAATTCATTCTGATCACCCAAAAAACCAAAACCAACAATTTACATAAGTCATAATTCACTACACGGGGCAAGTCATGCCCGAGAAATGGCGAGCAGAGTGCAAAAGCTTAAAACGGCCGATCGGGTCGTTACATCCTCACCCAGTTAAACATACGTTCATCCTCGAATGTGCCTAGAGTTGTTCCAAAAGCTAGCCAATCGCTGAATAACCTTACCATGAACATACCCGGGGGTAATCTCACATCACCCTATCTCGTATAGGCCTGTAATTGAATTTTTTACAGTCCAACCTATCCCATGAACCTTAGAACCACACTTCCACTTCTGAAGTTATACACAAGATCAAAACCTCACATCTATACTCTAATTATGCCCAACCCAGCTGTAATAACCCATACTTAAAACCTCGATGCAATTACATGGTATACCACATAACTCAAACGCTTGTTGAAATAACTTCTATTCACAGCAGCTGCACACATCCACCGAATATCGATAGGAAACCTCTTATGAACTAAAGTCTCATTCCAACACTTTCATATTCTGCCAATGATAAATGATGTTGGACAATACGCTTTACGCTAGAGGGGGGGGTGAATAGCGTTTTAAAAATATTAAGCGTATTAATGCGGAATTTAAAAACTTTGCAGAAATTAAAACAAGTGCAGTAGAATAAACTTACACAATGATGTATCCTGGTTGGCCACAAACGTGGTTAGTCCAGTCCCCGAGAGACTCTCTCGAGATTTCCACTAAACTTGTCAAGCTTACGGGTGCTTAACAAACCGTTACAGCTGAGGACACAATCCTCACCTAGGTGCTCGGGGATCACAATCCCAAAGACTTCAATTGCTCGGGGATACCAATCCCAAAGACTTCAATTGCTCGGGGATAACAATCCCAAAGACTTCAACTGCTCGGGGATAACAATCCCAAAGACTTCAACTGCTCGGGGATAACAATCCCAAAGACTTCAACTGCTCGGGGATAACAATCCCAAAGACTTCAACTGCTCGGGGATAACAATCCCAAAGACTTCAACCGAGGAATCACAAGTTCCTCAACAAACGAGAATCGCAATTCTCTTACAAACACAAAACACACTCACTTTACAAAGCACTCCTTAATGAGTAGATATGAGTAGAAATAGTACGCTCAAGATCACAACAACTTAGCTCAATAGAATGGCTCTTCAAAAAGCTTTATGGATGAATGGAAAATGATGATCAATGTAAGAAAGCTTTTAGCAATGAAAATACTCAAAGTGTATATGTTGTTGTTGTGAAAACACTGAGTTGAAGCTGTATTTATAGGTGAAAAACTCAGTCTTACCGTTGTCTAATTGCCAATTAAGGATTGCTGAAATTACTCAGTGACAATCGATTGTCAAGACTAAACAATCGATTGTTTGCCTATCAGATTAAAAAATCAATCCCAGATTTTACGTCAACAATCGATTACTTCAAATCAATAATCGATTATTTATAACGTTAAGAAATCCTTTCCAATTTTTGGCATAAAACATCGATTGTCCGGAAATCAACAATCGATTATTTTAACAACGTTCAGAAAATCTTTTCCGGATTTTAAGCAAAACATCGATTGTTAAATATCAACAATCGATTACCTGAAGGTAATTGAAAATATATGACAACGGTCAGCTTCAACAATCGATTATCAAATGGAATAATCGATTATTAATTAATTTCAAAACTCTCTGTCTCATATATAATCGATTATCAAAAGCCACAATCGATTATCATTTTATTTAAAATCACTGGGAGACATTTTTCTCATTCTAATCGATTACCATTAGTTCATAATCGATTTTTATGAGTTTTGAAAACTTTGCCTCAGTTAACAATCGATTATCATAAGTACACAATCGATTGTTATGCAGTTTGCAAAAACCTGATGTTAACTGACTTACTCACAATCGATTATCATTAATTCACAATCGATTGTCATGCAGTCTTGGCTTAGAGATACTCGATTATCATAAGTACATAATCGATTATCTTAGCCCAGATTTTTGAGGCATGTTTGGAAAACATTTTAACAAATGTAAATATGCATAGTTTAAAATCATTTGACACTTAATTTAAATATGCATGATTTTGGAAAAATAATTTTAGTAGAGAAGCCATGTTATGAGCCAAGTTGAGGAATCAAGATCACAATTAATATTGACTCAATTATAACATTTCTAAACTTTGTCTTGAGCGCCTTGTAATGCATCCATTTTGTGCTTGTCCTTGAGCACTGCTATATATCACTTTTTGCTTTGTTTGACATTCATCAAAACCTACAAAAGAACACACGTTTAGTATATTGCATTTGAAATGTGTTTCCAACAATTTCCCCCTTTTTGATAATGGCAAACATAAGCGGGATATATGCAATAATTATTTTGATAATCCAAGACAAGTGTAAAGTATGCAATTTGATGTTCCCCCTCAATTCATGTTCCCCCTCACTTTAAGCATGAATGAAGTTGAGAGTGATATAGCATACTTCTTGATATCCCGTTTCTTCCCCCTTTTGCCATTAGCAAAAATATATACAAGAGAAGAATATGCAAAAAAAATATGAAATAAACAAAAGTTTATTTATTGGAAAATAAAGATAACAAAAGTAATCGATTATTGATACAGTAATCGATTGTTTGACGGCGATTTTCCTGTAGAATACTTGAGTATTATGCGTCATGCTTTTATGATCCCCTTTTCTTTAGGGTGATACCTGCAAAAAAAGTGTTAGACGCCTCCGACGCTCAAGTTAGAAATTATGTAAGAAATAAAATGCAATGCATGACTTAGATCAACGTGGAGTCAAGGATCCCGAGTTCACTACGAATTCGGAAGAAGGACTCTTTATCTAAGGGCTTTGTAAAGATGTCTGCCAATTGGCTTTTTGTTTCAACAAATTCAATTTCGACATCGCCTTTTAGAACGTGATCTCTAATAAAATGATGTCTAATTTCAATGTGTTTTGTTCGCGAGTGAAGAATGGGGTTCTTCGTCAAGCATATGGCACTAGTGTTGTCACATCTAAGAGGAATGTGGTCAAGACGTAGGCCATAGTCCAAGAGTTGTTGTTTCATCCATAGGATTTGAGCGCAACAACTCCCCGCGGCTACATATTCAGCCTCGGTTGTGGACAACGCAACACTAACTTGCTTCTTACTAAACCAAGAAACTAAAGCGCTACCGAGCAAGTGGCAAGTGCCGCTAGTGCTCTTGCGGTCCAATTTGCATCCAGCAAAATCAGAGTCGGAATAGCCAATAAGTTGGCATGAAGAACCTTTGGGGTACCATAGACCCATATTGGTAGTACCGACAAGATACCTTAGAATCCGCTTTACCGCAGTAAGGTGAGACTCTTTCGGACATGATTGATAACGGGCACAAACGCACACGCTAAACATGATGTCCGGACGACTAGCAGTAAGATAAAGAAGAGAGCCAATCATACCTCGGTACTTTTTGATGTCGACTTCCTTACCTTTTTCATCTTTGTCGAGATGATCGGATGTGCTCATGGGAGTTGCCATTTCCTTTGCATTGTTCATATCAAAACGTTTAAGCAGTTCTTTGCAATACTTGCTTTGACAAATGAATGTACCTTCCTTCATTTGTTTTACTTGTAATCCCAAAAAGAATTGTAACTCACCCATCATGGACATCTCAAATTCGCTAGTCATTAAGTTTGAAAATTCCTTGCATAGAGCATTGTTAGTAGCACCAAAAATGATATCATCTACATATATTTGAACTAGCAAGATATCATTATTTTCATGCTTGACAAATAAAGTTGTGTCAACTTTTCCACGAATAAAATTATTTTCAAAAAGAAATTTACTCAACCTTTCATACCAAGCTCGAGGAGCTTGTTTTAAACCATAAAGGGCCTTTTTGAGTTTGAAAACATGATTGGGGATGGTCCGAATAAATCCATATGCAATAGTTGTAATGGTCTAGAGGTTGAAACAACATTTTTGGATTTAAAAGATGCTCTTGTTTGCTTCCCCTTTTGACATGAATCACAAATAGTATCACTTTCAAATTTTAAGTTGGGAAGACCAATCACTAGATTTTGAGAAATCAATTTATTTAAAAGATGCATGTTCATATGAGCTACTCTACGATGCCACAACCACACATTATCATCTTTGCTCAATAAACAATCAACATACTCGGATGAGGAGTTTTCAAGATCAACCATGTAAATATTGTCAACTCTAAAACCACGTAGAATAATCTTGAAGTCACTACGTCTAAACACTAAACACTCATCCGAATCAAACAACGCAAGATTTCCCTTGTCACATAATTGACTTATGCTCAAGAGATTATGCTTTAAACCTTTGACAAGTAATATATGCTTTATAGAGGATTTTTCATTCTTACCGACCGATCCGATGCCAATAATTTGTCCTTTATTGTTGTCACCGAATACAACGCTTCCTCCTTCTTTGTGCTCTAGTTGAAGGAATTTGGATTCGTCTCCTGTCATGTGTCTGGAGCATCCACTGTCAAGGTACCATAGTACACTTGATCCCTTCAAGCACACCTACAAAGCAAATTAATATTCTTTAGGTACCCATACCATTTTGGGTCCTTGGGGGTTAGGCAAATAACGACCATAATAATATGAAGAATCTCTATGCTTTGTAAAACACATAGGTGCAATATGACCTATACGATTGCAGTAATGACATACTACGTTCGGGTTGTGTTGATGCCTAGGTTGAGCCAACAAAGTTCTAGGCGAATGAAAATGATTAACACTAGACATATTGTTCCCATTTCTAGTATAATATCTAGATGGTCTAAAGTCATTAGTGCTAGACTTGTTGAAGGACCTAGTGTCATGTCTAGGTGGTCTAAGCTCGTTCCTAGAGTTATTTCTTGGTTGCCGAAAATTACTATTTGTAGGCTTGTTTGCAAGAATCCTAGATTCGGATCTAGGTTGTCTAAAGATATTAGTTCTACCCTTATTTTCATACATTCTAGCATAATGTCTAGGTGGTCTAAAAGAATTTGTTCTAGGCTTGTTTAATACCTTAGAGTTATTTCTAGGTGGAGTAGTGAAGTTTTTGTTTTTATGCCGTTGATATTTCTTAGGCGTTTCTTTTTCAACAACTTTAGGAACTTCTTTACTACGTGTTTCTAATGTTTTCCTAAGTTCTGTGTTTTCTAGTTTTAAGGACTCACAAGCAGTACAAGTAGAGCATTTATCAACACAAGAGGCTTCATGCATAGTCTTGATGACTTGTCTAAGTTCTATACTATCATTTAACAAAAATTGATTTTCATTTGCAAGATTCTCGTTATCACGAGACAGATTTTCAACACCTTTTTGAGCTAAAGAAAGACGTTCTTCAAAGTCCTTGTCTTTTAAAAAGAGTTGTTTTTGAAAATCCTCTTCTTGTAAAGAAAGAGTTCTTTGTAAATCTTTAATAGTCTTAGAGGCATTTACCAACTCATCATGCAGTTTGTTATAAGCAATTTGCATATCGTTAGATGTACTTACCTCGTCTTTTTCGTCTGCCATGAGGCACTGACCAGTTGATTCATCGTTTGTGCTGACCGCTTTTTGAGGCGTGTTTTCGTGCAATTCCTCAAGTTTGTCCCACATTTCCTTAGCAGTTTTATAGTGGGAGATTTTTCGCCAAAGTTCCTGGTTCAAGGCGTTATGTAATATATTCATAGCTTTAGTGTTGTATTCACTTACCTTATCTTTCCCGACTTTTGTCGTCAGTTGATCACTGTGTTTAATAGCTTGCCATAGATACAAATCGTTTGCCATTGTAAAAACTCGCATCCGATATTTCCAGACTGAGTAGTCGTTTTCGTCTAATATTGGAGGCGACATGCTGCATTCTCCTTCACCTATTCCTGCAAAGAAATTTAGAGTAGAAGCCATGGATGGTTCTCTCAAACGGTTAAGTTTTTCAGAGAGTATGGCTCTGATACCAATTGTTGGACAATACGCTTTACGCTAGAGGGGGGGTGAATAGCGTTTTAAAAATATTAAGCGTTTTAGTGCGGAATTTAATAACTTTGCAGAAATTAAAACAAGTGCAGTAGAATAAACTTACACAATGATGTATCCTGGTTGGCCACAAACGTGGTTAGTCCAGTCCCCGAGAGACTCTCTCGAGATTTCCACTAAACTTGTCAAGCTTACGGGTGCTTAACAAACCGTTACAGCTGAGGACACAATCCTCACCTAGGTGCTCGGGGATCACAATCCCAAAGACTTCAATTGCTCGGGGATACCAATCCCAAAGACTTCAATTGCTCGGGGATAACAATCCCAAAGACTTCAACTGCTCGGGGATAACAATCCCAAAGACTTCAACTGCTCGGGGATAACAATCCCAAAGACTTCAACTGCTCGGGGATAACAATCCCAAAGACTTCAACTGCTCGGGGATAACAATCCCAAAGACTTCAACCGAGGAATCACAAGTTCCTCAACAAACGAGAATCGCAATTCTCTTACAAACACAAAACACACTCACTTTACAAAGCACTCCTTAATGAGTAGATATGAGTAGAAATAGTACGCTCAAGATCACAACAACTTAGCTCAATAGAATGGCTCTTCAAAAAGCTTTATGGATGAATGGAAAATGATGATCAATGTAAGAAAGCTTTTAGCAATGAAAATACTCAAAGTGTATATGTTGTTGTTGTGAAAACACTGAGTTGAAGCTGTATTTATAGGTGAAAAACTCAGTCTTACCGTTGTCTAATTGCCAATTAAGGATTGCTGAAATTACTCAGTGACAATCGATTGTCAAGACTAAACAATCGATTGTTTGCCTATCAGATTAAAAAATCAATCCCAGATTTTACGTCAACAATCGATTACTTCAAATCAATAATCGATTATTTATAACGTTAAGAAATCCTTTCCAATTTTTGGCATAAAACATCGATTGTCCGGAAATCAACAATCGATTATTTTAACAACGTTCAGAAAATCTTTTCCGGATTTTAAGCAAAACATCGATTGTTAAATATCAACAATCGATTACCTGAAGGTAATTGAAAATATATGACAACGGTCAGCTTCAACAATCGATTATCAAATGGAATAATCGATTATTAATTAATTTCAAAACTCTCTGTCTCATATATAATCGATTATCAAAAGCCACAATCGATTATCATTTTATTTAAAATCACTGGGAGACATTTTTCTCATTCTAATCGATTACCATTAGTTCATAATCGATTTTTATGAGTTTTGAAAACTTTGCCTCAGTTAACAATCGATTATCATAAGTACACAATCGATTGTTATGCAGTTTGCAAAAACCTGATGTTAACTGACTTACTCACAATCGATTATCATTAATTCACAATCGATTGTCATGCAGTCTTGGCTTAGAGATACTCGATTATCATAAGTACATAATCGATTATCTTAGCCCAGATTTTTGAGGCATGTTTGGAAAACATTTTAACAGATGTAAATATGCATAGTTTAAAATCATTTGACACTTAATTTAAATATGCATGATTTTGGAAAAATAATTTTAGTAGAGAAGCCATGTTATGAGCCAAGTTGAGGAATCAAGATCACAATTAATATTGACTCAATTATAACATTTCTAAACTTTGTCTTGAGCGTCTTGTAATGCATCAATTTTGTGCTTGTCCTTGAGCACTGCTATATATCGCTTTTTGCTTTGTTTGACATTCATCAAAACCTACAAAAGAACACACGTTTAGTATATTGCATTTGAAACGTGTTTTCAACAAATGAAACACACAATAAGCCATAATAACTTTTTTTTCTCAGATCAACCATTCACGAAGACACTTCTCCTCTAGAAAAAACTATAGAAAATTTCTAAGTTGAACCTCCATATTATCCTCCCAGCATGCTGAAATCAAATCCGTTTGCAGTCATTAAAGATCCCGATGATATCATCCAATCCAACACAACTATTCTTGTGACATTAACACATCAATACAGACTAAAGCAATGATTTGTGCAATCTGTGCACCAATAAGCCACAATCCAAACTTACTAAATTAATGAAAATGACTCAAATGAAAGATCTGTACCGCAATCTCACTACTACCACCACACACAATGTTGTGAACCCGTCTCACATCAGAGAAACAAAACACACGAATCTAACCCGCATGATCATACTTTCCCATATCTTTGCTCGAATGCACGACCTCATCCGAACACTGATTCATGTGAAAAAATCTTAAGTCACTATGCTAAAAATTGACAACCGCGCACAATTAGATGTCTGGAACCAAAGCAAGTCATCACACCCACAGTGAAGCAAATAACATATGCCATGTAAACCCGAAAGTACATAACCGATATGCCATTCACCGGGCAACATCAAATTACTCTTCTTGCTCGACTTCCACTATGATACCCTAATAGAACCGCTCCATATGTGCCTATAACCAACAAATCATAACACCTCACAACACAGATAGGTAACGCATAGACCACCCCGGATTACTAATAAGCTCAATAACAATATAATCAACATATCCCTCAACAAAACAATCTAGAGCCAACCAAGCCGACTCAAATTAGAATACCATCCACGTTGGTCTGCCAACGAACTCTTTATGAAGAAAATATTGAAGGAGCTCCTTTTACTCCTTTAACTCTATCGAAGCCATACGATACGGTTCCCAGCACCAAATCAATACAAAAATCGGCACCGTGTCCAGTGACGTGCCCGACAGCAGGAAATACATCCTGAAAACCCTTACCACCGGAACTGAATCATGGTAGGAGTCTCTACATTGACATCCATAGCGAAAGCCCCAAATAAGAAAGACAATCCTTCCCAGTCATTCGCTGGTTCTTCAAAATATAAAACCACCCTACTACAAATATCAAATCCATCGAACCTCGTCACTCAACCGTGGCATTCCCGGCATAATCAACATCGTCGCCCTAGCGCACAAGTCCAGAATAACACGACATGAAGACAACCACTCCGTACCCACAATCACATCGAAATCTAATATACATAGCAGCAAAAAATCCACTCCTGTCTCTAAACTTCGATAGTAAATACAGACGTCTCTGTATCGATCCGCAAGACTCTATTAAACTTGCTAATGACTAGTGAGACCTATGTAACCTATGATCTGATACTAACTTGTCATAACCCAAAACTAACTCAGTCGTGATGGAGACTATTGTGAAATCCGACACAAATCTCTAATCAATCATTTTCCAATAAAAGTTATTTTTACATCATTTATAAACCATTAATCTCATAATGAAAATTTTTAAAAGAAACGTGCGGAATTATTACACAAGCCCGTCATCGAGGTGTTAGTAGCCATGAGCATCTACCAAGGCCTGAATACAACAAAAACCGTCAAAAATGTACTAACTATAATAATGATAATGAGAGGAAGGAGGCAGTGGTGTGTACGTCGTGCAACCACCTTTCTAACTCTAATGACTACGCGTCTGAGCAATCAACACCCGCCATCGGATTCCAAATATCTGAATCTGCATACGAGGTGCAAGGAGTAATATGAGCACTCCAGCCCCGTAAGTAATAAGAGTAAATAAAGACTGAGCTGTAAGAAACGATAAACCCCTATTTATGATAAACACCATAAGCACAACAGGGTATCAAATCTGATTATGAGTCGATCATCTTATTTAAATTCCAGCTTTTGGTAAAATTATTTGAAAATACCTTCCAGGAGTTTCCGTAGGGGTTCAATACCATTTAAAATAAAAGAGATGAAAACAATAATCACCCCCTTGGGAAAAAACATAGTTCGTAAACAACCCCTCGGCAAAACATGAATCATAAGCACCTCTTAACATAAAAATCTCAATGGAAATAAGCAAGCCAAATCAGTAAATAAATACCAAATATCTCATAAAAAATCCAGCTTAAATGAAAGATGTTTAAAGACATTTGTATAACATTTTAAACAAAGGCTCAGTATAAAGAGGAGCGAAATAACATTTACATCAAAAGAAGCCCCTCGAGCAAAGCATCACTCATATACGTATAAAGCCCTTCGGGCGAGCCTCTCAGTCACTCGAGAGTCAACTCTCATCAGTCAACGCTCACGCTCAGCACTTACACTCAATAAGTACCATATAGTAACCGTTGCGACATGCAACCCAATCCATATGTCGATGTGGTGTGCAACCTCGATCCATAAATATAGTCGACTGCGGCTCACTGGAGGTGTGCAAACTCCGGAGGGGCTCCTATAGCTCAAGCTATATATCGCTGCAGCGTGCAGCCCGATCCACACACACACACACTCACAGATATATATATATAAATATATATATATATATATATATATATATATATTGCTATAGCGTGCAGCCCGATCCATAAATACAAAATCCTCATAACTAATCCCTCAACTCTCTCTCCATCATTAACCTCACTATCAGACCATTGGTCTATCTCAGTCATCAACCTCAAAATCACTCGGACCATCAGTAACAGGGAACTCAACCTAAACAGTTTTCACGTTTTTAAGAATTAAAGTGATAAAATCAGGTTTAAACAATAAATAGGTAAATCATGACTAAGGATATGCTTTCAAAACAGTTAGAGTGAGGTAAAATAGTAAAATGCTCCTAAGTCTCTAATCAGGTCGGCACAGAGCTCCAAACGTGGCATACAACCCCAAAATATAATATCAATCTCTAAAAATATGGAAAATCGAAAGATTTCAAATAAAATACGCGACTTAATACTCGTACGGGACAGACCAAGTCACAATCCCCACTGGAGCACGACTCCATGCTTGTCATCTGGCGTGTGTGCTACCTTAAAATAGCACGACGATGTGAAATTATGGGTTTTAAACCCTCGGGACAGTATTTAGAATCATTACTTACCTTGATCGATCCAAACTCTTTCCCGAGATGCCTTTTATCATATGAATCAATCTCCAGATGCTCCAAATCTAACTACAATTAGTATATAACCATTAAAATATGGTAAGGGAAAAAGTTCCACTCGAAAATATCCAATTTACATAAAAAATTCCAAAATTGCTCAAACACAGCCCCATGTCCCATGTCTCGGATTCGATACAAGTTACATCCATGGAATCTTAATTCTCACACGAGTCTATACATACCAAGAACATCAAAATCGGACCTCAATTGCCCACTTAAATTCTCAATTTATACTCTCCAAGTTCAAGCCCTAATTCCTCAATTCTAGGCTTTAATTTCCACATTTTTGATTATCAAACAAGTAACAATGAACATAATATCAAGTATTGAGTTCAAAATTTTTATCTCCGGGAGTTATCTCTTGAATCCCTCTTCAAATCTTTTTAGCGAGCTCCAAAACCGAGTCAAAAATGGTGAACTTAGGCCAAACGTTGCGAAATAAGTCTTTTGAACATTCTGTCCAGCTAATCAATTCACTTAATCGCGATCGTGGAAAATACATCACGATCACGAATCATAAACTCCGCTGGCCCAACATTTTCTCTATGCGATCGCGTACATAACCACGTGAACACGATGCACAGGGTCTTACACCTATCTCTGCGAACGCGAAGAATAATCTGAATACATGTGATGACCCAAAGGATCATCACCTATTTTTAATTGAATTTCGTGTCTTCGAGGCCTTGAAAACCTCATTTAGGATTGCCTTGAATTGTGTGCGCAGTCTAGGCGCGTAGCCAAAATGCTTATATGTGCAACTCTGTGAAAAAAGCTAAATTATCATATTAAAATGAATAGATTTGATTTTGGTCAACACTTTGGTTAAACGGACTTGGACCCATGATTTGACGGTCCTTGAATGTCCGTAGGAAAATATGAGACTTGGGCGAATGCTCGGAATCGAATTCCGAGGTCCCAAGCCCGAGATATGAATTTTGAAGTAAAATTGCTTTCTGAAAATGTTTGAAGAGAATTGAAGTGAAATCTAATTTTAAAGTAGTGGTTACGGGCTCGTATTTTAGTTCCGGTGCCTGGTACAAGTCTCATAGATTTTTTGAATCACTCTTGTAAAGTTTCGTAAAAAAACGGATGTCGTTTGATGCGATCCAGACCCGAATTGGGAAATTTACGCTTAAAATGGAGTTTTGAAAATTTTAATTGATCTTGAGGTTTAATTAGGCGTTCATGATGTTATATTAGTTATTTTATCACACGAATATGTTCGTAAGATGTTTTTGAGGTTGTGTGTATACTTGGAGGAGAGTTTGGAGGGCTCGGGTGAGCTTCGAGTAGGTTCCAGGATGCCTTAGGCTTAAAAAGATCAGATGTTGCAGGTTCAGGAAAATGACAGGTCTCTAAAACCTCTTGCACAGCCCGCGAGAAATCATGTGCGGTCGGAGAGGGGCCAGCGCGGCCACGGTCGCCTTTGCGCAGTCCACGGTGTGTGCGGTGCGGCCGCGGTCGGCTTGGTGTAGTCCGCACTGGGCAATGATCCGCAGTTCTTCAGAAAAGCTGTGCGGCTGCGACCCTTTTTGCACGGTCCACACCGAAAACCTCAAAGGGGTATAAATACACGTGGATTTCAGTTATATTACACTTGTCAAAACCCCAAAACATAAGAGGCGATTTTCCAAACAACTCTTCTTCTCCAAAACGATTGGTAAGTGATTTCCAACTCATTTTCTTCACTCCTTAGCATCTTTTAACATGATTTCAACTTCAAATCAAAGATTTTCATGGGAAAATTGTGTGTTTTGGGTATAATCTAGGTTTTCAAAAAAATTGGGGAGTTGAACCTCAATTAGAGGTCTGATTTCAAAATAAATCATATATTTGAATTTGTGGGTGAATGGGTAATCGATTTTTGGTCCGAACATCAAGTTTCGACCACATGGGCCCAGGGGAATTTTGAACATTTTGGGGTAAAACAGTGTAAAACTTATTTTCATGCATTGGGGTTGATTCATTTATCATTTGTTAATGTGATTAAGTAACTTATGACTAGATTCGAGTGGATTGGTGGTGGATTGGTGGTGGAACTGAGGGATAAATTGAGGCTTGAGTTTAATTCTAGGCTTTGAGGTTAGTGTTCGGTCTAACCTTAGATTGATGGATTAGGAGTTGCATCTTATGTTCTAATTGCTCCTTGTAGAGTACGACGTATAGGCATGGTGATGCATTTCTATACGTTGGTGTCAAGCATGACCGTGAGTCCTAAGTTGGGAGTTGTTGTATTCTTAAATGTAATCATGTAAGCCTTAACCAATGATTTACCGTATTGAGCAAAGATTTGTTTATCCTTGTAGATCCTATTTATGATTGAGCATCTCCATTAATCAAACTGAGTTAAGGTTTGTTATAGTTGATTCTCCCTTGCCGGGATGATTGTTTCTATATTGTTATTCTCTTGCTGGGAAGTTATTAAGTTACTTTATTCCCTTGCCGGGATTCCTTGTGATTATATGATAACATGAAATGGGAACGAGTGGTACGCCTACCACAAGATATTGAAATGGGAGCGGGTAGTAAGCCTACAACAAGATATTGAAATGGGAGCGCGTGGTATGCCTACCACAAGATATTGAAATGGGAGCGGGTGGTACGCCTACCACGAGACATGATGAAATGTGATCAGGTGATACACCTACCACGAGATGTAATGAAACGGGATTGGGTGGTACACCTACCACGAGATGTAATAAAATGAGATCGGATGGTACGCCTACCACGAGACATGATGAATTGGGATCGGGTGGTATGCCTACCACGAGACATGATGAAATGGGATCGGGTGGTACGCCTACTATGAGATGGAATAAAATGGGATTGGGTGGTATGCGTACCACGAGACTTGATAAAATGGGAGCGGGTGGTACGCCTACCACGAGATATGAGAAATGGGATCGTGTTGCACACCTGCAACAAGATTGAGACTAAAAGTGAAAGTTTTCTTTACTTCTCTTTACCTGCTTTAAAAGTTAAATTACAATTTTTCATTATTGTTCTTGCTATTCTATTTATCTGTCATCCCCACAGCATGTTCCCCTTCCCCATATTTAAGTGTTATTACTTGTTTACTTTTCTGTCAGATATTTTATAATTGCTTCGGCTTTTTGGAGTTTGGTTCTAGCCTCGTCACTACTTCGTCGGGGTTAGGCCAGACACTTACCAGCACATGAGGTCGGTTGTGCTGATGCTACACTTTGTGCTCTTTTGCACAGATTCAGGTGTCGTATTAGCATTTAAGCAGTAGTATTAGACCAGGAGCCAGCCTTCAATCCACCGAGACACCGAGGTACCCTTGCAAATGTCCGCAGGCCTGGAGTCTCCTCTATCTTGATTTTCATTTTGCTATCTCATGTATTCAGAGACAAACAATGTTATATTTGTTTCAAATGGTTGTGTGTAGTACTCTTAGTGGTTCGTGAGTATGTGGCACCAGTTCTTGGGTAGAGATTATGTTGATTTTTCCACATTATTGTTCAGATTCTTTAATTTAAGACTTCCTCTTATTTACTTCATTTCGGTGCTTCATAATATTACCAAACTCCTACTACTCGTACTCTAGAGCAGGTAGCTCTTCAAATTCAAACTCCAACAGTTCATCCAGTCGGAGCAGCTCAGTCACGTGTGGTAGCCCATGTCGGTAATGGGGCAGCTATGACAGCTGATACTTTATGGGGGTTAGATAGTTTCACCAAGCTCTTTACTACTACCTTTAGTGGTGCATCGACCGAGGATCCTCAGGATTATTTGGACAACTGCCACGAGGTTCTTTGTAACATGGGTATTGTTGAGACCGATGGGGTTGATTTCACTAAATTTCAGTTGTCTAGGTCTGCCAAGACTTAGTGGATGGATTATTGCCTAGCTTGACCAGCAAGGTCACCAACCTTGATCTGGGAGTAGTTCACTCACCTATTTCTAGAGAAATTTCTCCCCATTACTCAGCGAGAGGCCTATCAGAGGCAGTTCGAGTGTCTCCATCAAGGATCCATGACAATCACCCAATACGAGACCATGTTTATTGATTTGGCTCGCCATGCTCTTGTTATACTTCCTACTGAGAGGGAGAGAGTAAGACGATTTATTGATGGACTCATTCAGCCAATTCATCTCCAGTTCGCTAGAAAGGTTGGGAGCGAGATATCCTTATAAGAGGCGGATAATGTGGCCCGGAGGGTTGAGATGGTATTGTAATAGGGGGTGGATATAGAGCAAACAAGAGGCCTTGCCAGTCAGGTGAATTCAGTGGTGCCTCGTCTGGAGGTAGAGATTCGTATGGTAGGGGCCGGCCTTCTAGGCATTTTCAGTCAGCGCTCCAGGTTTCTCATAATGATTCTTGTAGCAGTGGTCCTCAGACGCAGTATTCTGATCAGCATTCCTTCGGTGCACCACCAACATCTATTAGTGTACCACCGCTTAAAAGTTTCCAGGTTGCCAGTCCTAGTAGCCGATAGCTTGATTTACTTGTGGTGACACGAGGCACATTGCTAGGTATTGCCCCTGCGCACCAGGTGGCTTTCAGCATCAGAGTTCTCATGCCATAGTTCAGGTACCAGGTGTTCCACAGCCCGCCCAACCAGCTAGAGGTGGGGGTAGAGGTTCTAGAGGTAGAGGTAGAGGTCATAAAGGTGGAGCTCAGACTGCTAGAAGTGGAGGCTAGCTAGTAGCAGTCCGTCACTGAGAGGTGGATCAGAGTGGTGGGGCTCAGCCCCAATGTTATGTTCTTAAGGTTAGGCCCGAGGCGGAGGCTTCAGATTCAGTTATTATAGCTACGGTTTTTTATGTGATAGAGATGCTTCAGTGTTATTTGATCTAGGGTATACGTATTCATATGTGTCATCCTATTTTGCCCCGTATTTGGTCATTCCTAGTGATGCATTGGGTATTCCTGTCTATATGTCTACGCTTGTGGGTGATTCTATCATGGTCGATCGAGTCAATCATTCCTGTGTCGTAGTGATTCGGGGTCTGGAGACTCGCGTAGATTTGTTGGTTTTAGACATGGTCGGCTTTGATATTATATTGGGGATGGATTGGTTATCACCCTATCATGATATCTTGGACTGTCATGCCAAGATTGTAACCTTAGCTTTGCTGGGTATGCCTCACTTAGAGTGGAGATAGACTCCTGGTCATTCAACCCACAGTGCTATATCGTATGTGAATGGTAGGCGTCTTTTAGAGAAGGGGCGTTTGGCCTATTTATCCCTATGTTCAAGATTCTAGTGCTAGGATTTCCTCTATTGATTCTGTTTCTGTTGTTTCTGAGTTCCCCGATGTTTTTACTTCGGACCTGCCAGGTATGCCACCCGACAGGAATAGTAATTTCTGCATTAATCTTGTTTTGAGCACTTAGACCATTTCTATCCCGCCATATCATATAGCCCTGCCAGAGTTGAAAGAGTTAGAGGAACAGTTGTAGGATTTGCTTGATAAGGGTTTTATTAGACTCAGTGTCTCACCTTGGGGTGTGCCAGTGTTATTTGTCAAAAAGAAGGATGGACCAATGAGAATGTGTATTGATTATTGGCAGTTAAATAAGGTAACGATCAAGAATAAGTATCCACTGCCGATGATTGATGATTTGTTCGACCAGCTTCAGGGTGCCAGGGTATTTTCCAAGATTGACTTGCGCTCTGGCTACCATCAGTTAAGGATTAGGGAACCTGTTGTCCCTAAGTCAGTTGTTCGCATTTGGTGTGGGCATTATGAGTTCTTTGTTATGTCATTCGGGTTGACAAATGCCCTAACAGCTTTCATGGACTTGATGAACCAAGTGTTCAGGCCTTATTTGGACTCATTCGTGATAGTTTTCATTGATGATATATTAGTATACTCCTGCATCCAGGATTAGCACGAGCAGCACCTTAGAATGGTTCTTCAGACTTTGAAGGATAGTCGGTTATATGCTAAGTTCTCAAAGTGTGAGTTCTGGCAGAGTTCAGCTGCGTTTCTGGGTCATGTTGTATCAGAGAGGGTATTTAGGTGGACCCAAAGAAGATCGAGGTAGTTAAGAACTGGCCTAGGCCAGCATCAGCTACAGAGATCCGGAGTTTCCTAAGGATTGGCAAGCTACTATCATCGGTTCGTGGAGGGTTTTGCATCTCTCGCATCCCCAATGACTAGATTAACCCAGAAGGGTGCCCAATTCAAATGGTTGGATGAGTCTGAGGCGAGCTTTCAGAAGCTCAAGATAGCTTAGACTACAGCACCGGTGTTGGTTTTGCCCACAGGTTCAGGGTCTTATACAGTCTATGGTGATGCTTCCCGTATTGGGCTTGGTGTAGCGTTGATGCAGGATGGCAAGGTCATTGCCTATGCTTCGAGGCAGTTGAAGATTCACGAGAAGAATTATCCAATTCACGATCTAGAGTTGGTAGCCATTGTTCATGCATTGAAGATCTAGAGGCATTATCTATACGGTATGGCATGTGAGGTGTACACTGATCATAAGAGTCTACAGTACTTGTTCAAGCAAAAGGAGTTGAATTTGAGGCAGATGAGGTGGTTAGAGTTGTTGAAGGATTATGATATCACTATCTTATATCACCTAGGGAAGGCCAATGTGGTGGCCGATGCTTTGAGTAGGAAGTCAACTAGCATGGGCATTCTTGCTTATATCCCGGTCAGTCAGGGGCTGCTTGCTTTGGATGTTCAGGCTTTGGCCAATCAACACGTGAGGTTGAATATTTGTGAGCCTAGTCGGTTGGTGACTTGCACGGTTGCTCGTTCTTCATTATTGGAATGTATCGTTGATCGGTAGTTTGATGATCCCCATTTGTATGTCCTTAGAGATACGGTGCATCGAGGAGGTGCTAAGCACGTTACATTAGATGTCGATGGAGTCTTGAGATTGTAGGGGCGAGTTTGTGTGCCCAATGTGGATGGGCTTCGAGAGTTGATTTTAAAGGAGGCCCATAGTTCCCGGTAATCTATTCATCCAGGGGCTACGAAGATGTATCAGGATTTGCGGCAGCATTATTAGTGGCATAGAATGAAGAAGGACATTGTGACATATGTGGCACAGTGTTTGAATTGTTAGCAGGTTAAGTATGAGCATCAGAGGCCTGGTGGTTTATTTCAGAGGATTGAGCTTCCTGAGTGGAAGTAGGAGCGGATCACTACTGGACTTCCATTGACCTCGATGCAGTTTGGGTCATTGTTGATAAGCTGACCAAGTCAGCGCATTTCATTCATGTGGCAGTTTCCTATTCATTCGTAGCGGTTAGCTGAGATCTATATTCCGGAGATTGTTAACCTTCATGGTGTGCCGGTATCTTCGAAACGAGGTATATAGTTTACCTTGTGTTTCTAGAGAGCAATTCAGTGAGAGTTAGGCACCTAGGTAGAGTTGAGTACAACATTTCATCCTCAGACGGATGGGCAGTCTGAGAGGACTATTCAGATATTGGAGGATATGCTCCAAGCTTGTGTTATTGACTTTGGAGGTTCGTTGGATCAACTTTTTCCCTTAGCAGAGTTTGCCTACAATAACAGCTACCAGTCAAGCATCCAGATGGCTCCTTATGAGGCTTTATATGGTAGTAGTATCGATCTTCGGTTGGATGGTTTGAGCCCGGAGAGGCTCTGTTGTTGGGTACGAATCTGGTCCAAGAGGCCTTAGACAAGGTTAGGATCATTCAGGATAGGTATTGCACAGCTCAGTCCAGGCAAAAAAGCTATGTAGATCGTAAGGTTCGAGATATGGCTTTCATGGTTGGTGAGCGGGTATTGCTCCGAGTGTCACCAATGAAGGGCGTGATGAGTTTAGCCCTGGGTTCATTGACCCGTTTAAGATTCTTGAATGAGTGGGAGAGATGGCTTATAGACTTGCATTTCCGCGTAGCTTATCAGCCGTACATCCAGGTTTTTGTGTGTCCATGCTTCGGAGGTATCATCGCGATCCAGCCCACTGTTAGATTTCAGCACTATCCAGTTGGACAAGGACTTGTCTTATGAGGAAGGGCCGGTAGCTATTCTAGACGGGCAGGTTCGTCAGTAGAGACCCAAGAGTTTCCCTTCTGTCCATGTTCAGTAGAGAGGTTAGCCTCCTGAGGCATCGACCTGGGAGTCCGAGTTCGATATGCGGAGCCGTTATCCCCATCTTTTTCCTGACTCAGGTACTTCCTTTTTCTATCCGTTCGAGGAAGAACGGTTATTTTAGAGAAGGAAAATGTGACGATCCAAAGTGTCATCACCTATTTTTAATCTAATTCTGTGTCTTTGAGGCCTTGAAAACCTCATTTAGGGTTGCCTCGATTTGCATGCGCACTCCGGGCGCGTAGGTAGAAAGCTTATATGTGAAATTCTGTGAAAAATGCTAAATTTTGATATTAAAATGAATATATTTGACTTTGGTCAATATTTTGGGTAAACAAAACCTAAACCCGTGATTTGACGGTCCTGGAGGGTTCGTAGGAAAATATGGGACTTAGTCGCATGCCCAGAATCGAATTTTGAGGTCCTAAGCTCGAGATGGGTAAACGGACCCGAATTCGTGATTTGACGATCCTGGAGGGTTCGTAGGAAAATATGGGACTAAGTCGTATGTACGGAATCGAATTCGGAGGTCCTAAGCCCGAGATATAAATTTTTAAGTGAAATTGCTTTCTTAAAATGTTTGAAGAGAATTGAAGTGAAATCTATCTTGAAAGTGATGATATCGGGCCCGTATTTTGGTTTCGGCGCCTGGTATAAGTCTCATATATGTTTTGATTCACTCCTATAAAGTTTGGTTCAAAATAAATGTCGATTAACGCGATTCGAACCCTTATTGGGAAATTTATGCTTAAAAGAGAGTTTTGATAAATTTCATTGATCTTGAGGTTCAATTTGATGTTCATGATGTTATATTGGTGATTTTATCATACGAATATGTTCTTAAGATGTTTTTCAGGTTGTGTCTACACTTGGATTAGAGTTTTGAGGGCTTGGGTGAGCTTCGAGTAGGTTCCAGGATGCCTTAGGATTAAAAAGATCAGATGTTATAGGTTCAAGAAATTGACAGGTTTCTGAACCCTCTTGCATGGCCCGCGAGAAATCGCGTGCAGCTGCGGGGGGGCCAGCGCGGCCCCGGTCTCCTTTTCGCGGTCCGCGGTGGGTGTTGTGCAGCAACGGTCGCCTTGGTGCAGTCCACACTTGGCAATGATCCGCATGTCTTCAAAACGCATGTGCGGCTGTGATCCGTTTTGCACGGTCCCCACAGGGAACTTCATAGGGGTATAAATACACATGAATTTTAGTTATTTTACACTTTTCAAAACCCCAAAACATAACAAGCGATTTTCCAAACAACTCTTCTTCTCCAAAACGAATGGTAAGTGATTTCTAACTCATTTTATTTCACTCCTTAACATCTTTTAACATGATTTCAACTTCAAATCAAAGATTTTCATGGGCAAATTCGGTGTTTTGGGTAGAACCTAGGTTTTTAGAAAAACTAGGGATTTGGACCTCAATTAGAGGTTTGATTTCAAAATAAATCATACATTTGGATTCGTGGGGGAATGGGTAAAACTTATTTTCACGCATTGGGGTTGATTCATTTAGCATTTGTTAATATGATTAAGTAACTTATGACTAGATTCGAGCGGATTGGTGGTGGAACGAGGGATAAATTGAGGCGTGAGTTGAATTCCAAGCATGGTTAGTGTTCGGTCTAACCTTAGCTTGAGATATTAGGAGTTGCGTCTTATGTTCTAATTGCTCCTTGTTGAGTACGACGTATAGTAATGGTGACGAGTATCTATACGTTGGTGTCAAGCATGACAGTGAGTCCTAAGTTGGGAGTTGTTGTATTCTTAAATGGCATCATGTATGCCTTAACCAATGATTTACCATATCGGGAAAATATTTGTTTATCCTTGTAGATCCTATCTATGATTGAGCATCTCCATTAATCAAACTGAGTTAAGGTTGGTTATAGTTGATTCTCCCTTGCCGGATGATTGTTTCTATATTGTTGTTCCCTTGTCAAGAAGTTATTATGTTACTTTGTTCCCTAGTCGGGATTTCTTATGATTATGTGATAACATGAAATGGGAGCGGGTGGTACGCCTACCACAAGATATTGAAATGGGAGCGGGTGGTACGCCTACCACAAGATATTGAAATGGGAGCGCGAGGTACGCCTAACACAAGATATTGAAATGGGTGTGGGTGGTACACCTACCACGAGACATGATGAAATGGGATTGGGTGGTACACCTACCACGAGATGTAATGAAATGGGAATAGGTGGTACGATTACCACGAGACGCAATGAATTGGGATCGTGTGGTATGCCTACCACGAGACATGATGAAATGGGATCGGGTGGTACGCCTACCATGAGACATGATGAAATGGGATCTGGTGGTACACCTACCACGAGATATAATGAAATGGGATCGGGTGGTACGCCTACCACGAGGCCTCATGAAATTGGAGCAGGTGGTATGCCTACCACGAGATATGAGAAATAGGATCGGGTTCCACGCCTGTAACAAGATTGAAACTAAAAGTTGTCTTTACTTCTCTTTACCTGCGTTCGAAGTTAAATTAAAGTTTTTCCTTATTGTTCTTGATATTCTGTTTATCTCTCATCCCCACAGCATGTTCCCCTTCCCTAGCTTTAAGTGCTTATTACTTTTTTACTTTTCCGCCATATATTATATAATTGCACCGGCTTATCTAGAGTCTGGTCCTGGCCTCATCACTACTTCACCAGGGTTAGGCCAATCACTTACCAGCACATGGGGTCGGTTGTGCTTATGCTACACTGTGCTCTTCTGCACAGATCCAGGTGCCGGAGTAGCATTTGAGTAGCAGTATTAGACACGGAGCCACCCTTCAGTACACTGAGACACCAAGGTAGCCTTGCCAATATACGCAGTCTCAGAGTTTTCTCTATCTTGCTTTTCATTTTGTTATCTCATGTATTCCGAGACAAACAATGTTATATTTCTTTCAAACAGTTGTGTGTAGTACTCTTAGTGGTTTGTGAGTATGTGGCACCAGTTCTTGGCTAGAGATTATGTTGAATCATAGACCACCCCATATTACCAATAAGCTCAATAACAATCGAATCAACATATCCCTTAACAATACAATCTGAAGCCAACCAAGTTGACTCAAATCAGAATACGCATCCACATTACTCTGCGAACGAACTCCTTATCAAGAAAATCCTGACGTTTCTCCTTTAAATCCTTTAACTCTGCCGGTGCCATACGATAAGGTGCCCGATGCGATATCAATACCAAAATCAACAACCCTGTCTGGCGATGTGCCCGACAGCAAGAAACACATCCGGAAAATTCCTCACCACCGGAGCTGAATCATGGTAGGAGTCTCTACACTAACATCCATCACGAAAGCCCAAAATAAGAAAGACAATCCTTCCCAGCCATCTGCTGGGTATTCAAAATATAAAATCACCCTACTATGAACATCAAATTTGTCGAATCTCGCCATTCAATCCGTGGCATTCTCGGCATAATCAACATTGCTGCCTCAGCGTACAAGTCCAAAATAACACGACAAGAATACAACCACTCCATACCCACTATTACATCAAATCTAATATTTCTAGCAGCAAAAGATCCAGTCGAGTCTCTAAACTCCAATAGTCACTACTCTGTGTGGATGCACACGACCCACAACCACAACATATCCTGAATATGAGAACTCCAGTCTCATACTCCGTACAACACACGTATGACCATATCTGATCCCAATTCCACCCTTTGAGTATACAAGACACGTCTAATACCCAATCATTCCCACAAGAGATACTCTTATTATTCTTCCGTACCACTAAGCAAACTCAAACATCAGCAGTCAACCATACAAAATGGTGTCACAATACTACTGAAGTACCATCAACTTAATCACATTACCTTTTCCTGAAAAAGATTCCCTCATCAAAATCATCCTAATTGGAAATACCATTTCCTTAATCGTTTGGAGATCATTTCTCTAATTGTCTGAAGCACATTTCTCTAATTATTAGAAGCCACCCGCTGCCTAAGAGTTTTATGACCTTCCTTTCAGAATTGAATTGTAACCTTACACAAGCAATCTCAATCCTTCCCAACATACCGCATACACCATACCATCCTAGGATAACATGAAAACTTTATATCCTTTTCGAGCCACAAGCAACTATGTACTCAACCAACCAAGAACTTTTCATTGATCCCATTCAGAATAAAATCACTACAAATTCCGTGCATCTTACACTCACAGAAAATATGCATCTCTAACCGTAGTGCAAATCATCAATAACTCTCTGTCCTCCTTTTGCACAAAACAAAACCTGACATGACTGAATCCTTCTAACTCAACCATGCTACACATGCCTAGCCTAAGAGTATTTCCGCGAAACACACGTAGAAACTCATTACCTCGCAAACACCCAAAGAACTAATCATATCCTTACCATACTAATTTAGCCTATTACAAAGCCACCCCATCTATCTGAGTTCCTCTAATTTTACCTTCACCCTAATACTCCTTCTTGCTATAGCATCAAATTTCCTAAACCCAGACTCACCACATGAGACCCATGCATAATACCACACAGTCTAAGGCTTACAAGCCGCTGGATAATTTATTAGATATTCCTAAGAGCACCACATTCAAAATACTTTACTCTGAAGAGACTTCCTATGAATCTAAATCTGTTACCTTTACCTTTCTGACACCGATATATAGAATCCCATGATTAATATAGAAAATACCACAAGTCTTGACATCTTCCAAAGAAAGCTCAGTTTCTAACCACATAGACAACTTTAAAATACCCAATTGTTACATGTAAAATCTTGAACACATTAGAACCAGTCTCGAGATTCATTCACTCTATTCAAACTGCAATTAGTATGATGAAACAAAACGAACCACCCGGGCCACTTTAATTTTTCGGCATCTCAAAGTGTAATCTCATCCTAGAACAACCAAGCCACTTCTTGCTCTATGCACCGAGCATCCATTACCAAAAACAACTCAAGACATTCCGTGATTTTCATACACCTATGAAGTATGACATAACGTTTGTCAAAATTTTCCTTGGTCTCAATCTGCGTAAGCCATAATTGATTCACCAGTACGCCTCAAACTAGGACCAACATAGCACATAATTTTGCAATCAACTAAGCAATAATTGACTCCCCCACTTGTCTCAAAGCTATAGATCAAAACACACACAGTAACTCATAACGCATATACTCTATTGCTACCACAATACCATAGTGTGATTAGACTCAATCCATCATAAGCTCGTGAAAACACAGACCATCTAGCACTTCATATCTTCTGCAAATCTCGCATTCACTCTCGTAATAGTCAAGCCTACACTCTTGAACAACCAAAATTCAGATTCTAAAACATATATTTCCCTGGTAACAGATATATTCCAAATAAAGGACATAAGAGATTACGCAAACTTCAAAACAATCCGCAGGAAATAATCCACCTTCTCTACCTCAAACTAACATTTTCGTATACCTTCCACCATCATAAATATTACGTAGCCACTTAAACTTTCTAAGTCTGAACTCATACCAACAACGTGAAATTTACTTCACTCCCAACTAGAAAATATGAAATGATTCATACACACCCATAATTCAGGGCTATACCTCAAATCAAGATGGAAATTAAGCACCTAACAATTCTTCTGTTCTCTAGCAGACCCTTCTCGTCGTTTTCAAATTATATGAATACATCTCGCAGACAATATCTTACTCATTGCATGGCCATCCAGCCATCACTTCTGATAATAGGGACACTACCGAACATATAAGTTCAAAAAGACACGTGCTCACACAATCAGTACCTCGGTACTCAAGCATAGGCAAACATCCAGCCTCAAGTCCTTCAGATTGGCCTAACAACAATACGCAGAGATTGCATCTCGCCCCTTGATCACGGAAATCACAAGCCATCGATGCACATCTGATATTAAGAGCTCATCCGCATATATGAATGCGTGGAAGGAATTTCAGGAGTTACTTTTCAAGCTGAATCAAGGATGCACGATAAGAATTTCAAGAGGGAGAAGTTTTTCCTAAAGGTTCTGCAACCTCTCAAGGATAAGTACAGACATCTCTGTACCAATCCACGAGACTCTACTAAACCTGCTCATGAATCGTGAGACATATATAACCTAGGCTCTGATACCAACTTGTCACGATCCAAAATCGACCCAGCCGAGAAAACTCTCGAATCAACCATTTTCCAATAAAATTTATTTTTATACTATTTATAAACCAATAATTTCGTAATGAAATATTTTAAAACAAAAGTGCGGAATAATTACACAAGCCCGGCATTGGGGTGTCACTAGCCACGAGCATCTACCAAGGTCTGAATACAAAAGAATGATCAAAAATTTACTAAGTACAGTAATGATAATGAGAGTAAGGAAGCAATTCTGCGGACATCGTGCAGCCACCTTACTAACTCTAATGACTCTGCGTCGGAGCAATCAACACCCGCTACCAGGTTCCGAAATACCTGAATCTGCACACGAGGTGCATAGAGTAATGTGAGTACTCCAACCCAGTAAGTAATAAGAGTAAATGAAGATTGAGTAGTAAGAAACAATAAATCCACATTTATGATAAACACAATAGGCACAACAGGCAATCAAATCAGATTACGAGTCAATCGTCTAATTTAAATCCCACCTGTTGGTAAAATTATTTGAAAATACCTTCCAGCTATTTCCATAGGGGTTCAATACCATTTATATAAAAGAGATGAAAATCATAATCGGCCTCTTGGGCAAAACATAGTTCGTAAACAGCCCCTCGACAAAACAGGAATCATAAACAACTCTTAACATAAAAATCTCAATGGAAATAACCAAGCCAAATCAGTAAATAAATACCGAATATCTCATAAAGGCTCCAGCTTACATGAAAGTTGTTTAAAGATATTTGTACAACATTTTCAATAAAAGCTCAGTACAAAGAGGAGTGAAAACAGCATTTACATCAAAACAAGCCCATCGAGTAAAGCATTACTCATATAGGTATACGGTCCCTCGGGCGAGCCTCTCAGCCTCTTAGTCACTCGAGACTCAACTCTCATCAGATAGCGCTCACACTCAGCACTCACACTCAATACGTACCATACAGTAACCATTTCGGCGTGACCCCAATCCATATATCATTATGGCATGCAACCCGATCCACAAATATATTCGACTATGCTCACTGGAGGTGTGCAGACTCCGGAGGGGCTCCTACAGTCGAAGCTCTATATTGCTGCAGCGTGCTACCCAATCTATATATGTGTGTGTGTGTGTGTGTGTGTATATATATATATATATATATATATATATATATATATATATATATATATATATATATATATATATATATATATATATATATATATATATATATATATATATATATCCATAAATACAAAATCCTTACAACCAGGCCCTCAGCCACTCTCTCCGTCATTAACCTCACTATCAGACCCTCGGTTTATCTCAGTCATCAATCTCACAATCACTCGGACCATCAGTACCAAGGAACTCAACCCAAACAGTTTTCACATTTTTAAGAATTAAACAGGTAAATCATGACTGAAGATATTCTTTCAAAACAAATAGAGTGAGGTAAAATAGTAAAATACACGTAAGGGTCTCAACAGGTCGGTGCAAGGCCCCAAACGTGGCATACAACCCAAAATGTAATATCAATCTATAAAAATATGGAAAATCATATCATAAGATTTCAAATCAAATACACGACTTAACAGGCGTACGAGACGGACGAAGTCACAATCCCCATCGGAGCACAACTCCGTGCTCGTCATCTAGCATGTGTGCCACCTCAAAATAGCACGATGATGTGAAATTCGGGGTTTCAAACCCTCCAGACAGTATTTACAATCATTACTTACCTCGATCGGTCAAAACTCTAGCTAGAGATGACTTTCCTCATATGAATCCCTCCAGAGACTCCAACTCTAACCACAATCAGTACATAACTATTAAAATATTCTAAGGGAACAAAGCCCACTCAAAAATATCCAATTTACATCAAAAATCCCGAAATTTGTCTAACTCGGACCTCGGGCCCACGTCTCGAAATTTGATAAAAGTTACATCAATGGAAACTTCATCCTCACACGAGTCTATACATACTAATAACATCAAAATCGGACCTCAATTGCCCACTCAAGTTCCTAATTTATACTCTCCAAGTTCAAGCCCTAATTCCCCAATTCTAGGCTTTAATTTCCACATTTTTCAGGATCAAACAAGTAAGAATTAACATAGGATCGAGTATTGAGTTCAAAAAACTTACCTCCAGGTGTTATCTCTTGAATCCCTCTTCAAATCCTCCTAACAAGCTCCAAAACCGAGTAAAAATGGTGAATTTAGGCCAAAAGTCGCGAAATGGATCTTTTAAACATTTTGCCCGGCTATTCAATTCACTTGATCGGGATTGCAGGAAATGCACCGCAATCGCGAAGCATAAACTCCACTAGCCCAATCTTCCTCTCTACGCGATCGTGTACATAACCACGCGAACGCGATGCACAAGGTCTTACACCTACACGATCGCGAATGAACCCAGGTGGTCGCGATGCACAGCATCTTACACTCACGCGATTGCATCCCTATCTCTACGAACGCGAAGCATAACCTGGATGCCCCCCCCCCCCCCAAATCTTCTACGTGATCGTGAACCTCTTCACACAATGGCGATGAAGAAATACATGCAACAAATCTAAAGCAAAATTTACAACTTCTCAACTACGCATTTGATCTGATTAACCACCCGAAACACACCCGAGCCCCCCCCCCCCCCCGACCTCAACCAAACATGCCAACATATCCCATAACATCATTCAAACTTGCTTCCATCTTCGGAACGCTCAAAACAACATCAAAATACCAAATTTACATCGGATTCAAGCCTAAAAATTTCAAGAACTTCCAAATTCCGCTTTCGATCAATAAGTCTACGAAACCTCGTTCGAATGACTTGAAATTTTGTACACATGTCAAAAATGATACAATGGAGCTACTGCAAATTTCGGAATTTCATTCCGACCCCCATACCAAAATCTCTCCTATCAACCGAAAAACACCAAATATTCAATTTCACCAATTCAGCCCTATGTCTACTCTAGACCTCAAAACACATTCCGATCACGCCTCTAAGTCCCAAATCACCTAAGGGAGCTAACCAAATCATTAAAATTCCAATTCGAGATCATATACTAACAAGTCAAATCTTTGTCAAACTTTTCAAATCTCAAGGTTCAAATTGAGAACGTTTCTTCAAAATTCATTCTAATCACCCTGAAAATCAAAACCAATTATTTACATAAGTCATAATGTACTACACGGGGCAAGTCATGCCCGAGAACTGGCGAGCAGAGTGCAAAAGCTCAAAACGACCGGCCGGTTCGTCAAAAATGTAGAGAGAGAAAGAAAATATTGTAACTGATTAGCGTATTTAGTGCCTTAGGACTAGGAGGTAACTAAAATTAAATATTTTGCTATAAACCTTAACAGATATCTATAAAATATAATTTATTTAAATAATATTTATTTTAAATAAATAAGGTGTTAACCTTTGCTAAAAAGTTCCTTTTTGAAATCCATCCATGATCTATAATAGTGTTATGGATTTCGAAGTTAAAAAGAGTGAAACTCTCTGATAATATCTTAGATTTCGTCCAGAATGCTATTACGGAGTTTTACTTCTTTAACTTCGAAATCTATAACACTATCATGACTTTTAAAAAAAATTTAAATTAGCTATTTTTCAATGAATTTAGTTTCAGTTACAAATCCGAAAAATATGACTATTTTGAATTTAAAGAAAAATTGGTATTCTATAACAAAAAGCATAATAAAAATTGACAGTTTTTTAGTATTATATTAGGTTTGATAAAGATAGTCCCAAACAATTGGTATAATATAGCCAAATTTTTAAAAAACTAGTCTCTTTTATATTTTTTTTAATAAAAACTACACGCTTATTTTGGATTTCCTCTCCTTTTCTCTCCTTGTGTTTCTTCTTCTCTCTCTTCTCTTTTGCTCTTATAGTTTAGCAAAAATTCTTGCAAATTTATGCAAAAAAAATCAGAGGGATGAAAAGGTACGGTTGATTCACATCAGAAAAATCAGAAGCAAAAATTTAAGGAGAAAAAATATATTTCAACTTTATTTTTCTTCTCTCTTATTTTTTTGGTTGGATTGAATGAGTTGGTGTGATTGAAATTGGCTAAAAATACCTAAACGAGGCTATATAAAAAAATTTGAGCAAGATTAGCAAAAACTAGGAGAGAAAAATATATTTTAACTTTATTTTTCTTCTCTCTTCCTTTTTTTGGTTGGATTGAATTAGTGGGTGTGATTGCAATTGATTGGACATACCTAAACGAGGCTATATCCAAAATTTGAGCTTGATTAGAAGTGATTTAGACTGGTTTCAGGCAAAAAGTTATACCTAAAACTCCAATTATGACGTGTGTATCACGTTATATATTGTGTATATTAGTGTATATAACACACATGTTTTTAAGGATATTTGTGTATATCTTTTCGTATATCGTGTATAAAACACAATTGTTTTATGGACTACCGTGTATATCATATTGTATATCGTATATATAATACAAGGTTTTATAGATATACATAGATACACATAATATACATGAGATATCACTGATGTACATAGAGATATACGCGGGTTACAATTTTAGTATACATATTTCCGATATGCTATGCACTAGCAACGACAATAATAACAACAACAACGACAACAAAAACAACAACAACACCAACAACAACAACAACAACAACAACAACAACAACAACAAAAAATTCAATTTGATCCCAATATATGGGGCATGGGGAGGGTAGTCTGTACGCAGACCTTACCCCTACCTAATGCAGGTAGAGAGATTGTTTCCAATAGACTCTCGGCTCGGAAAGGTCAAAAAGAAGAAAAGGGAAGCAAGGAAGGAAGAAATATGGAAGAAAAAAAATGGACAGATAAAGGATAAATAATATCAAATAATAGCAACAAGGAATATAATATCTGGGAAAAACAAAACCACATAACGTAATAAAAATCTAAGAATATGAAGGGACGTGCATGATACTAAGCCAATCGGTGAACACTATAAACTACCTACAAACCATATACCTAAATCCTCGATCTCCACACCCTCCTATCAAGTGTCATGTCCTTGGTGAGCTGAAACAGCACCATGTCCTTCCTAATTACTTCTCCCCAATATTTCTCAAGCCTATCTCGACCCCTTCTCAAACTCTCCATAGCCAACCTCTCACACCTTTTGACAGGGGCATCAATGCTTCTTCTCCTAACATGTCCAAACCATCTCAGCCTTGACTCCCGCATATTGTGCTCCACGGAGGCTACTCCCACTCTGTCCCGGATAGTTTCATTCTTAATCGTATCTCGCTTCGTACACCCACACATCCATCTCAACATCCTCATCTCTATACCTCTCATCTTTTCCACATGGGAGTTCTTGACTGAGCAACACTCAGCCCCATACAGCATAGCAAGTTGAACCACCACTCGATAAACAAATAATATAATATTTTTATTGTGATATACATTCATATAAAGGCAGCAATAACTATATATATAATTTTATATTATTTATATAAAAAGAATAATATTATTTTTACAGAAAGAATGAAAATAAAATTATAATATACATGTTGATATAGAAAAAGAAGAAAACAAAAGTTCTGATATACATATTATTATTTTGATCTACATTTATTTGCTATTTAATGTCAATGTCTATAACTAGAGCTATTTTCTGCCAATTATATGGATATGTTATTATACCATGCCAAAAACCCCTACTTTGAACTCTTCCCAAAAAATTGGGTTGGATGCCATGACAGGCCATTTTTATTTGAGATCTTTACACAAATAGTCTGTCATATTCACTATTTACTTTTTTTAGTCATATACATAGATGAGACATTAATTATACACATATAATATATAATTTATGCACAAATTATACATAATTGGCTATTTTTAGTTTAATCGGTTTGATGGTTGACAATTTGGATTAATTCGATCCAAACTGAACTATGAACACCCCTACCCAAAACATAGATTGCCAATGTGGATATGGACAAAAATAATATATAAAAAGAATAGGTTGTTCCCCAAAAAGAAACCAAACCAAGTAAGTTGATTTTTCAAATTTTAGAAGTAAACCAATTAAGTCAATTTTTTCTCGATTTGGTTTATGTTGGATTTTATCGGTTTTTTAGTTTTTTTAGTTATTTGTCGATTTTTTCTTAAATATAAGACACACATTACCAAACATATATTCCGACGACCATATTTTCAACGTAGCACTATCAAATCAATTGCCTTTAAGAAATTTATTATTTACCAAGATACACTGATGATAATTGAATCAAATAGTGATGTCTAATTTAAGGGCTAAATTAAAAATAAATTATTTTTAACACAAAATGGATTCTTACACTTTAACAAAAGAAGGCTACCAATCAAACTAAAATGTAAAGGGAAAGAACTACTAAAAGTGCAAACTATTGTAACGGTTACCATTAAATTTTTGAAATTTTGTATAATATATATATATATATATATATATGTGTGTGTGTGTGTGTGTGTGTGTGTGTGTGTGTGTGTTAATAAAATTTAAAATAGCTATTCTTATAGTCGGCATGGTTTGGTTTTTTTAAATTTTTTTAGTATTAAAACCAAAATCAAACTAAATTTGATTAATTTTTAAAATTCAAAATCAAAATCAAACTAAATCAAAAAGTTTTAATTTTTTGATCGATTTAATTTAGTTTTTGATTTTTCGAATTTCTATGAACACCGGCTTTAAGCTTTGACCTCATTGTCTACTCAAAAGCATTGTAGGGCCTGCATTCGATCATTTCCATCTTTATACTCTGCTGATTTCCAATAATTTGTAAGCAAATGAACCGTTTTTTTTTTCCATCCATAAACAAATGGACCAAATGAAAAAGAAATAGGTGCAACTTCTTTTATATTGCTACTAGTTTATGTTACAAAGGTTAAAATTTAATAAGCAAATTAATCACTAGATATAAAATGATAGCTTGCTTTCCAGTTTACCAAACAAGAATATTAGAAGGAAAATAAAAATATTTAATTTTTAACTGCAGATTAAATTTCTTTGTATAATTTATTAAGTACTTATTGTATAGACATTTGGTATCTGATTTTATTTAATAATATCAAATTCGACTTAATAAACACATAAATGATCTTCAATGCAAGTGATTATGAGGCGTTCCGTCATAAGTATGGGAAGCTATCACTTTTAGTCCGCGTCAGAAACTATATATATTTGATAGCCAAAAAGGTGTATAACATTTGTAAAATTTTTTGTATATATAACATTTTGAACATATATATACAAAAAATTATACAAATTTTATATATTTTTCTGCTATTATTTTTACAGTTGCTATATAGCGCCATTTTCTGTATAAAAAAAGGAAGAAAATCGAAATCAGTGTTTGGTCATAAAATTTTAAATTTTCACACAAAGATGAATTTTTGTATTTTTCGAGAATTTAAAAAAACTCCTATTACAACCCGAATTTTTTTACCAGCGGTCGGGGCCACGATGGCGTCTAACATCGCACTCGCTAAGCAAGCCAACGTTCTATTCACCTTTTTTCTTTACCTTTTTATAATTAAAATTAACGAACTAGAGCAACAGAAATAATAGCAGAAGTCCATAATTAACTGATTATCCTAATACTATTAACAAAATCGAAACAGTTACCATCCAGAAACTAGTGTCACACCTCACGAATATTTTATGAATATCTACAAGTATTGGTCTGAAAGAAAAGTATATCTATCTCGAAAGAAAATAAAAAGACATACATAACATAGGAGGGGATGGCAACGCCAGCGGACGCCTGCAGGACTACCTTGGGTCTCCTTGACGAATGCTTGCAACCAACCTCTCAACCAGCAACAACCAGCTACAAGATCTGCACAGAAAGTGCAAAGTACAATATCATTACAAATGACCTCATGTACTAGTAAGTGCCGAACCTAACCTCGATGTCACGACCCGGATTTTCCAACCTTCGGGGATCGTGATGGCGCCTACGAATGGGAGCTAGGCAAGCTAAATATTAATTACAACTCCTTAACCACATAATTCTTTTTAATATTTATCAACAATAAGATAAAAGCAACCGATTTAACTAAACAAGCTGAAGACTTAATATTACTGAAAATGGATAACAATACGGAAGTTCAACATAGCCTCTACCCAAAATCTGGGGTCACATAACTCACGAACTACTAAGATTCACTAAATACAACTTCTGATAGAAAGTGTAAATGGGTTGTCTCAAAATATTTGAGATACAGATAGAAATAAAAATAGAGGAGACAGCGATACCTGCGGAAGCCTGCAAAGCTACCTCGGTGTCTCACTAGACTTAAGGCTCTCTCCTAGGCTACTACTAGTGCTCAAAAGGTTCTTCGGAATCTGCACATAAGTGTAAAGTGTAGCATCAGCACAACCGACCCTATGTGTACGTTAATGTCTGGCCTAACCCCCACAAAGTAGTGACAAGGCTAGGACCAGACTCCAGATAAACCTGTGCAATTACATAGTACAAAGGAACAGTAGGAAGTAAACAAGTAAAACTGGGGAGGGAAAACATGCTCTGAGATAGTAAAAATGGACAAAATTCCCAGAACTAACAAAGAAACAAACTATAGAGCTGCTAACACGAAGCATAATAGATAAAACAACTATCACTTTAAAGGCTCATCTCATTGCAGGCAAGCAACCCATTCTCATTTCTGAATTTCTTGTGATAGGCGTACCACCCGATCCCATTTATTCATAACTTGTGGTAGGAGTACCACCCGATCTCATTTCATTAATATCTTGTGGTAGGCCTACCACCTGATCCCATTTCAATCAATTTATTGTGGTAGGTGTACCACCCGATCCCATTTCATCATAACTTATGGTAGGCGTACTACCCGATCCAATTTCATCATAACTTGTCATAGGCGTACCATCCGCTCCCATTTCAATCAATATCTCGTGATAGGCGTACCACCCGCTCCGATTTCAATCAATAATCTTGTGGTAGGTGTACCACCCGATCCCATTTCATCATTATCTTGGGGTAGGCGTACCACCCGATCCCATTTCATCAATATCTTGTGGTAGGCGTACCACCCGATCCCATTTCAATCAATGTCTTGTGGTAGGCATACCACCCGATCCTATTACTTCTAACACAATACACAAAATAATCTCGGCAAGGGAACAAGACAATGTAATAACTTCCCGGTAAGGTAATACAATAACAACAATTCAAATGTCCCGGCAATGGAGAGTCAGCTATAACCAATTCTATTCAATTTCTACTCGGCACAGTTAATACCAATACTCAGTAATCAATCAAGGCTTTTATAGGATCAATTAAAAACTCACAACTATCAATTTAAGACCCACGGACATGCTCGACACAAACATATGGATACTCGTCACCATGCCCACACGTCGTACACAACACAAACACGTAACAAATACGACTCAACTCCTAATCCTTCCAGCTAGGGTTAAACCGAACACTTACCTCGATGATTTGAATTCAACTCAAGCCTTAATTATAGCTTTACCCCTTGATTTCTCCACGAATTCGCTCGAATATAGTCACAAATTACTTAAATACATCAACAGTTGCAAGATGAATCAATTTGAATGCAAAAAACGAATTTCCCAAAGTTTTGCTCAAAAAGTCCAAAAACGCCCTCGGGCCCGCGTGGTCAAAACCCGAGGTTCGAACTAAGACACAGTTACCCATTCACCCACGAATCCATATCTATGATTTGTTTTGAATGATCCACAGTAAACCCGAGATTATCCTGAATGATCTTGACCTTGTCAAGGCCTCCTGAACCAAATATGTACCCAACAACTGAGCCTCTCCCATCCGACCAGAGTTCGACACCGCCTACCATATAAAGCCTCATAAGGGGCCATCTAGATGCTCGACTGATAGTTGTTGTTGTAGGCAAACTCCGTTAAGGGAAAAAACCGATCCCACGAGCCTCCAAAGTCGATGACACGGGCTCGGATCATATCCTCTAAGATCTGAATAGTCCACTCGGACTGACCTATCGTTTGGGGAAATACTGTACTCAAATCCACCTGAGTGCCCAACTCTCGCTGAGCTGCTTTCTAGAAACGTGAGGTAAACTGCGTACCCCTGTCCGAAATGATAGATACCGGCACACTATGAAGGCGAACAATCTCCCAAATATAAATCTCAACTAATCCCTCGGATGAATAGGAGACTGCCACGGGAAGGAAATTCACTGACTTGGTCAGCCTATCAACAATGACCCAAACTACGTCGAACCTCTTCCGGGTCAACAAAAGTACAGTAACAAAATCCGTGCTAATCCTCTCCCACTTCCACTCGGGAAGCTCAATCATCTGAAACACTCTTCCAGGTCTTTGATGTTCATACTTAACCTGCTGTCAATTCAAACATCGAGTCACATATGCAACAACATCTTTCTTCATTCTACGCCACCAATAATGCTGCCTTAGTTCTTGATACATCTTCGCAGCGCCCAGATGAATAAAATGCCGGGAACTATGGGCCCCCGCTAAGATCAAATCTCGAATCCCGTCAACATTGGGCACACAAACTCGCCCCTGCAACCTCAAAATACCATCATTACCTAAGGTCACCTACATGTCACCTCTATGCTGCACCATGTCTCTAAAGACACACAAATAGGGATCATCAAACTGCCGATCACGGATACGCTCCAATAATGAAGAACGAGCAACCGTGCAAGCTAACACTCGGCTAGGCTCAGAAGAATCCAACCTCACGAGTGGATTGTCCAAGGCCTGAACATCTAAAGCAAGTAGTCACCGGCTGACCGAAATATAAGCAAGACTGGCCATGGCGGCTGACTTCCTACTCAATGCGTCGGCCACCATGTTGGCCTTCCCCGGGTGATATAAAATGGTAACATCATAATCCTTCAACAACTCTAACCACCTTCTCTGCCTCAAATTCAATTCCTTTTGCTTGAACAAGTACTGAAGGCTCTTGTGATCAGTAAACACCTCACATGCCACGCCATACAAATAGTGCCTCCACATCTTCAATGCGTGAACAATGGCTGCCAACTCTAGATCATGAACCGGATAATTATCCTCGTGAATCTTCAAATGCCTCAAAGTATAGGCAATGACCTTTCCATCCTGCATCAACACTGCAGCAAGCCCAACACGGGAAGCATCACAATAGACTGTGTAAGGTCCTGAGCTTGTGGTAAAAACCAACACCGGAGCCGTAGTCAGAGCTCTCTTGAGCTTCTGGAAGCTTGCCTCACACTCCTCCGACCATCTCAAATAGGCACCCTTCTGGGTCAACCTGGTAATCGGGGCTGCAATAGATGAAAACCCCTCAATGAAGCAATGCTAGTAGCCTGCGAACCCCAAAATACTCCGAATCACCGTAGCCGATGCTATTCTTGGCTAGTTCTTGACTGTATCAATCTTCTTTGGGTCCACCTAAATACCCTCTGCTAATACAACATGACCCAGAAATGCAACTGAGCTCAACCAGAATTCACACTTCGAGAACTTAGCATATAAATGACTACCCCTCAGAGTCTGAAGGACCACTCTGAAGTGCTACTCGTGCTCTTCTTGGCTGCGAGAATATATCAATATATCGTCAATGAAAACTATAACGAATGAATCCAAATAAGGTCTGAACACTCGGTTCATCAAGTCCATGAAAGCTGCTGGGGCATTGGTCAACCCGAATAACATGACCAAGAACTCATAATGCCTGTACCGAGTGCGGAAAGCTGTCTTAGGGACATCGGATGCCCTAATCCTCAACTGATGGTAGCTAGATCACAAGTTAATCTTGGAAAATACCCTAACACCCTGAAGCTGATCGAACAAGTCATCAATCCTTGATAGTGGATACTTATTCTTGATTGATACCTTATTCAATCGCCGGTAATCGATACATATTCTCATTGACCCATCCTTCTTTTTGACGAACAACACTAGCGCACCCCAAGGTGATACACTGCGCCTAATGAAACCTTTCTCCAACAAGTCCTACAACTAATCCTTTAACTCTTTCAACTCTGGCGGGGCCATTTGATATGGCGGGATAGAAATGGGCTGTGTACCCGGAGCCACATCAATGCAAAAGTCAATATCCCTGTAGGGAGGCATACCTGGCTGGTCTGAAGGCAACACATCGGGGAACTCTCGAACAATTGGAATAGAATCAATAGAAGGGACCTCAGCACTGGAATCACGGACATAATCCAAATAAGCCAAACACCCCTTCCCAACCATACATCGAGCCTTCATATATGAGATAACACAGTGAATGGAATGACCAGGAGTACCTCCCCACTATAAACAGGGAAAATCTGGTAAGGCTAAGGTCACGATCTTCGCATGGTAATCCAAGATGGCATGATGCGGGGACAGCCAATCTATCCCTAATATAACATCAAAGTCGACCATGTCTAAAAGCAAAAAAATGACATGGGTCTCAAAAATCCCAATCGCTACAACATAGGAACGATGAACCTGGTCGACCATGATAGAATCACCCACCGGTGTAGACATATAAACAGGAATACTCAATGCATCACTAGGCATGACCAGGAACGGTGCAAAATAAGATGATACATACGAATACGTAGATCCTAGATCAAATAGCACTGAAGCATCTCGATCACAAACAAGAATAGTACCTGTAATGACTGCATATGATGACTCAACCTCTAGTCTGGCTGGAAGAGCATAACACCGGGGTTGGGCCCTACCTCCTTGAACCACATCTCTAGGACGGCCAGCGTTTGGCTGGCCTCCACCCCTGGCGGACTGAGCTCCACCTCTATGGCCTCTACCTCCACCTCTAGCACCTCTACCCCCGCCTCTAGACGCTAGGCAAGCAATGGAGCATCTAGTTCCTGTACCATGGCACAGGAACCATGCTGTGAAGAACAGCTCGAAACTTAAGGATAATACCTAGAAATTTGCATCGTGTCGCCACAAGTAAAACAAGCTCTCGGCTGCTGGGACTGGCAACCCTGGAAACTCTAAAGTGTTGGTGCATTGATAGGTGCTGATGGGGCACTTCAAGGCTATTGATCAGAATAATGTGGCTGAGAACCACGACAACCAGAAGTACCATAAGAAACCTGGAGTGCTAAGTGGAAGGGTCTAGGAAGAGGACCCCTATCGTATGAATCTCTGCCTCCAGATGAGGCACCACTGGATCGACCAGACTGACGGGGTCTCTTGTCTACTCTATAACCACCCCTCTATGGAAATACCATCTCAATCCTCCGTGCCATATTGGCTGCCTTCTGAAAAGTGATATCACTCCCCACCTCTCTGGCCATCTGGAGACGAATAGGCTGGATGAGTCCATCAATAAACTGTCTCATTCTCTCCCTCTCAATGGGGAGTATGACAATAGCATGGCGAGCCAACTCAATAAACCTGGTGTCGTACTGGGTGACTGACATGGACTCCTGATGAAGACGCTCAAACTGCCTCTGATAGGCCTCGCATTCTGTGACATGGAGAAACTTCTCCATAAATGAGTGTGTGAATTTCTCAAAGGTCAAGGCTGTAGACCCTCCTGGTCTAGCTAAACAAAAATCTCTCTACCAAGTCTTGGCGGATCCAGATAGGCGAAATGCAGCGGAATCAACTCTATTGGACTCAACAATACCCATGTTCCGAAGAACCTCGTGGCAGTTTTCCAAATAATCATGAGGGTCCTCGGTGGGTGTACCGCTGAAGGTAGTAGTGAAGAGCTTGATGAACCTATCCAGCCTCCACAAAGCATGTACGGATATAGCTGCTCCGCCGTCGGTCTGAATAACCACTCCTGGCTGAACTGCCATAGATAGCTGAACTGCTGGAATCTGAACCTGGGGAGCTACCTGCTCCGAAGTACGAGTATCAAGAGTCTGGGCCCCTCCTCCAGCCTGAGAAACGGCTGGTGCTACAGAATCAACCCTGCCCGGGTGACGCTCTCCATAAGACCCACTAATCGAACCAGAGCATCTTGAAGAACTGGGATGGGAATGAACCCCTTTGGGACCTGAGCTGGGCCCACCAGAACTGTTGGAGCTAGGGCAGGAACCTCCTCGTCAAAATCAACCTGAGGCTCCACCACTGGTGCTGCTGCTCGGGGCTGAGCTCTGCCCCTGCCTCGGCCTTTGGCACGGCCTCGGCCTTGCTCTCTGCCCCTAGCAGGGGCTGTCTGGGGCTCGGAATGCTAATCGGAAGATGAGGAAGCACGTGTTCTCGCCATCTGCAATAGAATAGAGTAGAAAGACAATCGGTATTTGAGAATAGAACCGAACGACAAGAAAGAACAAATGTGAAGTTTTCCTAACTCTGTATCCTCTGGGGATAAGTACAGACGTCTCTGTACTGATCCCTCATATTCTACTAAGTTTGTCCGTGAGTTGTGAGACCTATGTAACCTAGTGCACTGATACCAACTAGTCACGACCCAAATTTCCCAACCTTCGGGGATCGTGATGGCACCTACTAATGGGAGCTATACAAGACAAATATTAATTAATACTCCTTAACCACATAATCCTTTTTAATATTTACTAATAATAAGATTAAAAAAATTGATTTATCTAAACAAGCGGAAGACTTAATATAAATGAAAGTAGATAACAATACGGAAGTTCAGCATAGCCTCTACCCAAAATCTTGTGTCACATAACTCACAAACTACTATGATTCACTAAATACAAAGTATGAAAGAAATTATAAACTGTTTGTCTCGAAACACATGAGATACAGATGGAAATAAAAATAGAGGAGATGTTGATCCCTGCGAATGCCTACAAGGATACCTCGGTGTCTCACTGGACTGAAGGCTTGCTCCCACGCTACTACTGCTGCTCAAAAGTTACTCTGGTATCTGCACATAAGTGTAGAGTGAAATATTAGCACAACCGACCCCATGTGCCGGTAAGTGTCTGGTCTAACCCCGGCGAAGTAGTGACGAGGCTAGGACCAGACTCCAGATAAACATGTGCAATTATATAATATATGGCGAAATGAACAGTAGGAAGCAAACAAGTAAAACTGGGGAGGGAAAACATGCTCTGGGGATAGCAAAAATGAACGACATTCTTAGAACTAATAAAGAAACCAACTATAAAGCTGCTAACACGAAACAAAATAGATAAAATAACTTTCGCTTTAAATGATCATCTCGTTGCAGGCGTGTAACCTGATCCTATTTCTCAATTTCTCGTGGTAGGCGTAGCACCCGATCCCATTTTAATCAATGTCTTGTGGTAGGCATACAACTCGATCCCGTTTCAATCAATATCTCATGGTATGTGTGAGCACCTGATTTTTGCCTCGCTTGAAATGTTCCTATAAAATTCATTAAAATTAGGATTTTCCTTGTATTATTTGCATTTTGAATTTTTAGGAATTAATTGCGTGATTTTGTGTTTATTTGTAGTTTCCTTTTATTATTTGAATTTTCTGGAATTAATTGCATAATTTTGTGTTTATTTGAATGTTGCACATTTCAGTTAAATATAATTCACAAAAAATACAAAAATGGCGTGTTTGCCTTTAGGACTTAAATTTTACATGTTTTTTTTTGGGTTATTAGGTTATTAATATTGAAAATAAGAAAAATAACAAAAAAGAATTGGTTATTCTTACATTTGTTCAATTTTTTTTGAATTTTAGAATTTAGGTTGTTTTAAAGGGTTTATTTAGTCTATTTTGTAGAAGTTAAGTATACTTTGGTTATTTTTAGTTTTATTATTAAAAATCTGAAAATAGAATAAAATAAAATAAAAACAAAAAAAGAGTGAATAAATAAATGTATATAACTAGGGTCTTTCATAAAAGACAATGATTTGGGTTATTTTCTAGCGTCAAACTTGGCGCAAAACCACCAGACCCACCAAATTTGACCCAAACCCAAAGCCTCACTTGGTCCAAAACGCCATATTCAAAACGGCGTCGTTTTACGCCAAAGAAATCTGAGCCATTAATCAATCTTGATCGAACGGTCGAGATGCGGGGTGTTACACTATATAAGTGTCTTATAAACACCCTCCCCCTGCCAGACAACGTCGTACCCTATCCAAAACTAGCCCTAAAATTCTCCGGTGTAACACCACTGTGACACCACCATATCGCCACCCTCCCTCCGCCGCCGGCAGGAAATCGACTCTGGTGGCAGCGTAGCTCCGATGGACCCAAAACTACTCCACATCATCTCCTCACCCTCCCCTTTCCAACCCCACCACTGGTTACCCTCAAATAATTCCCCATCTCGTCGAATATCCGTCTGAAACTCAACAGCCCCACCATCCACAGTGGCGACCGGCCAGCAAACACCCCAAGTTTTACACCCTAGATTCCTCACCCTACCCTCATCACAGATCTAAAATTCATCCTCGAATCACTCCACATCTGTTAGAATATTGATTTGAAGAGACCGGCCAAAATATAACCATCTCCAAAATTCGTCAAACCAATATTGTGCACTCTGCTCACACCCCTCAACCCAAATCCATGCATCGTGGCCCTCGAATCACCCTCGTCCAGTTCAAATGCTAAATCAAAAACAGCCAGAACCTGTTTCATGCTGCATCTGGTCTTTAAAGCCATTAAGCTAAGTTTTCTAACTTTGTTTAATTTTAGTAGAATATCGTTGTAGAGGTCCTCTTCTGTTTGTCTGAATATATTCTTAATATTCATGCTCTCCTCTCTTTCCTTTGCTTCTGTTTTGTTTAATTCATGTTTCATTCGTTTGATAGGCTTATAGTATAGTGAGCATAATTGTTCCTTTGTTCTCCTCCTAAGTGTCTTTATTTTGGGTCCATTATTCTATTTTTGGCCGACCTTATTATTTGGGGGGTCTGTTTATGAAAAGTCAATCAGTGTTTGTTCTTTGACTCTAATTTCTTATCTTTTAGATCTTTTGGGTAAATGTATACGCTTACTGATATGTTCTTCTGTTGAATATCCTTTATTTTGGTTCAATCTTGGCAAACCTTGTTAATTTGAATTTGTTTATGAAAAGACAATTGGTGTTCGTTCTTTTATTTTGATTTCTTATCTTTGGATCTTTGGATAAATATACACGCTCATTGATGTGTTCATCTCCTGAGTGCTTTTATTTTGGTTCATTATTTCTATCAGTGGTTGATTGATTTAGTTTGAGTCTTTTACTGAAAGGCAACCTGTGTTTATGCCTTGATTTTGGTTGATTGTCAGTTTGATACTATTTTTATTTTTATAAGCTTCTTTGGTTAGACAGTGGTGCTGCATAATTGTAGTTGATATGGACTTTAGTCAATTAATTCAAATATTTAGGATAATTCAGGACTTATGATTCAGACTTTTGAGCATTTGATTGTAGTTAAGTTAATTAGGGTAGAGTTGGGCAAGGGTTAGTTACTTTAGGAACAACTCAAGGGTAATTTGGGTAGTTTAACAAGGAATCTTTGGCAGTTAAATTAAGAAGCTTCTGGAATGGGGAATAAATTGCAATTCAGATTTTTATTTTGTGGGAGCTTGGGTAGCAAGCTAGGAAATGGGGGACTAAGGTAGTAAATAAAATAGGGACTAAAGGGTAACTAAAAATCTAAAGGTAGCCCTATATGTGAGGATATATATACTAGCACTCAAAAAAAACGAAAAACAAAAAGGAGAGCTGAAAAAAAGATAGAAAATGAGAGAGTTGTTAATTCAATCAATTCTCTGAGCTTAAAACTTTAAAATTCTTATCCAAAAACCAGTTCTGATTTCTTCTTCTTGTCATGGACTAAAAGTTAAATTGTTGGGTTGTCTGTTGGGGTGAATTTCGAGTTAGTGTGGCTATTTAAAATTGGTGTTGGTTGTGTGACTTGCATTTTCTGGGTTTTGAAAGTGCTGAGTTTACTGTTCTATTGATTTAGGGGTCTATTCACTGATTTTCTCGTTAACTCTGGGTTATTTATCATTGTTGTTGTTGTTTTTCTTGTGACTGCCTACTCATAGGTCTATTCTTCATTCCAGGTACACACTCAAAGTCCCTGATGTAATCCTTTGAATTAAAATGGAAAGGAAGCCTGGCTTCATGATTTGATGTCTACTTGGGTTGTATAGCTGATTAGGAAATAGGGTACTTTATGTAGTTTAATTTATATGTTTATGCACTTCATTCTAATTCATCGGGTTTTCATATGGACTGTATAAGGACTGACTGGAGAATTTATTTTGATTTGGTTATGGTTCGTAGTAAAATAGTCATCTGGTATATTGTTCGATTAGGTAAATTGATTTTAAGGTTCTGAAGTTTATCAATTATCAGTAGGGGTCATTGATGTGGTATTTATTGTATTTCAATAAATGAAATTGGAAATTAGGTGTTCATTCATGTAAGTCATATATACCAGTTTAAATTAGGAAGTTTTCTTTTATAATTAGTGTCGTTTGGAATTGTTGGCCCTGAGTCTAAAATTTAGGCATTAAGCATTTGTTATGTCATTTTCCCTGAATCCTATGAGTATTAATTGAATAATCAGCAGCCTGCTCTCATATATAGTATATATTTTCTATCATTTTAAATTTCGCCGGAGATAATTGTGCAAGTTTGCATGCGAATAGGGATATCGATCAACCAAGGATCGGGGCTCAACAGCCCGTCTATGGTGAGCTAGGCCTCAGCCAGGGCTACTGCGTACCCCAGTTTGGTTTTACTTCACTGAGATTCTTCAATGACTGGTTTGACAAGGTTGGATAAAGAATCCACCACCCTTAGGCTCACTTAAGAGCCCAATAGCTTGGAATTGAAGGCTGAGTTATGAAATGTCCACTAATCAGCTTTATTAGAGACGAACTTAGTAGAGAATTATGGTTTGCTTTAGAAATATCCTTTAAAATAGTAAATTGAGACAAGTTGTGCTAAATAAACTAACAATTGCAAAACCCTCTCTTATTTACTCTTGAATTGATCCTCAGATTCCGAGGCGCGCCATTTAGCAAATTCCATGGCCCTCGCCAGGTGCGAATGTATAATTGCTTTAGGCGCGTTAGTTTAATAATTTACCTTTCCTAAATTCGGGTGCACATTTATGTGACCCAAATCTAAATCCCAACAAAGTTGAAATGCGACGAAAACATAGGTGCATTTATGTGACGTGGTTTGAGATACGTTTTAACGACGTTGCAATTCTCTTTTATAATAACAATAAAAGTGGTTAAAAGATTTCAATTGCGCATAGGTTCATAATGGTACAAAAATCAGATAATTTAAGCCAAATATAACATTTGAGCGACCGTGCTAGAATCACAGAACTCGAGAATGCCTAACACCTTCTCCCGGGTTAACAGAATTCCTTACTCGGATTTTTGGTTCACGGACTGTTAAACAGAGTCATTCTTTCCTCGATTCGAGATTTAAACCAGTGAGTTGGGATACCATTAACTATCACAAGTGGCGACTCTGAAATTCTCTTAAATAAACGAATCCCATTTCGATTGTTCTTTAATTGGAAAAATTCCCTTATTCACGCCCTTCACCGGGATGTGGATAGCCAAAAGGAGGTATGACAGTAGGCGTACACCCGCTCCCATTTTAATCAATATCTTGTGGTAGGCGTACCACCCAATCCCATTTCAATCAATATCTTGTGGTAAGTGTACCACTCGATCCCATTTCATCAATATCTTGTGGTAGGCATACAACCCGATCCCATTTCAATCAATATCTTGCGGTAGGCGTACCACCCGATCCTATTACTTCCAACACAATACACAAAATAATCCTGGCAAGGGAACAAGACAATGTAATAACTTCCCGGTAAGGGAATACAATAACAACTATTCAAATGTCCAGGCAAGGAAGAGTCAGCTATAACCGATTCTATTCAATTTCTACTTGGCACAGTTAATACGAATACTCAGTATCAAGGATCATCCATCAAGGCTTTTATAGGATCAATTAAGAATTCACAACTATCAATTGAAGACCCACAGACATGCTCGACACCAACGTATGGATACTCATCACCATGCCCATACGTCATACACAACGCAAACACGTGGCAAATACGACTCAACTCATAATCCCTCAAGCTAAGGTTAAACCAAACACTTACCTCGATGCTTTGAACTCAACTTAAGCCTCAATTATAGCGTTATCCCTTGATGCCTCCACGAATTCTCTCGAATCTAGTCATTACTTAAATACATCAACAATTTCTAGATGAATCAATTTGAATGCATAAAAATTAATTTCCCAAAGTTTTGCCCAAAAAGTCCAAAAACACCCTCGGCCCGTGTGGTCAAAACCCGAGGTTCGAACTAAGACCCGATTACCCATTCCCCCGAAAATCCATATCTATGATTTGTTTTGAAATCGGACTTCAAATTGAGGTCCAAATCCCTAATTTTTAATGAAACCTAGGTTCTACCCAAAGTCCCCAATTTCACCTATGAAAATCATTGATTTTAAGTTGAAAACATGTTAAATGATATTAAAGATTGAAAGAGTTGAGTAAAAATCGACTTACAATTGATTTGAAAGAAGTTTTGTCCTTGAAAAATTGCCTATAGGGTTTGGGTCTTGAAAGAATGGTGAAATATTGTGGAAAAACGACTAAGTATAAAAATTGCTGGGCTGCGGATATGGGATTTGCGAAACAAGGTTCGCAATTGTGAACCCTGCAGGCATGGGAATTGCAACATATTTGTTCGTATTTGCGAACCATGTGCAAGAATGTGAGCATCGCATTTATGAACGAGGATGTTGCATTTGCGATCGGCCCAACATCGCATTTGCAAACCAGCTGGTCGCATTTGCAACCCAATGCAGGATTTCCCATTCTCGCAACTCATCCCAGCCCTCGGAGCTCCAAACTAAACATGCACACAACCTCGAAAACATCCTACAAACTGATCTGTGTGATCAAATCGCCAAAATAACATCATATACATCGAATCAAGTCTCAAAGCTCACTATTCCTTCCAAATTTTCATAAAACATCAAATTTCCATTTTAAGTCCGAAACACATCAAACAACGTCAGTTTTCAACCAAACTTTACAGAAAGTGCTTAAACCATATATAAGACTTGTACTGGGCGCCATAACCAAAATGCGGATTTAATACCATAGTCTTTTAATCAAATTTCATTTTCAATTTCCTTAATTATTTCAAAAAAGTAATTTCACACAAAAATTCATTTCTTGGGCTTGGGACCTCAGAATTCAATTTCCGGGCATACACCCAAGTCTATATATTCCTGCGGACCTCGGGGACCGTCAAATTACGGGTCCGGGTCCGTTTACCCAAAAAATTGACCAAAGTCAAATTTATTCAATTTAATATCAAAATTTAGCATTTTTCTCACAGAATTCATATATAAGCTTTCCGGCTACGCGCACGAACTGCGGACGCAAATCAAGGCAACCCTAAATAAGGTATTCAAGGTCTTTGAAGCATGAAATGAGTAAGAAAACAGGTGATGGCCTTTTGGGTCATCACACTCGACGAAGTAGTGACGAGGCTAAGGCGGAGCATTTACAATATAACTTATATACAGTTAATAATAAAGCAAAAGGAAGTGCGAAACAGAGTGGAACAATAATTTGCCGTAAAAATAAATACGGAACTCAATTATCTTGCTAGTACTCAACTACAAGCAATCCTTAAGAGAGTTATAATGAATAGAATCATAGCAGAGAAAAAAAAACATAAACAACAAAATGATGTGGCACGCATCCTGATCTCATAACAATGTGAACACTCACCCTTATTACTCCTTGTTGAGGAGTGCAACCCCATCCTACCAGTCCACCCTTATTCCTCCTCAATATATCATCCTTGTTCCTTTTGTTGCGCGTAAAACCGATCCCACTTGTCCACACTTAATCATATTTCACCCTTATTCCTCATATTGCCGCATGCAATCTGATCTCATCATATCAGTACCATTCACACAATATGAATATGTATTTTATAATTTAGCTCAAATCCTTCACAACAATTATGTCTCAACCAAATAAAACGGAAATATATACAATTATGAAATCTCATCAATTATTATTACACAGCGAGATCAGCCAAAATGTATCATCCATCACCGATAAACTAACTTAAACCAATAATGTAATATAATGAAACTACGAAACACGTATTACCTTCAATAAATAAAACTACATCTAATAAGAAGCAATTAGACACGGAAGCATCAATAAGCATGTAGCAATTAGGATAGAAAGACAATATATAAGGAAAGGGGAAAAGAACTGTGAGCACGTGATTTTTGCCTACATAAATTACTCCAATAGTATTCCCAAGATAAGAATTTTTCTTTTAATTATCTAATTTTTTAGGAATTACTGCATAATTTTCTTATTTGTTTGCATTTTTATGTGCATGTTTAATTTTCTATTTAATTCATAAAAATACAAAAAAAATGTGGCATTTGCATTTAGGATCTAATTTTATATTTTTTAGGATAATTAGTTAATTAATATTACAAAAATAAAAAAATAGCTTATTTTGCACCTTTTAATTTTTTGTTTTCGAATTTAGATAGTTTCCCTTTAGAATTTGGATTTTTATTATTTTTGATAATTATTGATTAGTATTGTTCAGGATAATTTAGTTTAACTTAGGTTTTATTTCAATTTTTAAAAGAAAAAAGAATTTTGAAATGAAAACGAAAAAAAAGGAGAAAAAGTTTTTTTTTTACTTAAAAAGAAACCATTTTTGGGCCATCCCACCTCCACACCCATCCAAACCCGATCCAACCCTCTTCCCATTCAAATGACCCCATTTTGCCCCATTTTAACCCCAACCGTTGGATCCCATCTATCTAACAGTTCTGAATTGGGGAGTTAATAAAGATATATATGTCCAAACGCCCCTACCACTCCCCCCAAAATCGTCTCTCATCACCTCAGAGAACCAAAACCACATGCCTCCTTGAACGGTCGTCTGTCGCCCACCGAAAATCGCTCACGGCGGCGGCCGGCGGCCAATCACCCCCATTTTTACACCATTGATTCTCCTTGATCCCCTCTTACCAAATCTCCAACGCTTCTCCTCAAATCCACCCAGAACCCCTCGAATATTCGATAAAAGATCAAAACCCTAGCGCCACCACAAAATCCTCAACATTTTTCAGTGGTGACGCCACCTCTAATGAATCCCAAACTAACACCCCATTACCCCCAAGCCCCCCTCTTCCCTAATCCATAGTCTGTTACCCTCGAATCTTAGCCAAACTCCTCGAATATTAAATCAAAGCTCTGAACCCTAAAAGTCTCAAACCCCAATCGAAGCTTCAGCGAGGTTTAAGGTCTAGTTTGACTTTATTCGGGTGTTCTTGAAAGAACACACGATTAAGGTCAAGCTCAGCCTAAATTTAAGGATGTGAAGATTCATTCCAATTCCTGTTTGACTGAGCCACTTTAGGTGTTTCTCTATTTTCTTTTGTTAGTTTTTCTTTATTTTTCTATCTTTTATTGTCGTTTGCTTCTTCCTCTTCTTCTGGATTCTTTTGTTTTCCTAGTTTCTTCAGAGTCGTCTTTTTTATATGCATGTTAGTTTTAAGAAGCCCTTTTTCTTTAATTAGTACAAATAATCTTTTAATTAGGTTAGTTTCAATTTCATTAATGCTAGTTCATTAATTGGATTTTTAAAAACTTCTTGAATTGCTTCTGTTTCTTTTTGTTTTCATTTTTCTTCAGATAATTTAGTTTTGATTGTGCTTAGGCTTGAGGTTCATGCCTTTAAGTCCAGGTTTATGATTTGAGCTGGGTTTCTAAATTAATTCAACCCAGAGTCAACGGGACCCATACCTATTTGAGTTCCCTAAAGCAAAAACAAAAGCTTTGAACTAAGTTGTTTGGGCCTTGGGATTTCCATACCAACTTTCAAGAGATACCCATTCATCTCTTTAGTTTTGGGTCAGAATTGACCCATGTGGTCTGTCAAGGGTAAATTTCAGAGGTTTTAAGGGTAGTCTAGGAAGTTTAACTAAAGGAATATCTCAATAACAGACTTAGGAAGCTTCCTAGAAGCTGAAAAATAGAAATTGGAAAAGGATTGAAGGGAAAACCTTAGGCTATTTAGAGATTTTTGGAAGAGATTTTTCCACTTCAGATTTTTAGAAAAGATTTTCAGAAATTTAGAAAAAACTTTAGAGACTAAAAGGAAACATTTTCTGCAAAGATAGAAAACAAGCTGAAACTTTATTCAAAAACTACTGTTTCATTGAATTCATTTTGGATTGTCTCGAAAACTCTCTATTTCTGAAGCATTTCTAGTTTATCTGGGGTTAAAATGGTTTGAGTTTTGGATCATAAAACTTTGGTTTGAAGTTTACTTGGTCAGTGCTCATTTGAAGCTGGTATATTTTTGGGTTTGAGCTGATTTCCTGAGGCTGCATTCTGCTACTATTTTATTGTTGATCCTTCACTTCTTTTCCCTTTGAAATTTCCTGGTATAGGTATTCCCCTAAAACTATCATGGAAATGAAGCCGGGCTAGACCTTGCATAATGATCTGTGACCACATCGAACTTGAATGAAAATATCAGTTCTAACGATTACTTTTGCCACCTGTGTTTTAGCTTAGCTTTTGTATGCCTCTATTTTTGTCTTACACCCTGGTTTAAACCTGGTAGAATACAGATGGTTCAAAAACTGTTTTAGAAATTACATTGTGTATAAATCAATTATTGTGTTCTTTAGTCCAATGAACTGAAATTGTTAGATTTTGGATTGTATTTTGTCATGTCAGTGGTTAGAATATGTGTCAATCCAGATTTTGATGTAGGCTCTAGTCCCATTGGTTGTATCCAAGTTTATTTCCTTGTAGCTGGAAGCTTGATTTGGTAGATGTATAATTTACTATAAAGATTTGTTCCCTTGACTCTCATTAGTTTCATCATGTTTGGGTCTTTCTTCTTCTATAAAAAGTTGAATCAGTTAGATCTTGCCAGCTTACTAATTTGAATCGCATATTGTTTGGGTTGCAATTGCTGAGTTTTGACATGAGATGATAGGTAATTCATACAATTGGAGGTTGTGTTTGCCATAGAATACAGGCATCAATTTTAAAGAAAAATGTGTTTTACATTTGGTTTCATGGTTATTAGTATTTGTCCAGTTCCAGATTTCATAAATGATAACCGGCCTTAAATGCATTCGATGAAGCATGTGTTGTGCTGTTATCGTTGCCCCAAATGCAACTCTATTTCCTTTAAAATCATATTGCTGAGCTGGGATTCACTTGGAACCCAGTATTTTCACGTTTAATCCTGCACCAATGGTTGATCGAATAAGGTTTTTATCAGCTGGGTCATTCTGTAATCAGATGAGGGTGGTCTTTTGCTCTTTTTTTTTGTTTTATTGCATCATTAATGCAAGTTTGGCCTAGAATAAATTGGAACTCCCCCCATTCTTTAGTTAATTAGTCTTGAATTACCTTTTATAATTGAAATTGAGGTGCTCCGCGCCAAATAAAATCTCAAACATGTGGCCCTCAATTAATCACTGTTTAAAAATCATTAGAACTCGAGGCGTGTCATTTAGCAAGCCTTCACAAAGTTAAAAATGCATAGTTGCTTTAAACGCGTTATTTTAATAATATTAACTTCCAAAATTCGGGTGCGCCTTTTATGTGATCCAAATCCAAATCTCACAATATTAAATAAAATGTGTCTTGGACAACGAATGCATTTATGTGCATGGTCCAAAAATACATTTTAGATGACGTTGAAATTTTTTTAAAATTTATGTAAAGCAGTTAATAGTTTAAAATATATCATAGGTTAAAACATGTTTTAAAATCAGACAATAGGCCAATTCTTGTTTGATTGGGCCACTTTAGGTATTTCTATGTTTTCTTTTGTTAGTTTTTTTTTATTTTTTCTTTCATTTTTCTTTCTTTTATTGTCATCTGCTTCTTCATCTTCTTCTGGATTCTTTTGCTTTCCTAGTTTCTTCATTGTCGTCTTTTTTATATGCATGTTAGTTTTAAGAAGCTCTTTTTCTTTAATTAAGACAAATAGTGTGTTAATTAGGTTAGTTTCAATTTCATTAATGCTAGTTCATTAATTGAATTTTTAAAGACTGCTTGAATTGCTTATGTTTCTTTTTGTTTTCATTTTTCTTCAGATAATTTGGTTTTGATTGTGCTTGGGCATGAGGTTCATGCCTTTAAGTCCAGGTTTATGTTTTGGGTTGGGTTTCTAAATTGATTCAACCCCATTCCCATTTGAGTTTCCTAAAGCAAAAACAAAAGCTTTAGACTAAGTTGTTTGGGCCTTGGGATTTCCAGACCCACTTTCAAGAGAAACCTGTTCTTTTTTTTAGTTTTTGGGTCAGAATTAACCCATGTGGTATGTCAGGGTAGCTTTCAGAGGTTTTAAGGGTAGAAGTTTAACTAAAGGAACCTCTCAATAAAAGACTTAGGATACTTTCTAGAAGCTAAGAAATAGACTGCCTTGGCAAGCAAGACAATAATTTAGGGACCAAGTAGCAAAAATGAAATTTTGGAAAGGATTGAAGGGAAAAACTTAGGTATTTTCTGTTGCTCTAATAGCTTGCCTATAAAGGCATTGCCAAGTGAAACTCAAATCAGATATTAGAGAAGGAATTTAAAGATTTTTGGGAGAGATTTTTAGACTTCAGATTTTTAGAAAAGATTTTCAGAAATTTAGAAAAGACATTAGAGACTAAAAAGGAAAAATTTTCTGCAAAGATAGAAAACAGGTAGAAACTTTATTCAAAAACTACTGTTTCATGGAACTTATTCTGGATTGTCTCAAAAGTTCTCCATTTCTGAATCATTTCTGGTTTATCTGGGTTTAAATGGTTTGAGTTTTGGGTCATAAAACTTTGGTTTGAAGTTTTCTTGGTCACTTCTCATTTGAAAGTGGTTTATTTTTGGGTTTGAGCTAGTTTTGCTGAGGCTGCATTCTGCTATTATTTTATTGTTGATCCTTCACTTCTTTTCCCCTTGAAATTTCCAGGTATTCCCTTAAAACTATCATGGATTTGAAGCCGGGCGAGGCCTTGCATAAAGATCTGTGACAACATTGAACTTGAATGAAATTATCAGTTCTAACGATTACTTTTGTCATCTGTGTTTTAGCTTAGCTTCTGTATGACTCCATTTTGTCTTAGAGCTTGGTTTAAACCTGGTAGAATACAGATGGTTCAAAAACTATATTGGACACAATATTGTGTACTAATCAAAGATTGTGTTCTTTTAGTCCAATGATATGAAACTGTTAGATTTTGGATTGTATTTTGTCATGGCAGTGGTTTGAATGTGTGTCAATCCAAATTTTGGTGTAGGCTCTAGTCCCATTGATTGTATCCAAGTTTATTTCCTTGTAGTTGGAAGCTTGATTCAGTAGATGTATAATTTACCATAAAGTTTTGTTGTTGGTCACATATTGGGTTCTTGTATTTCAAAAGGGGCCTTTCAATGAATATGAGTCCTTTTTTGACTTATGGATATCCCTATACTCTCATTAGTTTCATCAAGTTTGGTTCTTTCTTATTCTTTGAAAAGTTGAATCAGTTAGATCCTGCCAACTCACTAATTTGAATCACATATCAATTGGGTTGCCATTACTGAGTTTTGACATGAGATGATAGGTAATTCATGCAATTGGAGTTTGTGTTTTCCATGGAATACGTGCATCAATTTTAAAGAAAAAAAGTGTTTTACATTTGAGTTAATGGTTATTAGTATTTGTCCGGTTCCAGATTTCATAAATGATAACTGGCCTTGAATGCATTTGACGAAGCATGGTTGGGCTATCATCGTTGGCCCAAATGCAACTCTATTTCCTTTAAAATCACATTAATGAGTTGGGCTTCACCTGAAGCCCAGTATTTTCACGTATTAAGCCCGCAACAATGGTTAATCGAACAAGGATTTTATCAGTTGGGCTATTCTGTATCATATGAGGGTGGTCTTTTGCTAATTCTTTGTTTTATCGCATTATTAACGCTAGTTTGGCTTAGAATAAATCATAACTCCCCATATTCTTTAGTTAATTAGTCTTGAATTCCCTTTTAAAATTAGAATTGAGGTGCATCGCGCCAAATAAAATCTCAAACTGTGGCCCTCATTTAATTATTTCTTTAAAATCCTTAAAACTCGAGGCGTGTCATTTAGCAAATTTTCCATGGCCCTCGCAAAGTTAAAATATGTAGTTGCTTTAGGCGCATTATTTTAATAATATTACCTTCCTCAATTCGGGTGCGCATTTTATGTTACCCAAATCCAATTCTCACAACGTTAAATAAAATGTGTCTCGGACTGCGGGTGCATTTCATATGGCGTGGTCCAAAAATGCATTTTAGATGACATTGAAATATTCTTAAAATTTATTAAAATCTGTTAATAGTCTGAAATATACCATAGGTTAAAACATGTTTTAAAATCAGATAATAGGCCAATTATGATAGTTTGAGCGACCTTGCTAGAATCACGGAATTCGAGGGTGCCTAACACCTTCCCTCGGGTTAACAGAATCCCTTATTTAGAATTTCTGGTTTGTAGTCTTCACAAGGAAATTTGAATTTTGAGGAGGACCCTCAAAATTCCGCAGTATGAGAGGTTGCAATGTCTTGAGCCGCGTCGCAATCGTTGGTTCATCTAAAGGAAACTATTCTTACTTATGTATTTACGCTATATTTCTACTAAATCATGCATGTCTGTCACCAAAAATTATTCTGCATAGCAACGCTACCCCAATGATACGTACAACATCACTAGATCAGAATAAATCAAATCAAGCAGAGTCGGCGGGGACAAAGAACTAACCTTTCGCCTTTACGAAACTCACGATTTTTCTTTACATGCAGGCACCCAAGTAACAAATTTATACATTCATGCTGTTCAGGAATACAACACTTGGAATTACTCTTTGCAACCGCTATCCGCATACAATACCCCCAGCAGCCGCAATATCACAATCAACTACTAGCTGTCAGCTAAAACTTTTTATCACTATTCACCTTTTATTTCTCTATATTGCGTAAGGCTGCCTTTCTGCCTTCTGAGGTTAAGCTCTACCTCCATCTGTATTTCCTGCATTGCATAAGGCTAATATTCTGCCTTCCGAGGTTAAACTCTACCTCCATTTGCATTTCCATGCATTGCATAAGGCTATCTTTCTGCCTTCTAAGACTAAGCATTGTCTCCGTCTGCATTTATCTGTATTTCATAAGGCTAAACTTCTGCCTTCCGAGGTTAAGCTCTACCTCCATCTGCATTTCCTACATTACATAAGGCTACTATTCTGCCTTACTAGGTTAAGCTGTAGCCTTATCTGTATTTCCTGCATCGTATAGGGCGACTATTTTGCCTTCTGAGGTAAGCTCTACCTCCATCTACATTTCCCTACATTGCATAAGGCTACCTTTCTGCCTTTCGAGACTAAGCAATGTCTCCATCTGCATTTCTCTACATTGCATAAGGCTACCCTTCTGCCATCAAGGTTAAGCTCTACCTCCATCTGCATTCCTGCATTGCATAAGGCTACCATTATGCCTTCCGATACTAAGCTTTGTCTCCATCTGCATGGCGAAATATCGCCACTTTATTTTGCACCTGCATGGCTGAAATATCGCCACCTGTATTTATATCTTGCATTGCTAAAATATCGTCGTTTTATCTTACATCGGCTGAAATATCGCCACTTTATTTACTCCTTGCATCAGCTGAAAGATCACCACCTTTACTTACATCTTGCATGGCTGAAATATCGCAACTTCATCTTGCACCAGCTGAAATATCGCCACTTCATCTTGCATCGGCTGAAATATCTCCACTTTATTTACTCATTGCATCAGTTGAAAGATCTCCACGTTTATTTAGATCTTTCACCGACTGAAATATCGCCACTTTATTTACTCCTTGCATCTGCTGAAGATCGCCACGTCATTTACATCTTGCATCAGCTGAAAGATCTCCACCTCTTGCATCTCATGCGCTGAAAGATCGCCAAACCGTCTAAAGGCGTCATTGTTCTAAGGCGTCACCTTCAGAGCCGGAGAACACCATGCCATGGCCTGAGGACCCCTTTTATCTATTGCATATCATGATTCAAAGGCATCATAGCTTTGAGGCATCATCCTTATAACCCGAGAGCATCATTTCATGGCCTGCAAATCCTTTATTATACGTTTCAAGGCCCAGGACATCATGGTCTGAGGACGTCATCCTAACCATCCAAAGACAGCATTCATGGTCTGACGGAAAATTGCATCACGTTTAAATTTATGCAAAATATATGAGTGCCTTGTTTATTTGAAGGTAAACAAGCAAGCAACGACCATCTCGGCAGGAGCGATCCCGCTCCGGCTCTCACAGCCCTACTACACTCTTAACCACCCATCCCAACTTAAACATCGCGTTCGTTCTTGAAAAACCTCCATCGGCATACTTCACTGACAGATCCTGAACTACATACGGCCCAGTTCCTATAAGATCAGGGATATATAGGCATCTCAAAAGCAAGATCACGGTCAACCTTTTCAAACCACTTTGCCCGGTCAAAATTGGTCATCATATGTTTACCCGACAACTCTTTCATCCCTTCTGGGTAAAGAGGGGTAGCTGTTGATAACTAATATTTTCCTGTATATATTTTTTATATACAAAATATTATCAAAATAGTATATATGTATATATAAGCATGTCCAAGTATTTTATTATTATTTTCCCCAGTTTTGTTTAGATTTTAAACAAATTTATTGACATATTTTGGCAATACAAAAACAAATAAGTGTTCCCATAATTATCATCTTAGTGAATAATTTATTTTGTTATTATATTTATACCAAAATATAGTTAAGGTAATTTTTATATATTTTTACAAATTTATTTGGTATTTTAAAAGCTAAATTGCATATAATTATAATTTTAGCCTATTTTAAGATTTAATAGCATTTTATTATTATAAAATTGGTTCCAATATTTTTAATTTAATTTTTATATATTATTAACTAATCCAGTACATTTAAATAGTTTTTAAAATCATGTTTACTATAATTTATAAAATAAAAAGAAAAAACTGGCTATTTAAAAACTAGCCTCATTTTATTTCAATTATAGCCAAATTTAACCACCCCAATAACCCAATTTTGAATCCTAAATAACCTGGTCCAATTAAGATATAGCCCGCCTGACCCGTTTATCCAATCTGCCCGTCCCACTCTTTTGATCAGGGTCGTCGATCAATTGTAATCAATGGCCACATTGTCCCATTCAGTTTTAATTCCCACACGCCCCTAACTCTAATCACTTTCAACTAATCAGCCGTCTTTGAGCCCCTTCATCTCTCAAACTTTCTCTAACCTTCCTCAACCCTAATCGTCTCATATCGTCTTCAACTGTGAAACCCACCGGAAACCATCGCTTCTCAGGCCATACTCACCTCATATTACTCCTATGTGCTCGATACTTGAAGGTTCGAGGCCAAACCTTGAAGGTCTTCATCAAGGCCTTTGCCGGCTCGAATTTTTACGGTCATCGCGGGCCTTGCTCCAGCGTATTCTAGTCTTCTGAGCCTGATTCTAGCTTCTCCGACTCCAATCAGCAACCTTTTTTAAAGCCTTTATCATTTTAGAGTTCTTCTGAAACCCCTCGAGGTTTTCCTCCTATCTTTCAAGATTTGTTATATATCCATACTCTAATTGAGTTTTCAAATGATTTTCCTCGCTTAGCTTTCAAAAAAATCACTTTCAAAAAGCCGCCTCTTTTCGTTCTAGGGTTTCTGAAATGTTCAAATATTTCTATGATTTTTTCTTTGTCGTTTATGTGTATTTTTCTCTATTTTGTTCTTGTAGCATGTTGTTATATGCTTCTCTTGCTATGTTTTCCTATATTGTGGTCTCTCAAGACCCTACTGTGCTCTTGTATTCCTCTGTTGTGTTTCTTATATCCCGTTCTTCTACTATATTCTTGTGTTTTCTTTCTACCCTACTCTTATATGTTTATCTCACTGTATTTTCCTATATGTTCTTTTGTTATGCTTTTTCGGTGTTCTTGTGTTCTTCCACTATATTTTTACCAAGTTCTTAAGGCTCTTTATTTGCCTTCTGTTGAACCTTGTTTGAGTTCTTCTTAAAGGATCTCTTTAAGTATGTTTCTTCTACTGTATTCTTAAGTATTTTACTATTTTTTCCTATCTTCTGAACTTTCATTAAGTTCCTTCGAAAACTATGTTATTCTACTATATTTGTTATTGTGTTCTTAAGTGTTCACTATTTTCTCTTCCACTGAACCTTGTATAAGTCCCTTCTGAAAGGATTTTTGTTAAGCAGGTTTCTTCTACTATCATGTTGTACTCTCGTTATGCTTATTTGCTTTGAACCTTCTATTGTGTTTGCACATGTTCTCCTGAGTTTCTAAAAGAAACCCCTAAGCTTGTTTCGATTACTTGTTTCCACATCTTTATATTTGATTCAAGGTGGAAGCCCTAGAATTTGGGGGGGTTCTGCCGAGGTTTGGTCATGTGATTGAACTAGGGTTCTATTTTAAAACCCTTGACTCTATCAGACTGCTGTTGAACTAAGTCTGAACTTCTTTGCTTTGAATTCTTCTACACTGGACTCATCTACTGATTAGCATGACAATTCTTTCATGTTTAAGCATGTCTGTGTGCTTTATATGTGTAACAAATCTTTCTTCAACGAGAGTTTCGAACTAGTGATTGATTTAGAATCTTCTTTTTATAGGTCTAATTGATTGTTACTGAAGCTCTTTAAGTTAAAAAATTTTCCACCTTTCTGGATTGGTTCATTCATATCAAATCTTTGGATATCTGATTTCTTGTTTGTCTATTGATTCTCTTTCCTTAAATTATGCAACCGTGTGTTTCAGACATTTTGTCCTTAAATAGCCTTTGTGTATTTGCCCCTAATTTGCTACTTTGCATAAAGTGTTTATTTAAAATCTTTTCGTTAAATGGCTTTACCCGTTTGAATCTGAATCTCTTAATTAAGGAACACCTTATGTAATTGATTTACAGTCAGTCTTCAATTATTTTCTTACCTTATTTGCTCATGACTTTCACACTATAAATACATGACCTTATTTAACACAAAGTATACACAATTAATACACTTTAGACTTCACCATCTCACAATCTCGCACAATTAAAAGTATTCTAGCTTCCTGTTTGGACTTTGGCTTTTACAAGACTACTGATTTTGTTACTTGTTTCCTAGAAACATGTATATTCTAATTAAGTCTTTTTACCTCATCCTTGTGTGTTTACTTTACATCTCCTACAATTTTGTCTACTTTGCTATCTATGTTCAAAATTAAATATGTTGTTCTCTTTGCATCTGTTACTGTTATGAATCCCCATACCCTATTCCCCTCTATATGTTTGAGTTAAAGTTTAAAGCATGGCAACATCCAAATGTTGCTCATGTCTGGACTTGATCCTTTAATGGGTCCTAACTCCGAAACAATGTGGCCAACATTGTTGGTTGGGGTGTGCCAACACCTCCAATGGCTAGGTATGACCACCAGCCTATATTGGCCCTCCCCAGAATCCCCTCTATTGCACTCACACTCATTCCTAGCTTCTAAGTTCTGCCCCCTCTCTTGTGATCCATGCTTTGGGACCTTGAGTTCCCTCTGAACTTAGACATTTGAGGGTTGGCTCTTCCACACTGCACTATGTCTTAGCTCTATTGAGAATTTCGGTGTAAGCACTTCCCGGATCCCATGAAGCCCTTGGGAACTCTGACACACCCAAAAAATGAGAAAGGCTTTGGATTTGTATCTTTGGAGTTGGTATACTGCATGCTTCAGGCAAGAAACCTGAATCAGGCTCTCCCTTGTTGGGAATTTTTAGTTTTTTATGTAATTTTACTTCTTTTTCCTATTTAATTCTGGGTTATATTTATTTGTAATAACTTATGGGAATTTTAGTAAAAAAGGGAGGGTCACTTATGCATGTATAAGGGTAGATATCATGTTCATAGGTTTACTATTCTTTTGAAATCATGTCCTGCTTTCACTTATGCATTTTCACATAGAAATCTTGTCCGCAAATTCTACATTTTTTAGAAACCATGTCTATAGGTTCTGCATTTCATACATAGAGATCATTTCGATAGGCTTCTGCCCTTCTGCATTCCATATATATAGAAACCATGTCTATAGCTTCTTCATTTCATATAGAAACCATGTCTATAGGTTTTTGCATCTCTGCATATCACGTAGAGATTATGCCTATAGGGAACCATGTCTATAGGAAACCATGTCTCTGTGTGTTTTCGTTTACCGCTTTCCTTTAATGTTCTTGTAATCATGAGCAATTATTGTAATTGTTACTTATGAACGTGAAAATACGTGACAACTTGTTTAATTATTGTGACTTCATATTCAACATCATCTTCCACTTGTGCAAAACTAGAAATAGCAACGCTTATAATGAGTGGTCGCCCTTCTAATATTATCACCCCTTAAATCCGGCAAAGGCATATTTCTGGTAGAATCAGCAATCAACGATGTAGTCGACGGTTCCATGCCTTTCCCTCTTGAGTTGTCCGCTCAAGGGTTCCTGTCTAATACCCCATAGAAACATTACTTTATTTAATTGTGCATGTATCATTGTCAAAACCTAGCTAAGTCAGTTATGTTGTCCGCATAATGACTCTTTAAGATATCCTTGTCTAAAGTTCACTAGGTTTCCTTAGAACCCAAACGGACCATACCATGTTATGTGCATTTATTTGGAGAATTAAATGCTGCTCATGCCAATTATTGATATTTAAATAACCGAGTCTGGCGAGGGTAGGGGCCTAACACTTGTTTTGCAGATATGAGGCACAAGGTCCCCAGATTCGGCATGGTCACCAACATCCACCCGAAATTACTAAATTGGTGGATAGATCTTCATTCCAGTAATCAGACCCTTGTCTGAAAATACTTTGGGAATCTACCTTCCTTTCTGTAAATGCAACCCAACAACAAAATTACTGAAGCTGCTACCATGTTTTAGGATTGCGATAGGCTTGTGTTTCACTTCGGGGAGATTGAGATGACACCCCTACTAGAGGAAGTAGGAGGGTTGGATGGTATACCATGGGAAACTCCGGGTCTACTAATTCCATAGAACCGCAAGGGTCAAGGTTTTCTCAAAATAATGGGTTTAAAGAAGAATCCGGATTTAACTTGCTTGAATGAGTAGTACATTCTTTTTGAATATTTGTATGAAAGGTACGGTCACAACAAACCTTACAGTACTTATCCTGACGAGTTTGCCCTTACATCATTGGGGCATATTCATCTGAGGGTATTTTTCTTCATGTTCTGCTTCTTGGGGATGATAGTATTTCCTATGAAGAAGGCTAGGACCCATGCCAAACTAGCCATGGTCACCAGGACTTTAATTGAGGTAATTTGCGGGCAGCCATTAAGCATAGTGCCCATGAATATTGCAGAGATGTACCGAGCCCTAGAAAAGTGTCAACAGGGAGCCAAGCACTTCGAGGGTTGCAACTTGTTACTCCAACTCTGGCTCATGGAGCACTTCCAGAAAGGTGAATATCGTCAAGAGATCCAGCGTAGGAATTGGGACGATCATATTGCCTTCCATCAGCCAAGACAAATGAATTATATGCCCAACATGTTTTCTCAGCCAGAGGATGCCAAAGGATGGGTAGAGCTGTTTGAAAACCTGAAAGAGAACCAAGTACGATGGATGTTCGAATGGTTCCCTACTGAAGAGTTCATTCCTCGATCTCGAGATGCACCATTTCTAATACTTATCGGTTTGATGGGAACTTACCTTTATGTCCCTCTTCAAGTTATCAGACAGGCTGGTAGGAAGAAGGTTATACCAAGGATTGACAAGATGAGTCACTCCAGGGCCGAGTTTCAAGATAATGATAGCGCTTCCAAGTGACAAGCTCAACATATGTGGCACTGAAAATCATCGTGGGAAGGGGCACTATTGATCCATACAGGTACCATGCTAGTTATACTCCATACTATCCAGTTGGTTAGAAGAAAATCATAATGGTCTAGGTCAACCCGGATTTGCTCGAGATCACAGGATCATCGATGAAAAGGCTGAAGCGCAGGTCAAATACAACCAATTACACAAAAGGATTCAAGAATGTGAAAGTGAGCACCGTGAAATTCAAGAAGCCAACCAAAAGCTGATTAAATAATGGAAAGACATGGCTGTCAGCGCCAACAAATGACTAGGATACTTAGACCGGAGTTTAGTAGAGCTGGGAAGCTAATTCGCCAGAAGGATCAAGGACTGCCAGGATACCAAGGGAAATGAAGACGAGCACCTAGCTAGAACCTACTTGTTGCTGGGACTTCGCGAGCTGGTACAGCTGTTCGATGGAGCCAAAGATGCTGAGTCTGAGGAAGGTCCTTCTGAGACCAAATAGATAGGAATTTACCTTTTTAGTTTATGAATGTAATAAGGCCAATGGCCATTAATGACATTTTATTTCTTGTTATTTAGTGTCGTTTTGGGATTTGTCTTATTTTTATCAATTAAATAAGGCATTTAGCATTATAGGTTCTCCAAATCAATTTGTCGCTAGGCCTACCTCGAGCATATGAGGCTCCCAAATTAGGACACAATTTACATTCATTCACTGTGTGTTTAAATATTGTAACATCTTCTCTTATAATCCTCACTAACTTGTTACCTTGTTTTCTTTTTGCTTTGTTTATTCCCCTCCCCAAAGGTTAGTTCGTGCACTCGGGCATCATCATTATACTCTACAAGATCCAAGTGCCCTCCACCTACTGCTCCTCCTAGTCCTATCAGAAACAGGAACAGAGAAAAAATGAAAGATTTGAGCAACACCAGGAAAGAGAATTCAGTTGAACGGGTAGAGGTTACTTAGGGTATTCAGGTTTCTAAGGAAAGTGCCTCTCAGTTCGAGCAGAAGTTGTTGAAATTTCAAGAAGAACTGGACCAAGTTCGGAACTTGACAAGCTTATCGGTTTTGCTCACCACCCCAGATGTTAGTTTCCCAAACGCTCAAAACCCCACACCTCCACAAAACATTCCAAAATCATAAAACCACTCCGCTCCTCACTACCACTGCAACATTTGTCATACATCTAACAATACTCAATTGCACATCGTGGAACCGGTGAACTCCAAAAATGACCATTTTCACCCTCACCACAACATCCTCATCTATGTGGAAACTATGTTGCATCCTACTCAACCCATTTTAAACACACCCAAGTCTAATGATAAAGACTCACTTATCAGGAATCTGGCAGAGAAAATCAATAAGCTGACTAGCACAATTCAAAGCATCGAGGGAAGTAAAGGGATTGAAGTGATAAATTACAAAGACCTTTGCATTCAACCCGATGTCGAACTACCCGAGGGGTACAAACCTCCTAAGTTTGAGATCTTTGACGGTGTAAGGGATCCGAGAGTTTATCTATGAACGTACTGCGACAAACTGGTCAGAGTAGGGAAGGACGAGAAGATTCGCATGAAGCTCTTCATGAGGAGTCTAAAGGGAGATGCTCTTTCTTGGTACATCACCCAATGCCCAAAGAAGTTGTCGAATTAGATAAAGAAGAAACCTACGGAGAAAATGCGTCGTATGGCATCCACTTTCATGGACAGGTTCAGATTCAACACAGAAAATGTGCCAAATGTGTTCTACATCCAAAACCTAAAGAAGAAACCTATGGAGACATTTCGCGAGAATGCTACTCGTTGGAGATCAGAATAAGATAAGGTACGACCGGCATTAGAAGAAGAACAAATGAACAGTTTTTTCGTCGAGCTCAAGACCCACAATGCTATGAAAGGTTGATGCTAATTGAAAGCCAGAAATTTTTCGAAGCTAGGGGAGATCGAGGAAGGTATCAAAAGTGGTATGGTCACAAAATTTGAAGCTTTGCAGGCTACCAACAAAGCTCTGCAGTCTAGTGGCACGTCCAAGAAAATGGACGTGAGCGTCATGATGGTTGCACAGAGAACAAAGTACCCAAACAAATACCAAACCTACCCAATACCTCCACTTACATATCAACCTACCCCAAATTACCAATCACCTCCACCTCCCACATACCCACCCACTTCACCGAAATACTCCCAACCAGCACATGTTTACCAATCCTACAATACTCAACCGTCTCACTATCAGTCACCTCCACCACATCAAAACTTCCCTAGACCTTGACCGAATTTCAATCGCAGACCTCCAAAACAGTATACCGCCATTGCTGAACCAATTGACCAGCTGCACGAAAGACTCAAATTTAATGGTTAAGTCAACCCTATTCCTACCGTAACTCCAAAAAGTCCTTCCAAATGGGTCAACCCAAATAAAATATGTGCATACCATTCTAGCATGAAAAGGCACACCATTGACGAGAGCCGCTCCCTGAAGAATAATATCCATGCTTTGATTGATAACAAGATCATCGTGGTAAAGAAGCCATCCCTGAATGTCCACAATAACCCTCTACCTGACCACAAGGGTGGAGGTGTTCATATGATTCAGATAGAAAGTGATTGGGATCCAAGGGATCAATCGGTTTGATCACAGAAGGAGATGATCCAAAGAAGCCAACAGTCACCCTAAAAACAATTGTAGTCAAAATTTAGCCATCTAAAGATAAAAAGGTGAACATGTCCCTACCACTTGACTTTGAAACACCAGCTTTTGCAAAGGCACCAACACCAATTGAGGTCGAGTTTGGCTCCCCAAAGGCACTTTGAAGTTGATGTAGTACCTTTCAAAGCAAGGGTGCCCGTTCCGATATCAATGATAGACATAAAGCCATTCCACCTGAAAGCCGTACTATAGTACTACACAGCCGAGGAAAGAAGGAAAGGGAAAGCAAAGTTCGGGGAGGGAGTTGTAGCATAGGGTTTGACAAGGACCGGCAGAGCTTACACTCCAGAACACTTGGCTGAGTCAAGTAAGCAAACCTTTGGTACACAAATCATCACCAAAACTAGGCCCGATGATCTCTGGAGGAAGATACAAGCAAAGGAATACTCAGTCATTGGTCAGCTTAACAAAATACCGCTGCAGATTTTTATCCTTGCTTTGTTACAGAGTTCCGATGCATACAAGAATGCCTTGCTAAGAGTGCTGAATGAGGCATATGTACCTAGCAACATCGCTGGAGGAGAAATGGAAAACATGGTGGGGAAAGTATTAGAGAGTCACAAGATCACTTTCCATGAAGATGAGTTGCCATTTGAAGGTTTGAGTCACAACAAGGCGTTGCACATCATCGTGCAGCGCAAGGATAATTTTATCACCCGGATCCTAGTTGATGGAGGGTTCAGTCTAAACATCTGTCCACTGGTGACACTTAGGATATTGGGTAAAGAGCTGCATGAAATGAAGGACGGGGCCATCAACGTTAAGGCTTTCAACGGGTCTCAAAGATCTACCATTGGGGAAATTAGCTTGTGTCTAAAAATGGGGCCCACTTGGTTTGATGTTGCTTTTTGAAGTAATAGACGTACCAGCATCTTACAACTTGCTTTTGGGACGACCTTAGATTAGTTCCACTGGGGATGTAGCATCATCCCTACATCTGGCAGTAAAGTTTGAGTGGAATTACCAAGAGGGTAATTATTCACGGCGACGGTAGCAATCCCATATACAGTCTCCAAACCATTCCGGCTATCGGGGGAGAAGGAAGATAGGTGGAGAAACTTACCATCACATCAAACGAGTCAACACCGTCGATAAGGATAAGTGGTGGGATAACAAAATTAAAAGCAAACTGAACTGGAGCGGGTATGAGCCTGGCAAGGGACTCGGCAAGAATCTCCAACGAATTGTTAAGCCCATCAAGCTCAAGAAACACGCCACCATGGTGCGGTCCTTACTACCCATTGGAGCAGCTAATACCTCATTTGGAGCAGACCTTCCAACCGGCCAAGGTTATCTACAGTTCAGAAGAAGAGAAAGCATTAGCAATGATGAGGAATTTGTTCCTAGAAGACGATAACATGGACTGCTGTGTCATTTTTTAGGAGGAGTGGGAGGAAGGTCCTTCTATACATGGCGTAAGCGGAGGAGCACGCCCCAAGAATTGGACTGTCAAAACCACCATAGCCCGGCGTGCCTCGGGTTACCAAGGCGGAACAAGCACCATGCACTATTTTATTTTACTAGTTACTTTCCTTTAGCACTTTTGTATTTGCAAAAAAGAGCTCCGATGATCAAAACATTTATGGAATTTATCAAAGCACTTTGGTTTCTTGTAAATATTACTCTTATTACTTTCTCTCATTTACTTTATTTGTAGTATTACTATTACTTATCTTGATGAACCAATGACTATGACATACAACGAGGCAATGCAACAAACGGACATAGACTCAGAGGAAGATGATATACCGGATGAGATTGTTAAAGAAGTTGAGAATTTTGAGAATGGACCTAAGTCCAATTTGGACGAGACTGAGGTTATCAATTTGGGAGATGCATAAAATGTTAAAGAAACTCGCATCAGTGTTTATCAGTCACCGTCAGAAAAGGAAGAGTACACAGAATTTCTAAAAGCATATGAGGATATATTCATCTAGTCATATGATGACATGACTGGTTTGAGTACATCTATTGTGGCACACAAACTGCCAACTGACCTAACATGTCCATCGGTAAAACAGAAGCTCAAGAAAATTCAAACCTGACATGAGTTTGAAAATCAAGGAGGAAGTCACCAAGCAAGTCAAAGCTAAGATTCTCAGGGTAGTAGACTATCCGATACGGTTGGCCAACATTGTCCTAGTACCGAAGAAGTATAGGAAGGTCAGAGTCTGTGTCGACTACCAGGATCTTCATCGGGCCAGGCCAAAAGACGACTTCCCCTTGCCAAATATACACATCCTGATTGACAATTGCACCAAGCATGAACTGTAGTTATTAGTTGATTATTTTGCTGGGTACCATCAGATATGGATGGATGAAGAAGATGCTGAGAAAGCGGCTTTCATTACACCGTGGGGAATGTATAGTAACAAAATGATGCCATTCGGACTAAAGAATGCTGGGGCCACCTACCTGAGGGCCATGACTACCATTTTCTATTACATGAGACTTATGTAGATCGAGGTGCATATAGATGATGGCATCATCAAATCCAAGAAAGCCACTTATCACATGGAAGATTTGAGGAAGTTCTTCCACAGATTGAGAAAGTATAACCTAAAATTGAATCCCGCAAAATGTGCATTTGGAGTTCCAGCTGGAAATTGCTTGGGTCCATCGTGAGTCACCGGGGAATAGAATTGGATACATCAAAGGTCAAAGCTATTCAAGAATTGCAACCGCCAAGGAACGAGAAAGAATTAAATGAGCTTCTTGTGGAGACTTAACTACATCAGCCGGTTCATAGCACAATCTACTGTAATCTGTGAGCCGATCTTCAAAATGTTGAAGAAGGATGCCACTACCAAATGGACTGATGATTATCAGAAAGCCTTCAACAGAATCAAGGAGTACCTATCCACACTGCCATTTTTTGTCCCACCCAAGGCGGGCAGACCTCTGTTGCTCTACCTTGTAGTATTGGATGGAGCATCCGTTTGTGTCCTAGGTCAGCATGATGAAATAGGGAAAAGGAGCAGGCCATCTATTATCTCAGTAAGAAGTTCACCCCATACGAGGCCTAGTATTCTCTATTGGAATGCAGTTATTGTACTCTGAAGCCGAGGCACTATTTCTGTGCTTATACTACATATCTCATATCAAGGATGTATCCTTAGAAGTAACTCTTCCAGAAACTCATGCCCACTGGCAAGCTTGCCAAGTGGCAAAGCCTGTTGAGTGAATTTGACATTGTCTACGTGACTCAGAACGCAGTCAAGGGACAAGCACTAGCAAATCACCTTGCAGATAATCCTGTGGACGGAGAATACAAATCCTTGAAGATGTATTTTGCTAATGAAAATGTATCCTTCATAGGAGAAGACATTGCAGAATCCTACGATGGTTGGAGGATATTTTTTGATGGAGCAGCGAATTTCAAAGGGTTAGGCATAGGAGTAGTCCTAGTGTCAAAAATCGGTTAGCATTATTCGGTATCCGCCAAGCTTAGGTTCCCCAACACTAACAATATGACCGAGTACAAATCTTGCATCTTGGGGCTCAAGATGTCCGATGATATGAACATTCAAGATTTCTAATGAGTGGAGATTCAGACTTGCTAATACATCAGGTCTTAGAAGAATGGGCATCAACGAACTCCAAGATACTCCCATACCTACATCATGTACAGGAGTTGAGAAAGAGGTTCACGAAGACGGAATTCCAACTTGTTCCTAGAGCCCAGAATGAGTTCGCTGATGCATTGGCTACCCTGGCCTCTATGATACAACATCCAGATAAGAATTTCATTGATCCTATTCTCGTGAAGATCTATGGTCAGCCAGCTTACTATGCTCATGCCGAGGAAGAAGTAGACGGAAAACCTTGGGTTCATGATATCAAGGAATATTTGGAAAAAGAAGAATATCTCAAGCTCGCAAATACTACTCAAAAGCACACATTTCGGAGACTGTCTAACAATTTTTTTCACATCGGAGCAATCCTATATAAGAAGAATCCAGATTTGGGATTACTAAAGTGTGTCGATGAAAGGGAAACGTCCAAACTGCTGGAGGAAATTCATGTCGGGACCTGTGGTTCGCATATTAGCGGTTTTGTCTTAGCAAAGAAGATACTTCGTGCTAGTTACTTTTGGATGACTATGGAAACGGACTACATCCAATACGTCTGAAGATGCCACCACTGTTAGATACATGCCGACATGATAAAGGTGCCTCCAAATAAGCTTAATGCAACAAGCTCGCCATGGTCGTTCACCGCATGGGGATGGACATTATCAGACCAATCAAACCTTCCACATCAAATGGGCACAGATTTATCCTAGTAACAATTGACTATTTCACCAAATAGGTTGACGCGGCATCTTACAAAGTAGTGACCAAGAAAGTCGTGACAGACTTTGTCCGCGGCCGTATCGTTTGTCGATTTAGAATTCCAGAGTCAATCATTACTGATAACGGCTCCAACCTCAACAGTGATTTGATGAAATCCATGTGTAAAACCTTTAAGATCAAACACAAGAATTCTACAGCTACAAACCTCATATGAATAGAGTCGTAGAATCCGCCAATAAGAATATCTAGAAGATACTGAGGAAAATGATAGAGAAGCATAACCAGTGGTATGAGAAGTTATCATTTGCTTTATTGGGATACTGCACCATAGTTCACACATCAACTGGGGCAACTCCCTACATGCTGGTTTATGGTACAGAAGCGGTCATTCCCGTCGAGGCAGAAATTCCCTCCCTAAATACAGGAAGTAGAACTCGACGATGCAGAGTGGGTGTAGAGTCGTTACGAGTAGTTGGCTCTTATAGATTGGAATAGAATAAATGCAGTTTGCCACAGTCAGCTTTATCAAAACAGAATGTCCAGAGACTTCAACAATAGAGTCAAACCAAGACGGCTCACACCGGGGCAGCCGGTGTTAAAGAAGATTTTTCCACATCAAGATGAAGCCAAAGGGAAGTTCTCTCCCAACTGGAAAGGCCCATATATGGTTCATCGGGTTCTAATAAGAGGAGCCCTTATAGTTGCAGAAATGGACGGAGAAGTTTGGCCAAACCCAATCAATTCAGATGTAGACAAGCGATACTATGTGTAACCATTTATGATTTCCTTATGTAATATGAACTGCGTCTTACTTGATTCCCGTTTATGAGGGGATACATAGGAAGCCTAATGGGTTCGGTCGCAATTCATTAAATTTTAATTTCACCCTGCAATGGAAACTAGGGCCTCCTCAAAATTCCAAAGTAATTTCAGCCGATCATCACAAGCAGCCGTCAAAAGTGCCAGCCCAGTAAACTGGGGCAAAATTTTAAGAAGGACCCTAAAATTTCGAAGCAAGAGAGATTGCAATATCTTGAGCCGTGTCGCGGTCGTTGGTTCATCTAATGGAAACTATTCTTAATTATGTATTTATTCTATATTTCTACTAAATCATGCATGTCTGTCACCAAAAATTGTTCTCTTTAGCAACGTTACCCCAATGGTACGTACAGTATCACCATATCAGAATCAAGCAGATCATGTAGAGCCAGTAGGGACACAGAACTAACATTTCACCATTACGAAACTCACGATTTTTGTTTACATGCAGGCACCCAAGTCATAAATTTACATACTCATACTGTTCAGGAATACAACCCTCAGAATTATCACTTTGCAACCACTATCGACATACAATACCCCCAGCAACCGCAATATGACAATCAGCTGTCAGCTGTTAGCTAATAATTTTTATCACTATTCACCTTTTATTTCTTTGCATTCTATAAGGCTACCTTTCTGCCTTTCGGGGTTAAGCTCTACCTCCATCTGCATTTCCGGCGTTGCATAAGGCTACTATTCTGCCTTCCGAGGTTAAGCTCTACCTCTATCTGCATTTCCCTACATTGCATAAGGTTACCTTTCTGCCTTCTAAGACTAAGTATTGTCTCCATCTGCATTTCTCTGCATTGCATATGGCTAACTCTCTGCCTTCCGAGGTTAAGCTCTACCTCTATCTGCATTTCCTGTATTGCATAGGACTACTATTCTACCTTCTGAAGGTTAAGCTCTACCTCCATCTGCATTTCCTGCATCGCATAAGGCTACTATTTTACTTTTCGAGGTTAAGCTCTACCTCCATATGCATTTCCCTGCATTGCATAAAGCTACCTTTCTGCCTTCTGAGACTAAGCATTGTCTCCATCTGCATTTCTCTGCATTCCATAAGGCTACCTTTCTGCCTGCCGAGGTTAAGCTCTACCTCCATACATTCATGCATTGCATAAGGCTACAATTCTACCTTCCGAGACTAAGCTTTGTCTCCATTTGCATGGCTGAAAAATCACCACTTTATTTTGCACATGCATGGATGAAATATCTCCACTTGTACTCTTATCTTGCATGGCTGAAATATCACCACTTCATATTGCATCAGCTGAAATATCGCCATTTTATTTACTCCTTGCATCGTCTGAAAGATCACCACCTTTATTTACATCTTGCATGGCTGAAATATCGCCACTTCATCTTGCACCAGCTGAAATATCACCACTTCATCTTGCAACGGCTGAAATATCGCCACTTTATTTACTCCTTGCATCCGCTAAAAGATCGCCACCTTTAATACATCATGCACCGGTTGAAATATCGCCACTTCATCTTGTATCGGCTGAAATATAGCCACTTTATTTACTCCTTGCATCGGCTGAAAGATCGCCACTTTATTTACATCTTGAATCAGCTGAAAGATCTCCACCTCTTGCATCTCGTGGCTGAAAGATCGCCAAACTATCTAAAGGCATCATTGTTCGAAGGGACCATCTTTAGAGCCCGAGAACACCATGCCATGACCTGAGGACCCCTTTTATCTCTTGCATATCATGATTCAAAGGCATCATAGCTTGGAGGCATCATTCTCATAGCCCGAGAGCATCATTTCATGGCCTGTGAATCCTTTATTATACGTTCCATGGCCCAGGACACCATGGTCCGAGGACATCATCTTAACCGTCCAAAGAAAGCACTCATGGTCCGACAGGAAATTGCATCACGTATAAATTTATGCACAAAATATGAGCGTCTTATTTATTTAAAGGTAAACCAGCAAGCAACGACCATCTCGGCAAGAGTAATCCTGCATCGGTTCTGGCAACCCTACAAGACTCTTAACCACCCATCCCAACTTTAACGTCGCGTCTGTTCTTGAAAAACCTCCATCGGCATACTTCAGCGATGGATCATAAACTACATACGGCCCGATTCTTGTTAGACCAGGGATATGTAGGCAGCTCAGAAACCAGAGCACGGTCAACCTTTTCAAACCACTTCGCCCAGTCAAATGGTCATCATATCTTTATCCGACAACTCTTTCATCCCTCCCGCGTAAAGAGGGGCAGCTGTTGATACCAAATTTTTTTTCTGTATATATTTTTATGTGAAAATGTTTTCAAAATAGAATATATGCATATATAAGCATGTTCACGTGTTTTATTATTATTATTCTCAATTTTTTTAGATTTTAAACTAATTTATTGTTGTACTTTTGAAATACAAAAACCAATAACTGAACCCAAAATTATCATCTTGGTGAATAATTTATTTTATTCTCATATTTATACCAAAACATAGTTAAGGTAATTTTTATATATTTTTACAACTTTATTTGGTATTTTAAAAGCTAAATCATATAATTGTAATTTTAGCCTACTTTAAGATTTAATAGAATTTTATAATTAAAATTGGTTCCAATAGTTTTAAATTAATCTTTATATATTGTTAACTAATCCAGTACATTTAATTAGTTTTCAAAATCATATTTACTAATTTTTATAAAATAAAAGGGAAAACTAGCTATTTAAAAACTAGCCTCATTTTATTTCAATTATAGCCAAATTTGACAACCCCAATAACCCAATTTCAAATCCTCAATAACCTGGTCCAATTATGATATAACCCGCCCAGACCCGTTTATCCGACCCGCCCGTTCCTCTCTATTGATCAAGGTCGTCGATCAATTGTGATCAACGGCCACGATAGCCCCCTTCCTTTTTAATTTCCCACATGCCCCTAACCCTAATCACCTTCACCTAATCAGCTGTCTTTGAACCCTTTATTTCTGAAACTCTCTCTAACCTTCCTTAACCCTAATCGTCTTCAACCGTGAAACCCACCGGAAGCCATGGCTTCTAAATCCATGGTAGCCTTATATCACCTCTTATTACTCCTATGTGCTCGATACTTGAAGGTTCATGGCTAGACCTTGATGGTCTTCATCGAGACCTTTGTTGGTTCGAAGTTTTACGGCCATTGTTGGCCTTGCTCTGGTGTATTCTGGTCTTCTGAGCCTGATTCTGCTTCTCCGGCTCCGGTCGGCAACCCCTTTTAAGCCTTTCTCATTTTAGGATTATTCTGAATCCCCTCAAGGTTTACCTCCGATCTTTCTAGATTTGTTGCGTATCCATGCTCTATTTGAGTTTTCAAATTCTTTTCTTGATTTGATTTTTTCAAAAATCACTTTCAAAAAGCCGCCTCTTTTCGATCTAGGGTTTCTAATATGTTCAAATATTTCTATGATTTTTTCTTTTTCGTTTATGTGTATTTTTCTCTATTGTGTTCTTGTAGCGTGTTCTTATATGCTTCTCTTGCTATTTTTCCTATATTGTAGTCTCTTAAGACCCTACTGTGCTCTTGTATCCCTCTATTGTGTTTTTTATATCCCTTTCTTCTACTATGTTCTTGTGTTTTCTTTCTATCCTACTCTTATATGTTTATCTCACTGTGTTTTCCTATATGTTTTTTTGTTATTCTTTTTTGGTGCTCTTGTGTTCTTCTACTATATTTTTACCAAGTTCTTAGGGCTCCTTGTTTTCCTTCTGTTGAACCTTGTTTGAGTTCTTCTAAAAAAGACCTCTTTAAGCATGTTTCTTCTACTGTATTTTTAAGTATTTTACTATTTTTTCCTCTCTTCTGAACTTTGGTTAAGTTCCTTCTAAAAGTATGTTCTTCTACTATATTTGCTATTATGTTCTTAAGTGTTCACTGTTTTCTCCTCTACTGAACCCTGTTTAAGTCCCTTCTAAAAGGATTTTTTCTTAAGCATGTTTCTTCTACTTTCATGTTTTTCTCTCGTTATGCTTCGAATCAGTTTCTTCACTATATTTGCTTTGAACCTCCATTATGTTTGCATGTGTTCTCCTGAGTTTCTAAAAGAAACCCCTGAGCCTGTTTCGACTACTTGCTTACTCATCTTTGTATTTGATTCAAGGTGGAAGCCCTAGAATTTGGGGGTGGGGGGGTTCTGCCGAGGTTTGGTCATCTGATTGAACTAAGGTTCTATTTTAGAACACTTGACTCTCTCAGGCTGACTGTTGAACTAAGTCCGACTTCTTTGCTCTGAACTTTTAAATTTCTTCTACACTAGACTCTTCTACTGGTTAGCATGACAGTCCTTTCATATTTAAGTGTGTCTATATGCTTTATATGTGTGACAAATCTTTCTTCAAAGAGTTTTAGTGATTGATTCAGAATCTCCTTTTAATAGGTCTAATTGATTGAGATGCTCCTTAAGTTAAAACCTTTTCCACCTTTCTGGCTTGGTTCATTCACACCAACTTTTTGGATTTCTGATTTCTTGGCTGTCAATTGATTCTCTTTCCTTAAATTATGCAACCATGTTTTTCATAGATTTTGTCCTTAAATAACCTTTGTGCATTTGCCCCTAATTTACTACTTTGCACAAAGTGTTTATTTAAAATCCTTTCCTTAAATGGTTCTACCCTTTTGAATCTGAATCCCTTAATTAAGGGAAATCTTTTGTAATTGATTTACAATCAGTCTTCAATTATTCTCTTACCTTATTTGCTCATAACTTTCACACTATAAATACATGACCTTCTTTAGCACAAAGCACAAACGATTAACACACTTTAGACTTCACCATCTCACAATCTCGCACACTTAAAGTACTCTGGATTTCCGTTTGCACTTTGGCTTTTAGAAGACTACTGCTTTTCTTACTTGTTTCCCCAAAACTGGTATGTTGTCTTTCTGCTTCATCCGTGTGTGTTTACTTAACAAATCCTACAATTTTGTCTATTTTGTTGTCTATCTTCAATATTAAATATGGTGTTCTCTTTGCATCTGTTGCTGTTGTGAATCCCCATACCCCATTCCCCTTTATGTGTTTGAGTTAAAGTTCAAAGCATGGAAACATCCAAATTGTTTCTCACGTCTGGACTTGATCCTGTAATGGGTCCTAAATCCTAAACAATGTGGCCAACATGGCTGGTTGGGGTGTGCCAGCACCTCCAACTATTGGGTATGACCACCAGCCTGTATTTGCCCTCCCCAGAATTCCCTCTATTGCACTCACACTCATTCCTAGCTTCTAAGTGCTGCCCGCCTCCTGTGAGCCATGCTTTGGGACCTTGAGTTCCCTCTGAACTTGGACATTTGAGGGCTGGCTTTTCCACACTAGACTATGTCTTAACTCTATAGTGAATTTAGGTGTAAGCACTGACCGGATCCGATGAAGACCTTGGGAACGCTGACACACCCAAACAAATGAGAAAGGCTTTGGATTTGGATCTTTGGAGTTGGTCTACTGCATGCTTCATGTAAGAAACCCGAATCAGCTCTCCTTGGTTGGGAATTTTTAGTTTTGTGATGTTTTTTTACTTCTTTTTGCAATTTAATTCTGGGTTGTATTAATTTGTAATAACTTATGGGGATTTTAGTAAAAAGAGGAAGGTCACTTATGTATGTATAAGGGTAGATATCATGTTCATAGGTTTACTATACTTCTGCAATCATGTCCTGCTTTCACTTATGTATTTTCACATGAAATCTTGTCCACAAATTCTACATTCTTTAGAAACCATGTCTATAGGTTACGCATTTCATACATAGAGATCATGTCTATAGGATTCTGCCCTTCTGCATTCCATATATATAGAAACCATGTAGATAGCTTCTACATTTCATATGAAAACCATGTCTGTAGGTTTCTGCATCTCTGCATATCACGTAGAGATCATGCCAATATAGTTTCCTAAATTCTGCATATGCATATGTCACTAGGAAAACATACTTTTAGGTTTAAATAACAAATAACATTCAAGATACCATGCCTATAGGGCTTCTGCACTCTTATTTCGACTAAAAAAAGTGTTTAGAATCAATAACACTTAGAAAGCATGCATATAGGAGTAATTGATTCATCTGAACTGACCATTCGCTTATGAGTTTAAAAATCAGTGACAACCTTGCTTAAATGTCTGCATAACATATGTTCCTGCAGTCAATAAATCCTTTTTGGAACTAGTATACCTCTCTCGTATTATTAGATAGCATGCCTATAGGTCTCACTTAGGCAAGCTACAGAGTAATTGTAAATTGAATCAGATTCTATCAACTCCAGCTAGCAGGCAGGCCTGACTTGGGCTTCTATCTGAAATATGTAATAGATCAATCCGCCACAGCTCTTAAATTTAATTAGACCATAACCGGTACTGAGACATGCTAAACAATCTTTTCTTTAAGCGACGAGGCATGTTTGAGCCTTTTAATTGTTAGGTGCTTCCCATGTCTGCTTTATATGTTTTGTTTGTCGCCTTAAGCTTTTCTCCTTTAAACCATAAAAGCCCATATCTCCCTTCCATTTAGGACTAGTAGTCCCAAATGCCTCCGGGACTGATAGGATTCGAGACAGGTAGTAGCATGCAATAGGAAAACGAGACCATTTCGCGTTTAATACCTTAACGGGGTAGGAAAGGGTAGATATGAATATGATGATCGGTACGCTAATACCAAGTGTAGTCCCTCTTCTGAGAAGTGATGACCATGTATTGCATTGACGTAATCCATATATTATTTACAAACCTAGGACCCCATTTCCCTTACTTGTTTGTTTTTCAGAATTTTAAAAATGCTCAACTTTCAGCTTGTTTAACTTCTTTACTTTAATTGCTTGCAACAATTATATGAAAATTTCTTTTCCTTTATTCTTTTATTTTTAGAGTTTTCAAACTATTCCCTCAAATTTCCAGCTTTCTTTGCATCTTCAAAACTTTAATTTGTTTGCAGCCATAATTTGACAGTCTCTCATATTTGAAACCTTTGTTCGCTTATTTGTTACTTAAAATCACAATTGTAGCATGGCCGGGAACCACTAGTGGATCTTGAAGGATGCCTAACACCTTCTCCTCGAAATAATTTCTAGCCCTTACCCAAATCTCTGGTCTCTAAATCAAGACCCTCTTAATGCCCAAATGCACTTAATTATTAGGTGACAACTCTTCAATTCAAACCCGATTCTCAAAAGGAAAGAGTTGTCCGTCCAAATGTCATAAATCCGATTTCTCTTGAAAAAGAGGGCATCGACACACCTCCAATCCACTGGTATCGAGTTATAATTAACTTAATAATATCAACTATTGATAAATAAATCAGTTCCAATGCATAATTATAAGTTTCACAACATTTGTTTCCAAAAAGTCAAAAATTGACCCCGGAGAGCTTGGTCAAAACACGAGTTTCAGTTCAAAATCATTCACCCACGAGCCCAAATATATTATTGATTATGGAATCCGACCTTAATTTGAGGTCTAAATATCCAAATTTAAAAATTCCTAAGTTCTACCCAAAAATCCCCAATTCCACTGTAAAAAATCCCTAGATTCTAGGATGAAATCTTGTGAAAAGAAGTAAAAGATTGAAAGAAATGAGTTAAGAATTATTTACCTATGATTTGGGGAAGAATTAGCCTTTAGAAAATCGCCTCTTAAAGCTTAATGGAAAAATGAAGGAAAAATCCTGTCTAAGTTCAAAGTTATCAGCTACAGATATTGCAATTGCGATCTGAGCTTCGCAATTCAAAGAGGCAATCGCAATTGCAAAGCCTTCTCAATCCTATTACCTTTGCAAATGCGAGAAAAGTGTCGCAATTTCAATCACTAACCTCGCAAATGCGAACAAAAGATCGCATTTGCAATCCATACTCCTCCCAGGCTCCCTTCACATTTGCGAAGGAAATTTCGCAATTATGAACAGATGTTGGCTCGTATTCTTTTCAGATTTGCGAGGAGAAGCTAGAAAATGCGACCTCAATAGTGATCGAAAATGTGAACCCTGACCTCGCATTTGCAAGGTCTGAGGCCTGCAACACAGCAAAATCACACAAACTATTTTTCTAATTTCTAAATTACTGCATAACCTATCTGAAACTCACCCGAGGATTCAAAGCTCCAAACCCAACATACACACAAGTCTTATAACATCATACGAACTTGCTTGCGTGATAAAATCACCAAAATAATACCTAGAAACATGTATTTAGCACCAAATTGTATGAAATTTTCAAGATAGTTTCAGAACTTCTATTTTCTTAACCAAAGGTACGAATCACGTCAAATTAACTCTGTTTTATAGCAAATTTCATAAACATGACTTAAATATTATATTCAAACTGTACCGGGTTCTACAACCAAAATATGGGACCAATACTAATGAGACCAATCATTAATTAATTCCTTTAGTTCCTTAGATTTTCAGTATTACAATTTTCATCAAAAGTTCATTGCTCGGGCCCTCGAAATTCGATTCTGGGCATACGCGCAGGTCTCATATTTTACTACGGACCCTCCAGGATTATCTGAACATAGGTCTGGGTCCATTTACCCAAAACGTTGACTGAAATCAACAAAAATCAACTTCTTAGGCCAAGAATTATCATTTCATATTTTTTCACATAGAGGCTTTCCAGAAACATATCCGGACTACGCACATAAATCGATGAGAGATAAATGTGCTTTTTAAGGCCTCAAAACACTTATTCAATATCTAAAACAGAAGATGACCCCTTTGGGTCATCACATTCTCCATATCTCAAATAACCTTCCGTAACGGATATAGAAAAGTATCTGACCCAATGAAAAGATGGGGATATCTGCTCCGCATATCGGACTCGGACTCCCAAGTAGCTGCCTCAACAGGCTGACCTCTCCACTGCACATGAACCGAAGGATGGCTCTTTGACCTCAACTGACGAACTTGCCGATCTAGAATAGCTATAAGCTCCTCCTTGTAGGTCAAACCCTTTTCCAACTAGACAGTGCTGAAGTCTAACACATGGGGTGGATCGTCGTGATACTTCCAAAGCATGGACACATGAAACACTAGATTCACTACTGATAAACCTGATGGCAACACAAGCTTGTAATCCACCTCACCCACTCTCCGAAGAATCTCAAAAGGCCCAATGAACCTAGGTATTAACTTGTCATTCTTCCCAAACTGCATCACACCCTTTATTGATGAAACCCGAAGCAACACTCTCTCTCCGACCATGAATGCCATGTCACGAACCTTATGGTCGGCATAACTCTTTTGGCTGGACTAAGCTATACGAAGTCTCTCTTGAATGATCTTAACCTTATCCAATACATCCTACACCAAATCTATACCTAATATCTGAGCCTCGCAGGCTCAAACCATCAGACTGGAGATCGACACCGGCTACCATACAACGCCTCATAGGGGGCCATCTAGATGCTCGATTAATAATTGTTGTTGTACGAAAACTCCGCTAACGGCAAGAATTGATCCTAAGAACCTCCAAAGTCAATCACACAGACGCGGAGCATATCCTCCAAAATCTGAATAGTACGCTTGGATTTTCCATCTGTTTGAGGATGAAATGTTATGCTTAACTCCATCCGCATACCCAACTCACATTGTACTGCCCCTAGAAATGCGATGTAAATCATGTACCTTGATTAGACATGATAGACACATGTACACCATGAAGATGAACGATCTCACAAATATAAATCTCTGCCAACTGCTCCGAAGAATAGAAAACTACCACAAGAATGAAATGCACTGACTTAGTCAACATATCCACAATAACCCATACTGCATTGAACTTCCTCTGAGCCCATAGGAATCCAACAACAAAATCTATAGTGATACACACCCATTTCCACTTACGAATCTCAATATTCTGAAGCAAACCACCAGGTATCTGATGCTCGTACTTTACCTGCTGACAATTCGAACACTGAGCTACGTATGCAATAATATCCTTCTTCATCCTCCTCCACCAATAATGTTGCTGCAAGTCCTGATACATATGGTGCCAGATGAATAGAATACCGGGAACTATGGGCATCCTCTAGAAACAACTCACAAAGCCCATCCACATTAGGCGCTCAAACACGACCATGCATCATCTCCAACTATAGCCTTCTTGGCATCACCATGTCGTACCGTGTCCCTAAGGACAAACAAAGTAGGGCCATCATACTGGCGCTCCCTGATATGCTCAAACAAGGAAGACCGAACGACTGTGCAAGCTAAAACATGACTGGGATTAGAAACATCCAACCTCACGAACTGATTGGCCAAAGCCCGAACATCTAATGCAAGTGGTCTCACCGACTGGAATATACACAATACTACTCATACTAGCTGACTTCCTACTCAAAACATCGTCCATCACATTGGCCTTCCCGATATGATACAGGATGGTGATATCATAGTCTTAGTCTTTCAATAGCTACAACTACCTCTTCTACCTCAAATTGAGCTCTTTCTGCTTGAAAAAATACTGCAAACTCTTATAATCTGTGAACACCTCATATGACATGCCATATAAATAATACCTCCAAATCTTTAGTGTGTGAACAATGGATAGCTCCAAGTCATGAATTGGATAATTCTTCACGTGAATCTTCAATCGTCGCAAAGCATATGCAATAACCTTGCCATTCTACATCAACACCACACCAAGTCCAATACGAGATGTGTCACAATATACTGTATAGGGTCCTGAACCTGTAGGCAACACCAACACAAGCGTTGAAGTTAAAGTTGTCTTGAACTTCTGAAAGCTCTCACACTCGTCCGACCATCTGAACGGGGCACCCTTCTTGGTCAACCTGGTCATCGGTGCTGCTATGGATGAAAACACCTCCACAATACGGACGGTAATAACCTACCAACCCCAAGAAACTTCGAATATCAATAGTTGATGCGGGTCTAGGCCAGTCCTTGACTGCCTCAATCTTCTTAGGATCCATTTGAATACTCTCTACTGATACAACGTGACCCAATAAAGCAACTGAAGTCAACTAAAACTCATATTTTGAAAACTTAGCATATAACTGGCTATCTCTCAGAGTCTGAAGAACGGTCCGAAGGTGTTGTTCATGCTCCTCTCTGCTAAGGGAGTAGATCAAGATATCATCAATGAAAACAATCACGAAGGAATCCGGATAGGGCTTAAACACCCCGTTTATCAAATCCATAAATGTTGTTGGGGCATTTGTCAAGCCAAATGACATTACTTGGGACTCATCATGCCCATATCGAGTCCGAAAAGCTGTCTTAGGGACATCGGATGCCCTAATCCTCAACTGATGGTATCCAAACCTCAAATCAATCTTCAAAAACACCTTAGCACCCTAAAGTTGATCAAATAAGTCAACAATCATCGGTAATGGATACTTGTTCTTGATGGTGACTTTGTTTAAATGCCGGCAATCTATGCACATCCTCATCGACCCATCCTTCTTATTGACAAACAACACTGGCGCACCCTAAGGCGAGACACTAGGTCTAATAATGCCCTTATCAAGAAAATCTCGAAACTGCTCCTTTAATTCTTTCAACTCTAGCAAGGCCATATAGTACGGAGGAATAGAAATGGGATGAGTGCCTGGAGACAAATCAATGCAAAAGTTGATATCCCTGTCAGGAGTCACCCGCAAGAAATACCTCTAAGAAATCTCGTACAACTGGTATAAAATCCTTGGAAGGAACCTCTACACTACAATCATGAACATAAGCCAAATAAGCAAAACATCCCTTCTCGACCATACGTTGAGCCTTCATATAAGAGATGACCCTACTGGTAGAAAAACCATGAGTCCCTCTCCACTGCAATCGAAGAAAACCCAGCAATGCTAAGGTCACGATCTTGGCGTGACAAACCAATATGGTATGATAAGGTGACAGCTAATCCATCCCTAAAATGACATCAAAATCAACTATATCGAGAAGTAAGAGATCTACACTAGTCTCAAGATCCCAAATGGTAAGCACACACGAACAATATACACGATCTACAATAATAAAATCCCTCACCAGTGTGCACACATATACGGGAGCACTCAAAGAATCACGAGGCACAACTAAATAAGTAGAAAATAGAAAGACGCATAGGAGTATGTAGACCTTGGATCAAAAAGAACAGAAGCATCTCTAAAATAAACCGTAACAATACCAATGATACAGGATTGGAGGACTCAGCCTTAGGCCTGTCTAGGAAAGCATGGCATCGGGGTTAGGCCCCACCACCTGAACCATATCCCTACGATGTCCTCCTTTTAGCTGGCCTCTACCTCTAGCAACCTGGCCTCCACCTCTAACGGTCTGGTCTCCACCTCTGGCGGGCTGACCCCTACCTCTAGCTAGCTGAATGGACGGTTTCGGGATCATGGCACGGAAACCCAGTTGTTGTGGCTGAAATCCCCCTTCTCGGACAGGTCCTCTAGATATGCTCAAACTCACGACATTCGAAACATCCATGCTGATACTGCGGCTGAGAAAGCTGAGGCTGACCGTGATAATAACTCTAAAGAGGAGGTGCTCTGATAGGAGCTGGCGGTGCACTATAAGCTAGTTGCCGTGAAGGAGGTACATAAGGGCCACGACCCCCTGAAGCTCCATAGGATGTCTGAAGTGCTAAATAGAAACGGCCTGGGAGGATGGCCCCTACCAAAAGTACCCCAGCTTCCACTGAATCCACTAGTGGGACGAGGCCTCTTGTCTGACCCCTGACCACTCCCCTAAGCTAAAACCATCTCAACTCGTCTGGCCATATTAGTTGCATCTTGGAAATATATCTCACTCCCTGACTACTTAGCCGTCTACAATCTGATAGGCTGAGCAAGTCCCTCAATAAACCTCTTCACTCTCTCTCTCTCTTTCTCTCTCTCTCCCTTTCTCTATCTCTCTCTCTCTCTCTCTCTCTCTCTCTCTCTCTCCCTCCCTCCCTCTCGCTCTCGCTTGCTCTCTCTCTCTCTCTCTCTCGGTAGAAAGTACAAGAAGAGCATGACGGGCCAAATTAACAAATCTGGACTCGTACTAAGTGACGGTCATAGAACCCTATTGAAGGCGCTCGAACTGCCTCCAATAATCCTCTCTGAGTGATAAGAAGATACTTCTCCAAAAATAGCTGAGAGAGTTGGTATCCAAGTGAGAGCTGGTGACCTAGATGGTCTGACCAAACGATAATCCCTCCACCATTTCTTGGAGGAACTTGACAGACGAAAGGCAGTAAATTCGACCCCATTGGTCTCCAATATCCCCATGTTCTACAACACATCGTGACAACTGTCCAGATAGTATCCTCTAAAGATGTACCACCATAGGTAGTGGTGAAAATCTTGGTAAACCTATCCAATCTCCACAAGGCCTCAGAAGACATAGTTGATCCATCGTTGGTCTGTGCTACAACACCCCGTGGAACTACCCTAACTGGTTGAGTTGCTGGAACCTGAAACTTGGGAGCCATCTGCTTCGTAGTATGAGTAGCGGGAGTTTGTGCTCCTCCCCTAGACCGAGAGACGGCTGGTGCTATAGGGAATGAACCGGCCTGAGTAACACTCTCCATAAAGCCCACTAGGCGGACCCAAGCATTATGAAGTACCGGGGTAGCTATGAACCCCTCTGGTATCTGAGCTGGCTTGGCTGAAAGGCCTGGGCCGGAGCCTCCTCATCAAACTCTACCTGAGGCTCCGCCATTGGTGTTGCTGCTCGAGCTTTGGGCTGAGCCCTGACCTCAGCCTCATCCTATACCCCTTGTAGGAGATGCCATTGGGGGCTCGGGCTGCTGATCAGCTGATGAAGCAGTACATGTTCTCGACATCTGTGAAGGAACAAGAGTAGAGAGTATAGTTAGCACTAAGAGATCAAAATCGCACGACAGAGAAGAATAGAAGTGAAATTGTTCCTAACTCTATAGCCTCTAGGGGATAATAATAGACGTCTCTGTATTGATCCCTCAGACTCTACTAAGTATGTTCTTGAATTGTGAGACCTAGGAAATCTAGTGCTCTTATACCAACTTGTCACGACTCAAAATTCCCATCGCCGGGGCCGTGATGGTGCCAACATCGCACTCGCTAGGAAAGCCGATGATAAAATTCTTTTCACTTTTTTCCTAACCTTTTTATAATTAAAATTAACAAACTAAATCTACGAAAATAAAAGCAAAAGTACATAGTTAATTGATTATCCTTATACTATTAACAAAACTGAAACATTTACCACCCAGAAACTGGTGTCAACACTTACGAACATCCAATGAATATCTACAAGTATTGGTCTGAAAGAAAAGTACATCTTTTTAGAAAGAAAATAAAACAAAAATGTAGAACATAGGAGGGGACGCCAGGGCCTATGGACACCTGCAGGACTACCTTGGGTCTCCTTAATTAATGCTTGCAAGCGACCTCTCGATCAGCCACAACCAGCTCCAAAATCTGGACGAAAAGTGCATAGTGCAGTATCAGTACAATCGACCTCATATACTGGTAGTGTCGAGGCTAACCTCGACGAAGTAGTGACGAGGCTAAGGTATGGCATTTATAATATAACCTGCATATAGTTGATAATAAAGCAAAAGGAAGTACGGAACGAAATGGAATAGTAATTTGCAGTAAAAATAAATATGAAACTCAATTATCTTGCCAATAATTAGCTATAGCCAACCCGTTAGAGAGTTACAATGCTACATAATAGAATTGCAGTAGAGGAAGAATAAATAAACAACCAAATGATGTGGTGTGCATCCCGATCAGACCATATAATCAATAACAATGTGAACATTTACTCTTATTAATCCTTGTTGCGGTGTGTAACCCGATCCTACCAGTCCACCCTTATTACTCCTAAATATATCACATGCATTCCTCTTGTTGCGGCGTGTAACCCGATCTCACCTGTCCATCCTTATTACTCCTCGTTGCGACGCGCAACCCTATCCCACCAGACAATCACATTTCACCCTTATTCCTCATATTGCGACATGCAACCTGATCGTACCATATCAGTATCATTCACACAATAAGAACAAGTATTTTACAATTTAGCTCAAACCCTTCACAACATTTATGCCTCAACCAAATCAAATGGAAATCTATACAATTATGAAATCTCACCAATTACTACTACACAGCTAGACCAGCCAAAATGTATCATGCAGCACTAATATGCCAACTTAAACCAATAATGTAATATGATAAAACTACGGCACACTTAATACCTTCAATAAAGAAAACTACATCTAACAAGAAGAAATTAGACACAGAAGCATCAATAAGTATGTAGCAATTAGGATAAGAAGACAATATATTGTGAACAGAGAAGGGAACATACTAAACAATTAATTTGGCGGCGCATAGGTACTCGTCACCATACTTATACACCACACACATGAAATTTCACATAGCAACTAAGTCTGGGATCCCTAATCCCTCGAGTCAAAGTTAAACCAAACATTTACCTCAATCCAACGGCCAATTCAAAGCTCAATTACCGCTTTACCTTTTGATTCCACCTCCAATCCACATAGTATCTAGTCATAATTAACTAAATAGCATCAATTATTGCTAAAGAAATTAGTTCCAATGCATAATTATAAGTTTCTCAGTATTTTTCCCAGAAAGTCAAAAATCGACCCCCGAGCCCACTTGGTCAAAACTCGAGGTTCGACCAAAACACATTCACCCACTAGCCCAAATATGCAATAGGTTTTGGAATCTGACCTCAATTTGAGGTCTAAATTCCCAAATTTTGAAATTCCTAAGTTCTACCTAAAAATCCTCCATTCCAGCATGAAAAACTCTAGATTCTAGGATGAAATCTTGTGAAAAAAATTAAAAGATTGAAAAAAATGAGTTAAGAATCATTTACCTATGATTTTATTGGCCTTTGAAAAATCTCCTCATGAAGTTTAGTTTTTGAAAAATGGGAGAATGAATGAAAAATCTCGTTTAAGTCCAAATTAACAGTTGCAGATGTCGCAATTATGACCTGAGCTTCGCAAATACGAAGCTCGTAATTGCGAAGAGCCTATCGCAATTGCGAAGCCTTCACGATCTTGCTACCATCGCAAATGCAAGGACAGTATCGCAATTATGATCACTGACCTTGCAAATGCAAACAAAAGATCACATTTGTGATCCATACCCCTCCCAGACTCCCTTCGCATTTGCGTAGGAAATTTCGCAATTGTGAACATAGACTGGCCCGGCTTCTCTTCACATTTGGGAGGAGAAGCTCGCAAGTGTGACCTTAACAGTTACCGCAAATGCGAACCCTGACCTCGCATTTGCGACGTCTGAGGCCTGCAACACAGCTGAAGCACACCAACTATTTTTCAAAGTTCCAAATCATTCCGTAGCATATCCGAAACTCACTTGAGCCCTCGGGGCTCCAAACCAAACATGCACACAAGTCTTAAAATATCATACAAACTTGTTCGTGAGATGTAATTGCCAAAATACACCTAGAAATATGAATTTAGCCCCAAATTGCATGAAATTTTCAAGATAGTTTCAATACTTCTATTTTCTCAACCAAAGGTCCGAATCACATCAAATTAACTCCTTTTTTTACCAAACTTCACAGATATGACTTAAATATTATATTCAACCTGTACAGAAGTCCAAAACTAAAATACGGGCCCGATACCCACGAGATCAATCATTAATCAATTTTCTTAATTCCTTAGATTTTCGGTATTACAATTTTCATCAAATATTTAGTTCTCTTTCTTGTGACCTCGGAATTCGATTTCGGGCATACGTCCAGGTCCCATAATTTACTATGGATCCTCCGAGACTGGCCGAACACTTGTCTGGGTCTGTTTACCTAAAACGTTGATCGAAGTAAACAAAAATTAACTTTTTAGGCCAAAAATCATCATTTCATAAATTTTTCACAAAATGGCTTTCCGGATATACGTTCGAACTGCGCACGCAAATTAAGAAGAGATAAAATGAGGTTTTTAAAACCTCGGGACAGGGATTCGAGTTCTAAAATAGCAGATGATCCATTTGGGTCATCACAACTCCAAAAAGTTATTTTTTAAAAAATTTATTCATATCACGCACAAAAATTCAAAAAATAATCCAAAATAGTATTTATTTCCAAATATAACTCTAATTCAAATGTTATTTTAACTTGAATTACTTTTTTTCAACATTTTACGATTTATGTCCATACGCCCACTATATATGGTCTATTATCGACTAATGTTAACATGAATAATCAAACAGTTTGACAAAAATAAAAGTCATAATCAAAACCATCAAGGCCCTTTGGTGATTTATGTGTTTATAAAAGTCAAATGCTATTTTAAGATGATGTGCTAAAGTATTAGCATACTAACAACCTAATTCAATATTCGTTTATTTTTCTTTCCTCTTTTACACCGAAACCTAATTCAATATTCATTAGCATACTAAAGTGAAATTAGACCAAGGCTTCTAATCTAACGGAAGTTTTCCGCACAAAAAATATAAGTTCAATTCTCACTGTCTTATTTTTTTCCCCTGGCCCTTACTTTACTAGTAATTAATAGAAGAATCACAAATACGAGTACAATAATAATGATCTAAGTAAAATTTTGCAAGTGGTGTTTACGGAGGATAGTAAATATATAGACCTTACCCCTATCCCGATGGGATAGAAAGGTTGTTCGCGATAGACCATCGGCTCAGGAAGGCGGAAACAAAACGAAAAGAGACAATATATCAGTACTATCAATAGAAATCATAAAAATATCAGCAATATCATAAAACGATAAAATAGTTGACATGCAATAACAATAACCAGTAATTAAAGGTCGGAGCTACCAAAATAAAAGGATAGTATGGACACAACCTTAACCACTAGCCGTCTAAGATCATCCCTATCAAACTAGCCTCATCCCCGGTATGAAGGAGAAAAACACTCGACTACCTCATAGCCTACAACCCTTATACTTGACATCTACATCTTCTATCAGAAGTCATATTCTTAAAATTTTGTAATCATGTCATGTTCCACCTTATCACCTCCCTATAATACTTTTTATGCCGATCACTACCTCTACAGGTAAAAAAGAATGAATAAAAGCTGGCCAGAAAAGGTAATATAAGTGAGCACAATTAGGAACCGTGAAGCCTCATATTCTAACCTCAAAAAGAAGGATACAACAAGAACTTTTTAACACTCTACTCAAGTGGAAAAAAAAGCTTTACTTTATTACCACAATTTAATAGGATAAAATAAGATAAGGTCAAATGATGCATTGGTCTTATCCTATGATAACTTAGGCCATAATTAAAGTTGTAAGTTCTTTGATTAGCATGCTAGGCGACTACTTAATTACACATGCACAATTTAATAGGTATTAATTATAGCCTAAGTCTAACTTTTTAGTCCAAAGTCTAAAGTCAATAATTTATGGTAGGGCATAACATGAAGTTTGAAAAGAAATTACTTCAGTAAAAGTTTGACACTTCATGAAGTATAAAAAAGAAAAAAATTTACTTCAATAAAAGTTTGGCAGTTCCCTGCCAATTTCATTCATTCATTCCTATCTACCTATCAACAGTTAAAAGAATTTACCAGATCTGTTTGATAAAACCAAATTGTGGGTCCAAATTAAAAATTTCTTGGATCCAACACTGTAATTACAGCTTGTAATTTTTACTTTAGACTGTTCAACGATGACAAAATAGATTAAAAAAATTCTTTCCAAAGGTTAAAAAAACATGTAAATATCAAGAGCATCTAGATGCAAAAGACATCTCGTATTCATTTAGAGTTGAAGAAGGGTGCACTTTAAAGGATATAATTTAGACAGTCTATCCTAATACAGATATTAATAGCTACTTCAACAGTTCAAACCCGTAACCAATTAGTCAGATAAAAATAACTTTAGCATTGCCTTCAAGGTTTCCTTTCAACAAACATATAAATATTGTGTAGAAAAATAGTAAAAAACAATTCATATCTAAAAAATAAGAGAGCTCAATATCCATATTACCAAAGGGGATAAAACTCGTGTCAATAGGTTAAGCCAGCCAGTACTTCCGGTGCAAACATAAATATAATTGTGCAAAAAAAAATCAAGAAGTATTAAAACTTGAAATAATTTAATATGTGATGATTTCAGTAGTAAAATATTAATTATTTAACTCATAAATATTTAAATTTATTATATACTTCTGCACATAACCACCCATGTTAGTGCTAGCAATATAATAACAAACCGTTGTTAAGCTTTACATATTGTAGTTTACTCACATGTATAGGGACTAGGGTGGTACTTACCTTTGCCTAAAATGAATTAGTATAGAGTTTAGAGTATGAGCGCCAACCTATCTAATTTTGAGATAAAATTTAAACATAAAATATTATAAAAGTATTATAAATACAATACCATACTTAAAAGCCGTAAAAAAGATAGCTCGGTATATTAAGTTACCGCTGTACGCGGAGTTCGAGGAAGGGTCGTATCATAAAAATCTATTATACGAGCATTATTTCTGCAAAGATATAAGGTGTTGAAAAATTATAGTGAGAACTATTTAACTTCATGAATAGTAACTATACCATATAAGTGGAAGTATACTTTAGTGGATCAGAAAGTATTTGAGCAATTTAAATTTATGAATTGAGATGTGACTTGTTACCTATTCTAACTAGGCAAAATTTATCATATCTAGGTAAATTTTTGGAGGCAACAAATATACCACAAGAAAAAGCATGTGCATTTTGTTTAATGTGGGGATATCTCAAATTTTGTAACCTAAATAGTATTTTGTAGAGCCCCCACATTCCATTACATTATATCCTTTCTCTTTATTGCCATGGCTAAATGTTGCCTGAACAACAGTGAACACTCATATGTGCCCCCCCCCCCCCCAAAACCCCCACACACAACCCCTTGCTTTTTTATGTTTTGTGGACCCTCATATTAGGTCACGTTACAAAGAAAGAAATTGAAATTAATGACTCTTAAGTTCAATTTTGATATCTCAATATTTGACCTTATGAGAAAATACATATTTCTCTCTAAAATAAAATTATCCAACACAATCTAACGTTTGACAAAATATGTCATATATCCGATCTTATCGCCAGATCGGTATTCCTGCCGCACACCTAGGCGACATAAAGGAATTAGGAGGTTCGGATAGAGAGTTTTACTCTCTAATCTTGTATGAAATGAATTTATTATCACCTTGAATAATGACGCAACCGAAAAATTTACTCCTATTTAATTAGATGAAACACATTCCTTTTTAATTTGTTACAAAATAAATGATATATTTCTAAATTTAAAAATAATTCAACTCACCTAGGCGACGGAAAGGATTTAGGAGGTTTGGATGGAGAGTTATACTCTCTAATCTTGTATGAAATGAATTTATCATCTCCTTGAGAGATGACGCGACCAAAAAAGGCACTCCTTTCAAATTAAATGAAGTACATTTCTTTGTTGTATGTTACAAAATAAATGATATATTTTTAAATTTAAAAATAATTCAACTTTAAATTTTTATTTTACCTATTTTATCATTAATAAAATGCTTTTATAATCATATAAATGATATAGCACCACAATTCTTTAAGACTATAAATTTAAAAAAAATTATTCTTAAACTCCAAACTAAATCAAACTAATTCATCTAAATTGATACGAAAAGACTACTAATTTTCTTAGAAATCATGAGAGGGAAAAATAAGTGTGATAACAAATATGTACAAGTGAACACTCAAATGCATACCCACTTCCAATCCCACCTTTCTCTATTTTTGTTGGATGGGACCCTCAAAAGTCACATTACAAGGAAAAAAAGAAATGGAAATTAATGCCTTTTAAAAGTCCAATTTTGATGTTTCAACAATTAATCTCATAGGGAACATGCTGCACATGGGAAGAGCAAGGTTCATTGCCCTTGAAGATTCCTATTTGGAGGGCATGTTGTACCTAAATAGTATAAATGGTGTAAATGAGGACCTCCCTACTATATTTCTCTTTCCTTCATTTCTCTTTCTCCAATTATGGAAATTCTTTTGTGGATGTTAATCGATAGAAGTATAGTGTGTTTTCTACCTCTTTTTTTTTTAATAATTGTGATGTCTTTGTCTTTTCTATTTTCTGTTGTCGATATAAATTTATTATTTCTGAATCGAAGGTTTTCAGGAAACAACTTATTTACTCTTCAGAAATAGGAGTAAGATATGCATAGGCTCTATCTTCCCTAAACTCCATTAATGAAACTCTACTAAATTGTTTTTGTTATTGTAATATCCGAATTGGTTTATGTGCATATCGAAATATCTCCTACCATCATAGACATCGAATAACTTTATCTACCAAACTTAGACATAAAAGTATAGTGAAATCGAATTAACATTCTGGATTACCTCATCTCACAACCATCAATTAAGATATGACTATAGTATACTCGAAAGGCGAAAGTGAATTTGGTTATATTACCGATGAGTTTATCATATTTTAAAACAAAAAAAAAGATAAATTTCGGCAGCACGCCAAAAAAAAAGGGTCAATCTTTTTCAATTAATTATTTTTAATAAGAGAAAAGGAGATTCACTTTAAGGTACAAATTACTATATTTAGAAGTACCAAGTGACTCAAGCTTCTTAACAAGATTTGCAGGTATACTAACGTGAAAAAAGAACTAAACTTAGACTTTAATTGCGATTTGTTAACCACCAAACTACCCAATATGTTTATATGAACAAAATACTGACCATTTCTCTGTCTTGATGACACAAATGTAAAACTTATCTTCAAGGTCATTTTGCTATATTAAGCAAGTCTCATGTCAATATTTATACAAGATATTAATGGCAGGCAAACAAAAACATTTTTAACTAATAATGAAAAAAAAGAAAATTTTGAGCTACTGAACTAGCAGCATCTGTACGAAGAATTTAATTTTACGAAGCATTCATCTATCCGAACTAGACTAGCCTTTGATACCCTACATCTTTACGAAGAATTTAATTCGTACATGTCTACTTGTGTAAAAAAATTTGATTGTAAAATAAATTACGATTTGAGTCTATTTCTACTCATAATTAGATATTATGAAAGGGCAAACTACTATTTGTGTATATGATTGTTGAAGGAATTAAAAAATAAAATAATTCGTGCATATTAATATAATACGAGTATGATCAAGACTTTATAGGTATAAAGTTGACAATTGAGGCATAAGAAGTAAATAAAAGAATTTATAAAGGTGGGCGTGTGATTTTGATAAGCTATCTATAGATCCTTGAGAACTGGTAGTAGTATATTAATTGACAAAGATGTAAGTATTTAAAGAAAATGAAAGAAGAAGAAAAACCACGAAACAGTAAGACTTGAGTTGAATATATTAAACCTTGTTTAACTTTTTTATTACTCACGTGTTCAAGTGAATATTCGCTTTTTGTAAAACTTTTTCCTAATATGTTGTTGATAAATTTCATCGTGACAATATTTTTTTTAGTGTGTTATAAAAATGACACTTCTAATACTTGATATTTTTTAAATGACGCATTTTTTATTTTATTCTTAATATTTTTATAGCCAAAAGAATATTATCGAATATTTAAGATCACATGTTCTTAACTTTGGATATATTAAAAAAAATTATTTTCTCTAACTCTGTACCAAATTATTCATTATCGAAAAAAATTTAAGTGTATATATTGGGTAACTTATTCGTTACATATAAACATGGAAAGAGTGGTTCTATTTTTCCAGCCAATAATAGTTCAAGTTTCAGAATTATTCGGTATCGTGGTCTAATGGGAGATAATGGATATTCGGTAAAATTAGTTAAGGCCATGTGTTAATCAACAAAGTATTTTCTTGTTTATTTTAATCAACGTAAATAGTGAATTCAACTATAATGGTCAAATTTAAATTAAAAAAGTAAATTAAACTAAAATATGACAATGTAAATAAGATAAAGAAACTTGGAAAATGATTATTTTTCACAACTCCCAATAATTAAATGAAAGTTCTCCCCAAGACATGATGCTCTTGCCTTTTTATTGCGGCCAAGTGAAAAGGGGAAAATCTAACCAACCCACAAAAGGCAAAAGAGAAAAAGAAAAACAATAAACAGTACAACAAAATATAGAGTGGTTAAAAGTAAAAATAAAAAAGAAAGGCTGAGGTTAAAAAGTAAAAGACACGATTTGACTCATTTTTAGGCACGTCTCTCTCATTGTCCCTCACATTACAATCACCATCCACCCATTCACTGATAAATTCACCATGTGAAGGGAAGAGAAAAGGGGGTGGGGGTACACGAGTTGACTCAGTTTCCTCCCTGAGTTGGCTCACTACAACTCGGCATCGCCGGCCGCCTTGAGCCGCCACGCGGAGGTGGCGATGAGTGGCCGAGTATGCCAACCCAACATAAGACACCCATCGTTCTCTTCCACTCTGTAACCATCGCCGCCCGCGAACAACGCCAACAGCATACTCGCTTGCTTAAACGCATTCGAACCGAGATGAACCGGATCGAACCCGGCCGAGATCATCCTAACTCGCCACTGACTCAGCGTCTCGTGTCGCTCAACTCGGTCCACACCTTCACAAGCCACCACGTTACAAATCTGTCTCCCTAAATACACCTCAGACATAACCAAATCTTGATTATTAACAATCGGCTGATTCAACCCAGTGGATGATGATGGTGATGATACTGAACTGTCTAACGAATCAAACATTGTTGAATAATAATGTAAAGCCTCATTAAACCTGTCCAAAAAAACACTAGCGTTATGATTCGCTTCTTGTTCAACAATCGTCACGATTTTGGGGTTCATTTGTTTAATCGAATTCAACACTTTTTCTACAGCCCCAGGTCTTGCTAATAATCTATGTAGCTCAAAAACTGAATTAACAGCCACCACTTCTGTTACAGTACTCGACCTTAAATCAAGAATCTCAGCATCAAGATCAGCTAATGAGTTTGTTACAAATCCCCGAAATTCAAATTCGACCCCAATAGTTTCAGCTAATTGCGCTAACTTCCACCCAACTTGTTGCAAAGCGTCAGTATTATCAGGCTGTGGAGGTCCAATTCCAGTAAGCCTAAATGCTGGTGGTCCACCTGGACGTAAGGCTAAAGCTTGAATTAATGCTGGCCATTGCATCCCTTGTTTTAAACTGAAATCAATCACATGGACTTTATTGCAATTTGTAAAAGCTTCAAGAATTGCTTGATTTGCAGTGAAATGGGCAAATTTGAGATATGGACATGTTTCGTAAAAGTGCATCTGTAACACATCAGTATAAGATGATTCAATTGAATCTTGTGGGTAAATTTTGTAAATTCGTCGCGCTAATGCTTCAGCGAAATAAGTAGCAACTTTTCTCATAGCACCAGATTGTGAAACAGCAAGAATTCCAATGTGTCTAACAAGCGCATCAGCTACATTAAGATTCTCTTGTTGGACAGCTTCAGCACACGCCATTAATGTGTGCACAAGTCGAACACCAGTTTCTTGTGAATCTACCAGTACAACTGGCCTTGTTGTTGCATCTGCTGTTAGTGTAACACAAGATCTCTGCCTTTTATTACTCTCTGTTGCAAACACAGCTCCACCTGGAATTGCTCTCAAATCGTCATCAGAAATAATTCTGTTTTCCTCATTCATAACAATACTACTAGAAGATTCACCTAAATCTTTTTCTTCAATACTACCAATCATGTCGAAATTAGAGGGAACTGAAGTATTGTTGAGCTCAGATAACATGCTTTGTACCCAACCAGAAAGATCAGAAGGATTTTTATGTACTGTATCAGTAGAAAGATGAGAAATTCCATCTTCAAAAGTTGTACACATAGCCATCTCAAGTTGTTCAAGTTTTTGTGCAACTTCAGCCATATCTGAAGATTTAACTTTATAACCCAGAACAGCTAAAAGCTCGTCCATTCCAGCATCTGGTTGTTCTTCTTCAAAAATCTTAGATTTACCAGAAGAAGAACCATCTTGGGAATTTTCTCTATCACGATCTCTCTTCATTTTCTTGGGGTTTTCTCTAATGGGGTTTCTTTTTTTCTTTTTTCAGATTATTGGGTCTGTGTGACAAGTGCTGAATTTTAACAAGGAAATGGTTTTCAAGAAAGTTGGATGATTTTTCATGTGGGATTATGAATGGGGGAGTTTGAAGAAGAAAAAGGTCTGATCTTTTTGCTTGGTTTTTTGTATCAACTTTCAGATTTTTGGGGACTGCTTTGTTTCCTTTTGTTTTGAATATTTTTATTTTTATTTTTGGGAGTTGTGAGAAAGAGGAGAGGAGTAGTAAGAAGAAGTGCTCGTGAAGAGGGCGCGAGCTCCAAGAGAGGAACAGGAGAGGAACTGGAGAAGATAAGGATGAGAAGAGGCTAGCAATAATATGGGCTTTATTTTTCTTTTCTGAAACATTTATTAAATATATAAATAAATTACTTTTATATCTTAGTTTATGATATACTCTAAACTAACATTGGCCGAAAAAGTGGTGGAATTTTTTTACGAAAAGAATTTTGGGAAAAGTTTGTTAACCATTTTTTTAATCTAATGTCTAAATGACGTTTGTTCAAAAGTGAAGAAGAATAGAAAAAACTTCTGCTTAGTATTTAATTACTTTTTAGTTAATAGGTCACAAAAGAAATAATATAATCCTATATGGTAATATCCAATACTAAATATATCTTTGGTGTGTGTAAAAAATCTTTTTTTTAATTAATTTTTCCTAGGATTTTACCGCTATGTGAAACGAGAAGAAAAAACTATTTACCTACCAATACTAAGTAGACTTTTGGACATAAGAATTATAAAATTCGAAAAAATAGTGAAAAAAGAATCAAATAAAAATGATATATAAAATTTAGAGTTGTGTTTGGACATAAATTTTAATTTGAATTATTTTTGAACTTTTGTGAGTGATTTGAGTAAGTTTTTTTAAAAAATAACTTTTTGTAATTTATCTAATTTTTAAAAAAAATTCAAAATATATTTATAAGTAAAAATTAAAAAAATTATGAATAAATATTGATTTCGAAAAAAACTAAAAAAAATTAAAAGAAATATTTAATCAAATTTTATGTATATACTGTTTAACCAAAAAATGTAATTTTGGTCAAAACTTGAATTTTAAGAAAAAATCGGGTTACTGATAATCAAAGAGACCGAAATATAATTGGCTTTCAATGAATAAGAATAAAGCAATAAAAATTGTATTTCACTATGATCTCAAAAATGTTCTCTGTGTCCCTACAAATAATAAAACTTCCTCCTTTTATAGTTGACAAGGAGAAATAGATTATTCTAAATAATAAAGATCATTTAATGAGACGTTACATAATCATTGATATTAAATACTGAATAACTAACCTATCAGGTATTTAATAATGAATATAGACTATTTTTTGTCATCATATTCGTGTCTTCAATGCCCTTTTTATTCGTTGATATTGAATGCATTGGATAAATACGAGAATCGTATCTAAGATTCTCTCTCGTGACTGTTTTCTTTTCTTCCACCGTGCCTGTTGTCTCACGTGTCTTTTAATTATTTATTACTTTTTGACTATTTGACTAACCCACGTATTATGCTACGTCACATTTAATAAAAACTCAATTTTTTCCCAAGACATATACATGCACTAAGAGAGATTTTTGTTTAATCTTATGAAAACCAAAAAGTATTTTTCAAAAAACAAAAAAGAACCACCTAAATTATTCGTAGAGGTGTACCTACTCGCATGACGAGCGCTTGGGTTAAGTATAAATGGATGAACCCATGAGCTTGTGACGCAGTATTAAGGGGGCCACTAATTCTCTACTGCTTAAGACGCAGTATTAAAGGTGAACCCATGAGCTTGTCTCTGATGTGGAAGTATACATGAACCTTGATATATGGGTAGAGGTGGAAGTGAGAGCTACGTATTAATTTTTAATATTTAGATTTTATAATATATTCGTATTAAAAATTATTATATATATATAAATAGTGATTTAAAAATTCAATTATTAATATTTGATGTAATTATTTTAAAATATAAAATAAATAAAATTAAATTCTGAATTCACGTTTATCTTCTTCGCATAGGAGAGCTCTAACTGTTGCTTTATACAAATTAAGGGCATATATTTGTGGGCTGTGCGCATCTATTTTTAGCTCATTTGCGGTGCTGGCACGGCTCTCTTGTTGCCTTTTATGTTGCTGACGAGCCAATTCCCCATTCTTTTTTTTTCTTTTTCTTTTTAATAATATGAAAAAGAAAATCATTTAACAAACTAGAAGTACTAGCTAATATAGCTTTTTTGCTTGATAGTAGGTAAATAAATATCTACTTGTAGAGGTGAGTTTAAAATTTTAACTAGCAGAATTCAAGTTGTAAATAATCTTAAATTCGTTATATTTTTAAAATTATAAGTTAAAATTTATTTGTTAATATCTTTTATGAATTTTATAAGTGAAATTTTAAAAAAGTGAGATATATGCAAGCAATATGCATACTTTATATGGGGTTTGAAAAGTTATTTTTGATATACGTTCGATTACGTCGCCTCTATCTAGATACGAAATATATTTACAATTATTATGATACCTATGTGTCCTTCAATCTCGGTGACACATATAAACATTAAGCACATATCTAATGTTATAGAGGTGAACTTAAAATATAAATGTTATAAAATTTAATCTTTAAAATTTTTAGTATTAAATTTTATTTTCAAAGTTATGGATTCTATTATTCTATATAATAATATTACTAATTTTTAGATATAAATTTATATTTTATAATAAAATTATTGAGTTCAGTTGAATCGGACGTTGATATAATATATCTTCGGTGGAAAAAAAATGCAAAAGGGAGAAAAAGCCTAAAAGCCTGCGGCCGTGAAAAGGATTAACAGAATTCAATTATGGTTTTTGGACTCAAAATATATAAATAGGTGAAAAAAGATGATATTTTTATGTATAGTGCTAAAATATTTGGCGCTATACATTAACATTAATTGTACCGTTAATGTATAGCGTCAAGTATTTTAGCACGACATTGAAAAGCTGACACGCCCAAATATAGCGTTAAAATATCCGGCGATATACCCCTTTTTAATAATCGAACCGTCTTTTTCATCGTCGTTCTGGTTCTTCATATAGCACTATAACCAAGCAGGCAGGCGAGGGTTCTTCTTCCTCAATATTTTACTCCTTCTTCTTCTTTTTGGTCCCCTCACTCCCATACCGTTGCCTCACTATTTCTTTTAAGAAAAATTTTTGAGTTCCCCCGTTACATAAAAGGTGAAGAACGTAGGTCCCACATTCGAGTAGAGCTTCGTATTATTGTTGATTCATACTTTTAGAGTCAAAATTTCAATCTATTTGCTTTCCAAAAATTCTAAATCGAGGTATTTTAATTTATTTTAAATTAAAACTTTTATAATAATGCATAGAATCTGATTTGTATGTGTTCTATTTCGGTTTGTGTTTTTTTTCGAAACTAGCATATAAAATTTATCAGAATTTTATATTAGTATTTTATAAAAAAAATATAAATTTTACAAATAAAATTTGTCTGTTAATATCCTGATTTGTATATATTTATTTTCATGTCATTTTGTACTTTATTTGCAATTAAATTTATTTATTGTGTATGTTTAATTTAGATTATTTTTTAACATAGTAAAATCTAGACCTTTTTAGCGTAGTAAAGTGTAGACCCTTTTAGCGTGGTAAAATTTAGAGCCTTGTAGCGTAATGGTGTGTAGTATCCTAGTTTAGAATTCCTTTTGTTTAAGTATTTTATACTAACAGTTGAAAATACAACTTTATACGATTAAGTTAATAATTGTATCAACACACATAATTAGTAATTTCTACAATTAAGTTATTACAAAATATAAATTTAAATTATACAAAAAAAAATAGTAGTGATAGTTTGGTGCCACTGACCTTGAATATCGAGTCCGGAACTCATAGATATGTGTTTGTGTGTGTGTGTATATATATATATATATATATAATCTGAAGAGTCGGACTTAAAATTTAAGTATTATAAAATTTAATTTTAAAATTTTTAACATTAAATTTATTGTATTTTTAAAATTATAAATTTATATTATTTTATATAATAATATCAGTAAATTTTTAAATATAAATTTATATTCTGCGATAAAATTATTGTTGAATCTGATATTTTATATCCGCCTCCGGTGGGAAAAAAGGGGGAAAAAGCCTAGGCCTGCGGCTGGGGCTTGGGACAAGGGAGAGAGTGAGGGCCACTGCCACTGCTAACTGGAAAACGGAATGTGACGCATAGGGCCGTGAAAAGGATTATTGGGAAGGGAAAAACTGCAGAGAACGACGCCGTACTGACACCTCTACAAATACATTGGTCCATTCACCATGTGATTCTGCTATTTTCGATTCCCTCCTTTCTTATTCGGGTCCCTCTTTCCCACGTTACTGACCCTAAATTTCATAATAATTGTTTATTTTATAACGCAAAATTAGAGTATGCTATATTTGTTCAATTTTAACTGTATATAGATTTAAGAAATGAAGAAAGATGTTTTAATTCAAGATAAACGTACTTAAGCATATTGTGATACTTCTGTAGTTATAAATAGAGACGAATTCAATAATTTTATGAATCTTTAAAAAATTTATTTTTAGTTTTACCACCTCATTTCTTTTTATCTATACGAGAGATTTACCTTCATATATAACAGATTAAAAAATATGACTTTTTAAAATTTTAAAATTGTAAAAGGACATGGTACCCCATTTTCTCGTTTATTACAGGTATACTAATATACTTACATGTGCGATACGCAAATCATTTTAAACAAAAAAGAGCATGAAAAATATTAAAAAGAGATATATAATGCAGACTATATTTAACGACTGTATTAAAAAAATTAAACAAAAAAAATAGATGAATTCTATCGGGCTATCTCTATGAATTTGTTGTTAGGGACCACCAATTTCTAAAAGCTATTTTAACATACTTGATAAATGATACATTAATATTTGACTTTAAAAAGATTAGCCCATATAAAAATGCATAAACTTTTGACTCAAGTAGAAACACAAAGGACATTATATTTGGTTAAAATCTTATTTCATGTCTCGAAGAAAGCTTAATATGGGTCCACCAACTTGCACTAAATATTATTTTAAATAGCTCCACATATGGCATTAATCTTGATAAATTTCCATCCTTCAAAATAGGCCACACGTAACAAATAGAACATGTGTAATGTTAGGGATATAGTAGATATGCCCTAGATCCAATATCATATTTGATAACTTGAACATATTTTTGTGAATGTCATTTGATATAAATATATGGCATTTGATATTCTTTTATCAGTATTATCATTTGTTTGATTATTTTGATAAGGTCCTTGATTAAATTTTGAGATTTGTCATCGTGATAAAGATCATGATAATGAGAGCAAAGTCTTTTACAATTTAATCTAAATTTGTTCTTGATCGTAGGATTATTAATTTGGACATTAGTAATCCGGTTAGATCAATATTTATGTGATCGTCTTTATCGGATAAAGATTAATTGATCTCATTAATCAAATCACATAGATAGATGATGCATATAGAGATATGATCATTGAACCGACTCATTGGATAATTCCTAATGGTTAGAATTACCATAAACTGTCAATAGGATATTTTCTTGAAGAATGTGATGTAACCGTTTCCTTTGACTTGGGATCGTCATAGTAATTGACAAGTTATTTATTGTGCTTTGATACTAGACACCTATGGCCCTAGGGCGGTAGTTGAAAGGATATTGGGTACGATTAAATACTTGTAGAATTAGTGATTGATCAAGACGGAATCAGTCAACTCTTGGTAATGAGTTTAAGCTCCATGTTGTCATGAATTATAAACGACAAAACTAAGACCTTGGCCAGGGCAATTGAATGAAAGAAGAAATGAGTTTCTTAGGTCATTCGATGGTCGATTATATTTGACGTGAACACATAGTTGATCGCCTATTAGGATTTGACAGTTGAACCATATCCCAGGGTGATCCAGAGCTATAAGGACAGAAGGAATTGCTACATTATTCTTCTACTGGTTCTTGAGAGTAAATTGTATACTTCATGCTATCCGGTCGTTAAGGAGTGTTGCTAGACGCCACCCTTGCTTAGTATATTGATATGATCAATTTACTACCAGTTTAGTATTGAACCTATGGGGTCGCACACTAATGAGTGTTCTGATCTTGGCTAAAGGATTAATTAATTTATTATTTGATTATTAAATTGAAGAACTTAATTAGTCAAATAAATTTAGTTATTAGTCCAAATGAAATATTATTATACTCTTTATTAGCACAGAGATTATAATTAATATTGTGAATGAATTGAACTTTTCTATTTGGAATAGAAATTAAATTATATCTCTTGGTTGAAATATATGTGATATATATAATTAATATTTATTTATTTAAGGTATGTATATAAATATTAATGAAGGCTTCTAAGTAAATCCTATTTGAACTGGACTGACGAGAAGTCCACAAAGGAAGTGCGGCTACTTTAGATCATTAAGAATGAGATTAAAATTTTTTAATATAAAATACTATGAGTACTTATAATCCAATTTGGAATTGGATATTATGGAAAGTCCATAAGGACTTGGCAGTCACGATGGAAATTTGAATGATAATTCAATTTTCCATAGAAAATTTCCTTAAAGTTTATTTTTGAATAAACTTTTAGCCTAGGAAAATTATTACCTCAACCAAATAAGAAAAGGATTTGTAGGTGATTCTATATAAAAGGTGATGGAGAAAATTTGCAAAGCTTTTAGTTTTTCGGTTTTAGTTTTTAATTATTCTTGAGAAGAAAACCTACTTTGTTAAAGTGAGAGTGCAACAAAGCCAAGAGAGAAAATAGAATTACAAGAAAAGTGTTTCTTGTTCTTCTAATTTGAGTTGAGATTTTTTGAGAAAAATTTCAACACAATATTATTCGTTCAATTTGTTTGCGGGTTTCATTGATCAAAGAGTTGATAGCAATGATCGGTCTCGGTGTGGATATGCATAGAGTCTTCGCACTATCGAAGAAATTTCGGAAAAGAAACTCTCTTCACTAGGTATGTCTTAGATCCGATCTTTGACACGTAAATAAATTTTAAACATGAAAAATCTACCTATGATTGTTATTGTCTTCCGCTGCGTGTTACGAACACCTATACGCAATCCTTGAGTAGTATCAGAGCCGTGGTTTATTGTGTCTAAAATTTATTTACGAAATATTTTAATATTATATTTGAAGAGTTCAAACCATAATAGATGTGCCTTGTGCAATAGTCAAATTGTTTGAATGTTGATATTATTTTATTATGGATAAAATATGCATTCATATAACTATCGAGATCGTTCATAACTTGAATTTGAAATTTTGTATTAGATACAACGGGAATCTATAATAGGTTAAATGATTCTATTGTTATTTTAATTGTTATTAGTTCATGAGATGTTAATTAATAATAATATTCTAATATGAATTCTTTTTATGTGATATATAAGATAAATATATTAGAGGATGTTGAATTGTGTTTTATGCCATGTGCTTGTCCATTACATAATTTAGAATTATTTATTACATATGATGTAAATTAATTTAGGACTAAGCATGTAGACAACTTGATAAATTCACATGCTATAAAAGATTTGATCTTTGTGTTATTAAAAAGAAATTGTTTTTGTAACAATTCCCTCTTACTAAAATTTGAGTTCTTAAATAATAAAATATAAGATATTTTATTATAGAGCTATCCATCAAGGTAATTAATTTTACTTATGTCTTGTTTATAAGGAGCGGCCTGACTACCGGGAGACTTATAGTTCGAGAATATGTTAAAATTATTTATTGCATTAGATGTATGGGTTGAAAGAATTATTCAATTTTACACGAGACGCCTGGACTACCCGGGGGAGTATAAAATTTAATAAGTTCTTTGCTATCATGATGGTTGAACTCAACTATGCCAATAGGATCGACCTGACTACCAGGGGACTATTTGACATAGAGCTATTTAAAGAAATTGTATGGGGATACAATTGGTAAGAGTACCTACCTTTAAAATATATGTGAGAAACGACTTGATTTCCAAGGGGCTCATACATATTGTTAAAGGATTCCTTTACTCCACTAAAAGAAATAAAGATTTTGTAAACTACAATGAGGGTAAATAGTTTAAAATAATTAGTGGAAATATCATTTAGATAAAAGTCCATGTCTTTATGATATATGCAAATATGTTCTTATATTACTGCTTTTTCATTTCTATATTTTAGATTTCTCAATATGTCTGTTATATCACTGTGTGAAATACTTGAGACCAACAAATCGGTAGGACCAAACTTTGATGACTGGTATAGAAATTTGAGAATTGTTCTCATGCATGAAAAGCTTATGGATGTGATCGATGAGCCTGCAAAGATAATCCCTCCAGAGAATGATGTTCAAGGCAACAAGGTTTATCATAAATAATTGGAAGAAAAACTGCAAGGAGTATCTTGCAACTCTAAAGGACAAGAAACAAGGCGAGACATTAATGAAAAATATTTTCAAGGTTTCTTCAGCTATCACTAATTCTTCACTGTGGGTATTAGATACTGGCAGTGGTTATAACATATGCAATATGTTGCAAGGGTTCAAGATAAGTAGGAGGCTAAAGAAAGGAGAAATTAATCTACAAGTTGAAAATGGTGCAAAAGTTGCGGCCGTAGCTATAGGATCAACTTCTTTAATAATGTTACGGGAAAAGTACTTATGTTGGATGATTCTTATTATATTCCTAAATTTGTTTCGAACATAATTTCAGCTTCTATGTTAGACAAACGTGATTTTCACATTAATATAGGAAATGGTATTTGCTCTATTTATTATAGTGATAATTTATATGTGAATGGCTATCTCCAACATGATGTTTATGTCTTACCTAGTGTGAATGCTAATTCGATTATGCGTGTTTCAAGTCTTAAGAGGAAAAGAGATGATCATGTAAATCAAACATACCTTTGGCATTATAAGCTTGGTCATATTGGAGAGAAAAGAATCAACAAGTTGTACAAGGAAGGGTACCTTAACGAGTATGATTTTGAATCATATCCAACTTGTGAATCTTGTCTCAAAGGAAAAATGACCAAATCTCCATTTACTAGAAGTGGAGAAAGAGCTTCTGAATTATTGGGACTAGTTAATACAGATGTTTTGTGGGCCCATGAAAATTCAAGCTAGAGGTGGATATTCTTACTTCGTTACCTTCACTGATGATATGTCAAGATATGAATTTGTATATCTTATGAAACACAAGTCTGAATCTTTTGAAATGTTCAAAAGATTCCGTAGTGAAGTTGAGAAGCAGACTGGTAAAAGTATCAAAGTACTAAGGTCTGATAGAGGTAGAGAATATCTTAGTGAAGATTTAACCAGATATCTCAAAGAGAATGGGATTCTCTCACAGTGGACACCTCCAGGAACATCACAACACAATGGTGTGTCTGAAAGGAGAAACAGAACCTTATTAGATATGATGAGATCTATGATGGGGTTCACTGATCTTCCAATAAATTTATGGGGATATGTTTTGGAAGCAGCAACATACTTACTTAATAAAGTTCCCACTAAGTCAATCTCTACAACACCATATGAGATATAGAAAGGATGTAAGCCTAACCTTAAACATATTAAAGTTTCGGGTTGTCCAGCTTATGTTACTACAATCTGATAAACTTGACTCAAGATCTAATAAGTGTAGGTTCATTGGGTATCCCAAGGAAACAAGGGGATATTATTTCTATCACCCTTCTGACCATAAAGTGTTTATGGCCAGAGGAGTAACCCTTTTGGAAAGAGAATTTCTTTTGGAAGGAAATTATAATGGAGAAATAGAACTTGATGAAGATCAAGAAACTAATGAATCAACACAATATAAAGATCATGAGACCCAAGTTGAAGAACCTTTATTGGATGTTTTGAAGTTGCCAAGGAAATTTCCATCTTCAACAGTTGAAGTTCAAGAACTAAATGAAGTTCAAGAACTAAATGAAGTTCAAGAACAGGTTAATGAACCAGTTCCAAACCAACTTGAGCAACAACGAAATCCAACACAAGGTGAACAGGTTGTACAAGTACCTCTTCGAAGGTCTACACGATAACGTCATGTACCAACTAGATTAAATTTATTGGTACAAGATGATTTATCAAATGAGGTTGATCATAATAATGATGACCCTAAGACCTATGAAGAGGCTATACAAAGTTCTGAATATGAGAAGTGGCAAAAGGCCATGGAATCCGAAATGGAATCCATGAAGGAAAATAAAATATGGACTTTAGTTGAACCTTCAAAGGATATAAAACCTATAGGTTGTAAATGGGTTTTTAAGAAAAAGATTTGAGCAGACGGAAAAGTGGAGACCTACAAAGCACGTCTTGTTGCCAAGGGACATCGTCAGAAAGAAGGAGTCGACTATGACGAGACTTTCTCTCCCGTGGCAATTCTCAAATCTATTCGGATTTTGCTTGCTATATCAGCATACTATGATTATAAAATATGGCAAATGGACGTGAAAACAGCTTTCCTTAATGGTGAGCTAGAAGAGGATGTGTACATGACACAACCTGAAGGTTTCACATCTTCGTCTGATCATAATAAAATTTGTAAGCTACAAATATCTATTTATAGATTAAAGCAAGCTTCTCGAAGTTTGAATATTCGATTTAACAAAACAATTGAAAAGTTCAATTTTGTTAGATGCGAAGAAGAACCTAGTGTGTACAAAAAGGTTAGTGGGAGCACAATTATATTTTTAGTGTTATATGTTGATGATATATTGCTCATAGGGAATGACGTACCGACATTGCAAAATATCAAGATTTGGCTATCTGAACAGTTTTCCATGAAAGACTTGGAAGAAGCAGCTTATATATTAGGAATAAAGATCTATAGAGATAGATCTAGGACATTCTTTGAGATCAACCTTTTTTCCATCTCCATGATTCCTGCTTGGAAAAATCTTTTAGAAGTGTAATGTGTTCCACAACAATTGGATACTTATCGATATCGCATCTCTGGTATTTTTAGTATGTAATTGACCCAATACATAATTGAGTACTTCACGCTTTACTAAAGCAGTGTTTCAAGTTATAGATTCTTTATAACAGAATAACAATGATACATGCCTTGTTCTTTTAAAAAGAACGTATCTCAAGTCTTGGATAGAAAGGGTGATAAAGTCATTGTTCAGGAACCTTTGTTAGTTCCTACATTCTTCAACTCTTTCATATGGCTCACAACCACTTAACTGTTTTTCTTAACTATTGACCTGAAATTGTAGCCAAACTTCTTTAAATATTACTTTCTAAATTGTAAAATTATAAAAGGATATGGTATCCCATTTTCTCGTTTATTATAGGTATATGTTTAATAATTTTCTCAATACGTATACAAAATTTGGACCAAATTTACTACGTTTTGTCGAATTCGTAATTTTATTTTACATCTATCTTTGATTATAGGAACATATTATTAAAGATAAAATAAAATTCAAAATTAAGGAGGTTTTCAAACAAAGGAAAGTGTCATTATTTTTATAATATAAATTAAAAAGGGAGAGTGTGACGTAAAATCCAGCTACATAGAGTATTTATTTTCATCAATTGAAATAATATTTCTTTGATCTCTTTTAAGTTCTTCGTTTTTATAGCTACAGTTTCTCATGTTTTAGAAATCATGATGCCACTCACAATTGAATATTTTCTTTTTAAATTTCGTATATAAATACTTACATGGACTTAAAGAGGGGGAATAACTATAGTTAATTGACAGCATGCATGACCGTAGAAAGTTAGAAGCGCAAAGGTTGAGGGTGTGTTTTTGAATTCAATCAAAAAAGGAATTATATATAAAATATTATTATTAATATATTATTAATTTCTAATATATATTATAAAATTTATTGAGCTTTACGGATACCGATCGCAAAAAAGTAATGATCAAAGTGAAAATTATAAATAGAATATATACTCCATCTAATTTAATATGAACCTATAAGCTTATATTACATATTTGACACTGACATGAAAGGAATCTATTAAAAGTACTGGAAATTACTAGAATTATTTTGACACCTCACCTTTTTTCAAGTAATGGCTCATCTTAACTCGAATATGAGAGTCGATAACATTTTTTGGAGTTCGAAAATTGATTTAAAAAGTAGTTATGTGGTGATACATCCTACTTGCAAAAAAATTTAAGTATATTTTAAACGGAATTCTTTAAATTAGTAGGTTGAGATAATTATTTGGAGTTTAGCCCATAGAATTCTCAATGAAGAAGCAGTGGATGAACGAGATTTCTTCACTTTTAACTACAGATATCAAATTCAATTTCTAAAAATAAAATTTGTTTAATATTGAGTATATATCCCCCCCCCGCCCCTCTCCCCTAATGTTCCACAATCCACATACCCTTTCGAATTAGTGTGACCAGTAAATATTGAGTACTTGATGATATATATATATATATATATATATATATATATATATATATATATATATATATATATATATATATATAAAAGACTGAATATTTCACTAACATAGTTTAAGATATGCTTTACACTAATAAGAATACCACATACAAGTCTCAAAATTGATATTTTAAATATCAAATATTTACCATCGTAATCATATTATTTAAATTCTTTTGGTGAAAATCCAAGAATATTTTATGTCGGACTTCAAATAAATACAAAGCAAATTCTAAATATGGTCGTGTCACTTAAATTATTAAAAGAAACAAGCTAATCTTCTTATAGTTAGTGAGTCTACTTCATGCATATCCCTTATTATTTATCTAAGGATAAAAGACGGCTAATCACGCCCATCTGGGATTAATCAATTAATCAGAGAAATTGATTATCCTCGACTTAATCGGCAAAATGTGTTAGGGCATTTCGACGTGGTTTGCCCATACCTCCTGTTGCTTTCATCTTAATGATTGTGCTTAGTTAAATACGGATAAAAATCTGTACTTTGGACTAAGAAAACAACAAAAAAGCCTAGTATTCTTTCATATGACTTAATCAATGGTGTGGTAATAATATTACTTCTAAGAGTCTCAGGTTCGAATATTGGGTATAAAATTATTTTTAATACCATTCAAAAAACAAAAAATTCGTTAATCCAAACTAAAATACATGCATAGATAATGATCTAATACTAAAATCGATGACGAAAGTTCGGGACGCAATCGTATGAGACAGTAGTCTCACCTACTGTTCTTTGAGAAGGGAATGATTACCTACCGGAGTTTCAACCAAGCACCATTAGTCAATATCGCTTTGGGGCTACACATACTCACCTTTTAGAACGTATAAGGGAAAAATATCTCTTGCATAGTTAATTGCTTTTTAGCATTTTCTGGTTAATTTGTTGATCGTCACCTAATCTCACACGAGAATTAGGGAGCATTTTTCTCACAATATAGAATTTTTTAGTTCGAACATGAATTGAACACATGGGGTGATGACTGTGACAACCTAATTTTATGTTTAAATGTGTAAAAAGTAGTTTCCTGTACTTTAGCAAGCTTAACATGGCCGGCAAACCAAATTAATTTGTTTAATTAATCAGTTAAGTACTCCTTTATAAGTTTCTTTTTGGTTTAATTGTTGCTTAGTCCAATTATCATTTACTTTCATGCAAAAACACTTGCTCTGCCTTTTTGCGGTCTTTCTATGTATAATAAATTTTATTATTGAGATGTTCCTTTTGTAAGTCAATAAATTGAAACAAAAGCTACGTATCTCAATTATTAACTCTTTAAAAAGAATATTTATCACCATCTTAGTTTAATGCACGTAACTATATATCTATAAACGTCCACATCATTTTATTAATGTGACTTTTATAATTTATTACTTAATTCTATCCTATTCGTTAATTAATTTGTTCCATCAACATTTTAGCCGGCCTGGACTTCCAGAGAAACACAGAGGATATGCCCCACCAAATGTTGAGTGGTGAATAAATAAAATTAAACTATAAACGGTGTTTGATTAATTAATTGATATTAAATGAGTAAATTAATATATCTGAATTGGTCTATGTACCAAATTGACATGATTGGGAAGATTACTTTGAAAATAATAAGTTGACCCACAAGAAAATAGAATTGATAGCGATTTAAATGTATTTTAATAATTATTAATATTTTTTATTAATTTTATTGTGGCACTCATTAATTATGAGTGGAACATCTACAAATCATTCATTAATTTAGACTATGATCTGACGAACGTTCCAATTTTCAAATAAAGGATTCCATCACAACGTCATTTTCCATGCACTAATTGAAAACATTAGCGACTAAAAATCCCCAAAAAGAATATGAAGGAGCTTTCCCTAAGGTCCAAATTATTCACCTTTTTTCTTTTTTTTTCTTTTTTATATTTTCTCTCCCCTCTCATTTGAAGCTTGAAATTTCACTTGCAAAAGTTTTGTGAGTATATGTAAGGAGTCGTTTGGTTGGAATACGATTTATATCGGTAAAAATTATATTAGAATAAATTATGATGGGATTAGTTATGCTGAGATTGTTGTCTATTCATTGTTTGGTATGCTGTATTAAGAATGACAATTACATATTTTCTAAGAAGAAGGTATAAGTTATATCGGTGCTAATTACCCCACATTCTATACCCCAGTGTTAAAATTAATACCGGGATAACTTATACCTAGTTTGCTAACTAAACAGAGTATTAAGATATTATTAAATTTTTATATCACTCTTATACTTTCTTATATCCCATACCAAACGTTCCCTAACAGATTTACCGTTAGAGTTAAACTTAGAGCCCGTTTGGACATAGGAAGTTTTTTATTTTTTTCCAAAAAAATTTCACTTTCTTTCGAAATCATTATTTATTTATAAAATTTTCAATATTCACTTTGAAATTTACAAATTTTCTAATTTAAAAACTTCAAAAAGCTATTTTAAATTTTTTTACTTAAATCATTCACAAAACTTTAAAAACAATCCAAAATTATATTCATATCAAAATAAATTTAAATTTTAAATATTATTTTTACTTGAAAATATTGTTTCGCATGTTTTGAAACTTTACAATTCTTATGTCCGCCCACTTAGTTTCTTGTTTGAAATATTTCTATCATTAATACATAGCCAAATGCTGTTGAGTTGTCCCACATCGGAAGGATTTGAGGTCCTTGGTCTCCTTATATGGCTTGGGCAATCCTCACCTCATAAGCTAGCTTTTGGGGTTGAGTTAGGCCCAATGTCCATTCTTATCATGGTATCAGAGCCAGGCCCATCCCAATTATTGTTACCGATATTGTGCCCCCATTTATATTGTCCACGCTCCAAAGATCTGGGCGTGAGGGGGGTGTTGAGTTGTCCCACATCGGAGGGATTTGAGGTCCTTGGTCTCCTTATATGGCTTGGGCAATCCTCACCTCATAAGCTAGCTTTTTGGGTTGAGTTAAGCCCAATGTCCATTCTTATCAAATGCGAGAGGGAAAAGAATTAGTATATCATAAACTGATAGATAGTTCTTAGCTAAAGATCTCGAATTTGAACATTGTGAAATAGAAAAACCTTGATATGGATCATCTTTTTTGCTTTAGTGGGACCTATAGATTCAATCTGGATTTGTCGTTGGTACCCTAACACGGCTGAATATTAGGGAGAAAGTAAAAATAACCTGTTTTATAAGTCAATCATTCAAAAATAACCACAATTTCAAAAGTTATAGAAATTTACTCATATTTTATATAAAAATAAGTCTGAACAAAAACACTGTTCAAAATTTGAAAAATACTCCAGCATAATATACTAAAATTCCAGTATAATATTGGAGTTCCAATATATTATACTGAAGCTAACAAAGTATACCGATTCAGTATAATATGCTGGAAGTTCATACACAAGTGCATCGAACTCAAGTATATTATGTTAGCAGTCTCTGTTGTAATAAAATAATATTTATTTTTTAATAACTTAATAAATATTTGCTATTTTAAATGATCAATCTGAATATTAACTAATTCGTACTATTTTAACCGAATACCGATACATGAGAAATCCGTATAAGTTGGTGCCACTTGCGCATGGCCGGCCAGCGGGGACGCTACTATGGCTGTTGCTTCAGGCCTCAACTTTTGGGGGGCCCTATTACTAATAATAGTATAGGTGTATATTACTATTTTCTTATGGTATATTAACTTTTAAAGAATTATTCGAAAGGGGAAAAAACTTTTGGAATAGTGCTTAATTTTTATGTATATTTTAAATTATGGCGCCCCTGCTTTTCGAATACTATTCACCGAGTAATAACCCCTCCCCCCTCCCCTATCCCCCACCAAAAACAAAAAAGTAGAGTGAGGACTTCTTGTGGAGGGACCAAACATTTATATTGAGAATTGTTGCTACCCTAGATAATTTATTTTTGGGAGAAATAGTTGTCTGTTCTTTCAAGGTTTTCACTTAATGAAATAGGAAAATCATAGAAAGAAATGACGACACGCATGGTCATCTTTTAATAATTTTACCTATTTTACGATCGAGTAAAATTTTTGTATGAAAATGTTCACGTGGTATTGAGAAAAAAAGCTATGTTTTCATGCATCGTTGATAGAGGCAGATTTATGATTTAAGGCTTATGAATTTCTATCGTAATTTTCAATTAATATTAATATAATAATAATTAAGTCCATAATTAAATAATTATAAATATTTAGTAAATTTTTTAATAGACAAAGACTGCGCAAAAGTTATTTATTCTGTCCTTGTCCGTTGGCAAGACGAACAGTAAAATAAAATAAAATCTATAACTATAAGGTGAAACAAAACCATTGAACTCTACATTATTATGTGTGGTAAATTTTTAAACATATTTATATATTTATATACTTTTACTTGTTAATCGTCATTCTTTTTTTCTATTTTTAGAAAGGTTATATAATCCAAAAAACCTTATCGTTATCACTACTCCAAAAAGTCTGAGGGGGGAAATCGTCACTGTTTGTTGTTAAGGCCAACCAAAATATCGTATCACTTCATCAGCTACACCGAATCATATTAAGTTATAACCACCTCAATTCCCTTTGAGAATCTCATCACATGTCACAACCTGAGAATGAATTTATGATTTGAAGTTTATGAAATTTTTATTAATGATCTCAAGTTAATAATTAGATTTATAATTAAATATTATAAAATATATATATATATATATATATATATATATATATATATATATATATATATATATATATATATATATATATATATATATATATATATATAAAGACTCGAAAACTAGTGAATTCTTGAGAACCTACATGTTAGCCTCTCCGTCACTGGTCACAACTATTTTACATCCCATTTTGGACGAGTCCGTAACCGAACCTAATGAATAAAACTAAAAAGGTGCAAAAACATACTCTTATGAGGTATAACGCTAAATCATATCAAAGTACCATGGTTAAATGAGTTAATGCGATAAAAATAATAAAGGACTATAGTTAAGTGAGAAAATGCATGTACAAATACATATCATATATCTAACATCCCATTATGAATTTAGATATTAGAGTTTAATTGATTGAGTGTAGCTCGTAGATTCATTAGATCAACCGAAGGAAGAATTCAAAAAAGATCTATAATCTCGCAGAATCAATATTGATATAATTAAAAAGTACCCAATAGAATGTAAGCAAAAAAACAATATAAGTAACACTAATATAAGTAACTCATACGGATTATTTCTCTCTCGGTGCAAGTTAGCTTAACTTGCGCCTATCATGGGTAAGCGAGCTCATATTCCATCGCAAAAAGCTTTAATGGCGAGAGAAGAGTGAGCAATGGTAGGAAATCATGGGTACAATAATCTACAAGCAGCAATCAAACTGTGCATGTGAGCAATGGTAGGAAATCATGGGTTGATGAAACAGAAGAGGCGACAAAATTGCAGGGGAGGAAGAGTTCAATATGGGATAACTTTGATATTTCAAAATTCTCAAATGTTGAGTACAAATTAGAGTATGTGCAACTTTAATCGCACGGAGAGTCAACTTTTGGTGAAATTGTACTCGATGATATAAAAACAGAAGTAGAATATTGGGGGAATGCAGTTATTTGCTATGTCCTAGCCTCCATTTTCAGTGATACAAGGTTACATCCAAAGGCTGTGGGGTAAACTAGGCATTGACATGATCGTAATGTTAAAAAATGAAGTAATCGTGGTACAATTTGACGCAGCAATAGGTAAGCAGGAGATCATTAAAGAGGGTATATATCATTTTGATAACAAGCCTTTCATTGTTAAGGCTTGGACACCAGAGTCAGAGTTCATTCGGGAGGAATTATTGACAGTATCAATATGGATCAAATTGCCAGGTTTGGACTTCAAATATTAAAGTCCAAGGGGACTGAGTAAAGATAGGAAGTCTTGTTGGAAAAACTATTGATGGTAGATCAAAACACAAAGAAAAGGAACGGGCTAAATTTTACTAAATTACTGTTGGAAGTGAAAATGGATGCTAAACAACAAGAGGTGGTGAAGTTCAAGAATGAAAAAGACATAATAATAGAGCAAAGGGTAGTCTATGATTGGAAACCAACTCTATGTGCCCATTGTGCTAAATATAGGCTTGAGGAGGCAGTATGTAAGCTCAAGAAGAAGATACCAACAAATAAAAATAATGACAGGCCAAATGGTAAGCAAGCTCCAGCGGAAAAAAAAGGCAGGAAGATCAACATGCTTCCATAGTGATGAAGGAAGCCCTGACTAATAATACACCAGGCAAACCACATCAGAGTGAAGAAAAAGACCAAAATACATCAAATGAGAGGAGGGAGACATTAGGTTGGAAAAATCCTCATGAGGTTGGAAAAAATATTCCAAAGAAGGCTGGGCAGATGGAAAATCTAATCCTCTTCAGATTCGCACAAACATAAAGCAGTAAATCAAATGAAGGAAGTAATTGTAGGGGATAATGGGGGTGGAAGAACTATTCCTTATTATGGGAATGGTTAGTCTCCTTAGCTGGAACATTAAGGGGGTTAAATGGCCCTAATAAGCAAAAGTAGGTGAAACTCCTTTGCAATGAGGAAAAAATAGGTTTGATGCGCCTAGTAAAATCTAAAATAAAAAAGGAAAAGATGGAGGAAATAGCAGATAAATTATTCACAGGGTAAAAGTATATTACTAATTTGGACTATACTATAATGGCGGAATCTGGGTCCTTTGGAGGCCAGATTACTACCAGATTGTGTTAAAAAACAAGTCATCTCACTTGATTACTTGTGAAGTGTTGAGTATTCCACTTCAGTCATCTTTTGAGGTAACATTTGTATATGCTTTTAATACAAAATAGGAGAGAAGAAGTTTGTAGGAGGACTTAGTCATTTACAACATGACATGCAAAAAGCCTTGGTTGGTTGTGGGGGATTTTAACTCAATACTGAGTGCTGAGGATAGAACTGGAGGAAATAAAGTGATTTGGACTGATGTGGTGGATTTCAATAAATGTGAAATGAAACGTGATTTGATGGAGCTCCCTACACAGGGTAACAAATATACTTGGAGTAACAAACATGATGAGCAAACAATATTTTCAAAAATTGATTGGATATTCATGAATGAAGAATGGTTTGACAATATGCTTGATAATACAGTTAGATTCTTACTAGAAGGAATAATTAAACATTGTTCGACCAAAATGTTCTTAACCAATGAGAGACACAGAGTTAGAAGATCTTTCCAATATTGCAATGTGTGTCCTCAACATCCACAATTCTTATCTATAGTGAGTGAAGGTTGGAACTGTAATATAGAAGGCTGCAAAATGTTTACCATTGTTAGGAAGCCGAAAGCACTAAAGTGGAAGCTAAAAGCCTTGAACTCTCAGGCTTTTCATAATTTAGTTACTGAAGCAGACGAAAACAAGATAATACTAAAGCAGGCACAAGTTCAACTCCAAAAAAGCCTATAAATTCTAGAGTATCAACAAGCATAAAAGGAAGTTTACCACAGATATAAGCAAGCTTCATATTAGCTGAAGTTTATCTTCAACAAAGAAGCAAGGAAGCATGGATAAAACTAGGTGATAACAACACTAGATACTTTTATTCAGTCATCAAGCATCGGAAGCTGAAGCAAGAAACTACACAACTTAGAGACAGTAGTGGCGATTGGCAAACCGATCTTGATACTATAGATGAAATGTTTGTTGAGTATTATGAAGAACTGCTAGAGAGAAAGCCATATGGTAGGATCAATGCAGTTAAAGGGATACCAAACAATGGTCCATTACTATCGGTGAACCAGCAATTGGAGGTGATGAAGCCATTAAATGAGAAAGATGTTAAACAGGTAATGTTTCAGATTGGTAGCAACGAAAGCCCTGGATCTAATGGCCATCGTAGTGGATTTTATAAATCAGCTTGGTCAATAATTGGAAGAGATGTTTCTGATGCTGTGCTAGAACTTTTCCAAAATAGGAAGTTGTTAAGACAAATAAACTCAACCAATATAGCATTAGTACATAAGGTGGAAGTTCCAGAAGATACAACTCAGTATATACCTATTGCATGCTGCAATGTCATATATAAGTGCATCTCCAAAATGATCTGTGAGAGATTAAAGTCAGCAGTGAACCATATGGTGTCAGATAGGCAATATCTATGATGCATAATGTGCTAATTTGTCATGACCTGCTAATGATAGGTTATAATTGCATATTTTAGTCGATTATTACACTCTAATTTACTGAAATTTAGTTGAGTTTGGGCTTTAGTCGTTAGTGTTTTGCATTAATTGTGTATTTATGCCATTTAGGAGTGATTCCGAGCTATATAGATGTTATGGAATTAATCAAGTGATTTGGAGCTTTGAAGTTTGAGTAAAAGCCCAAAAATCAAGTCGGGGTCGTATTCGGGGACCAACGGTAGATAGAGCAACAAAACAAAGAATCGAGTAGATATATTATACACTTTCTAGTAAAAGCACATAACGTTTTTCTCAGAACTCCATTTAGGCTCATAAATATATAGTTGGAAAGCTAACTCAAAGAGCTACAACTTTTATGTTTTCCAAATTCCAAAGGGAACAGAGTGAAAAATGCGGTCGAATCGAAACCTCGGAGCTGAGGCGGGTTGAGACAGTATAACAGTCATATACTGCGATTGACCGCGGCTGCGGCAGTCCAGATGTGAAATATTATCTTTTTTCGCATAGGCGAATGTATAATTATTTGGGGTGGTATATATACACGGGAAAACGGTATTTTTTAAGAGTTGGACATACTTGTGACATAATTTAGACCTAAGGAGGCTAAGGAGACCGAGGATTCGACCTACGGAGTCAAGAACACAATAGGAGCAACGCGCGAAATTCTTCAACGAGTTTTTCTTCCTATTCCTTTTCTCATTATTGGTTAAGATTTTAGTATTGTAGTTTTACATACTATTATGAATAACTAAATTATTATCTAGGGTTTTGATGGAACCTTTTGTAAGATAAATTCTTGTTATGTTTTTATGTAATTGAGCTATTGGATTTCTCTACTTGTTCAACTACGTATTTATTGTTGTTGATTGAATGACCATCAATTTACTGTGAATATTTATTATGTGTTGCTTGAGAAATGATACATATTTAGGTGTTTGTTGAACAAAATCACTCCTAACATATATGAGAAATCAATATATTGGGTTTAAAGGTAGGTTTAGAAATAACAAAGCCTTGACATGGTCATAATAAGCGGTTAGATAAAACCACTAGCATAGTTCGAGAGAATATGTCTAGTAAATTATTGTAGTTGCTCGAGAGAGAATTATGACATCTAAAGTGCTCACGATAAGTAGAGAATATATTGGCGAAAATTGTAGGGAACATAGCTAGAAGGATTCTGACAATTGGGGAAATCATAACTCTAGACCTCCTTAATTTAGTCTCCAACCCTTAGTCTAGTTAGATGATAATGTTACCGTTTTCTAGTATTTGCTAGTTAATTAGTTAGAAATATAAATCTCAATCTTTATAATTTAGAAAATTATTCAATCTTGTCTTCTTAGTGATATTAAACAGATACATCTAAGCCTTAGTTCTCTGGGGGATTCGACTCCGGACTTTTAGACCGGATTATATTTGTAGCTACCGCTTATCCTTTTAGGACTAGAGTTGAGCTTGATCAAATTTTGGTACCGTTGCCGGGGAACTAATAATGTAGTTGTAGTTGTATATATGGCTAAGGTTCAAGTTTGAACTTTAATTTTTTTTTGTTTTTTTTATATTTATAACTGTTGATTTGAGAAACATGACATCTTGAAATTATGAAATTTTAGGTTTATATAGTTCTACTATTGATCCTCATACATATTGTGAAGGAAACCACCCGTATAAAAATTATCAAAATATTCTTGAGAGCGAGTTATGTGCACCAACTCAATCTTATTTGTGAAATATGTGTGATGTGTGTGGTAGTAAAAATGATCACTTTTATGGTTGTGCTTATATTTCTTATCTTCCCCAAACCCCTTACTATAATGGTTCTACCTTTTCTTGTGAAGTTACTAGGAAAAATAGGAGCAAGGCGGGGAATTCTTCAACGATTTTTTCCTTCCTCTTCCTATTTCTCATTATTGGTTATGATTTTAGTATTGTAGTTTTATATACTATTATGAATAGCTAAATTTTTATCTAGGGTTTTGATGGAACCTTTTGTATGATAAATTCTTATTATGTTTTAATGTAATTGAGCCGTTGGATTTCTCTACTTGTTCAACTACGTGTTTATTGTTGTTGATTAAATGGTTGTCAATTGACTGTGCCTATTTATTATGTGTTGCTTGAGAAAGGATACATATTTAGGTGGTTGTTGAACAACGTCACTCCTAACGTATGTGAGGAATAAATATATTGGGTTTAAAGGCAGGTTTAGAAATAACAAAGCCTTGACGTGGTCATAATGAGCGGTTAGATAAAGCCAACTAACGTAGTTCGAGAGAATATGAGAGAATTACGACATCTTAAGTGCTCATGACTAGTAGAGAATACATTGGCGAAAATTGTAGGGAACATAGCTAGAAGAATTCCGATAATTGGGGAAATCATAACTGTAGACCTCCTTAATTTAGTCTAGTCAGTTGATAATTTTACCATTATCTAGTATTTTCTAGTTAATAAGTTAGAAATATAAATCTCAATCTTTATAATTAAGAAAATTATTCAATCTTATCTTCTTTGTGATATTAAAACTATACAACTAAGTCTTAATTCTCTGTGGGATTCGATTCCAGACTTTTAGACCGGATTATATTTACAGCGATCGTTTATCCTTTTAAGGACTAGAGTTGGGTGTGATAAAATTTTGGCACCGTTTCCGGGGAACTAATGGTGTAGTTGTAGCTATATATATTTCTAGGGTTCAAGTTTGAACTTTATTTGATTTTATTTTTTTGTATTTTTTTATAACTGTTTATTTGAGAAACATGACATCTTGGAATTATGGAAATTTAGGTGTAGATAGTTCTATGATTGATCCTCATACATATTGTGAAGGAAACCACCCATATAAAAATTATCAAAATATTATTGAGAGCGAATTATGTGCCCCAAATCAATCTTATATCTAGAATATGTGTGATGTGTGTGGTGGTAAAAATGGTCACTTTGATGGTTGTGCTTATATTTCTTATCTTCCCCCAACCCCTTACTATGATGACTCTACCTTTTCTTGTGAAGTTAGTAGGAACAAAGAACTTGGGAATGCAGACCTGAAGAAGATCAAGGATATGATTAAGTGCCCCCTGGGACAAAACAATGAGAAATAATTGCACATAGAAAGCAAGAGGCGGCTATTCGCAAGTTAGAGGATCAATTGAGCCAAGTGGTTGGAGCTTTTAATGCTCAACAAGCCAATGTTGAGGATAGTAGCCAAGAAGAGCATGAATTCGAGGTGTTAATTGGGGGAGGTCAGAGTAGAACATCAACAACCTAGCCAACTATAGTTTGAGGATATGAATGTTGAAAAAGTGAGACTAGAGCCAACCAAGGACTTTGAGGATATAAATTTTCTTGATTATAGTATCATTGATGTTGAGGATGTTGAAAGTCCTGAAGTTCAAGTGTTTGAGCACATTGGTCCACAGTCCAAGCATTTTTCCGCATTATGTTTGGATGATGATATGAAAACAGTGTCATCTAGACCAATTGAAGAGTCAAGGAATGAGGAACAATGTGCATATATTCTGAAATTCTTTTTTGCCAAAAAGTCAGGTTTGCATACCTCATACAAATGCCAAGGAGTGCAGAATATTACATTATTTTATCGGGCCAATCATATTCGTTCCACCACCCAAGGAACATGATCATATAGCAGAGTCAAAACTTGGGGTTCAATTCATAAGCTCGAGGTGGAGGCAAAAAGTGATTCATGTCGTGCCGCGACATTAAATCAAGTGGTTGTTGGGAGGCAATCCAGATTTATTATTATTATTATTATTATTATTATTATTATTATTATTATTATTATTATTATTATTTTAATTGTATGATTTTTGCAGTGTCGAATTTTGATTTTCTAGGAGCATGGAAAGAAAAGCGACTGGAAGGATGCAACATCAAACCAAATGGTTGGAACAAAGTGTGAGTTACTCACATGAAGAACCAAGCTTGGTAGAAGTCTTAGTACCCCATGAGCTGTTAGTGATTCGGCCTTTGGCCTACCAAGGAGTCTCTTTTAGCCTTTTATTAGTTCTGGTGTGCATTGGGGACAATGCATAATTTTAAGTGTGAGGTGAGGAAATTGTCTGGGTGACTTTCTATGCTATTTTAGTTGTGTTAGTTTAATTGAATAATTTTTTTAAAATATAAAAAATTGAACTTTTCCCGACGATGGATCCATTAGACAATTGTTTTGAGGGATTTAAGTCTAAAGAAAAAAAAAAACAAAAAGAAAGATTTTATTTTGTTAGGTAGTGTAGCAATTACCCCTTTGGTTTTCTTTAAACTACGGTTCTTTTTCAAGGGTTTTGTTTGAACCGGGTGTACTTAATTTTTTTGGAGTAGGAGACATTGTGTTGTATTTTGAATTGAAGCGATATCTCTTGACTTTGTTATGCCTTGAGAATAGTGAGTACTTTGGTTCAGTTTTTGACTATAGTATAAGTACCTTAAATTTTATGATCTTAACTTTGCTTAACTGCTTTGGCTAGAGTGTCTTTATAAAACCAATCTTGAGTGAGTTATGTGCCATGTGTGTGTAAGGATTTGTATATTTTGTGCATTGCATTTGATGCCTAGATCTTGCCCGTATGTTCGCAAAACGAAATAGTAGTTTTTCAATCTTGAAAGTGATATAAGCGTTTCTTTGTTGAACCAGATATGCATATTTTACCGACCTAATTGTTATGTATCGTAGTTAATCCATTTGAGCCTATAATCAGGTTTCTTTGGGAACCACATTACAAGCCTTACCCATTTGTTTGAATTAACCATCTATTTGAACCTTCTAACCTCTCATGAGTACTTGAATTATGATGATTTATATAAATATTAACCTGTGGGGTAGTTGGTTAGGCTTTTGAGTGGAACTAATGAAATCAGGAGAAATGTGCACTGTTTTGAAAAAGTAAGACTCACTTGAATTGAAAAAAATATAGTTGTATTGCTGTAAAAAAAAATTTCTTGATAAGTAGTGGCTCTTAATGTAAGTGTGCTTAAAGAAGAATGGGGTAATGTACATTGATGTAAGGGTGGAGTTTTGGTTGGACATAAGTACGGGGTTTGAATATTAAAGTATATGTATTAAGTGCTTAGGGAGGTGTAGTCACTCTTATATCTAAATGTATCCTACCCGTCCCATAGCCTACATTACAACCAATTAAAGTCCTAATTGATCCTAGATTGAATGAGCTTGATTAGTGGAGTAGTTCACTATGAGAAAGTTTATGGTGCATCTTTTGTGGTATATGAATGTTATTTTGAGAGCGAGTGAATTTTTTCTATCTTGAGTTTCTATGTTTTCTTAAATTTTATCTTGTGAAACTACTCTCTTTTGTTGTGTGAGGACACTTGATTCATGAAGGAAAAGTAATGTCATTGACCTCTATGTTAGAGTAAGTAGGTGAGTTGTGAACAATGCGTGTACTTGTGAGTCAAATCTTGAGGGGAAGATGTTACGCTTTTGTGCTTAGTCTATTTTAAATAATCTTGGTGTGATGAGTTAGGAGGAACGTTTAAAAAGGTCGTGTCTATAAGAAAAAGTGTAGTTTGATTGCACCAGGATGGTTTAAGTGTAGGTTGTTGATGATAGGTTATAATTACGTATTTTAGTCGATTATTACCCTATAATTTCTAACTTTAGTTGAGTTTGCGCTTTAATCGTTAGTGTTTTGCATTAGTTATGTGTTTCATTCCTTTTAGGAGTAATTTCAAGCTATATAGATGTTATGGAATGAATTCAAGTGATTTGGAGTTTATAAGTCTGAGTAAAAGCCCAAGGAATTAAGCCTGGATCGTATACGGGGATCAACGGATGATAGAGCAACAAAATGAAGAATCGAGTAGGTATATTGCGCACTTTCTGGTAAAATACACATAATGTTTTGCTAAGAACTCCATTTAGGCTCCACAATGTATGATTGCAAAGCTATCTCAAAGTGATACAATTTTTATATTTTACATTTTTTCAAATTCAACATGAAACAGGGTGAAAAATACGGTCGAAACCGTGATTGCGGAGCTGAGACGGGCTCAGGCAGTATACCAGCCATATACCACGGTTGGCCGTGGCAGGCCAGACGTGAGATATTGTCCTTTTTCGGTAAGTAGAAGGTATAATTGTTTGGGCCCAACACTACTTGGTATATATACATGGAAAATAATATTTTTGAGGAGTTGGACATACTTTTGACATAATTTAGTCCTAAGGAGGCTAAGGAGACAGAGGATTCGACCTAAGGAGTCAAGAATATAATAGGAGCAAGGCATGGAATTCTTCAACGAGTTTTTCCTTCCTCTTCCCATTTCTCATTATTTGTTATGATTTTAGTATTGTAGTTTTACATACTATTATGAATAGCTAAATTGTTGTCTAGGGCTTTGATGGAACCTTTTGTAGGATAAATTCTTGTTATCTTTTTATGTAATTGAGCAGTTGGATTTCTCTACTTTTCAACTACGTGTTTATTATTGTTGATTGAATGGACATCGATTGATTATGCCTATTTATTATGTGCTGCTTGAGAAATGATACATATTTAGATGGTTGTTGAACAATGTCACTTCTAACGTATATGAGAAATCAATATATTGGGTTTAAAGGGAGGTTTAGAAATAACAAAGCCTTGATGTGGTCATAATAAGTAGTTAGATAAAGTCAACTAGCGCAGTTCGAGAGAATATGTGTAGTAAATTATTTTAGTTGCTTGAGAGAGAATTACGACATCTAAAGTACTCACGATTAGTAGAGAATACATTGGCGAAAATTGCAGGGTGTATAGCTAGAAGGATTCCGACAATTGGGAAAATTATAACCCTAGACCTCCTTAATTTAGCCTCCAACCCTTAGTCTAGTTAGTTGATAATTTTACCGTTTTCTAGTATTTTCTAGTTAATTAGTTAGAAATATAAATCTCAATCTTTATGATTTAGAAAATATTCAATCTTGTCTTTTTAGTGATATTAAACAGATACAGTTAAGCCTTAGTTCTTTGTGGGATTCGATTTCAGACTTGTAGACCAGATTATATTTGCATCGACCGCTTATCCTTTTTAGGACTAGAGTTGGGAGTGATCACCTGCTAAGACACAACAATAGGAAAACATCTACAAGATGCCTAATGAAGATAGATCTTAGGGAATCTTATGATATGGTAAGTTGGGAATCTTTGGAGAGAGCATTGATAGGCTTTGGGTTCCATGGTAGATTTATACAATGGATTATGGTATGTGTGACTTCCACTATGTTCACAGTAGGATAAATGGAGAAGGACATGGCTATTTTCCAGGAAAGGGAGGATTGAGGCAAGGAGATCCAGTCTCTCAATTTCTATTTGTTTTAGTTATGGTATACCTCTCCAGAACTTTGAAGACCATTAGCATGATGCCTGATTTTATATTTCATCCTATGTGTAAGGAGTTGCAGCTGACACTTCTCATCTTCGAAGATGATTTGATGATTTTTCTGTAAAAGGAATGAGAAGTTAGTGAACAGAGTCATGGAAGGTTTAGAGCACTTTAGCAAAGTCTCAGGCTTGATTTCCAATATGAAAAAATCTAGCATGTTTCTAGCTGGAGTGGAAAAAGGAGTCAAAGATATGTTGCTGACAAAAACAGGATTTGCACTGGGCACATTTCTTATCAGGTATCTAGGCTTGCCATTATCACCAAGGAAATGAAATAAGATAGATTGTCATATGCTGATATGGAAAATCACACATAGGATAACTGTCACATATTCCAGATAATTGTCTTATGCAGAAAGATTATAAATTGTCAATGCAGTGCTTTTCTCTATACATAGTTTCTGGGGAGATATTTTTTATTTTACCCCCAAATTGTGCTAAAAGAGGTTGATAAAATATGTAAAGATTATCTGTGGGGTAAGATTGAGGATCAGAAGAAAGCAACACTGATTGCATGGGAGAAAGTCTGTTATCCAAAGAAGCTAGGAGGATTGAGTGTGAAAGGTTGTAAAATATAGAATATACCATAAGTAGGAACGTTATTATAGCAATTGGTGATGAACAAAGAGTCCCTTGGGGTATGATGAGTTTATGGTGTATATATGAAAGCTGATAGGAATATTTGGACTTATAGTCCTCCTACTGATAGTAATTGGTATTGAAGGAAGCTAAACTCCTTAAAAGGAGAGATGCAATGATGGTACTCACAAGTCAAAATATAGCCTAACTCCAGGAGACAACTACTCTATAACTAGAAGTTATCTTGCTATGATAAACCAACAACAGCAACTAGAGATAACAAACTTGGTATGGACTGCTGTGGCTCTACCTCGACACCAGATTTGTCATGTGGATGGAAATTCAAGGGAGACTACTTACCAAAGACATACTAATAGGGATACAAATCCCTGTGGAAAACATAAACTGTATCTTGTATGAAGCAGAGCAACTAGAAACAAAAGAACATCTGTTTGTGATGCGTGTCTGGATCAAAGCAGTTAGACAAGAGATCAATCAGTGGATATGACAATCAGTAGATGATAGAGATTTTAAGTTGATACTGAAAATGATTTAAAAGAAAGCATTGGAAGCAGTTCAAGAAAGATGTGATAGCAGCAGTCAATGAAGCAATGATATACCACACTTGAAGAGCTCGAAATCTTAAAACTTTTCAAGGAAAAAATGTACATAAATTAGAGGCAGTAATACAAATCAAGAGGGAAATTAGAGAGAGAGTAAGTCATATAAAAGTATAAAAGAAAGCTTATAAGTTTAGGAGCTTTATACAAAATATACTGTGTAATTAGATTGTGGAGTTGGGGGCATTGATCTGTGGTTAGATTAAGGTTGCCCTATAAGTGTAATTATTTTGATGTTAATGATAATTTTACTTTGTTACCAAAAAAGGACAGTTTGGTATGTTAAGCGTATGCAATACAATACGTTAGAGGGAAATAATAAAATTACGCTAGACCTATTATATACAATCTTATTTTTATTTTCTACACCAAATTATATCGACAATTAGTAATACATAATCCAAAGAGTGGGTGTCATGTCACAATGTCCAATCAATTTATACGCATAATCTAAAAGCAGATTTTGGTTACAACAAAATGGCCATGAAAATAGGGCCCAATTGGTTAAGGCCCTTTCATCTACCGGCCTGCAGTTTGTATGACAAGACCTCCATTGTCAGAATCATTTTTCTATGTAATTAATTGGAAAATTTGAGATTAATTGGTTCGATGTGATTCTATTTGGGATTAATTGTTCTCCAATTTTTTGGGCTTGCAATTTTCTTTTTGGGTATGGATTGATTGAATCTTATTATAACCATTACTTATTTTGTCTGGATCATCCAAAAATATTATCATACTTGTGTCGATTTATTAACGATTGAAGAATTTGATACTATGCATTAGCATTCTTGGAAAATTCAAGGAACATGAACGACAAAAGAGAGAGCTAGAGGAGAAGCGACACGAAGAATAAGGTTTATAGTTTAAGGATCACATTTCAATTTTACTGTTTTCTTTATTTAGCATTTTTCATAGAAATATCTAAAATCTTACATATGTAGATAGTTTCAATTGGCTAGCAGTAGTAGGATTTTTTTTTTAAATTTCTCACTGAGGTTTGACTAAATCCGAAAGATAAAATAAAAATAAAAATATAATAAAATAATAACTACCATGGGAAAAATCTTTATGTATGTTTGATGTTTACATCAAATTAATGATTAAATGACATATCTTTTAAATACATTCTTCTTGATTTCACATCGTTCCTATTTGTCATATTTGTTTTATATTATTTTGATGGTGTTATTATATTGTCTTTTTTATCTTTTTGCCTTCTTGAGCCGAAAGTCTTTCGGAAACAATCTCTCTACTTCTTCGAGGTAGATGTAAGATCTGCATAGACACTATCTTCTCCAGATTCCACTAATAAAATTTCACTGAATCATTATTGTTGTTGTTATTGTTTTACTTAATCATAATTAACGTCATATATTTAAACTTCAATTTATTACTTAGCCATAACATTTTAGTGAAGTCTTATATAAATACTGAATGCAAATAAACTTTTCCCTTAGGAAAAAAATGAAATGATTGAATTATGATCCTTTTGGTAGTATTAGTTGGACATAGAGATTCTCTACTTTGTCCCTTTTTCAGTTATCACCCATAAATGAAAAAAAAAGGAAAAAGAAAAAGTTACTATTCTAATTTCAGTTATTTCAGATCGAAAGTCTGAAAATAATTTTTTTATCTTCCGGGAATAGAGTAAGGACTTTATATATATATTACCCTACTCATATCTCACTTGTGCACTTTCATTAAATTGTTATTGTTTTTTTTTACAAGAAAACGTTTGAGTTTTAGGTACAAAATCTTCAGGGGAATAAATTCATTGAGAAATTCTGAAAAGGCCAGCCTTTAATTACCTGCCTTTTTCAGGGGAATTAATCTAGTTGGATAACATCGATATTCGATGTTTTAGTTTTAGAAAATGTATGTAATATTATTTGTAAGTTGTCAATCTTTTACATTTTACAGAAATACAAAACAAGTTCTTTTTATAATGGTCCTGCCAATGTTCAAATCTCATATAGAATCATCAACACGTCATCTAAGGATTGTTTGGTAGCATATATAAAAATAATTCTGAATATGATTAGTAATGCTGGAAGTAAGAGTAATAGGTGCCATTGTTGATTTACAAGATTACATGGCTTCTAAGCCATTTCAATAGTTGTGTAATTGTATATTTGATGTATATAGAGTGTATATAAATGAGCAGTGATGATATATGTTCTGGGCTCATGTGTTGGGCCACTGACACTTATGAGCCTAATGGGTCATATCTGAGCCCGGGTCATTTGACCCTATACCCGACCCGGTCCGGTCCATTCTTTATTTGTAAATGTATATGTGTGTGCTAGGTGGGAAGCTTCTGGACACAGATATTTTCATTACTCACTCTTTCCAACACCGACTCTTCGGTTCTCTCAATCTCTCCTCCTTCTCTCTACTTTCTCTCTCTAGTTTCTCTGTGATTTTATCGATTAATCTGAATATTTACATGGTATCAGAGCCTTACAACGATCCGATCATGTTGATTTGCATATCGGTTTCACTTTTGAACATTTGTTTGGCGATTTTTGAGGATTTTTCTGAGATCGAATGGTCAGTGATGATTCCGTTTTGATCGGACATGGTTCAAAGTGTTCTACACCATAATATCCGGGCGAATCTTCTTAACCTCAACGTTTTAACAACGTTTTGATCGGTTTTGGGTGATTTCTGGTGAGTTATCGGTATCTAGGGTTTTCGGTGGTTTTGACTTGCTCATTTACCGTCTTCGCTACCATTTGAAGGCCGATCTTCTTCCGGTAGCGAAGAAGGAGGGTAACTTTGTTTTAAAATTCAATATTACCTGGTTTGTGCACCTGGTTTGTGTATATCGATTTTGGCTTTGTGTGTGGCTATTTGATTTGTTACATTTTGGTTGCTGAATCTGTTTTTCCTTGTTGATATATCATGACTGCTAACACCAATACTGGTATTTTGGACTCTTCAAGTCCTTTATTTCTATACTCCTCCGATGTTCCCGGGGTATCTCTTGTCCCCACACCCTTCTCGGGTGATGGTTTTGGGGGATGGAGAAGAAAAATAATTGTTGCTTTGACTGCTAAAAATAAAATTGGTTTCATAGATGAAACCTGTCCTCGACCAACCACTAATGCGGCTCAACAGAGATTATGGGACAGGTGTAATAGTATGGTAATCTCATGGCTAACTGCTTCTATTTCTCCTGCGATTGCTGAGTCCGTGCATTATTCTGATACTGCTCAAAGCATATGGTCACAACTTCAGGCACGCTATGGCACTGCCAATAGGACCAAAATTTATGAATTAAAAAGAGAGCTGTGTAACACCTCTCAAGGGTCCCTAGATATAGCATCCTATTTTAATAGACTTAAAGGTCTATGGGATAAAGTTGAATCTATGTGTGTGAACCATGGGCAAAGATGTGTGTGTGCTGCTAAGGAAGGTATAGTAAAGGAAAATGATGATTCTAAAGTGTTTCAGTTTTTAATGGGCCTCAATGACACATACATGGGAGTGAGGAGTAATATTCTGATGATGCAGCCCCCTCCAAACCTTGACAGTGTGTATAATATCCTCCTGAATGATGAGAAACAAAGGCATATTCAGTCTCCCTCTCATTTTAATCCGGATTCTGTATCTTTCAATGCCTACTCTAACAGGAAGCCAGTTGACTCTAATAAGGCTGCAATGCCTAATACTTCCTATTCTTTCAAACAAAGAGTTAACTTTGATCAAGGTAGAGGGTCATTGTTCTGTAGATACTGTAAGAAGTCTGGGCATTTAATTGATAAGTGCTTCAAACTTCATGGGTATCCACAAAATACAACTTTCAAAGGGAGGAAATCTGGTGCTGCTAATGTTGTTGCTTCAAATTCTGATGGTCATTTGTCTGTTCCTCAAGGGAATCCTGCTTCCAACCATGAATCTGTCTCAAAAACAAATGGTCAGTCTTCTGTGATACCTGGGTTGAGCAGTCAACATTATGATCAGCTGATGAATCTTTTACAACAAACCCAGCTAGGGGCTTCTAATGCTCCAAACTCCTCTCCCATGTGTGCTATCAATTTTGCTGGTACTATGCTAACTGAGAGCCCAATTTCTGATTCCAAAGTTTGCCTGCTTACTAGTATTAATTCTGTGTCTTGGATAATAGATTCTGGTGCATCTAATCATATGACCTATAACAAACAACTACTTTTTAACCTTACACCTTTATCTGTTCCTTATCTTGTGAGTCTTCCTAATAGTTACAAAGTAAAAGTAACTTGCACAGGCTCCTTCCAATTGACTTCTTCTATTGTTCTTCATAATGTACTGTTAATTCCTTCTTTCACACACAACTTAATTTCTGTCCATAAGTTGGTAAAGGAATTACATTGTATAGTCATGTTCTCTGAACATTCATGTTTCCTCCACATGCTACAGGGCCCTTCTCTGAAGAACCCACTGGATCTTGGTAAACAAACTGCTGGCTTGTATAAGCTGACATGGGTTCCTCCTTCATCTTCCCTCTCTTCAACAAGTTCTGTTTGTTCTGCTTTTAATTCTTGTGACACTAGCAAGTTTACTGTTTTGTCTTCCATGCCTATTACTTGTAATGATACAATGCTGTCTGATAATAAAACTGTTTCATCTTCCTTACATGTAACTAGCCCCAATTGTAATAATCATTTGAATTCTGATATGAATTACATTTGGCACCTGCGACTTGGTCATATTCCTTTTGCACATATGAAATGTATTTCTGGTTTATCTTTTCCTTTTGCTTCTAAACAACCTTTCCCTTGCTCAGTCTGCCCTATGGCTAGACAAACAAGACTTTCCTTCCCAGACAGTTCCATTAAATCCTCTAAACCATTCCAACTGATTCATGTTGACACCTGGGGACCTTATCACACTCCAACCTTTTCTGGCTGTAGATACTTCATCACTATTGTTGATGATTTCTCAAGAGCAACATGGACTCACTTGTTAGGTTCCAAAGGCAATGCCTTTTCTATGCTTAAGTCCTTTATCTCTATGGTTCAGACCCTGTTTCATACTGTGGTTCAAATTGTTAGAAGTGATAATGCATTGGAATTGGGTTCTAGCAATGAAGGCATTTCATTTTTTAGCAGCCAAGGCATCATCCACCAAACATCTTGTTCCTACACTCCCCAACAAAATGGAGTTATTGAAAGGAAACGCAGAACCCTTCTTGAGACTTGTAGGGCTTTACTTTTTCAGTCTGGGTTGCCTACTTCTTTCTGGGGGGATTGTTTACTCACTGCTACATACCTGATTAATAGAATACCTACCAGACTGTTACATAACAAATCCCCTCATGAATTGTTGTATGGGACACCTCCTACTTTTCTTCATTTAAGAGCTTTTGGCTGCCTTGCTTATGCCACTGTTCTAATCCCTCAAAGGGACAAATTGAAGCCTAGAGCTATTCCTTGTGTTTTCTTGGGGTATCCTTTTGGCAAAAAGGGTTACAAATTATATGATCTTAATTCAAAGAAATATTTGGTCTCCAGAGATGTCATATTTCATGAATCATGTTTTCCTTTTAAGTCTTCATCTCCTACTGTTTCACCTTCTGTCTCTTCATTCCCTTCTGTTCCTTCTGGAGAAGATGATGATTTGACTGATTCTCCCTTGCCTACTGTTTCTTCCTTGCCTTCTGGAGAAAATGATGATCTCCCTGATTCTCCCTCCTCTGTCCCTCCACATTCTTTTGATCCTATTCTTCCTTCACCTCCTATTTTGCCTTCCTCTCCTTCTGCTCCTGTTATCAGAAAATCTTCCAGGACACATAATCCTCCCTCCTATCTTAAGGACTATGTCTGCCAACTCCCTGCCTTCTCTGCACCTTCTTCCTCCTCTTTGGAATCTGAACCACTGTATTACTCTCAGGCAGCTTCAGTTCCAGCTTGGCAGGATGCCATGAGAAAGGAGTTTGAGGCCTTGGACACCAACCAAACTTGGGATGTTGTTCACCTTCCTCCTGGTAAGAAACCAATTGGTTGCAAGTGGGTTTATAAAATCAAGTACAAGGCTGATGGGTCTATTGAAAGGTATAAGGCCAGACTTGTTATTAGGGGGGATACTCAAGTTGAGGGGGTTGATTTCACAGAAACCTTTTCTCCTGTGGTCAAAATGTGTACTGTTAAATGTTTGATTGCTGTTGCTGTGAAAAAGAATTGGAATCTGTTTCAACTTGATGTTAGTAATGCTTTTTTACATGGTGATTTGGATGAGGAAGTGTACATGAAATTGCCTCCTGGTTTGACTGTATCTGCTGCTGTTTCTGATTCTGTTTCTCCTCTTTCTTCTCCTCTGGTTTGCAAACTCAAAAAATCTCTTTATGGGCTGAGACAGGCTTCCAGACAATGGTATGCCAAGTTGTCTCATGCTCTTTCTCTCAGAAGCTATAAACACTCTTTGAATGACTATTCTTTATTCATCAAAGGCACATCTGGGTCTTTAGTTATTCTAGCAGTGTATGTGGATGATATTATTATCACCGGGGAAGACAATGATGAAATCTCTGCTCTGAAACTGTTTCTTGATGATCAGTTTAAAATCAAGGACCTTGGGTCCTTGCATTATTTCTTGGGGATTCAGATGTCTCATGTTCCTGGTGGAATGGTCCTCAATCAGCAGAAATATATTTCTGATCTGTTGCATCAGTTTGACTGTTCTAGTGTATCTCCTGTTGTCTGTCCTTTGGATACAAATGTCAAACTTCTTGCTGATTGTGGTGACCTTTTACCCTCTCCTGATCAATTTAGGAGTTTGGTGGGTAAGCTTTTATTTTTGACACATACCAGACCTGATATCTGCTTTGCTGTACAACATTTGAGTCAGTTTCTCAAGTGTCCTCGAGTACCTCATATGAATGCTGCTCTTCATGTGTTGCAATATCTTAAAGGCACTTCCTCTATGGGCCTCTTCTACTCTGCCAATGATGATTTTTCTTTGAGTAGTTATTCTGACAGTGATTGGGCTGCTTGCCCTGATACCCGAAGGTCTGTTACTGGGTTTTCTGTTCTTCTGGGTGGTTCTTTGGTCAGCTGGAAATCTAAGAAACAACCTGTTGTATCTTTATCATCTGCTGAGGCAGAGTATCGGGCTTTGAGCAAACTTGTGGCTGAACTTTCCTGGTTATCTCGCTTGTTATCTGATCTTGGTGTCCCTGTTTCTCTTCCAATTTCTGTATACTGTGATAGTCAATCTGTCATCCACATTGCTACTAATCCTGTTTTTCATGAACGCACAAAACATATTGAGGTGGACTGTCATTTTGTGCGTGATCAGGTCAACTCAGGCTTCATTAAGTTGTTTCATGTATCTACTTCTCGGCAACTGGCTGATTTACTCACGAAGCCTCTTACTGGCACTGCCCTACATCCTCTGTTGTCCAAGTTGAAGGTGGTGTCCCCCTCCAACTTGAGGGGGGGTGTTGACTTACAAGATTACATGGCTTCTAAGCCATTTCAATAGTTGTGTAATTGTATATTTGATGTATATAGAGTGTATATAAATGGGCAGTGATGATATATGTTCTGGGCTCATGTGTTGGGCCACTGATACTTATGAGCCTAATGGGTCATATCTGAGCCCGGGTCATTTGACCCAATACCCGACCCGGTCCGGTCCATTCTTTATTTGTAAATGTATATGTGTGTGGTAGGTGGGAAGCTTCTGGACACAGATATTTTCATTATTCACTCTTTCCAACACCGACTCTTCGGTTCTCTCAATCTCTCCTCCTTCTCTCTACTTTCTCTCTCTAGTTTCTCTGTGATTTTATCGATTAATCTGAACATTTACAGCCATGGAAAAGAAGAATTTCTATTGGTATATGAATACATGCATATGTTAGTCTTGATTCACATATAAGGTGTTCAATAGGTCTTGTTCTTATATTAGATGACTATTCTACTTTGGCAAGTTGTGCTAATATGTTGAGCTAAATTGGATTAATTTAATTCAATATTTTAAAATTAAAATTAAAATATTAAAAAATTATATAAAAAATATTATTAATTGTAACTTTTCATGTTAAAATAATTTAAAAATATATTTTAAAATATTAATTAAATTATGTGTAATTTGACTTTCATCTAAATTAAAACGGAAGAGTAAATAATTTTCTTTTCCTGATAAAAAAGTGGGGAGTTGGCCCATCAGCAACACAAAAGGAACAAGAGAGCCGTGGCAGCACCGCAAATGAGCTTAAAAAAGATGCGCACAGCCCACGAATAGAAGCCCCTAAATTTGTGTAAAGGGATAGTTCGCTCTCGCGGTATAAGTAGAGCCAACATTTTAACCATATGAATTATTTAAAAAATAATAATTTCAATTACTAATGTTTGTGTTCTAAATTGGGCTCTCTCTATATATAATAAATTTTTAATATAAATATATTAATAAATAAAGGTTACTGAGGTTTGACTGAGGATCACCAAAATAAGCAAGAATATTATTTCGACAAAAAATATTATTTACGGAGATTTTAATCGAGATACCCAAACATCGCATTAGTTCATTCTCATATTTTTGAATCGAGTGTAGTGGAATGATAAATTTATTTTTTCGCCTTTTCGATAATATATCAAAATTCTCGTGAAGAATAGACAAATATACACAATTATACTGATTATTATATATAATTCGATTAAGATTTAAGTAATCAAGAATCCTATTTTCTTTTTTTACTTCCACATCAGAGACAGAGCTCATGGACCTTTACAACTGTGTCTTAAGCACCAGAGAATTTGTGGCCCCTCTACGAATAATTTAGGTGACCTTTTTTCTAAAAAAAAGATTTTTTTGTTTTGATAAAAAGAAAAAGAAAGTTCTTTCTTGAAGAAGTATTTTTTTACACACACCAATGATATACGATGTACTTGTGGTTTTAGAAATACCGTAACATTTTCCTAATTAATATAAAGGCGTCAAAGAAAAAATGAGTATTAAAAGTAAAAAGGTTTTGTAAATATAAGATTATATTATTTATTTTCTAACCTATTAAATAAAAAAATATCATATTACATGGAAATATAAGATATATTGTTTTAAATTTAAAAGTAACTAATTACTACGTAGAAGTTTTTATACTATTCTTCTTCACTTTTTGAACCAAACATCATATAGACATTAGATTAGAAAAATGGTTAACAAACTTTTCCCAAAATTCTTTTCGTAATAAATTTCCACCACTTTTTCATCCTAATATTAGTTTATAGGATCTCATAAAATAAGGCATAAAAGTAATTTACTTATATATATTTAATAAATGTGTTAAAAAGGAAAATAAAGCCCATATTATTGCTGGCCTCTTCTCTTATCCTCTCTTGGAGCTCGGGCCCTCTTCACGAGCACTTCCTGTTACTACTCTCTGCTCTATCTCACAACTTCCAAAAACAAAAAAATTATTCAGAATTAAAAAAAAAAGAAAAAATCAGTCCCCAAAAATCTGATAGTTGATGCAGAAACCAAGCAAAAAATTCAGACCTTTTTCTTCATTAAACTCCCCCATTCATCATCCAACTTTCTTGAAAACCATTTCCTTGTTAAAATTCAGCACTTGTCACACAGACCCAATAATCTGAAAAAAGAAAAAAAGAAACCCCATTAGAGAAAATCCCAAGAAAATGAAGAGAGATCGTGATAGAGAAAATTCCCAAGATGGTTCTTCTTCTGGTAAATCTAAGATTTTTGAAGAAGAACAACCAGATGCTGGAATGGACGAGCTTTTAGCTGTTCTGGGTTATAAAGTTAAATCTTCAGATATGGCTGAAGTTGCACAAAAACTTGAACAACTTGAGATGGCTATGTGTACAACTTTTGAAGATGGAATTTCTCATCTTTCTACTGATACAGTACATAAAAATCCTTCTGATCTTTCTGGTTGGGTACAAAGCATGTTATCTGAGCTCAACAATACTTCAGTTCCCTCTAATTTCGACATGATTGGTAGTATTGAAGAAAAAGATTTAGGTGAATCTTCTAGTAGTATTGTTATGAATGAGGAAAACAGAATTATTTCTGATGACGATTTGAGAGCAATTCCAGGTGGAGCTGTGTTTGCAACAGAGAGTAATAAAAGGCAGAGATCTTGTGTTACACTAACAGCAGATGCAACAACAAGGCCAGTTGTACTGGTAGATTCACAAGAAACTGGTGTTCGACTTGTGCACACATTAATGGCGTGTGCTGAAGCTGTCCAACAAGAGAATCTTAATGTAGCTGATGCGCTTGTTAGACACATTGGAATTCTTGCTGTTTCACAATCTGGTGCTATGAGAAAAGTTGCTACTTATTTCGCTGAAGCATTAGCGCGACGAATTTACAAAATTTACCCACAAGATTCAATTGAATCATCTTATACTGATGTGTTACAGATGCACTTTTACGAAACATGTCCATATCTCAAATTTGCCCATTTCACTGCAAATCAAGCAATTCTTGAAGCTTTTACAAATTGCAATAAAGTCCATGTGATTGATTTCAGTTTAAAACAAGGGATGCAATGGCCAGCATTAATTCAAGCTTTAGCCTTACGTCCAGGTGGACCACCAGCATTTAGGCTTACTGGAATTGGACCTCCACAGCCTGATAATACTGACGCTTTGCAACAAGTTGGGTGGAAGTTAGCGCAATTAGCTGAAACTATTGGGGTCGAATTTGAATTTCGGGGATTTGTAACAAACTCATTAGCTGATCTTGATGCTGAGATTCTTGATTTAAGGTCGAGTACTGTAACAGAAGTGGTGGCTGTTAATTCAGTTTTTGAGCTACATAGATTATTAGCAAGACCTGGGGCTGTAGAAAAAGTGTTGAATTCGATTAAACAAATGAACCCCAAAATCGTGACGATTGTTGAACAAGAAGCGAATCATAACGCTAGTGTTTTTTTGGACAGGTTTAATGAGGCTTTACATTATTATTCAACAATGTTTGATTCGTTAGACAGTTCAGTATCATCATCGTCCACTGGGTTGAATCAGCCGATTGTTAACAATCAAGATTTGGTTATGTCTGAGGTGTATTTAGGGAGACAGATTTGTAACGTGGTGGCTTGTGAAGGTGTGGACCGAGTTGAGCGACACGAGACGCTGAGTCAGTGGCGAGTTAGGATGATCTCGGCCGGGTTCGATCCGGTTCATCTCGGTTCGAATGCGTTTAAGCAAGCGAGTATGCTGTTGGCGTTGTTCGCGGGCGGCGATGGTTACAGAGTGGAAGAGAACGATGGGTGTCTTATGTTGGGTTGGCATACTCGGCCACTCATCGCCACCTCCGCGTGGCGGCTCAAGGCGGCCGGCGATGCCGAGTTGTAGTGAGCCAACTCAGGGAGGAAACTGAGTCAACTCGTGTATCCCCACCCCCTTTTCCCTTCCCCTCACATGGTGAATTTATCAGTGAATGGGTGGATGGTGATTGTAATGTGAGGGACAATGAGAGAGACGTGCCTAAAAATGAGTCAAATCGTGTCTTTTACTTTTTAACCTCAGCCTTTCTTTTTTATTTTTACTTTTAACCACTCTATATTTTGTTGTACTGTTTATTGTTTTTCTTTTTCTCTTTTGCCTTTTGTGGGTTGGTTAGATTTTCCCCTTTTCACTTGGCCCGCAATAAAAAGGCAAGAGCATCATGTCTTGGGGAGAACTTTCATTTAACTATTGGGAGTTGTGAAATAAATATCTGACGAACATTCAATTTTCAAAATAGCGGATTCCATCACTAACGTCGTTTTCCATGCACTACTTATAAACATTAGCGATTAATAGAGACAATATCTCGGCGCATAAATATTTCGTATTTATTTTGGATAAAATTATTTTGAAGATGGTCATATTCAATAGGCGTGACGTAGATAACTTATCGTAATATATCGAGATAATTTTAATATTGCTCCAAAACTTTCTTCGGCGAGCCAGGAGGTGGGCTTGGAAGCAGCCATCCTTTGAAGAAAGCATAATAGCTCACTGGTCTAGCTCCATGGCATCGAAAATATATCAGGGCTCAAGTGATTCACCGAAGCGACGAGACCTTGAAAGCTGCTTTTTCAAGTGTCAGTAGCGAAAAGTTCTGTCAATCGGGGAATGTTTTTGGTGACACGACCTGGAGATATCAGAAGTGAGAATGCTGACATGAGTAACGAAAAATCCTGTGAAAAACACGATCGCCTGCCAGCCAAATCCTCAAAAAGAAAATATAAAGGAGCTTTTTCTAAGGTCTAAATTACAGCTTGCTTGGATGGTTGTTACCCATTATATGGCATTGCATTATTATTTCAAAATAATATTTGTTTTGATTATTAATTTAAAATTAATTGTATCGTATTGTTAAATTCATTGTTGCGGAACAATCAAAAGCCCAATTTTATGAAACAACTGATTTGGTGTGGTGGGATTGTTTCCTTTTTTTTTCAATTATGCCTTTGCTTATTAATTCATAGTTTTATTTTATTATTTTGTTTTGTTTTAACTCCAAATCTGAAACCTTGACCTACTTCATATTCTTCCAACTTTTCTATAATTGGTTTGCCCCATTCTTTTTATCCAAGTCTCTATTCGATTTTTTGTCTCTTTTCATCGTCTTAATTTTTTTAGTTCTATTATTAATTAACCTTTTTCTTCAGGGTTTTGCTTTTGATTCCGAGCTGCGTGATTAATGATAAATTAATAGAAAGTATTTTTCTTAAATTATTTTATGTGTAATTCTTGATAAATTTTATTTAAAATAGTTCGGAATATTTTAGAGAACTTATTAGTTACAATACATTAGGATACAATCAAGACGTTTCTTAAGCCCCTCGAAGAACGGAGAATATTAGAGAGGAGAATCAAGGAATACATAGAATTGTACTCACAAATATTTATTAATAAAATCACTTTATCTTCATATTATTTTTGTTGCAGTTTATTTATTGTATTATGAAAATTTATTGCGATCAAATTTGGCACGCCCAGTGAGACCAATTCTGCCCTTCATCTCTCCTTCTTGCACGTTGAAAACTACAAACTTCAGATCTACTACTACAATAGCCTCCCGCAAGTGTGATGATTCATGCAAAAATGCTATTGTTGCCGCATCCGCTGAGCTCAGCCATGTTGATCCAATCACTCGAAGCAAGTTCAAGGTTAGTGGCTTGGATGAATCCGAATACTTTGCCTCCTTGGAGATGGCAAAGAAAAGCAGATCTCATATGACGTTCGCAACCGCAATATCTGGGGGCAACACCCGATTCTCGATGTTTGACGAACTTTCTCAAACAGCCTCAAACCTTGGTAGATTTGAGGATTTGGTGGATTCTTCGGCTTTAACAAAATTCAATGCCCTGATGACTGACGCAACTAACGTGGACGAAAAGTTTTCCATGATGGAACAAACTATAGAGGTCTTGAAGAAATCTGTTGAAGACAAAGACCTTCAAATCGCTCAACTCATGAACAAATTAGAGGCCAATGCACCTGAAGAGTCGAGCCATGTCTCTCCTCGTTCACCTTTCTACACCTACCAGAAAATAGCTGTTGAGGAATCATTTTCAAAGTTAAACACTCAAAAATAAAAGCAATCTACTTCAGTTGTAGCGTTATTTGTCCAACAATTGCAAGATATGATAACAAACACCATCAGAGCTCAATATGGCGGACCATTGCAAATTTCGTTATAGTACTCTAAGCATTATACTAAGAGGATTGATTGCTTAACAATGCCCACCAATTATCAACCACCAAAGCTGCATCAATTTGATGGCAAAGGGAACCCAAGGCAATATATTGCCCATTTTGTCGACACTTGTAGCAATGCTGAAAAGCATGTTGACCTTTTGGTAAAACAATTTGTTCATTCTCTAAAAGGGAACACGTTTGACTGGTATATTGACTTGAAGCTCGAGTCCATTGATAGCTGAGAGTAACTTGAGAAGGAATTCCTTAATTGTTTTTATAGTACCCGAAGAACTGTAAGCATGATAGAGTTTCCATGAACCATGCAAAGGAATGACGAGCCCATAGTGTTATTACATTAATCGTTGGAGGGCGTTAAGTTTGGACTGCAAAGATCGCCTTTCAAAAATATCTGCTGTAGAGATGTGCATTAAAGGAATGCACTGGGGCCTTTTGTACATTCTACAAGGGATCAAACCTTGCGAACTTTTGAAGAACCTGCAACATGAGTGCACGACATAGAGTTAAGCATCGCAAGTCAAGGAAAGGCATCTCCATTTGCTGATCAGAAGGAGTTCAAGAAAAATGTTGCATCAAAGCACCAAACCAAAGAATCTACCGAGGTGAAAGCAACTTCCGTGAAAGGCACAACCAAGCAAAAGTTGAAGGGGGATAAGACCCCCAGTTAGTATCACAAAGAGGAGAAATGTCGTACCACCTTGAAGGAATTAGAGGTGAAAGTATATCCAATTTCTAGATTTAGATGTACCCACAATCTTTGACGAATTGCTCGCTAAGAAAGTCATCGATCTCCCTGAATCAAAAAGTCTAGAGGAAATTGGTAAAGTTGGCGATCTGAAACATTGCAAGTTTCATCGCGTCATTAGCCAACCTATAGAGAAATACTTCGTCTTGAAGTAGAAAACCATGACTCTTGTAAGTGAAGGAAAAATCATCATAGACATGGATGAGACTGCAGAAGAAAATCATGCAAGTATCGCACTCAAAGAAAAGGAGCATTCAAGGTTGCAGAATGCTTCAAGCACTGCCTTCTTACAATTTGGAAATTTTGAGCCCGTTGAAGTTGATCATCCAAGGAAAACTCTTGAAGATTCACTAGAGCTTGACACTCAGTTCAAAGGCAAAGACGATGAGGGTTGGACTCTAGTCGCTAACAAGAAATGAAGACACCAAGAAGTTCTAAGGCTACCACTTCCTAATCCAAGAGCAAAAAACAAATGATGTGGATAGGCTACAATTACCAAGAATTATCAAATCTTCCATTAGCAAGAAGATCAATGGTTCCTTATCGCCGAAGTTCCGAAAGCCCATCACATTGTGTGAATTCTTTCCGAAAAATTCCTTCATGGAGGTCACATTAGTGCAACTCATGTAGTTTCTAGTACTGACAAAACAAAGGAAAGCGACGATGAGCCTATTCTAATGAAAACACAAGAACATCATGATAACGGAAAAGTTGTCACATGTTGTGCAACCATTTCATTCACAGATGATGACTTGCTGCTAGGGTCTAAGCCACATAGCAGACCTTTGTTTATTGTGGGATCCATTCTGTAACTATATCTCAATCGCATACTTGCTGATGATGGTTCGTCTGTCAACATCATGCCAAAGAAAGTGCTAAAAAAGCTTAGGATCTCTATCAATGAGCTATCCAAAAGTAACTTAACAATCTAAGGTTTCAACCAAAGAGGACAATGAGCCATAGGTATGATCCGCGTAAGATCATCCATTGGTGAGATGAATTCAATCACCCTGATTCACGTCATAGATGCTAAAACATCATACAACTTGTTGCTTGGACGTCCTTGGATTCATGAGAATGGAGTGGTATCGTCTACTTTGCATCAATGTCTGAAGTACAGAAGAGATGGTGAGTTAGTCAAAATTGATGCAGACATCAAGCATTTCACTGAGACGGAGTCATACTTTGCAGACGAAAAATTCTACCTAGATTCTTGTGAACCGAAAGTGGAGAAACCATCATCAGATGACGAAGCTGATGTCAAGTCAAAAGAGGAAAATGAGGCTCAATGGACTGCCACCAATATGCCTAAGAAGGGAAAGGAAAAAGTCTCCCTTAAGCTATCCTCATCTGAAGGTGACATACAGTAAAAGACTAAGGAGCATTGTGAACATGCAATTTTTGCCTAGCTCGAATTACTCCTATATAAGTCTCAAAATTAGGATTTTTTTCTTTATTTATGATGAGATTTTTAGAATTTAATTGTATAATCGTGTGTTTGTTTGCATTTTTTGTGCATTCTTATTGATATAATTTATTAAAAAAAATAGCACTTTTGTATTTAGGATTTAATTTTATATTTTTAGTTTTATTAGTTAATTAATATTACCAAAATAAAAGAAAATAACAAAAAATAGTGATTTTACATTTTATTTTAGTTTTCTTTTAAATTGGGAATTGATTAACTTTAGGAAAATTTATTAGTTTAATTTTAGAGTTAAATCATGGTCTTTGGCATTTTTAGGTTAATTTTGTATTTAATAAAATCAAATTAGTAATTAAAATAAATAAGAGAAAAGAAAGAATTCGAAAAAATGTGGTCTTGTTCAAAAGACCAAAATTTGGGCCAGTATTAACTAAACATGCCAGCCCAATAATGCAACAACCCTAGTCCAACCCAAAAGAGACCCGGTCCAGCCCCATTCTAAATAAAACGACGTCTTTCATGGCCCTTTAATCACGACTGTTGGATCTCATCAATCCAACGGTCCGGAACTAACGAGGATTAGACTATAAAAGTGTGGGACTCCCACCCTACCCCCCAAACCATCTCTCAGAACCCCTAATCCAGGCCGGCGTAACGCCACCGTCTCCCACCACCCTCTGCCGTCCGTCGGTCGGCCGGAAATATGCTCAGATGACCCTCAAAACTACACCACCCCAAAACCTCAACCTCCTCTTTCCATCCCTGCTATCAGTTTCCCTAAAAATCCAGCCAACCTTGTCGAATATTGGTTTGAAGTGGAGGCTGCTCTGCCGCCCACGCCGGTGCCAACTCCAAACAACCCCAAAATAACACCAAACACTCTCCTCACCCTCCTCTTCCCAAAGCCTAATAATTTCGTCCAAATCAAGTCCTAATTGCTCGAATCCTAGATCTAGGGTTTTCGACTTAGAGGCTGTCAAATTTCAGTCGCTTGGGGAATTTGTCAAATATCAACTGGTTTTTCTAATAATATTGTTTGCCTATTTTGGCAAAGGATAGACAAGCAAAATTGTTCAAAGGCTAGATTTGAAGTCAACCGTTTGAAGCCGGAATCAGTGAGTTCTTAGATTTCCTTTATTCCTTTATTTGTTTTTCATTCTATATCGGATTTTTCTTTAATTAACATTAGCCTCTCATTCGTGTTAAATCCCTTTTCATACCTAATTGGTTTAGTTTTGATTTTTTATTTTTTCTGCCTGCCATTCTGTTGATCATTTTTCTTTGTTTGTGTTCATTGTTTCTTCAAGTCCTAATCCTATGACAACTGAAATCATGATTCTATTCCTTTTAATTTTGTGTTTGATTTCGATTATTGATCCATGATCGTTACTGCTAGTATATGATATCAATTTAGTTTTAATTTTATTTGTTTGCTGGTAGTTCATCGTTTTTAGTCTTAGCCTTAGAACATTAGTATTATTTAGGGTTAAATCATAGTTTTGGTTGATTAATTCAATTTTTAGGTTTTTCTTATTATAATTAGTGATGTTTGGTTATAGCTCAACCAATCCATCCCTGTGAGTGACTAACTATGGTTATGTGACCAATTTTGAAGGGGCTTGGGGTTTGGTTAGTAATTTTAGGACTAATGTATGGGTAGTAGAGGTATTCCACAATAAAAGAATAATGCAGTAACTAACATTGGAACCCACTAGAATCTTCTAGATGGGGTTTCAATATGAAATTCAGGACTCAATTGGTATAACTTGGCCAACAAGGCATAAAATGAGGAACTATTTGGCTAAAATATGAGATTAAAAGAGGAACTATAGGTGTAAAATAAAATCTGAAAGAAACCCTAGCATTTGCCTATTAAAGGCAGTCTACCCTGCCTTACAAGTTAAGTTTTAGACCCCAAAATTTGGAAATTCAAAAGAATTCAAATCAGCACTTAGGAATCTAGAGAGCCAAACTCTGAAAATTAAAAATAATTCAAAAACACTTTTCAGATCCAAACTCTGAAAATTTTAAAAAAAAAATCCAAACTCTAGAGCTTAGGAAAATCAAATATTCAAACCCAAGTTTCAAGATACTGCAAAAACAATCACTGAAAATCCACACCTAAATTCCAAGATTTTCTGGTTTTAATTGGGTTGATTGAAGTGGTGTTGGGATTTACTGTATTCTGCCTGGGTTTTGGACTTGGAATTGCGTTTTTCCTGCTAGAATTACTGCTGTTGTCCATTGTTGCTTTAGTTGACTTCTATTTTTCTCACATTTTGCTTTAATTTCAAGGTACATGTTCTAAACCTTGGATAATGTAGTGTCTAATTTGAACGCATAAATGGAAGTTTATGGCTCATTCCTTGCTTGCTGCTTATTTTTTGCATTTGTTCATAGTATAGTTTAGTTAAATTTTGAGTAGTAGAGTGCTGTAACTAATTTGGACTGCTGAATCCTCTAAAACTATTTGATATTAATGTTGTTAGTTAGCTGAAAGCTGTTGGGATAGTTGAATGTTATTTGTGTAGTTGGATCTTTTGAATAGTTGGGTATTTTAATCTGTTCACTATGTGTTGTTGAAACATAGAGTTCAAAGTTGTGCATTACAAGTCAAAACAATGTAATATTCCAGATTCATGTTGTATTACATTTTAGTTTGGAGTTTTAATGAGTCAATAACCTGGAAATGTAAAGATATAAAAGCTAGTATATCAGTAATTACTCTCGTTTCCACTCATAATTAAGTGCATTTATTGTATATTAGTGGCAGTTAATTGGTTGTTAACTTTCAGATCGTTCAAGTTAATTATGGTTGTGACTGGAGTTCCAGGTGCAAATTGGTATAGTCAGTCCATTTTTCCTATTGAAATGTTGCAGTAGATTCCTTCCATTGCGGCTCATGAGTCAATTCTAAAAATATGAAAGTGATTTTGGTTGAGTCTAAAGGATAAAATTCCAGACTTAAATGTGTTGAGGCGGTAGTCTTCATGTGACCTGAAAATGAACATAAGGTCGGGATTTAGTTGTAATATGCATACCTTCATTTTGGGCTTGCTCTAAGGCCCAAGTTTTGAACATGGTTTACAAACAAAGTCAAATGGACTTCCTTTTTCCTTGGGTTGGCTTCGAGACCAATTTTAATAATAGAGATCTTTTCGTTTGAAGTCGGATTTGATCTTTAAGCCCGAGTCTCTTTGAATACTCTTAATAATAATTTGATCACAATGTTAATTAATTAGGCTTTTTAGAGACAATATTTAACAGAGAAATAATAGTTCTTCTAGGATGGCCTTAAAATAAACGAGGTGCGTCGTGCCAAATAAAATCTGTAAATTGCGTGGCCCTCATAATTACTCTTATAAAATATTTATAAATTAGGTAATCCATTTTGTGAATTTTTATGGCTTCCCGCAAAGTTAATAACACGTTAGTTGCTTTAGGCACGCTTCTAATAAAGTTATCTTTTTAAATCCGGGTGCCCATTTATGCGTCTCAAATCCAATTCTTAATGGTGTTAATGTATGTCAAAAATCACGGGTGCATTTATGTGACGTTATTTGAGACACATTTTAACATGGTCGCAACTTTTCCTAAAAATTCAATTAAAAGCGGTAAATAATTTTAAAATTGTACTATAGGAGGACGTGTTTTAAAATCAGATATTAGGCCAATTATGATAGTTTGAGAGACCGCGCTAGAACCACGGAATTCGAGGGTGCCTAACACCTTTCCTCGGGTTAACAGAATTCCTTACTCAAGAATTTCTGGTTCGCAGACTTCATTTGGAAAGTCGAAAATATCTTCGATTTTGGATTCAAGATAAATCGGTGACTTCGGACAGCAAAAGCCAAACCTATCCCAAGTGGCGACTCTGAAATAAATAAACAATCCCATTTAGAATAATGTCACTTTAAATGAAAAAACTCCCTTATAGATTTATCCTTCGAGGTAAGGGGTACGAAAAGGAGGTGTGACAGCTCTGGCAATTCTGCTGGGGATAGAACCCAGAATCTCTGGTTCAAGGTTCAAGAATTTGAGCTTAGAATAATTGTTATGATTGGCTTTATTTATTATATGATTTTCCAACATGTTTTGTCCTAACGTGCTAAGTGCTTACCGCTTTGATATTGTCTGAATTGTCTATAAAATTATTACGAAACCCTTATCTTCTCATCTTCGGGGATGTGCTCGCTGGTCGAGAATCTCTATTCTGTTAGTGTCATATCTTAAAGTAAGAAAGAGGCCGGACAAGTTACTAAGCCAGATGGCATTTTGGTTCCCGGTACGTAGCCCCTCCTCGACTCGAGTTGTCCGCTCGGGTACACAGTCTAGATCATATACCCAGGTTTTGAACCTAGAATAACTCGACCCCATGCTGGATCCCTAGTAGGTACGCTTGATTGCATCACGTGCATTTTACTTAGGGGACTCAACACAGGGGTTGGGTCCATCTAGGACAGGTGACCTGGAGTGAAAAGACCATCCTGATGCATCCTACCTGCTGTTTGTGCATATATTTGCTTCGGATATGCATGCTGACCGGCTTGTAAATAATGGGAGAGATTTGAAAAGAAGAAAAGGAAAAAGAGAGAAAAGAATAATAGTGTCACTGTTAGGGTTAGTCACCTGTTTGGAAAAACCCAATACCCCAAATGGTACCGAAACTCTGCCAATTTTATTTTAGAAAGCCAAAGATTTTTTTTATAAAACTAGCTGGTTTTGTCAAATCTGCCCGAACTACGCCTGTTTGATTCTCACCGGATGTGAGATACGTAGGCAACCCCCATCGGGTCCAACTTTCCTTTTGCAAAAATAGCCCAAAAATACCAAATACTTTTTAATTTTGTCGGGTGATGCCATTCTTGTTTAAAATAAGCCGAATGTCCCCGAAAAGGGCGCCAAAAGGCTGCTTTTGCAAGAATAGCCACCTTGGGCCATTTTCAACAGTTAGGAGGAACAACCTTAAAATCTTCTCCCCGAAATGCTAAAAGGCCGTATCTGCAAAGCCGGTTTTTGTTTTGAAATTTTAAATGAAATAAAATAGAGTCACTTTTTCTTCAAAATAAATGGTTAAATCACCTTAACAAATGTGCAGGATGAGCACGATTCAACATGAACCTTTCTCAATGATGAACAAAATCCCTTTGGAGTTGCGTCTGTAGTGGAATGATCTAGGTCAATAAGGGCAAGACGAGGTCAAAAAATATTTGAAAGGTCTTACTGGTTTAGTGGAGATTAAGCCTCAGGGAGACATAATAAGGGCATTGGTCACATGCTGGGACCCGGCACACAACGTGTTCCATTTTTCAGATTTTGAACTCACCCCGACCCTAGAGGAACTAGCCGGATACATTGGAAGTACTGAGGTTTCTTTAAGGCACAAGTATTTGATTGCTCCAAGGACAGTAGTTGTGCATAAATTATTAGACTCATTGAAGATAAGCAAGACGGTCCACAACCCGTATTTGGCAATTGGATTTTGTACTCCCCACTTAGATACCAGAGATATGGTCATATGGGAGGATTCAACAATCCGAAAAGCAAAATATGTAGCAAAGGAAACCGCCTAAAATGGGAGGAACATAGATATTTTGCGTTCATGGTAGTCTTCTTAGGGCTTCTAGTGTTCTCAAGGAAAGATGGAAATATCGTCATTAAAATAGCCGGGGTCGTTAGCATTTTAATCACCCAAGCCAAAAGCACCCTGGCGCCCATGATAGGCGCTGAAATATTCCGCGCTCTCACAACCTACAAAGTCGGAGGAGCTTTATTTGAGGGGTGAAACTTGTTGTTGGAAATATGAATAACCAAACATCTATGTCATCGACCTCAATTCCTAAGTTATGGGTCAACACAGAAAACCCGCATAGAGGAATTTTATACGAGGATTAACGGAGTCGGTTTGCCTGAAGGGGTCAAGGAATGGACATCATACTTTCGGTCTATCACTGTCAGTCAAATAGAGTGGACGTTTGGATGGTTACCGATGGACGAAATCATACATATGCCAGCAACTGGGCCTCACTTCCTCTTGATGGGTCTTAAGAGCATTCAGCCTTACGCTCCGTATTGGGTTATAAGACAACTCGGAAGGTGCCAGATAGTGCCAAAAGATGAAGATCTCAATACTTAAGTAGTTGATATTGGTCCTGATGGCCAGTTTCCTGAAGCAAGAGTCCGCCAGGTCTGGGGAGAATGTCAATATTTAGCGGCAAATACCTGTGTGCGAGATCGAGCTAAAGGAGAAGTTTTGCCTGGGTATCATGCTTGGTATAGAAGGGAAATTGTAGCTGGGAGACCCACCAAAAGACCTTATCTCCAGGAGTTTGTCGAATCCTCAGAAGAACAGTGGGCCAGGTTAGCTAAGAAAAATGAATATAGGGCCAGGATAAGAGAGTTAGAAAAGCAGGCCCGAGACCTTCAGCTTGAAAACAACTTACAAGCTGCAGTTGATGAGGGTGAAAAGAAGAAATTAGCTGAAGAAAATGAAGCCTTACGAGCGCAAATTCAGAAGATGAAGATAGTAGTCGAAGATCCCGTCAGGAGTGCCAAAGACGCAAAGCTTATAGATAGTCTGAGGCAAAAAGTGAATGAACACGCCTTATTAAGCAGTTGAAAGAAGAATACGATAATGAGTTCACATGATTAAAGAAAAGGGTCATCGTCACAGAAAACCAAATGATCAAACAAGCAAGAGAATTCAAGGTTTAAAGAGAGCATTGCTACATGGAATTGGCTCAATTAGAAATGGATTTGCAGCAATTTCAGGAAAAAAACCAGATAGCCGAGCAGACTTTGGGGGCCAGGGCCCAATATATAGGGCGGTTGCTTCAAGAAAAGTGCGGAATAATAGAGAGGATCCTGACTATTGCTCACTACATTACTAGAAAATGCCAAGCATGTGAGAACATGACTTGCACCACCTTCTTTACGACAGTGATGGTATTTGTTAAATAGATAATGAGTGACTTGGATAGACTTCAAAGGGATATTGCATATAGGCCCGCAGCGAGAGCGAAAGATGTCCTACAAGCATCACGAACTTTAGTGTATTCTTGATTTTGTATTTCTTTTTCCACTGTAGCAAGTTGTTTAAGTCTGTATTTTCTTTGAAGTAGGATAGTTAATTTTGGAGTATGTATTTCCTCTTTGCATCATAGCCTGTTAGCTGTTTTAATTTGTCAGCTTCGAGCCTTTGTAATCAAAGTATTTTCCATCTATGATAATAGAAGATCTCAAAGCATTTTGCTTTTATTTACATTTATTTTTCACGAACTACGCTAGGTCTAGTTCACGCGGGGTCATGATATGTAGGCAATCTTCATAGGATTTGACCGTAACCCTAATAAAAAAAGAAGAGAGAAAGAGAGGAAAGATTGAGATAGAGATGGTAGCGAAAGCAAAGGCGAGAATAAAAGAAAAGAAACGAGAGGGAAAATCAAGTGAATGAGGAAAGACGTGATGACGCATGCAATCGGTGCAAATAATATAGAAACCCATTTAACTGTATAGGTGCATCACACCCCAACGTGCAATTACCTATCTATTATGTGTCTCGAACTATTTATTTGTTGATCTCCAGTTTCAGTCTAGGTTTTATAGAAACGGCGGTTGGTTCTTGGCACAGTGGCTTCACATCCCTACTTCACCAGATCAAAGGACAGCACAACAATGTCTTCAAAAATCAGCTTGCCAGCGATTCCCATCACGGACGAAAGCCCAATCTCGGGCATCCCGACATTAGAGTCAGCAACCGCCAAGGAAATCGGCTATTGCGTCTTCGCATGATAGAGATGTGGGATGCCTGATCAAATGGAAAAGAGCAGCCTAGTGCAATTCCTGGATTTTCCGAGCTTTTCCCAAGAATAGGGGGAACGTTTACTGTCCCAATCAATCATCCCAGCATCCCACTAGGACACCCAACCATCTCAGCTTATTTTGCGGGAGCACCTTCAGAGGTTCTCCCCCAGACGGCTATATCCAATGCAATCCCAAACATCTATACTTCTCCACCATGCACATCTATAACACAGCCTGCATTGCCAATGCCTGCCTTTGATCCATGAACTTTCACATTCCAAACACTCACTCCCCAAATGGAGCCCCTTCAGTATGCCACCAATACCTATTCGCAGCCACGTCCATTTGAATTCACAACGGGACAAGAAAAGACCCCGAAAACCCCGGAACAGGAAGAAATAGAAAAAAGAATGAGAAGCCTGGAGCATAGCCTCAAAAACATACATGGGTTAAGTGGACAGTAAAACGTGTCATACACTAATTTGTGCATGTTCCCTCACGTGCATCTGCCTATGGGATTCAAAACCCCGAAGTTTGAAAAGTACGATGGGCATGGTGACCCTATTGCCCACCTTAAGAAATACTGTAATCAATTCCGCGGAGCTGGAGGAAAAGAATAATTGCTTATGGTTTACTTTGGGGAAAGCTTGGTAGGCATCACCTCTGAATGGTATGGATCGGGATATTTCTCGGTGGCATATCTGGGATGATCTTTCAAGAGATTTCATTCGACAGTTCCAATACAATATTGATATTGCCCCGGACCGAAATTTGTTGGCAAATCTAAAGAAGAAGCCTTCAGAAAAGTTTTGCGAGTATGCGATCAAATGGCGGGAACAGGAGTCAAGGGTAAAACCTCCAATGTATGAAGTAGAAATGGTCACTGTATTCCTTCAGGCTCAGGAGGCTGATTATTTCCAAAATATGATGTCAGCCATGGGCAAGCCATTCACAGAGGGCATTAAAATTGGTGAGATGGTAGAGAATAGACTTAAAAGAGGCAGGATTTTGAGCCAATCGGCTATTAGGGCGGCCTACCAAGATATCCAAGGCGGGTCTAGAGGAATGACCAAAAATAAGAAGAAAGAAGAAAAATCCATGGCGGCTTCAGGAACAAGGAGACACCGTGCTCCTAGATCCATGTTCTCAAATGGATCCCCTCAACATTATTACCCTCATCAAGACTTGGCATATGCTCCACCACTGCATGCGGTTATGAACGCCTAACCTTTTGTACGACCGCAACAACAAACCAACAGAAACCATGCCCCATATCTCAGAAATTAGCCTCCTCCACAAAATCACTATAATACCCGTCCTCCCAAGAACAATTTTCCTCCTTGTGAGCCGCCCAGTAGGCAAACTTTTACTCCAATTGGTGAGTCTTACTCAAATCTGTTTCCAAAACTTGTCCAAATGGGCCTGTTGCAACCAGTTCCCCAAACAAGACAAAGCCAGCATTGCCGGCTTACAAGGCCACTGTCAGAGTGCCTATCATTCAGGAGCAGAAAGGCACGATACAGATAATTGTTGGACCCTGAAAAGAGCGGTGGAAAACCTGATAGAGCAGGGCAAAATAGTGCTAAGGGATGAGGATGTCCCCAATGTAATTAATAATCCATTGCTAGCCCATTAAAATGGGCAAGTTATTGGGATGATTTGTGAAGATAAAGAATTTGATCTGGCACTAATAGCCATTATTTCCATCGTAGATACAGAGAAAACGCCAAAAAGCGCCCCAAAGCAAGATAAAGAGGAAAAGAAGCACAAAGATACCCAGACAAAACCAGAAAGAAAGTTGAAACAAGCACAGAGGTGATGCTTCCCAAAGATGGGATTCTCTATGTTCCACGAGGCCGAAAAGTGAAGCAGTAGACTTTGATCTCTCCAAAGAGGTTTGAACCAAAGAAGCAACCTAAATGTACACACCCAAAGGGGCCAATGTGGTATGAGGGACAATTAAGCCATCGAGGCCGAACAAGCTCGTGGTTATAGAACGCCTACCACAACAGCCGATGACGGATCCTACCATAGTACCGTGGAATTATCATAAAACAATGGTTACGTACAAATGCAAAGAGATCTTAGGGGAGCCTCAAGAAAACCATCCTGTTGAGAAGTACTGCAACGTAGAAGAAGTAAACAATGCCACTAGAAAGCGTTTTCCATCCAAAAAATAGGTAAGTCCGGAAGAGGCAAAAGCTTTCTTTCAGAAAATGAAGATGACAGACTACGAAGTGGATTATCAACTGCGAAAGTGTCCCGATCAAGTGTACTTGCTGTCATTGCTGATGAAGTCTCTTGAACATCAAAATGTTTTAATGAAGAACCTGAATAAATCCTATGTGCCAGCTGAAACGTTGGTGGAACAGTTAGAGAGAATGGCAGAAAGATTCTTTGCCATTAGTAAAATTTCATTCAGCAAAACAGACTTGCCCCCTGAAGGGGCTGCTCACAACAAGATGTTACATTTAACAGTCAAATATGAGGGATATTATGTGAATAGGATCATGGTAGACGGAGGCTCAGGTGTAGACATTTGCCCTCTCTCTACAATCTAGCAGATGGAAATTGGGACTAGAAAGAATCGTCCCAACAATGTCTGTGTGCGTGCTTTCGACGGTATTAAGAGGGACACAATTGGGAAAATTGATTTGATTCTGACCATCGGCCCGATGGATTTTGAAGTAACCTTCGAAGTGCTAGACTTGGAAAAATCTTACAACTACCTTCTAGGGAGGCCTTGGATCCATGCAACAGAAGTTGTACCCTCTACTCTCCATCAGTTGGTGAAATTTGAGCATGAAAATCAGGAAATTATATTCCACGGAGAGGATGAACAATCAATCCATCGGGACCCGTCTGTCCCATGTCATGAAGCGAGGGAAGGCAGTGAGCACATAGTATATCAAGCCTTTGAAATTGTGGTAGCCGACCAGTATGAAGAAGGAAAACCCTGCCCTCGGCCCTTCCTCTCCAACGCATCCATCATGGTGGCCAAAGAGATGATACAACATGGATATAAGCAAGGAAAATGGTTTGGAATGTATCTGCAAGGGGTGGCTGATCCAATTACCTTGCCTACCGCTGAGAAGTTTTTTTGGGTTGGGTTTCCACCCGACTCCGAATGATAGGAAATGTTCAAAAAACAGACAGCGTAAGGGGTGGGTCTTACCTCAACTGTTGCCACATTTGTATGAAACCTTTGCCAAACCAAAGTACAGTGAAGAAAAGGAAGAGAATGAGGCCTTCATGGCTGAGGAAATCAAAGAAATATATGGGGCGATGAGAGAAATGCTATATGAAGCCCACGTGGTTAGCCGGGAGAGGGCACAAGCACCGTTGAGGTGCAATACATGGGACCAAGCGCTAAGCTCCAAAATTGGAAGGCTACGACGTTTTCAATCAGGCGGGAGTACCAGTAGACTTGTCCTACTACTTTTTATGCATCCCAAGTAATTACAGAGTGTAACTTAGATGTTTTTCTTTATTTTTTGTCTTTAAATTGCCACATATAAACCCTATTATTTTAAAATTCCAAGAAATGAAATTAATATTTCATCGTTCATTCTTCTTTATTCTTTCTTATTTTGCTGTTTTCTCTTTCATTTCTTCTTTTAAGTTCTAATAACGCAACTTTAAATTACATGACACGCTTGCGGACTTCACGCCCAGATCCAAACACGCAGTCTAATTGCAAAATAATTAACTAAGAACCGAAATATGATGAAGAAGAGAATTTTAGTGAAATAAATCGAGAAATAGAATAATTTGAGAATAAACCTAAGCCAAACTTGAATGATACCGAGCCGGTTAACTTGGGAACCTTTGAAGAAATCCAGGAAACCAAGATAAGCATCCACACAGATGAGAAAACCCGGGAAGCCATAATCCAACTTCTGTTTGAGTTTAAATATGTGTTTTCCTAGTCGTACGACGACATGCCCGGACTGAGTGTTGATATGGTAGTGCACAAATTGCCAAATTATCCTGAGTGTCCCCCGATCCAACAAAAGGAGAGAAAAGTCAAAACTGATGTGAGTAATAAAATCAAAGAAGAGATCTTGAAACAGTTGGGAGCAAGAGTGATCCGCGTGGTCCGGTACACCATATGGCTAGACAACGTAGTTCCAGTGCCGAAGAAGGATGGGAAAACACGAGTATACGTGGACTACAGAGATCTGAACAAGGAAAGCCCCAAGGACAACTTCCCATTGCACAATATCCACATCCTTGTTGATAACTGTGCCAAACATGAGACACAGTCTTTTGTGGACTTTTACGCAGGATATCACCAGGTGCTAATGGATGAGGAGGACGCAAAGAAACCGCCTTTACCACACCTTGGGGAACCTATTACTACAGGGTCATGCCTTTCGGACTGAAGAATGCTGGAGCAACATATATGAGAGCCATGACTACTGTCTTCCAAGATATGATGCATCAGGAAATAGAGGTGTATATGGACAGCGTGATCATCAAGTCGAAAATACAGTATGACCATGTGCAGGATTTAAGGAAATTCTTCGAATGGCTACGCAGGTATGATTTGAAATTGAACCTGGCCAAATGTGTGTTTGGGGTTCCGTCAGCCAAACTTCTGGGATTCATAGTCAGCCGGAGAGGTAATGAGTTAGATCCAACAAAGATAATGTCTTTTCGATATTTACCTTCTCCGAAGACCAAAAAGGATGTAATGAGCTTGTTGGGGAGATTGAATTATATTAGTCGATTCATCGCTCATCTAACCTCTACATGTGAGCCCATATTAAAATTTCTAAAGAAAGATGCAGCCGTCAAATGGACGGATGACTGTCAAAAGACTTTCAATAAGATTAAAGAATACTTGTACAACCCACCAGTGTTGGTTCCACCTGATCCGGGGAGACTATTGTTTCTGTACCTGACCGTTTTGGAAAGTTCCTTCGGTTGCATTCTGGGGAAACAAGACATCACTGGAAAGAAAGAGCAGGCCATATACTACCTGAGTAAGAAATTCACCAGCTATGAGGCCAAGTACACTTTGCTGGAAGAACTTGATGCTCTCTAACTTGGGTTGCTCAGAAATTGAGGCATTACCTGCAGGCTTACACCACCTACCTTATTGCCAGGATGGATCCTCTGAAGTACATATTTCAAAAGCCAATGCCCATAGGGAGGTTAGCAAAATGGCAGATCTTGCTCACCGACTTTGATATAGTTTTTGTCACTTGTTCACTAATGAAGGCCCAGGCCTTAGCGGACCGTTTAGCCGAAAACCCAGTTGATGATGAGTACCAAGCCATAAACACTTATTTCCTAGAAGAAGATGTGAACTTAGTGGAAGCAATATCCAAGGATACCGTTGTTTGGAAATTGTGCTTTGATGGATCAGTCAACTCAAAAGGTGTCAAAATTGGGGCAGTTCTAATTTAACCCACTGGTCAGCACTATCCAGCCATTGCTCGACTTCAGTTCTTCTGCACGAATAATGCAACTGAGTACGAAGCTTGCATCATGGGTATGAACATGGAAGTTCACCGGAATGTCGAAGAGTTGCTAATCATGGGGGATTCAGATTTAATCATCCGGCAAGCCCAACGAGAATAGGAAACTCGAGATGTCAAACTCATCCCTTGACGGCAGCATGTGGAAGATCTCAGCAAGAGATTCAAGACGGTAGAGTTCAGGTACATCCCTCGCTGTCACAATGAGCTAGCCGGCACACTTGCCACTTTTTCCTTGATGTTGCCCTATCCAGGAAACGCCCACATTGATCCCTTGGAAATCCAAGTCCGGAAATGGCACGAGTACTGCAATGCAGCTGAGGCGGAACCAAACATCCAGCCATGGTACCATGATATCAAGATGTTTCTAAAAAGTCAAGAATATCCCGAGCAAGCCACTGGGGACCAAAAGAGAACTATCAGACGGCAAGCAAGTGGTTTCTTCTTAAGCGGTGAGGTTTTGTACAAAAGGAACCCGAACCTCAATTTATTAAGATATGTTGACGGCGAAGAGGCTGGACGAATCATGCATGAAGTACACGTAAGAGTCTGCGGACAACACATGAATGGGTATGTCCTAGCAAAGAAAATCATCCGAGCTGGCTGTTATTGGATAACCATGGAAAGGGATTGTTTTAGCTTTGTCCAAAAATACCATCAGTGTCAGGTGCAGGGTGATTTGATTTATGCACCTCCCACAGAACTGCATCCCATGTCAGCAATGTAGCCATTTGCAGCATGGGGCATGGACGTTATTGGGCCGATTGAGCCGAAAGCCTCAAATGGGCACAAATTCATATTGGCTGCCATTCATTATTTCACAAAATGGGTCGAAGCCATCACTCTTAAATCGATGATCAAGAAAGCTGTGGTGGATTTGGTGCATTCCAATCTCATTTGACATTTTGGCATCCCAGCAACTATCATTACGGACAATGCTGCAAATTTGAACATCCGAGTGATGGGAGAGATATGCGAACAATTCAAAATAAGACACCGTAACTCTACACCCCACCGGCCCAAAGCCAATGGTGCTGTCGAAGCAGAAAACAAAAATATCAAGAAGATTTTGAGAAAGATGATTCAAAATTCCAGGCAATGGCATGAGAATCTACCTTTCGCATTATTGGGGTATCACACAACCGTGTGCGCATCAATAGGAGCAACACCCTATCTTTTGGTCTATGGAACTGAGGCGGTAATCCCTGCAAAGGTGGAAATCCCGTTTCTCCGGATCATTTGTTTAAGGTGATATTGAAGACACTGAGCGGGTCAGGACTCGTCTGGAGCAGTTGGGCCTTAATTGATGAATAATGAATGGGTGCGGCCTGCCACGGGCAGTTGTGCCAACAAAGAATGGCCCGTGCTTATAACAAGAAAATACGCTCCAGGAATTTAAGGTGGGCCAGCTGGTATTGAGGTGCATTCTTCCTCACAATCATGAAGCAAAAGGAAAATTTTCTCCAAAATGTAAAGGGCCGTACATTATCAGAAAGATATCTTTGAAAGGAGCTTTGCATCAGGGCGACATCAAAGGGGATTATCCCGAAGCAGCAGTGAATGCAGACGAGTAAAAAGGTGCTATGTCTAGGCTCCCTGTAGCAATAATTCAGTTCGGTTGAGATGATGAAGGCTTTTTATTCCCGCTAACCAAACACTATCATTCCCTTGGTAAACCCATTTGAGCTGGTTACTCTTCTTTGACCACCCTCTATGGAGCATGGAAAAAAAACACAGAATAAAGACAAACGAAAGAAAAAAAGAGATAAAAAGAAGAAGAAAAACAAGGAAAAACAAACAAACAAAAATAAGAGAGGAAAAAACAAAAACAACAAAATGAGAAACAAAACAAAAATAGTTTAGGAAACACTCCTGAACTACGTTTGACTTGATTCAAGGATACATAGGCAGCCTCTTTCTGGGGTTCAATCACACCAAATTAAATTCCCAATTTCCCCCCAAAAATAAAACTAGGGAAGATGATATAATGGCTCAGCCTTGAGCCCATCAAAATGGTTCCAAAGTTGTAATTCAGTCCAAAATGCTTATACCCAAAAACCCCGTCCAAGTCCTTCTGATCAATTGTAAAAGTGTGGGAGTTGAAAAGCATCATTGTTGGAATCCAATGTAGTCCAAATTTAGAGAAATAAAATGATAGAGCCTTATTGGTGAAAACCTACGGGCACCATAAGGCGACTAGAGTAGAGAAATTGAAAATGAGAGAGTCCGTTTGGTGAAAACTCATAAAGAGCACCATTGGGCAATGGTGAGAAGAGAAATGATAGAGGTCGATTGGCGAAAACCTACAAAGGGTGCTGTCGGCCGAAAAGAAGACACCTCCCATTAGTAAAAGAGTTTGGGCAAGGTTCCCTAGATTTGAAACACGTGTCAATGAGCTTACGAGGAGTTGATAAAGTTTGTGTGGGTCAGGCATCCAGCCCGAAAAGCATGTCATGTCCATTGGAAGCTTGCATGCATCCCCAGATAAGTCCTTCTTTTTTGCCTGGAAGGGACACTTCTATTTAAATTCATCCTCTTGCTCTCTATTTACTTTTTCCTTGAATCCCTTTTGGTCTAACTCTGTTTCCGAAACTTTTACAAAGAAAGGTAGCAGGACTGGTTTACAGGGCCCTGCCCGGCAAGAGCTAAAGAAAGGTATCCAGCCTCAGCGAGTGCATTAAGCCAATCCCTAATAGCCATGACGGTTGATGATTTTGAAGCAAAGAATTGGAAAAGGAAAGAATGTCCAAAGACAAAGGTCCTAAGAGCATAATAAAGTATAAAGCCAGAGGCCTACGTGGGCGAGTTGTCATGAAATCCTGAAGGTTGAGGCCGTTGGATCGAAAGAGAAGTTGATCTCCAAAATTAGTATGTAGCAAAGACTCACAACAGAAGTTGGATCAGGATCAAGCAATGAAGGACATAGAACCAACCACCATTTCAAACTAACAAATGCTCTTTGTTGAAAATTAAAACAGGTACGATATGGGCAGCTGTGCAAAAGTAGGTGTAGTCAAAAGGAAAATGCACAAGTGCTAAAGCAACTTTGCAGCAAGTAATCAATACAAAAGGGAAGTTTCCTCCAAGTTTTTTCCTGCATCTTATAAAAATAAAAGGAATAAAGAAGATAACAAAAGAAGAAAACCCAAAAACGGATAGTGTAGAATTTCCAATACCAACCTTTAGCCAACATTAGGCTCAAATCCCAGAGTTGAGCATTTTGTCATAGCCAAGATTAGGCTCCAATACCTGAGTTGAGCGTTTTCCTTAACCAACATTAGGGTTCCAATCCCTGAGTTGAGCATTTTCCCCTTAGCCAACATTAGGGCTCCAATTCTTGAGTTGAGCGTTTTTCCTTAGCTAACATTAGGGCTCCAATCCCTGAATTGAGCGTTTTTCCTTTAGCCAACATTAGGGCTCCAATTCCTGAGTCGAGCATTTTTCTTTACCCAACATTAGGGCTCCATTCCCCGAGTTGAGCATTTTTTCCTTTTAGCCAACATTAGGGCTCCAATGCCTGAGTTGAGCATTTTTCCTGTGGCCAACATTAGGGCTCCAATCCCTGAATTGAGCACGTTTACTTAGCCGACATTAGGGCTCCAATCCCTGAGTTGAGCGATTTTCCTTAGCCGACATTAGGGCTCCAATCCATAAGTTGAGCATTTTTCCTTAGCCAACATTAGGGCTCCAATCCCTGAGTTGAGCGTTTTTCCTTAACTAACATTAGGGCTCCAATCCCTGAGTTGAGCGTTTTTCCTTAGCCAACATTAGGGCTCCAATACCTGAGTTGAGCATTTTTTCTTAGCCAACATTAGGGCTCCAATCCTTGAGTTGAGCATTTTTCCTTAGCCAACATTAGGGCTCCAATACCTGAGTTGAGCGTTTTCCCCTTAGATAACATTAGGGCTCAAATCCCTGAGTTGAGCATTTTTCTTAACAAACATTAGGGCTCCAATCCATGAGTTGAGTGTTTTTCCTTAGCCAATATTAGGCCTCCAATCCCTAAGTTGAGCGTTTTCCTTTTAGCCAACATTAGGGGCTCCAATCCCTGAGTTAAGAGTTTTTCTTTAGCCAATATAGGGATCCAATCCCTGACTTGAGCGTTTTCCCCTTAGCCAACATTAGGGCTCCAACCCATGAGTTGAGTATTTTTCCTCAGCCAACATTAGGGCTCCAATCCCTGAGTTGAGAGTTTTTCCTTTGCCAACATTAGGGCTCCAATCCCTGAGTTGAGTATTTTCCTTTTAGCCAATATTAGGGTTCCAATCCCTGAGTTGAGCATTTTTCCTTAGCCGACATTAGGGCTCCAATCCCTAAGCTGAGCATTTTTCCTTAGCCAACATTAGGGCTCCAATATCTGAGTTGAGCGTGTTTCCTTTAGCCAACATTAGGGCTCAAATCCATGAGTTAATCGTTTTCCCATTAGCCAACATTAGGGCTCCAATCCCTGAGTTGAGCGTTTTTCCTTTAGCTAACATTAGGGCTCCAATCCCTGAGTTGAGAATTTTTCTATTAGTCAATATTAGGGCTCCAATCTCTGAGTTGACACTTCGCAACAGGAGTTTGCCCCTATTTATCCTATCTAAAAAAAAGTTCAGATTTAATTCACAAATAACTCACGAAATTTTCCTAAGGCAAAACTGGGCCTGAAAATTTCATTCGTTTATTTGTTTTTGAGCAGGTTTGACCTTGAAGCATGGGTTCCAAAATAATTGAAAGGATGAGTCTCCATCCGAAATAGAGGAAAGGAGAAAAATAAAAAAAGAAATTCAAATGGAGAAGTGAACATGGGTGCAAGCTGATCAAAACACGATTGAAATCACAAGCTTCGCATGACCCGCCCGGCTCAAATGCTGAACAAAGAAATGACACCTACAACTTGCGAGCATTAAGATTCAGATCGGAGTCCAGAACAAAAGCAGCTAAGACTCAAGATCAAGCTCCAAAGATATTTGTAGATAGGAATCTTGTAACTCATAGTTGATAGGCATAACTAGCTTAGCTTTTGATTTTTCTTTTGGTGTAATAAGGAGCTCAGCAAGCAGTAGCAGCAGCATCAACAGTGAAAGCACAGCTCCGATAGTCCCAGCTACCAAACACTCTTGAACTACACCGATGTGATTCCTCTCTAGCCGAGGAAATGTAGGAAACTTTTGAAGCAGGGTGCGGTCAATCGTTTCAAAATTGCTTCTCATGAAATGTCAAAAAGGCAAAAATCTCTCATGTTTGCTCACTTATCTTTGCCCAAAAACCCTTCGTGTCTCCTAGCAAAGAGGGGCAGCTTTGAGCATGTGATTTTTTCCTAGCTCGAATTACTCCTATAAATGTCTCTAAATTAGGATTTATTTATTTATTTATTTATGAGATTTTTAAAATTTAATTGCATAATTGTGTGTTTGTTTGCATTTTCTGTGCATTTTCATTGATATAATTCATGAAAAAAAAATACAAAAATAGCAATTTTGCAATTAGGATTCAACTTTATAGTTTTAGTTTTATTAGTTAATTGATATTACCAAAAACAAAAGAAAATAACAAAAAATAGTGATTGTACATTTTATTTTAGTTTTCTTTTAAATTAGCACTTGATTAATTTTAGAAAAATTAATTAGTTAAATTTTAGAGTTAAATCATGGTCTTTGGCATTTTTAGGTTAATTTTGTATGTAATAAAATCAAATTAGTAATTAAAATAAATAAGAGAAAATAAAGAATTTGAAAAAATGTGGTCTTGTTTAAAAGACCAAAATTTGGGCCAGTTGTAATGTCACGACCCCAAACCGGCCCGGTCATGATGGCGCCTCTCGTGAAGACCGGGCCAACCAACTAACCGAACTCGTCTTTGCAACATAGATTAAACATGAATAAACAGCTCATATATGACTGAAAATTAGTAATTAGCAGTAATACAACCCGACACAGCCCTAATCGGGGTGTCACAAGTCTCGAGTATCTATCAGAATATAAATCTACTACAAGGTCTAAACATGTATACAAAATAGGAATAATGAACAAGAGGGAAATATGGTGCTGCGAACGCTGACAGTCACCTCCTTAACTCATATAAATATGCCAGTGATCAGCCCAAAACCAGCTACCGGGTGAATAGATACCTTTATCTGCACGTGAGGTGAGGGAGTAAAGTGAGTACTCCAACTCAGTGAGTAATAAAAGTAAATAATAACTAAGCAGCAAGAAATCACGTAAAGCAACCAACATGCTGTATAGAAGCCGAGTACAATTTTTGAGAAAAACTGTGAAATCTTTAGAAAATATCTTGGCTCAGTTTTAAATCTCTTTTGAAAATGATCTTTTCAACTGTTGCGAAATAATTTCAAAACAATTAGTGCCGCTATGCACAGAATCCGCCCCTCGGGCACAATACCGCAGTTAAACAAGTAAAAGACAAGTAAGTATGTAAAATGAACACATAAACCTCACCCCTCGGGCAATCACGTAGTATAGTACCAGCCCCTCGGGCACAAATTAGTTCCTGGTCAGCCATTGTTACCTGATCGCACGGTGTAAATCCTGGTCAGTCATTGTTACCTGACCAAACTGCATCATAGAGTGTCATTGTTACCACTGTCTCAAATCTCATGGGTACCTGTGCTCATTGTGGGTGTGCAAACTCCGGAGGGGCCCTTTACGGCCCAAGCGCTATATCAACAGAAGGCCTGAAAGCGTTCTCACATCACACTCGAGGCCTAAAAGCCTCCTCACATAACATTCGAGGCCTAAAAGTCTCCTCACATAATCACTCGAGGCCTAAAAGCCTCCTCAAATAATCGCTCGAGGCTAAAAGCCTCCTCACATAATCACTCGAGGCCTGAAAGCCTCCTCACAATACACTCGAGGCTTGAAAGCCTTCTCACATCACTCAAGCCACCTCGTGGCATATAAATGTATCTCAGAACCTCGGCCTCAATCAGTCCAGAAACATCATAAGCCCCCCAGGCATCAATAAAATAATAGTCATCAGCCTAGACAACAGTGAAATATCATTTAAGTCTCAAAATTCAATTAAAAAGGGGTTGAGTTTGCAAAACAGTATAATCATTAGGAATAAGTTCAAATAACGTATCAAAATAGTGAGGAAACAGTGATAACAATCCCCAAAGGACTCAAATAGTCGGCATTAAGCCCAAAGCATGGCAATAAGCCCCAAATCATAATGATAAACAAAATAGCTAAGTCAAATACGCAGTAAAATATCAAACGGGACGGACCAAGTCACAATCCCCGATAGTAAATGACCCCGCGCCCGCCATTGAACGCGTGTCTCACCTCAATATAGCACTACGATGTGCATTCTGGGGTTTCAAACACTCAGAATAACATTTACAAGCATTACTCACCTCAAGCCGGCCAAAATCCTAGCTGCTATGCCCTTTCCTCTCAAATCGACCTCCTTGCATGTCGAAACTGATCGAAACCACAACGAATACATCACAATATGCCAATGAAACAATACCCAATCAAAAACAATCGAGAAATAGAAAAAATCTCAAAATTAGCAAAACTTGAGCCTTGGGCCCGCTTCTCAAACTCCAGAAAATTTTACATCAACGGATTCCTTATCTCGCCACGAGTCTAACTATACGAAAATTATCTAATTCCGACACCATTTGGTCCTTCAAATCATCATTTTATAGTTTTGAAAGATTCCACAAATTTCTTCCCAAATTCCATCCCAAATCACGAATTAAATGATGAATGCAATGATATTCATGTACTCTAGCCAAATCTAAGTTAGAATCACATACCCCGATGAATTCCTTGAAGAACCTTCGTAAAATCGCCAAAATCCGAGCTCTCTAGGTCAAAATATCAAATAAAACCCAAAACCTCGTATTTATATAATAACACCTCAGATATCCATCTCTGCGGCCGCACAAAATTGATCGCGGCTGCACGAAAACCAGCGCGATCCGTGCAAAAATGACCGCGGCCGCACAGTGCTCTCCAAAATGACAGGCTTTGGTATTTTAGCCATAGCGTTCGCTGCAGATGTCCAAATTCCTATTATAATATATTTTTGAAAACTAGATTCAAATAAATAGAACTTCCATTTTTAAGTCATCTCGCAATTCCTGATGTATCCAAAGATATAAGCTTCCAAAGTCAGATCAGTGGGAAGATTCTTCACCACGGCTGCACACACTTTTGTGCGGTCCGCACAACTCCTACCGCAGCCGCACAAACTTTGGTGCGGTCCGTACAGCACTCATCGTGGGCGCAATTCTTTTTGTGCGGACCGCGTGGGTGAGTTCTGAGGCCTGCAACCCATCTGGATCTGCTACAACTATGATTTTGTACTAAAATATCCCAGAACGTACCTGGAACTCCCGGAATTTCAAACTAATTGTACCAACACATCCCATGACATCGTTCAAACTTGTTCAAAACTTCGGAAGGCTCACAAAAACATCAAATCACCAATTTAACATAGGATTCAAGCCTAAGAACTCCAAATACTCTTAAATTACGCTTTCGATGAAAAGTCTAACCAAACGACGTTCGAAAAAAATCTAAAATTTTGCACACATATCCCAAATCACATATCGAAGCTACAACTACTCTCGGAATTCCATTCCGATCCTCGGATAAAAATTTCACCTATCAACCGAAGTTCGCCAAAATACTAACTTCGCCAATTCAGGCCTAACTCTACACCGGACATCCAAAATCACTTCCGATCACACTCCTAAGTCACAAATCATACCCCGAAGCTAATCGAATCACCAAAAATCACATCCGATCCCTCTAACCCATAAGTCCACATACGGTTGACTTTTTCAAACCAAATCCTTCTTAAAGAGACTAAGTGTCTTATTTCCTACCAAAACCTCTCCAGATGAACTCGACCACATAAGATACTAATAATGAAGCATAAAGAATCTGAAAACGGGAAAAACAAAGCGGTAACGCACATGAAGACGGGTCGTATTGTCACATTTAACTAAACATGCCAGCCCAAAAACGCAGCCCAACCCTAGTCCAACCAAAAAGAGACCCAGTCCAGCCCCTTTTCTAAATAAAACGACATTATTCATAGACCTTTAATCACGACCGTTGGATCTCATCAATCCAACGGTCCGGAACTAACAAGGATTAGGCTATAAATGTGCCGGACTCCCCATCCCTACCCCCCAAACCATCTCTCAAATCCCCTAATCCACGTCGGCGTAACGCCACCATCTCCTACCACCCTCCGCCGCCGGCCGGAAATATGCTCAGATGGCCCTCAAAACTACACCACCCCACATCCTCAACCTCCTCTTTCCATCCCTGATATCAGTGTCCCTAAAAAACCAGCCAATCTCGTTGAATATTGGTTTGAAGTGGAGGCTGCTTTGCCGCCTACGGCGGCGCCAATGCCAAACAACCCCAAAATAACACCATACACTCTCCTCACCATCCTCTTCCCAAAGCATAAACTAATTTCGTCCAGATCCAGCCCTAATTGCTCGAATCCTTGATCTAGGGTTTCCGACTTAAGGGCTATCAAATTTCAATCGCTTGGGATTTTGTCAAAGATCAACTGGTTTTTCTAATAATATTGTTTGCCTATTTTGGCAAAGGATAGGCAAGCAACATTGTTCGAAGGCTAGATTTGAAGTCAACCAGCCGGAATCGGTGAGTTCTTAGATTTCCTTTATTTCTTTATTTGTTTGTCTTTCTATAGCGGATTTTCCTTTAATTAAAATCAGTCTCTCATTCTTTTTCAATCCCTTTTCATGCCTAACTGGTTTAGTTTTGAATTTTTATTTTTTTTGCCTGCCATTCTGTTGATCATTTTTCTTTGTTTGTGTTCATTGTTTCTTCAAGTCCTAATCCTATGACAACCGAATGCATCATTCTATTCCTTTTAATTTTGTGTTTGATTTCGATTATTGATCCATGATCGTTACTGTTAGTATATGATATCAATTTAGTTTGACTTTTATTTGTTTGCTGGTAGTTTATTATTTTTAGTCTTAGCCTTAGAACATTAGTATTAATTAGGGTTAAATCCTAGTTTTGGTTATTAATTCAATTTTTAAGTTTTTATTATTATAATTGGTGATGTTTGGTTACCGAACCTTTCCATCCCTGTAAGTGACTAACTATGGTTACGTGACCAATTTGAAAGGGGCTTGGGGTTTGGTTAGTAATTTTAGGACTAATGTATGGGTAGTAGAGTCAATCTACAATAAAAGAATAATGCAGTAATTAACATTGGAACCCACTTGAATCTTCTAGATGAGATTTTAATCTGACACTCAAGACTCAATTGGTATAACTTGGCCAACAAGGCATAAAATGAGGGACTAATTGACTAAAATATGAGATTAAAAGAGGAATTAAAGGTGTGAAATAAAATCTGAAAGAAACCCTAGCATTTGCCTATAAAAGGCCGTCTACCCTGCCATACAAGCTAAGTTTTAGACCCCAACATTTGGAAATTCAAAAGAATTCAAATCAGCATTTAGGAATCTAGAGAGCGAAACTCTAAAAAATAAAAATAAAAATTCAAAAACAATTTTCATATCCAAACTCTGAAAATTTTAAAAAAAAATCCAAACTCTAGAGCTTAGGAAAATCAAATATTCAAACCCAAGTTTCAAGCTACTTCAAACACAATCACTGAAAATCCACGCCTAATTTCCAAGTTTTTCTGGTTTTAATTGGGTTGATTGAAGTGGTGTTGGGATTTACTGCATTCTGCCAGTGTTTTGGACTTGGAATTGCGTTTTGCCTGCTGAAATTACTGCTGCTGTCCATTGCTGCTTTAGCTTACTTCTATTTTTCTCACATTTTGCTTCAATTTACAGGTACAAGTTCTGAACCTTGGATGATGTAGTGTCTAATTTGAACTCATAAATGGAAGTTTATGGCTCATTCCTTGCTTGCTGCTCATTATTTGCATTTGTTCGTAGTATTGCTTAGTTAAATTTTGAGTAGTAGAGTGCTGTAACTAATTTGGACTGCTGGATCCTCTATAACTATTTGATAATAATGTTGTTAGTTAGCTGAAAGCTATTTGGATAGTTGAACGTTATTTGGGTAGTTGGATGTTTTGAATAGTTGGGTATTTTAATCTGTTCACCTGTGTTGTTGAAACTTAGAGTTCAAAGTGGTGCATTACAAGTCAAAACAGTGTAATATTCTAGATTCATGTTGTATTACATTTTAGTTTGGCGTTTCAGTGAGTCAATAACCTGGAAATGTGAAGATATAAAAGCTAGTATGTCAGCAATTACTCTCGTTTCCATTCATAATTAAGTGCATTTAACGTATATTAGTAGCAGTTAATTGGTTGTTAAATTTCAGATCGTTCAAGTTAATTATGGTTGTGACTGGAGTTCTAGGTTCAAATTGGTATAGTCTATCCATATTTCCTATTGAAATGCTTCAGTAGACTGCTTCCATTGCGGCTCATGAGTCAATTCAAAAAATTTGAAAGTGATTTTGGTCGAGTCTAAAGGATAAAATTCCAGAGTTGAATGTGTTGATGCGGCCATCTTCACGTGACCTGAAAATTAACATAATGTCTGGATTCAATTGTAATATGCATACCTTCATTTTGGGCTTGCTCTAAGGCCCAAGCTTTGAACATGGTTTACAAACAAAGTCAGGTGGACTTCCTTTTCCCTTGGGTTGGCTTCGAGACTAATTTTAATAGTAGAGGTCTTATTGTTGAAGTCGGATTTGATCTTGAAGCCCGAGTCTCTTTGAATACTCTTAATAATAATTGGACCGCAATGTTAATTAATTAGGCCTTTTAGAGACAATTTTAATAGAGAAATAATAGTTATTCTAGGATGGCCTTAAAATAAACGAGGCGCGCCGTTCCAAACAAAATTCGTAAATTGCGTGGCCCTCTTAATTACTCTTATAAAATATTTAGAAATTGGGTAAGCCATTTAGTTAAGTTTCATGGCTTCGCATAAAGTTAATAACACGTTAGTTGCTTTGGGCTCGCTTTTAATAAAGTTATCTTCTTTAATTCGGGTGCGCATTTATGTGACCCAATCCAAATCTCAATGGTGTTAAAGTATGTCAAAAATCACGGGTGCATTTATGTGACGTGATTCGAGATGCATTTTAACATTGTTGCAACTTTTTCTAAAAATTCAATTAAAAGGGGTATATAATTTCAAACTTGCACTATAGGAGGACATGTTTTAAAATTAGATATTAGGCCAATTATGATAGTTGAACCATGGAATCCGAGGGTTCCTAACACCTTCCCTCGGGTTAACAGAATTCCTTACTCAAGAATTTCTGTTCGCAGACTTCATTTGGAAAGTCGAAAATTTCCTCGATTTGAGATTCAAGATAAATCGATGACTTGGGACACCAAAAGCCAAACCTCTCCCAAGTGGAGACTCTAAAATAAATAAATAATCCACTTTCGAATAATGTCACTTTAAATGGAAAAACTCCCTTATTCATTTATCCTCCGGGGTAAGGTGTACGAAAAGGATGTGTGACAAGAATCTGGATTTTTGATATGTTCCATGTGAGCATCGAAAGAAAGGGCAACCTTTGCCATAAGAATGTACTCCAAAGAATAAAATGAGTCACAAATATATCCAACATTCAAAGGAGCATATGACTGTCCTAGTTGCACAAATCCCATCCGTGACTTGTGAGTATGTTAAAGGGAATCACCAAGTTGATAAAATAAAAGGGCACTATGATTATATGGCCTTCTTCCTGCTTGAAAAGTCTGGTTATGACTTCTCCAATCCATCACAGCTAGGAGAACTCAAAGACGAAGTCACTGGTGAAAAGATACATGGGCTCAATGAGTCTCAAATGAAGTTGAGAAAACAAGGGCACTACATTGCTGCTCCAATGTTTGGGTTAGGGTTCAGTGTGGCAGAGCCTCTTCGAATTTCATCAAAGAGAAGAAAAGAGATAGCTTCATCACAATACACCTCAATATAGCAGATGAAGGAACTTAAGGGCAAGAAAATAAAACAACGGGCTTCAGTATTTGATCGCATTGGAGGCTCAACTCCTTCGGTCTTAGTGTTTGAAAGGCTATGTCACAAAGGTGAACGTGTATCTTGCAAAGATCTAAAAGAGGTCTCCACTACCTCAAAGAACTCTGTCTTTTGTCGCCTAGGGACCACAAGGAAGTTGCCATCTAGAAAGATACTACCAAAACATAAGGAGCAAGTCCACGAGGAGTGAGATCATTTTGAAGTTGTTGATGACAAAGAAATCTGTAGTGCTTTCCTATCACATATGAAGTGGAAGCCTACTTTGTCAATATCCATAGATGGTTTGCTGAAGGTGCAAAGGAGAACCATTGTTTACACTCACCAGCCTCGTAAAGAAGCAGAGAAAGAGAAAGAAGCCATGACTGTGAGCACGTGATTTATGCCTCACTTGAAATGTTCCTATAAATTTGTTTGCGTCTTTTCTATTATTGTTTGAGTTTTTAGGAATTAATTGTTGATTTTGCATTTTTCTTAGGAATTAATTGCACGTATTTATATTTTTCTTTTATTTCTAGGGGTTAACCGCATGATTTCGTGTTTATTTGCATTGTGTGATTTCGTGTTTATTTGTATCTTTCTTTTATTATTTGACTATTTAGAGTTCAATTGCATAAATTGTACGTTTATTTGCATATTGAGTGCAATTTAAGTCATAGAAATACAAAATAGCATTTTTATTAATTAGCCCAATTTTGGATATATAAATTTGGTTTTTGATTAATTTAGTGTTAACAAAATAATTTAATAACAAATGAGAACAAAAAAAGAGAGAGGAAGGAATTGGATTTGGTCTTGTTTAAAAAGGCCAGTTGGGCCAATTTTACAATTTAAACCAGCCCAGCCCCACCCTTCTTAAGAACGACATCGTTTGATGCCTTTTAATCCCGGCCGTCCATATCCCTGATCCAACGGCTCAAATTGAGCCTTCATTTTAGATAGAAATGTCCAAACCTCTGTAATAGCTTCAGAGACCAAATTCGTCTTCAGCGTACCAACTAACACACCGGTGTACCACCACTGCCAAACTGTCGTACCAACACTATCCACCGGTGGCATAACTCCAATAGCTCCCAAATTTACACCCTAGAATCCCCATTGTCTCCTCTCCCCAACCTCCTAAAGATCACCCCTCTAAACCCTCCCCAGCGCGTCGAATATCCGTCTAAAGCACGACAGCTCGGCTGTCCACGGCGGCGGCCGTTGACCAACGACCCCCAAACTAACACCATGGGACCCTGTCACTCTCCTCTTTCCAACCCTACCATCAGCCACCCTCAAATGCAACCCCAACCCTTCGAATATTCATTAGAAGCAGTAGCCCCGCCATGCACAGCGGTGGCTGACTTCCAACGTCTCCCAAACCATCACCACTCACCCCCTTTTGCCTTCCTCTACCCAAAAACCCACTCAAGCCACTCTCAAACAACCCCAGATCCATTCAATGATAAAATCATCCAGGACTCAAGTTTAAGTCTAAAATTTTAAAGGCCATTTGAGTGCTGTTCGGAGGTTTGAGTTTATTTCAACAAAATTAGTCGAAAAGAATCACTAAGTTCACCCCTCATAATTTGTTTTTCTTTCCTATTTAGTGTAGCAATTAGGTATGACTTTGTTTCTTTTAGTCTTAATTGTAATTGGCATTCTATTAGATTTTTGGTTATGTTCTGCTTCTAATTAGCAATTCTAGAAATCCTGAATGTCTATTGTGAATTTTCTAATTAGTAACTTTTGTTCTTTTTGTGCCATGCCTATTGTAGGTTTAATTTTTAAGTTTATGCATGTTGTCTCCAATTTCTATAATCCTCTTAATTTGTGAATCTGAGTATGGGTCTATTGTCACATGTAATTAGGAAATGGTTTTGATTGTTTGATGTGTTTAGCATATCAATGCCCATGTTTGTTTGTTAATTTCAGTAAGTTTAAGTGTCGACAAATGGCTCATATGTTTTGAGGGGTTGATTCATGAGAGTTAATTTTTGTAATGGTAGCCATCTAGTTCTTCTTGTGATTTTGGAGTATTGGACTTGATCTCTAACTTGATTTCTGAGGGTTGATTGGTATTTGTCCTTGAGTAATATCATTTGGATTGGTTATAGCTGTTAGGAGTAGAAAATTTTTAGTTTTAGGAGTTAGTTTTGATACCAAATAAGTAAATTAAGGGTAGTATAGAGTTCTCCTACTTAATGCTGATAATTTTAGGATAAATAGGGGTAATGTAGAGTTTTAACTTGGCTTTGGTAATATTGGGTACAAAATAAGGGTAGTATAGGTAGTCTATAAAGGGTAGAAATGGTAGAAGCCTTTAGACCCTTCTAGAAGGGGTCTTTAATACAAAATCAGTAGTACTATTGCAGTAACTTGGGAAACAAGTCAAAAAATGAGGGTCGAAAAAGGTAAAATCTGAAAGTTGAAAAGGGACCTTTAGTTAAAATAAAATAGGAGTGACGCCCTAGCCTTTGGCTATGACAATCTGAAGGGATCTTTATAATTTTTCCAGACTTTGAAGCCTAAAAATTATCTCAAAAACTCCTGAAACACCAACAATTTTATTGTTCAATTGCCTATTTTCAGTAGCCTTTGATTAATTCAGGTTTTGAGATCATTTTGAACCGATTGATATAGAAATAGTTGAGTTTGGATTGAAATGTTGTGTTCTAAGCTCGACTGGTTTTTTTTACTGTTTTATATCAAGCCTGAGTGAAAGTGGGTCATTTAAAATCTGTAGTGTCTCAACTTGGTTTTGGAGTATAAATCTAGGCTGCTGAATTGTTTCTTCTGCTGGGTTGCTATAATTTCAACTGCTGGTGTTTAAATTTATTGGTGACCTCCCTTCCTTCTTTTTTGCATTTAATTTCTAGGTACATATTCTAACTTTTCCAGATGTAAAACTGGATCTAAAGACCGAATGAAAAGCCTATTTGCTCAATTTTTGTTCGTTAGCTTCAGTTATTTTAGCATGTTTTTCTTTAAGGTGTATACTTAGACATTGAACACTTAATTTGAATAAGGCAGAATAGCATGATGTGTAGATGTGAGGTGTAGAAGTGTTGTTTAATATGCTGTTCGAATAGTATGAGGTGAACTTGCTAAGTTAGTTTTATTTAAGTAGATATGTAGTGTAGAAGTATTGTTTAATATGCTTTCCGTTTAAAATTGGGATTGTAATTGAACTTAGGTGATGTAATTAGTTGACGGGTATACCTTGCCCATATGCAAGGATGCCATATCACATGTTTTTATCCGTGTTAAGTGACTTTTGTTTACCTTTGATTTGCGATCAATCAACTATGAATCAAGGAATTATTTCTCAATGTGATTTGTTTCTCGTTCATCATGGTCGGACATCTATGAATAAGTCCTTAATGAGTCCATCAGCCTAAATAAAAGGGATGTTTTCGAGCATCAAGGACTGGACTGCCAGGCTTCGCTTCTCTTGAGGCCCAACTATTACATGAATTGAATCAATTTAGATGTGGTATTGACAATGAACCCTTGTAGCTAGCTTTTAGAGTCGTTACAAATAACAAATAGTTCTTTAATTATGTCTTTTAAAATACCGAGTTTAAAATGCTTAGAACTTAGACAAGTCGTTTAGCAAATTTCCACGGTATCTGAAGATAACAATGCGTTAGTCATTTTAGGGCACGTCTTTAATGATTTTATCTCCTTAAAAACGGGTGCGCATTTATGTGACCCAAATCCAAATCCCAACGAAGTTAGAATATGACAAGAACCACGGGTGCATTTACGTGACGTGGTTCGAGACATGTTTTAATAACGTTGAAATTATATTTAAAAGTAATAATAAAAGCAGTTTAAAGTTAAAAAGCACATAACTTAAAACATGTTCTAAAATAAGATAATTCAAGCCAATTATAACAATCAAGCGACCGTGCTAGAACCACAGAACTCGGGAGTGCCTAACACCTTCTCCCGGGTTAACAAAATTTCTTACTCGGATTTCTGGCTCGCAGACTGTTAAACAGAGTCATTCTTTCCTCAATTCGGGATTCTATACGGTGACTTGGGATACCATAAATCTCCCAAGTGGCGACTTTGAAATTCTCTTAAATAATTGAATCCCGTTTTTGATTGTCCGTTATCGCCTCTGTGCCATATACCAACAAGTACGGGGTGGCCCCCACTGAAGTGCGGACAGTGGTGCGATATCCTAGCAATGCAAAAGGCAGGTTCTCATGCCACTGCCGGTATCCTTCCACCATTTTATGAAGTATCTTCTTTATGTTTTTATTGGCTGCCTCAACGGCTCCGTTCGCCTTGGGGCGGTGCGGGGTGGAATTCCTATGTGTGATCTTGACTTGCTGACATGCCTCTCTCATTAAGTGATTGAGATTTGCCCCATTATCAATGATGAGAGTCTTGGGGATCCCGAATCGGCAAATGATGTTTGTGTGCACAAAGTCAGCCACGGCCTTCTTGGTCACTGTCTTGAAGGTTTTGGCTTCAACCCATTTGGTGAAATAGTCAACAACAACCAGGATAAATTTGTGTCTGTTGGAAGCTGCTGGTTCAATGGGCCGATGACGTTCATGCCCCAAGTAACGAAAGGTGATGGTACCGACATCGTATGCAATTCCGACGGTTGAGAATGAATTAGGTCTCCGTGTACCTGACACTGGTGGCATTTACGCACAAATCTGATACAATCCCGCTCCATGGTGAGCCAATAATATCTTGCTCGGATAATCTTCTTTGCCAAAACATATCCACTCATGTATGGCCCGCAGACGCCAACATGCACCTCATTCATGATAGCTGTCGCTTTCCCAGCATCTACGCATCTGAGCAAACCAAGATCTGACGTTCTTTTGTATAATATTCCTCCGCTGAAGAAAAACCCACTTGATAAACGACAGATTTTTCTCTTCTCGTAACTCGTGGCTTGCACCGGTTACACCCTTCTCAAGATATATTCCTCGGTTTCGTGGAACCAAGGCTCGCTGTCAATCTCTTCTTCGACCATATTGCAATAAGCATGCTGATCATGGATGCGGATGTGTATCGGGTCAATGTAAGCCTTGTCTGGATGATGTAACATTGACGCCAAATTAGCCAGGGCATCAACTACCTCATTGTGAGTTCTAGGGACGTGCTTGAACTTTATTGACCGGAATTATTGGCAGAAATCATGTAAGCATTGCCGGTATGGTATGAGATTTAAATCTCTCATTTCCCACTCCCCTTGAATTTGGTGTACCAAAAGGTCCGCGTTTCCCAGGACCAAGACCTCCTGGACACCCATGTATGCTGCTAATCTCAGACCCAAAATGCATGCCTCATATTCTGCCATGTTGTTGGTGCAATCGAAGCGGAGTTGAGCTGTGACTGGGTAATGATGCCCTTCTTCAGAAATGAGCACCGCTCCTATCCCAACGCCTTTTATGTTGGCATCCCCATCGAAGAATAGTTTCCATCATGGCTTCTCATCCCGTTCGGCTTCATTGATATGCATCACTTCCTCGTCAGGGAAATATGTGTTCAAGGGCTCATATTCTTCATCTATAGGATTCTCCGCAAAATAGTCCGCCAATGCTTGAGCCTTCATGGCAGTCCTAGTCATGTAGATAATGTCAAACTCAGTGAGCAATATTTTCCATTTAGCAAGCCTTTATGTGGGCATGGGCTTCTAGAATATGTTTTTCAATGGTCCAGACGTGAGATGAGATAAGTGGTATATGTTGACAAGTAGTGCTTTAACTTTTGGGCTACCCACGTCAAGGCGCAACATGTCTTTTCAAGATGAGTATACTTAACCTCGTAAGCTGTAAATTTCTTGCTGAGGTAGTATATGGCCTGCTTTTTCCTTCCAGTCACATCGTGCTGGCCCAACACCCACCCAAGTGAGTTGTACAGGACTGTCAAATATAAGATCAAAGGCCTTCCTGGTTCTGGCGGGACCAAGACTGGTGGGTTCGAATAATATTCCTTTATCTTATCAAAACCTCTTGACACTCTCCCGTCCATTTTACCGTAGCATCCTTTTTCAATAGCTTAAAGACGGGCTCGTATGTGGTTGTGAGCTGAGCAAGGAACAGACTGATGTAATTCAATCTTCCTAGTAGACTCATCACTTCTGTTTTGTTCTTTGGTCGTGGAAGCTCCTGTATAGCTTTGATTTTTGATGGGTCTAGTTCGATGCGGTGGCTGGCTATGAACCGTAGCAACTTCCCGAGGGGACCCCAAATGCATATTTCACTGGGTTGAGTTTGAAGTCATACCTGCGGAGCCTCTGGAAGAATTTCCTCAGGTCTTTGACATGATCAGATTGCTTTCTGAACTTGATTATTACATCATCCACATAGACCTCAATTTCCTTATGTATCATATCATGAAAAATGGTTGTCATGGCCCTCATGTATGTTGCCCTGTCATTTTCAAACCAAAAGGCATGACTCAATAACAGTATGTCCCCCACGGGGTGATCAATGCTGTTTTCTCTGCATCTTTTTCATCCATCAGAATCTGGTGGTATCTTGCGTAACAATCCATGAACGACCCGATTTCATGTTTCGTGCAATTGTCAATCAATATGTGGATGTTCGGTAGGGTTTATTTTTCCTTTGGACTTGCTTTGTTGAGATCATGGTAATCAACACACACCCTGGTTTGGCAGTCCTTCTTCGGCACATGCACAACATTTGTTAACCAAGTGGGGTATCGTGTGACTTGGATGACTTTTGCCTCGTACTGCTTGGTTAATTTCTCTTTAATTTTCACATTGACATCAGTTTTGAATTTCCTCAACTTTTCCTTGACAGGTGAGCAGGCTGGGTCAGTGGGTAACTTCTGGACTACGAAATCAATGCTCAATCCGGGCATGTCGTCGTTGGACCATGTAAAGACATCTTTGCATTCAAGAAATACTTCAATTATTTATTCCCTAAATTGTGGTTCCAGATGGACACTTATTTTTGTTTCTCTAACATTATCCGGACTTCCTAGATTGACTGCCTGTGTATCATTCAGGTTTTGTTTGGGTTTCTCTTCGAATTGAGTCAACTCTTTATTAATCTCATCCCATGCCCCTTCCTCATCATACCCTGGTTCATCATCATGTTCTATTTCCTGAATCATTATTTTTGAACTAGATCTGTTTTGACGACTGGGTCGAGGAGTCCTTGTGCATCTCAGATCACTGGAACTAGCATAAAAATAACTGTACAAAAAAGAAAAGAAACAAAACTAAAGAGAAATGGAAACTATTATCATTGCTGAAAAAGGAAATTGCATTTCATTAGAATCAAAGATAACAGAGTTTACACATCTAAATGGACAGAAATAACAACTGAATTAACAATACTGACACTAATCTAGACTGAAAGGAAAATCAAAGCCGACTACCACGACTCCCTCCGAGTGGGAAGAGGAGTGGCTTCTCAATTATTGATTTTTGCGTATGCTCCCACAAACTGCTCATCTGCCTTGCTCAATCCTTCTCCTTCCTCAACCATATTCACCTCTTTGAACAGTCTTTCCAGTCCTTTATCAAGATCTCCGTCTGCGTCGATCAGCGAGCCAGAAATCTTTGGTCTGGGGCCATCGCTAGCACTGGATTAGATAAATGATTTGGACAACCTTGGGATGGATTTTGGGAGAACCCAGGCTTTCATTCTCAGCTTCCTGGCTCACCTTATGTCTGCGGCTGTAGGCTTCAACCCTAGGCTAAAAGTGTCCAGATTTTGGGAAGGGACATTGGTTGCACAATGCCTTGTAGAGAAGCCCCCAACCCCTTGCCGGGTATAAAACCATTTTCAACATTTTTGAAGCCACCATGACAGATGCGGTTGCTATTTTTGGAGTTGCGACAACATCACCTTCTAGTATTTTCTATACTGATGTTGTATCAAACTCCTGGTAGACCCATGGCCCTTTTTCGTCCTCAGACTCAATGAAAGGTACGATTGCGTCGCCTGAAGTACAGTGATTGTCTTCACCATGAACCACAATCTCTTGCCTGTCCCATTCAAATTTGACCATCTGATGCAGCGTGGATGGCATTGCTTTGGCTGCATGAATCCAGACCTACCCAACAACAAGTTACAAGAGACTGCTACATCCAGCACTTGGAATTCCATGGCAGACTCAACGGGTCCTATAGTCACTTCCAACACTATATCCCCTATGGTGTCTTTGCCTCCGCCATCGAAGCCTCGACACAAATGTTATTTTTGCGGACTCTTTCATTTTCCACCTTCAACTTGGCCAATGTGGATAGTGGACAAATGTTTGCACTGGACCCGTTGTCGAACAAAACTCGGGTGACCACAACATCTTCACATTTCACGGCCAGATAAAGAGCTCGGTTGTGCCTAGTGCCCTCCAGGGGCAATTCATCGTCAAAGAATGTGAACCGGTTTACCTCGAATATTTTGTTTGCAATCTTTTACAAATGGTTCATCGTTATCTTGTCTGGGACATGGGATTCATTCAAAATCTTCATCAATGCCCGGCGGTGCTCATCTGAGTGGATTAGTAAAGACAACAAAGAAATCTGAGCTGGTGTCTTTCTCAACTGCTCTATGATGGATTATAATTTCACAAGGAATCTATTGGAGGCATAAATATGAGTGTTGGGGCCGTTTGTCACGAGAAACGAGGTAGAATAGGTGGAAGAAAAATATATAAAATTAGGTTTTGTTCATTCGATCTTATTTTGAGTTTGGGAGCTCGAATTTGGGTTATTTTGGAGGAGATTTTCACCATATGGATTGGCATTCGGAGCTTTTGGAGACTGAGTCCAGAGACGAGGGCATCCCGGAGTAGGAGTTTATGTGATTGAGGTAAGTAACAGTTTTAACTCTGGCTTTGAGGGTATAAACCCGGAGAATTTGATATCATGTGATTCTTTGGAGGTGATATCTACGCTAGGTGACCGGCGTGTGGGTGTATACCTCGAGGATTGAGACTTGGTCCATCCCGTGAGGTTGCGTGGCCTAATAGTTATTATCCGTGGTTATGTGTTTACTTGTTGTTGAACCGGTTTGCCTTCATGTTAGAAATCATGTTTAGGCTTTATTCATGCACACATTATTTGTACTCAGTCAAAGAAACTATCGTACATGTTTACCTCTGTCTCTATTATTTGCTAATATGTTGTGATACTTGATGTGGGTTGTGTCCTTTATTTGTTGATGATGGTGAGGCTAGTGAGATACATAATTGAGTAAGGCCGAGGGCCTGGTTGTGAGGATATTTATACATAGCGCGTGAGTTATCCGCGTAGCATGTGAGTTGACCGTTCAGGTTCAGGAATTGATACCATAGCGTGTGAGATGTCCGCGTAGCACGTGAGTTGACGGTGCGGATCCAGGAATTGATATGATGGCACATGAGTTGTCCGTGCTTAGTGCTTGGGCTTTAGGAGCCCATCCAGAGTCTGTACACCCCCCCCGTGAGCGAAGAGTGTTGAGTGTATTGAGTGTTGATTGCTGAGTGCTTAGTGATTGAGTGACATTGTTGTGAAGTTGCATCTACTATTGTTGTTGCTGCATTTATATGTTAAATTTCTTTGTGATATTTACTGAGTTATGAAATTTACTGGTTTATCTTTAAATTGTGAAAATAAATACTTAAACTGTTTTACTTAGCTCGTCACTACTGCTCAGTTCCTTAGTTGTTTCTATTATTACTGAGGTGGTAGTACTCATAGTACACCCTGCACTTTATGTGCAGATCCAGGTGAGTTAGAGTGCGACGATCATTGATTTCAGGCCGGCTATCTATGGAGATTGCAAGGTAGCTGCCAGCGTCCGCAGGATCTTGTTACTTCTTTTGTCATTTCTTCTTTTGGACAGTTAGCCAGTTTATATATCTTAGTTTATTGTTTTAAACGCTCATGACTTTGTGACACCGCGATGTTTGGGACTCGTTTTTTTGTATTTTATATTATTTATATTTAGAGTTGGTTTAGTTTATCATGAATTAAATTATTGAAAATATTTTATTAAATTCTTATAATCAAATTCGTAGAAATATTTTGGGGATTGACTTGCCTTGTAACACGATAGGCGCCATTACGACCATGGTTGGATTTTGGGTCGGGACAAGTTGGTATCAGAGCCTAGGTTACATAGGTATCATGAGTAATGAGCGGGTTTAGTAGAGTCATGTGGATCAGTACGGAGACGTCTGTACTTATCTTCAAGAAGCTCAAGAACCTTTAGGAAAACTTCACCTTCTTGAATTCTTATTGTGCGGTATTTATTCAGCTTGAAGTGTAACTCTTTGAATTCGTTCCACGCATTCGTATGCGCACATGAGCGCTCAGTATTAGTTGCGCATCGACGGATTTTGAATCCCTCGGTGGGTACGTGATGAGTATGGTGTGACCGCGAGATGAGTTCATATTATTTGAATATGACGAGAAGGTATTGCTTAAGGTTTTACCTATTTGAGACTCGAAGTATGTTTTAGACTCGTTCGAGGACGAACGTCTATTTAAGAGGGGGATGATGTAACAACCCGACCTGTCGTTTTGAGATTTAGCCCCATTTACCCCATCTATTATTATTTATATGTTGTTCAGCTGTGTTAAGGTATATCGAGTTGGTAGGTTTGGGTTCGGAGTAGTTTTGGAGTAAAATGATCACTTAGTCTCTTAGTTAGAAAGCTAAGTTAGAAAAGTCAACCGGAAGTTAACGTATGAGTAAACGAGTTTATATTTGGATTTTTATGATTCTGTTAGCTTCCTTAGGTGATTTTAGACTTAGGATTGTGTCCGAAATATAATTTGAAGGTTCGTGGTAGAATTAGGCTTAAATTGACGAAAGTTGGAAGTTTAGAAATTCTTAGGCTTGAATTCGAGGTGATTTGGTGTTTTGGTGTAGTTTTGGGTATTTTGTAGGTTCGACTAAGTTCAGGTAGTGATATATGACTTGTTCAAACTATTGGTTTGAGTCTCGAGTGAGTTTTGGATAGGTTTGGGTCTCCAAGCATAAATGATATCATATTGAACAAACGAGCTCCTATTTCTTTTTTTTGATTGAAGCATTAGATCTGTATCGTAATTACGGACCCGTAAAAAGAATGGTCTAATTTGGAAATCGTATGTGGATTTTATGGCTATTTTAGTAAGAATTAGGTTGCCAGATTTTTCAGTTTAATTACGAAATTTCCATTAGCAGCGTATTTAAAAATCTGCACTATTTGCAAATATTCAAACCTACATATCTCAATCATTATAAGGTCACATTGAGTGATTCAAAAGCCTAAATTGATTAGAATTTAACAAGGAATCTATTAGAGGCATAAAATATGAGTTTTGGGGCCGTTTGGCACAATAAATGAGGCAGAATAGCTGGAAGAAAAATATATAAAGTTAGGGTTTGTTCATTCGATCATATTTTGAGTTTGGGAGCTCGGATTTGGGTTATTTTGGAGGCAATTTCACCATATGGATTGGCATTCAGAGCTTTTGGAGACTGAGTCTAGAGACGAGGGCATCCCAGAGTAGGATTTTATGTGATTGAGGTAAGTAACAGATTTAACTCTGGCTTTGAGGGTATAAACCCGGAGAATTTGATATCATGTGATTGTTTGGAGGTGATATCCACGCAAGGTGATGGGCGTGTGGATGTATACCTCGAGGAATTGAGACTTGGTCCGTCCGTGAGGCTGCGAGGCCTAATAGTTATTATCTGTGGTTATGTGTTTACTTGTTGTTGAATTTGTTTGCCTTCATGTTAGAAATCATGTTTAGGCTTTATTCATGCACATATTATTTGTACTCAGTCATAGAGATTATCGTACATGTTTACCTCTATCTCGATTATTTGCTAATATGTTGTGATACTTGTGTGTGTCCCTTATTTGTTGATGATGGTGAGGCTAGTGAGGTACATAATTGAGTGAGGCCGAGGGACTAGTTGTGAGGATATTAATACCATAGCGCGTGAGTTGTCCGCGTAGCATGTGACTTGACCGTGCGGGTTCAGGTATTGATACCATGGCGCGTGCGTTGTCCGCGTAGCACGTGAGTTGACCATGCAGATCCAGGTATTGATATGATGGCGCGTGAGTTGTCCGTGCTTAGAGCTTGGGCTTTGGGAGCCCCTCCGGAGTTTTTACATACCCCAAGTGAGCGCAAAGTGTTGAGTGTATTGAGTATTGAGTGTTGAGTGATTGAGTACATTGCTGTGAAGTTGCATCTACTTTTGTTGTTGCTGCATTTATCTGTTAAATTTCTTTGTGATATTTACTGAGTTATGAAATTTACTGGTTTATCTTTAAATTGTGAAAGTAAATAATTGAACTGTTTTACTTAGCTCGTACTACTGCTCAGTTCCTTAGTTATTTCTGTTACTACTGAGGTGCTAGTACTCATAGTACACCCTGCACTTTATGTGCAGATCCAGGTGAGTTAGAGTGTGACGATCATTGATTTCAAGCCGGATATCTATGGAGATTGCAAGGTAGCTGCCAGCGTCCACAGGACCTTGTTACTTCTTTTGTCATTTCTTCTTTTGGACAGTTAGCCAATTTATATATCTTAGTTTATAGTTTTTGACGCTCATGACTTAGGACACCCTAGTGTTTGGGACTCGTTTTTTTGTATTTTATATTATTTATATTTAGAGTTGGTTTAGTTTGTCATGAATTAAATTATTAAAAAATATTTTATTAAATTCTTATAATCAAATTAGTAGTAAAATTTTGGGAATTAGCTTGCCTTGTAACACGATAGGCACCATCACGACCATGGTTAGATTTTGGGTCGTGACAATTGTCTTAATAAATTCCTCTGCCTCTTCTTCTGACACAGCCTTTTTCACTGGTTCTGGGTTATCTTTAGAGATTCTGCCCTTTCTCAATTATTCTGGGGCAAAGTACCTTCCCGAACGAGTTAAACCCCGTGCCTCACACACTTCCTCTCTAACTTCTTTCCCCTTGTACATCACTATTGCTTGCTTATATCTCCAAGGAACGGCTTTGCTGCTGATGATTGGTGGCTGTATCACTGGCTTTACAATAACTGGCTTTATGCGTACACCTTCCACATCCACGACAGGTTCTTTGGCTGCCCTATGTACTCTTACATTTGCCTGTTCCTGCTTTTGCGCAACCGTGAATGTTGAGCTCCCCTCAACTATGATAGGTTTGCCGCCTTTTTCTTTTGGTCCGGTTACTAGCTTCTCACCGTTTGCAATCTCAGTTGTCTTACGCTCACTTGCTTTGATCATCATTACTGTTTGTGAAGGCCTTCTGGACTCTCCCATTCTTTCCACAATTTCAATCTTGTTAGTTTCCTGATGGGACGGCAGCGGGTTTTGGTTAACATTGGGCGCCTCTGGGGTCTGCACCTTAATCCTGTGAGAGTCAATAAGTTCTTCAATTGCTCTCAACATATCCAGTTGACGCAGCCTGTGGAATAAGCTAGTGTAAGATTCTCCCAGCGGAGTGAAATTCTTCTTCTTCTGTACCTTCTCATTTCTCATGACTGGATTGGCTTGGAAGGCGGGCCTCGGGGGTTGTTGGTAAGCTCTTGGAGGTGGGTAATGATTTTGTGGAGTTGGGTAGGTGTTTTGAGGGGGTGGCGCACGCCATTGTGCGTGAGCGGGAGGTTAGGTGTATGCTTGCGTGTGATAGACTGAGAAGCGAGGTTCTAGGGGTGGATAGTAATGTTATGGTGGGGCTTATGGAGCGTGTGGGAATGTCTGGTGGCAAGGGCGGGGCTGGGCGTAATGAAATGGTGCCTGAGGCCTGAACCAAGTTCCCGCCTCCACTGTCGCTACTTCCTCTTTCTTCTTTTTCCCGAAGGTTCCTCCAGCTTCACCCTGGATGGCCTGAGTAGTTGCCTTAATTGCAGAGTAGCTCATGATTTTATTGGATTTGAGGTCTTCCTCGACCATACTTCCCATCTTAACCACTTCGTTGAAAGACTTTCCCACTGCTGATACCAAATTCCAAAGTAGGTAGGTTCCAAAGCCTGTAGAAAATAATCAACCATCTGACTCTCCTTCATGGGAGGATCAACTCTAGCTTCTTGTTCCCTCCAATGGAAAACATTCTCCCTGAAACTCTCGTTGTGATTTTTCTCCAGCTTTGTCAGAGATAGACGATCCAGGACAATCTCGAGGTTATATCGAAAGTGGAAGGCAAACGCTTGTGCCAAGTCATCCCAGGTATACCATCGATTGGGATCTTGCCGAGTATACCACTCCAGCGCTGACCCACTTCAACTAAGGCTAAAGTACGCCATTAGCAATTCATCTTTTCCCTGTGCTCCCCTTATTTTGCTGCAAAACCCCCTTAAATGGACAACTGGATCGCCATGACCATCATATAGGCCAAATTTAGGCATCTTGAAACCTGGAGGCAATTGCACGTCTGGGAATAGACAAAGATCCTTGAACGCCACACTCACTTGGGCACCTAATCCCCGCATGTCCCTGAATGATAGCTCCAGACTCCGGACTTTTCTAAGCATCTCTTCCTGCTCAGGATTTTTGATCGGTTTTCAACACCTATTGGGATTTCAGGGCGGGGAGCATATGAGTAAGGCTCCTAGGTTTTGTAAGCAATTTCTGGTGGATAGTATTGAGAGTCATGAACTTGAAGCAGGGGTTCACACTATGACCTATGAAGTGTAGGAGGTGGAGGTGCCACATAGATGGGAGAAATTGGTGGGGGAGGGTGAGGAGTGATTTTGGGTAGTGGAGCTGGTGGTTGTTGAGATGTAGTACCCTGATGCTATTAATAGATAGGAAATCTTGGAGGTGGATCAGTGACCGACTGGTCAGGTGCTTGGCCCAGTGGTGGGATGAAGGTTGGATTAGCAGGATAGGTCGGGGGCGGTTGTCCTCTTGCCCATGCCTGGTACATCTTGGCCATTTGGTGCTTAAGCTTATACATTTCCTCTTTCATAGCATTAACATCCAATTCTTTTTCTTCATTAGAGGGGTCAATAATGCTGACATCAGCTTCCTGATTGGCCATGACTTTCTTGCTTTTTGACCGCGTGTTGTAGGATAGGGTTGCCAGAATGCCGCGAGTACTTATCTCCTGTCTAATTTGAAACTGGAACAACACCAAAGACTTGTTAACGGTTAGGTTCTGACACATAAGCGGCCACATATTGGGTATCAATGAAAGTCGGTTCCTACATGCCTTGGTTGCTTGCATCATCCCGGTTTTTGTTTGCGAAGCTTCCTTTTGTTTTGGCCTTATTCTCTCCCTCTTCCCTATTTCATTCATTTTCTCTCTTATTTCGTTCAATTATGGTCGAATCCTAAGTAGATTGCCTACGTATCATGTCCCCGCATGAATCAGACCGAGCGTAGTTCTTGAAAGTAAAAACCGTGGCATAAAACACTTGGGAAAGTTTCCATTTTTATAACAACAAACTTCAATTACAAGGAATCGAAAGGTGAAAAGCATTGATAAAATGAACTACAGACTCGAAAAAAACTAAGTATCCATAAAGTATATACAGTCTCCTGATTAAACTAATAGACTTCAGAATATAATTTAACAAAAGGCAGTGCAATCTTTATGAATACAAGAATGCTTCAAGTTCTCCTGGGCCTCACGGGGCATCATTCGGCCTTGCCGCTGGCTTGCGTGCTAATCTCCCTTAGAGGTAATGGAGGTCTTCCATCACTTGCTGACAAAGGTAATGGCGGTGGCAAACAACATGGATCTCGTCATATCCTCGTAATGGTTGCACTTTGTGGCGACGTAGTCTGCAATCGCCTATTCTCTTTCCCTAATAACCCCTTTTCTTGCAACAAACGCCCAATTTGTTCAGCTCTTGCCTTTAGAGTTCGCTCAGCTACATGATTCAGTTCCTGGAATTGCCTCAAATCCATCTCCAACCTTGCTATCGCTGTCTAACAATGTTCTCTCTCGGCTTTGAGGTCCCCGACTTGCTTGGCCACTCTATTCTCAGCCATTATGACCCTCTGTTTTAACCCAGCAACCTCATCGTCATGCTTTTCCTTTAATTGCTCAATGATGCGGCCTCCTTCCTCCGCACTTTTAGCTAATTGTTTCCGAACCTTGGATAGCTCGCCTTCTACCTTATTCAAGTCAAACCCATATTCGGTTACTTTTCGCATCAAATTGTCTATATGTTTTCATCCTTCGGTCCTGGGAGGATTTTCTGCGGCTGTTTTGATTTTCTGAATTTGGGCTCGCGATGCCTCATTTTCTTTGGTTAATCTTTTCTTTTCTCCCTCATCTGCTGCGGCTTGTAAAACACTTTCAAATAGAAGCTCTTTAACTTGATTTTCTAATCTTCCTATGGTGGCTATGTACTCATTTTCCTTAGCTAGCCAATCCCATTGCTCCTGCGATATTTCAGCAAATTCTTGGAGATGCGGTCTTTTAGCTGGCCTTCCAAGCTCTATTTCATTTTTGTACCAAGCAATGTATCCCAGTGCAACCTCACCTTTAGATATGTCGCGTATTTGGGTACCCGCTGTCAAGTATTGTCATTGGCTGCAGATTTGACGCACGACTGCTTCAGGGAATTGGAAATTGGGGCTAATCTCAATCGCATGGCGGCCAATGTCCTCGTCCCTAGGAATAATTTGGCACTTTCTAATTGCCTTAGCACTCTATAGGGCGCATAGGGTTGGATACTTCGGAGACCCATCAGAAGGAAATGAGGCTCGGTGGTTGGCATATACACAATTTCATCCACAGGGATCCACCCGAATTTCCATTCTATTTGGTATGCAGTGACGACCCGGAGACACGACACCCATTCTGTGACGCCCTCAGGTAACCTAAACCCATCAACCCTGTTGTGGATTTCTTCTATGTGGTTCTTCTTTGGTGACCCATAATTCATGAACCGAGGTCGGTGGAATAAATGCTCAATCATCCATATTTGTAATAGTAGGTTACATCCCTCAAAGAAGTCTCCTCCCGCTTTACCTGTGGTGAGAGCACAAAAGATCTCGAATACAATCATAGAAGCGAGGGTGCTCTTGGCCTGAGTCATTAATGTGCTGACGACCCCGCTTTCCGTATGTCAATATTTCCATCCTTCCGCAGAAACACCAAAAGACCCAAGAAGAATACCATGAATGAAAAACATCGATGCTCCTCCCATTTGAGTTGGTTTCCTTTGCTACAAATATAGTTTTCCCGGTTACTAAATCCCCCTATATGCCCGTACCTCTGATATATAAGTTGCGGAGTACTGAAGCCAGCTGACAGGTCCAGGAACTTATGCACGGCAAGGACTCTTGGTGCAATCAGGTATTGGTGTCTCAACAAAATTGTAGGGGTCCCAATATCCAGTTATTTCCTCCAGTGTCGGTGTGAGTTCAAAATTCGAGAAATGAAAGACATTGTGAGCCGAGTCCCAGAATGTGATCAATGCCTTTATGATATCTCCCCTCGGGTTAATTTTCAGCAACCCGGTAGGTCCTCCCAAATGCATGTTGACCCTGTTTTGCCCCGCTTCCCCCAGGTCATTCCACCACATGTGTAGCTCCAAGGGAAGTTTGTTCATGAATGTTATCCGCATGTACTGATCCGTGCTCATTCTGCACATTTATTAAGGCGAATTAGTTTCTTAAAATTTATTCTACTTGACCACAAAAATCATTAAAATTGACATCTTTCTTTTATGAAATTTATTTTCTAAAATCGGGCCCTGCTTTGCAAGTACGGCCTTTCAGCTCTTCCGGAGGAATATTTTAAGGCTGTGCTCGTTCACCGGCCAAGATGAGACTCATTGGTGGCCATTTGCACAAAGTCATCCTTCCAGCGTCCGTTTCGGTAACATTCAGCTATTTCTGGCAATAACGGCATCACCCAATTTATTTAAGAAATAAGTAAAATTGGATATTTGTTTTGGTTATTTTCGCAAAACGGAGGTTAGACACGGTAGGGGTTGCCTACATATCTCGTATCCGATGAGAATAAAACTGGCGTAGTTCGGTCAAAACAATTTATCAAAACTTTAAAAAGCCCTTTTTTCATTCGTTTGTTTGTTTTTGTTTTTCTTTTTCCTTTTTGTTGTTTTTTTTTCAAAAATCCGGCAGCATTTCGGCGCTATTTGAGCATTGGTTTTACAAGACAAATGACCAATATCAACCAACCCTAATGTTACTTATTTTCTCAATTTTCTTTCCTTATTCGCAAGTTGGTCAACATGCAGATCTCAAGCAGTTAAATGCACACGTAGTATGCCTCAGGATGGTCTTTTCATTTCGGGTTACCTGTCCTAGACGAACCCAACCCCTGAGTTGAGTCCCTTTAGTCAAATGAATGATGCAAATAAGCGTTCCTACTAAGGATCCGGCATAAGGTCAAGTTATTCTAAGTTAAAAACCTTGGTATAGGGTCTAGACCGTATACCCGAGCGGATAACTCGAGTCGAGGAGGCGGCTACGTACAGGGAACCAACAGGCCATCCGGCTTAGTAACTTGTCCGGCTTCTTTCTTACTTCAGGGTATGACACTAATAGAATATCGAGTCTCAACCAGTAAGCACATCCCCGGAGGTGAGAAAAGAAGGGTTTCATGGCAGTTTATATGTACAGTTTAGATAATATCAAAGCGGTAAAAGCATCATTTTGCACATTAAGCCAACATGTAAAATCAGATAATAATCAAAGCCAAATACAACAATTATTCTAAGCTCGAATTCTTGAACCATGAACCAGAGATTCTGGGTTTGTTTCCAGCAGAGTCGCCAGAGCTGTCACACCTCCTTTTTGGTTACTACAACTTGGCGAAGGGCGTAGATAAGAGAGTTTTTTCAATTAAAGGACAATTGAAATGGAATTCAATTATTTAAGAAAATTTTAGAGTCGCCACTTGGGATATTTATGGTGTATCAAGTCACCGTATAGAATCCCGAATCGAGGAAAGGATGACTCTATTTAACAGTCCGCGAGGCAGAAATCCGAGTAAGGATTTCTGTTAACCCGGGAGAAGGTGTTAGGCATTCCCGAGTTCCGTGGTTCTAGCATGGCCGCTCAACTGTTATATTTAGCTTGAAATATCTAATTTTAGAACATGTTTAACTTATGTTCTTTTTAACTTTAAACTGCTTTTATTATTACTTTGAAAGAAAATTTCAAAGTCATTAAAACATGGCTCGAACCATGTCACATAAATGTACCCGTGGTTCTTGTCATATTGTAACTTCGTTGGGATTTGGATTTGGGTCACATAAATGTGCACCCGATTTTGGGAAGGTGAATTGTTTAACTAGCATGCCTAAAATGGATATGCGTTATCATCTTTGCGGGAACACCGTGAAATTAGCTAAAAGGTGTATCCCAAATTTTCTAAGTATATTAGCAAGCATTCTATGATGGCCATGCAGACTTATTGGTTTCGTGTGCATGATACACCTCGCTCCTATTTTAAGGGCCAGTATTGAAGTGATCACAATTCTTAAACAAGTCCCAATATGCAGTTTCTAGTTCTGTTTGACTGTACTTTGAAATCTGGGCCTGACCATAGGCCCAAGACCTCATCCTTCCTAATAGGACTGCCTGGACGTTCAATAGTTCACGATAGCCTATATGAGACATGCTGGGCTCATAGATGAGCCTAAACTACAATTTAAGGCCTTCGGGAAAAAAAACAAACAGAAATGAATGTCTTTGGCCTCAATATTTAAATTCAAAAATTTACCTAAAAGCTGACTACAATAACCGCAGAACTGCAAGCTAATAGCAGCGTAGGAAGGAATCCATTTGACATGCATACTCCTGGGAGCTCGTTTTTACAGTAAACACACAGAGACCAATCTCGACTAGAAAATTAAGATTTAATATCCTATTATTACAAACTATCGACATTCATATTAAAATGAACACATGAAACAGTGATCCTCAATTAACAAACATAAACTATAGTGTCCCATTATTACAAACCATCTATTTCAAGCATAATCACACAATAATAATAAAACTAATAAAAAAAGACAGTAAACTACTTCCACTTGAATGTCCATTAAGTCCAAGCTTGATACATCATTAGAGATTGAAAAATACCTGGAATTTGTGCACAAGAGCAGAATTGAGAGTCAGCAACACTCAATAACAGCGTATTCAGCAGGAATGCACTGCTTAAAAGTAGTTAATAACCCAGAAACATCACCAAACTACATGGAAGGTCTTAAGCTCAAAAATCAAATAGCAACACTTGTTCAAATGTATCCAATGAACCCAGGAATTCAAACAGGGACTCAGGTGACCTTTACGCCATACAATATACCAAATCTACTCGAAATACACTTAATAACAATCAAACCAAGTCATCTTCCTATGATCCTTTCTTGACTACTGAATTTAAGAGTATTTTTCCACAGTAAATTCAATGGAACAGTAAATTTAAGACTGCTGGGGGTTTTCAGGAGTTATTTGAGATATATTTAGCTTCAAAATTCTAGGAAAATTATAGAGATACTTTCCAGATTCTTCAACCCCCTTTTGAGTGATTTTTAGTCCCTTTTTATAGCCAAAGGCTAGGGCATCACTACTATTTTGTTTTATCTAAAGGTCCCTTTTAAATTTTTAGATTTTACCTATTTGGACCCTCATTTTTTGACTTGTTTCCCAAGTTACTGCAATAGTACTAGTGATTTTATATTAAAGACCCCTTTTAGAAGGATCTAAAGGCTTCTACCATTTCTACCCTTTATAGACTACCTATACTACCCTTATTTTGTTCATAATATTACCAAAACCAAGTTAAAAACTCTATATTACCCTTATTTATCCTAAAATTATGAGAATTATGTAAGAAAATCCTATACTACCCTTAAGTTACTTATTTGGTATTAGAACTAACCACTAAAACCAATCAAAATGATATTAATCACTGATTCTTCTAATCTTAACAGCTATAACCAATCCAAAATCAATATATCCCCAGAAGTCAAAGTAGAAATCAAATCCAATACTCAGCTTGAGAAGAAAAACAATGTAAGTCTACCACTACCAAACTTCAATTCATGAATCACAAACCTAGTCAAACTAGCCTCAGCCCTATTAATTGGGTCAAAACTAACCATAGTTAGCCAATTGAGGGTTTGGGACACTCAAGCTATATTCAAACAATTCCTGAAATTGAACTACTCAATCTAACTAATCAAAACTGGCCTTTAACTCTAATTAACACTATGCCCCAAGGTCATAATTAAACAGGAAACTATCAATTAACAGCAAACCTAACGGAATTGAAACTAAAAACAAATTAACAACAACAATCATAGATCATTTAATCGAAACAAACACACAATCGAATACAAGCTAACCATATGACTGCAATGTTCAAGTATTAGAAGCCTAAATCAAAGAGCCCTGACTCACATCAAAATAAAAGAAGTACTAGAAATGAAAAGCACGGATTGAAACATATTTACTCATGCAAAGAGAAAGAAAGACAAACAAAGAAAGAAAAAGATTTAGAAACTTACGGTTTAGGCTATCATTTGGCCTGACCTCAAATCGAGTGTCCAAATAATGCTGCATGCTTGTTCTAACCAAGAACAAGCATATAACCTTATTTGGAACACCCATTCGAACATTGGCACCTTGAAAATTCGTACCGTTTTGAGCGAGACCTTAGATCTAGAATTCGCGTAGTTCTGGTTGGTTCTGAGAGAAGTTGGTCTTGGATTTGGGAAGGATAAGGTGAGGAGACCCTTGTGTATGATATTGGGGAGGTTTGGAAGCAACGCCGCCGGACACGGCGGAGCCGGCAATTGTTTCTTCAAATATTCGAGAAGTCTGGAGATAATTCGAGGGCCAAGAGTTGGATATTTGGATAGAGGGGGTTGAGATGCATATGTGGTGTTAATTTGGTAGAGTTTGGATACTTGCTACCGGTGGCGACAATTTCCAGCCGGCGGCGGATGGTGGTGGTGTGGTGGCTCGATGACGACATTACACCGGTGATTGAACTGTACGAGGAGGATGAAGTTTTGTCTCTGAAGTGTTACATGGGTTTGGACACTTATATCTAAAGTATTAGGCTCAACTTGAGCTGTTGAATTATGAGGGATGGAGGGCTTAGATTTGCCGAGTTAAACGACGTCGTTTTGAAGAAGTGGGCTGGATCGTGTATAGATGTGTTGGGCTGGTTCGAAGTGTGTTTTTGGGTTGTTTATTTTTATTTATGCTTGGCCTAGATTCGATCATAATTAAGACCACATTTCCAAATCTCTCTCTGTTTTTTTTAATTTCTAAATTAAATTAGTTTATTAACAACAAATTAACAAAACTGATTTAAAATCCAAAATAGGGCTAATTAATAAAAATGCAATTTTTTTTGTATTTTTGTGACTTAAAATGCACTCCATAGCAAATAAACGTACAATTTATGCAATTGAACTCTAAATATTCAAATAATAAAGAAAAACGCAAATAAACACGAAATCACACAAAAAATGCAAATAAACAAGAAAGCATGCAGTTAAACCCTGGAAATTCAAATAATAAAAGAAAAATGTAAATATGCGCAATTAATTCCTAATAAAATGCCAAAATCAATAATTAATTCCTAAAAATTCAAATAATAAAGAAAAGATGCAAACAAACACAAAATCACGTGATTAATTCCTAAAAATTCAAATAGTAAAAGAAAATCCTAGTTTACGAATATATAGGAACATTTCAAGTGAGGAATAAAGCACGTGCTCACAGCTGCCCCTCTTTGCTCGGAGACACGAAGGGTTTTCTGGGCAACTATGAGCGAGCGACTGAGAGATTTTTGCCCACTTTGCATTCCATGAGAAGCTTTTGAACACTGTCTGACCGAACCCTGCTTCAAATGTTGCCTACATATCCTCGGCTAAAGAGGAATCAGGTCAGTGTAGTTCTGGAGTGTTTGGTAGCTGGGACTACCAGAAGCTGTGATTGTACTGCCGATGCTGCTATTATTGCCTCCTGACCACCTTATTACACCTTATGAAAAAATGAAAAGAAAACTAGACTAAGCTATAAGCTGCGGATTACAAAGGACAGCCTATCTATGTCTTCAATCTTGATCCTTGTTGCTTTGTTGCCTTGTATTTCTTTATGCGAAATCCTTGTGGACCCGCTGACTGCTTTTGTTGCCGTGCTTTTATTGTTGTGACCCTTCTAACCCAATTCTTTCGACCAAACCCTAGCTCGGCCTGCCCTGTAGTGTTCATCCATCAATAGTCCCTTTCTGAATTTTGCTTTTGCCTTACCTTCGCCTCACGGTGCCTGTGAAGGTTTTCATGGATAATACTCTATCATTTTATTTTCCCTCTAACTCTCGACGCCTTACGGTGCCCGTGAGGGTTTTCACCAATAAGAATCTCTCATTTTATTTTCCCTTAAACTCTCGTCGCCTTATGGTGCCCGTGAGGGTTTTCACCAATAAGACTCTCATTTTATTATCTCTCTCGTCTGGCTCGGAGTGCTGCCCCTGATATGAATCCCTTCTACTTTTTCAACTTGGCATCTTTGAAGACTGATCAAAAGGTCTTTCTTTGGACCATAACGTGGGCTTTTGGATAGGGCTAGAAAGGAAGGATATCAAAGGCTCAAAACAATTAAAACGAGTTCAGAGTTACAACTTTCGGAATCCCATTTTACAACAACCACTATTTCTGTCCCAGTTTTTTGCTCAGGGACTTTTGGATTTTTATTTTGATGAGACCGAACCGTGAGGCTGCCTACATATCCTCTTAATAAGAATGAGGTCAAACGTAGTTCATTACGATTCCTTATTTTTGTTACTGTTTTCTTCCCCTCTTATTTTTTTTTTCTCATTTTCCTTCCTTTCTTCCTTTACATTTTCTTTTTTCTCCTTTCTTTGTTTTTCCATCTTTTTCTTTTTCTTTTCCTTTTCCTTTTTTTTCTCTTTGGTTTTTCACTTCCATTTTTCTTTCTTTTCCTTTTACGCCTTCTCGCGCCTTTTCACAAGCACTTTCAATTTTCGTTAATGATTATTGATTCCGAAAGAGGGATACGAACAGAAAATAACTGACGCTCAAAGAGGTTAGCAAAGGATAGAGTGTTTAGATAGCAGAATAAAATGCCTTCGTCATTCCAATTTTCAAAATATGCCAAGTACAACAAGTGTTTAGCATGGACAATGATCTAAAAGAAAATCATACATAATATCTTTTGACAGCGTCCGAATTGATAGCCATTTCCACACATTTTCCGTCGATGAAATGCTCCATTGGACAACACTCTTGATACGATGAATGGTCCTTGCCAGTTTGGAGCGAACTTGCCTTTTGCCTTGGCCTGGTGAGGGTGGATGCGCTTCAACACCAGTTGTCCTACTTCGAACCATCTGGGGTGCACTTTCTTATTATATGCCTTGGCCATTCTCTATTGATACAACTGGCCGTAACAGACCGCCACCAATGTTTTCTCATCTATGAGACTCAATTGTTCCAAACGAGCTTTTACCCATTCTTCGTCGTTGATTCCTACTTCAGCCACGATTCGAAGAGAGGGGATTTCTATTTAAGCCGGGATTACCGCCTTTGTGCCATACACCAACAAGTATGGGGCTGCCCCTACTGAAGTGCGGATAGTGGCGTGATAGCCTAACAACACAAAGGGCAGCTTCTCATGCCACTGCCTGGATCCTTCCACCATTTTATGTTGTATCTTCTTTATGTTCTTTTTGGCTGCCTCAACCACTCCGTTTGCTTTGGGGCGATACGGGGTAGAATTTCGATGTATGATCTTGAACTGCTGACATACCTCTCTCATTAGGTCACTATTGAGATTTGCCCCATTGTCAGTGATGAGAGTCTTTGGGATCTCGAACAGACAAATGATGTTTGTGTGCACAAAATCGACCATGGCCTTCTTCGTTACCGCCTTCAAGGTTTTGGCTTCAACCCATTTGGTGAAATATTTAATAGCAACCAGAATAAATCTGTGCCCGTTAGAAGCTGCTGGCTCAATGGGCTCGATGACATCCATGCCCCAAGCAATGAAGGGCCATGGTGCCTACATCTTATGCAATTTAGATGGAAGAGAATGAATTAAGTCTCTGTGTACCTGACACTGGTGGCATTTGTGAACAAAGCGGATACAATCCCGCTCCACGGTAAGCCAATAATATCCTTCCCGGAGAGTATTCTTTGCCAAAACATATCCACTCATGTGTGACCCACAGACTCCAGCATGCACCTAATTCATGATGGCTGTCACCTGCTAAGCATCTACTCATCTTGGCAAACCGAGATCTGGCATTCGTTTATATAATATTCCTCCGTTGAAGAAAAACCCACTTGACAAATGGTGGATTGTTCTCTTCTAATCACTCGTGGCTTGCACCGGGTATACCCCTCTCCTGATATATTTCTTGATGACGTGAAACCATGGCTCACTGTCGAGCTCTTATTTTACCATTTTGCAATATGCATATTGATCATGGACCCGGATGTGTATCGGGTCAACACAAACTTTGTCCGGATGATGTAACATTGACGCCAAATTAGCCAAGGCATCAACTACCTCATTGTGAATTCTGGGGACGTGCCTGAACTCTATGGACCAGAATAGTTGGCAGAGATCATGCAAGCATTGCCGGTATGGTATGAGTTTTAAATCTCTCATTTACCACTCCCCTTGAATCTGGTGTACCAGAAGGTCCGCGTTTCCCAAGACCAAGACTTCCTGGACACCCATGTCTGCTGCTAATCTCAGACCCAAAATGCATGCCTTGTATTCTGCCATGTTTTTGCTGCAATAGAAGTGGAGTTGAGCTGTGACTGGGTAATGATGCCCTTCTCCAAAAATGAGCACCGCTCCTATCCCAACGCCTTTCATGTTGGCATCCCCGTCGAAAAACAATTTCCATCCCGATTTCTCGTCCCGTTCCATTTCATTGATATGCATCACTTCCTCATCCGGGGAATATGTGTTCAAGGGATCGTATTCTTCATCTATGGTATTCTCCGCTAAATGGTCCGCCAAGGCTTGTGCCTTCATATTAGTCCTAGTCACGTAGACAATGTCGAACTCAGTTAGCAAGATTTTCCATTTTGCGAGCATTCATGTGGGCATGGGCTTCTAAAAAATATTTTTCAATGGTTCCAGCCGTGAGATGCGATAAGTGGTAGATGATGAAAAGTAATGCTTTAACTTTTGGGCTACCCACGTCAAGGTGCAACATGTCCTTTCAAGATGAGTATACTTAACCTCATAGGCCGTAAATTTCTTACTGAGGTAATATATGGCTTTCTCTTTTCCTCCGGTAACGTCGTGCTGACCCAACACGCACCCAAATGAGTTGTCCAAGACTGTCAAATATATGATCAAAGGCCTTCCTGGTTACGACAGGACCAGCACCGGTGGGTTTGACAAATAATTCTTTATCTAATCAAAAGCCTCCTGACAGTCTCCGTCCATTTTACCGCAACATCCTTTTTCAACAATTTAAAGATGGACTCGTAGATGGTTGTGAGTTGAGCAATAAACTGATTGATGTATTTAAATCTTCCCAGTAGACTCATCACTTCTATTTTGTTCCTTGGCAGCGGAAGCTCCTGTATAGTTTTGATTTTTGATGGGTCTAGTTCGATGCATTGGCGGCTTACTATGAACCCTAACAACTTTCCCGAGGGGACCCCAAATGCGCATTTTTCTGGGTTGAGTTTGAGATCATACTTACGGAGCCTCTGGAAGAATTTCCTCAGGTCTTTTACATGATCAGATTTATTTCTGTTATTAACTATCACATCATCCACATAAACCTCGATTTATTTGTGTATCTTATCATGAAAAATGGTTGTCATGGACCTCATGTATGTTGACCCGGCGTTTTTCAAACCAAAAGGCATAACTCTATAACGGTATGTCCCCCACGGTATGATGAATGCTTTTTTCTCTGCATCTTCTTCATCCATCAAGATCTGGGGGTATCCTGCGTAACAATCCACGAATGACCCAATATCATGTTTCGCGCAATTGTCAATCAGTATATGGATGTTCTGCAGGGGAAGTTGTCTTTTGGATTTGTTTTGTTAAGGTCACAATAATCGACACACACCCTGGTTTTACCGTCCTTCTTCGGTACATGCACAACATTAGCTAACCAAGTGGGATATCGTGTGACTCGGATGACCTTTGCGTCAAAGTGCTTGGTCACTTCCTCTTTAATTTTCACACGCATATAAGTTTTGAATTTCCTCAACTTTTTCTTAACAGGCAAGCAGGCTGGGTTAGTAGGTAACTTGTAAACCACTAAATCAGTGCTCAATCCGGGCATGTCATCGTACGACCATGCAAAGACATCTTTGTACTCAAGCAGCACTTCATTTATTTCTTCCCTAAGTTGTGGCTTCAAATGGATACTTATTTCGTTTCTCTGACATTATCCGGACCTCCTAGATTGACTGCCTCTGTATCATTCAGGTTTGGTCTGGGTCTCTCTTCAAATCGGGTCAACTCTTTATTAATCTCATCCCGTGCCCCTTCCTCATCATTCCCTGATTCACCCTCATGTTCTGTTTGCTGAATATTTTTTCTGAACTAGACCTGTTTTGAGGACTGGGCCGAGAAGTCTTTATGTATGTCAGATCACTAGAACCAGCATAAAAATAACTGTACAAAAGAGAATAGAAAGAAAAGTAACGAGAAATGGAAACTATTAGCATTGCTGAAAAGGGAAATTGCATTTCATTAGATTCAAACACAACAGAGTTTACATATCTAAATTGATGGAAAGAACAATTGAATTAACAACTCTGACACTAATCTAGACTGAAAGGAAAATCAAAGCCGACTACCACGACTTCCTCCGAGTGGAAAGAAGAGTGGGTTCCCAGTTATTGATTTTTGCGCATGCTCCCACAAACTGCAAATCCGTCGTGATCGATCCTTCTCCTGCCTCGACCATATTCACCTCTTCAAATAGTCTTTCGAATCCTTTATCAAGATCTCCGTCCGCATCGATCAGCGGGCCAGAAATATATGGTCTGGGGCCATCGCTAGCGCTGGATTTGATAAATGATTTTGACAACCTTGGGATGGGTTTTGGGAGAACCCAGGCCTTCTGTATCAAATTCCTGGATCACCTAATGTATGCGGCTGTGGGCTTGAACCCTATGCCAAAAGTGTCCAGATTTTGGGAAGGGACATTGGTTGCACGATGCCTTGTAGAGAAGCCCCCAACCCCTTTTCGGGTATTAAACAACTTTTCAACATTTTTGAAGCCATCATGACGGACGTGGTTGCTATATTTGGAGTCGCGACAACCTCACCTTCTGGGATTCTCTGTACTGACGCCGTATCAAACTCGTGGTAGACCCATGGCCCTTTCCGTCCTCAACTGCTCTATGATGGAATAGTCCTGCATTTGTATTTTCTTCAAAATTCCTCCGCCTCTTCTTCTGACACAACCTTCTTCACTGGTTTTGGGTTATCTTCGGAGATTCTGCCCTTCCTCAATTTTTCCGGGGCGAAATACCTTCTTGACCGAGTTAAACCCCGTGCCTCACACACTTTCTCCTTAACTACTTTTCCCTTGTACATCACAATTGCCTGCTCATATCTCCAAGGAACGGCTTTGCTGTTGATGATTGGTGGCTGGATCACTGGTTTTTCAACAACCACGATAGGTTCTCCAGCTACCCCACGTACCGTTACTTTTGCCTGTTTCTACTTTGGCGCAACCGCGTAGGTTGAGCTCCCTTGAATTATGATATGTTTGCTACCTTTCTCTTTTGCCCTAGTTACTAGCCTCTCACTGCTTGCAATCTCAGTTGGCTTACACTCACTGGCTTTGATCATCATTACCGTTTGTGAAGGCCTTCTGGACTCTCCCATTCTTTCCACAATTTCAATCATGTTAATTTCCTGATGGGCCGGCAACGGGTTTTGGTTTATATTGGGCGCCTCTGGGGTCTGCACCTTTATCCTGTGAGAGTCAATAAGTTCCTGGAAAACATTCTTTAAATGCCAACACTTTTCGGTGTCATGCCCGGGTGCACCGGAACAGTATTCACTGCTGACTGAATAATCTAAATTCTTCGGGGGAGGATTTGGCTGTTTCGCTTCAAATGGTCTCAACATATCTAGTTGACACAGCCTATGGAATAAGCTAGTTTAAGATTCTCCCAACAGAGGGAAATTCTTCTTCTTCTGTACCCTCTCATTTCATAGGACTGGATTGGCTCGGAAGGTGGGCCTCGGGGGTTGTTGGTAAGCCCTTGGAGGTGGGTAATGATTTTGTGGAGTTGGGAAGGTTTTTTGAGGGGGTGGCACGCGCCATTGTGCGTGTGCGGGAGGTTGGGTGTATGCTTGCGCGTGATGGACTGAGAAGCGAGGTTCTTGTGGTGGATAGTAATGTTGTGGTGGGGCATATCGAGCATTTGGGTATGTCTGATGGCAAGGGCGGGGCTGGGCTGGGCTCGGCGTAATGAAATGGTGCCAGAGTCCTGCACCAAGTTCCTGCCTCCACTGTCGCTACTTCCTCTTTCTTCTTTTTCCCAAAGGTTCCTCCAGCTCCACCCTGGATGGCCTGAGTTGTTGCCTTAATTGCAGAGTAGCTCATGATTTTATTGGATTTGAGGTCTTCCTCGACCATACTTCCCATCTTGACCACTTCGTTGAAAGACTTTCCCACTGCTGATACCAAATGCCCATAGTAGGTAGGTTCCAAAGCGTGTAGAAAATAATCAACCATCTCACTCTCCTTCATGGGAGGATCAGCTCTAGCTGCTTGTTCCCTCCACCGGAAACCGTACTCCCGGAAACTCTCATTGTGTTAATTCTCCAGCTTTGTCAGAGATATACGATCCAGTACTATCTCGAGGTTATAACAAAAGTGGAAGGCAAACTCTTGTGCCAAGTAATCCTAGGTATACCATCGATTGGGATCCTACCGAGTATACCACTCTAGCACCGACCAACTTAAACTCTGCTAAAGTACTCCATTAGCAATTCATATTTCCCCCGTGCTCCTCTCTTTTTGCTGCAAAACCCCCTTAAATGTGCGATTGGATCTCCGTGACCATCATATAAGTCAAATTTAGGCATCTTGAAAGCTGGAGGCAAAGGCACGTAGGGAATAGACAATGATCCTTGAACGCCACACTCACTTGGCCACCTTATCCTTGCATATCCTTGAATGATTGTTCCAGACTCCGAACCTATCTAAGCATCTCTTCCTTCTTAGGATTTTTGATCAGCTTTTCAACTCCCATTTAGATTTCAGGACGGGGAGCATAGGAGTAAGGCCCCTGGGTTTTGTAAGAAGGCTCTGGTGGATAGTATTGAGGGTCATGAGCTTGAAGCAGGGGTTTACTTGATGACCTATGAAGTGTAAGAGGTGGAGGTGCCACATAGATGGGAGCAATTGGAGGGGGAGGGTGAGGAGTGATTTTGGGTAGTGGAGCTGGTGTAGATTGAGAGGTAGTACCCTGATGCTGTGAATACGTAGGAAAAAATGGAGGCGAATCAGTGGCGGACTGGTCTGGTGCTTGGGCCAGTGGCGAGATAAAGGTTGGATTAACAGATAGGTTGGGGCCTGCTGTCGTCTTGCCCATACTTTGTATATCTCGGCCATTTGGTGCTTAAGCTTATATATTTCCTCCTTCATAGCATTAACGTCCAATTCCTCTGCTTCGTTTGAGGGGTCAATAATGCTAACATCGGCTTGCTGATTGGCCATGACTTGCTTGCTTTTTGGTCGCGTGTTGTAGGGGTGGGTTGTTAGAATGCCGCGAGTTCTTATTTCCTGTCTAATTTGAAACTGGAACAACACTAAAAACTTGTTAATGGTTGGGTTCTGACACATAAGTTGCCAAATAATGGGTATGGATGACAGTCGGTCCCTACATGCCTTGGTTGATTTCGTCATCCCGGCCTTTGCTTGCGAAGCTTCCTTTTGTTTTAGCCTTATTCTCTCCCTCTTTATATGGTCAAATCCTATATAGATTGCCTACATATCATGTCCCCGCATGAATCAGACCAAGCGTAATTCTTGCAAGTAAAAAGCATAGCATAAGACACTTGGTAAAGTTTCCATTTTTATAACAAAAAACTTCAATTACAAGGACTAAAAAGGTGACAAGCTTTGACAAAATGAACTACAAACTTGAAAAACAACTAACTACGCATTAAGAAATTACAGACTCCTGGTTAAACTAATAGACTTTAGAATATATTTTGACAAATGGCAGTGCAATCTTTATGAATGCATTAATGCTTCAAGTGCTCCTGGGCCTCGAGGGGCATCATTCGGCCTTGCCGCTGTCTTGCGTGCTAAAGTCCCTTGGAGGTGGTGGAGGTCTTCCATCACTTGCAAGACAAAGGTCATGGCGGTGGGAAAGAACATGGATCTCGTCATATCCTCACAATGGTTGATCTTTTTGGTGATGTAGTCTGCAATCGCCTGTACTCTTTCCCTAATAACCCCCTTTTCTTGCAACAAATGCCCAATTTGTTCAGCCTTTGCCTCTAGAGTTCGCTCAGCTCTTTGATTCAGTTCCTGGAATTGCGTAAAATCCATCTCCAACCTTGCTATCGCTACGTAACAATGTTGTCTCTCGGATTTGAGTTCCCCGACTTGCTTGGCCACTCTATTCTCAGCCATGATGGCCCTTCATTTTAACCCAGCAACCTCATCGTCATGCTTTTCCTTTAATTGCTCAGTGATACGGCCTCGTTCCTCCGAACTTTTAGCTAATTATTTCTGAACCCTGGATAGCTCGCCTTCTACCTTATTCAAGTCAAACCCATATTCGCTAATTTTTCGCCTCAACTTGTCTATGATTTTTCATCCTTCGCGCTCCTGGGTGGATTTTCTGCAGCTACTTTAGTTTTTCTGAATTTGGGATCGCGACGCCTCATTTTCTTTGGCTAATCTTTTATTTTCTACCTCATCTACTGCGGCTAGCAAACCACTTTCAAATTAAAGCTCCTTCAGTTGCTTTTTCTAATCTTCCTATGGTGGCTCTGTACTCATTTTCCTTGGCTAGCCAATCCCATTGCTCCTGCGATGTTTCAAGAAATTCTTGGAGATACGGTCTTTTATGTTGGAAACACGTTTCAAATGCAATATACTAAACGTGTGTTCTTTTGTAGGTTTTGATGAATGTCAAACAAAGCAAAAAGCGATATATAGCAGTGCTCAAGGACAAGCACAAAATGGATGCATTACAAGAAGCTCAAGACAAAGTTTAGAAATGTTATAATTGAGTCAATATTAATTGTGATCTTGATTCCTCAACTTGGCTCATAACATGGCTTCTCTACTAAAATTACTTTTTCAAAATCATGCATATTTAAATTAAGTGTCAAATGATTTTAAACTATGCATATTTACATTTGTTAAAATGTTTTCCAAGCATGCCTCAAAAAATCTGGGCTAAGATAATCGATTATGTACTTATGATAATCGAGTATCTCTAAGCCAAGACTGCATGACAATCGATTGTGAATTAATGATAATCGATTGTGAGTAAGTCAGTTAACATCAGGTTTTTGCAAACTGCATAACAATCGATTGTGTACTTATGATAATCGATTGTTAACTGAGGCAAAGTTTTCAAAACTCATAAAAATCGATTATGAACTAATGGTAATCGATTAGAATGAGAAAAATGTCTCCCAGTGATTTTAAATAAAATGATAATCGATTGTGGCTTTTGATAATCGATTATATATGAGAGAGTTTTGAAATTAATTAATAATCGATTATTCCATTTGATAATCGATTGTTGAAGCTGACCGTTGTCATGTATTTTCAAATTACCTTCAGGTAATCGATTGTTGATATTTAACAATCGATGTTTTGCTTAAAATCTGGAAAAGATTTTCTGAACGTTGTTAAAATAATCGATTGTTGATTTCCGGACAATCGATGTTTTATGCCAAAAATTGGAAAGGATTTCTTAACGTTATAAATAATCGATTATTGATTTGAAGTAATCGATTGTTGACGTAAAATCTGGGATTGAATTTTTGATCTGATAGGCAAACAATCGATTGTTTAGTCTTGACAATCGATTGTCACTGAGTAATTTCAGCAATCCTTAATTGGCAATTAGACAACGGTAAGACTGAGTTTTTCACCTATAAATACAGCTTCAACTCAGTGTTTTCACAACAACAACATATACACTTTGAGTATTTTCATTGCTAAAAGCTTTCTTACATTGATCATCATTTTCCATTCATCCATAAAGCTTTTTGAAGAGCCATTCTATTGAGCTAAGTTGTTGTGATCTTGAGCGTACTATTTCTACTCATATCTACTCATTGAGGAGTGCTTTGTAAAGTGAGTGTGTTTTGTGTTTGTAAGAGAATTGCGATTCTCGTTTGTTGAGGAACTTGTGATTCCTCGGTTGAAGTCTTTGGGATTGTTATCCCCGAGCAGTTGAAGTCTTTGGGATTGTTATCCCCGAGCAATTGAAGTCTTTGGGATTGTTATCCCCGAGCGGTTGAAGTCTTTGGGATTGTTATCCCCGAGCAGTTGAAGTCTTTGGGATTGTTATCCCCGAGCAATTGAAGTCTTTGGGATTGGTATCCCCGAGCAATTGAAGTCTTTGGGATTGTGATCCCCGAGCACCTAGGTGAGGCTTGTGTCCTCAGCTGTAACGGTTTGTTAAGCACCCGTAAGCTTGACAAGTTTAGTGGAAATCTCGAGAGAGTCTCTCGGGGACTGGACTAACCACGTTTGTGGCCAACCAGGATACATCATTGTGTAAGTTTATTCTACTGCACTTGTTTTAATTTCTGCAAAGTTTTTAAATTCCGCACTAAAACGCTTAATAATTTTAAAACGCTATTCACCCCCCCTCTAGCGTAAAGCGTATTGTCCAACAATTGGTATCAGAGCCATACTCTCTGAAAAACTTAACCGTTTGAGAGAACCATCCATGGCTTCTACTCTAAATTTCTTTGCAGGAATAGGTGAAGGAGAATGCAGCATGTCGCCTCCAATATTAGACGAAAACGACTACTCAGTCTGGAAATATCGGATGCAAGTTTTTACAATGGCAAACGATTTGTATCTATGGCAAGCTATTAAACACAGTGATCAACTGACGACAAAAGTCGGGAAAGATAAGGTAAGTGAATACAACACTAAAGCTATGAATATATTACATAACGCCTTGAACCAGGAACTTTGGCGAAAAATCTCCCACTATAAAACTGCTAAGGAAATGTGGGACAAACTTGAGGAATTGCACGAAAACACGCCTCAAAAAGCGGTCAGCACAAACGATGAATCAACTGGTCAGTGCCTCATGGCAGACGAAAAAGACGAGGTAAGTACATCTAACGATATGCAAATTGCTTATAACAAACTGCATGATGAGTTGGTAAATGCTTCTAAGACTATTAAAGATTTACAAAGAACTCTTTCTTTACAAGAAGAGGATTTTCAAAAACAACTCTTTTTAAAAGACATGGACTTTGAAGAACGTCTTTCTTTAGCTCAAAAAGGTGTTGAAAATCTGTCTCGTGATAACGAGAATCTTGCAAATGAAAATCAATTTTTGTTAAATGATAGTATAGAACTTAGACAAGTCATCAAGACTATGCATGAAGCCTCTTGTGTTGATAAATGCTCTACTTGTACTGCTTGTGAGTCCTTAAAACTAGAAAACACAGAACTTAGGAAAACATTAGAAACACGTAGTAAAGAAGTTCCTAAAGTTGTTGAAAAAGAAACGCCTAAGAAATATCAACGGCATAAAAACAAAAACTTCACTACTCCACCTAGAAATAACTCTAAGGTATTAAACAAGCCTAGAACAAATTCTTTTAGACCACCTAGACATTATGCTAGAATGTATGAAAATAAGGGTAGAACTAATATCTTTAGACAACCTAGATCCGAATCTAGGATTCTTGCAAACAAGCCTACAAATAGTAATTTTCGGCAACCAAGAAATAACTCTAGGAACGAGCTTAGACCACCTAGACATGACACTAGGTCCTTCAACAAGTCTAGCACTAATGACTTTAGACCATCTAGATATTATACTAGAAATGGGAACAATATGTCTAGTGTTAATCTTTTTCATTCGCCTAGAACTTTGTTGGCTCAACCTAGGCATCAACACAACCCGAACGTAGTATGTCATTACTGCAATCGTATAGGTCATATTGCACCTATGTGTTTTACAAAGCATAGAGATTCCTCATATTATTATGATCGTTATTTGCCTAACCCCCAAGGACCCAAAATGGTATGGGTACCTAAAGAATATTAATTTGCTTTGTAGGTGTGCTTGAAGGGATCAAGTGTACTATGGTACCTTGACAGTGGATGCTCCAGACACATGACAGGAGACGAATCCAAATTCCTTCAACTAGAGCACAAAGAAGGAGGAAGCGTTGTATTCGGTGACAACAATAAAGGACAAATTATTGGCATCGGATCGGTCGGTAAGAATGAAAAATCCTCTATAAAGCATATATTACTTGTCAAAGGTTTAAAGCATAATCTCTTGAGCATAAGTCAATTATGTGACAAGGGAAATCTTGCGTTGTTTGATTCGGATGAGTGTTTAGTGTTTAGACGTAGTGACTTCAAGATTATTCTACGTGGTTTTAGAGTTGACAATATTTACATGGTTGACCTTGAAAACTCCTCATCCGAGTATGTTGATTGTTTGTTGAGCAAAGATGATAATGTGTGGTTGTGGCATCGTAGAGTAGCTCACATGAACATGCATCTTTTAAATAAATTGATTTCTCAAAATCTAGTGATTGGTCTTCCCTACTTAAAATTTGAAAGTGATACTATTTGTGATTCATGTCAAAAGGGGAAGCAAACAAGAGCATCTTTTAAATCCAAAAATGTTGTTTCAACCTCTAGACCTTTACAACTATTGCATATGGATTTATTCGGACCATCCCGTATCGAAAGTCTAGGAAGAAATAGATATGCTTTTGTAATTGTTGATGATTTCTCTAGATTTACATGGACATTATTTCTTGCACATAAAAGTGATGCATTTCTTAGCTTCAAGCTTTTTCTTAAAAGAGTTCAAAATGAAAAGGAATCAACTGTCACTTCCATTAGAAGTGATCATGGGGGAGAGTTTGATCACAATCTCTTTGCGGATTTTTGTGATGAACTCGGAATCGAGCATACCTTTTCCGCTCCACGTACACCACAACAAAACGGGGTGGTGGAAAGGAAAAATAGGAGTCTCGAAGAGATGGCTAGAACCATGCTCGACGAAGCTAAGATTCCCAAACATTTTTGGGCAGACGCCGTGAGTACCGCATGCTATGTTTTGAATAGAGTAGCAATTCGGCCGATACTCTTAAAAACCCCATATGAACTCTACAAAGGTAGAAAACCTAACATTTCACATTTACGTGTTTTTGGTTGTAAATGTTTTGTGCATAACAATGGAAAGGACCAACTAGGAAAATTTGATGCAAAGTCGGATGAAGGTATCTTCATTGGCTATTCTTCTCATAGTAAAGCTTATAGGGTTTTTAATAAAAGAACCCAAGTTGTAGAGGAATCTCCTCATATTGTATTTTCCGAAGATAATACTCGCTTGGCGAGAAAGGATTGTGGTCTTGATCTTTCAGGTATTCTGGAAAGCCTAAAGGACAAAATTCAAGAAGAACCACCAAGGAAAGAAATTGACAAAACGGTGGAACAACCAATTGAAGAAGCTCCTCAACCGGAAAATGAACCAAAAGAGCAAATAGAATGGAGGACAGTCAAAGACCATCCTCTCGATCAGGTAATAGGCGACGTTGGAGGGAAGGTAAGTACCCGGAGCTCCCTTAGAAATACCTTAGATCTTACTGCTTTTGTTTCTCAAATTGAACCCAAAACCATCTCTGAAGCAATTGGGGATGAATTTTGGACCTTGGCAATGCAAGAGGAGCTTAACCAATTCAAACGTAACAACGTTTGGGATTTGGTGCCAAGACCCGAAGGTCATACCATAATTGGTACGAAATGGGTTTTTCGAAATAAATTAGATGAAAATGGCATAATCACTAGAAACAAAGCTAGGCTTGTGGCTCAAGGCTACAATCAAGAAGAAGGGATTGATTATGATGAGACATATGCTCCGGTAGCTAGATTAGAGGCCATCCGTTTGTTGCTTGCTTTTGCATCTTCTATGAATTTCATTTTATATCAAATGGATGTGAAAAGTGCCTTTTTAAATGGTTTTATCCAAGAAGAAGTTTATGTAAAGCAACCCCCCGGTTTTGAAGACTTTAATTTTCCCAATCATGTTTTCAAACTCAAAAAGGCCCTTTATGGTTTAAAACAAGCTCCTCGAGCTTGGTATGAAAGGTTGAGTAAATTTCTTTTAGAAAATAATTTTATTCGTGGAAAAGTTGACACAACTTTATTTGTCAAGCATGAAAATAATGATATCTTGCTAGTTCAAATATATGTAGATGATATCATTTTTGGTGCTACTAACAATGCTCTATGCAAGGAATTTTCAAACTTAATGACTAGCGAATTTGAGATGTCCATGATGGGTGAGTTACAATTCTTTTTGGGATTACAAGTAAAACAAATGAAGGAAGGTACATTCATTTGTCAAAGCAAGTATTGCAAAGAACTGCTTAAACGTTTTGATATGAACAATGCAAAGGAAATGGCAACTCCCATGAGCACATCCGATCATCTTGACAAAGATGAAAAAGGTAAGGAAGTCGACATCAAAAAGTACCGAGGTATGATTGGCTCTCTTCTTTATCTTACTGCTAGTCGTCCGGACATCATGTTTAGCGTGTGCGTCTGTGCCCATTATCAATCATGTCCAAAAGAGTCTCACCTTACTGCGGTAAAGCGGATTCTAAGGTATCTTGTCGGTACTACCGATGTGGGTCTATGGTACCCCAAAGGTTCTTCATGCCAACTTATTGGCTATTCCGACTCCGATTTTGCTGGATGCAAATTGGACCGCAAGAGCACTAGCGGCACTTGCCACTTGCTCGGTAGCGCTTTAGTTTCTTGGTTTAGTAAGAAGCAAGTTAGTGTTGCGTTGTCCACAACCGAGGCTGAATATGTAGCCGCGGGGAGTTGTTGCGCTCAAATCCTATGGATGAAACAACAACTCTTGGACTATGGCCTACGTCTTGACCACATTCCTCTTAGATGTGACAACACTAGTGCCATATGCTTGACGAAGAACCCCATTCTTCACTCGCGAACAAAACACATTGAAATTAGACATCATTTTATTAGAGATCACGTTCTAAAAGGCGATGTCGAAATTGAATTTGTTGAAACAAAAAGCCAATTGGCAGACATCTTTACAAAGCCCTTAGATAAAGAGTCCTTCTTCCGAATTCGTAGTGAACTCGGGATCCTTGACTCCACGTTGATCTAAGTCATGCATTGCATTTTATTTCTTACATAATTTCTAACTTGAGCGTCGGAGGCGTCTAACACTTTTTTTGCAGGTATCACCCTAAAGAAAAGGGGATCATAAAAGCATGACGCATAATACTCAAGTATTCTACAGGAAAATCACCGTCAAACAATCGATTACTGTATCAATAATCGATTACTTTTGTTATCTTTATTTTCCAATAAATAAACTTTTGTTTATTTCATATTTTTTTCATATTCTTCCCTTGTATATATTTTTTTGCTAATGGCAAAAGGGGGAAGAAACGGGATATCAAGAAGTATGCTATATCACTCTCAACTTCATTCTTGATTAAAGTGAGGGGGAACATGAAGTGAGGGGGAACATGAATTGAGGGGGAACATCAAATTGCATACTTTACACTTGTCTTGGATTATCAAAATAATTATTGCATATATCCCGCTTATGTTTGCCATTATCAAAAAGGGGGAAATTGTTGGAAACACGTTTCAAATGCAATATACTAAACGTGTGTTCTTTTGTAGGTTTTGATGAATGTCAAACAAAGCAAAAAGCGATATATAGCAGTGCTCAAGGACAAGCACAAAATGGATGCATTACAAGAAGCTCAAGACAAAGTTTAGAAATGTTATAATTGAGTCAATATTAATTGTGATCTTGATTCCTCAACTTGGCTCATAACATGGCTTCTCTACTAAAATTACTTTTTCAAAATCATGCATATTTAAATTAAGTGTCAAATGATTTTAAACTATGCATATTTACATTTGTTAAAATGTTTTCCAAGCATGCCTCAAAAAATCTGGGCTAAGATAATCGATTATGTACTTATGATAATTGAGTATCTCTAAGCCAAGACTGCATGACAATCGATTGTGAATTAATGATAATCGATTGTGAGTAAGTCAGTTAACATCAGGTTTTTGCATACTGCATAACAATCGATTGTGTACTTATGATAATCGATTGTTAACTGAGGCAAAGTTTTCAAAACTCATAAAAATCGATTATGAACTAATGGTAATCGATTAGAATGAGAAAAATGTCTCCCAGTGATTTTAAATAAAATGATAATCGATTGTGGCTTTTGATAATCGATTATATATGAGAGGGTTTTGAAATTAATTAATAATCGATTATTCCATTTGATAATCGATTGTTGAAGCTGACCGTTGTCATGTATTTTCAAATTACCTTCAGGTAATCGATTGTTGATATTTAACAATCGATGTTTTGCTTAAAATCTGGAAAAGATTTTCTGAACGTTGTTAAAATAATCGATTGTTGATTTCCGGACAATCGATGTTTTATGCCAAAAATTGGAAAGGATTTCTTAACGTTATAAATAATCGATTATTGATTTGAAGTAATCGATTGTTGACGTAAAATCTGGGATTGAATTTTTGATCTGATAGGCAAACAATCGATTGTTTAGTCTTGACAATCGATTGTCACTGAGTAATTTCAGCAATCCTTAATTGGCAATTAGACAACGGTAAGACTGAGTTTTTCACCTATAAATACAGCTTCAACTCAGTGTTTTCACAACAACAACATATACACTTTGAGTATTTTCATTGCTAAAAGCTTTCTTACATTGATCATCATTTTCCATTCATCCATAAAGCTTTTTGAAGAGCCATTCTATTGAGCTAAGTTGTTGTGATCTTGAGCGTACTATTTCTACTCATATCTACTCATTGAGGAGTGCTTTGTAAAGTGAGTGTGTTTTGTGTTTGTAAGAGAATTGCGATTCTCGTTTGTTGAGGAACTTGTGATTCCTCGGTTGAAGTCTTTGGGATTGTTATCCCCGAGCAGTTGAAGTCTTTGGGATTGTTATCCCCGAGCAATTGAAGTCTTTGGGATTGTTATCCCCGAGCGGTTGAAGTCTTTGGGATTGTTATCCCCGAGCAGTTGAAGTCTTTGGGATTGTTATCCCCGAGCAATTGAAGTCTTTGGGATTGGTATCCCCGAGCAATTGAAGTCTTTGGGATTGTGATCCCCGAGCACCTAGGTGAGGCTTGTGTCCTCAGCTGTAACGGTTTGTTAAGCACCCGTAAGCTTGACAAGTTTAGTGGAAATCTCGAGAGAGTCTCTCGGGGACTGGACTAACCACGTTTGTGGCCAACCAGGATACATCATTGTGTAAGTTTATTCTACTGCACTTGTTTTAATTTCTGCAAAGTTTTTAAATTCCGCACTAAAACGCTTAATAATTTTAAAACGCTATTCACCCCCCCTCTAGCGTAAAGCGTATTGTCCAACATTTTAGATGGCCTTCTAGGATCTATTTAATTTTTGTACCAAGCAATGTATCCCGGTGCAACCTCGCCTTTAGATATGTCCCGTATTCGGGTACCGCTGTCAAGTATTGACATTCTCTCCAGATTTGACGCATGACGGCTTCAGGGAATTGAAAATTGGGGCTAATTTTAATCGCATGGAGGCTAATGTCCTCATCCCTAGGAATCATTTGGCACCTACCTAATTGCCATAGCACTCTGTATGGCGCATAGGGTTGGATACTTTTGAGACCCATCAGAAGAAAATGAGGCCCGGTGGCTGCCATATACACAATTTCATCCACGGGGAGCCACCCGAATGTCCATTCTATTTTATTTGTAGTGACCATCCAGAGATGCGACACCCATTCAGTGGCACCCTCAGGTAACTTAATCCCATCAAACATATTATGGAATTCTTCAATGCGGCTCTTTGTTAGTGACCCATAATTCACGAACCGAGGACGGTGGCATAAATGCTCAATCATCCATATTTGTAATAGTAGGTTACATACCTCAAAGAATTATCCTCCCACTTTACAGGTGGTGAGAGCACGAAAGATCTCAGATAAAATCATAGGAGCGAGGGTGCTCTTGGCCTGAGTCATTAATGTGTTGACGACCCCTGCTATCCGTATGTCAATATTCCCATCCTTCCGCAGAAACACCAAAAGACCCAAGAAGAATACTATGAATGAAAAACATCGATACTCCTCCCGTTTTAGTTGGTTGCCTTTGCTACAAATATAATTTTCCGGGTTATTGAATCCCTCTATATGCCCGTACCTCAAATATATAAATTGCGCAGTACAGAAGCCGACTGACAGGTCCAGATTGTGAACCTTCCTAATGATTTTTAAGGAGTCCAGGAACCTATGCATGGCAAGGGCTCTTGGTGCAATCAGGTATTGGTGTCTCAACGGAATTGTAGAGGTCCCAATATATCCATTTATTTCCTCCAATGTCTATGTGAGTTCAAAATCTGAGAAATAACATCTTATATGTACAGTTCATATAATATCAAAGCGGTAAAAGCATTATTTTGATCATTAAGAAAACATGTAAAATCAAATAATAAACAAAGCCAAATACAACAATTATTCTAAGCTCAAATTCTTAAACCTTGAACCAGAGATTCTGGGTTCATTTCCCAGAAGAGTCGCCAGTGCTGTCACACCTCCTTTTTGGCTACTACAACCTGGCGAAGGACGTAGATAATGGAGTTTTTCCAATTAAAGGACAATCGAAACGAGATTCAATTAGTTAAGAGAATTTCAGAGTCGCACTTGGGAGATTTATGGTGTCCCAAGTCACCGTATAGAATCCTGAATCGAGGAAAGAATAACTCTATTTAACAGTCCGCGAGCCAGAAATCGGAGTAAGGAATTCTGTTAACCGGGGAGAAGGTGTTAGGCATTCCCAATTTCTTTGGTTCTAGCACGGTCGCTCAATTGTTATATTTGGCTTGAATTATCTAAGTTTAGAACATGTTTTAACATATATGCTTTTTAACTTTAAATCGCTTTTATTATTATTTTTAAAGAAAATTGCAACGTCATTAAAACACGTCTTGAACCACGTCACATAAATGCATCCGTGGTTCTTGTCATATTATAACTTTGTTGGGATTTGGATTTGGGTCACATAAATGCGCACCCGTTTTTATGGAGATAAAATTATTAAAGATGTGCCCTAAAACGACTAACGCGTTTTTATCTTTACGAGATACCGTGGATATTGCTAAATGGCTTGTCTCAATTTCTAAGCATTTTAAACTCACTATTTTGAAAGACATAATTAAAAAAACTATTTGTTATTTGTCTCGACTCTAAAAGCTAGCTAGAAGGGTTCATTGTCAATACTACTTCCAAACAGATTCAATTCATGTAACAGCTGGGCCTCAAGCGAAGCCCAGCCTGGCAGTCCAGTCCTTGATGCTCGAGAACAGTCCTTATATTTAGGCTGATGACCTCATTAAGGCCTTATTCATGGATGCTTAACCATGCTGAACGAGAAACAAATCAGATTGAGAACTAATTCCTTGATTCATAGTTGATTGATGGCAAATTCAAAGGTAAACAAAAGTCACTTAACACAGAGTTGATCCCAACACTGATTTAAAGAGCCAAACATGTGAGATGGCATCCTTGCATATGGGCAAGGTAGACCCGTCAACTAATTACTACATCTATGTTCAATTACAATCCCAACTTTAAACGAGCAGCATATTAAAAAATATTTCTACACTACACATCTACTTAAATAAAACTAACTTAGCAAGTTCACCTCATACTATTCGAACAACATATTAAACAACTCTTCTACACCTCACATCTACACATCATACTATTCTGTCTTATTCGAATTTAATGTTCAATGTCCAAGTATACACCTCAAAGAAAAACATGCTAAAATAATTGAAGGTAACGAACAAAAATTTGAGCAAATAGGCTTTTCATTCCATCTTCAGACCACTTACATCTGGAAAAGTTAGAATATGTACTTGGAAATTGAATGCAAAATAGAAGGAAGGGACAACAACAAATTTAAACACCAGCAGTTGAAGTAATAGCAACTCAGCAGAAGAAACAATTCATCAACCAAGATTTATACTCCAAAACCAAGTTGAGACACAACAGATTTCAAATGACCCACTTTCAACCCAGGCTTGGATATAAAATAGTAAAACAAGACCCCAGTCGAGGTTAGAACACAACACTTCAACACCAACTCAACTATTTCTATATCAATCGATTCAAAATGATCTCAAAACCTGAATTTATCAAAGGCTATTGAAAAAAGGCAATGGAACAGTGAAATTGTTGGTGTTTCAGAAGTTTTTGAGATAATTTTTAGGCTTCAAACTCTGGGAAGATTATAAAGATCCCTTCAGATTGTCAAACCCCCTTTTGGTGATTTTAGTCCCCTTTTTATAGCCAAAGGCTAGTGCATCACTCCTATTTTGTTTTAACTAAAGGTCCCTTTTCAACTTTCAGATTTTACCTATTTCGACCCTCATTTTTTGACTTGTTTCCCAAGTTACTGCAATAGTACTACTGATTTGTATTAAAGACCCCTTCTAGATGGGTCTAAAGGCTTCTACCATTTTCTACCCTTTATAGACTACCTATACTACCCTTATTTTGTTCGCAATATTTCTAAAGGAAAGTTAAAACGCTGAATTACCCCTATTTATCCTAAGTTATCAGAATTAAGTAGGAGAACCCTATACTACCCTTAAGTTACTTATTTGGTATCAAAACTAACTCCTAAAACTAATTTTTCTAATCCTAACAGCTATAACCAATCTAAATGATATTACTCAAGGACAAATGCCAATCAACCCTCAGAAATCTAGTTAGAGATCTAGTCCAATACTCCAAAATCACAAGAAGAACTAGAAGGCTACCATTACCAAAATGAAATCTCAGGAATCAATCCCTCAAAACATATAAGCCATTAGTAAATATTTAAACCTAATGAAATTAACAAACAAACATGGGCATTGTTGTGCTAAACACATCACACAATCAAAACCATTTCCTAATTACATGTGACTACAGACCCATACTCGGATTCAGAAATTAAGAGGATTACAGAAATTAGAGACAATATGCATAAACTTAAAAATTAAACCTACAGCAGGCATGGCATAACAAGAACATAAGTTACTAATTAGAAAATTCACAATGGACGTTCAGGCTTCCTAGAATTTCTAATTAGAAGCAGAACATAACCAAATATCTAATAGAATGCCAATTACAATTAAGGCTAAAAGAAACAAATTCAGACGTAATTGCTACACTTAACAGGAAAGAAAAACAAATTAGAAGGGTGAACTTACTGATTCTTTTCGACTAATTTTGTTGAAATAAACTCGAACCTCCGAACAACACACAAATGGCCTTTAAAAGTTTGGACTTAAACTTGAGTCCTAGATGATTTTATCATTGAATGGATCTGGGGTTGTTTGAGAGTGGCTTGGGTGGGTTTTTGGGTAGATGAAGGCTAAAGGGGGTGAGTGGTGATGGTTTGGGAGATGCTGGAAGTCAGCCACCGCCGTGCATGGCGAGGCTGCCTGCTTCTTGACATATTCGAAGGGCTGGGGTTGCATTCGAGGGTGGCCGATGGTAGGGTTGGAAGGAGGAGAGTGAGGGGGTCCCATGGTATTAGATTGGGGGTCGTTGGTAAACGGCTGCCGCTGTGGACGGTGGAGCTGCCATGAGTTAAACAGATATTCGACGTGTTGGGAGGGTTTCGTGGGGTAATATTTAAGGGGTTGGGAAGAGGAGACAATGGGGATTCTAGGGTGTAAATTTTGGATCTATTGGAGTTACGCCGCCGCCGCCGGCAAATTTCGGCCACGGATGGTGGTGGTATGGCAGTTTGGCGGTGGTGTTACACCGGTGTGTTAGTCGGTACGATGGAGACGACTTTGGTCTCTGAAGCTATTACAAAGGTTTGGACATTTATATCTAAAACATAAGGCTCAATTTGATCCGTTGGATCAGGGATATGGACGGTCGGGATTAAAAGGCATCAAACGATGTCGTTTTTTAGAAGGGTGGGGCTGGATAGGTCTAAGGACTTTAGGCTGGTTTAAATTGCAAAATTGGCCCAATTAGCCCTTTAAAACAAGACCAAATCCAATTCCTTCTTTTTTTTTGTTCTCATTTTTATTAATTTATTTTGTTAACACCAAATCAATCCAAAACCTAATTTATATATCCAAAATTCGGCTAATTAATAAAAATGCTATTTTTATTATTTTTGTGAATTAAAATGCACTCAATATGCAAATAAACGTTCAATTTATGCAATTGAACACCAAATATTCAAAGAATAAAAGAAATACGCAAATAAACACGAAATCACACAAAAATGCAAATAAACACGAATTCATGCAGTTAACCCTTAGAAATAAAAGAAAAATGTAAACACGCGCAATTAATTCCTTAGAAAAATGCAAAATATATAATTAATTCCTAAAAATTCAATCAATAAAAGAAAAAATGCAAACAAGCACAAAATCACATGATTAATTCCTAAAAATTCAAATAGTAAAAGAAAATACTAGTTCACGAATATATAGGAACATTTCAAGTGAGGCAAAAATCACGTGCTCACAGCTGCCGCTCTTTGCTCGGAGACACGACGGGTTTCCGGGCAAAGATAAGTGAGCGACTGAGAGATTTTTGCCCGCTTTGCATTCGATGAGAAGCTTTTTGGAAACTGTCTGACCGAATCCTGCTTCAAAGGTTGCCTACATGTCCTTGACTAAAGAGGAATCAGGTAGTGTAGTTCTGGGTGCTTGGTAGCTGGGACTACCAGAAGCTCTGATTGCACTGCTGATGCTGCTGTTACTGCCTGCTGACCCCCTTATTACACCTTATGAAGGATTAAAAATAAAACTAAACTAAGCTATAAGCTCCAGATTACAAAGGAAAGTCTATCTATGTCTTCAATCTTGATCCTTGTTGCTTTGTTGCCTTGTATTTCTTTCTGCAAACTCCTTGTGGACTCACTGACTGCTTGCATTTTCTTCCTTCATGTCTGCTGCCGAATTGTTGGATTTTGACATGTATTTCGTCGAAAGTATTCCCTCGTTCTAGAGGTGGGCGCCTGACTACTAGAGCTTAAAATTTGAAAGATATTCCCTTGTTTTACTGGTGGACGCCTGATTGCCAAAGCCTGAAATTTGAAAAGTATTCCTTTGTTTTACAGGTGGGCGCCTGATTTTTGAAACTTATAATCTTGAAAAATATTTCCTTGTTCGACAGGTGGGCGCCTGATTACAAAACTTGAAAATTTGAAAAATATTCCCTTATTCTACTGGTGGACGCCTGATTGCAAAAACTTAAAATTTTGAAAGGTATTCCCTTGTTCTACAGGTGGTTGTTGTAAAATGTGATTCTAAAAGTTGTAACTCTTAACCCGTTTAAATTGTTTTGAGACTTTGATATCCTTCATTTCTAACCCTATCCAAAAGCCCACGTTACGATCCAAAGAAAGACCTTTCAATCAGTCTTCAAAAAATGCCAAGTTGAGCAAGTAGAAGGGATTCATATTATGGATAGCACTCCGAGCCACACGAGAGAGACAATTAAATGAGAGAGAGAGAGATAGAGTCTTATTGGTGAAAATCCTCATGGGCACCATAAAGCGACAAAAGTTTGAGGGAAAATAAAATGAGAGTCTTATTGGTGAAAACCCTCATAGGCACCGCAAGGCAATGAGAGTTTGAGCGAAAATAAAATGAGAGAGTATTATCGGTGAAAACCTTCACATGCACTGTGAGGCGAAGGTAAGGCGAAAGCAAAACTCAAAAAGGGGCTATTGATGGAAGAGACAAGAGTCGGCAAAGTGAAGGAGTACCAAATAGAAGAGGGCATGCAAAGTAACACCACAAAGGTTCTGGGGTCAACCAAGCATCATACACCAGTCAGGCTAACTCAGAAGGGATGCAAAATTGGCATAACACGAAGATGGGGAGGTGTCGCAAGGTCACAACTTTGACTAAGCATGATACATGGGTCATCGAGAAAGGAATAAAGAATTCCGGTAACGGATCGAGAGTGCAACACAAGGTGGGGAGCGAAGCGAGGGAGTAAAGATCAAAAGTCAGTCAAGCTTCAAAAATGGAGCGGGTAACCTCAGGGAAAGGGGGGAAGCATTTCTGGAAAAGGCTCAGAAACGTAACACCAAGATGAGAAACAAAACAAAGCCACGAGGGTCATAGGATCAGCCAATCATAACGTCCTATCTTAACAAACATCCGACAGGGGTATAAGGATTCGAGGAAAATAGGCAAAAGTGCAACACAAAAGGGGGAAATAGCCATGAGAGTTGACCCAGCGTGATATAGCAGCTCATCAATCATCGGAAAGAGGCATAAAGAAATAGGGCAAATGTTCGGAAGTGCAAAGCAAAGAGAAGAGGAAAGTAAGCATACAGAGGGTAATGGTCAACAAAATATCAGAGACAAATTGGTTGATTTCAAGAAAGAGGGCAAGGATTTTGACAGAGGAATGGAAAGGTAACACAAAAATGAAGAACGAAGTAAAGCCACAGGGATTGGAGGTTTGACCGAAGCAAGATACATCAACACATCAATAAATGGGGAGGACACAAAAAATTTCAGCCAGGGATTAGTAATGTGACACAATGATGGGCGGGCAAAATAAAGCCTAGAGGTCTCGAGGGCTTAGCCGAGCAATTAAAGAAACTCTGTATGGGCAAAAGAACGCAACATAGCATGACAACGGGAGGCTGTCTTCAACAAGAATGTTGCGAGCCAACCATCACTTTTTCAAACCGACTAGTTTCCATTAATTGTCACAGGGGAAGAAAATTCCAGAAGAGCCGAAGGGAGGCCATCCACAAGGGAAAGCAGGCACACGGCAGGCATGATCGAAATCTCAGGGCCCACCTAGTAGTGGGACTCAGTTAAAACTCAAAAGGGACATAGTCTGTCATAAACACCCTCCCCAGCAAAGAGCACAAGGGGACAAACTTTAAAGAGTTAAAAGAAGCATGGATTTTGAGATGGAACACAGTTTGGAACTCAGACATGTACGGGTAACATGGACAAGCACCAACACCTTCCCAGTAAGGGTTTCACAATCCCCCTAAACAATAGTCACTAGCAGAAACAGCCAGAAATTAGAATGGGCATTTAAGTTGGAATCCTCAAGACCCTCCTTGAAAATGGGACTTATTTAAATGTTAGAGATAGTCATGCATAGCACAGGGCATAAAATGACTTGCATGTTGAAGTGGGATTCAGTTAAGAGTTGTTAGGACCCTCCTGATAAATGGGATTTAGCTTAGGACACAAACAGTCGGGTGGAATGGTCAAACCCAGATACATCCCCGAACAGAGTCAATAAAAGTCATCAGGACCCTCCTGAAAAATGGGATTTCGATTAGATATTTCCCCAGCAAGAGTCAACAAGAGTCATCAGGACCCTTCTAAAAAAATGGACTTAGAGTAGATATTTAAAGAGTCAACAAGAGTCATCAGGACCCTCCTGAAAAATGGGACTTAGATTAGATACTTCCCCAGCAAGAGTCAACAAGAGTTGTCAGGACCCCCTGGATAATGGGATGTAGCTCTAGATGCTAACTCCCAGCTGGCACATTCTTGTCATAAAATTAAGAGTTGTCAAGACCCTCCTGGATAATGGAAAACAGTTTTAATCACCAGTTACCAGCAGACCCCCCAATAGATATAACTCATAACAAGACATAGTGGAAAAATAATACTCTTTTAGAAGCATAACATAGTCTGAAATTTGTCATCACTTAAGAATTGTCAGGACCCTCATAGATAATGGGACTTAGCTTAGGTTTAGACATATTTGGTAAGGAGATTTGGTTAACACTCACGGATCCGCCCAACACCAAACTGGGGCAGGAAGAATTTTTTGTGTTTTGTTTGTTTTGATGTGATCAGGTACACAGGCAACAGTCTCAGGGAATATTTTCAAAATTTCAGACTGTGGTAATTAGGCACACACCTGGAGAACAGGGGAATACTTATCAAAATTTAAAATTTTAATAATCAGGCACCCACCTGTAGAACAAGGGAATAATTTTCAAAGATGCAAGTCTTTTCAATCAGGCGCCCACCTGTAGAACAAGGGATTATTTTTCAAAATTTTTAAGTTTTTGCAATCAGGCGCCCACCTGTAGAACAAGGGAATATTTTTCAAAATTTCATGTTTTGGTAATCAGGAGCCCACCTGGAGAACAAGAGAATATTTCTCAAAATTTCCAATTTTAGTAATCAGGCGCTCACCTGTAGAACAAGGGGATAATTTTCAAAGATGCAAGTCTTTGCAATCAGGCACCCACTTGTAGAACAAGGGATTATTTTTAAAATTTGTAAGTTTTTGCAATCAGGTGCCCACCTGTTGAACAAGGGAATATTTTTCAAAATTTCGTGTATTGGTAATCAGGCGCCCATCTATTGAACAAGGGAATATTTTTCAAAATTTAAATTTTGGTTATCAGGCGTTCAGACACCCACCTGTAGAACAAGGGAATATTTTTCAAAATTTAAATTTTGGTTATCAGGCGTTCCTCCTGTTGAACAAGGGAATACATTTCAAAATTTCAGACTTTGGCAATCAGGCACTCACCTGGAGAATAAGGGCATATCCTTCAGAAGTCAAGTCTTGGCGATCAGGCGCCCGCCTGTAGAATAAGGGAATATCTTTCCAATTGCACGTTCTAGTAGCCAGGCGCCCACATGTAGAAAGAGGGAATACTTTCAACAGAATACATGTCAAAGTACAACAATTTGGCATCGGATATGAAGGAAGAAAAGGCAAGCAGTCAGCGAGGCCATAAGGAGTTCGCAGAAAGAAATACAAGGCAACAAAGAAGAAGGATCAAGATTGAAGACATAGATAGGCTTTCCTTTGTAATCCGCAGCTTATAGCTTAGTCTAGTTTTCTTTTTATTTCGTCATACGGTGTAATAAGGAGGTCAGCAGGCAATAACAACAGCAACGACAGTGCAACCACAGCTTCTGGTAGTCCCAGCTACCAAACATTCAAGAACTACACTGACCTGATTCCTCTTTAGTCGAGGATATGTAGGAAACCTTTGTAGCAGGGTTTGGTCACACAGTTTTTAAAAGCTTCTCATGGAATGCAAAGGAGGAAAAAATCTTTCAGTTGCTCACTTATCTTTTCCCGGAAAACCCTTCGTGTCTCCGAGCAAAGAGGGGCAGATGTGAGCACGTGATTTTTGCCTCACTTGAAATGTTCCTATAAATTTGTAAACTAGGATTTTCTTTTACTATTTGAATTTGTAGGAATTAATCATGTGATATTTTGTTTGTTTGCATCTTTTATTTTATTGTTTGAATTTTTTTTTGGAATTAATTGCGCATATTTACAATTTTCTTTTATTATTTGAATTTCCAAGGGTTAACTGCATGATTTCGTGTTTATTTGTATTTTTTGGGTGATTTCGTGTTTATTTGCATTTTTCTTTATTATTTGAATAGTTAGAGTTCAATTGCATAAATTGTACGTTTATTTGCATATTAAGTGCATTTTACGTCCCAAAATACAAAAAAATAGCATTTTTATTAATTATCCCAATTTTGGATTTTAAATCAGTTTTATTAATTTGGTGTCAATAAAATACTTTAATTTAAAAATTAAAACAAAAAAAAGAGAGATTTGGAAATGTGGTCTTATTTGTGATCGAAGCTGGCCAAGCGAAACTAAAAATAAATAGCCCAAAAACACACCTCCAACCAGGCCAACACATTTATACACGATGCAGCCCCACTTCCTCAAAACGATGCTATTTAACTCGGCAAATCTAAACCCTCCATCCCTCACAATCCAACGGCTCAAATTGAGACTTATACTTTAGATATAAGTGTCCAAACCCATGTAACACTTCAGAGACAAAACTTCATCCTCCTCGTATAGTTCAATCACTAGTATAACGCCGTCGTCGAGCCACCCCACCACCACCGTCCGCCGCCGGCCGGAAATCATCGCCGTTGGTGGCAAGTATCCAAACTGTACCAAATTAACACCACATATGCATCTCAACCCCCTCTATCCAAATATCCAACTCTTGGCCCTCGAATTATCTCCAGACTTCTTGAATATTTGAAGAAATAATCGTCGGCTCCGCCGTGTCCGGCGGCGCTGCTTCCAGACCTCCCCAATATCATACAAAAGGGTCTCCTCACCTTCATTTCCAAATCCAAGACCAACTTCTCTCAAAACCAACCAGAACTACGCGATTTCTAGATCTAAGGTCTCGTTCAAAACGGGTCAAATTTTCAAGGTGCCAGTGTTCGAATAGGGGTTCCAAATAATGTTATATGCTTGTTCTTGGAAAGAACAAGCATGCAACATTATTTGGAGACTCGATTCGAGTTCAGTCCAAATGACGTAAGTTTCTAAATCTTTTTCTTTCTTTCTTTTTCTTTGCATGAGTAAATATGTTTCAACGCATGCTTTTCTGTTCTAGTACTTCTTTGATTTTCATGTGAGTTAGGCTCTTCGATTTAGGCTTCTGATTCTTGAACATTGCATTCATAGGTTAGTTTGTATTCGATTGTGTGTTTGCTTCGATTAAATAATCTATGATTGTTGCTGTTAATTTGTTTTTAGTTTCAATTATGTTATGTTTGCTGTTAATTGATAGTTTCCTATTTAATTATGACCTTAGGGCATAGTGTTAATTAGAGTTAAAGGCCGATTTTTATTTGTTAGATTGAGTAGTTCAATTTCAGGAATTGTTTTAATATAGCATAAGATTCCCCAACCCTCAATTGGCTAACTATGGTCAGTTTTGACCCAATCAACAGGGCTGGGGGGTTAGTTTGACTAGGTTTGTGATTCATGAATTGAATTTTGTTAGTGGTAGCCTTCCATTGTTTTTCTTCTCAAGCAGAGTATTGGATTTGATTTCTACTTTGACTTCTGAGGATCGATTGATTTTGGATCGGTTATAGCTGCTAAGATTAGAAGAATCAGTAATTAATATCATTTGGATTGGTTTTAGGGGTTAGTTTTGATACCAAATAAGTAACTTAAGGGTAGTATAGGGTTTTCTTACCTAATTCTGATAATTTTAGGATAAATAAGGGTAATATAGAGTGTTTAACTTGGTTATGGTAATATTAGGAACAAAATAAGGGTAGTATAGGTAGTCTATAAAGGGTAGAAATAGTAGAAGACTTTAGACCCTTCAAGAAAGGGTTTTTAATACAAAATCAGTAGTACTATTGCAGTAACTTGTGAAACAAGTCAAAAAATGAGGGTCCAAATAGGTAAAATCTGAAAATTGAAAAGGGACCTTTAGTTAAAACAAAATAGTAGTGATGCCCTAGCCTTTGGCTATAAAAAGGGACTAAAAATCACTCAAAAAAGGGGGTTGAAGAATCTGGAAAGTATCTCTATAATTTTCCCAGAATTTTGAAGATCAAAATCTCTCAAATAACTCCTGAAAACCCCCAATAGTCTTAAATTTATGTTTCCATTGAATTTACTGGGGAAAAATACTCTTAAATTCCACAGCCAAGCAAGGATCATAGGAAGATGAGTTGGTTTGGTTGTTATTCAGTGTATTTCGAGTAGATTTGGTAATATTGTGTGGCGTAAAGGTCACCTGAGTCCTTGTTTGAATTCCTGGGTTCATCAGATACATTTGAACAAGTGTTGCTGTTTGATTTTTGAGCTTAAGACCTTCCTTGTAATTTGGTGATGTTTCTGGGTTATTAACTACTTCTAAGCTGTGCATTCCTATTGAATACGCTGTTATTGAGTGTTGCTGACTCTCAATTTTGCTCTTGTGCACAAATTCCAGGTATTTTTCAATCTCTAATGATATATCAAGCTTGGACTTAATGGACATTAAAGTGGAAGCGGTTTACTGTCTTGTTTTACTAGTTTTAATATTGTACTAGTTTTATTATTATTGTGTGATTATGCTTTAAATAGAAGGTTTGTAATAATAGGATACTATAGTTTATGTTTGTTAATTGAGTATCACTGTTTCATGTGTTCATTTTAAACTGAATGTCGATTGTTTGTAATAATAGGACATTAGATCTTAACTTGCTGGTCGAGATTGGTCTCTGTGTGTTTATTGTTAAAAACAAGCTCCTAGGAGTATGCATGTCAAATGGATTCCTTCTTACGCTGCTATTAGCTTGTAGTTCTGCGGTTATCGTAGTCAGCTTTTAGGAAAATTTCTGAATTTAAATGTTGGGGCCAAAGATATTCATTTGTGTTTGTTTTTTTCGAAGGCCTTAAATTGTAGTTCGGGCTCATTACGAGTCCAGCAGGTCTCATACAGGCAATCGTGACCTATTGAAAGTCTAGGCAGTCCTCTTAGGAAGGATAAGGTCTTGGGCTTATGGTCAGGCCTAGATGTCGAAGTAAAGTCAAACAGAACTAGAAACTGCATATTGGGACTTGTTTAAGAATTGTGATCACTTCAAGACTGGCCCTTAAAATAAGAGCGAGGAGTATTATGCACACGCAACCTATAAGTCCACATGGACATCATAAAATGCTTGCTAAAATACTTAGAAAATTTGGAATACACCATTTAGCTAATTTCACGGTGTTCCCACAAAGATGACAACGCTTATTCATTTTAGGCGCCCTAGTTAAACTATTCTCCTCCCTAAAATTGGATGCACATTTATGTGACCCAAATCCAAATCCCAACAAAGATAGAATATGAAAAAAACCACGGGTGCATTTATTTGACGTGGTTCGAGACGTATTTTAATGACATTGTAATTTTTTTTAAAAATAATAATAAAAGCGGTTTAAAAAGCACAAAAATTAAAACATGTTCTAAACTCAGATAATTCAAGCCAAATATAACCGTCGAGCGACAGTGCTAGAACCACGGAACTCGGGAATGCCTAACACCTTCTCCCGGGTTAACATAATTCATTACTCAGATTTCTGGCTCACAGATTATTAAACAGAGTCATTCTTTCCTTGATTCAGATTCGATACGGTGACTTGGGACACCATAAATCTCCCAAGTGGCGACTCTAAAATTCTCTTAAACAATTGAATCCCGTTTCGATTGTCCTTTAATTGGAAAAACTCCATTATCTATGCCCTTTGCCAAGTTGTAGTAGCCAAAAAGGAGATGTGATAGCTCTGGCAACTCTGCTAGGGAAACGAACCCAAAATCTCTGGTTCAGGGTTCAAGAATTCGAGCTTAGAATAATTGTTGTATTTGACTTTGTTTATTATCTAATTTTACATGTTGGCTTAATGTGCAAAATGATGCTTTTACCGCTTTGATATAATCTGAACTGTACATATAAACTGCTACGAAACACTTCTTTTCTCACCTCCGGGGATGTGCTTAATGGTTAAGACTCCCTATTCTGTTAGTGTCATACCTTGAAGTAAGAAAGAGGCCGGACAAGTTATTAAGCCGGATGGCCTTTTGGTTCCCGGTAGGTAGCCCCCCTCCTCGACTCGAGTTGTCCGCTCGGGTACACAGTCTAGACCCTATACCAAAGTTTTTAACTTAGAATAACTTGACCTCATGCCGAATCCTTAGTAGTAACGCTTATTTGCATCATGCATTTGACTTAGGGGACTCAACTTAGGGGTTGAGTCCGTCTAGGACAGGTAACCCGAAATGAAAAGACTGTCCTGATGCATACTACATGTGCATTTAACTTCTTGGGATTTGCATGTTGACCAACTTGCGAATAAAGAAACAAATTAAGAAAATAAGTAACATTACGGTTGGTTGAGATATGTCATTTGTCTCGTAAAACCAATGCTCAAATAGTGCCGAAATGCTGCCAGATTTTTGTAAAAAACAACAACAAAAAAGAAAAAGCAAACACAAAAACAACCAAACAAAAGCAAAAGAGGGCTTTTTAAAGTTTTGATTTTGATAAATTGTTTTGTTTGAACTACGCCGGTTTGATTCTCGTCGGATACGAGATACGTAGGCAATCCCTACCTGGTCTAACCTCGCTTTTGCTAAAATAACCAAAATAAATGTCCAATTTTACTTATTTATTAAATAAATCGAGTGATGCCGTTATTGCCAGAAATAGCGGAATGTTAGCGAAAGGAACGCCGGAAGGCTGACTTTGCACAAATGGCCACCTCTGAGTCTCATCTTGTCCGGTGAGCGAGCACAACCTTAAAATCTTCCTCCGGAAGAGCTGAAAGGCCGTACTTGCAAATCTGGGCCTTGAATTTAGAAAATAAATTTCATAAATGAAATATGTCAGTTTTAATGATTTGTGGGGTCAAGGAGAATAAATTTTGAGATACTAATTCGCCTTAATAAATGTGTAGAATGAGCACGGATCAATACTTGCCGATACCATTCATGAACAAACTTCTCTTGGAGCTACACATGTGGTGGAATAACCTAGGGGAAGCGGGGAAAAACAGGGTCAACATGCATTTGATAGGACTTACTGGGTTGCTGAAAATTAACCCAAAGGGAGATATCATAAAGGCATTGAATCACATTCTGGGACTCGGCTCACAATGTCTTCCATTTCTCGGATTTTGAACTCACACTGACATTGGAGGAAAAAACTGGATATATTGGGATCCCTACAATTCCTTTGAGACACCAATACCTGATTGCACCAAGAGCCCTTGCCGTGCACTAGTTCCTGGACACCTTATAAATCAGTAGGAAGGTTCACAATCCGGACCTGTCAGTCGTCTTCTGTACTCCGCAGTTTATATATCAGAGGCAGGGGCATATAAGGGGATTCAATAACCCAAAAACAATTTTTTGTAGCAAAGGCAACCAACTCAAATGGGAGTAGCACCGATTTTTTGCATTCATGGTATTCTTCTTTGGTCTTTTGGTATTTCCGCGGAAGGACGGAAATATTGACATGCAGATAGCAGGGGTCGTCAACACTTTAATGACTTAGGCCAAGAGCACCCTCGCTCCTATGATCTTATCCGAGATCCTCCATGCTCTCACTGCCTGTAAAGCGGGAGGAGGCTTCTTTGACGGATGTAAACTATTGTTACAAATATGGATGATTGAGCATTTATGCCACCGGCCTCGGTTCATGAATTATGGGTCACCAACAAAGAGCTGCATAGAAGAATTCTACAATAGGGTCATTGGGTTTAGGTTACTTGAGGGTGTCACAGAATGGGTTTCACTTCTCCGGGTTGTCACTGCAAATCAGATAGAGTGGACACTCGGGTGGCTCCATGTGGATGAAATTGTGTATATGCCAACTACCGGACCTCATTTCCTTCTGATAGGTCTCCGAAGTATCCAACCCTATGCGCCATACAAAGTGGTAAGGCAATTATGTAGATGCCAAGTGATTCCTAGGGACAAAGATATCAGCCGCCATGCGGTTGAGATTGGCCCCAATGGTAATTTCCCTGAAGAAATCGTGCGTTAAATTTGGAGCGAATGTCAATATTTCATAGCGAATACCCGAGTACGCGGCATATCTAAAGGCGAGGTTGCACCGAGGTACATTGCTTGGTATAGAAAAGAAATAGAGCACGGAAGGCCAGCTAAAAGACCGCATCTCCAAGAATTTGTTAAAACATCGTAGGAATTTTGGGATTGGCTAGCTAAGGAAAATGAGTACAGAGCCATCATAGGACGATTGGAAAAGCAAGTCAAAGAACTTCAATTTGAAAATGGTTTGCAAGCGGCAACAGATGACGGAGAAAAGAAAAGATTAACCAAAGAAAATGAGGTGTTGCGAGCCCTAATCCAAAAAAAAGCAGCCGCAGAAAATCCCCCCAGGAGCACGAAGGATGAAAAACTCATAAAACAAGGGAATTTCTTTCAAATTTCAAGCTCTAGTAGTCAGTTGCCCACCTGTAGAACGAGGGAATATTTTCAACGGAATACATGTAAAAATCCAACAATTCGGCAGCACACATGAATGAAGAAAAGGCAAGTAGTTCAATGAGACCACAAGGAGTTCGCAGAAAGAAATACAAGGCAACAAAGCAACAAGGATCAAGATTGAAGACGTAGATAAGCTTTCCTTTGTAATCCGTAGCTTATAGCTTATTCTAGTTTTATTTTTATTCCTTCATAAGGTGTAAGGGGGTCAGCAGGCAGTAACAGCAGCAACAGCAGTGCAATCACAACTTCTGGTAATCCCAGCTACCAAACACTCCAGAACTACACTGACCTGATTCCTCTTTAGCCGAGGATATGTAGGCAACCTTTGAAGCAGGGTTCGGTAAGAAAGTTTTCAAAAAGCTTCTCATGGAATGCAAAGCGGGCAAAAATCTCTCAGTCTCTCACTTATCTTTGCCTGGAAACCCTTCGTGTCTCAGAGCAAAGAGGGGCAACTGTGAGCACGTGATTTTTTCCTCACTTGAAATGTTCCTATAAATTCGTAAACTAGGATTTCTTTTACTATTTGAATTTTTAAGAATTAATCATGTGATTTTGTGTTTGTTTGCATCTTTTATTTATTGTTTGAATTTTAGGAATTAATTGTTGATTTTACATTTTTCTTATGAATTAATTGCGCGTATTTACATTTTTCTTTTATTTCTAGGGGTTAACTGCATGATTTCGTGTTTATTAGCATTTTTTGTGTGATTTCGTGTTTATTTGCGTCTTGCTTTCATTATTTGAATATTTAGATTTCAGTTCAATTTCTAGGGGTAAGGATTTCTTGCGAAAGCTCGGAAACATAACACCAAGATGCGAAACAAAAAAAAGCCACGAGGGTCAGAGGACCAGCCAAGCATAACGTCCTAACTCAACAAACGTCCGAGAGGGGTATAAGGATTCTAGGAAAATAGGCAAAAGCGCAACACAAAAGGGGAAATAGCCATGAGAGTTGACCCAACGTGATATAGCAGCTCATCAATCATCGGAAAGAGGCATAAAGAAATACGGCAAAGGTTCGGAAGTGCAACGCAAAGTGGAGAGCAAAGTAAGGATACAAAGGGTAATGGTCAACCAAATATCAGAGATAGATTGGTTGATTTCAAGAAAGGGGGCAAGGATTTTGACAGAGGAATGGAAAGGTAACACAAAAATGAAGAACGAAACAAAGCCGCGAGGATTGGAGGTTTGACCAAAGCGTGATACATCAACACATCAATCATGGGGGAGGACACGAAAAATTTCGGCCAGGGATTAGTAATGTGACACAATGATGGGCGGGAATAATAAAGCCTAGAGGTCTCGAGGGCGCAGCTGAGTAGCTCGAGCAACTCAGTAAGGGCAAAGGAACGCAGCAGAACACAACAACGGGAGGGTGTCTTCAACAAGAATGCTGCGAGCCAACCATCACTTTCTGAACCAACTAGTTTCCTTTGATTGACATAGGGGCAAAAAATTCCAGAAGAGCCTAAGGGAGGCCATCCACAGGGGAAAGCAGGCATACGACAGGCATGATCGAAATCTCAGGGATCACCTAGAAGTGGGACTCAGATAAAACTCAAAAGGGACATAGTCTGTCATAAACACCCTCCCCAGCAAAGAGCATAATGGGAAGAACTTTGGAGAGTTGAAAGAAGTATGGAACTTGAGATGGAATACAGTTTGGAACTCAGACATGTATGGGTAACATGGGAAAGCACTAACACCTTCTCCAGTAAGAGTTGTAGAAACCCCCTGAACAATAGTCACTAGCAGAACAACCAGAAATTAGAATGGGCATTTTAGTTGGAATCCTCAAGAACCTCCTTGAAAATGGGACTTATTTAAATGTTAGAGATAGTCATGGATAGCAAATGGCATAAAATGACTTGCATGTTGAAGTGGGATTCAGTTAAGAGTTATCTGGACCCTTCTAAAAATGGGACTTAACTTAAGACACAAACAGTCGGGTGGCATGGTCAGACCCAAATACTTTCCCAACCAGAGTCAATAACAGTCATCAGGACCTTTCCGAAAAATGGGACTTAGATTAGATATTTCCCCAGCAAGAGTCCACAAGATACATCAGGACCGTCATAAAAAATAGGACTTAGATTAGGTATTTCAAGAGTCATTAAGAATCATCAGGACCCTCCTGAAAAATGGGACTTAGATTAGATACTTCCCCAGCAAGAGTCAACAAAAGTTTTCAAGACCCCCTGGATAATAGGACATAGCTCTAGATACTAACCCCCAGCTGGCACATTGTTGTCATCAAATTAAGAGTTGTCAGGAACCTCCTAGATAATGGGAAGCAGTATTAATCACCAGTCACCAGCAGACCCCCCAGCAGATATAACTCATAGCAAGACATAGTGAAAAATAATACTTTTTGAGAAGCATAACACAGTCTTAAAGTTGTCATCACTTAAGAATTGTCAGGACCCTCTTAGATAATGGGACTTAGCTTAAGTTTAGACATATTTGGTAAGGAGATTTTGTTAACACTCACGGATCCGCCCAACACCAAACTGGGGCAGGAAGAATTTTTTTTGTTTTGTTTGTTTTGTTGTGATCAGGTACAGGCAGCAGTCTCAAGGAATATTTATCAAAATTTCAGGCTGTGGTAATCAGGCATCTACCTGGAGAACAAGGGAATAATTCTCAAAATTTAAAATATTAGTAATCAGGCGCCCACCTGTAGAACAAGGTAATAATTTTCAAAGATGCAAGTCTTTGTAATCAAGCGCCCACCTGTAGAACAAGGGATTATTTTTCAAAATTTTAAGTTTTGGCAATCAGGCGCCCACCTAAAAAACAAGGGAATATTTTTCAAAATTTCAAGTTTTGTCAATCAGGCGCCCACCTATTAAACAAGGGAATATTTTTCAAAATTTTTAAATTTCAAGTTTCAGGCGCCCACCAGTAGAATAAGGGAATATTTTCAATGAGGCGCCCACCTGTAAAACAATGGAATACTATTCTAAATTTTATGTTTTCCAATTAGGCGCCCACCTGTAGAACAAGGGAATATTTTTCAAAATTTTAAGTTTTTGCATCAGGCGCCCTCATGTAGAATAAGGGAATACTTTTATAAATTTTAAGTTTTTGCAATTAGGCGCCCACCTTTAGAACACGGGAATATTTTTCAAAATTTTAAGCTTTGCAATGAGCGCCCACCTGTAGAACAAGGGAATATTTTTCAAGATTTTAAGTTTCGAAAATCAGGTGCCCATCTGTAATACAAAGGAATACTTTTCAAATTTCAGGCTTTGGCAATCAAGCGCCCACCTATTGAACAAGGGAATATCTTTCAAATTTCAAGCTCTAGTTGTCTGGCGCCCACCTGTAGAACGAGGAAATATTTTCAACGGGATAGGTTTGTCATTTGGTGTCTCAAGTCACCGGTTTATATTAGAATCTCAAATCGAGGAAATTTTTCGACTAGCAATTTGGAGTTTGCGAACCAGAAATTCTTGAGTAAGGAATTCTGTTGACCCGAGGGAAGGTGTTAGGCACCCCCGGATCCCGTGGTTCTAGCACGGTCGCTTAAACTATTATATATGACTTAATATATGATTTTAATAGATATTTCATCCTATAGTGCAATATTAAATTATTTACTTCTTTTATTTATTTTTAGGAATATTGCAACGTTATCAAAATACGTCTTGAACCGCATCACATAAATGCACCCGCGGTTTTCGACATATTTTAACATCGTTGAGAATTGGATTTGGGTCACACAAATGCGCACCCAAATTTAGGAAGATATTTTATTAAAATAACACGCCTAATGCAACTACGCATTTTTAAATTTGCGAGGGTCATTGGATATTCAACTAAATGGCACGCCTCGAATTCTAAGGATTGAAAGTCAATTGAGTGAGGGTCATGGGTTTTGAAATTTTATTTGACATGACAAACGTCTAATTATCTCAAAAGGTTTTATTATTCGAAGTTGTTATACTCAGATTACATGAAATGTAGCCCGAATTTGGAAATTATATATTGCGACTAATCACTTCTACGCATATTCATACATCAGCAACTTCATTTGGGTTTACTGAAATATATGCCTCAAAAGAATGCCTACATATTTGCTAATGTTCATATATTTGCTAATATATTTTGAACTTTACTATTTACATACCAATTATATACAACTTGACGAAATTAATTTAAGTAACATTTATTCGATGTAAATAAGAAGACAAAATAATCAAAATAATCAATTGAGCATCACCTCAATAAATATCAACGAGAAAATAAAGGGGAACAAACTGTCACCTAGGCCTCTTTGGTTTATAGTCCAGATTATCAATTTATACATTCTTAACATGAAAATCCATCAATCTAAAGTCCAAACAAAGTAAATCTACCAAGCATATCTGAACATTATAAGCATAATAACAAAGCATAATATTTATTATTGGACATGAAAAGGTAAGAGAATTAAACCTTTCATTAAACACTTCTACTTCGATATTGAACTATAGGAGTTTAGAGCAGAGACCCCGCAACACAACTCCGCGAAAACAACCAGAACGCAGCTAGAAATCGCAAAACAAATCCAAACAGAACCAGGATCGGAAACCTTGGATGCGATAACCTCGACGGAGCCGCAAACCTAACCGGAAAACCTCGATCAGTAGCTAGCGACGACGAACTCCAAACTCAACTTCAAAATTTGACTGGGTTGGAACAGGGCAGCAGCAAGCTGCTTAGGTTGGATTTTTGATATTGTTTTCCTGATTATGTTGCTGCATTTTCCAGCCAAGGTTTTGCAGCTTCTGGCGTTAAGAAGACAGGCAGTGTTGGAATTGGAGTTGATGGCTGCCTATAAGTTGATGAAGAAGACGACGGAATGGAGAAGAAGAGGAGCTCTTTGTTTGTTATTTGTAGCTGATTCTCTGTAATAGAGTGTAGGGTCTTTATATTTTAGGTGTAGATAGTATTATCTAGGATATGTATTACGTTAGGGGTATGAGCCTACGGATTATGGACTAGAGAATCAGCTTGGGTTATGTGGGTTTGGGTAGGAAAATTATGGTTTGGACTAGTTTGATTTTAAAAATGGTCCAATTGTTTAAATTAAAATCTCATTGCAATTAAATCCTTTTTTTTCTTTTCTTTTTTTAATTAACAATCATAGAAATTAAAAAATTTAAATTAATCGATTTTTTTGTAGAAATTGAAACTCCTTATTTATTTTTTTACATTGAAACTACTACTTAACTTAAAATTAAAGAAAAATGCTAATTTAAAAACTAAGATAAATATGTAAAAAAATGACCCCTTTTAAGGATTTTTCTACGATTTAAAAATGTTAAAAACGCATGTAAACAAAGAAAAATTCCTAAAATTAATAAAAATTATTTTTGGTCTATTTTTAGGAGTTATTATTATGTAGGGCAAAAATCACGCGCTCACAGCTGCCCCTCTTTGCTCGGAAACACGAAGAGTTTTCGTGCAAAGATAAAGTGAGCATATACGAGCAGTTTTTGCCCGTTTGAATACTCCGTGGGAAGCATTTTTTTAAAAACTTGACCGCACCCTTCTTCTGAGGTTGCGTACATATCCTTGGCTATAAAGGAACCAGGTCAGTGTAGTTCGGAAAGTTAGTGAGATAAAGGAGTATGCCGAGGTGAAGATCCGGTCGAGGTTCCGTCGAGGTTTCGGTCCGCGGTCGGGATTCTAGTTGTAAGATATCTAATGAAACCGTCGCTGGAATTGAGATCTTATTCAAAGAGAAAGATCTCAAATATCTGGAGTTTCTTTTTGCATATTATATGGATGATCCGAAAGACTAACTAAGCCTATGAGCTACGAGTTACAAGGTTCCTATCTATAAATCTCTTGAATCTTGATCTTGAGTCTTTATTAGGTCTTTCGGCAGACTCTGATTTGAATCTTGATGCTCGTCAGCTGCATGTGCTGGTTCATTCTTTAGCATTTGGATTAAAGCGGGACATGTGAAACTTGTGATTTTGAATCAAATTTAAACAGTCCGCATCCTTTTCTTCTTTGAACATTCTGAGTTTGCTTCTTTTGTTCTTATGTTCTTTTCCTTTATTCTGGATTGAGACTAACTCTTTCGGTCATCTCGAATCTTGTGCCTTGAGGTAAAACCTGTTCAGACACCAAAATAAACAAACGAACGAAATTTGTTTTCTGCCCCAATTTTCACTAGGAAAGTTTTGCAAGTTATTTGCAACATAAATTTAAAAACCAAGATTTTGTATCCTTGGGAAAGATTGCCAGGTTATGCTGGAAAGGGGAAAGGATCCCTGCTGGGGATAAAAGGAGGATCCACGGGTTATGCCGGGATGGAAATTAAGGGTCCCTGCTGGGATGAAAGGAAAAATCCACGAGTTATGCCAGGATGAAATAGAAAAAGATTCCTGGGTTATGCCAGGGAGATCCGCGGGTTATGCCTGGATGAATGAAAAAGGTTTTTGGGTTATGCCAGGGGGTCCACGGGTTATGCCGCGAGAAGAAGGCTCTTGGGTTATGCCAGGGGATTCGCGGGTTATGCTGGGATAGGAGGAAATTGGTCGACTGAGGATAGAAAGAAAATGATCATCGGGTTATGCCGGGGAAGAAAAGAAAAAAACCCTCAGGTTATGCTGGGGATAACAGGAAAATGACCCTCGGGTTATGCCGGGGAGGAAAGAAAAGACCCTCAGGTTATGCTGGGATAACAGGGTAAAGGTCCTATTCTACCATGATTTTGGATTTTCTTTTTTTTTTTTTTGAATTATCCTAGGAGAAATTTCGTCAGAATAGGTTTTCTATCTTAGGAGAAAGATTCATCAGACTAAGATATTTATCCTAGGAGAAAATTCATCAAACAAGGCCCCCCCTCTTTTTTTTTTTGTTTTTGGTATCATATGAGAAAGATTCATTTGACTAAGACGTTTATCCTAGGAGAAAATTAATCAGATTAGGATTTTGATCCTAGAAGAAAATTCATCTGACTAGGTCTCTTTTAGGTATCTTAGGAGAAAGATTCATCAGACTAAGATTTCGATCCTATGAGAAAGTTCATCAGACTGGGTCCCTTTTTTTGTTTCTTAGGAGAAAGATTCATCAGACTAAGATTTTGATCCTAGGAGAAAGTTCATCAGACTAGGTCTTCTATCTTAGGAGAAATATTCATCAGACTGGGTCATTTTAAGGTATCATAGGAGAAAGATTCATGAGACTAAGATTTCAATCCTAGGAGAAAGATTCATCAGACTAACTAGGTCTTTTTTTTTTGGTATCTTAGAAAAAGATTCATCAGACTAAGATTTTGATCCTAGGAGAAAGTTCGTCAGACTAAATCTTCTATCTTAGGAGAAAAATTGATCAGACTAGGTCACTTTTAGGTATCTTAGGAGAAAGATTCATCAGACTAAGATTTCCATCCTAGAAGAAAGTTCAGCAGACTAGGTCTTTTTTCGTATCTTAGGGGAAAGATTTATCAGACTAAGATTTTGATCCTAGGAGAAAGTTCATCATGCTAGGTCTTCTATCTTAGGAGAAAAACTGATCAGACTAGGTCACTTTTAGGTATCTTAGGAGAAAGATTCATCAGACTAAGATTTCGATCCTAGGAGAAAGTTCATCAGACGAGGTCTTTTTTTTTGTATCTTAGGAGAAAGATTTATCAGACTAAGATTTTGATCCTAGGAGAAAACTTTATCGGACTAGGTCACTTTTAGGTATCTTAGGAGAAAGATTAATCAGACTAACTAGGTCTTTTTTTTGGTATCTTAGGAGAAAGATTCATCAGACTAAGATTTTGATCCTAGGAGAAAGTTCACCAGACTAGGTCTTCTATCTTAGGAGAAAAATTTATCATACTAGGTCACTTTTAGGCATCTTAGGAGAAAGATTCATCATACGAAGATTTCGATCCTAGGAGAAAGTTCATCAGACTAGGTATTTTTTTGTATCTTAGGAGAAAGATTCATCAGACTAAGATTTTGATCCTAGGAGAAAGTTCATCAGACTAGGTCTTCTATATTAGGAGAAAAATTCATCAGTCTAAGATTTGGATCCTAAGAGAAAATTCATCAGACTAGGTCCTTTTTTGTTTTTGGTATCTTAGGAGAAAGATCATCAGACTAAGATTTTGATCCTAGGAGAAAGTTCATCTGACTAGGCCTTCTATCTTAGGAGAATAATTCATCAGACTAAGATATTGATCCTAAGAGAAAATTCATCAGACTAGGTCTTATATCTTAGAAGAAAAATTTATCAAACTAAGATTTTGATCCTAGGAGAAAATTCATCAGACTAGGACTTTTATCCTAGGAGGAAAAAAATGTGAAGATCAATGGAAGGATTTTATGCATATGTAGACAAATAAATACCAAGATTTGAGAAACTTACCTTTGTCGGCACTACTCTTCTTCTCTTGTTCCTTCTCTTTTTTGTTGTTTTTGTTCGTTTTGTTTTGTTTTTCTTTCTTTTTCTTTTGAACCACTTTTTGTTTTGTTTTTCTTTTTTTTTGGAACCACTTTCCTTGCGCTGCTTTGTTCCTGCTGCAAACAAAGAACAATTTGTCAGTTTTGAAAATGGTGATCGGTTTGTGTCCTTGAGTCTTGAGCAACTAGGCTTTTGCTAGATTAGTCTGAGTCGGTCTTAAGAGACTTTTGTTATGCACCAACTCTGATTTTTTCGCACCCAGTACCATTTGTATTTGAGGATCAATCAACCCTGTCGCGATGGAGATCTTGGCTCAGGTGACCTTTTCTGATATCTTCAATGACTTTCTGCTTTTTGAGTAATTTGTCTGTCACAAAGAATCACAAGTTATCTTTGTTTGCGCCAAGCAGGCTGACAAGAATCTATTGGGGGAGCCTTCGCATGAATCCTCAAGGCATGCTGATAGTAACAGCTGAGTGCGCTGGCCAAAATTTACTTTGTGCAACTGAAAAGCTGGTAGCAGATTTTGAAATCTTTTCTTGCTTGTTTTGACGAGGACAGACTCAGAGTGAAGGACTCAATGACATAAAGAAACAAATATTGACAAGAAATGCCCCCTGTCGGAAGGACAGAAGGAAGATTATTTTTAGTAACTAGCCTAAATAATAATGACATGCATTTTGGACTTAACGGCCTAATATGTCAATCTAATCCAATCTTTCCTTTTACCATTCTTATGACCTTTGAAGTCAGGCTTGTTTATGCCACTTCTTTTCATTAGTTTTGTTGGAACATATATGTATGTTCATATTTATATGTTTTGATAATTGACAAACCGATTTAGATGGAAAATAATATATGCCAAATAAATGTGAGTTATTATTGAATACACTTTGATTTATATTTTAACTAAAGTGTATTTATTTTGTAGATATGCAAAAGCATACAAGGGGGAAGATAGGATTTGATATGCGAATTTAATATGCGCATTATTTGAGCGGACAAGAATTGGAGTCCAAGGAGTTCAAGACAAGATCAAGAAAAGATATAAAGAAATGAAAATAAATGAAGACCTTTTGTTGAGTCTTATTTATTTTGTCTCTATTATGATCTTGATCCGACTTTAAGTTTGAGTCTTGGCGTCTCTCATAAAATGGATTTTACAATATATGCATATCATAAATGATTTTACAATATATGCATATCATAAATATTTTTATTACAGTTAAAATAAATTGGTTTTAAATGTTATATAATAAATATTTTCAATACATTTAAAACGAAATGATTTTAAATGTTTTTATTGATCCGGAATGGTCATTACAATTGTTTTTCATATTTAAGATAGTTAATATCTTCAATCAAAGCTTTGAAAAACATTTTATAACTTATTTTCAATAAGTTAGTTGTTTTAAAAACGGACCATTTCCGCAAGGTCAGACAGTCGAATATCTGATATTGGATAGTCGACTATCCTGATGACCGTTGCCAGCCCAACAGCTAGTATGTAGTCGAATAACCATAAGTTAGTCGACTAACCTACAGATTTTCAGAATCTGTCTTTATGATTTTAGCAACGGCTAGGAGTGATTTTGGAGCTATAAATACACCCCAAAATCACTCATTAAACACACAACTTCTGACCAAAACATTCATAAGCTTTCAAATGCTTTCAATATCATTTTGATCATTTTTATCACATTTTGAGAGCCAATTCTTTGAATTTATTGTTGTGTTCTTGAGCGTACTTGTTTACTCATATCTACTCTATTAAGAGAGTCTTGTTTAAGTGAGTGTTAAGTGTTTTTATACACTTGAAGGGAACTTTATAATCCCTTGTTGTAAGAAGGAATATTTTGTTCCTTCGTGTGAAGTCTTGGAGTGTTGAATCTTCGAGCAAGGTTTTTTGAGACTTGTGTGACTCAAGTTCTCAAGTTGTAATGGTTTGTTAGGCACCCGTAAGCTTAACAGAGAAGTCTTGGGGTGAGGTATCCTCAAGCAAGAGAAGTCTTAAGGTGCGGTATCCTTGAGCAAGTGTAACGGTTTGTTAAGCACCCGTAAGCTTAACGAAGTTAGTGGAATCTCGAGAGAGTCTCTCGGGGACTGGACTAGCCACAGGTTGTGGTGAACCAGGATAACATCGGTGGGTTCGTTCCTTATTATTTACTTACCGCACTTATTTCATTCCTGCAATTTTTTAATTCCGCAAGTTTACACTATTTTTTATTATAACGCTATTCACCCCCCCTCTAGCGTTAAGCACTTATTCTAACAATTGGTATTAGAGCCTAACTCTCTGTAAGACTTAACAGTTTGAGAGAATCCTTCTATGGCTTCTACTAGTAGTGCTTTTGCAGGAATAGGTGAAGGTCACCTTACCTTTTTGCCTCCAATATTTGATGGAAGCAATTACACATATTGAAAAGATCAGATGAGAATCTTCGTCAAATCAAACAACTTTTATCTATGGCAAATCATCAAGTATGGTGAGCAAATGACGACTAAAGTTGGGGAAGCCATGGTAAGTGAATACAATACCAAGGCAATCAGTATGTTGTATAGCGCTTTGAATCAAGAGGACTATCGGAAAATTTCCCACTGCAAAACTGCTAAAGATATGTGGGACAAGCTTGAGGACACTTATCAAAGTACGCCTCAAGAAGCGGACAGCTCATGTGATGAACCAACTGCCCGGTGTCTTATGGCAAACAAAGAAGAAGAGGTAAGTACTTCTAACTCTCACTCGTTTGAAGAAATACAAAATGCCTATGGTGAATTGTATGGTGAATTTGTTAATGCTTCCAAAACGATAAGAGAATTGAAGAAAACATTTTCTTTGCAAGAAACAGATTTTCAGAAAACACTTTCTTTGAAAGAAATAGATTTTGAAAGATTGACTAGTGAAAATGAGAAGCTAAAAGAAGAAAAGAATTCTTTTGAAAATGTCACTAGTGTTCTTAAATATAAAATTGAAGTTTTAGAAAAAGAAAATAATTTTTTGAAAAATGACAATGGCGATCTTAGAAATAAAATTAAAGCGATGAATGAAGCTTCTTCAATTGATAAATGCTCTATTTGCTTATCTTGTGATTCCTTGAAATTAGAGAACATAGAACTTAGGAACACACTAGAAAAACGTAGTGTACACATTCCTAAAACAGTTGAAGAGATTAAAAAGAAAAAGCCTAAGAAAAATAAAAGGCGTAAAAAGAATAAGAATCATGTTAGAAATTATGATGCACCACCTAGAAATAATTCTAGGATTTGTTCAAGTGAACCTAGAAATAATCATTTTAGGAAACCTAGAAATTATTCTAGAAATGAGTCTAGAATTAACTATTTTAGACCACCTAGAAATGATACTAGGATTTTTAATAATAAGTCTAAAAATAATCTTTTTAGGACACCTAGAAACTACTCTAGGAATTGTGCTAATGAGTCTAGAAATAATTATTCTAGACCGCCTAGAAATAACTCTAGGAATTTCAACGCTCCTAGGAATGATGATTTTAGATCACCTAGAACGTATTTAGCACAACCTAGGCATATGGACAACCCGAATGTTGTATGTCACTACTGCAACCGGGTAGGACACAAAGCACCCACATGTTTCGCAAAACATAGGGATTTATATTTTGGCTATGATTATTATTTGTCTAACCCCCAAGGACCCAAAAGTGTTTGGCTACCAAAAACCTATTTTTAGGTACTTTTGCAGGTGTGCTTGAAGGCTACAATATTGTAGTAGATGCACCAAGCACGACACCTCATTGCATCAAGGGGGAATTTCGGTTAGTTATCCTTTTTGATAAAAACCGAATTGTTGATATGTGCCAGCAACCAATATTTACATATTTGTTGTTAATTTGGTTCTTATATTGTTGAAATTTTTGATGTGCTTAATCGTAATAGTTGATATGTGTTAACAATTGAGATATCCTTGTTAACAAATAATATCAATTATCTTTGTTGATTCATATGTTGAAAATTTGTATCAATTATTAAATGATTGATCCATGTTTTGATAATTATTTTTGGAATCAATTTTTAATTCATGTTTTGATAAACTTTTTAAATAACAATTGATATCAATTATTTTTTAGAAATAATGATTGATCTTTGTTAGTTATCTTTTGATAAGAATCTAATTGTTGATAAGTGTTAACAATTAGTATCTTTTTGATAAAAATAACCTTTGAAATGTTTGTGCAACAATTGATAACAGTTGGCGTGTATTAATTGTTAGCTTGATTCTAATAAAAACATTTCATTTATGATTTGATAATTGTCATTTATGGTTTAAATAACTGTTGGTATATATTAGAAAAATAAATAATTTTTTTTTGGTGTGTATTAACTGTTAGCATATTTTTGTCAAAAAAAAAAATTTCACTCATTCTTTTGATGAATGCTATTTTTGGTTTGAAAAATAATTGATATATTCCTGAAATAAATGATTCATGTTTTTGACATTTGATAAAAGTATTTCTACTAAAAATCGACTCTTGATGAACATATATTTTGGTCTGAATAATGGTTGGTATATTTTTCAAAATTTGATTTATGGTTTTAATAAAACTGTTGATTTGTTATATATTAACAGTTGACATTTTTTTGGTAATATGTTTTACTAAAAATAACAATTAGTATCACTGTTAATAAAATAACATTTGATACATTTGTTATGTTTTCCAACAAATGGCTTTGTCATTGTTTTATAAAAACTGGTATATCTATGTTTTGTTGGTATGTCTTGATAAATTTCTAGCAATCTTCATATTGCATACTCCTCATTGTCTTTCCTATTTTATTTTGACATTCTGGAAATGTCGAAAAAGGGAAGTAGCCTTAATATACTCTCTTCTTGCTAAATGCCAAAAGAGAAAGTGTTTAGGCGATATGCTTCAAGTAATAGGGAATGTCTTTACATTCTAGTTTGCTTTATTTGAGGGGGAATCTTTCATTAAGGAAAAATAGATTGCATGAATTTTATTGATGATATTATCTTGATGATATTTCTTGTATTTTAAAAATAATTTTTATTGATGATATTATGTTTGGAGCAACTAATAAACTTGTATGCAAGGAGTTTTAAAACTCATGACTAGCAAAATTTGAGATGTCAATGATGGACGAGCTTAATTTCAACTCGAGGCTGCAAGTAAAACAAATGAAAGAGGGAACTTTCATTTGCCAAACTCAATATTGCAATGAGTTGCTAAATCTAGTTGAAATAAGCAACACCAAAGCAATGGCCACTTCAATGAATTTATATGACCATCTTGACATAAATGTGAAAGGTAAGGAGAGCAATACCAAGAATTACAAAGGTATGATCGTTCCTTACTTTACCTTATTGCTAGTAGACTTGATATAATATTTAGCATTTATTGATGTGCTAGATATAAATTATGTCAAAAGGAGTCACATATTTCTGCGGTTAAACGGATAATGAAGTACCTAATTGGAACTTTAAATGTGGGACTTTGGTATCCCAAAGATCTTCCCCCCAATTAATTGGCTATTCCGTCTCTGATCTTGCAGGATGCAGATTAGACCGCGAAAGCACTAGTGGCACTTGCCATTTGCTTGGTAACTCATTAGCTTCTTGGCTTAGCAAGAAACAAGCTAGCGTTGTTTTTATTTTATTGAATAATTATTGACTTGAGCGTAGGAGACGTTTACTTTCTTTCTTTTGCAGGTATCGCCCTAAAGACAGGAGGAACCAAGATGAAGTTTTTAATTCAAGTCGATATTTTTTTTGGCTTGTGAATTTTTGATTCTGGAAATAGCATATTTGTTTTGATAAAATTATTTTCATAAAATTATGATATATATTTTTACAAAAAATATAGTTTTTTTTAATAAACGAATTCCATAAAATGAAAACTATTTTTCCAATATTTTCTGTTTAAACGATTTTTCAAAGTCGTCGAAGTTAGTCGACTAACTTGCAGTTATTCGAATAACTTGATTATCCAGAAAATCAAGCTATTTCCAGATAGTCGACTATCCCAGAAGATATTCGACTATAGTTCCCAGATAGTCGACTATCCAATAAGATATTCGACTATCCACGGCCAGTTTTCAAAAATCTGACCGTTTTATAGCCGTTCAAATCAGACCAAAAATCTGATTTCTGTCATTCAATGCTATGTTTTCTCGAACTCTATAAATAGGAATAGTGTGTACTCATTGTTTCACACCATAATCATTCTTGTTCAAGAATTCTCTTCAAAAATTCTATTCCAAATTTCTTTCAAAAGTTCTTCTAGCCTACAAATTTCAATGGCAAATAGAAGTTCTAAACGTTCTCGTTCCGGAAAGAATGTCCCTTCTTCTTCCAATACTCCTCCATCTATATTTGGCTATGATGATGGATCGGTTCTTTGGTTCGAACAAGAAGTCGAACTACAAAGATTTATTCAAAAGTTTGATAATCGAGAAATTCTTCCACCTCGATTCACCACCGGAAGATATCTTGCGGATTCCATTCATTCCAATATTCTTCTACAAAGTTCAATAATCGACTTTGTATATTTGAAATATGATTTCATTCATCCTCTTTTGATTCAAGCCTTCTATTCAAATCTTAAGAAAGATGAGGATGGGGTACTCTCTACCAAAGTTAATGGTATTCCTATTCTTCTAAGTGAAGAAAATATTCAAGCTCTCACGAATCTTCCTCGTGATGGCCAAGACATTAATCAATATTCCGGTGTCGAAGGAATACTCTATGATGAACAAGTCCTTTTCAACCTTATTGGAATTGGACCCTTTGAATTTTCTCAAGAGCAAAAGAGAGCTCCCATTAAAGGAATGTTTCCGGAATTTCGTTTGATTTTTTACATTATCACTCGGATTCTCAAACCGAGGAAAAGCAATCACACCACAATTGGCCGTGAAGACGCAAAAATCATGCATGCTATTGTTTCCAAAGCACGCATAAATTGGTGTAAATTTGTTCTTACACATATGTTTGATTCTATAGGAGGTGCCAAACCTCTTCCATATGCATTTCTTATAATGCATCTTCTTGAAGCGTCTCAAATCAACACCAATGTTGGCACAAAGAAAAATCGTACCAAACATTGGGAAATACAAGAGACTTCTTTCCATGGCCATGATCAAATTCCTCATCCTCCTCCAACTCAAGCTCGTCGTCCTCGTGCTCAACCGGATGCGTCTCTTCAAACCATCTCGGAACAACTTGCTTCTCTATCAACTTCAATGAATCGAATCGATAGAAATGTGTCTCGCACGGAAAGAAATGTGCGACGACTTAGTGATGAAATCCACGGATATTTTGACCATGTCAATTATTCGTATTCTCACGTCTATTCTGCAAGTACTTCTAGCGACGATTTAGACGACGATGAAAGTTCTTGATTTGTATTTTCATTATTTGAAATGTATTTTTCATTATTTGAAATGTATTTTCAATTACTCTTATTGTAATTTTCTTTCTTCATTATTGAAATTATCTTTTTGTTAATGTCAAAAGGGGGAAGATAAGGGTAGTATATGCATATTTATCTTTTTCCATGCATTAGGGAAGATAAGGGTATATTGCATTCTTATTTATTTATATGCACATTTATTTTATTGCATAAATTGAGGGGGAACTCAATAATGACTTGTCTTATATTTGGCATAGTTTTATATAAGGGTATATGCATATTCCCATGAAGGTTTGCCATTATCAAAAAGGGGGAAATTATTGGAACATATATGTATGTTCATATTTATATGTTTTGATAATTGACAAACCGATTTAGATGGAAAATAATATATGCCAAATAAATGTGAGTTATTATTGAATACACTTTGATTTATATTTTAACTAAAGTGTATTTATTTTGTAGATATGCAAAAGCATACAAGGGGGAAGATAGGATTTGATATGCGAATTTAATATGCGCATTATTTGAGCGGACAAGAATTGGAGTCCAAGGAGTTCAAGACAAGATCAAGAAAAGATATGAAGAAATGAAAATAAATGAAGACCTTTTGTTGAGTCTTATTTATATTGTCTCTATTGTGATCTTGATCCGACTTTAAGTTTGAGTCTTGGCGTCTCTCATAAAATGGATTTTACAATATATGCATATCATAAACGATTTTACAATATATACATATCATAAATGATTTTACAATATATGCATATCATAAATATTTTTATTACATTTAAAACAAATTGGTTTTAAATGTTATATAATAAATATTTTCAATACATTTAAAACGAAATGATTTTAAATGTTTTTATTAATCCGGAATGGTCATTACAATTGTTTTTCATATTTAAGATATTTAATATCTTCAATCAAAGCTTTGAAAAACATTTTATAACTTATTTTCAATAAGTTAGTTGTTTTAAAAACGGACCATTTCCGCAAGGTCAGATAGTCGAATATCTGATATTGGATAGTCGACTATCCTGATGACCGTTGCCAGCCCAACGGCTAGTAGGTAGTCGAATAACCATAAGTTAGTCGACTAACCTACAGATTTTCAGAATCTGTCTTTATGATTTTAGCAACGGCTAGGAGTGATTTTGGAGCTATAAATACACCCCAAAATCACTCATTAAAAACACAACTTCTGACCAAAACATTCATAAGCTTTCAAATACTTTCAATATCATTTTGATCATTTTTATCACATTTTGAGAGCCAATTCTTTGAATTTATTGTTGTGTTCTTGAGCGTACTTGTTTACTCATATCTACTATATTAAGAGAGTTTTGTTTAAGTGAGTGTTAAGTGTTTTTATACACTTGAAGGGAAGTTTATAATCCCTTGTTGTAAGAAGGAATATTTTGTTCCTTCGTGTGAAGTCTTGGAGTGTTGAATCTTCGAGCAAGGTTGTTTGAGACTTGTGTGACTCAAGTTCTCAAGTTGTAACGGTTTGTTAGGCACCCGTAAGCTTAACAGAGAAGTCTTGGGGTGAGGCATCCTCAAGCAAGAGAAGTCTTAAGGTGCGGTATCCTTGAGCAAGTGTAACGGTTTGTTAAGCACCCGTAAGCTTAACGAAGTTAGTGGAATCTCGAGAGAGTCTCTCGGGGACTGGACTAGCCACAGGTTGTGGTGAACCAGGATAACATCGGTGCGTTCGTTCCTTATTATTTACTTACCGCACTTATTTCATTCCTGCAATTTTTTAATTCCGCAAGTTTACACTATTTTTTATTATAACGCTATTCACCCCACCTCTAGCGTTAAGCACTTATTCTAACAAGTTTCACGACTCACTTTTGACAAGTATTGCCCGAGGGGTTTTCACCAACAAATGTCTCTCATTTATTCATCTCTGTTTACCGTCATCGTACAGTGCCCGTGAGGGTTTTCATTAATAAGACTCTCTCATTTTTTTTTTGCTTTTTCTTTTTTCTTTCCCCTTCTTATTTTGCAAGCAACTTGATAGTGTTCCATGTTGCGTGACAATCGTTGTTCATTTCATGCTTCTCTCGGCATTCTTGAAGGCATATTGTGAGGTCTTTATTTGGAAGGAATTTGGTTAGGTTGGAAAGAAAGGATGGCGTGAAGGCTCAGACAGACTAAAGATGAAGGGGTTGTTACTTACAACTCTTAGAATCAACTCTTTCAAAAGTAAAATAAAAATCTCTGACCCAGTTTCATACTAGGGATTTTTGAAAATTTTTTTCCGTGAGGCTGCCTACGTATCCTTTTTTTAAAGGAATCAGGTCTAACGTAGTTCAAACATCTGAAGTAAACTATTTTTCATCTTTCTTTTTGTTTCTCTTTTTCCTTTTTCTTTTGTTTTTTTTTGCTTGCTTTTCTTTTCATTTTTTTCCGTTTGCCCCAGCTTCTATTTTTTTGAGAGCATGGACCTTTGACAATTCTTTTTTATTTTCCCGCTTAGAACTTTCTAAAAGCTTCCCCAGTTATACTCTTGGGACATGGACTTTCTTTCTTTTTGTTTTTCTTTTTCATTTCTTTTCGACTCTTGACTCTAAACTTGATTCCAAAAGAGGGTAGTCAAAGAAAATAACACAGGCTCAAAGGGGTGACAAAGGGTATAAAGTGTTTGGGTAGCAGAAAAAGGGCCTTCCAACCTCGAGAACGCCAAACATAGTATCCTTTCGCAATCAACGCATTGATGAACATGCCTGTCTTCTTGGTCTATCGTGGTCACCAGACATTTTCCATCCCTTACTTTCCAACAACTTCAATTGATTAAACATCCTCAAGCCTGATCTTTACAATAATTGAAGGTGAATTTTACTTGACCTTAATTCCCAAGTATTTCAACTCTTTATTCATCCATAAAAGTGTTTCTCTCTATTTTTAGTTATCCGATTTCAGATTAAATCAGTTTCTAAGATCTGGCCAAATTTTCTGCATGCATGTCATGTTATTAGAACTAGCACTAACAAAACTAAGAATGAGATGACACAAAAGGACAAACTGAATTTTATTGAATAAGGATGGAATGGTTTGACGACTAAAAAGCAACCTAAGATCCGAATTACAACCCTAGAATAACCCGGATAATTAAAAATAACAATAAAACAGAAAGACATGACTCATACAAATAAAATAGAAGGATAGAAGGGTTTGACTCAATATAGCAAATAAAATTCAGATCACAACCCTCAAATAACCCAGATAGCAGAAAAACATCAAAACAAGATACCAGGATTCCATCCTATGACAGGAGGGAATGACTTTTCAAATGATAAGCCTGCCATTTAGCCATGAATTTGCTCATCAGAATCATCATGGCCTTCTCCAATTTCAGACGACAAGTTCTCGAGAGGATTCTCATACTCCATGTCATCAGGCATCATCCTCACAAAGTATGCGTCATCCTGTGTAGTTAAAGGATTCTGCGTGATATTCTGTGCGTCACTGTCTTGAATCACAATCAAGTTTTCCTGCATCCTCTCTATTTCCCTTTTCAAATCTCGACAACTTTCAACATCGTGCCCCGGGGCATCGGAATGGTATTCACACCTTTTAGAAGGGTCAAAGCTTCTTGCACGTGGGTCCATATGATTTGGAGAAATATGTGCAATCATTCTATAATGCTTTAACTTCTCAAATAAGCTTGAACATGACTCCCCTATTGGTGTCAAATTATATTTCAACTTTTGTTCCCTTCTATACCCCTGGCTTAGATGTGGGTTATAGGGCACTTGAAAATTTTGTGGAGGCTGGTAGAGATTTTGTGATACTCGTGCTCGCCTTCTTGGGTGATTTGGTGGCTAGACAACATACTAAGGTGGATCAACATAGTATGGTTGGTTCTGAGGTGGATATTAATGCTCTGGGGAGTCATGGAAAACCTGATGAGGCTGCACATACCTTCGAGGTGTTCTCCTGGGACCTCTTCTCGACCCTGTTGTGATCGTGATTTCTTCATCCTTCTCATTAATGTCACTAAAATTGTCAGATTCAACTTGGACAACCTGAGTTGCGGCTTTAAGAACTGCTTGACTTAAAATTTTGCCTGTCTTAAGACCATTCTATACTATTTCTCCCATTTTATTACTTCCAAAAAGGATTTTCCAACTGCGGATATCATGTTTTGAAAGTAATCTGGCTCTTGAGCTTGAAGGAAGACAATGATTAGCTCGTGGTCATCCATGGGTGGCTTAACCCTAGCTGTTTGCTCTCTCCATCTAGTGGAATATTCCCTGAAACTTTCACTTGGTTTCTTCTTCAGGTTTGAAAGGGAATTGCGGTCTGGGGCAATGTCAATGTTGTATTGGAATTGTTTGAAAAAGGCCTGTGCCATGTTACACAGACATGCCAGCGAGAAGTGTCTTGATCCAAAAACCATTCGGATGCTACTCCCGTGAGGCTTTCCCCAAAATAAGCTATTACCAATTCTTTATTTCTTCCCACATCTCTAAGCTGATTGCAATACCTTTTCAGGTGGGCAAGGAGGTCTCCATCTCCATCATAATTTTCAAATTTGGGAATCTTGAAACCAGGCGGCACGTGGACATCGAGGAATATACATAGATATTTGAAGGCAACACTCTTTTGACCCGCCAATCCTTGCATGTTTTCAACCGTTGTTCTAAGATTTTTTACCCATTGGGTCATTTCTTCCGGTACCATCTTTTCGGTGGGTTTCTCAATCTTTGAAGGAAGATCAAATAGGTACGAGTGGTATTCAAGAGAGTGGAATTGCTCTTGATGTGTAACAAATTGTGACTCAGTTGTTTCAAAAGAAAGACTTATAAAGAAGAAAGAGAATATTTTTTGGATTTTGATTTTTCTTCAACATTTTTGCAAAAGAAGAAAGATTTTTGCTTTTGACTTTTATTTATTTATTTTGAAATTTCGAAAGAAAAACTTCTAAAGAAGAAAGAAAAATATTTTATTTGCATATATGGATTCTTATTCTGAAGTTAGGAAAGAAGTACTTCTAAGGAAAAGGTAAATATTTTTGAATCTCGAATTTTCTTTTCAATTTTTGAAAGAAGAATGAAAATATTTTTTGAAATTTCGAAAGAAACTTCTAAAGAAGAAAGAAAAAAATTTGTGGATTTTGGATTTTTTTTGAATTTTTGAAAGAAATACTTCTAAATAAAAGGGGAGATATTTTTTGAATCTTGACTTTTCGAAAGAAGAATGAAAATGTTTTATGTTTTTTTGGGATTTCGAGGATATTAGAAGAAAATATTTTTCTTTCGGATTTTTAAAATGAGGGCTCAAAGAGAAACTTTTCTAAAGAATAAATTCTTCTTTTTGAATTTTTGAAAACTAGGGTTCTTAAAAAAACTTTTCTAAAGAAATAAAGGAAGAATTTTTGGTTTTGGTTATGTTTTTTTTTTTTGAAATGGAGTAAATATTCAAACTCTTTTTTTTTTGAATTTTTGAAGAAAATGCTTTAGAAGAAGAAAGGGAAATTCTTTTGGTGTTTTTTATTTTGATTATCGTTTTATTTTTGAAAGAGAAGCTTTTAAAAAATTCATTTGCTTTTGATTTGAATTTGAAAATATTTTATTTGAATTTTCATTCGTTTCCACTTTTTCTTAATAAGAAAGAAATAATATTTTTTGGATTTCAAAAGTCGCCTCTTAATTTCGAAAGAGGGACTTTTAAGAAAATATCTTAAATTTGAAAAAACAAAAATATATATATTTCTTACTTATTTACAAAAGTACTTTTAAAGAAAGCATTTTATTATCCCTTTTTTGAAATTTCTAAGGAAAGATTTCTAAGGAAAGAGCTAAAAGAAAATATTTTTGGATTTTTTAAATTTGGGGTCGGAACCGATGAGGTTTGGCTATGTATCTCACATAAAGTGAGAATCAGACCCCCGTTGTTCGGGCAAAACAATTTATGAAAACCGAAATATTATTGAAAAACTCCTATTTGTTTTTCTCTTTTTTTTTTGTTTTGTGTTTTTTTCTTTTTTTTTTTTGAAAAAATCCGGCAGCATTTCGGTGCTATTTGAGCATTGGTTTTACAAATGATTAATCTCATTAGCTCTAGTACCTTTTATTCTCTCAAATTTCCTCTTTATTCACAAGCCGGTCACACATGCAAATCCAAAGCAAATAAATGCGCAAGTAGCACGTAATATGCATCAGGATAGTCTTTTATTTTGGGTTACCTGTTCTAGACGGACCCAACCCCTGTGTTGAGTCCCCTAAGTCAAACGCATGATCCAAATAAGCGTTCCTACTAGGGATCTGACATAAGGTCAAGTTATTCTAAGTTAAAAACCTTGGTATTGGGTCTAGACTGTGCACCCGAGCAGAAAACTCGAGTCGAGGAGGGGGCTACGTACCGGGAACCAAAAGGCCATCCGGCTTAGTAACTTGTCCGGCCTCTTTCATATTTTCAGGTATGACACTAACAGAATAGGGAGTCTCAACCAGTAATCACATCTCCGGAGGTGAGAAGTGAAGGATTTCGTAGCAGTTTATATGTACAATTCATCCTATATCAAAGCGGTAAACCATTTAGCACCTAGCATGGAACATGTAGGAAAACCAGAAGAAGCCAGATATAACAGTTATTCTAAGCTCGAATTCTTGAACCCTGAACTATAGATTCTGGGACCATCATCCCCAGCAGAGCCGCCAGAGCTGTCACACATTCTTTTTTACATGGCAACCCCGAAGGATGACACGTATAATGGGAGTTTTTCCAATTGAAGTGACATTATTCGAAATGTGATTAATTATTTATTTATGAGTCGCCGCTTGGGATAGGTTTGGCTTTTGGTGTCCCAAGTCACCGGTTTATTGTAGGATCCCAAATCGAGGAAATTTTTCGACTGCCCAATTGGAGTCTGCGAACCAGAAATTCTTGAGTAAGGAATTCTGTTGGCCGAGGGAAGGTGTTAGGCACCCCAGGATCCCGCGGTTCTAGCACGGTCGCTTAAACTATTATAAATGGCTTTGTATATGATTTTAATACATGTTTCATTCTATAGTGCAATTTTAAATTATTTACCGCTTATATTTAGTTTTAGGAATATTGCAACGTTATCAAAATGCACCCGTGATTTTTGACATATTTTAACATCGTTGAGATTTGGATTTGCGTCACATAAATACACACCCGAATTTAGGAAGATAAATTATTAAAATAACGCGCCTAAAGCAACTACGCATATTTAATTTTGCGAGGGCCAAGGATATTCAACTAAATGGCACGCCTCAAATTCTAAAGATTGAAAGTCAATTAAGTGAGGGTCATGGGTTTTGAGATTTTATTTGATATGGCAAACCTCAAATTATTTCAAAAGATTTTATTATTCGAAGTTTTTATACTCGGATTACATGAAATATAGCCCAATTTGGAAATTATATGTTGCGACTACTCACTTCTACGCATATTCATACATCAGCAATTTCATTTGGCTTACTCAAATATATGCCTCAAAAGAATGCCTACATCTTTGCTAATGTTCATATCCTTGCTAATATATTTTGAGCTTCACTATTACATACCAATTATATACAACTTGACGAAACTAATTTAAGTAACATTTATTCGATGTAAATAAGAAGACAAAATAATCAATTGAGCATCACCTCAATAAATATCAACGAGAAAATAAAGGGGAACAAACTGTCACCTAGGCCTCTTTGGTTTAAAGTCCAGATTATCAATTTATACATTCTTAACATGAAAATCCATCAATCTAAAGTCCAAACAAAGTAAATCTACCAAGCATATCTGAACATTATAAGCATAATAACAAAGCATAATATTTATTATTGGACATGAAAAGGTAAGAGAATTAAACCTTTCATTAAACACTTCTACTTCGATATTGAACTATAGGAGTTTAGAGCAGAGACCCCGCAACACAACTCCGCGAAAACAACCAGAACGCAGCTAGAAATCGCAAAACAAATCCAAACAGAACCAGGATCGGAAACCTTGGATGCGATAACCTCGACGGAGCCGCAAACCTAACCGGAAAACCTCGATCAGTAGCTAGCGACGACGAACTCCAAACTCAACTTCGAAATTTGATTGGGTTGGAACAGGGCAGCAGCAAGCTGCTTAGGTTGGTTTTTTGATACTGTTTTCCTGATTATGTTGCTGCATTTTCCAGCCAAGGTTTTGCAGCTTCTGGCGTTAAGAAGACAGGCAGTGTTGGAATTGGAGTTGATGGCTGCCTATAAGTTGATGAAGAAGACGACCGAATGGAGAAGAAGAGGAGCTCTTTGTTTGTTATTTGCGGCTGATTCTCTGTAATAGAGTGTAGGGTCCTTATATTTTAGGTGTAGATAGTATTATATAGGATATGGATTACGTTAGAGGTATGAGCCTACGGATTATGGACTAGGAAATGAGCTTGAGTTATGTGGGGTTGGGTAGGAAAATTATGGTTTGGGCTAGTTTGGTTTTAAAAATGACCCATTTGCTTAAATTAAAATCTCATTGCAATTAAATCCTTATTCTCTTTTCTTTTCTTTTTTAATTAACAATCATAAAAATTAAAAATTCTAAATTAATCGATTTTTTGAAGAAATTAAAACTCCTTATTTAATTTTTAACATTGAAACAACTACTTAACTTAAAACTAAAGAAAAATGCTAATTTAAAGACGAAGATAAATATGTAAAAATGACGCTTTTAAAGGATTTTTCTATGATTTAAAAATGTTAATAACGCATGAAATGAAAATAAAGAAAGAAAAATTCCTTAAATTTATAAAAATTATTTTTGGTCCATTTTTAGGAGTTGTTATCATGTAGGGCAAAAATCACGTGCTCACAATGACTTTCCATTGCCAATTAGTGAACTCATGGTTGATGCTACAACAGGGCATAAAGCTATGTCATTCATGGATGGGTCCTTCGGATACAATCAAATCAAAATTTCACCAAAGGATGAAGAGTGTACTGCTTTCCGAACTCCAAAAGGGATATATTGCTACAAAGTGATGCATTTCGGTCTGAAGAATGCCGTTGTCACCTACCAACGTTCAATGTAAAACATCTTTGATGACAAACTTCATAAGAGGTTTGAATTCTACATCGATAACTTGGTGGTAAAATTGAAGAATAGGCGTCATCACATTGAAGACCGTCGAATTGTTTTTGAACGGTTAAGAAAATTCGACTTGAATTTGAATCCACTCAAGTGTATATTTTGAGTTACCTCAGGAAATTTCTTGTCTTCAGTGTGCATCATCATGGAATTGAAGTTGATCCAGCAAACATTGACGCCATTTAGAAAATTCCCAAGCCAATGGACTTGAGAGAGCTTCGAAGTCTCCAAGGAAACTTAGCATTCATCTGGAGGTTCATCTCTAATCTAGCCGAATTGTGTCAACCCTTCACTAATTTATTGAGGAAGGATATCCCTTTTCATTGGGATCAGTCACGTCAAAATACTTTTGAAAATCATCAAAAAATACTTGCTGAATCCACCTGTGTTAGGGGCGCCAATGCTTGAGAAGCCATTCATACTCTACATCGCGGGCACATGAACGTTCACTTAGAGCATTGCTTGCTCAAGAGAATAAGGATGGAAAGGAACAAGCCTTGTACTACCTTAGTCGAATTTGATAGGAGCTGAGATAAACTATAGGCCTGTTGAGAAAATATGTTTAGCGTTACTTTATGCAATAAAGAAGCTAAGGCATTATTTTGAAGCATACACCATCAAACTCATCTCTCAAACAGATCCCATAAAGTTCGTGATGGCTCAACCTGTTCTTTCTGGACGCCTAGCAAAATGGTCCATATTGTTTAACCAATATGATATCACATACACATCTCAAAAAGCTGTGAAAGGACAAGCACTAGCCAATTTTCTGGCTGATCACCCTCTTCCGGCGGAATGAAATCTTTCAAATAAGTTTCTAGATAAAGACGTTTTGTTCATCTAAGAGTTTCCACCATGGACAATGTTCTTTGATGGATTTGCACGTCGTAACGGTGTAGGGCAAGGTGTGGTGTTGATATCTCCAGAAAGACAAGTTTTCCCATTCTCATTTGTTTTAGGTGAATCATGCTCCAAAAATGCCGCAAAGAACCAAGCTTTGACCGTCGGTCTCAAAATGGCATTAGAAATGAAGATTCTACAGTTGGAGATACATGATGACTCTAAGCTGATCATGAACCAACTTTTAGGGAGTTATGAGGTAAAGAAGGAAGATCTACTGCCATTCCATGAATACTCCTTTGGTTTACTTGAAAAATTTGACTGAGTGTTCTTAAACCACGTCCCAAGAGAAAAAAATCACAAGGCCAATGCTTTGGGTAACTTGGCCACGACGATGGAACTTGGAGAGAATAAGTCAACAAAGGCATATGTGTGTCATCGATGGGTTATTTCTAGACTTCCAAATCTTCAAATCAACAAAATCCATCATACGTCTGTTCGAGTAATTGAAGAACAAGATTGGAGGCAACCACTGATAGAGTGCATTGAACATGGTAAATTACCTGAAGATCCGCGACAAAGAACTGACATCAAATGAAGTGCACTACGATTCATCTTCTACAAAGGGACATTGTTTCACTGCTTTTTTGAAGTACTATTCTTGTCATGTCTTGACAAAGAAGAAGCCCACCAAGCGATGGAGGAAGCACATTATGGCTCATGTGGAGCACACCAATCTGGTCTAAAGCTCCATTTTCGCATCAAGAGGATGTGCTACTACTGGGCGACAATGGTGAAAGATTGCATGGATCATGCCAAAAGATGTCAAGCGTGTCAATTTCATGCCATCTACATCCCCCAACCTCCAGAGGCTCTTTACCCAACTTCAGCTTCATGGCCATTTGATGCATGATGACTTGAAGTTGTTGGAGCACTTCCAATGTCATCAAAGGGAAAAATGTACATATTGGCCGCTACGGACTACTTCTCTAAATAGGTGGAAGCTATTCCACTCAAGGCGGTAAAAAAGGATACAATTGTTGATTTATCAAGTCATATGTAATTTTTAGGTACGGCATACCAAGATATATAATCACTGATACAGGAACGCTATTTGATAACAAGCTCGTAAATAGTCTATGCGAGAAGTTCAGTTTCAAACAACATAAGTCTTCAATGTATAATGCACCTACCAATGGCCTTGCTGAAGCTTTTAACAAGACGCTTGGTAACCTTTTGAAGAAAGTTGTTGGAAATAATAAGAGAGGCTGCATGAGAGAATTGGTGAAGCTTTATGGGCATACCAGAAAACCTTCAGAACTGCGACATAAGCAATTCCTTACTCTTTGGTATATGGCATAAAAGCTGTCCTGTCGTTGGAGCAACAAATTCCATCATTGCAGATAGCAATCCAAGAAGAAGTCACGTTCGAAGAGAATGCTCAACTTCGCCTAGTAAATTTAGAGGCACTGGATGAGAAAAGATTGGAAGCGACACAAAAATTGGAATGCTATCAAGATCGACTAGCTAGAGCCTTTAACAAGAAAGTGCGGCCACGATCATTCCAAGTGGGAGACTTAGTCCTAGCTATTTGACGACCCATAATCCTCAACAAATGCATAGGCGACAAGTTTACCTCAAATGGGATGGGCCATATGTTGTGAAAGAAACGTATTCAAGTAGCGCATACAAAATTGTCAATAAGGATGATCTTAGAGTTGGTCCGATCAATGAAAAATTTCTGAAGCAATACTTCCCATAAAAGTCAACTACGCTCCTCAACGTACAAGCATAAACTACAAGTCATGACGCTCCTTGATGCATGAGCCTAAACAGCACGTTGCTGCACTCCTGGCCCGCATGAGTCTAAATTATGTACGACCCAAAAAAATAGTCTGCTAGGTTGAAAACCTTGAAAGAGGCGACCTAGGCAAAACAAAGTCGGCTAGGTTGAAAACCTCACAAGAGGCAGCCTAGGAAAAAATCAATACCTAAAAAAAAGAACAAACACCCCTTTAAACTATGATATGACTTGATCTTCTTCACCGAGGTACGTAGGCAGCTTAAAGTTTTATTCTAAGTTCAGTCGCATGAGTCTTAAAAAACTAAATGTTTTGCATCATCGGATCATTGCATTAATTCTTTCAATTGTAGAGGCACATATCTGGGAGGAAAAGATACGATTATATTTGAAGTATGAAAGGTGTTATATTTCTTCAATAGTACAAATGTTTATACATAAAAAAATATAGAGACAAAAGGAATTAGACTTTTCCTATACAAAAGCCTAAGCCATGAAAATTATCCTAAACTAGGCTTTGTGGCCGACTCGTATTGAATGCTTCTTCCAAGTTCATATAATGTTTCCACATTTTAATACACTATCCTCAATGCCTCGTATATAAGAATTCATCTCTCTTGAAAAACCTTATATCACCATAGGAGCTGCCATTGATATACTTTAAGATCGTTAACAAATCAAGTGCAGCAGTTGGTGAAGGGGTGACTCCGCATCTTGTATTATATCTCAGGCTGATATCTGGACTCGTTGAACTTCTTCGCAAGTCGGCGAAAGAAATAAACAAAGAGATAAGATTCGTGATGATAGTCGAATCCATTACAAGGCTATAGAACTAACTTCCAAAATATTTGTTAGGCTAACTAAGAATGAATGAAGCTTCATCTTCAACAAGATTATAGTTCTCGACGTCCAAATTTCATAGGATCAAACTGTTGGTGATTTCTATGCTCCTAGTTCAAGATACAATTTTTTCAGGCTAAAAGCACGCAAACCTAAAAGTTCTCTGCGGTCAGTTTGACTTTCAATATTTTTGTTTTTCTAGTCCGAGAAGAGTTCGGGATGGAATTTTTATGTGTTGCACCTCTAAGAGTTTTCTTCCCAACGGCACAAACATATTGTAATTATGATACTCGTAGCTGAAGATACAATTATTTTCACTAAAGGTACGCAAATCTGAAAGTTCACTGCATTTAAGTCGTAGTCGCAAATTTTCTATTCAGCCATGAAATTTATAGGTACTGCATATCTCTGAGTTTTCTTTGTAACGATACAAACGGATTGTCATTCCGATAGTTGTAGCTTGAGATATGAATTTTTCCACCACAACGCGCAAAGCTGAAAAGAAATTTCGCGGACAGATGGGTCAAGTTTAGAAAGTTGTTGTGGACAATATGCTAGGAATTCTTCTATGATATGTTGAATACTTCATTGTATTTTAGTCTTCTTTCCAATGGCATAAATGGCTCACGATTTGGACATCCCTAGCTTGAGATATATACATTTTAATGATAGTATAGAGTGCTGTAAAGTTAAAATGTCAGATATATATATACTAGCTTCAAAAGTCAACTCCGACTAATCCTCAAGGAATTTATCCGTGAATTCTTTAAAGGATGTAACTTTTCAAGTATTGATTCTTTAAAAGCAAGAACCTTCAGATTTCATCGCTCCTACATCAAGGAATTAATAATTTTGCAAAGGTTCAATAAGCACTAGCCCGCCAAGGATGAAATATGGTCGCTCGAGCTCCAAGCCTCTTTCTTGCCAAGTCGCAAGGCTGAGCTGAAACATGTTCTCGCTCTTATGTCGCAAAGTGAGGATATGGCTCGTCGATCAAGCTTTTGGAATACTCTAAATGTCTTCCATCAAGCTGCAAGAAGGGATGTACCATGTTGTTGTTGTACTCTCTTGAAAAGCTGCAAAAAATAGAAAAAGATTTTGGAGCCCTCGGTACCAACAAGATGACACTTTTGTAGATACGGTGCGAGCAGCATGATGATCAGCCTGATTAATGGATATTAGTGCCATAGCACGATGATTCTGCTTCTATAAAAACGATACTAGTGATACGAAACTGTTGATCCCAAATGATTGATTGGTTCCACTGACACAAAGCTTTGATTCAGCAGAAAGTATTAGTGTCAATGACACAGAGCTTCAATGCGGATGGTGAGCATTGTGACATGCACTTCTCTGTCAAATATTTATGGATTTATCATCCCCTTCTTCTCATGATGCATATTGGAGAACTCACCATGTATATCATCCCCGAGCCTACAACAAAAATAAAGGGGAAAGAAGTATGTTGCCCGAACAATTCTCGTGATTTCGGCGCTTGATCGATCAAAGATTGGTTGCGTTTGCTTCAAAAGAGCTGGAGCTTCGAATTTTATAGATGTTTTCTATCAACAAGTTTCCTACCAACAGTGTAAACATGTCGTAGTTTGGATGCTCCTATGTTGAGATATGCATTTTTTTTAGCAAGAGCATGCAAAGCTGAAATGTCGAGCACGATAGAACATATATAAAGTTTATGAATCTCACTTGGGATAATACAACGCGAATTTAAATTTTTGGTATATTATAGTATTTCGAGTTTAGTGCCTGTAGCCGCAAACCCCTTGTGATTCTGACGTTCCTACACCAAGATATGAATTTTCTGTTAAGACGCGCAAAGTGAAACAAAAATTAAAAACATTACCTAAGATAGTACAGAAGGATTTTTGCTCCAATTCTTGAATATGTTACATCCCTCAGTTTCTTATTTTAGAAAATCAAGCGGCTTGTGCTTTCGATGCTCGTACACCATAGATTCCTTTTGTGAGAGTGCGTGACGCTGTCAGCTTTACAGGGCAGGTGAGTAGATAATGATTTTTGAAATTTAACTCCAGCTGAGCTAGAAGGAGTTTAGATCTGATTTTTTTAAAACTTTTGCCCCACCCTAAGTCTGCTTTCTATAAAATCAGGCCGCAAATTATTATGACTCCCCTATGGCGAGATGTGAATATTTCACTGCAAGTGTGCAAAGGTGGTAGATAGCTTCTCTCCAAGAATTTTGCACTGGGAAAACATACACCAAAGATGGCTTCTTAAATAGGTGTGAGTTGAATTGGTCGAGTTGTTTCTATATTAAGATACACTGCATGTTATGACAAAGTTAATGATGAATGTTATACAATATATACCAAGTTTGGAATAGGATCTAACAAAGTGTGAGTTATACGTGAACAAAACAAAAAGTTAGCATCCTAGAAGAAGAAAAAAACGTTACCTTTCCTTACAAGGTCAAGAAATTTTTTTCCTTGTTTGCTCTTGGTAAAAAAGCAAAATATGCCTGGCATGAGCTAAACATGGAAATTTGTCTATAATTTGCAAGGATTTCTTGATAGTTTGTAATTGCTACTTTCAAACCAAATTACGTTGCACGCACATGTTCAACAACTGAAGTATTAGAAGGTTAATTTTTGCTTTGAGCTTGTATTTGACAATTCACATAAATATGCAAATGGATAAATGCTAGTATTTGACCGGTAGAAGTCACCACAAGTGATGAAACAAAAAATATTAAAGTTCGTCAGTACTTCAAGTCTCGTCATTCATTTCAGCAAGCTTACACTTCGACAAATCTTGAAGTATGTGGCATCTGTAGAAATATAAAATTTATTCATCTAATCCATACATAATTTGGATTAAATTCAATTGGGTAAATAATTAATTTGGGCTTTACAAGTTAAATTAGTCTACTTATTATTTTCGAGTCCAAGGTTCTCTTCATCTTAAAGCCCAGACTCGTACCATGTATCAAGTAACATGGCATATCTAGTCAAATTCAAATCCAACAAGATGATGCCACGTATTAAATGATGTGGCAATTCAAGTCAAAAAGTAAGAACCAACCACAGGTCGCCAAATAACAAAAATAACATGGACCAATTAGAATCAAGCAAGAGAGTTCATATGTAGTTGGACTGTCCATTCTCTACATCTATAAATAGAGGGGTTTACATAACTCTCAAGGGACATTCAGAGTTGGAGAAGAGCATTCTGCAATTGGTGAAGGCATCCACAAATAGAGAGATCAATCTTCAAGTGCTTAGTTCTTCAACAAAGGAGTGATCAACGGAGTTTTTTCCGGAGATCAACCCATAAACAAAGTGCTGCTCGACGTTCTTGGCAATTAAATATATCACAAGGAGGTCTGCATCATCCTGCGATTAAGCCCTCGAATCACAGAAAATTTTAAAGAGGAGAATGAAGGGATACATTGAATTATACTCACAAATATTTATCAATAAAATTACTTTTTCTTAATATTATTTTTATTGCATTTTATTTTTCATCTTATGAAAATTTGTTGCAAACAGTACCATAAATTAAAAATATTAAATGATTATAATTAAGTAAAAATAAATGCATGGCAAACATATATTATGCATCTAATATTTCATTTGCTTTGAATTTAGATATTATAATTTAATTTTTGGTGTCTTTTATGTATTTATAAGATCACACGAAGGGAAAATTCAAAAAAGTCTACATTTTCGCAGAATCAATGTAGATATAATTAAACAGTAGATAATAGAATGGAAATAAAGAAGTCATATAAGTAATAGAAACAAACAGAGCAATTTGGTATGCTAAGCATATGCAATATGCTGGAGGGAATTAGTCAAATTACCCTCGGTTTATTGTATATGATATAACTTTACATTTTTCTACGAAATTGTTTCCATAATTAGAAATATGTACTCCTCGGGACAAATGTTTAGCTGATTTTGTGACAGTTATATTAGGTATGGCTATCAAATGTGTGACATCTAGACCCTCTAATTTGATTTAAAGGATAAAAGCAACAACAAACTAAATAGTTTTCTACAAGTGTGCCAAGAGAGGTTAAGATGTACACAGTCTTATCCCTACTCCTAGAAGAGCAGAGAGTTTGTTTCCGATAAACCCTCGACTAGAGAACGGCTGAAAAGAAAAAAGTAATTGCAACAAGTAGGAATAACAACAACAACAATAACAACAACAAAAAAAAAAATAAAATAAGATTGAATCTAAGAATGCAATCAAACTCTAGGTGGTAATAGTCATCTATGTATAAAAGATAAAATACTAACAGTAATGCTAGCGAACTGAGTAAGACAAAGAGAAACGCTCGACTACCTATGAACCTTCTACCCTAATCTTTGACCACCACACCCTCCTATCCAAGGCCATATACTCAGTCAGCTCCAGCTGCGCCATGTCTCTCCTAATAACCTCTCCCTAAGACTTCCTAGGCCTACCCCTACCCCTCCCGCTATCCATTGAGGCTTACCGCTCGCACCTTCTAACTGGGGTTTCTATATTTCTCCTCTTAACATGCCCGAACCATCTCAACCTTGCCTCCCGCATCTTATCTTCCATAGATTCCACTCCCACCTTTTTTCAAATAACTTTATTTCTAATCTTATTCAACCGAGTATTGCAGACGTGTGATTTTGACCATACCCGAGATTTTATATATTATAGCATTTAAATACTTAGTTTAGGTCAAGTATAGTTATTTCAACTAATTTTTGCTCTTTTATTTTATTTCTTCACAAAATAAAAATTACAAAGGTTTAGTATACATCAATTCATGAACAATGCAACAAATGGAGGTTTAGTGTGAACGGATCAAAGGTATTTCCAAAGACTGACAAAGAAAGTGGTTAACTAGTGACAAGCAATGTCCTCCAAGCAGAAATCAAAGTTATCATGGAAACTGATGGAGCCATAGACCTCAAGGCCAAGGCCAATGATTTAAGTCAGGAAAGAACAACATGCGCACTGAGTGGATGACAATTGATGTGCTTTGAGATTCATGAGAAACACAAAGGTTCAGTACATGTCAATGCAAGAGCACAATGCAACAGATGAATGGTATTGTTTTTGAATGGATCAAAGGTATCTCCATGATAAAGGTGATAGAGAAAACCGGTCAGTCAATAAACATGCGAGGTCTTTTGAGTTAAAACCGAAGTTACCATAGGGAGTGAAGGAGCAATCGCCCTAAAAGTTCAATGCCACAAACCAATCACTATGCTTAATTTCACAAGTTTTATTTGATTGAAATAGGGGTAGAAAATTTTGTTTGTTTCAGAGAAACCCTCCATAAGGAAAAGCAAGCACCAAACAGGTCTGACCGTAAATTCTCTGGACCCCGCTGGAAAATGGGACCGAGTTTAAAATTCAAAACAATCATGAGTAGCAAAATCTAGCGTAAATGTACCCCAAAGGAATAAAAGTTGGCTTCAAGGCTTGCATGCTTGAAATACGATTAAATTAGGAGTTCTCAAGACCCTCTTGAATAATGGAACTTAGTTTTAACACTTCAATTAGATAACGAGATTTAACGTAAATTCCGCTGCAGGGAAGGATAATTTAGCCTTAAAGTTGTCACTCTTAAGATAAGACTTGATTTTTGGTTTTCAGGACCTTCCTGGATAATGAGATGTAGTTTTGAAACTTTCTTAGATAACAAGATTTAGCGGAATTCATACTTTTGAAGGTATAATTTAGATTTAAAACAATCATTTAACTAGGAGTTTTTAGGACCATCTTGGATAATGGAATCTAGCTCTCAAATTCTTAGTGATATTTGGTAACATGATTCAGTAAATACAAAGATGTGCCCAGCTACCAAACTGGGGAAGAAATTGTTTTTTGTTTTGTCTATTTTGTTGAAATCAGGAGTCCACCTGGAGAGCAAGGGAGAACAACACCAGTTAAAAGGATAAGCAATTCAAGTATCTGTAATCATGAACCCCACCTGGAGAACAAAGCAATTCAAGTGTTGGTAATCAGGAGCTCACCTGAAGAACAAAGTAATTCAAGTGTCGGTAATCAGGAGCCCACCTGAAGATCAAAGCAATTCAAGTGTCGGTAATCAGGAGCCCACCTGAAGAATGAAGCAATTCAAGCTTTGGTAATTAGGATCCCACCTGAAGAACAAAGCCATTCAAATATTGTTAATCCGGAGCTCACCTGAAGAACGATGGGAAAAATCAGTTAAGTGACCCTCCATTAAATTCGACGAAGCAAAGTTCGAACCCAGCAATAAGTCCAGCTCCAAACTCCCAAAAACTACACCAGACCATTGTGCAAATCAGCTCAAAATCTCCACCCAAATCTAGTCGAGTTGGGTCTGTTCAGTTCCGTTCGAGATTCCCGCACTGTCGCATTTTCTGTTCGGGTTCAGGTTTTGTTAATCTTCCTTTGCGAGTAATTCAAAAGCCTTATTATGGCTTCTTCAGTTTTCCGCCCTTTTTTCCATTAAAATGTTAAAATAGAGTGGTTTATTGGCTATGTCGTTAGATCAATGCAAGAGTATCTTAATAATTTATTTACTGTGAATTCTCTGTTTCAATTTATCTCTTTTATTTCATTCTTACATAACTAAATTGGCATCCAAAACATCACATGATAATAGTCTGGAGCTATGGGTTATTTGAGTGTTATAATGTTCTGCGTCTTAAGAAGCTAATATAGTTGAATATTATTTTGTTGAATATCTTTTTTGTTGAATTTTGTGAAACTAATTCAGCAGTCAGTGAGTGTTAAATTTGTTCAATGGTTGAATATGCTTTTGTTGGTTCTATGTTTTGCGTGATATACGTCACGCCATTTGATTGGTAAGATTTGTGTTGCATTCATCGTATTGCTTCGATTTTTGTCATTTTTTGGCAAGTTATGGTACTAGCCATATCTAGAGCAGTTTGACTCATTTTGTTTTGAGCTATCAGCCGGTTAAGCTGTAAATAACTCATACTAGTTTTATAATATTGAAAATGTTATGAAATAATATAAAAGACAAGAACAATATAGAGAGAATAGGGAGAGAGAGAGGAGTATTCTTATTGATACTTGGGATCATTTACAATGGGGTAAGACCCCTCTATTTATAGGAAGATAAATGACTTAGCTTCAAACTAAAACTCTTAGACATTCACTCTAAATAGAGTTCTATTTATAACACTCCCCCTTGAATGTCTATTCAACAACGTGCCTCGTTAAAACCTTAAAACCAAAACCCAATGGGAAAAATTAAAGAGAAGGAAAAAGAGTACACATGTTTGAATATGCGCCTATTGGTTGCCTCGTTAAAAACCTTGCAAGGAAAACCCAGTTGGGACAAAACCTTGTAAGGGAAAAAGAGTGCAACGCGCATTAACTCCCCCTGAATAGAGCATCAACTCACATCCTTTAGCATTTGCATTCCAATCTTGTGCATCATCTTCAAAACGATCTTTGATAGAGATTTGATAAATAAATCAACCATATTGACTTGAATAAATATTCCGCACCTTGAAATCATCATTCTTGATAGATATGAACATCTTCATATAATGTCGCGGAATGACTCTTCAATATCTTCTTAGATGTATTCTCAATGCCATCATGCTTATAGTTATAGCAAGATACATATGTACACAAATTGTACTTAGGATGTGGTACTTCAGGACCAAGAATTGCATATGCTCCAAGCAACTTAAATCTTTCCAGTTAAGTCATATAAGCCATAGATGCATATCAAGTTTTCATGTCATGCCAGACAAATAGATATCGAAAACGAAAACTGATCACACATACCTTTGACTTTACACTTTCAAGTATTTGAACTACATGTCCAAAACTACATGTCTTTCATATGGAATCAATTCTACTTGAATTGTATCTCTTCCATTTGGCCAATATTTTTATTTGTATTCGACAAACATAAGATCCTCATCGATATTTAGCGCTATCATAGATGTCGTCGACAATCATTTTATATCGGTTTCAGTCAATTTTCATAAAGACATAACATGGAGATCTCTTCATTCATATATCAGGTACCTGAATCTCTCATGAGATTTTATGAAGTGTTATATCATGTGATCTTCTGGATCATTTGCCTCCTTATTATAATCACTTTGATCATTTCCTCATCTTCTTTATTAAGAAGTTCTTTTGAAACCGATTTGTCTATACGCTTCAAGCGTATCAAAGACTTTGTCCTTCTAAGACTTAATATGAGCATTTGCAGTGAGAATATAGTTACATTCTTTGGGTCAGCAAATGCGTATAGCATGCTTTGCAATATGTTGCAATTGAATTATCCCTTTTATGAACTTCAGGTTCACATCATGATATTCGAGGATCTACATATACAAATGATAATTCATCCCATGTAACCTTTTCTCAATTGTTCATCATGTCTCCCCCTCATGTTAGAAAAGCTAACTTGTTTCCTCAACTTTAAGAAATCATCTTTGTGCATTATCATGTCAATATACACAGCACATTAATAATAAGATGAAATTGTTTGGTTCCTGACCCTGAACCACTTGTGAGGGGAGAATGTAATATACTCTCATATACAACGTATATCAAACTGATATATATAACTTTGTTCTCATAAGAAACAATTTAGCTATTAAGTGGAGGCACTCAATAATTATCTTGCTAAACCAACTTTGATATAAACCAACTTATCAAGATGAACTATCTTGAGTAGAAAATCTGGAAATTATACTCGAAGTTAGATTACTGAGCAATTTACCTCGCAAGCACCGGCCAGGCTGCGGGTCAATAACAATCGCACATGTAACCATATCATAGATGCATCATATGTGGTATACATGCAGGTGAATGGGCCCATATTCACCTTTGGTATTTTCAGAATTTATGGGCTTCAACCCGAACTCTTTAGTTGGTCAGTTCATTAATGAGAACAAGTGATACAAGAGAATTCGTAAAGAACTTTCTAGTTCTTTAATATTCACCCATGTGAATTCTCTATTATTGCACATCATACTTAAAATGAGATGGCTAACCCGAATTCCAACTGAATAAATTATCAATATTGGTAAACTTCAAATTTACACCATGACATGTGCATTTATCAATAAACTTCAGGTTTATTATGACATGGGTTTTTATACCAATAGATATCCACTTTATTGTGGCATTCTTTTATTTGTGTAGTACAAACTGGAGAATAAAGCGGGTAGCTTTTCATATACAAATTATCCCGCTACAAGTTGTAGTAATAGAACATATCAAATCTTTCCTCTATTTATAGTCTCAATATAATCAGCGCTTTCGCGTGTACTTTGGAAACTGAATAAGTTTCTTTGAGACTTACTACAGGACAATACTCAATTGTGTTTCTCCAACATAGTAATAATTGGCTCTTCTAGAGCTCTCAATTAATTTTGTACTACCACAAATTCATCAACATCCATGTGGTGAATATCTTTCTTAAAGAGAAAGTTATACCATTATGGTCATGTCAAACTTATATGCAAGATAGGTTTCTTGCATTATCGTTGTCCTTTAATAGTCATATTTCCAAAATACTTTGGCGTACAATAGGTACGTGACCAACGATCATTCATGCCATATATCATCTCAAACCTCCTTCTAGGGGTGAGTGTGGTATCATCTCAAACCTCCTTCTAGGGGTGAGTGTGGTATATTCTATACTAATTTCATGTTCATATTCTTCCAATAATGAATATGTATTCGTGAATCAGATGTTGTCACATCCACTGCGGGGATATGTGATTTTGTTATCCTTTTCAAATCTGTAAATGCGTCTGGCATTCGATTTGCTACTCTTTGCAAATGGATAATATTTTGCGCCTCTTTTTCACAAATAGAGGTATGTGGATCAAGATGAGATAATGATGCATTTTTCCACAAAATTTCCCGTTTGGTTTCACCAACTTCTCCCCCTAATTTTGGGAAAAGTGTCTCATCAAATTGACAGTCTGCAAATCGTGCAGTGTACAAATCCCCTGTCAATGTTTCGAGGTAGCGAATAATGGAGGACGACTCAAACTCAACATATATTCCTAACCTTCTTTGCGGACCCATTTTGGTGTGGGATGGCGGTGCTATAAGCACATATACTGCGCATCCAAAGATTCTTAAATGGGATATATTAGGTTCATGACCCAAAACCAATTGCAACGGGGAATATTTGTGTCAATTCGTCAGTCAGAGACGAACTAGCATTGCTGCATGCAAAATGGCGTGACCCCAAGCCGAAGTGGGCAGCCGACATGCTGCATGAAAAATGGCGTGACCCCAAGCCGAAGTGGGCAGCCGACAAACTAGCATTGCTGCATGCAAAATGGCGTGACCCCAAGCCGAAGTGGGCAGCCTTGTTTTCATGAGTAAATGAGGTATTCAAGATTATACTCATGTATTGTCTCAATCTGATATCCATTTTGAATGATATCTTTAAAACTCAACAAGTTCCTTTTAGACTTGGAGGAGAACATTTTGACTGATATCATTAAAACTCAACAAGTTCTTCTTAGACTTGGAGGAGAACATTGCATTCTCTAAAATATCGTTCCTTTAGGCAGAGTTATAGTTGCTCTTCAGGAGCCTTTAATCAATTTAATTCCCATAGTTTGCCATACAAAAGAAAATATACGAACATGAGAATAAACAAATTCAATCCGTTTGTTTCATATTTAAACAATATTTTCGAAATCTGCTGAGATTATTCGACTAACTAAATCAGATAGTCGATTATATGTTTTCCATAATCGATTACTTTGCAGTTTGAAAATTTCAGTTTAAGCATTTTCTTAAAACAATCGATTGTCAAACACACACAATCGATTGCTGAACATTGACAATCGATTGTTAAACACACACAATCGATTATTTGCTATTTTGAAAAACTTCAGATCAGTCTTAAGACAATCGATTGTTAAACATAGACAATCGATTATTTGCTATTTTGAAAAATTCCAGATCAGTCTTAAGACAATCGATTGTTAAACATAGACAATCGATTGTTGACTATTTTGAAAAACAGATCACTGTCTTACGACAATCGATTGTTAAACATAGACAATCGATTGTTGAACATTGACAATCGATTGTTGAACATTGACAATCGATTGTTTTGCAGTTTTAATGCGAAATATTAGATAATCGACTAACTGTTAGGTTAGTCGATTACCTCTACTTGAAAATTAAAATATTATTGAAATTTGAGCATATTGAAACATTCTAACGAACTAATACTAACATTATATCATAAACTAACTAATACGAGCAGATACTAATGACTATTAGTTTATTCACTAACTATTACAAATAAGTGAAATAAAATCAAACAACTCCATCTTCTTTCATCACAGATCCATCACCGATTAGGTGGTCTATTTTCCCATCGGGTTGCTCAAAGAAGTCTGCCACATCCGGGTGGGTGATGTCAAAATCGTCGTCAGAGACAAAATTTGTTTCAGGGCCTTTATTCTTTAGAGAAGCTTGATAAAGATCAACCAAATGTCTTGGTACACGGCAAGCTTTTGACCAGTGCCCTTTTCCACCGCAACGATAACATATAGTTTCTGAACGTTTTGCCTTAGGATCCTCATAATCCCATTTCTGTTTTCGGCGGTTATCTCTCCTCGGGGGGTGACGGACATCATGGATATTTCTTCCTTGTCTACGTCCACGGCTATGACCCCGATTACGACCACGACCATGGTTAGATCCATGGCCCTTTTCATGATTGGCATAATGAGAATACACCTTATCTGCTACAGGCAGTGGTGTAGACCCAGTGGGTCGACTTTCGTGATTTCTCATGAGCAGGTCATTATTTTGCTCAGCCACAAGTAGAAGAGAAATCAGTTCAGAGTACTTTGTGAAGCCTTTCTCTCTGTACTGTTGTTGCAGTACCATATTAGAGGCATGAAACGTTGTAAACGTTTTCTCAAGCATATCATAATCGGAGATTTTATCTCCACATAGCTTCAATTTAGAAGTAATTCTGAACATTGCAGAATTATATTCAGAAACAGACTTAAAGTCTTGGAGCCTCAGATGAGCCCAATCATATCGTGCTTGTGGCAGAGTGACCAACTTCAGGTTGTCATATCTCTCCTTTAAGCCTTTCCACAAGATGAGTGGATCCTTGACTGTGAGATATTCAATCTTCAAACCTTCATCAAGGTGATGGCGCAAGAAAATCAAGGCCTTAGCACAGTCTTGGGTGGATGCTTTATCTCTATCTTTAATGGCGTCTCCAAGACCCATAGCATCTAAGTGGATTTCAGCATCCAACACCCATTTCATATAGTTCCTGCCCGAAATTTCAAGGGCAACAAACTTTCTTTTCGTAATGTCAGACATAATCGAAAATCAAACTAGGAAGAGAGAAATACCTTAGTTTTTCTTGAGAACGATTCTTGAGACGGTAGAGTCTCGTGCTGATAACGTGTTATGAAATAATATAAAAGACAAGAACAATATAAAGAGAATAGGGAGAGAGAGAGGAGTATTCTTATTGATACTTGGGATCATTTACAATGGGGTAAGACCCCTCTATTTATAGGAAGATAAATGACTTAGCTTCAAACTAAAACTCTTAGACATTCACTCTAAATAGAGTTCTATTTATAACAGAAAGAGCTAATTACAACTCCATATCTATAATTCACGATTATGATTTCAAAAATTGAATATCCTAGTTTGCTTTAGGCTCCTTCAATATACGAGCGTGGTTGTGTACACGTTTGCGTGACATGATTAAAATTTTAAAAATAAAATCGGAATATACATTCGTGCAACTTTGGGTAAACTTTTGTAACAATAATAAAGCGTGATGAATTATGGACACGTACGTGTGACATGATTTTTTTACGCGCAAAATGAAATGAGTACACGTACGCGTGACTCATTTTAGGATAATTTCTCAATTAAAAGAGGCAAATGCACACAGGTTCTAAAATGAGTAGTTAAATAATTTAACAAGCCAAGATGATTAAAGAGACCGTGCTAGAACCACGGAACTTGAGAATGCCTAACACCTTCACCCGGATTAACAGAATTCCTTACCCGAATTTCTGTGTTTGCAGACCGTAAATAGAGTCAAATTTCCTCGATTTGGGATTTTAGATCGGTTGACTTGGGACAGCATAAATTATCCCAAGTGGCGACTCTGAATTTTAAATAAATAATCCTATTTCGATTGTTACTTAAATTGGAAAAATTCCCTTATACCCCTATCGGGATGTAGAAAAAGGAGGTGTGACAAGTATGGTCGCACATCCACATCCACCTCAACATCCTCATTTTGGCTACGTTTAGCTTCTGGGTATAAGACTTCTTGGCTGGCCAACACTCTGCTCTATGCAACATAGTCAGTCTAACTACACTCTTGTAGAACTTACCTTTAAGTCTCAGCGACACAATATTACCACACTAGACACTGGAAGTGAGCCTCCTTTTCATCTATCCTGCTCCGATACGATACGTGATATCTTCATCAATCTCCCCGTTACCTTGTACTATAGATCTAAGATACTTGAAACTACCTCTCTTGGGGATGACTTGCGTGTCAAGCCTTACCTCCATATCCCCTACTAGGAACCGTTGCTGAACTTGCACTCCAAGTATTCCATCTTGGTCCTGCTCAACTTGAAACTCTTAGACTCGAGGGTCTGCCTCCAAACCTCCGGCCTCTCGTTAACATAACCCTATGTCTCGTCATTTAAAACTACGTAATTAGCAAATAACATACACCATGGCACCTCACCTTGAATGTGTCTCATCAACGCATCCACCGCCAAGAAAAATGGGAATGGACTAAGAGTTGATCCCTGGTGCAACCCCATCATAACCAAAAAATATTCCGAGTCTCCTCCTGCTTCCCTAACCCGAGTCTTAGTTTCATCATACATGTCCTTAATCTCCCTAATATAGGCTACTAGGACCCTCTTAGAGCACCTCTCTCGGGACTTTATGCTTTCTCTAGGTCAATGAACACCATGTGCAAGTCCTTCTTCATCTCTCTACACTGCTCCACCAATCTCCTCATAACGTGAATGGCCTCCATAGTCGAACATTTTGACGTGAAACCAAATTGCTTCTCAGAAATGGACACACTGTTCCTCACCCTCGCTTCAATCACCCTCTCCCAAACTTTCATAGTACGGCTTAGCAGCTTAATCCCCCTACAATTATTGAAACTTTGGATATCGCCCTTGTTTTTATTCAGATGAATCATTGTACTCCAACTCCATTCACCGGGCATCTTCCTCGTCCCAAAAATAATATTGAACAACCTAGTAAGCACTCCAAACCTTCTCTACCCGCATTCTTCAAAAATTTCATAGGTATTTTATCTAGACTGGTAGCTCTACCCTTGTGCATCTTATGCATAGCCCTCTCGAGCTCCTTTACTCTTATGTGCCTACAATACCTAAAATCTGACGTATCTAGGAGTGCTCCAAGTCTCCCAGCACAATGTCCCTATTACCCTTTTTGTTCAGGAGTTTATGGAATATGTCTGCCATCTTCATCTAGTATGAGTCTCTTCCATCAAAACTCTACCATCCTCATCTTTGATACACTTAACTTGATCCAAATCACGGTTCTCCCTCTCTCTCACCTTTGCTAGCATGTATAGCTTCTTGTCACCGCCTTTGGCCCCAAGCTCTTCATACAAACGCACAAATTCTGCAGTATTAGCCACAGTAACCTCAAACTTTGCCTACTTATTAGCCGTCCTATACCCCTCTATGTTCATCAACTTCACCTCCCTGTCCATGCTATCTATAAGAGTCAAGTATGCCACTTGTTTCGCTTTCATTTTCTCTTGTACCTCCTCACTCCACCACCAGTCATCTTTGTGGCTGCTAGAGAAATCCTTCGAGACCCCTAACACTTTTCTCGAAACTACTCTAATACACTCCACTGTCGTAGTCCACATACAGCTCGCGTCCCCACAACTCCTCCATGCTCCAATATCCAAAAGTTTCCCCTCCCTTCTCCCCCCAACTCCTGCGCTTTGTCACTAGAAAAATTACCCCACCTGATCCTGGGATGACTATACACGACCTTCTTCCTTCTCTTCCCTATAGTCTCTAAGTCTATCACCAATAATCTACAATGAGTGGTGAGATTCTAGCTTAGAATAACCTTGCAATCCATCCACAGACTCCTATCGCATTTCTGAAGAATCAGATAATCAATTTGAGTCTTGGCGAACAGATTCCGGAATGTAACCAAGTGCTCCCCCTTTTTCGAAAAACACGAGTTGGCATCCACCAAATCAAAGGCTTTAGAACAGTCCAACAACGAAGTACCTCCTCTGTTCCTAACTCCAAAGCCAAAGCCGCCATGCACGCCGTCAAACCCCACCTCTAGATGTCACCCCAATGTGACCATTGAAGTTCTATCATATGAATAATTTTCGGTGAGCAGAATGCCACGTACAAACCAGTCAAATTCTTCTCAGAAGTGCCTTTTAATCTCCTATTCCAAACCTTACTTGAGGCGCGTAAGCACTAATCACATTTAATTGATATACATTCGTATAGAATTGAATCATTGACAAATAATTTACTATACAATTGATCTTGACAAAATTTATAACTGAACTTTAGTTGAATATTGATTTTGTTAACTTATTTTTTATTGGAATAATGTCAAAAATGAATTTTTTCCTTTTTTTTATTTGTTAAAGTAAAAATTGAACGGGGCGTCCTAGTTGGTCGCTCCCCATATAATCTATACTCATTTTTTAAAAACTTTTAACTTGTATCTACTTTTTAAATAATTCAACCCCCTTCCTCCTCCTGCTTCTCCTCCTTCATTTTCTTCTTCTTCTTCTTCTTCTTCTTCTTCTCCTTCTCCTTCTTCTTCTTCTCCTTCTCCTTCTTCTTCTCCTTCTTCTTCTCCTTCTTCTCCTCCTTCTTCTTCTTCTTTTTCTCATTCTCCTTCTCCTTCTTCTCCTTCTCCTTCTCCTCCTTCTCCTTCTCCTCCTTCTCCTTCTTCTCCTTCTCCTCCTTCTCCTTCTCCTTCTGCTTCTCCTCCTTCTCCTTCTCCTTCTCCTTCTGCTTCTGCTTCTTCTCCTTCTCCTTCTCCTCCTTCTCCTTCTTCTTCTCCTCCTTCTCCTTCTCCTTCTCCTTCTCCTTCTGCTTCTTCTCCTTCTCCTTCTCCTTCTCCTCCTCCTTCTCCTTCTCCTCCTCCTTCTCCTCCTTCTCCTCCTCCTCCTCCTCCTCCTCCTCCTCCTTCTGCTCTCCTCCTCCTCCTCCTCCTTCTTCTTCTTCTTTTGTTACGGAACTTCTGTTCATGGGATGATTTCTATAAATATATTTATCAGATTATTTAAAACAAATTATTAATAATTACATAAGTTAATAGACAATAACTTATGAATATTTTCACGTATATAATTAGTAGACAATGATAATTCTATTCTTTTCACGTTTATTGTTTCCAAAATTTATGATTTCGGTAATGTTGGTGTAGACATGTGATTTTTGACCCTCCCCAAGATTTTACATATTTTTGTATTTAAATATTCAATTTAGGCCTACTATAATTATTGTTTTAGCAAATCCACTAGGCAGGTGCCTAGGGCTAGTTCTATTAATAATAAAAAGAAAAAAGAAACCACATAGGAAGAGTACAATAAGGGGGATAATAGCACCAGTAGTGTTGCCTCTATACTTTGGCTATATAATTCCAAAGGCATAGGGATGGTAACAGAAATTAGGCTAAACCTTATCTTACTAATCCTATCGAGACAAATAAAAAACCTCACTTACTAGCATGCATGTAAAAAGAAAGAACTAGCTAGAACTAGGTATTCTATTATCATCACATAGTTGTAACATACTGTGTGATGATATTACATAGAACAATACTAATGTGATGGTAAAATAAAAATATGTAGAAATAACAGTGATGGTCTTTCTTCTATTGTGTTTTGAAATCTTCAATTTGTACCCGCTTGTCTTCTTCCTCTACCCTTCTTAAATTGTCTTCAAAATTCATGCTTTCTTCTTTAAATGATTAGACTTTGTGGATGTAGTTTGGATGGCCTGTCTTTGTTTGGAAACTCTCATTGGAAGTCGCTTTACATTTGTATCTTCATTCACCATGCCGTCCCAACTTTAATCCCTTGTACGAGTTTCCTTACTTCTTCTACTATGCATTGGTGATAAATCTCCTTTTCTTGCTGCCTCTGCCCGGATTTGACTTATAATATCATCTTCCTCAGCTTCTTCATATGTATCTCAACCCAAAATTACCGGATTTGGCATGTCATGTTCAAGACCTTGTGTCACCAAGGTGTTGCCATCCTTAGTATTTGCTAATATTTCCTTTTGTTGTTTTTGTTGTTGTTGTTGTGCTGTGACTTGCAATTTTTTTCTGCTTCTAATTTCACGACCAGTGATGCCAGCAATTACTATTGCATCCACGAGCTTTCTTTCTTCTTCTGTGATATCAGGCAGTGTTGTCACGATTTGCTGTTGTCCTGTGTTTACCATTACTGCTGCGTTTGGATCACGAGTAGGAGTAGTAGCTGACTTTCGTTTCGAACTTTGATTTGATTCATTATATCACCTATTGTAGCCAGCTTGGAAGATGTAACTGTTTAGACCAAGCATCCAGCTTTTGCATTTTGACTACCAACATTTGGAGAATTTCTTGGAATGAAGGCAGGTGCATGGAGATTCAATTTACTCTTGGGACTTGATGATGTTGCCCCGTGAAGGTTTGGCTTTACTGGAGGATTAATATCCTCACCTTCCCTCGCCTGTCCACCTTCTTCAGTTGAATATCCTGCAAATCCATCACCATAATCCTCTTCTTCATCTTCCTCGCGTTGATCTTGCCATAATTTAGATTTAATAGCCATCAACCTCAGGTTTGCTTGTATTACTTCATTGTTATTCCCCGTTGAAACCATAAGCTGCCCACCTTCTCCTTCAAATTCTCCATAAGATTCCCTTGACTGCAAAGGAACATCAAATACGGATGTATTCAAAGTGATCAAAGGCTGCTTAACCATGGGATTTTTCATAACCATTTCCTTTTGGGCATCCTTGATGATTTGTTCAACATTTGGATTAGAAAAATGCAGAATTGGTGCATTAGAGCTGTGTGCCTCTGCCTTTTGCGCATCAACAGGAACAATGTCCTTCGAAATAATTAGTCGACCACCTGTGTTCTTGGAAATTTTCTACTGTGTGTTATTGCCTGGAGCTTGTGGTTGCCATTTTGTTCAGTTGTGTTCTTCGTCATAGCTGCCTGGGCATTCTCTATCATTTTAGCTAGTTTTGTATTGGAAATCTTATCCGTTGCAATCCTAAGTCGAGCATCTATTTTCTTTGCACTTTTCTGTTGATTTACATTGCCTGTAAGACTGGTTTTTCCATCTATTGATTGTGTGTCAGCACCCCTCTGTTGCTCCTTATTTTTAGCCTCATTCATATCATGCTCACTCTCATTGACCAAAACATCAAAAGAATTCGAGATCCCAATGACATTTGATGGTATAATCTAATTTTGCACATCTGGAGTTTGCTTCTTGCTAGGTAATTTATTCACCACTGTCCAGTTGTTGCTCTTTGTATCTGACTTGCTTGGAGCTGTAGCAAATTGCCTTGGAGTGTTAAGTACCTGCCCCTCCTCAGCATGCACAACTTTGTCCTTAAGACCTGCTGATTTTTCAACAATACCATCTGCATCAACCTGTTTAACATTCCTAATCATAGCTCGATCAGTATTAGTATTCAATGCAATAGCAGTAGGTGAACCAGCCATTAGTTTTCCCATTATTTCACGTGTAGCTTTAGCATCTTGATCATTACCAATTTGAATCCCTGATGCCCCAGCAACATGCTGAAATTGCCCAGGTTCACTAACTGAACCTTTAGGAACTCCTACTACATTAGTTTGATCTCCAGCTGCCTTAACTGTTTCCCTATCACCACTTTCTTTTCCAACCTATGGAATACCAGTCTTCACAGCCTGCTTCACCAATTCCTGTTTCTATGTTTCCTCTATTATTTGAGCCTTTAAATTTATATCCTTAGCACCTGGGGAGTTGCCATAATTTAGTGACCCCATTACCTTCTTGTAGCTGATCCTTTGAGACTTGTTCAGCAGCAACCAAGCCCTTAATTGTTACAACTGCATCAACTTGGACAGCATTGTTTGATCCAGGATCAACTGACAGAATTTTTGCAGCACTAGCCAATTTGTCATAAGCTTCGACAATTGGATTGACCACATTGGAGATCCTTGCTAAAGCTACCTTAGCAGAAACATCTTGAGAAGGAGGATGTGGACCTTTAATAATTTGAGAGACATCACCATAAAAATGCCCACAGCAGCTCGATTTTCATTGTTCTGAATAACAACTTGTTTTCCTCCTTCAATTTGTGAACCTTGCTGCTCATTCAATATTTCCTTTGGTGCATCACCTTCCAATTGCCCAGCTCTTTTTGTATTAAGATAAGCTCTAGCATCACCTTGCAATTTATCCAAATTGCCTCGACCTTCACTTTCATCCGCAATAGCTACATCTTCCTTATTTTTTTTGATGTTCCAACGGCACGATCTTTCATCATGCCCTATATGCTTACAACAGTACAATATTTAGGAAGATTATCATATACTAATTCCTGATAATGCTCGACTATTTTCCCAGAAATTTTCTCCACAATATTAATCCTAACTCTCTTAGGATGATTGTCCAATAAATCAAGTAGCACCTTAACCCTCCCCGTACTTGGTCATGTTCTATCCTGAATCGCTTTGTCCACTGCTAATGGCTTTCCTGCTGCTGAAGCTATGGACATTAACGACATTTTTGCGAAGAAATTTGGAGGCAAATTTGGTAAGGAGATCCATACCACTGCTTTTGACGTTTCTTCACGAGGATTAAATCCTATCGTCCATGGGAATGATCTAAAAAGTAAGTCGTCACCCTTCACCTTAACATAACCTGTTGATCTTGACAGAATTTGAACATAGTCTTCAAATAAATCGCATCTGACCAAAATATGTCTGAACTCCAACTGTCCAACGTTACAGCTACCTTTAATATCAAGTTGTTTTGAGATAACTCGTTTGAGTTCGTGTTGGTCTTGTTTACCATACGAGAACTTAAGAATTACGACTTGGTGCAATACTTCTTCAATGGTGAATGCATTAACTTCTTCGATGGTGAATTCCACTGTTGGTTCTCCATGAACAATGTTAACAAGAGTAAATTCGAATTTCGATGAAATTGCGGCAGATTTCTTCGCACATAGCTGGGTAACGTAGGTTTGTTTTGTATTGGAATTTGGCAATGTTTCATGAAGATTTTGGTTTGTCTCTCCCAAAGCCAAATGCTGGGTAGAGCTCGCAGCAGCCATGGCTGCCAAAGCTCACGAGAAAATCTCCGAAGCTAGAGAGCATTTTCGGTTCCAAAGCCCTAAACAAATTGTCTAATATAGTTATTTTAACTTGTTTTGACCTTTTTTTACTTTATTTTATCACCAAATAAAAATTATAAAAATATTTCTTCTTTTTAGTTGATTTTAATTTATATACCTTTCGTAAAACTAAACAAAAAATATAAAAACAATATCTTGTTTTTACTTTAATATGATATTTAAAAATACCAAAAAATAACTTTGTTTTAATGGTTAGTTATACTTTAATAATTATTTTAATAATATGATTAATTAATAAATGAGATCGTATTTCAGTCTCGTTCGCAGAGAAAGAATAAAACTCGGGCTCGAACAACCCATTTTAGGCCAAACTTTTAGACCTAGCTTATAATTTTCAAGCCCATAATCTTTAGGCCCATACCTCCTAACCCGAAAAACCTTATAAAACAACTAGACTCTAAAGTTTTGGGATCTAACCATTTTCATCTTCTTGTACACAACACCAAAAAAGGAGACGCAAGACCTAGCCGAAAAGGAGCACCGCAGAAGACCATAAAACGACCCCCACCCCCCTGATTTTCATCTCTTTCACCCCACCCCATCTCCAGATTTCAACATGATTCTCCCACCAAGCATCAACCCATATCAACCACAGACACCACATACCCCTCCACGATTCTATTTCTTCTTGAACCCAACGATCGATCATCCCCTCTTTGGACCTGAAGACTGATCCTTCTTCACCAAAAATAAAAAATGCCCAAGTATGAGCATCGCCTTCTTCAGCGTTTGAGTAGAGTCGGTGACTCCTCCCCATCGCCAAAAATTTGAAAACAACCCGACCTTCACTCATTTCCAGCCACCTTCACAAACCAGTAACCCGCCGGAAAAAATGAATAGGAAAAAAATATATTCTTTTTATTTTTACTAGAACTTTAGGATATTGTGCATAGAATAAAAAAACATACTTCATCTTGTGTTTATCTTCAGAGTGTTTTCCTTAGGTAACCAAAACTGAATCCCAAAATAATTTTTTATCTTGTTCGTTTCTCGTTTCAAAATCTTTCTTGACGTTATCAAATAAAAATTCAAAATATATTTCTTTGGTTTATTTGTTTTAGATTTCCTTCCTAAATAAAGGGGCCAAAAATACTTTCCTCTTTTATGATTATTCCTTGATAGAGCTTAAAAAAAAATACATGCTCGTTAAACTTGAGTATAGAATATGTTATAGAGCATTCAGTCTAGAAAATTAAAAAAAAAGTTTTGCTTCTTTTATTTCTCTTTTCTCTTTAGTAGAGTCTTTAAGGTAACAAAAAAAGAGAACGTTGGTTTGTTTAATTTATTCTCAATCTTCCCAAACTATGCCAAGACCTGATTCATGCGACGTCATGATACATAGGCAGCCTTCATAAGGTTCGATCGAATCATTTTTTGTTTTATTAAAAAAAATAATAAAAGAGAAAAAAGAAAGAGAAAAAGAAAAGAAAAAAGAGAGATGAAATTATGGGTATGTGAGAAACGAGATTGAAAGAAAAGAGTGATAATTAGAAGAAAAAAGAGGAAGGAAAATGAGCAGGCAAATGCTAGAAAAGGAAAGAAAAGTGAATATTGAAAAGAATAAATTTGGATGATGCCATATGACCTTCATACCCTCGAAGTCATGCTAGAACTGATAACTGTGACTAGGTGCATTGCACGCAATGTGATATTTAGCTGTTAAATGCCCTAACACTAATGTGATAACCTCATTTTCTTTCTTTTGTTATAAAACAGAGAAGGGTGATTGGTTTATGATTTTTAAAGTGGCAACTTTTCTCTATAACATAGAGTTGAAAGGCAACGACATATGACAACATAACTGAGTTGGTTGATACAGGTGCCTAAAAGCAGTTGGTTGAACTAGACAACGGGTTGGTTGAAGAGGTGTGGATGTTAAGACTGTGAGCATGTGATTTTTGCCCTATATATGAATTACTCCCATAATTTTAAAGCAAAATAATTTCTTTTAATTATTGGCAACTTTGTAAATTTTTGTGGAATTTTTTGTTGATTGTTTGAATTTGCCTGTGTACTTTATTTTGGAAAAATACAAAATATGCATTTAGTGTCCTATTTTTTAGTGTAGGTTAATTAGTTAATCAATTGTGGAAAAATATGAATGAAAATAACAAAAATAGTTTAGTTTGCATTTTATACTTTTTAATTTTATCATTTTCTTCTAATTTAGGACTTAGTTAATTTTGGAGAGCGCCATTAGTTATTAATCTTTCTTTAGAATTTAGATAAGGGTTTTATTTATTTTTATTTAACAAAATCTAGAAAGAATGAAAAAATGAAAGAAAAAGAAGAGAAAATGAAAGAAAAAGGTTTTTTTCTATAAAGACCAAATTTGGACAAAATACATCAAAATACATGTTCAAATTGACCCACACCGGGCCAAAAATCACCCCTGCTGGTCCAACATCTCTCATCCTCCAAATGACACCGTTTGATTGGGTTTTAATCTCAGCCATCGAGGTGGTTATATCAGGCTGCTGAGAACTATGGTTCATTTGGTATAAAACTGTCTAAACACCCCTACTCCTCTGAACCCTCCCCTGTAATGCTGCCGCCAAAAATTTCCCCAAGGCAGCGGCAAGTCTCCGATGGCCCTCCAATTTACACCACAAATCCGTCTCCTATCCGTCATAGCCATACCACCCTCCGTTTCCCTTGAATCCCACTAGAACTTGTCAAAAATTCCAAACTCTAAGGCGCAGCCCTCAAATCCTCCACCACAGCCGGCGGCTCTGCCTCATCTCCTTACCAAAATAACACCCTTGACCCCTCCTTTCCAAATCTGAAACTAGCTCCTGTCCAACACCCATGAAGGCTCTCGAATTTTAGAATCAAACTCAGCCCTGAAGCTATGGTTTTGTTGCAATTGAAGGGTTGGTAAAATTTCAGGCTCATGGTGAGGTTATGCATGCATTTTTAAGGAGGAAATACGTGCTTAATCTCATGGTGAGCCAAGATTCGGAATGTTTGGAGGTTCTTTTTGGTGTATTCACTGTCTAGGCCAGTAGGGTATATTTTTTTGCCTTCGGTTGCCAACCATTGTCCACTCCCCATCTTCTTCTGCCTATTTATTTTCTTTCCTGATTGTCTGTTGCTTTGTCTTCTATTGTTTTTCATTAAGCACATCCATGTCTCCATGGTTAGCTTCAGATTAGTGATTCAATAATTAAAATCTGATTCTTAGTTCAAACGAGGTTCAAATTTTTGTCCTAGTAGACTTGAATTCCACAAGTCCTTATGACTTTATGGGTTGGTCCTGAGATTTTTCTGAATCATTAGAGTCAAGATTTGATTCTGAAAATCGAAGGACCTAATAAGAGTTCAATTTGGCTCTATTCAGACCCATTAATTTGGGTCAAGAGAGACCCATATTTTTGTTGGCCTGTGAAGGGTAAAAAAAAGGATAACTAGGGGGGTAGTTTGGGTAATTAGGCAGGGAATCTTGTGAATAACCACTTTAAGAAGCTTCTAGAAGCTGAAAATGAACTTGCTTGGCAAGCAAGTCAAAATTTGAAGGATTGCTAAATAAAAATAAAATTTAGAAGAGACTAAAATGCAAATTTTAAAGCTGATTGTTTACCCTAGTTGCTTGCCTATATAGATATTGCTATTCTAAGATGAATTCAGATTTTGGAGAGCTAATAAATACATAAAATTGAAGTAGCAAAAAGTTTGATAGTAGTTGTACTGTTCCATTGAAATTTCAATGATTCATTTCATTTTTAAAGAAAACAAACAAACTCTTATTATGATATTCAAAAGAGTGATGGTGGGTTACTAATGTTTTTGGTCCAAGGTAGTTGAGTGTTGATCTTTCATTGTTTTTTCCTGAGTTAATTTCCTGGGTTTAAGTGCCAAAAACTGGTGTTTTCCTGTTGCTGGAGCTATTGTTTTATTGCTGTGCTGATTCTTCACCTTTTTCCTTTAATCTCCAGGTACAAATTCCAAGTCCTTTATGATGTAATTTCAGTTTGAAGATGGAATAAAAGGCAGTGTTAAGTAGTGGTAGTAGATCTATTTGTGACATATCTATAGTTCTTCCATGATGTTACCTTCTATGTTATTTGATTCATATGTAGTTTAGTCTAATTGTTGTAGTTTAGCCCAGTTCTTATGTTGTAATATGGACTGTTGAAGCAAGACACTTGATCAAACATAGACCAATAGCTAAGTTTATGTTTAGGCTACTATCATGATTAATCGTTACCATGTGCTAGAGTTAAGGGTTAATAAATTTGTCTATTGATAGATGTCTCAGTAATTTTATATCTGTAATGTGCTGTTGAATTACAAAGCTCATGTTGTAGTTAGCATTGAGTTCTTGAAACATGACTGAGGTGACTCAGCTCACGACAACTCGTGAGCCTATCTTTAAGTTCTTGAAAGAGGATGTTGTGGTCAAGTGGACAGAGGAATGTCAGGAGGCATTTGATAAGATAAGGGGGTACTTATCGAGCCCACCTGTATTGGTCCCTATAGAACCAGGGAGGCCATTGATTCGTATCTAACGGTCTTGGACAATTCATTCGGTGTGTGTTGGGTTAGCACGATATCACCAGTAGGAAAGAGCAGGCCATATATTACCTTAGCAAGAAGTTCACCTCTTATGAGGTTATGTATACTCAGCTTGAGAGGATATGCTACACCCTAACTTGGGTAGCACAAAAGTTGAAACATTACTTGTCATCAAATACTACTTACCTCATCTCTCGCTTGGACCCGTTGAAGTATATCTTTCAAAATCCTATGCCCACTGGGAGGCTTGTAAAGTGGTAGATCTTGCTCAGAGAATTCGAAATCATCTATATGACTCGGGCTGTGATGAAAGCACAAGCATTGGCTGACCATTTGATCGAGAACCCGGTGGATGAAGAATATGAACCTCTGAAGACATACTTCTTGGATGATGAGGTGACAGATATTGATGAATCAGAATAGGTCGAAAAGCCAGGATGGAAACCTTACTTTGATGGGGCTGCCAACATGAAAGGCATTAGGATAAGAGCAGTATTGATTTCTGAAACAGGGCATCACTATCCTGTTAAGGCTCAACTTCGTTTCTATTGCACTAACAATATGATTGAATATGAGGCATGCATTCTGGGCCTAAGGTTAGCTACATACATGGGTGTTCAGGAAGTCTTCGTCTTGGGGGACTCAGACCTCTTGGTACACCAGATTCAAGGGGAATGGGAAACGCGAGATTTAAAGCTCATACCATACCGGCAATGCTGCATGATCTTTGTCAATGATTTCGATCAGTAGAGTTCAGGCATATTCCAAGAATCTATAATGAGGTTGCGGATGCTTTTGCTACCCTGGCATCGATGTTACATCATCCAGATAAGGCTTATATTGACCTGCTACATATCCAAGTCCATGATCCACATGCATACTTTAATGTGGTGGAAGAGGAACTCGATGGTGAACCCTAGTTTCATGATATGAAGGAGTACATCAGGATGGGCGTGTATCCAGTATAAGCCACACGTGATCAAAAGAGAACAATTTGTCGCTTATCTAGTGGATTTTTCAATAGTGCAGGGGTATTGCACAAAAGAACGCCAGATCTTGGGTTGTTGAGATGTGTAGATGCTAGCCAGGACAAAACCATCATGACCGAGGTACATTTCAGAGTTTGTGTAGCGCATATGAGTGGATATGTTTTGGCAAAGAATATTCTCCGAGCAGGTTATTATTGGCTCACCATAGAGCGAGATTGTATCAGTTTCATGCGCAAATGTCATCGATGTCAGGTGCACGGAGATCTGGTTCATTCCCCACCATTTGAATTATATACAGTGTCAGCACCATGGCCTTTCGTTGCTTAGGGCATGGATGTCATTGGGCCCATTAGCCAGAAACATCCAATGGGCACAGGTTCATTCTGGTGGCCCTTGATTATTTCACCAAGTGGGTTAAAGATAAAACTTTCAAGTCTATGACAAAGAAATCCTTGGTCGATTTTGTTCATTCAAATATCATTCGTTGGTTTGGGATCTCAAAGATAATCATCACTGATAATGGTGCAGATCTCAATAGTATTTTGATGAAAGAGGTATGTCAGCAGTTTAAGATTACACATCGAGATTCAACCCTATACCGCCCAAGGCGAATGAAGCAGTCGAGGCAGCCAATAAGAACATAAAGAATATACTTCGAAAAATGGTTGAGGGTTCCAGGCAATTGCATGAGAAGCTTCCCTTCCCATTGTTGGGTTATCGCACTATTATTCGCAGTTCCGTAGGGGAAACTCCGCATTTGTTGGTGTATGGCATAGAAGCAGTGATACCGGAAGAGGTTGAAATCCCATCCCTTCAGATTGATGTCGAGGAAGAAATTGATGATGATGAGTGGGTCAAAACCTACCTGGAGAAATTGAGTTTGATTGACGAGAAAAGATTAGCAGAAGTGTGCATGGCCAGTTGTATCAATAGAGGATGGATAGAGCATATAAAAAGAAGGTGTGCCCATAGAGGTTTGAACGTATCTTCCCTCATCAGGAAGAGGCAAAGGTCAAGTTTTCCCCGAATTGGTAGGGGCCGTTCATCGTGACGAGAGTATTGTCCAAGGGGGCTTTGTATTTAACAGATGTAGAAGGCAAGTGTGTAGAAATGGCCATCAATTCTGATGCGGTTAAGAGATACGAGTTATGATTTTCGATGGTTAAATTGTATTTTTTTGTACCTGGCATGTTTTGGAGATTGGAATGATGAAGGCATTTTATTCTAATATCTAAAAACTTTATCCTTTGTTACCCCTTTTGAGCATTATTTGTTTTCTTTCATACCACTCTTTCGGAACTAGTGGCAAAATCAGAAGCGCAAGCGTGAAATATAAGTAAAGGAAAGAGAAAAGAAAAGAATGAGAAGAAGAAAAAGAAAAGAGAGGAAAAAGGAATAAAAGAAAGGAAAAAGAAGAAAAGAAAAAGTAAAAAGAAGAAAAAGAAAAAAAACAAAACAAAAAAACAACAAAAACAGAAAAGAAGAAAGAAAAGAAAAGTAGAGAGAGGGGATGAAACAAAAAAGAAAATCACAACCACAAAGCAATTTATACGACATGAACTACGTTCGACCTGATTTCTTTTAAGGATACGTAGGCAGCCTCACAGTTCGGTCCCATCAAAATAAAATCCAAAGGTCCCTAAGCAAGAAACTGGGGCAGAAGTTGTGGTTGTTGTGAGAAATTTGATTCTAAAAGTTGTAATTTGAGCCCATTTAAATTTATTTTGAGCCATTGATACCTTTTCTTTCTAACTCCGTCCAAAAGCCACGTTACGATCCAAAGAAGAACTTCTGATGAATCGTCAAAAGATGCCAAGTCAAGCAAGTAGAGACGATCCTGTTAGGGGCAACACTCTGATCCAAACAAGGAAAAACAAAAATGAAAGAGTCTTATTGGTGAAAACTCTCACGGGTACCGTAAGGCGACGAGAGTTGAGAGAAATCAAATGAAGAGTCTTATTGGTGAAAACTCCCACGGGCACCGTAAGGCGACGGGAGCTGAGAAAAATAATAAATGAGAGACTCTTATTGGTGAAAACCGCCACGGGCACCTTAAAGCAAAAGAAAGTTGAGAAATGAACAAATGAAAGAGGTCTATTGGTACCTTTCAGGCACCACAGGATGAACAAGGTCAAGATCTGGTTGAAGAAATCAGGTTACGAAATCCCGAGGCAACAAAGCGTGGCGAGTGAGAGTTTATTGGTTGGTCAGACTGGGCCGACTAAGTTGAAATGCATGTCATGATCATTGGTACCAGCTGTTCACACAGATAAGCCTATTTTCTTTCTCCCTTTTAGCATTCATCCAATTTTGGGTTCTTCTTATCCTAAACAACTCAGAATTATTGCATTTCATTTTCTTTTGTTTTCTTATTTCTCTAAGATGTTTCAAGGTCAATCTGGTTCAAGCAAATAAGAAAGGATTCCAAAGCTCACTACCAACTTCCAAATTGCAAAGCACAGTACGGCTAGAACATATATCAAAGTGGGATACAATGAGCCACTGGAAGTTTCATCACTAGAATGACTGGGTAATGTCATGGGAGGTGCAAAGGTTCAGAGAAAGGGGTCAAGGATATAATACAACGGTTTGGGTACTTAACTCTCAGTTTATCCAAGGTTCAGAGAAAGGGGTCAAGGATATAATACAACGGTTTGGGTACTGAACACTCGGTTTATCCAAGGTCATGAGGTTTGAAAATCAGTCAGGAAATCAAGAGGTTCAGGGCCAGTTCTGGGAAGCTAGTCAAGACAAAGCATGACAGCAAGGAGGACACTTTCAGCAAGAATGCCGCAAACTAACCACCACATTTTAAACTGATAAGATTTTTCTTTGATTGAAACAGGGGCAGAAAATTTTGGTTATTTCGAGGAAGCCCTCCGTAGGGGAAAGGCAAGACGTAAAATTTTAGGACCCTCGTTGAAAATGGGACCTAGTTTAAAATTCAAAACAATCATGAATAACATAAATGTACCCCAAAGGCATATAAGCCGGTTTCGAGGTTTCCATTCTTGAGATGGATTTAATTAGAAGTTCTTAGGACCCTCCTAGAAAATGGAACTTAGCTTAAAATTCAAAACAATCATGAGTAGCAAGATCTAGCATAAATATATCCCAGAAGAATATGTCAGTTTCAAAATTTTGTTCTTGAGATAGGATTCATGTAGGAGTTCTTAGGACCCTCATGGAGAATGGGACCTAGCCTTAAAAAATGAGTAACAAAAGATAGCATAAGTGTACCCCAGAGGAATACAAGTTGGTCTCACAGTTCGCATGTTTAAGATATGACCCAGTTGGGAGTCTTTCAGGACCCTCCTGAATAACGGGAGTTAGCGTTAGGCTGTTCATAATATAACAATGTTTAGCATAAGGTTAGTATAATTCATCCATAAAAAATTGCCCCTCTGAGGATGAAATTTGACTTTGGTTGTCAGGACCCTCCTGGATAATGGGACGTAGCTTTAAAGTTTTCTTAGATAACAAGATTTAGTGAAAGTCAGACTTTTAGAAGATATAGCTTAGTGTTAAAATTGTCGCTATTTAAGAGTTGTCAGGTCCCTCCTAGATAATGGGGCGTAGCTTTAATAATGTTTCCTAGTTAAGAAGATGTAATGGAAGTTGTACCTTTAGAAGATATAGCTTAGTGCTAAAATTATCATTACTTAAGAGTTGTCAGGTCCTTCCTGGTTAATGTGACGTAGCTTTAATATTTTTCGTAGACAACAAGATGTAGTGGGAGTCACATGTTAGAATATATAACTTAGCGTTAAAATTGTCGTCAGTCCCCCTGGATAATGGGACGTAGCCCCGATATTTTTTTAGATAACAAGTTTTTAAATTGTCGTTTAATTAAGAGTCATCAGGACCCTCCTGGATAATTGGCGGTAGTTTTTAGATCTTCTTAGATAAGCAGACCTAGTGGAAGTCATAGAAACTGTGTTAGACTTAAAACTGTCTTTTAACTAAGAGTTGTAAGGACCCTTTTAGATAATAGGATCTAGCTTTCAAATTCTTAGTGATATTTGGTAACATGATTTAGTTAACACTCACAGATGCGCCCAGCCGCAAAACTAACAGAATTTTTTTTGTATTGTCTATTTTGTTGAAATCAGGTACCCACCTAGAGAACAAGAGAATGCAATTTAAGTCTTGGCAACCGGGTGCCCACCTGGAGAACAAGGGAATACAGTTAAATTTTTTGAAAATTAGGCGTCCACCTGGAGAACAAGGGAATATAGTTCATGTTTTGGCAATTAGGCGCTTCCTTGGAGAACAAGGGAATACAACTCAAGGTTTTGGCAATCAGGCGCCCACCTGGAGAACAAGGGAATATAGTTCAAGTATTGGCAATCAGGCGCCCACCTGGAGAATAAGGGAATACAATTTAAATTTTTGGCAATCAGGAGCCCTCCTGGAGAACAAGGGACTACAATTCAAAGTTTGGACAATCCGGAGCCCACCTGTAGAACAAGCGAATACAATTCAAGTTTTGGTAATCAAGAGCTCACTTGGAGAACAAGGGAATGCAATTCAAGTTCTGGTAATCAGGAGCCCGCCTGGAGAATATGGTAATACAATTCATGTTTTAGCAGTTAGGATCCCACCTGGAGAACAAGGGAATACAATCAAAGTTTTGGCAATTGGACGCCCACCTGGATAACAAGGGAATATAGTTCAAGTTATGGAAATCAGGCGCCCACCTGGAAAACAAGGGAATACAACTCAAGGTTTCAGTAATCAGGCGCCCACCAGGATAACAAGGGAATATAGTTAGAGTTTTGGCAATCAGGCACCCACATGTAGAACAAGGGATTACAATTCAAATGTTGGGAAATCAGGAGCCCACCTAGAGAATAATGGACTACCATTCAAAGTTTCGACAATCAAGAGCCCGCCTGGAGAACAAGGGAATACAATTCAAGTTTTGCTAATCAGGATTCCACTTGGAGAACAAGGGAATGCAATTCAAGTTCTGGTAATCAAGAGCCCACCTAGAGAATAAAGGAAGACAATTCAACTTTTGGTAGTCAGGAGCCCGCCTGGAGAACAAGGGAATACAATAAAAGTTTTGGCAGTCAGGATCCCATTTGGAGAAAAAGGGAACACAATTCGGGTTCAACAATCAGGCATCTACCAGGAGAAAGGGAAAATATCTCAGATTAAAATTCAAGTCAGGAAAAGGAATTTCATAGGAAGAATGCAAGTCAACAAGGCAACAAGGATCAAGAGCAAGTTTGAAGATATAGATAGGGTCTCTTGTAACTTATAGATCATAGTCTAGCCTAGCTTCTTTTATTTTTTCATGGTGTAAGGGGTTCAGTAAGCAATAACAGCAGCAGTAGTGAAATTATGGCTTCATGGTAGTCCCAGCTACCACACATTCCTGAACTACACTAACCTAATTCCTTATTAGCCAAGGATGTGTAGGCAACCTCTGAAGCAGTATGCTGTCAAACCTTTCAAAAATGCTTCCTACGGAGTACTCAAACGGGGAAAAATCACTCATAACCGCTCACTTTATCTTTGCAGGAAAACTCTTCCTGATTTCGAGCAAAGAGGAGCAGCTGTAAGCACGTGATTTTTGCCCTATATATAAATTACTCCCAAAATTTCAAAGCAAAATAATTTCTTTTCATTATTGGAAACTTTGTGAATTTTTGTGGCATTTTTTGTTAATTGTTTGCATTTGTCTGTGCATTTTTATTTTGGAAAAATACAAAATATATGTGCATTGGCATTTAGGGTCCTATTTTATATTTTAGGCTAATTAGTTAATCAATTGTGGCAAAATATGAAAAGTAAATAACAAAAATGGTTTAGTTTGCATTTTTGACTTTTTAATTTTATAGTTTCTTTTAATTTATGACTTAGTTAATTTTGAAGAATGTAATTAGTTATTAATATTGCTTTAGAATTTAAATCAGGGTCTTATTTATTTTTATTTAGCAAAATCTGAAAAAAATGAAAATAAGAAAGGAGAAAAAGATGAGAAAATGAAAGAAATAGATTTTCTTATGAAGACAAAATTTGGACAAAATACATCAAAATACCCGTTCAAATTGACCCACAGCCGGTCGTAAATAATTCCCCTGAACCGGTCCAGCATATCTCATCCTCCTAATGACATCGGTTGATTGGGTTTTAATCTCAGTCGTCGAGGTGGTTTGATCAGACGACTGAGAACTAGGGTTCATTTGCTACAAAACTATCTAAACACCCCTACCCCTCTGACTCATCTCTCACCCCTCCCCTGTAATGCTGCCATCGAAAATCGCCCCACGACGGCGGAAATTATTCGATGGCCCTCAAAATTACATCAACACTCTGTGTCATCTCCCTCGTACCCATACGACCCTCCGTTCCCCTCGAATCCTACTGGAACTTGTCAAAACTTCAAAACCCTTGGCACCACCCTCAAATCCTTCTCCACAGTCGGCGGCGCCTCCTCATCTCCTCACTAAAATAACACCCTAAAGCCCCCTTGACCTCTTCTTTGCAAATCTGAAACCAACTCCTGTCCAACACCCCTGAAGGCTCTCGAATATGAGATCAAACTCAACCCTAAAGCTATGGTTTTGTTGCAATTGAAGGGGTGGTAAAATTCCAGGCTCATGGTGAGGTTATGCATGTTTTTATAGAAGGAAACACATGCTTAATCATATGGTGAGCCAGGATTAAGAAGATTTGGTGGTTCGTTTTGGAGTGTTCACAACATAGGAGGGTATATTCTTTTGCCTTTATTTGTCAACCATTGTCCGCTCACCATCTTCTTCTGCCTATTTCTTTTCTTTCCTAATTGTTTGTTGTTGTTTTGTCCTTTATTTTTCATTAAGCACATCCATGTATGCATGTTTAGCTTTAGATTAGTGATTCAATAATTAGTTTAATTCTTAGTATAAATGAGTTTCTAATTTTGTTCCTAGTTGGAATTGAATTTCACAAGTCGTTAAGACTCTCTGGATTAGCCCTGAGAGTTTTTTGAATCATTAGTGTCAAGAATGGATTATGAAAATTGAAGGGCCCAATAAGAGTTCAATTTGGGTCTACTCAGATCTATTAATTTTGTTCAAGAGAGACCCGGATTTTGGTTGGCCCATAAAGGGTAAAAACAGGATAACTATGGGGTAGTTTGGGCAATTAGGCAGGGAATCTTATTGATAACCACTTTAAGAAGCTTCTAGAAGATGAAAATGAACTTGCTTGGCAAGAAAGTCAAAATTTGAAGGATTGCTAAATAAAAATAAAATTTAAAAGGGACTAAAAAGTAAATTTGAAAGCAGATTGTTTACCCTAGTTGCTCGCCCATAAAGACATTGCTATTCTAAGCTGAATTCAAATTTTGGAGATCTAAAAAATAAAGAAAATTAAAATAGCAAAATTTTTTATAGTAGTTCTACTGTTCCATTGAAATTTCAATGATTCATTTCATTTCTAAAAGAAAAATAAAACAAACTCTTATTCTGATATTCGAAACGGTGATGTTTGATTATTAAATTTTTTGATCCAAGCTAGTTGAGGGTTGATCTTTTCTTGGTTTTTCCTGAGTTAATTTCTTGAGTTTAAGTGCCAAAAACTGGTGATTTCCTGTTGCGTGAGCTATTTGTTTTATTGCTGTGTTGATTCTTCACCTTATTCCTTTGATCTTCAGGTACAAATTCCAAGTCCTTCATGATGTAATTTCAGTTTGAAGATGGAATAAAAGGCAATGTTAAGCATTGGTAGTAGATCTATTTGTTCCATAGCTATATTTCTTCCATGATGTTACCTTCTATGTTATTTGATTCATATGTAGTTTAGTCTAATTGTTGTTGTTTAGCCCAATTGCTATGTTGTAATATGGACTATTGAAGGAAGACACATGATCAAACATGGACCAATAGCTAAATTTGTATTTAGGCTACTGTCATGATTAATGGTTACCATGTGCTAGATTAAGGGTTAATAGATTGGTCTATTGATAGATGTCTGAGTAATTTTAGTTCCGTAACGGGCTGTTGAATTACAAAGCTTATATTGTAGTTAGCATTGAACTTGTAATTAGGATGGGATTATGGGGAATTGACATGTTGAATATAGCAGTTGTTGTTGGTTTGGACTCGACTTTGAGTCTGATCTTTTGATTTTTAGCTTGGACACACATGGGTCCTCAAGTATAGACTGGGCTTGATTTTGTGCATTGACTCCTCAGATCCACTTATTTACAGACCTGGGGTTAGGTTTATTGATTGCAAGGGCTTCAGCTTAGTGATGTCCATATGCTTCCAAATGTTTTAAAGGGCTGTAGATGTAATTGTGGTTTTAAAAATTAGATTTGAAGGCCTGGGAGTTTGATATGGAATTCTTGTATGTATGAGATTATTCAATTATGGATATGAGTTTAACGTGTTTCATGCTATATTTTGTATTAATTGATGATTATACAAACACATTATAATGGAGATAGTAATAGAGCTTAACATTGGTCAATCTACATACATTTGCCTTTTCTATGGTTCGATGCCTGATCTCATGCCCTCAGCATGTCACCAATATTTGGGCTCTTTCTTGGGCCTGAAGCTTGAGGACACTTCAATTTGAAATGGAGCCCATTGTATGGGACAACCTCACGTCTCTGAATAGAGACTTTGATGAGTGTTTGGGCCTGCCATCATACCTGGAGTCCATTAAGTTCACGAGAATTCACATGTGTGTTGCTATGTCCTCCTAAAGTGAGTTAAGTGGAATGTTTTATATGATGAAGTGTTAATATAACAGTGGTTCCGAAGCTATGATGAAAAATGCATTCTATTGTATATTGGCACGTTGGGTGAAGTGCGTGGTATAGAATTTTAAGTGAGGATCAAGGTTGCACTTTGGTATTGACAAGGATGTCACAAGCTCGGATGAGCATGAAAGGAGTTTCGATGTTTAAAGTGAGTTGGTATTGTCGTCAGTATTACATGAGATCGATGTTTTGTGAAAAAGGCTTTGCATCCAATTGGTATTTTTAACCGGAGGTGAGACTTATTAAATAAGGCGAAATAGCTTATGGTCCTTCATAATTTATCTTGAATACTCTTTTAGAATAGAATCGAGGTGCGCCGCGCCAAACAAAATAATGAAATGTGTGGCCCTTGCTTAAATAAATTTTGTTCAATCTATAGAAATCGAGGGGCACCATTTCGCGAATTTTCCGCAGCCCTCGCAAAGTTAAAAACATGTAATTTCTTTAAGCATGTTAGTTAAATAATTTACCTTTCTAAACTCGGGTGCGCATTTATGTGACCCAAATCCAAATCTCAATGTTAAATAAAATGTGTTGCGGACTGCGGGTGCATTTATGTTACGTGGTTCGAAGCATTATTTAAATGACGTTGCAATTCTCTTTTAATAAAAAATTATTGAAAGTATTTTAAGTTAAAAATAACACATAGGTTTAAAATATTTTAAAATCAGATAATTAAGCCGAATATAACAGTTGAGCGACCATGCTAGAACCACAGAACTCGGGAATTCCTAAAACCTTCTCCCGGGTTAATATAATTCCTTACCCGAATTTTTGGTTCGGGACTGCAATACAGAGTCAACCCTTCCCTCGATTTGGGATTTGAACCGGTGACTTGGGACACCATAAATCTCCCAAGTGGCGACTCTGAATTTGTACATAAAAATAATCTCGTTTCGATTGTCCTTTAATTGAAAAAACTCCTTAATATACCCTTCCGGGGGTGTAGGTAAAAAAGGAGGTGTGACGAAGACAACACGTCCCTGCTACCTCCTAGCTTCATAGATGTACCCAAACACTGGTCATAGTGCTGGATGATCCCCATACTCTCCAGAACCACCTGTTTATCACAACTTTCCGTACCAGCCTAGTAGCTCCATCACTCATCCTCCAATTACCTCTCCCCAAATTTGACCTCATGTCTTATCCACTATCCCGAATAATGAACACCCACTCGAAGCTCATGATTCCCAATATTACCCCGCAAAGGTTGCCAACAAGGTTCCTGACACATATAAGTAGAGCTTTCGGGGTGAGCCTCATGCTGAAAATGAAAAGAACACAGGAAAAGAAGCGTAAGTTAAGATATCCAGGAAGCTGAAAAGCGTAGAACAATTCTTAAAGAAAATGTAAGGGATGGGGGACCAAGTTAACATGTCTTACAAAGAATTGTGTATGTCCCCTGATGTTCGCCTGCCCGCGGGGTTTAAAGTGCCAAAGTTTAACTTGTATGATGGGTGTGGAAATCTGGTAGCGCATCTAAGGGGTCATTGTAGTGAAATGAGAAGTGTTGGCGATAAAGATGATTTGTTGATGGCGTATTTCGGTGAGAGCTTGATTGGGGCAGCTTTGGAATGGCATAATTGTTAAGATGTCGGTTAGTAGCATACATTGGGCGACATGGCTCAAGATATTGTGCAACATTTTCAATACAAATTAGATATTATCCCAGATCGTTCTTCACTATCTCAGAAAGAAAAGAAATCCAAGTAAAGTTTCAGGGAATTTTGGTTCAAATGGAACAAACAAGTTACTCGGTTCAGTTCTCTAGTTAGTGGAAAAGATGTTCCTAAGCTCCGTTAATGACGAGATCTAGTGGGCAACCCTTTTCAAGCTTTCAACCTCAATATCGACCCTATAGATATCCTCGTGCGCAATATTTATCCCCAATACTACTTATCTCAACAAAATCCCTAAAGTCATACCTCGCTTTCCTAGTACCCTATCCACAATGCACCACCATATGCTCCACACCTACGAGACCACTGATGGCCCGCACCACTTCCCCAAATGTCTTACCCGCCCCCTCATGAATATCAGCCACCTACCCACTATAGTTTCTGACCAAGGACAGAATACAAACTAAAGAGGCTACTGAAAAAAGAAAAGGCTTTCACCCCTATTGGAGAATCATATGCCAGTTTGTTTCAAAGGTTGAGGCAATTGGACATGTTGACGCTGATTCAGATAAAAATGCCAAACCTTCTACTAAAGAAGTTTGAATTTTCTCAAAGGTGCACATACTGCTCTGATGACCTATTTCACAGTACAAAAAAGTGTTGGCGCCTGAAAAATACACTTCAGAATCTTATTGATGCAGGTGACATTGTCGTGCAAATTCCAGATGCAATAGACACTAGCCAAGGCCATCTTCTATTCGTAATGAGACGCATATGATGGGTATGATTTGTTTTGAAAAGGAGTACGAATTCTTTTCAGATCCTCGAAGGTCCATGTGCTGCAAAGCTTTCAGCGCTATCAGCGGTTGATCTTAAGAACAAGCAGGTAAAGGGAGCCCAAAAGCAATTTGTTAAGAACTATGTGATGAAGACTTGTGAAGGTGCTAGTATTATTGATGCAAAAGTTAGTGGCTAAGATGTTGAGCTTGGTGATTCTAAAGATGCTCCTTTCTTGGTTAGCCAGGGAGGAGTCTTGGTGGTTTATTTTATTGTCATTTCAATTATCCAGTATATTTCAGGGTTGTAATTATGATATTTTCTTGTGGCTCAAACCCTTCTATCCTTTTATTTTACCTGGTTTGTTTAGTCATAGTAACTCGTTTAGTGCTGTCTAAGTTTATTCCAGGGTTGTAAACCCAGTTTAGTGCTTGTTATGTTGTTTAAACTCCCTCCACCGTTTGTCTAAATGCAATTTTCTATTTTCTAGTCATTTCTAGTCATTTTTGTTCAGTTCTCTTCTCCTTTTACAATATATTTTGTGCTGGTTCTTGTGACATGACATGCATGCATAATTCTAGACCCGATTTTAAAAGTTAGTCTACAGTAATGAAGCAATTTTGAAGATGACTGGGCGTTTGAAGGAAATAAGTACATAATTTTGAGATCATTTAGATAATTTTGAGATCATTTGAAGCGCAAACTTTGTGAAACTGGGGTAGATAATTTGGGTAGTTAATAGGATGGCAAGAATTCGTTAAAGGAAAGTGCGTCCCGGATGATTTGAAGCAAGTAACTTTGAGTTCAAGTGCACCTCAAGTGACAAGATAAAGTCAAGGAAGTTTTCTTTGAATTGACAGAGGATATCCATTGTGAAACAGGAATGACCCAATGAAGATTATATACTTGACAAGGCGCTTAAGAAAAATCAAAGGCATAACAGTAGTATCAAACACTTATACCATTTGATGCCTTCTTGAGCCTGTACTAGTTTCTTTGACCTTATCTCTTTTAGAATCAAGTTAGAGTCTTAAAAAAAGAAAAAAGAATGTTTATGTCCCAATAGGTTTGTTTGAATTCAAAAAAAAAAAGAAAAAAAGAAAAGAAAAATAGAGATAAAAAGGGAAAAGAAAGAAAAAGAAAGAAAAGAAAAAGAGAGAAAAAGAAAAGAAAAAGAAAAATAGCAACAACAAAAGTAGTCCTGTCAACTATGATTGTAAAAACCCTTCAGGCATCACAAGTCGAATAAGGATCGTAAATCAGATTGGATAATCGGAGCATTGAAGCTCAGTTTCACATTTTAAAGATACAACAAGAGTTGGACATCAGACTTGTTTGACAGATTAGGCCACTTAATCCACAGGTGCATGTCATGGTCATTAGAGTTGGTATCCACATCTAATAGGCTTCTACTTTGTAGTTTTATTGTTAGGAATCATCTCTTTCCATTGTCTTTTACTCTGTTCCTTTTGTGTTGTTTACTTCCTCTTCCTAACTATGTTTGGTCAGAACAAGTGAGAAATGACTTCAAAATTTCCCACCGGCTTTCTAATTGCACAAAACGGGATCTGGTTAGCACAACAAAGTGGTGTAAGTCAGGATAGAACAACATGCGCACTGAGTTTGTAAATATCAACATGTTTTGGGATTCATGGGAAATACAAAGGTTTGGTATACATCAATTCAGGAACAACGCAACAGATGGAGGTTTAGGGTGAAAGGATCAAAGGTATTTCCCATAATAAAATTGACAAAGAAAGTGGTTAACCATTGACAAGCAAGGTCTTCTAAGCAGAAATCAAAGTTATCATGGCACGTGATAGAGCTATAGACATCAAGGCCAAAACCAGTGACTTAAGTCAGGAAAGAATAACATACGCACTGAGTGGATGGAAATTGATGTGCTTTGAGATTCATGAGAAACACAATGGTTCAGCACATGTCAATGCAAGAGCATAATGCAACAGATGAATGGTATTGGGTTTGAAAGGATTGGAGGTATTCTCTATGATAAAGGTGATAGAGAAAACCGGTCAGTCATTAAACAGGCAAGGTCTTTCCAGTTAAAACCAAAGTTACCATAGGGAGTGAAGAATAAATCGCCCTCAAAGTTCAAGGCCACAAACCAACCACCATGTTTAAATTCACAAGTTTTCTTTATTTGAAACAGGGGCAGAAAATTTTGTTTGTTTCGGAGAAACCCCCCGCAAAGAAAAGCAAGCACCAGACAGGTTTGACCGTAAATTCTTAGAACCCTCCTGGAAAATGGGACCTAGTTTAAAATTTAAAACAATCATGAGTAGCATAATCTAGCATACATGTACCCTAAAGGAATATAAGTTGGCTTCAGGGCTTGCGCGCTTGAAAAACGATTCAACTAGGAGTTCGCAGGACCCTCCTTAATAATGGACTTAGACTTAAGACTTCCATTAGATAACAAGATTTAGCGTATGTTCTGTTATAGAGAAGGATAATTTAGCCTGTCACTCTTAAGATAAGACTTGATTTTTTGTTTTCAGGACCCTCATGGATAATGGGATGTAGTTTTAAAACTTTCTTAGATAACAAGATTGCGGAAGTCATGCCTTTAGAAGATTTGATTTAAAATTTTTATTTAACTAGGAGTTTTAAGCACCCTCTTGGATAATGGGATCTAGCTTTCAAATTCTTACTGATATTTTGTAACATGATTCAGTCAACACTTAGAGATGTGCCCAGATACAAAACTAGGGCAGAAAAGTTTCTTCGTTTTGTCTATTTTGTTAAAATCAGGAGCCTACATGGAGAGCAAGGGAGAAAAACACCAGTTATAGGATAAGCAATTCAAGTATCGCTAAACAGGAGCCCACCTGGAGAATAAAGGAATTCCAGTGTTGGTAATCAGGAGACTGTTAGAAAATACGCTTAACGCTAGAGGGGGGTGAATAGCGTTATAATAAAAATTAGCGTAAACTTGCGGAATTTAAAATTTGCAGGAAATAAATAAGTGCGATAAATAAGAAAGAACACACCGAAGTATTCTGGTTCACCACAACCCGTGGCTAGTCCAGTCCCCGAGAGACTCTCTCGAGATTTCCACTAACTTGTCAAGCTTCCGGGTGCTTAACGAACCTTTAAAACTTGAGGACACAAGCCTCAACACCTTTGCTCGGAGATACAACACTCCAAGACTTCAACCAAGGAAACACAAGTTCCTTCTTACAACAAGAGAATAACAATTCTCTTCAAGTGTACAATACACTAAGCACTCAAACAAGACACTCCTTAATGAGTAGAGATGAGTAAAAGAATACGCTCAAGATCACAACAGCTTTGAACAATATTTTGGCTCTCAAAAACTTATGTAATGAATATAAAATAATAAGCAATAGAGTATGCAAGCTTTAGCAATTGAATGATCAGTTGTTGTGTGTTATTGTCTACTCAAAAGACTGAATTTAAGCTGTATTTATAGTTGAAAAACTTGGCATTACCGTTGCCTAATTGCCAATTAAGAACTGCTGATTTTACTCTGTGACAATCGATTGTCAAGAAGCCACAATCGATTGTTTGCAAATCGTTCCAAAAATCAATCCCAGATTTTACGCTTAACAATCGATTATCCAAGATCAACAATCGATTATTGGCAATGTTCAAAAAATCATTTCCAGATTTTAGGTAAAACAATCGATTATACAAAATCAACAATCGATTATTCAGCAACGTTCAAAAAATCTTTTCCAGATTTTAATTTCAACAATCGATTGTACAAAATCAACAATCGATTACCTAACGGTTTTTGAAAATATTTTGGAAACGGTTAGTTATACAATCGATTATACTAAGTTAACAATCGATTATATATCAGTCTTGAAAAATCAATTTAGACACTGCCTCGCGACAATCGATTGTTATATACTCACAATCGATTATTTAATAACTTTGAAAAAGTCTGGAAGAAACTGCCTCGTGACAATCGATTGTTGTGTACTCACAATCGATTATTTAATAATTTTGAAAAAGTCTGGAAGACACTGCCTCAACACAATCGATTGTCATATGTGCACAATCGATTATTTTGTGACTTTGAAAAATCTGATGGACACTGTCTCTTCACAATCGATTGTCATAAGGTTCACAATCGATTGTCATGCAGGTTTGAAAAACCTGACGCTCACTACCTTAACACAATCTATTGTCATTAGTTCACAATCGATTGTTATGCAGTCTTGGTTTAACATAATCGATTATCATAAGTACATAATCGATTATCTTAGTCTAGATTTTAGAGGCATGTTTAAAAGTCATCTTGACTAAAGTAAATATGCATGATTTAAAATCATTTAGCATTAAATTAAATATGCATGATTTTGTAAAAATAATTTTACGAGAGAAGCCATGTCATGAGTCAAGTTGTCGGATCAAGATCACAAGTAAGAATGACTCATGTAAAACTATAAAACTTGGTCTTGTGCTTGAATCTCGCTATATATCAATTGTGCGCTTGTACTTGAACTTCGTCATATATCAATTTGCGCATCATTTGTCATTCATCAAAACCTACACATATGAACACACGTTTTAGTATAATGCTTTGAGAACGTGTTACCAAAAATTTCCCCCTTTTTGATAATGGCAAACTTTAAGCGGGATGTGCAAATTAAACAATTCATATTGATGATTCAAGACAAGTAAAGATATGCAACAAGTATATGGATATGCAATTTGTTCCCCCTCAATTTATGCCGATAAGTATTGAGAGTGCATACCCGTTATCTTCCCCCTTTTGCCATTAGCAAAAAAATGTAATAAGATGGCAAGGATTGAAAAAAAACTTGTTTATTTATTTAAAGTAAAACGTGATTACTTAAAGAGAGTACAATAACTCAAATAATAGCAGTACAATCGATAATTGATACGAGATAATCGATTATTAGACGACAGAAACCGATTTTTCTGAAGAAGACTCGATTATTGCGCGTCATGCTTTATAATTCCCCCTACCTTTAGGGCGATACCTGCAAAAATTCGTCAGACGTCTCCGACGCTCAAGTTAGAAATCATGAAAAAAAGATGCAATGCATGACTTAGATCAACGTGGAGTCAAGAATCCCGAGTGCACTACGAATTCGGAAGAAGGACTCTTTCTCTAAGGGCTTTGTAAAGATGTCGGCCAATTGATCTTTGGTTTCAACAAATTCGATTTCGACATCGCCCTTGAGAACGTGATCTCTTATAAAATGATATCTAATTTCAATGTGTTTTGTTCGCGAATGAAGAACGGGGTTCTTCGTCAAGCATATGGCACTAGTATTATCACATCTAAGAGGGATATGATCAAGACTTAGCACATAGTCCAAGAGTTGTTGTTTCATCCATAGGATTTGAGCGCAACAACTCCCGCGGCTACATATTCAGCCTCGGTTGTGGACAACGCAACACTTACTTGTTTCTTGCTAAACCAAGAAACGAGAGAGCTACCGAGCAAGTGGCAAGTGCCACTAGTGCTCTTGCGGTCCAATTTGCATCCAGCAAAATCGGAGTTGGAATACCCAACGAGTTGGCATGAAGAGCCTTTGGGGTACCATAGACCCACATTTGTAGTACCAACAAGGTACTTCAAAATTCGTTTTACCGGAGTAAGGTGAGACTCCTTCGGACACGATTGATAACGGGCGCATAAGCACACGCTAAACATGATGTCCGGACGACTAGCAGTAAGATAAAGAAGAGAGCCAATCATACCTCGATACTTCTTAGTGTTGACTTCCTTACCTTTCTGATCTTTGTCTAGATGATCAGTTGTGCTCATGGGAGTCGCCATTGCTTTTGCATTGGTCATTTCAAATCGTTTCAGCAATTCTTTGCAATATTTGGCTTGGAAAATGAACGTACCTTCTTTCATTTGCTTTACTTGTAATCCCAAAAAGAATGTTAACTCACCCATCATAGACATCTCAAATTCGCTTGTCATTAAATCAGAAAATTCCTTGCATAAGACATTGTTAGTAGCACCAAATATGATATCATCCACATATATTTGAACTAACAAATTTTCATTGTTTTTATGCTTAACGAAAAGTGTGGTGTCAACTTTCCCCCTAATGAAATCATTTTCCAATAGAAATTTACTCAATCTTTCATACCAAGCCCGGGGAGCTTGTTTTAAACCATAAAGAGCCTTATTGAGTTTGAAAACATGATCGGGAGATTTAAAATCTTCAAAACCGGGGGGTTGTTCAAAATAAACTTCTTCTTGAATAACACCATTTAGAAAAGCACTTTTCACATCTATTTGATATAAATTGAAATTCATAGAAGAGGCAAATGCGAGCAATAAACGAATAGCTTCTAATCTAGCTACGGGAGCATATGTTTCTTCATAGTCAATACCCTCTTCTTGGTTATAGCCTTTTGCTACGAGCCTAGCTTTGTTTCTAGTGATTACACCATTTTCATCTAGTTTGTTTCGAAAAACCCATTTCGTACCAATTATGGTATTATTTTTGGGTCTTGGCACCAAATCCCAAACGTCATTCCGTTTGAATTGGTTAAGCTCCTCTTGCATTGCCAAGGTCCAAAACTCATCCCCATTTGCTTCGGAGATGGTTGTTGGTTCAATTTGAGAAACAAAAGCAGTATGACCTAAGGCGTTTTTAAGGGAGTTTCGAGTACTTACCTTTTCTCCGACGTCCCCAATTACCTGTTCGAGAGGGTGATCTTTGTTTGTCCTCCACTCGTTAGGCGTTTTTGTTTCATTCTCCAATTGTGGCGCTTCCTCCGTTGGTTGTTTCAACATTTCGTCTTTATTTTCCTTAGGCGTTTCCTCTTGTTTTTTGTCTTTCAAGCTATTTAAAATACCTGCAAGATCAAAACCGGAACCCTTTCTCGCCAAGCGAGCATTATTTTCGAAAAATACAAGATGAGGGGATTCCTCCACAGTTTCGGTTCTTTTATTAAAAACCCTATATGCTTTGCTACGTGAAGAATAACCAATGAAAATTCCCTCATCGGACTTAGCATCAAATTTTCCCAATTGATCTTTTCCATTGTTATGAATAAAAACTTTACAACCGAATACTCTAAGATGGGAGATATTTGGTTTCCTTCCTTTGTAGAGTTCATAAGGGGTCTTCATGAGTATTGGCCTTATGACTACTCTATTTAAGATGTAGCATGCGGTACTCACGGCATCCACCCAAAAATGTTTGGGAATCTTAGCCTCTTCGAGCATGGTTCTAGCCATCTCTTCGAGACACCTATTTTTCCTTTCCACCACCCCATTTTGTTGTGGTGTTCATGGAGCGGAAAAGGTATGCTCGATACCGAGTTCGTCACAAAAGTCCGCAAAGAGATTGTGATCAAACTCTCCCCCATGATCACTTCTAATTGAAGTGACTGTTGTTTCCTTTACGTTTTGAACACGTTTAAGGAAATATTTAAAATTCTGAAAAGCATCACTTTTATGGGCAAGAAATAATGTCCAAGTAAATCTGGAATAATCATCAACAATAACAAAAGCATAACGATTTCTTCCTAGACTTTCAATGCGAGATGGTCCAAATAAATCCATGTGAAGCAATTGCAATGGTCTAGTAGTTGAAACAATGTTTTTCGATTTGAAAGATGCTTTTGTTTGCTTCCCTTTTTGACAAGAATCACAAATAGAGTCATTTTCAAATTTCAAATTGGGAAGACCAATAACTAAGTTTTGTGAAATCAATTTGTTCAAAAGATGCATGTTTATATGTGCTACTCTACGATGCCATTGCCAAGTATCATCCTCTTTGCTCATAAGGCAATCCACATATTCGGGTGAGGAGTTAGCAAGATCAACCATATAAATATTATCCACTCTAAAACCACGAAGTGTAATTTTGAAATCACTACGTCTAAATACTAAGCATTCATCCGAATCAAATAAGGCAAGATTTCCCTTGTCACATAATTGACTTATGCTCAAGAGATTATGCTTTAAACCTTTAACAAGTAATATATGCTTAATAGAAGAATTTTCATCCTTACCGACCGATCCGATGCCGATAATCTTTCCTTTATTGTTGTCACCAAAAATAACACTTCCTCCTTCTTTGTGTTCTAGTTGAAGGAATTTGGATTCGTCTCCCGTAATGTGCTTGGAGCATCCACTATCAAGGTACCATAGTACACTTGATTCCTTCAAACACACCTACAAAACAAATTAATGCGATTTAGGTACCCATGCCATTTTGGGTCCTTGAGGGTTAGGCATATCATAATGATGCGATTGAGTGATGTGTCTATGTCGTGTAAAACATGCAGGAGCAATATGACCAATTCGTCTACAATAATGACAAGTCACGTTGGGATTATGCATCCTTCTAGGTTCATAGTAATTAGACGGACGAAAATTGTTCACTCTATTTTCGACACTATGGCTATTGCGCATTTCATGAAAGTCATTTCTCCTACTATTATGAGCAGCATTTCTAGAATAATTGTTTCTAGGTTGAGGGCCATTTCTAGGTGTTCTAAAAGGTTCAAACTTCCTTCTAGTGTGTGGCCTAGAATATGCATCATTTCTAGAGTAGTTATTTCTAGGTGGTAAGTCATTTCTAGGTCTTTTAAAGTGTTCAACATTTGGTCTTGCATGCATATTGGTTCTAGGGTAGTTATTTCTAGGATGAGCATTTGTTTTATTAATCCTAGGTTGAGCTTTAGGTGGTTGGGGTTTGGCTTCAACCTTTTCTTTAGGCTCATTCTTAAAACCTATGCCATGCTTGGTTGACTTCAAATTAACAAGGACCTCATTAAAGTTTTGTGAGAAGAATTAAACTTATCTAAGGTGCCCTTAAGCCTTTCTACTTCATTTTTGAGTTGCATGCAAGAAGTACAATTTCTAATAGAGCTTTCGGGCTTGTCAGCGCTTCTTTTTCCGAAAAACTTGTTTTCCTCTTTCATCTTCTCATTTTCTAAAACCAGTTTTTCCAAATCCTTTTCTTTCAATGAGAGTTGTTTTTGAAAGTCTTTTTCTTTTGAAGAAGCATTTTCTTTTATGCTTTTAACAGTTTTTGAAGCCTTAATAAATTCACTATATAACTCATCAAAAGCATTTTGCATTTCTTCAAGGGAAAAGAAATTTTTAGAAGAGATTTGACATACCTCATCTTGCTTGTCTTCTTGTGCCATAAGACAAAGGTTTGTGCTTTCCTCTTCTTCTCCTTCGCTTGACTCATCTCCGGAGTCTCCTCCCCAAGATATATATGCACGTTGCTTTTTGAAAGGTTTCTTTTCCTTTTTGATGTTTGGGAAATTTGATTTGATGTGCCCAGTTTCTCCGCATTCATAGCACTTTATTTGTTCTCCTTGCTTTTTGCCCTTTCGTTCATACTCTTTTCGCATGAACTTTTGAAATCTTTTGATAACGAGTCCAAACTCATTGTCTCCGTCCTCATCAATTTGCGGTTGGCTTGTGCTTGCCTTTAGAGCGATTCTTTGCCTCCTTTGATCATCAACAAGAGGGTTAAGTATAGTAGATTCATAAGTCTTAAGATTACCTCTCAATGCGTCGATGGTAACATTTGAGACGCCAATGGACTCTTGAATCGCGTCGGCCTTTGATCTCCATGCCGGAGTGAGACTTCTAAGGATTTTTCCGACAAGTTCCCTATCCGTGAAAGTCTTCTTGAGAGCATGTAGGTCATTTACGATTATTGAAAATCGTTCAAACATTTCGTCCACCTTTTCACCTTCCTTCATGTGAAATAATTCATAAGCATGGGTTAGGAAATCATTTTTGGCTTCCCTTACCTGGTCCGTACCTTCGTACGTAATTTCCAGCTTGTCCCACATTTCCTTCGCCGTTGTGCAACACGATATTTTCCTGTAATCATCAGGATTTACAGCACAATATAATAAATTAATTGCTTTAGCATTATTTTGCACCTTTCGTATATCATCCGCGTCATATTCTTCTTCGGACTTGGGAACCCATTCGTTTTCAACCTTTTTGGTTGGAATTTGATTTCCCTTTGTTATCACCTTCCAAAGATGAAAATTGTTTGCTTGAACGAAGATTTTCATCCTCTTTTTCCAGTACGTATAGTTCGTACCGTTGAATAGTGGTGGTCGGGTGGAGCACTGTCCTTCCTCTATTCCTGCAAAAGAGTCACGAGTAGAAGCCATGGAAGTTTCTCTCAAACTGTTAAGTCTTCAGAGAGTTGGGCTCTGATACCAATTGTTAGAAAATACGCTTAACGCTAGAGGGGGGGTGAATAGCGTTATAATAAAAATTAGCGTAAACTTGCGGAATTTAAAATTTGCAGGAGATAAATAAGTGCGATAAATAAGAAAGAACACACCGAAGTATTCTGGTTCACCACAACCCGTGGCTAGTCCAGTCCCCGAGAGACTCTCTCGAGATTTCCACTAACTTGTCAAGCTTCCGGGTGCTTAACAAACCTTTAAAACTTGAGGACACAAGCCTCAACACCTTTGCTCGGAGATACAACACTCCAAGACATCAACCAAGGAAACACAAGTTCCTTCTTACAACAAGAGAATAACAATTCTCTTCACGTGTACAATACACTAAGCACTCAAACAAGACACTCCTTAATGAGTAGAGATGAGTAAAAGAATACGCTCAAGATTACAAAAACTTTGAACAATATTTTGGCTCTCAAAAACTTATGTAATGAATATAAAATAATAAGCAATAGAGTATGCAAGCTTTAGCAATTGAATGATCAGTTGTTGTGTGTTATTGTCTACTCAAAAGACTGAATTTAAGCTGTATTTATAGTTGAAAAACTTGGCATTACCGTTGCCTAATTGCCAATTAAGAACTGCTGATTTTACTCTATGACAATCGATTGTCAAGAAGGCACAATCGATTGTTTGCCAATCGTTCCAAAAATCAATCCCAGATTTTACGCTTAACAATCGATTATCCAAGATCAACAATCGATTATTGGCAACGTTCAAAAAATCATTTCCAGATTTTACGTAAAACAATCGATTATTCAGCAACGTTCAAAAAATCTTTTCCAGATTTTAATTTCAACAATCGATTGTCCAAAATCAACAATCGACTACCTGACGGTATTTGAAAATATTTTGGCAACGATTAGTCATACAATCGATTATACTAAGTTAACAATCGATTATATATCAGTCTTGAAAAATCAATTTAGACACTGCCTCGCGACAATCGATTGTTATATACTCACAATCGATTATTTAATAACTTTGAAAAAGTCTGGAAGAAACTGCCTCGTGACAATCGATTGTTGTGTACTCACAATCGATTATTTAATAATTTTGAAAAAGTTTGGAAGACACTGCCTCAACACAATCGATTGTCATATGTGCACAATCGATTATTTTGTGACTTTGAAAAATCTGATGGACACTGTCTCTTCACAATCGATTGTCATAAGGTTCACAATCGATTGTCATGCAGGTTTGAAAAACCTGATGCTCACTGCCTTAACACAATCGATTGTCATTAGTTCACAATCGATTGTTATGCAGTCTTGGCTTAACATAATCGATTATCATAAGTACATAATCGATTATCTTAGTCCAGATTTTAGAGGCATGTTTAAAAATCATTTTGACTAAAGTAAATATGCATGATTTAAAATCATTTAGCATTAAATTAAATATGCATGATTTTGTAAAAATAATTTTGCGAGAGAAGCCATGTCATGAGTCAAGTTGTCGGATCAATCACAAGTAAGAATGACTCATGTACAACTATAAAACTTGGTCTTGGGCTTGAATCTCGTTATATATCAATTGTGCGCTTGTACTTGAACTTCGTCATATATCAATTTGCGCATCGTTTGTCATTCATCAAAACCTACACATATGAACACACGTTTTAGTATAATGCTTTGAGAACGTGTTTCCAACAGAGACTACCCGAACAACAAAGCAATTCAAGTGTCGGTAATCAGGAGACCACCCAGAGAACAAAGTAATTCAAGTGTCAATAATCAGGAGCCCACCTAGAGAACAAAGAAATTCAAGTGTTGGTAATGATGAGCCCACCTGGAGAAAAAATCAATATTAGTGTTGGCAATCAGGAGCACACCTAAAGAACGAAGGGAAGAAATTCAAGTGTTGGTAATCAGGAGACCACCTGAAGAACGAAGGGAAAAATTAGTTAGGTGACCCTTCATTAAATTCTGTGAAGCAGAGTTCGAACCCAGCAGTAAGTCCAGCTCCAAACTCCCTGAAACTACACCAGAAATTCAAGTGTTGGTAATGATGAGCCCACCTGGAGAAAAAATCAGTTTAAGTGTTGGCAATCAGGAGCCCACTTAAAGAACGAAGGGAAGAAATTCAAGTGTTGGTAATCAGGAGACCACCTGAAGAACGAAGGGAAAAATTAGTTAGGTGACCCTTCATTAAATTCAGTGAAGCAGAGTTCGAACCCAGCAGTAAGTCCAGCTCCAAACTCCCTGAAACTACACCAGACCATTGTGCAAATCAGCTCGAAATCTCAACCCAAATCCAGTCGAGTTGGGTCTTTTCAGTTCCGTTTTGATTCCAACGAGGTGTAGTGCTTCTATATTTTCTATTCGAGACTTCTTGACATCCAACACTCTACCCCATACAACATAGTCGGTCTAAATACAAACTTGTAGAACTTATATTTAAGTCAGTGACACATTATTACCACACTAGACACTGGAAGTGAGCCTCCACTTCATCTATTTTGATCTGATACGATACGTGATATCTTCATCAATCTCCCCTTTACCTTGTACTATAGATCTAATAAACTTGAAACTACCTCTCTTGGGGATGACTTGCCTGTCAAGCCTCACCTCCATATCCCATTCCTGGAAACCGTTGCTGAGCCTGCACTCTAAGTATTCTGTCTTGGTCCTGCTCAACTTGAATCCCTTAGACTCGAAGGTCTAGCTCCAAACCTCCAGCCTCTCGTTAACAGCATCCTACGTCTCTTCAATTAAAACTATGTCATTAGCAAATCACATACACTATGGCAGCTCACCTTGAATGTGTCTCATCAATGCGTCCATCGCCAAGAAAAATAGGAATGGACTAAGAGTTGATACCTAGTGCAACCCCATCATAACCGAAAAGTATTCCGAGTCTCCAACCACTACCCTAACCCCATTCTTAGATTCATCATACATGTCCTTAATCCTCCTAATATAGGATACTAGGACCCCTTTAGAGCACCTCTCTCGGGATTTTGTCGTATGCTTTCTCTATGTAACTGAACACCATGTTCAAGTCTTTCTTCATCCCGTATACCCGCTCCACCAATCTCCTCATAACGTGAATATCCTATATAGTCGAACATCCCGACATGAAACGAAATTGATTCTCAGAAATGGACACACTATTCCTAACCCTCACTTCAACCACCCTCTCCCAAACTTTCATAGCACGGCTTAGCAGCTTAATCCCCCGATAATTATTACAACTTTGTATATCGCCCTTGTTTTTATACAAAGGAATCATCATACTCCACCTCCATTCGTCATGCATCTCTTCATCCTAAAAATAACATTGAACAACCTAGTGAGCCACTCCAAACCTGCTCTACCCGCATTCTTCCAAAATTTCATAGGTATTTTATCTGGCTCAGTAGCTCTACCCTTGTTCATCTTATGCATAGCCCCCTCGACCTCATTTACTCTTATGTGCCTACAATACCCAAAATACCGGCACATCTCGGAGTGCTCCACATCGCCTAGCACAGTGTCCCTATCACCCTTTTTGTTCAAGAGTTTATGGAATATGTCTGCCATCTTTATATAATATGATCATCTTACATCAAAACTCCACCATCCTCATCTTTGATACACTTCACTCGATCCAAATCACGTATCTTCCTCTCTCTCACCTTGGCTAGCATGTATAGCTTCTTGTCACCGCCTTTGGCCCCAAGCTTTTCATACAAACACACAAATGTCACAGTAACCACTTACTATGCATCCTTATTAGCCCTCTTATACCCCTCCATGTTCATCCACTTTGCCTCCCCGTCCATGCTTTCTATAAGAGTCAAGTATGCCGCTTGCTTGGCTTTTACTTTCTCTTGTACCTCCTCACTGCACCACCAGTCATCTTTGTGGCTTCCAGAGAAATCCTTCGAGACCCCTAACACTTCTCTCAATACTACTCTAATACACTCACCTATCGTAGTCCACATGCAGTTCGCGTCCTCACTACTCCTCCATGCTCCTATAGCCAACAGTTTCCTCCCTCCCCCTTCCCCCTAACTCCTGCGCTTTGTCACTAGTCAAAGTACCCTACCTGATCCTGGGATGACCATACACGACCTTCTTCCTTATCTTCCCCTTGGTCTCTATGTCCATCACCAATAACCTATGATGAGTGGTAAGATTCTAGATTGGAATAACCTTGCAATGCATGCACAAATTCCTATCGCATTTCCGAAGAATCAAATAATCAATTTGAGTCTTGGCCAAGAGACTCCGGAATGTAACCAAGTGCTCCCCCTTTTAAGAAAATACGAGATGGCAATCACCAAATCAAAGGCTTTAGAACAATCCAACAACGAAATACCTCCTTCATTCCTAACTCCAAAGCCAAAGCCGGCATGCACACCGTCAAACCCCCAGATGTCGCCCCAATGTGACCATTAAAGTTGCCTCATATGGAAACTTTTCGGTGAGCAGAATTCCACTTACTAACCCGTCAAATTATTCTTAGAAGTGCCTCTTAATCTCCTCGTTCAAACCTTACTTGAGGCACGTATGCACTAATCACATTTAATTGATATACATTCAAATAGAATTGAATCAGTTACAAATAATTTACTATATAATTGATCTCGACAAAATTTATAACTGAACTTTAGTTGAATTATTGATTTCGTTAACTTATTTTCTACTGGAATGAATTTCAAAAATGAATTTTTTCCTTTTTTTATTGTTAATGTAAAAATTGAACCGTGCGCCCTATTTGGTCGCCCCCTATTTAATTTATACTCAGTTTTCTAAAAAAATTTTAACTTGTAACCACTTTTTAAATAACTTCAGCCCTCTTTCTCCTCCCGCTTCTCCTCCTTCATTTTCTTCTTCTTCTTTTTCTTCTGCTGTTGGTACTGCTATGGAACTTTAGTTCACGGGATGATAGCCATAAATATATTTATCAGATTATTTTAAGATAAATTATATATAATTATATAAGTTAGTAGATAATAATTTATAAATATTTTCAAGTACATAAGTTAGTAGACAATGATAATTCTATTCTTTGCACATTTATTATTTCCAAAATTTTTTATTTCGATACTGTTTGTATAGACATGTAATTTTTGACCGTCCCCAAGATTCTACACATTTTTGTATTTATATATTTAATTTAGGTCTAATATAGTTATTTTAATTAGTTTGGACCCTTTTTACTTTATTTTATCACCAAATGAAAATTACAAAAATATTTCTTCTTTTTAGTTGTTTTCAGATTATATACCTTTAGTAAAACTAAAAAAAATATACAAATAGTATCTTGTTTTTCTTTTAATATGATATTTGAAAATACAAAAAAATAGGTTTGTTTTAATGAGCAGTTTTATTTTAATACTAGGATTAATTAATAAATGAGATCGTATTTTTAGTCTCGTTCTCTGGGAAAGAGTAAAACTTGGGCTCAAGCAACCTATTTCTAGGCCTAATTTTTGGACCAAACTCATAATTCCCAAGCCCATAATCCCTAGGCCCATACCCCCTAACCTAAAAGACCCTATGAAATACTGGACTCTACATTTTTTCCTATCAGCCATTTTCATCCTCTTGTACACACGATCAAAACAAAAAGAGACTCAAGACCCTAGCTGGAAAGGAGCATCGCAGAAGACAAAAAAACATCCCCCACTCCCCTAATTTTCATGTCCTTCAATCCACCCCATCTCCAGATTTCAACGTGATTCTCCTACCAAGCATCAACCCACATCAACCACAGATACCACAAACCCCTCCACGATTCTATTTATTCTTGAACCTAACGAACGATATTCCCTCTCTATTCCTGAAGACTGATCCTTCATAAAAAAAAAAATTCCATTGTATGAGCGTCGCCTTCTTTAGCGTTTGAGTAGATCCGATGTAACGAACCGATCGATCATTTTGAGTTGTTACACTTTGATCGCCTATTCTCGGGCACGACTTGCCCCGTGTAATATGTTATGACTGAGGTAGATTGTTATTTTTAGTTTTCAGGAAAATCAAAATGAATTTGAAAGTTCAGTTTCGGTTAAAAGCTTTGAGTTTTAAAAGTTTGACCAAGAGTTAAATTATTTGAATATTAGCACATAGCGGAGTTTTTATGATTTGGTCAGCTTCGTTGGGTGACTTATGACTTAGGAGCATAATCAGAATTGATTTTGGAGGTCTGGAGTGGAATTAGGCTTGAATTGGCGAAGTTGAGATTTTGACGATTTCCGGTTGGTAGTTGAGATTTTGATCCATATGTCGAAATGGAATTCTGAGAGTTGTTGTAGCTTCATTATGTGATTTGGGATCTATGTGCAAAATTTTAGGTCATTTGTACTTCGCTTGGTTGGGTTTTGATCGAAAGCGTGTTTTAGAAGTTTTTATAAAACTTAGGCTTGAATTCGATGAGTTATGAGTAATTCGATGTCTTTTGAGGTGTTTCGATAATTGGAACAAGTTTGAATAAGGTCTTATGACGTGTCGGCACTATTGGTAGAGGGCCCGGGGGCCTCGGGTGAGTTTTGAGGGTTCAATCAGATCATTTTTAGAGTTTGGGAGTTGTAGAAAAATCTGCTCAAGTGTTGCAGAACTTTGTTCTCTACGATCGCATAGGGTGTGTGTTGTGAGGATACTTTTGGATATGGGTTGCACACCACAACGCTGTTATACTAATACTGATATGAGGTCGAGGTCCTAGACTTGATTCAACGAGATGGCTTTGTATTTCTCTTGGGCCGTAAGGGGCCCCTCCCGGTGTCTGCACACCCCCAATGAGTGTCGTCGATGATAAATGGATTGGGCTGCACGCTACAATAATATATGGATTGGGCTTCATGCTGCAGCGGTACCGGTACTGTTTTATGTGTTTACTCATTTATTTGTCTGCCATTATCTGTTGTTGTGCTACTTCATGTGATATCTACCTAATTGCCAGGCATTATTTGTTGAGTGAGTGTTACGCCTGATGGGCGAATTTCTGTTCTTATCTTCACAAATTGTTTTGCATTCATTTGCATATCAGTTGAAAAAGTCATTTTCAAAAGAGGTTTAAACTAGGTTAAGACGTCTTCTAAAGATTTCACAGCTTCATTGCTTTTCTCAAGGTGTTTTATACTGCTTCTAAATAGCATGATGATTTGACTTACGTGATTTTCTAACTACTCAGTTATTATTTACCTTTATTACTTACTGAGTTGGAGTACTCACTTTGCTCCATGCATCTCACATGCAGATGCAGGTATTGTCCCCCTGGTAGTGGGTATTGAGCTGATCGACAGCTAAATTATCGGAGTTAGCGAGGTGACCGCCAGCATTTGCAGCATCACATTTTTTCTTCTTTTTTTATTAGTCCTATTTTCCATATTTCAGACCTTGTAGTTGTATCCAAACTCTAATAGATGCTCATGATCTGGGACACCCCAGTTTGGGCTGTGTTGGGTTATACTTCTACTAATTATTATTATTATTATCATTAAATCATATTTAAACTGCTTATGAACTATTTAATTGTTCAAAAGGATGAATTGGGTTTAGTTGACTAGCCTTGTCCCTACGAGAGGCGCCATCACGACCGTATCTGGGTTTTGTCGTGACAAGTTGGTATCAAACCTTGGTTACTAGGTCTCACGAGTCATGAGCAGATTTAGTGGAGTCTCGCGGATCGGTACAGAGACGTCTATATTTATGCTCGAGAGGTTGCAAAACCTTTAGGAAAACTCCACATTCTTGAATTCTCATCGTGCGTCCTTGATTCAGCTTAAAAAGTAACTCTTGAAATTCCATCCACGTGTTCGTGCACGCGCGTGAGCGCTTAGTATCAGATGTTCCTTAATGGCTTGTGATATCCTGATTGAGGGGAGAGATGTGATCTCTGTGAGTTTGATGTTGGGCCAGCCTAGAGGACTTAAGGCTGGATCTTTGCCTGTGGCTTGATCACCGAGGCGCTGATTGTGTGAGCAAGTGTTTTGAAACTTATATATGTTCGATATTGTCCATATTTGTGGGAAGGATGGCTTGATAGCTATGTGATGAGTATGTTTGTAATGCGAGGTGTATCTATATGACTTGGAAGTGATAAGGAAGGTCTGCTAGATGATCGATAAACTATTAAGTATTTCATTTCCATTGTGATTGGATGTGTAGCACCGAGTTATGGGCACGGAAGGATCTTTTCATGTTTCCCAATTGTGAGAGAAGTAAATTTCATGTTACGATATGAGTTCAGACTTAGAAAGGCTAAGTGACTGCGGATAATTTATGACGGTGGAAGGTATACAGAAATGTTAGTTGAAGACAAAGCATGCGGCTTACATCCCGCAAAGTGTTCGGAAGTGGTGCGATCCCTATGTTGTTTGTTTGAATATCTCATTTACAAGTGAAAAATATGTGTTGAAATTGAAATTGAAATTTGGGTCACTTAAGAGAGTGGTCTTGACTGTTGCGAGGATGAATGCGATATTTGCAGAAGATTTTAGGTACTAGACGATCTGTGTTTTCACAAACTTATAACTTATTTGAGTTTCACCTCACTATGGTATTGTGGCATCAACGGATAAAAAGTTATGATTTATTGAGTATATCTTGATCTATGGCTTCGATCCAAGTGAAGAAGTCTTCTCTAAGCAGTTGATTGCACAATTAGGTGCTATGTTGGTTCCAGTTTGGGGCGTGCAAGTGAATTAGCTATGGCTAGAGTAAAGAAAAAAAATTGACAAAAGTTGTATCATACTTCATAGGTGCTTAAGAATCACGGAATGTATTGAGTTATTTTTGACAAAGAATTCTTGGTGCATAGAGCAGGAAGGTGTTGTGTTGTAATGTAATGGTGTCACATTCCGCAGTGTTAGAGTTCTAAGGAGGCACAGGTTGTTTGGTTATTTTGATCGGGTTAATTGTGGTTTGAGTAGAGTTAATGACTCTCGAGAATGGTTCTAATGTGTTCAAGATTCTAAGGGAACAATCGGGTATCCTAAGGTTGTATATATGGTTGGAAACTGTGTTTCACTAGAAGAGATCAAAACTTGTGGTTCTATGTTAATTATGGTATTCTATGTATCAGTATCAGAAAGGCAAGGGTAACAGATTTAGATTCACATGAAGTTTTTCAGAGTAAAGTATTCTGGGATGTGGTGTTTCTGAGAATGATTGAGAGAGTATTCAGCAACTTATGGGTCTCAGATAATGTGGTTTTATGCTTGGGTCTCGTGGGGTGAGTCTGGGGTGAGAAATTATGGTGCTACAGCAAGATAGAATATCACGTCGAAGGTGAATCAGGAGGAAACTTAGATAGCTGGAATAGCTTGATAGTAGACCAGATCGGTATGGTAAGGATATGATTAACTCCTTGTGTGTGTTCGAGGTGATGAGTTCTCACAGGTATTTTGTAGCAATGCTTTTAGGTTTTGATGGCTTTCTTAGCTTGGTCGAGTTAGAAGGATTCAGTCCTGACAGGTCTAATTTGTGCAAAGGGAACTCAGAGAGTTCTTGATGGTTCTTACTGTGATTAGGGGACGTACATCTTCTTTGGGCATGTGGAGCATGGGATGTATTGTAATTTTTCTTCTAGATGGGACCAATGGAAGGTTCGGGACTAGTTGGGTATGTAGATGTATGTGTCTCGGAAGGGGGATGAAGTCCATATGTTATCCTAGGATGGTTTGGTATAGGTGGGTTGTTGTGAAGGACCGAGATTTGCGTGTGTGAGGTCTCATATAAGTTATGAATGGAAGTTCATGAAACTTTTAGGCAGCCCGTGATGTTTTAGGTTATTAGAGAAATTATCTTCAGATGATTAGGAGACTGGAAGTTCTCGTTTTCAGGCTATGTTGTGGTTGTAGATTGCGTGCATCGGCACTATTTAGATACTATTGGGATTTGAAGGCCCGGGTGGATCTTTTATGATTGATTTGTTGGATTAGGAAGTGATATTGGATTCAGATTGGTTGTCTCTGTGTTGTGTGATTCAGGACTATTGCGACAAGACAGCGCTATTGGCTATGCCAGAAAATGCCACAGGTTAAGTGGCGATGTTCGACGAATTACGTCCTATTGGGGATTTTTATATTTCGTAGACCCGGTAGATGGCTAGGGAGGAACTGTATTTCTTATTTGGGCTCTTGTGATGATTGTCAGTGCTGAGGCTCCTCATATTGATTCAGTTTTGGTGGCTCTTGTGATGATTGTCAGTGCTGAGGCTCCTCATATTGACTCAGTTTTGGTGGTGAACGATTTATCGAATGTGTTTCTCGTGGCCGGGCTTGTAACTGGGCAGGGTTGTTGATTTCGGTATTGATTTGGTGCCTTGCACCTTATGGCACCGGCATGAGTTATAATAGTGGAAAGAACAACTTCAGGCTTCCTTGATGATGAGTTTATCCGCAGGCCAAAGTGGATGCGTGTTCTAGCTTGAGTCGGCTTGGTTGGCCCCGAATTTTATTTTTGAGGGATAGGTTGATTCGATCATTATCGAGCTTGTTAGTGATCTGGGAGATCTAGGAGTGGCCTATCTATGTTGCGAGGAATTATGATTTGTTACTTATGGGCACGTACGGTGTGGTTCTATTGAGGTTCATAGTGGAAGTCAAGCGGGAAAAGTAATTAGGTGTTGCTCTGCGCGATATATGTTACTTGTTTCACCATGGGTGTAGTGATTTGCTTTGGTTCCACGCATCAATTTGCACGCGGTTGTCCGTTTCACGCATAGTGACTTGAGGTGTTTCATGTGGAATGGTGTTTGGATAGGGTCGCGCAATTGCAGTGAAGCTATGTGGAGATATGAACTTGCTGGTTATAATAATATTTTGTATTTCTATGATGTGAGATGAGTTCTCGACGTATGTTGTGATGACACTAGTAAGCTTGAGTTACAGCTCTTTCATTTGAGTCAGCTTCATGATGTGAGTATGTTTGGATTCTTGCTTATTGGCACGTGGACTACACAAGTTGCGACCTTAGACTGTCTTGGAGGTTCATGTCACCAGAGTAATTGTGTTGGATTAGATGAGGTTGCTCGGGTCTGTAATGAATACAAACAGATTCGATTCCACCATGTTGGAAGGTTAATATCGAGGTTCGGCTAAAAAAATTTGCTATTGTAATTGCTATAGGAGAAATGACTTCATGAATGGTTGATCTGAGAAATGATTATGGTTTATTGCGTGTTTCATTTATCATTAGCAGCATATGAAAGTGTTGGAAATGAGGCTTTAGCTGATAAGAGGTTTTCGATCGGTATTCGGTTGTTATCTGCAACTACTGTGATTAGAAGTTATCGCTGCGAGAGTTTGAGTTACGTGGTATATCAGGTAATTGCTCTTGAGTTTGCAGGCAGGGGTTATTACAGCTAGTTTAGGCCTATTTAGAGTATAGGTGTGAGGTTCTAATAGTGCTGATGGTTTCAAAAGTGAATATGTGGTTCTATGATCTATAGGCTAGACTGGATTGTGTAATTTCAGATAAAATGTGTTATCGGACCTATGTAAGATAGGGTGACGTGGGATCGCCCCCGGGTACGTGCATGGCAAGGTTAGTCAATGATTGATTGGCTTTTAGAACAACTCTAGGTATGTTCGAGGATGAACGTGTATTTAAGTGGGGGAGGATGTAACGACGCGACTGGCCATTTTGAGCTTTTGAACTTTGATCACAAGTTCTCGGGCACGACTTGCCCCGTGTAATGTGTTATGACTGAGATAGATCGTTTGTTTGATTGTCAGGAAAATCAGAATGAATTTGAAATTTAACGGTTTCAGTTGAAAGCTTTGAATTAGAAATATTTGACCAAGAGTTAACTTATTTGAATATGAGCTCGGATTGGAGTTTTTATGATTTGGATAGCTTCGTTCGTAACATATGACTTAGGAGCGTGATCGGAATTAGTATTGGAGGTCCGGAGTGGAATTAGGCTTGAATAGACAAAGTTGAGATTTTGGCAATTTTTGATTGGTTGTTGAGATTTTGATCTGGGAGTCGGAATGGATTTCCAAGAGTTGTTGTAGCCTTGTTATGTGATTTGGGATGTCTATGCAAAATTCAGGTTATTTGGACATCGTTTGGTTGGATTTTTTAATCGAAAGCGTGTTTCGGAAGTTTCTAGAAAACTTAGGCTTGAATTCGCTTAGTTTTGAGTAATACGATGTTGTTTTAGATGTTTTAATGATTGGAACAAGTTTGAATAAGGTCTTTGGATGTGTTGGTGCTTTTTGTTGAGGCCCCGGGTGTCACACCTCCTTTTTACACACCTATCCTGGAGGATAAATGTAAGAGGAGTTTTCCTATTTAAAGTGACATTATTTTAATTGGGATTATTTATGTATTTCAGAGTTGCCACTTGGGATAAATTTGGTTTTTTGTCTTCCAAGTCATCGGTTTATCTTGAGTCCAAAATCGAGAAAATTTTCGACTTTCCGATTGAAATATGCGAACCCGAAATTCTTGAGTAAGGAATACTGTTAACCCGAGGGAAGGTGTTAGGCACCCTCGGATTCCGTGGTTCTAGCACAGTCGCTTAAACTATCATATTTGGCTAATTATCTGATTTTATACATGTTTATCCTGTATTGAAATTTCAAAAATACTTACCGCTTTTAATTGAATTTTTTAGGAAGATTGCAACAGTATTAAAATGTGTCTCGAACCACGTCACATAAATGCACCTGTGATTTTTGACATACTTTAACACCGTTGATATTTGGATTCGGGTCAGGTAAATGCACGCCCGAATTTAAGAAAGTAGCTTTATTAATTGCGCGCCTAAAACGACTAGTGCGTTGATAACTTTGCGGGAGGCCATGAAAATTTGATAAATGGCACGTCCCGATTTTCTACGTATTTTAATGTATGTATTTAAAGAGGGCCATACAATTTACGAATTTTTATTTGGGCGCGGCGCACCTCGATTTATTTTAAAGGCCATCCTAAAATGAACTATTATTTCCTATTAAGGATTGTCTCTAAAAAAAGAACTTAAGCAATTGGCATTATTAATTATTCGCTATTAAAAGCATTCAAACAAACTTGGGTCTCAAGATCAAGTCCAAAATGAGGAAATTTAGTAAGGCTTTGTAAGAAACTGCCTAGTTATGGGCCTATGGACATTCTGGCGGCCTTTATAGCGGCCTTTATATCACTGGGCCATATTAGGCCCGAATTCATGTCCTGGACAGCCCAAGCATCACTACCAACCAAACTGAGGGTTTGATTTACTAATTCAACTAATTTCAAAATCAACAGTGGCTCAATTTATGGGTTAATGTCAAGACTTAACTTCCAATGCGCTAGAATTTAAGAGGACAACTAATAATGGATGTTAGAGATAAAAATTTTCATACAAATAGAATTGAAGAATTTTATTCATCTAAACCTAATAGACTAACAGATCTCTCACAAGCGGACTTCTAACATTTAAATAATAGGCAGGATCATAACTAACTTCTGAATTTAAACACACTGCTTTCGAATTAACGCATTGCTTTGAATCTCTAAGTTCAGATTAAGACACAGTAATATAAACACTAGACTTAAACTAATTCAAATATAAAATTTCATGAACGCAATACTAATACGGTCATGAAATGAAATACACTCGGTTTAATGGTCCTATACAGTCCAAAACGGTCCAGTTTTAGTTACAAATGACAATCTAATGAAATTCTGAAAATACATGAAATGAAATATGAGAATCAAAGAAGGAAACACACTGCAATTCATTTCATTTCCAAAACTTTAGAGCTACACGATGTATACCTGGAAATTGGAACAAAATGAAGAGGAGATGGAAGTCAGCTAAAGCAGCAACTTAACAGTAGCAATAAAACCAGTTTTAGAACTAGAAATAGTATCACAGCAGCCTAATTTCGAAATCAATTTCAAACTAGAAACAAACAACCCAACCACTCCTATATCAAATACAAGAGAAGGCAAACGTATTTGAACCAGGATCAAAACAAATTTAGGTTTTATAATAGATGAAACACAAATTAGTATACTCAATATAATTTCAACCATGTGCAAACCCAAAACCTCTGAATCGGACCTTGGGGGGGGAGGTACAATTTTAATCCATTTTGAACCTTAGATCAACCAGGATTGAAGCAAAGGAGCAATGGAATAGTGTTTTTGTTAGAGTTTTTCAATTTAAGAGCTTTTCAGTATTCTTTTATGCTTCAAAACCCTCTCCAAATTTTTTAGACCTCTCAAACTTGTTAGTCAAGGAAAGGGTATGCCTTTTATAAGCAAAGTATAGGCCTTTTACCCCTAAGCCCATGTTTTAAAATTCAAATTTTAACTAATTAGTCCCTTATTTGTTGGCTTGCTTCCCAAGTTACACTACTAAGTTCCTGAAATTCAAATTAGAATCCCCTTCTAGAAGGCTCTAGGAGGGTTCCATTTTAGTAAGTGCGGAATTTTATTTATTGAACTACCTATACTGTCCCTACATTGGCCCTCAATTACTAAACTATCAAACCTTGTTAACTTTGGTTAAAACTGACCATGGTTAAACAAAACAAATGCTGGATTATTCAGCTATATCCAATCATTCTCTAAAATTTAATTAATCAATCTAACTAATTCTAATTAGAGCGGGAAATAAATTCTAATTAATATTATATCTAAGGCTAAAATTAAATAATGAAGTAACAACTAACATCAGACAAATAAAAATTGAAAATAACAGTAAAAATCATGAATCATATAATCGAAACAAAACACAAAACTAAAAGAATAGGATCATGCTTTCAGTCGTCAAGTTAACAGAAAATTTGGACATAAACCAAATTCAAATAAAATAAAAAACGACATGATCAACAGAACAACAAATCAAACAAAACAAAATAAAAACAGATCAATAAAAAATCAATTAAACCCTAAGGATCCTTAATCAGTTAATGTGAAGAATGATGGATCAATAAGGGATTATCACATTCAACCCCATGAAATTATCATGCAAAGAAGAAAAAATAAGCAAGAAAGTAAACACAAAAAAAATCGAACAAGGAAGAAAGACTTACTGATTTTTGCCTTCTAAACCAAATAACCTCGAATTGGGTTCCCAAATAATGTTGTATTCTTGTTCTGGCCAAGAACAAACATGCAACGTCATCTTGGATCTCAATTTGAACACTGCCGACCATCGAATCTCTTACTCAAACTTGAGTAAACCCTAAATACAGAATTGGTGGGATTCATACCGGGTTTGAGGGATTTTGGTTTGGAATTCGGGGTGAGGCGGCCAAGGAGACAATAAGGTACGATTTTGAAATGGTTTCGAGGATGGTGAGCTTTGGTCGGAGTTTTCAAATTTATTTTCGAGGGGTTCGGTCTAAATTCAAGGGACGTGGCTTACAGGTTCAAGATAAGGAAGGTGAGCGGAGCTTTTGGTGTTCGTTTGGAGTTGATAGGCGTCGGCGCCGCCTTGTGCGCGCGGAGCAGCCTCCGCTTAAACCCATATTTGAGAAGACTTGTTGATATTCGAGAGATAACAATGGGAGATATGGAAAGAGGAGGTCAAAGAGATGGGTGGTGTAATTTTGGGGGTCATCGGAGTATCGCCGCTTGCGAAGGAAATTTTCGGCCGGCGGCGGACGGTGGGAGACGATGGAGGAGCGATGGTGTGTATAGGGGTGTTAGAGATAGGGTACGAAGTTTATTTTCGGGGTGGGGGTGTTTTGAGACACTTATATATGAGGGAAACTCAACTTTATCACTGTTCGATCAAAGGAAACGAATGGCTCTAATGGGTCCAATTCTAAACAGCGTCGTTTAATGGGAGAGGGATTTGGACCGGGTTGAACTTTGGGTTGGGTCAGGGTTTGGCCTGGTTTGGCCGATTTGGGCTGGCCTGTTTCTCTTTTTTTATTTTCGTTTCAACTAAATCCCTTCTTTTTCTTTTTTTCTAATTTTTGTTAAGGACAAATTTAAAAATAAAGACCTGATCTAATTCTAAAATTAAACTAACTAAATTTTAAAAAATTAATTAAATCCTTGTTTAATAGAAAACTAAGGAAAAATCAAACACTAAAAAGTTAAATGCAAAAAGGACTATTTTTGTTATTTACTCTTATTTTTTGAAATGTCAATTAACTAATAAACCTAAGAAAAATAAAAAATTGGGTCCGAATGCAAAGGTGCTATATTTGTATTTTTTACAAATTATATCAATTAAAAATGCATAATAATGCAACCAAACACAAAATCATACAGTTAATTCCCTAAAATTCAAATAATAAAATAAAAATACCAATTTTATGAATTTTATAGGAATATTTCAAGCGAGACAAAAATCATATGCTCACAGTTGCCCCTATTTGCTCAGAGACACGAAGGGTCTTCAGCCAAAGATAAATGAGCAAATCATGAGAGATTTTTACCTGCTTGACACTCCATGAAAAGCATTTTCAAAAGCTCGACCGCACCATACTTCAGAGGTTGCCTACATATCCTCGGCTAAAGAGGAATCAGGTCAGTATTATTTAGGAGTGTTTGGTAGCTGGGACTATCGAAGCGATGCTTTCACTGCGGATGCTGCTGCTACTGCTTGCTGACTTCCTTATTACACCAAAAGGAAAATCAAATGCTAAGCTAGCTATGCCTATCAACTATGAGTTAGAATATTCCTATCTATAAATCTCTTGGAGCTTGATCTTGACTATTAGCTGCTTTTGCCATGGATTCCGATCTAAATCTTGATGCTCATAAGCTGAATATGCTGGTTCTTTCTTCAGCATTTGAGCAGAGCGGGACTGGTGGAGCTTGTGATTTCAATAAAGTTTTGATCAGCTCGCATTCATGTTCGCTTCTGCATTTGAATTTCTTTTGTTCTTTTTCTTCTTTCCTTTATTCCGGATTGAGACTCATCCTTTCAGTTGCCTCGGAACCTATGCTTCGAGTTCAAACCTGCTCAAATAACTATTTCTTTTTCTTTGTTTTTCATCCTCAAGAATTGTATTTGTCTATAGGATAAATTGGGGAAAACTCCGATCGCAAAAACGTCAACTCAAAGATTGGAGCCCTAATGTAGACTAAAGGAAAAATGCTCAACTCAAGGATTGGAGCCCTAATGTTGGCTAAAGGCAAATGCTCAACTCAGGGATTGGAGCCCTAATGCTGGCTAAGGAAAAACGCTCAACCCACGGATGAGAGCCCTAATGTTGGCTAAAGAAAACAGGGATTGGAGACCTAATGTTAGCTAAAGGAAAAACGGTAAACTCATGAATTGGAGCCCTAATGTTGGCTAAAGCAAAAATTCTCAACTCGGGGATTGGATCCCTAATGTTGGCTAAGGAAACACGATCAACTCAGGGATTGAAGCCCTAATGTTGGCTAAAGGGAAAATGCTCAACTCAGGGATTGGAGCCCTAATGTTGGCTAAAGGAAAAATGCTCAACTTAGATATTGGAGCCCTAATGTTGGCAAAAGAAAAATGCTCAACTCAAGGATTGGAGCCCTAATGTTGGCTAAAGGTTGGTATTGGGGATTCTAAGCTATCCCTTTTTGGGTTTCCTCTTTCGTTATCTTCTTTCTCCCTTTTTATTTTGATAAGATGTAGGAAAGAACTTGGAGGAAACTTCCATTTTGCATTGATTATTTGTTGCGAAGCTTTTTTAGCACTTGCGCATTTTCCTGTTGACTACACCTGCTTCGCTCGGTTGCTTTTATTGCACCTGTTTCAACTTTCAACAAAGAATAATTGTTAGTTTGAAACGCTAGTTGGTTCTGTGGCCTTGATTGCTTGATCCCAGCCCAACTTTTGTTGAGAGCCTCTGTTGCTTGCTGGTTTTGAACATCATCTTCTCGTTGAGCCCATGGCCTCAACCTTCAGGATTTCATGACCTTGCCCTCGTAGGGCTCCGGCTATCACCTTATTCTGCTCTTAGGACCTTTGTCGTTAGACATTCTTTCCTTTTCCATATCTTTGCTTCGAAAGCATCAACCATCATGGCCATTCGGGATTGTCTTAATGCACCCGCTAAGGCTAGATACCTTTCTTTAGCTCTTGCGGAGCAGGGCCATATAAACCAGTCCTGCTACCTTTTCTTTGTAATAACTTTGGAATCAGAGTTAGACCGAAAGGGATTCAAGGAAAAAGTAAGTAGAGAGCAAGAGGATGAATTTTTAATAAAAGCGTCCATTTCGAGGAAAAAAAAGACTTATCTGGGAACACATGCAAGCATCAAGTGGACATTACATGCTTCTTGGACTGGAGGCCCGATATGCACAAACTTTCTCAACTTCTCGTAAGCTCGTTGACCCATGTTTCAAGACCAGGGAACCTTGCCAGAACTCTTTTAGTGATGGGAGGTATCCTCTTTTTGGCCGAAGCGCCCTTTGTGGGTTTTCACCAATCGACCTCTCTCATTTCTCTTCTCACCATCGCCCGATGGTTCTCTTTACGAGTTGTCACCAAACAGACTCTCTCATTTTCAATTTCTCTACTCGTCATCGCCTTATGGTTCCCGTAGGTTTTCACCAATAAGACACTCTTATTTTATTTCTCTTAATTTGGACTGCATCAAATTCAAACAATGAAGTTTTTCAACTCCCACACCTTTGCCAATTGATCGGAAGGACTTGGACAAGGTTTTTGGGTAAAAGAATTCTAGATGGAATTACAATTTTGGAATCATTTCGGTGGGTTCATGGCTGAGCCATTACATCATCTGCCCCAGTTTCATTTTTTGGGGCATTTGAATTTTATTTTGGTGTGACTAAACCCCAGAAAGAGGCTGCCTACATATCCTTTCGGCATCAAGTCATATGTAGTTCAAGAGTGTTTCCTAAACTATTTTTGTTTTGTTTCTCATTTTTTCATTTTTTTCCTTTTTTCATTGTTTTTTCCTTTTTCTTTTTTCTTTTATATTTCTTTTCTTCTTTTTCTCTTTTCTTTTGTTTTTCTTTTTATTTTTGAATAACATTTCCAGGTTCCAAAGAGGGTGGTCAAAGAAGAGTAACCGGCTCAAATGGGTTTACCAAGGGGTTGATATTGTTTGGGTAGCGAAAATGAAAGTCTTCGTCATCTCAACCGGACTGAATCATTCCTACAGGGAGCTTAGACATAATACCTTTATAATGCGTCTACGTTTACTGCCGCTTCGGGATCATCCCCTTCGATGTCGCCCAGATACAATGCTTCTTTCGGCAATATCTTTCTGATGATGTACGGGCCTTTCCAATTAGGAGAAAATTTTCCTTTTGCTTCCTGATGGTGAGGAAGGATGCACCTTAATACCAGTTGTCCCACCTCAAAATTCCTGGGGCGTACTTTCTTGTCATAAGTACGGGCCATTCTTTGTTGGTACAACTTCCGGTGGCAGACCACATCCATTCGTTTTTCATCAATTATGGTCAGTTGTTCAAGTGGAGTCCTGGCCCACTTAGTGTTTTCAATCTCAGCTTCGACGATGATCCAGAGAGACAGGATTTCATCCTCCTTAGGTATTTCTGCCTCAGTTGCGTAGACCAAAAGGTAGGAAGTTTCTCCTATTGATGTGCGCACTGTTGTGCGATAACCCAATAATGCAAAAGGTAGCTTCTCATGCCATTGGTTGGAGCTTTGAATAATCTTTCTCAAGATCTTCTTTATATTTTTGTTTGCTGCTTCGACGGCACCGTTGGCTTTGGGCTGGTAGGGTATAGAGTTCTGATGCGTTATTTTGAATTGTTCGCATATCTCTCCCATCAATTGGCTGTTCAAATTTGCAACGTTGTCCATGATGATAGTTGCTGGGATGCCAAAACGGCAAATGAGATTGGAATGCACAAAATCCAGCACGGCTTTCTTGGTAACCGATTTAAGAGTCATGGCTTCAACCCATCTTTTGAAGTAATCAATGGCAACCAGTATGAATCTGTGCCCATTTGAGACTTTTGGCTCCCAATAATGTCTATGCCCCAAGCTACAAATGGCCAAGGTGCTGACTTGGGATGCAGTTCTGTGGGAGGTGCGTGAATCAAATCACCTTGTACCTGACACTGATGGCATTTCTGGATAAAGCTAAAACAGTCCTTTTCCATGATTATCTAATAATAGCCTGCTAGGATGATTTTCTTTGCTAGAACATACCAATTCATGTGTGGTCCGCAAACTCCCGCGTGTATTTCGTGCATGATTCATCCAGCGTCTTCTGCGTTAACACAACTTAACAAATTGTGGTCTGGGGTCCTTTTGTACAAAACCTCACCGCTTAAAAAGAAACCACTTGCTTGCCGTCTGATGGTTCTCTTTTGGTCCCCAGTGGCTTGCTCGGGATATTCTTTATTTTTTAGAAATATCTTGATATCATGGTACCATGACTAGATGTTTGGTTCTGCCTCAGCTGCATTATAATACGTGTGCCTTTCCCTGATTTGGATTTCCAAGGGATCGATGTGGGTGTTTCCTGGATAGGGCAACATCGAGGCTAAAGTGGCCAGTGCATTAGCTAGCTCATTGTGACAGCGAGGGATGTACTTGAACTCTATCATCTTGAACCGCCTGCTACGATCTTCCACATGCCGGTAATGGATAAGTTTGACATCTCGAGTTTCCTATTTTCTTTAGGATTATCGGATGATTAAATCTGAATCCCCCATAATTACTAACTCCTCAACATTTCGGTCAACTGCCATATTCATACCCATGATACAAGCTTCATATTCGACTGTATTGTTCGTGCAGAAGAACCAAAGTCGAGCGTGGCTGGATAGCGCTGACCGGTGGGTGATAAAAAAATGCCCCAATTCTCACACCTTCTGAAACGACCGCTCCATAAAAGAAGAATTGCCTAGAAGCGATATCTTTAGCTATTGTTTCTACCGAGTTCACCTCTTCATCTACGAAATAAGTGTTCATGGGTTGGTACTCATCATCAACTGGATTTTTGGCTAAATGGTCCGCTAAGGCCTGGGCCTTCATTATTGTACGAGTGATATAGACTACATCAAACTCGGCGAGCAAGATCTGCCATTTTGCTAACCTCCTTGTGGGCATTTGGTTTTAAAATATGTACTTTAGAGGATCTATCCTGGCTATGAGGTAGGTGGTGTAGGCCTGCAGTCAATGCCTCAATTTCTGAGCAACCCAAGTTAGAGCGCAGCAAGTTCTTTCCAGCAAAGTGTACTTGGCCTCATAGCTAGTGAATTTCTTACTCAGGTAGTATATGGCCTGCTTTTTCTTTCCAGTGATGTTGTGTTGCCCTAGAACTCCACCGAAGGAACTTTCGAAGAGGGTCAGGTACAGAAACAATGGCCTCCCTGGCTCAGGTTGAACCAAAATTGGTGGGTTGGACAAGTAGTCTTTAATCTTATCGAAAGCCTTTTGAAAGTCATACGTCCATTTGATCGCTGCATATTTCTTTAGCAATTTGAATATGGGCTCACATGTGGGAGTCAGCTGAGCATTGAATCGACTAATATAATTCAATCTTCCCAACAAGCTCATTACATCCTTTTTGGTCTTCGGATGATGAAAATCTCGAATAGACTTTGTCTATGTTGGATCTAACTCAATACCCCTTAGGATGACTATGAATCCCAGAAGTTTGTCTGACAGGACTACGAACGTGCATTTGGTTAATTTCAATTTCAAATCATATCTGCCCAGCCATTCGAAGAACTTCCTTAAATTCTGCACATGGTCATCCTGAGTTTTGGACTTGATGATCACGTTGTCCATATACACGCACCTCTATTTCCTGATGCATCATATCATGGAAGATGATAGTCATGGCTCTCATATATGTTGCCCCAAAGTTTTTCAGTACGAAAGGCATGACCTTGTAGCAATAGGTCCGCCAAGGTACGGTAAAGGCAGTTTTCTCTGCATCCTCTTCATCCTTCAAAACCTAGTGATATCCTGCGCAACAATCCATAAAAGATTGTATCTCATGATTGGCGCAATTATCAATAAGGATGTGGATATTGGGCAATGGGAAGTTGTCTTTGGGGCTTACTTTGTTCATATCTCTATAGTCCATGCATACTCGGGTTTTTCCATCCTTTTTGGCACTGGAACTATGTTGGCTAGCCATGTGGTGTACCGGACCACAAAGATCACTCCTGCTCCCAACTGTTTCGAGATCTCTTCTTTGATTTTATCACTGACATCAGTTTTAAATTTTCTCTGCTTTTGTTGGATCGGGGGGCACTCGGGATAAGTTGGAAATTTGTGCACTACCAGATCAATGCTCAGTCCTGGCATGTCTTCATTCGACCAGGCAAACCCATTTTTAAATTCAAACAAAAGTTGGATTATGGAATCCTGGGTTTTTTTCGTATGTGTGGATGCTTATCTTGGTTTCCTGGATTTCTTCAGAGATTCCTAAATTAACCGTCTCAGTATCATTCAAGTTTGGCTTAGATTTATTCTTACATTGTTCTAATTCTCCATTTACTTTCCTAAAAGCCTCTTCATAATCATAGTCTGATTCTTGGTTAATTATTTTGCAATTAGACATCGTGTTTGGATCTGGGCGTGAAGTCCGTAAGTATGTCATGTTATATATAGCCGCATTATTAGAACTGAAAAGATGAAATGAAAGAGAAAAAAAGAAAAATCAGTAGGAATAAAGAAGAATGAACGATGAAATATTTTTTTGATTTCTTGGAATTTGAAGATAACATGGTTTACGTGTGGAAATTTAAAGATAAAAACTAGAGAAAAACATCCAACTTACACCCTGGAAAAACTTGGGATGCACAAAAAGTAGCAGGACAAGTCTACTGGGACTCTTGCCTGATCGAAAATGGCGTAGCCTTCAAATTTTGGAGCTTAGCGCTTGGTCCCATGTATAGCACCTAAGCGGTGCTTGTAGCCTCTCCCGGCTAAACCATGTGGGTTTCGCACATCATCTCTCTCATTTCCCCACATATTTCTTCAATTTCTTCAGCCGTGAAGGCCTCATCCTCCTCTTCTTCACTGTACTTCGGTTTGACAAAGGTTTCGTACAAACATGGCAACGGTTGAGGCAAGACCCATCCCTTAAGTTGTCTGTCTTTTGCCCATTTCCTATCATTGGGTGTTGGGTGAAAAACTAACCCGAATAACTTCTTAGTGGTAGGCAAGGCAATTGGCTCGGCCATCCCTTGCAGAGACTTTCCCAAACCTTTTCCTTGCTTATATCTATGTCGTATCATCTCTTTGGCCACCATAATGGATGCACTGGAAAAGAATGGTTGAGGGTAGGGTTTTCCCTCTTCATACTTGTCGGCTACCAAAATTTCAAAGGCTTGATATACTATGTGCTCACTGTCTTCCCGGACATGGTATAGACGGGTCCCGATAGATTGATTCTCATCCTCTCCATGGACTACGATCTCCTGATCTTCATGCTCAAATTTCACCATTTGATTGAAGTAGAGGGTACAGATACTGCTGTATGGATCCAAGGCCTCCCTAGAAGGTAGTTGTAAGATTGTCCCTATCCAGCACCCTGAAGGTTACCTCAAGGTCCAACGGGCCAATGGTCAGAATCAAATCGATTTCCCCAATTGTATCCCTCAGAATACCGTTGAAATCTCACACATAGACATTGTTGGGACGAATCCTTCTAGTCCTAATTTCCATCTACTGAAGTGTATAGAGTGGGCAAATGTCTACCCCCGAGCCTCCGTCTACCATGACTCTCTTCACATAATATCCCTCACATTTGAATGTGAAATGCAATGCTTTGTTGTGAGCAACCCCTTCCAGGGGAAAGTCAATTTTACTGAATGAAATTTGATTGATGGCAAAGAATCTCTCTGCCATTGTCTCTAACTGTTCTACCAAAGTTTCAACTGACACATAGGTTTTATTCAGGGTCTTCATTAAAAACTTTTGGTGTTCATGAGACTTCATCAGCAAGGATACTTGTTCAAGACACTTACGCAGTTGATCAACCACTTCATAGTTTGCCCTCTTAATTTTCTGGAAGAAAGCTTCTGCCTCTTCAGGACTTACAGGTTTTTTGGACGGGAAACACTTTCTAGTGGCATTGTTTACTTCATCTACATTGGAGTACTTCTCAACGGGGTGGTTTTCTTGATGCTTCCCTGAGATCTCTTTGCCTTTGTACATAACCATTATTTTATGATAATTCCACGGTACTGCAGTAGGATTTGTCATGGGCTGCTGTGGTGTGCGTCCAATAACCACGAGCTCGTTTTGGCCTCGATATCTTAATTGTCCCTCGTACTATATATGCCCCCTTGGGTATGTATATTTGGGTTGCCTTCTTCAGTTCAAGCCTCTTTGGAGGGCTCAAGATCTGCTACTTTTCTTTACGACCTCGTAAGAGATCAAGAATCCCATCTTTGGGAGGCATCACCTCTTGTGCCTGTTTCAACTTTCTTTTCTGGTTCTGTATTGGTGACTTTGTTCTTCTTTTCCTCTTTATCTTGATTTGAGGCATTTTTTAGCTTTTTCTCTGCATCTACAATGGAAATTATGGCTTTTAGTGCCGGATCAAATTCTTTATCTTCACAAATCATTGCCAATCACTGGCCCGTTGTTGTGGGCTGGCAGTGGGTTATTTTTAACGTTGGGGCCATCTTCATCCCTTAGCACTTTTTGCCTTGATTTATCAGGTTTTCCACCTCTCTTTTCAAGGTCCAACAATCATCTATATCATTCCCTTCTGCTCCCGAATGATAGGAACATCTGACACCGGCTCTATAAGCGGGTGATGCTGGGTTTTGCCTTGCTTGAGGAAATGGTTGCTACAAGCCTATTTGGACAAGTTTTGGAAATAGATTGGACTACCACTCACCAATTGGAGTAAAAGTTTGCCTACTAGGTGGCTCAATAGAAGGAAATTTATTCTGTGGAGGACGGGGATTATAGTTATTTTGTGGAGGAGGCTGATTTCTTTGATATGGGGCTTGGTTTCTATTGGCGTGTTGCTACGGTTGTACGAATGGTTTTGCATTCATGCTGCATATGGTTGAGGAGCATACGCCATGTCTTGATGAGGTTAATAATTCCAGGGGGATATGTCTAAGAACATGGGTCTAGAAGCGCAGTGTCTCCTTGTACCTGAAGCCGTCATAGTTGTTTCTTCTTTCTTTTTACCTTTGGCCACTCCTCCAGACCCTCCTTGGATGGCTTGGGAGGTTGCTCTAATAGCTGATTGGCTCAAAATTCTGCCTGTTTTCAGTCCATTATATACCATCTCACCAATTTTAATGGCCTCCGCGAATGGTTTTCCCATGGCTGACATCATATTTTGGAAATAATCAGCCTCCTGAGCTTGGAGAAATGCAGTGACCATTTCCGCTTCATACATTGGAGGTTTTACCCTTGACGCCTGTTCACGCCATTTGATCGTATACTCACAAAAATTTTCTGAAGGCTTCTTCTTTAGATTTGCAAGCGAGTTTCGATCTAGAGCAATATCGATATTATATAGGAGCTGCCAAACAAAATCTCTTGCACGATCATCCCAGATGTGCCACCGAAAAATATCCTAATCCATATACCATTCGGAGGCGATCCCCACTAAGCTTTCCCCAAAGTAAGCCATAAGCAATTATTCTTTTCCTCCAGCTCCACGCAATTGATTACAGTATTTTTTAAGATGGGAAATAGGGTCACCATGCCTATCGTACTTTTCGAATTTCAGAGTTTTGAATCCCACAAGCATATGCACGTGAGGGAACATGCACAAATTGGTGTATGAAACGTTTTTTTGTCCACTTAACCCCTGCATGTTTATGAGGCTTTTCTCCAGGCTTCTCATACTCTTTGCCATTTCTTCCTGTTCTAGAGTTTTCGGGGTCTTTTCCTATCCCGTTTAAAACTCAAGTAGACGTGGATGAGAATAAATGTAGGTAGGATACTGAAGAGGCTCCATTTAGGGAGTGAATGTTCGGAATGTGAAAGTTGGAGGATCTAAGGCGGGCTTTGGCAATGTAGGTTGTGTTATAGCTGCGCATAGAGGAGCAGTAAAGATGTTTGGGATTGCATTGGATATAGCCGTCTGGGGGCGAATCTCTGAAGGTGCTCCTACAAAATGAGCCGAGATGGTTGGGTGTCCTAGTGGGATGTTGGGATGAATGACGGCACAGTGGACGTTCCCCCCATTCTTGTTAAAAGTTCGGGAAATCCAGGAATTGCACTAGACGGCTCTTTTCCATTTGACCAGGCATCCAACATCTCCATCATGTAGAGATGCAATAGTCGGTTCTCCTCGGCGGTTGCTGACTCTGATGACGGGATGCCTGAGATTGGGCTTTAGTCCGTGATGGGAATTGCTGGCAGAGTGATTCTGAAGATATTTCTGTGCTACCCTTTGGACTGTTAAAGTAGGGATGTAAACCAGTGTACCAAAAACCAACCACCATTTCTATAAAACCTAGACTGGAATTGACATCAACAAACGATTAGTTCGATACAGATAACAGATAGGTAATCGCGCGTTGGAGTGTGATGCACCTATACAGTTAAATAGGTTTCTACATGTTTTGCACTGATTGCATGTGTCATCCCGGCTTTCCACTTGATTTTATCTCTCGTTTCTTTCCTTTTCTTTTGCTTTTACCATCATCTCTCTCTCTCTCGATCTTCTTATTTTCTCTCTCTTTTATTTCTTTTACGCTCTTGTTTTATTTTATTTTCTTTCCTCTCTTTTCTTCCTTTTTTCTTTTCTCTTAGGGTTGCGGTCGAATCCTACGGAGATTACCTACGTATCATGACCCCGCATGAATCAGACCTGGCATAGTTTGTGAAAAATAAATGTAAATAGAAGAAAAATGTTTTGAGATTTTTGATTTCAATAGATGGAAAATATTTTGATTACAAAGACTCAAAGCTGACAAATTAAAATAACTAGCAGGCTATGATGAAAAGGAAAAATACAGACTCCAAAATCAACTATCCTACTTCAAAAGAAAATACAGACTCGAACAACTTGAAAGACTGTAGCTAAAAGTAAATGACAGACTCTGGTGGAAAAGGAAATACAGACTCAATATGAGAATCATGAATACATTAAATCTCCTAGTGCCTGCGGGAAATCGTTTGGTCTTGCCGCGGGCCTATGTGCAAGATCCATTTGAAGCTTGTCCAAGTCACTCATTATCTGTATAACAAATATCATTACTATCGCACAAAAGGTTGTGCGAGTCATGTTATCGCACGCTTGGCATTTCCTAGTAATTTAGCGAGCGATGGTCAGGATCCTCTCTCTGATTCCGCCCTAATCTTGAAGCAACCGCTCTATCTGTTGGGCCCTAGCCCCTAATGTCTGCTCGGCTATTTGGTTTTGTTCTTGAAGTCGTTGCAATCCATTTCTAATTGCGCCAATGCCATGTATAAATGCTCTCTTTCAACCTTGAATTCTTTTTCCTGTTTGATCATTTCATTTTCTATAACGATGACCCTTTTATTTAATCATGTGACCTCACTATCGTACTCTTCTTTCAACTACTTAACTAGGCGTGCTCGTTCCTCCTCGTTTAACCAATTACTTTCGAACTCTGGGTAATTCTCTTTCTACTTTGTTAAGGTCAAAACTATAGTCATTCACTTTTTTCCTTAGATTATCTATAAGTTTTGCGTATTTGGAACTCCTAGTGCGATCTTTGACTGTAATCTTTATCTTTTGAATTTACGCTCGTAAGGCTTCATTTTCTTTGGCCAATTTCTTCTTTTCATGCTCATCGGCTGCAGCCTGTAAGCTGTTTTCAATCTGAAGGTCTCGGACCTGCTTTTCAAACTTTCCTATTCTGGCCCTATATTCATTCTCCTTAGTTAACCCGGCTTATTGTTCTTGCGATGATTCGACAAAATCCTAGAGATGAGGTCTTTTGGCAGACCTCCCAGCTACAATTTCCCTTTTATACCAAGCATGATACCAATGTGAAATTATCCTTTAGCTCGATCTCGTACACATGTATTTTCCGCAAAATATTAACGTTGGCTCCAGACCTGGCGGACTCTCGCGTTAGGAAACTGACCATCAGGACCAATCTCAACTACTTGGGTACTGAGATCTTCATCTTTTCGCACTATTTGGCACCTCCCAAGTTGTCTTAAAGCCCGATATGGAGCGTAAGGCTGAATTCTCTTAAGACCCATCAATGGGAAGTGAGGCCCAGTTGTTGGCATATATATGATTTCATCCACGAGTAACCATCCAAACGTCCACTCTATTAGACTGGTAGTGATAGACCGAAAGTATGATGTCCATTCCTTGACCCCTTCAGGCAAGCTGATCTCGTTAATCCTCGTATAAAATTCCTCTATGCATGTTTACTGTGTTGACCCATAATTCAGGAATTGAGGATGATGGAATAGATGTTTAGTCATCCCTATTTGCAACAACACATTGCACCCTTCAAAAAAGGTCTCCTCCGCCTTTGCAGGCTGTGAGGGCGCGGAAGAGTTCAGCTACTATCATGGGCGCGAGGGTGCTGTTGGCTTGGGTGATTAAAGTGCTGACAACCCCCTGACTATTTTTATGTCGATATTTCCATCTTGTTAGATAATACGCTTAACGCTAGAGGGGGGGTGGGGTGAATAGCGTTATAATAAAATTTAGCGTAAACTTGCGGAAATTAAAATTTGCAGGAAGTAAATAAGTGCGATAAATAATAACTTACACACAAATATATCCTGGTTCACCACAACGTGTGGCTAGTCCAGTCCCCGAGAGACTCTCTCGAGATTTTCCACTAACGTGTCAAGCTTCCGGGTGCTAAACAAACCTTTACAACTTGAGGACGCAAGCCTCAACACCTTTGCTCGGAGTTACAACACTCCAAGACTTCAACCAAGGAAACACAAGTTCCTTACAACAAGAGAATTACAATTCTCTTACAAGTGTATACAACACTAAAACACTCAAACAAAATACTCCTTAATGAGTAGATATGAGTAAAAGAAGTAAGCTCTGGATCACAACAACTTTGGACAAGATATGGCTCTCAAAAGCTTTATGAAATTGAATATAAAATGATAAACAAAAGTATGCAAGCTTATAGCAATGTAATGATCAGTTGTAGTATGTTGTTGTGTTTAAAACACTGAAATGAAGCTGTATTAATAGTTGAAAAACTTGGCATTACCGTTGCCTAATTGCCAATTAAGAGTTGCTGATTTTACTCACTGACAATCGATTGTCAAACCCCAACAATCGATTTTCTGCCAGTCAGATCAAAATTCAATCCCAGATTATACGCTTGACAATCGATTACTTACAATCCATAATCGATTACTGGCAACGTTCAAAAAATCTTTTCCAGATTTTACCACAAACAATCGATTGTTCAGAATCAACAATCGATTACTCAGCAACGTTCAAAAAATCTTTTCCGGATTTTAATCAAAACAATCGATTATACAGAATCAATAATCGATTACCTGCCGGTATTCGAAAACTTTACGATAACGGTCAGCTTCACAATCGATTGCACAAAGTTAACAATCGATTACTTATCAGTTTTTGAAAATCATTTTAGACACTGCCTCTTGACAATCGATTGTTATATACTCACAATCGATTATTTAATAAATTTGAAAATCACTGGAAGTCACTGCCTCAACACAATCGATTGTCATTAGTTCACAATCGATTATTTTGTGACTTTAAAAAATCTGAAGGACACTGTCTCTTCACAATCGATTGTCATTAGCTTCACAATCGATTATTCTGAGTTTTGAAAAACTTTGATGGACACTGCCTTATCACAATGGAATGTCATATGGTTCACAATCGATTGTCATGCAGGTTTGAAAAAAACCTGATGTTCACTGCCTTAACACAATCGATTGTCATGCAGTCTTGGCTCAACATAATCGATTATCATAAGTACATAATCGATTATCTTAGTCCAGTTTTCAGAGGCATGTATGAAAATCATTTTGACTCATGTAAATGTGCATGATTTAAAAACATTTAGCATTAAATTAAATATGCATGATTTTGGAAAATAGATTTATGAGAGAAGCCAAGTTACGAGTCAAGTTGTAGGATCAAGATCACACTTAAGAATGACTGAATTAAGCTATAAAACTTTGTCTTGAGCTTGAATCTCGATGTATATCAATTGTGCGCTTGTTTCTTGAACTTCGTCATATATCAATTTTCGCTTCGTTTGTCATTCATCAAAACCTATACAAAAGAACACACGTTCTAGTATATTGCATTGAGAACGTGTTTCCAACAATTTCCCCCTTTTTGATAATGGCAAACATTAAGCGGGATATGCAATGCAAGCAATTTATATTGACGATTCAAGTCAAGTGTATACATGCAACAAGTATGCAATTTGTTCCCCCTCAATATATGAATTCCCCCTTAATTTGAGCTTATAGATATTGAGAGTGCATACCCGTTATCTTCCCCCTTTTGCCATTAGCAAACATAACATAATAGTAAGATGCTAAAGATGTAAATAAAACTTGTTTATTAAAAAAATAGCAACATCAACCCGAATAATAGCAATATAATCGATTATTGATACTAAATAATCAATTTTTTTGACGACGGAAACCGATTGTTGTACGTCAAGCTTTATAATTCCCCTTTCCTTTGGGGCGATACCTGCAAAAATCGCTAGACGTCTCCGACGCTCAAGTTAGAACTCATGTAATAAAAAATTGCAATGCATGACTTAGATCAACATGGAGTCAAGGATCCCGAGTTCACTGCGAATTCGGAAGAAGGACTCTTTCTCTAAAGGCTTTGTAAAGATGTCTGCCAATTGGTTTTTGGTTTCAACAAATTCAATTTCGACATCGCCTTTGAGAACGTGATCTCTAATAAAATGATGTCTAATTTCAATGTGTTTCGTTCGCGAATGAAGAACGGGGTTCTTCGTCAAGCATATGGCACTAGTATTATCACATCTAAGAGGGATATGATCAAGACTTAGGCCATAGTCCAAGAGTTGTTGTTTCATCCATAGGATTTGAGCGCAACAACTCCCCGCGGCTACATATTCAGCCTCGGTTGTGGACAACGCAACACTTACTTGTTTCTTGCTAAACCAAGAAACGAGATAGCTACCGAGCAAATGGCAAGTGCCACTAGTGCTCTTGCGGTCCAATTTGCACCCAGCAAAATCGGAATCGGAGTAGCCAACAAGTTGGCATGAAGAGCCTTTGGGGTACCATAGACCCACATTTGCAGTACCAACAAGATATCTTAAAATCCGTTTTACCGCAGTAAGGTGAGACTCCTTCGGACACGATTGATAACGAGCGCATAAGCACACGCTAAACATGATGTCCGGACGACTAGCAGTAAGATAAAGAAGAGAGCCAATCATACCTCGATACTTTTTGGTGTCGACTTCCTTACCTTTCTCATCTTTGTCTAGATGATCGGATGTGCTCATGGGAGTTGCCATTTCTTTTGCATTGTTCATCTCAAATCGTTTAAGCAATTCTTTGCAATATTTGGCTTGACAAATGAATGTACCTTCTTTCATTTGCTTTACTTGTAATCCCAAAAAGAATGTTAACTCACCCATCATAGACATCTCAAATTCGCTTGTCATTAAATTGGAAAATTCCTTGCATAAAACATTGTTAGTGGCACCAAATATAATATCATCTACGTAAATTTGAACTAACAAAATATCATTGTTTTTATGCTTAACAAAGAGAGTTGTGTCAACTTTCCCCCTAATGAAATCGTTTTCCAAAAGAAACTTACTCAATCTTTCATACCAAGCTCGGGGAGCTTGTTTTAAACCATAAAGAGCCTTTTTGAGTTTGAAAACATGATCGGGAGATTTAAAGTTTTCAAAGCCGGGGGGTTGTCCAACAAAAACTTCTTCTTGAATAAAACCGTCTAGAAAAGCACTTTTCACATCCATTTGATATAAATTGAAATTCATAGAAGAGGCAAATGCAAGCAATAAGCGAATAGCTTCTAATCTAGCTACGGGAGCATATGTTTCCTCATAGTCAATACCTTCTTCTTGATTATAGCCTTTTGCTACAAGCCTAGCTTTGTTTCTAGCGATTATACCATTTTCATCTAGTTTATTGCGAAAAACTCATTTCGTACCAATTATGGTATGACCTTCGGGTCTTGGCACCAAATCCCAAACGTCATTGCGTTCGAATTGGTTAAGCTCCTCTTGCATTGCCAAGGTCCAAAATTCATCCCCAATGCTTCTGAGATGGTTTTGGGTTCAATTTGAGAAACAAAAGCAGTATGTTCTAAGGTATTTTTGAGAGAGTTTCGGGTACTTACCTTGTCTCCAACGTTGCCAATTACCTGTTCGAGAGGGTGATCTTTGATTGTTCTCCACTCGTTAGGCATATTCATTTCTTTTTCCAATTGTGGCACTTCTTCCGTTGGTTGTTCCTCAGTTTCATCTTTATTTTCCTTGGGTGGTTCCTCTTGTATTCTGTCTTTCAAGCTATCTAAGATACCTGCAAGATCAAAACCGGAATCCTTTCTCGCCAAGCGAGCATTATTTTCGGAAAATACAACATGAGGGGATTCCTCCACAATTTGGGTTCTTTTATTAAAGACCCTATATGCTTTACTACGTGAGGAATATCCAATGAAAATACCTTCATCCGACTTAGCATCAAATTTACCCAATTGGTCGTTGCCATTGTTATGAACAAAACATTTGCAACCAAAAACTCTAAAATGGGAAATATTTGGTTTTCTTCCCTTATAAAGTTCATAGGGGGTTTTCATGAGTATCGGCCGAATTACTACTCTATTTAGAACGTAGCAAGCGGTACTCACGGCGTCTGCCCAAAAATGTTTGGGTATCTTAGCTTCGTCGAGCATGGTTCTAGCCATCTCTTCGAGACACCTATTTTTCCTTTCCACCACCCCATTTTGTTGTGATGTACGTGGAGCGGAAAAGGTATGCTCGATTCCGAGTTCGTCACAAAATTCCGCAAAGAGATTGTGATCAAACTCTCCCCCGTGATCACTTCTAATTGAAGTGACGGTTGTTTCTTTCTCATTTTGAACACGCTTAAGAAAAAATTTAAAATTTTGAAAAGCATCACTTTTATTGGCAAGAAATAAAGTCCAAGTAAATCTCGAGTAATCATCAACAATCACAAAAGCATATTTATTTCTTCCTAGACTTTCAATGCGAGACGGACCAAATAAATCCATATGAAGCAATTGCAATGGTCTAGAAGTTGAAACAATGTTTTTAGATTTGATAGATGCTTTTGTTTGCTTCCCCTTTTGACACGAGTCACAAATAGAGTCAATTTTAAATTTTAAAAAAGGGAAGACCAACAACTAAGTTTTGAGAAATCAATTTGTTCAAAAGATGCATAATTATATGTGCTACTCTACGATGCCATAGCCAAGTATCATCCTCTTTACTCATTAGACAATCAACATATTCGGGTGAGGAATTAGCAAGATCAACCATATAAATATTATCAACTCTAATACCACGAAGTATGATTTTGAAATCACTACGTCTAAATACTAGGCATTCATCCGAATCAATTAGAGCAAGATTTCCCTTGTCACATAATTGGCTTATGCTTAAGAGATTATGCTTCAAACCTTTTACAAGTAATATATGCTTAATATAGGATTTTTCATCCTTACCGACCGAGCCGATGCCGATGATCTTTCCTTTATTGTTATCACCGAAGATAACACTTCCTCCTTCTTTGTGCTCTAATTGAAGGAATTTGGATTCATCTCCCGTCATATGCTTGGAGCTCCACTATCAAGGTACCATAGTACACTTGATCCCTTCAAGCACACCTACAAAACAAATTAATGTTCTTTAGGTACCCATGCCATCTTGGGTCCTTGGGGGTTAGGCATATTATAATGATGCGATTGAGTAACATGTCTATGACGTGTAAAGCATGCAGGAGCAATATGACCAATACGTCTACAATAATGACAAGTCACATTTGGGTTATGCATCCTTCTAGGGTCATAGTAACTGGACGGATGAAAATTGCTTACTCTATTTTGAGCACTATGACTATTTCGCATTTCATGAGAATTATTTCTCCTACTATGAGCTCTAGGATGGGCAGCATTTCTAGAGTGATTGTTTCTCGGTTGAGGGCCATTGCTAGGTCTTCTAAGGGGTTCAAAATTTCGCCTAAAATATGCATCATTTCTAGGGTGACTATTTCTAGGTGGTAAGTCATTCCTAGGTCTTCTAAAATGTTCAGCATTTTGTCTAGCATGCATATTGGCTCTAGAGTTGTTGTTTCTAGGATAAGCATTTCCATTGTTAATCCTAGATTGAGCATTAGGTTGTTGGGGTTTAGCTGCAACCTTTTCTTCATTCTTAAAGCCTATTCCATGCTTGGTTGATTTCAAGTTAACAAGAACATCATTCAAGTTTTTGTGCGAAGAATAAAACTTATCTAATGTGCCTTTAAGCCTACTTACTTCATTCTTAAGAAGCAAACAAGAAGTGCAATTTCTAGTAGAACTTTCGGGCTTATCGGAACTTCTTTTTCCAAAAAACTTGTTTTCCTCTTTCAGCTTCTCATTTTCTAAAACCAGTTTTTCTAAAATCCTTTTCTTTCAAAGAAAGCTGTTTTTGAAAATCCTTTTCTTTTAATGAAGCATTTTCTTTTATGCCCTTAAAAGTTTTTGAAGCCTTAATAAACTCAGCATATAATTCATCAAAAGCAGTTCGCATTTCTTCAAGAGTAAAGAAGTTTTTAGACGAAATTTGACATACCTCATCTTTGTTGTCTTCTTGTGCCATAAGGCAAAGATTTGCTGCTTCGTCTTCTTCTCCTTCGCTTGACTCATCTCCGGAGTTGCCTCCCTAAGAAATGTATGCACGTTGCTTTTTAACAGGTTTCTTCTCCTTTTTGATGTTTGGGCAATTTGATTTGATGTGCCCGGTTTCACCACATTCATAGCACTTGATTTGTTCGCCTTGCTTTTTGCGCTTGCGTTCATACTCCTTGCGCATGAACTTTTGGAATCTTTTGATAACGAGTCCAAACTCGTTGTCTCCTTCCTCATCAATTTGCGGTTGGCTTGTGCTCGCCTTTAGAGCTATTCTTTGCCTCCTTTGATCATCAACAAAAGGGTTAAGAATAGTAGATTCATAGGTTTTAAGGTTACCTCTTAGTGGGTCGATGGTGACGTTTGAAACGCCAATGGATTCTTGAGCATCGGCCTTTGATCTCCATGCCGGTGTGAGACTTCTAAGAATTTTTCGAACGAGCTCTCTATCCGTGAATGTTTTCTTGAGAGCATGTAAGTCATTTACGATTATTGAAAATCGCTCAAACATTTCGTCCACCTTTTCACCTTCCTTCATGTGAAATAATTCATAAGAATGGGTTAGGAAATCAATTTTTCCTTCCCTTACCTGGTCCGTACCTTCGTACGTGACTTCTAGCTTGTCCCACATCTCCTTTGCTGTTGTACAACACGATATTTTCCTGTAATCGTCAGCATTAACAGCACAATATAATAAATTTATTGCTTTAGCATTATTTTGAACCTTTCGGATGTCATCCGCGTCATACTCATCCTCGGACTTGGGAACCCATTCGTTTTCCACCTTCTTTGTTGGAATTTGGTTTCCCTTCATTATCACCTTCCAAAGGTGAAAGCTGTTGGACTGAACGAAGATCTTCATCCTTTCCTTCCAGTACGTGTAATTTGTACCGTTGAATAGAGGTGGTCGTGTGGAGCACTGTCCTTCTTCAATTCCTGCAAAAGAATCACGAGTAGAAGCCATGGATGGTTCTCCCAAACTGTTAAGTTTTTAGAGAGTTGGGCTCTGATACCAATTGTTAGATAATACGCTTAACGCTAGAGGGGGGGTGAATAGCGTTATAATAAAATTTAGCGTAAACTTGCGGAAATTAAAATTTGCAGGAAGTAAATAAGTGCGATAAATAATAACTTACACACAGATATATCCTGGTTCACCATAACGTGTGGCTAGTCCAGTCCCCGAGAGACTCTCTCGAGATTTTCTACTAACGTGTCAAGCTTACGGGTGCTTAACAAACCTTTACAACTTGAGGATGCAAGCCTCAACACCTTTGCTCGGAGTTACAACACTCCAAGACTTCAACCAAGGAAACACAAGTTCCTTACAACAAGAGAATTACAATTCTCTTACAAGTGTATGCAACACTAAAACACTCAAACAAAATACTCCTTAATGAGTAGATATGAGTAAAAGAAGTAAGCTCTGGATCACAACAACTTTGGACAAGAATATGGCTCTCAAAAGCTTTATGAAATTGAATATAAAATGATAAACAAAAGTATGCAAGCTTATAGCAATGTAATGATCATTTGTAGTATGTTGTTGTGTTTAAAACACTGAAATGAAGCTGTATTTATAGTTGAAAAACTTGGCATTACCGTTGCCCAATTGCCAATTAAGAGTTGCTGATTTTACTCATGGACAATCGATTGTCAAACCCCAACAATCGATTGTCTGCCAGTCAGATCAAAATTCAATCCCAGATTATACGCTTGACAATCGATTACTTACAATCCATAATCGATTACTGGCAACGTTCAAAAAATCCTTTCCAGATTTTACCAGAAACAATCGATTGTTCAGAATCAACAATCGATTACTCAGCAACGTTCAAAAAATCTTTTCCGGATTTTAATCAAAACAATCGATTATACAGAATCAATAATCGATTACCTGACAGTATTTGAAAACTTTACGACAAGGTCAGCTTCACAATCGATTGCACAAAGTTAACAATCGATTACTTATCAGTTTTTGAAAATCATTTTAGACACTGCCTCTTGACAATTGATTGTTATATACTCACAATCGATTATTTAATAAATTTGAAAATCACTGGAAGTCACTGCCTCAACACAATCGATTGTCATTAGTTCACAATCGATTATTTTGTGACTTTAAAAAATCTGAAGGACACTGTCTCTTCACAATCGATTGTCATTAGCTTCACAATCAATTATTCTGAGTTTTGAAAAACTTTGATGGACACTGCCTCATCACAATCAATTGTCATAAGGTTCACAATCGATTGTCATGCAGGTGTGAAAAAAAACTGATGTTCACTGCCTTAACACAATCGATTGTCATTAGTTCACAGTCGATTGTCATGCAGTCTTGGCTCAACATAATCGATTATCATAAGTACATAATCGATTATCTTAGTCCAGTTTTCAGAGGCATGTATGAAAATCATTTTGACTCATGTAAATGTGCATGATTTAAAAACATTTAGCATTAAATTAAATATGCATGATTTTGGAAAATAGTTTTATGAGAGAAGCCATGTTACGAGTCAAGTTATAGGATCAAGATCACAATTAAGAATGACTCAATTAAACTATAAAACTTTGTCTTGAGCTTGAATCTCGATGTATATCAATTGTGCGCTTGTTTCTTGAACTTCGTCATATATCAATTTTCGCTTCGTTTGTCATTCATCAAAACCTATACAAAAGAACACATGTTTTAGTATATTGCATGAGAAGGTGTTTCCAACACATCTTTCCTTTGGAACACTAGAAGCCTTAAAAAGACCACCATGAAAGCAAAACGTCTATGTTCCTCCCATTTTTGGCGGTTTCCTTTACTACTATTTTGCTTTCCGGATTATTTAACCCACCTAGGTTGCCATATCTCTGGTATATAAAGTGGGGAGTACAAAATCCAATAGCCGAATCCGGGTTGTGGACCATCCTGCCTATCTTCAGTGAGTCTAAGAATATATGGACACCTGCAGTTCTTAGGGCAGCCAAATACTTGTGCCTTACAGGAACCTCAGCGCTCCCAATGTATCCGGCTATTTCCTCTAGGGTCGGGCTGAGTTCAAAATCTAAAAAATAGAACACGTAATGTGCCGGGTCCCAGCATATTTCCAATGCCCTTATGATGTATCCCCGAGGCTTAATCTCCAACAAGCCAGTAGGACCTTTCAAATATTTTTTGACCTCGTCTTGCCCTTCTTCTCTAAAATCATTCCACCACAGACGCAACACTAAAAGGATTTTGTTCATGATTGAGAAAGGTTCATTTTGAATCGTGCTCATCCTGCACATTTATGAAGGTGATTTAGTCGCTTATTTTGCAGGAAAAACTGACTCCATTTTATTTCATTAAAAATTTCAAAACAGAAACTCGGCTTTGCAGATACTGCCTTTTAACTCTTCGGGGAAGAAAATGTTAAGGTTGTACCCGCTAATCGTTGAAAATGACCCAAAGTGGCTGTTCTCACAAAAATAGTTTTCCGGAAACCCCGGCTTATTTTAACAAGAATGGCATCCCCCAAGAAAATTATAAAGATTTTTTTTGGGTTATTTTTTCAAAAACGAAGTTGGACTCGATGGTGGTTGGCTACGTATCTCACGTCCGGTCAGAATCAAACAGGCGTAGTTCAGACAGATTTGACAAAACCAAACTTTTTTTGAAAGACTTATTTTTCTTGGTTTTCTAAAAACATTTGGCAGAGTTTTGGTACCATTTAGGTATTGGGTTTTTCAAAACAGGTGACTAACCCTAACACTGACACTATTATTCTTTTCTTTTTTTTTTCTCTTTTCTTTTCAAATTTCTCCCATTATTTACAAGATGGTCAGCATGCAGTTCCAAGTCAAACAAATGTACAAATAGCAAGTAGGATGCATCAGGATGGTCTTTCCATTTCCGGTCACCTGTCCTAGACGGACCCAATCCCTGTGTTGAGTACCGTAAGTCAAATTTACGTGATGCAAGCAAGCCTACCTGGTAGGGGTCCGGCATGAGGTCGAGTTACTCTAGGTTCAAAACTTGGTTATATGTTCTAGACTGTGTACCCGACCAGACAATTCGATTCAATGAGGGGGCTACGTACCGGGAACCAAAAGCTCATCCGTCTTAGTAACTTGTCCGGCCTCTTTCTTAATTTAAGGTATGACACTAATAGAATAGAATGTCTCGACCAGCGATCACATCCTCGAAGATTAGAAGATAAGAGTTTCGTAACAATTTTATATATACAATTCAGGCAATATCAAAGCGGTAAAACACTTAGCACGTTAGGATAAAACATGTAGGAAAATTAGATAATAAATAAATCCAAGTATAATAGCTATTCTAAGCTCAAATTCTTAAACCTTGAACCAACATTCTGGGTTTGCTTCCCCAGCAGAGTCACCATAGCTGTCACACTTCCTTTTTTACACACCTACCCTGAAGGATAAATGTATAAGAGGAGTTTTTCCATTCAAAGTGACATTATTTAAATTGGGATTATTTATGTATTTCAGATTCGCCACTTGTGTTAGGTTTTGATTTTGGTATCCCAAGTCACCGGTTTATATTGAATCTCAAATAGAGAAAATTTTCGACTTTCTGATTGAAGTCTTCGAACCAGAAATTCTTTAGTAAGGAATTATGTTTAACCTGACAGCAGGTGTTAGGCACCCTCGAATTCCGTGGTTCTAGCACGGTCACTTAAACTATCATATTTGGCTAATTATCTGATATTAGACATGTTTATCCAATACTGAAAGTTTAAAAATACTTACTGCATTTAATTGAATTTTTGAGGAAGATTACAACAGTATTAAAATGCTTCTCGAACCACGTCACATAAGTGCACTCGTGATTCTTGACATACTTAAACACCACTAAGATTTGGATTTGGGTCACATAAATGCACACCCAAGTTTAAGAAAGTAGCTTTATTAAATGCGCGCGTAAAATGACTAGCGCGTTGATAACTTTGCGGGAGGCCATGAAAATTTTCTAAATGGCGCGTCTCGATTTTCTAAGTATTTTAATTTAAGAATTTAAAGAGGGCCACGCAATTTATGAATTTTTGTTTGGGTGCGGCGCACCTCGATTTCTTTTAAAGGCCATCCTAAAATGAACTATTATTTCCTATTAAGGATTGTCTCTAAAAAAGAATTTACGAAATTGGCATTATACATTATCCGCTATTAAAAGCATCCAAACAAACTTGGGTCCCAAGATCAAGTCCAAACTGAAGAAATTTAGTAAGTCTTTCTAAGAAACTGCCTGGCTGTGGGCCTCTGGACATTCTGGCGGCCTTTCTATCATTGGGCCATATTAGGCCCGAATTCATGGCCTGGACAGCCCTGGCATCACTGCCAACCAAACTGAGGGTTTGGTTTACTAATATATGGGTTAATTTCAAGACTTAACTTCTGATGCGCTAGAATTTAAGAGGACAACTAATAATGGACGTTCAAGATACAAATTTTCATACAAATAGAATTGAAGCATTTTAGTCATGGGAACCTAATAGACTAACAGATCGCTCACAAGCAGACTTCTAACATTTAAATCACAAGCATGATCATAGCTAACTTCTGATTTTGAAATACATTTCTTTCGAATTAACGCATTGCTTTGACTCTCTAAGTTCAGATTAACACACAGCAATACAAACACTAGACTCAAACTAATTCAAATCTAACATTACACGAACATAATACACATACGATCATGAAATGAAATAGAATCGGTTAAATGGTCCTATGCAGTCCAAAACAGTCTAGTTTTACTTACAAATAACAATCCAATGAAATTATGAAAATACATTAAATGAAATGTGAGAAACAAACATGGAAACACAGTGCACATCATAATTTCCTAAACTTTAGAGCTACACGATGTATACTTGGAGATTGGAACAAAATGAAGAGGAGATGGAAGTCAGCTAAAGCAGCAACTAAACAGCAGCAATAAAACCAGTTTCCGAACAAGAAATAGTATCACAACAACCTAAATTCGAAATCAATTTCAAACTAGCAATAAATAGCCCAACCACTCCTATATTAAATCCCAGAGAAGGCAAGCGTACTTGAACCAAGATAAAAACAAAACCAAGTTTTAGAATGGATGAAACCTAAATCATGATACTCAATATGATTTCAACCAAGTGCAAATCAAAAACCTCTGAATCAGACCTTAGGGGGTACAATATTAATCCATTTTGAACCTTAGATGAACCAGGGTTAAACCAAAGGAGCAATGGAACAGTGTTTTTGTTAGAGTTTTTCAATTTCAGAGCTTTTCAACATTCTTTTATGCTTCAAAACACTCTCCAAATTTTTTAGACCTATCAAACTTGTTAATCAAGGCAAGGGGCATGCCTTTTATTGGCAAAGCCTAGGGCAACCTTCAAATTTCTGTTTTACCCCTAAGTCCCTCTTTTAAAATTCAGATTTTAACTAATTAGTCCCTTATTTATTGGCTAGTTGCCCAAGTAACACTACTAAGTTCCTGAAATTCAAATTAGAATCCCTTTCTAGAAGGTTCTGGGGGGTTCTATTTTAGTTACTGTAGGATTTTCTTAATTGAACTACCTATACTACCCCTACATCAACCCGCAATTACTAAGCTATCCAACCTTGTTAACTTTGGTCAAAACTGACCATGGTTTAACAAAATAAATGGTGGATTATTCAGCTATATCCAATCATTTCCTAAAATTTAATTAATAGATATTACTAGTTCTAATTAGGGCGGAAAATCAATTCTAATTAATCTTATATCCTAAGGCTAAAATTAAACAATGAAATAACAACTAACCGACAAATATAAATTTAAAATAACAACAAAAATCATGAATCATACAATTGAAACAAAACACAAAAACTAAAAGAATAGAATCATGCTTTGAGTGGTCAAGTTAGTGGAAAATTCGGACTTAGAACAAAATAAAATACAAACGAATAAAAAAGAATAAAAAATGACATGATCAACAGAATAACAAATCAAACAAAAACACAATAAAAACAAATCAACAAAAATTCAATTAAACCCTAAGGATCTCCAATCAGTTAATGTGAAGAGTGATGGATTAATGAGGGATTATCACATTCAACCAAACGAAATTATCATGCAAACAAGAAAAATAAGCAAGAACTTAAACAAAATAAAAAACAAAAAAATCGAATAAGAAAGAAAGACTTACTGATTTTGGCCTTCTAAACTAGTTAACCTCGAATTGGGTTCCCAAATAATATTGTATTCTTGTTATGGCGAAGAACAAGCATGCGCCGTTATCTTGGAACTCAATTTCAACACTGTCAACCCTCTCTGACTCAACCTTGAGTAAACCCTAGATATAGAATTGGTGGGATTCCGACCCGGTTTGAGGGATTTTGGTTTGGAATTCGTGGTGAGGCGGTCAATGAGACCATATGGTACAATTTTGAAAGGGTTTGGAGGATGATGAGTTTTTGCCGGAGTTTTCAAATTGATATTCGAGGGGTTCTGTCAACATTCGAGGAGCAGGGCTTACAGGTTTAGGATAAGAAATGTGAGGGGAGCGTTTGGTGTTCTTTTGGAGTCGGTTGGCGCGGCGCCGCCGTATGCGGCGGAGCAGCCTCTACTTCAAACAAATATTCAAGAAGAATGGTTGATATTCGAGAGACAACAATGGCAAATCTAGAAATAGGAGGTCGAAGAGGTAGGGTGGTGTAATTTTGGGGATCATCGAAAAATCGCCGCCGGCGGAGGCGATTTCCAGCTTGCGGCAAACGGTGGGAGACGACGATGGAGCGGTGGTGTGTATATGGGTGTTAGAGACAGGGAACAAGGTATATTTTGGGGGTGGGGGATGTTTTGAGACACTTATATATGAGGCAACACCCAGCTTCATCACTGTTCGATCAAAAGAAAATGAATGACTCTGATGGGTCCAATGCAAAACGTCGTCGTTTAATGGGACAGGGATTTTGACCAGGTTGAACTTTGGGTTGGGTCAGGGTTTGACTGATTTGGGGTGGCCTGTTTCTCTTTTTTTTATTTTCTTTTCAATTAAATCCCTTCTTCTTCTATTTTTCTAATATTTGTTTAAGCCAAAATTAAAAATATAGACCTGATTTAATTCTAAGATTAAGGTAATTAAATTTCAAAATATTAACTAAATACTAATTTAAAAGAAAACTAAGGAAAAACCAAACATTAAAAGTTAAATGCAAAAAGGACTATTCTTTTTATTTACTCTTATTTTTTGCAATGTCAATTAACTAATAAACCTAAGAAAAATATAAAATTGGGTCCTAAATGCAAATGTGCTACTTTTGTATTTTTATGAATTATATCAATTAAAAATGCAAACAAACACAAAATCATACAATTAATTCCCTAAAATTTAAATAATAAAAGAAAAATCCTAATTTTAAGAATTTTATAGGAATATTTCAAGCGAGGTAAAAATCACGTGCTTACACCCGGGGCCTCGAGTGAGTTTCGAGGGGTCAATCAGACCATTTTTGGAGTTTGGGAGTTGCAGAAAAATCTGCTCATGTGTTGCATAACTTTGTTTTCTGCGATTACATTGGGTGTCATGCAATCGCATAGGAGGTTTGAGAAGGTTGTCCATTTGTTCTTTGTATTCACGGAGTTTGGGAAGCGATCGCATTGTTTGGGGAGGTTGTTCTTCGCGAGCGCGTAGTGAGTGCTGCGTTCGCATAGAGTAAATTTGGACCTGGGAGCCTGGGTACGGCTTTCGCAGTCGATTTAATGCGAACGCATACAGTAAATTTTATGAGTTAGATTTATGTGCTTCGTGATCACGATGAATTTTCCGCGATCGCATAGAAGGGAATGAGGCCTGGGCAAGTGGGTCTATTTTCACCCATAGCTGCTCGTTTTGAAGGATTTTTGAAGGTGATTGAAGAGAGATTCAAGGGGAACCGTTTGGAGGTAAGTTCTTAAGCTTAAAACTCATTCTTATTGTGAAATCCACCTAGAATTCATGGAACCTAAGCCAAAATTGAAAAACTAGGGCTTGAGAAATTGGAATTTTAAAGTGGAATTTGATGAACCATTTGAGGTCGAATTTTAGAATTTTGGTATGTATGAACTCATGGTGGGATATGGAACCCGTTGATGTAAACATTTCGGAGTTTCAAGAAGTGGGCTTGGGGCTCGAGTTTTGGTAATTCCAGGATTTGTGCTCCGAAGCTTGGGCTTTATTTCCTTAGCATATTGTGATGTATTTTTTCTTATTTTGGATATATTTGACGCGCGTAGAGGCCGATTTGAGGGCAAAGAGTGTTACAAGCTAGAGATTTCGCCGGATCAAGATGAGTAATGATTGTAAATGATATCCTGAGGGTTTGAAGCCCCGGATTGCACATCATAATGCTATATTAAGGTGAAACACGCGCTTGATGACGAGCGTGGGGTCGTTTACTATTGGGGATTGTGACTTGGTCCGTTCCGATTGATGAGTTTACCGCATTTGACTGAAACATATTTGTTATCATTATAATTTGGGCTGATTGCCATATTTGAGCTTCGTGCCAATTATTTGAACCTCTTCGGGGATGGTTGTTGATATTTCTCACTATTTTGATTTTATACTTGAAGTCAGTCATGTATTTGTTGAAACACGTTCTCAAGTCGCTAAAACTAAACGTGTGTTCATTTCTGTAGGTTTTGATAAATGACAAACCAACGCGCATGGAACATCGACATATGCCAAAGTCCAAGAACATGAGAAACAAAGAGCAAGATCAAGAATATCAATAAAGTTATAAATGAGTCACTTTATAGTGTGATCTTGATCCGACAACTTATTCAAGTCTTGGCTTCTCTCGTAAAATCATTCTCATGCATCATTGATTTAAACCAAATGATTTTCAAACATTTTCATTTTAGCCAAAATGAATTTCAAACATGTTTTACAAATCTGGACATAAATAATCGATTATGTTAAGACAGTGTTAACCGAAATTTTCAAGACATCAATATAATCGATTATGTCTTCCTTATAATCGATTATGTTGAGGAAGTGTATAACCGGATTTTCAGAGTAACGAAATAATCGATTATGTCTCTTCTAATAATCGATTATGTTGAGGCAGTGTATAACCGGATCTTCAGAGCAACGAAATAATCGATTATGTCTCTTCTAATAATCGATTATGTTGAGGCAGTGTATAACCGGATTTTCAAAGCAACGAAATAATCGATTATGTCTTTTAGGTAATCGATTATGTTAAGACCGTTGCCAAAGTATTTCTAAAACGCTGAAATATAATCGATTATACACAAGGCAATAATCGATTATGCTTGCACAGAATCTGCATCCGATTTTTTAACGTTAACAGATAATCGGTTATGCAACTTGAATAATCGATTATGCTGCTTAAAATACGCATATGATTTTTGAACGATCTGCAGATAATCGATTATGCAGATCATATAATCGATTATGCATGCACAAAATCAGCAATCAGTGATTGGCAATTAAGCAACGGTCTTGGTGACTTTGAGCACTATAAATACACCTCTAATTCACGTTTTTAAACACAACAACTGATTATAATTCTTGCATAAAGCTTACATACTCTTCTCTCATCATTTCATATCTATTTCATAATTTTTGAGAGCCAAATTCTTGAATAAATTGTTGTGTTCTTGAGCGTATTTGTTTACTCATATCTACTCTTCAAGAGAGTTCTGTTTAAGTGAGTGCTAAGTGTTTGTACACAGTTGAAGGGATATTCTAATCCCTTGTTGTAAGAAGGAAAGGTAGTTCCTTGGTTTGAAGTCTTGAGGTGCGGTATCCTCGAGCAGGTTGAAGTCTTGTAGAGTGTATATCTACGAGCAAGTGTAACGGTTTGTTAGGCACCCGTAAGCTTAACGAAGTTAGTGTAAAACTCGAGAGAGTCTCTCGAGGACTGGACTAACCACACGTTGTGGTGAACCAGGATAAACTTGGTGTGTTCTCTCCTTACTTCTTTATTTACCGCACTTATTTTACTCCTGCAATTTTAATTCCGCAAATTTACTTTGTTTTTTATTATAACGCTATTCACCCCCCCCCAGCGTTAAGCGTATATTCTAACAATTGGTATCGAAGCCATACTCTCTAAAAGACTTAACAGTTTGAGAGAAACTTTCCATGGCTTCAACTCGTAGTGCTTATGCAGGACTAGGTGAAGGACAATGCTTCACAAGGCCACCACTATTCGATGGCACAAACTATACTTATTGGAAGGAAAGGATGAGAATATTCATCCAATCAAATAATTTTCTACTGTGGAAAATTATCAAGAATGGAGAGCAAATTCCAACCAAAAAGGTAGAAAATAAAATGGTGCCAAAATCGGAAGATGAGTATGACGCAGAAGATATTAGAAAGGTGGAGAACAACGCAAAAGCGATCAACATGATGTACTGTGCTGTAAATCCCGATGATTATCGGAAAATCTCATGTTGCACTACGGCTAAGCAATTGTGGGATAAATTGGAAATTACCTACGAAGGTACGGACCAGGTAAGAGAAGCTAACATAGATTTTCTAACCCATGAATATGAACTTTTTCATATGAAGGAAAATGAGAAGATAGATGATATGTTCGAACGATTTTCAAAAATCGTTAATGATCTTCATGCTCTTAAGAAGACTTTCACGGATAGGGAACTTGTCCGTAAAATTCTTCGAAGTCTCACTCCGGAATGGCGCTCCAAATCCGACGTTATTCAAGAGTCAATCGGCATTATAAATGTCACAATCGACAGGCTTAGAGGTAATCTTAAAACCTATGAATCTACTATTCTTAACCCTCCTTTGGATGATCAATGGAAACGAAGAATCGCCCTTAAAGCAAGCACGACTCAACCTCAAAATAATGAGGATTCAAGCGACGAAGATAACGAGTTCGGACTCGTTATTAAGAAATTTCACAAGTTCATGCAAAAGAAGTATGAACGAAAAGGTAAGCAACAAGGAGACCAATTAAAGTGCTATGGATGCGGAGAAATCGGGCATATCAAATCAAATTGTCCAAATACCAAAAAGGAGAAGAAACCCGTCAAGAAACAAAGAGCATACATATCTTGGGGAGGCGACTCCGGAGACGAATCAAGTGATGGAGAAGGAGACGAGACCGCAAACTTGTGTCTTATGGCACACGAAGAAACTCAAAATGAGGTATGTACCACTTCTAAGAACTATTTCACTTTAGAAGAATTGCAAGATGCATTTGATGAGTTGTATAAAGAGTTTATTAGCGCTTCTAAATCTATAAAGGATTTAAGAAAACAAATTTATTCAAAAGAAAAGGATTTTGAAAAACTAACTCTTGAAAATGAGAAACTAAAAGAGGAAAACAAGTTTTATGGCAAAAGAAGCGCCGATAAAACTGAAAGCTCAAATAAGGATTGCACTTCTTGCAAATCTCTAAAGGAAGAAGTAGAAAGTCTTAGAAGCACTTTGCACAAATTCAATTCTTCACACAAAAATCTCAATGAAGTGCTTGTAAATTTGAAATCCACTAAGCACGGTATAGGCTTTAAACACGAGCCAAAAGAAAAAGTTGAGTCCATTCCTAAACCACCTAAGACTCACCTTAGGCAAAATAAAATAAATGTCAACACTCAACCTAGAAATTTTAATCCTAGAAGTGCAACTCTTCCTAGAACAAATGCTAGAAGAAATATTGGCATGTATAGACCACCTAGACAAGATTTTTGAAAACCACATCAAAACTATATTCCTATCAATAGAGTGAATACTAGAAGAAATATTGGCATGTATAGACCACCTAGACAAGATTTTCGAAAACTACATCAAAACCATTTTCCTAAAAATAGAGTGAATAAATTTAGACCTCCTAATTACTATCATCCTAGAAGAATGCACAATCCGAATGTCATTTGTAATTATTGCAATAAAATTGGACATATTGCTCCTGCATGCTTCACTGGACATAGACATTTCACTGCAGGTCAATCACACCACCATTTTGCACCTAACACACAAGGACCCAAAATGGCTTGGGTACCAAAATCTCATTAATTTGTTTTGTAGGTGTGTTTGAAGGGATCAAGTGTACTTTGGTACCTTGATAGTGGATGCTCCAAACATATGACCAGAGATGCATCAAAATTCCTTCAACAAAAACCCAGGAAGGAGGAAATGTTATTTTTGGAGACAATAACAAAGGAAAGATTATCGGCATTGGATCGGTCGGTAAGGACGAATCCTCCTCCATTAAGCATATTTTGCTAGTTAAAGGTCTTAAACATAATCTCTTGAGCATAAGTCAATTATGTGACAAGGGAAATCTTGTATTGTTTCACTCCGAAGAATGCTTAGTTATCCGGCGTAGTGATTTTAAAATTATTCTTCGTGGTATTAGAATGGATAATATCTATATGGTTGATCTTGAAAATTCTTCATCAAGTTATGTGAATTGTCTTTTGAGTAAAGAAGACGACATGTGGTTATGGCATCGTAGAGTAGCTCATGTAAATATGAATCTTTTAAACAAACTAGTTTCACAAGATTTAGTAATTGGTCTTCCAAACATGAAATTTGAAAAAGACTCTACTTGTGATTCATGTCAAAAAGGGAAAAAAACAAAAGCCTCTTTTAAATCCAAAAATGTTTTTTCAACCACTAGACCTTTACAACTTCTTCACATGGATCTTTTTGGACCATCTCGTGTTGAAAGTCTTGGTGGAAATCTTTAAGCTTTTGTAATTGTTGATGACTACTCTAGATTCACATGGACGTTATTTCTTGCTCATAAAAGTGATGCCTTTCATGCTTTTAAAAGTTTTCTTAAACGTGTTCAAAATGAAAAGAACACAACCATCACTTCCATAAGAAGTGATCATGGGGGAGAGTTCGATCACAATCTCTTCGCGGATTTTTGTGACAAACTCGGTATTGAACATACCTTTTCGGCTCCACGTACACCACAACAAAATGGAGTGGTGGAACGTAAAAATTTATGTCTCGAAGAGATGGCTAGAACCATGCTCGATGAGGCTAAGATTTCCAAAAAGTTTTGGGCGGATGCCGTGAGTACCGCAAGCTATGTTTTAAACAAAGCTGTCATAAGACCGATACTCATAAAAACTCCCTATGAACTCTATAAGGGAAGGAAACCAAATATTTCCCATCTTAGAGTCTTCGGTTGTAAATGTTTTATTCACAACAATGGAAAAGATAACTTGGGAAAATTTGACGCGAAATTTGATGAAGGAATTTTTCTTGGTTACTCATCGCGTAGAAAAGCATATAGAGTTTTCAATAATCGAACCAAAACTGTTGAGGAATCTCCTCATGTAGTATTTTGTGAAAATGATGCTCGCTTGGCGAGAAAGGATTCTTGTGTTGATCTTGCAAATGCTTTAAAGAAAATCAATCTTCAAGACGAGGTACAAAAGGAGGATCCAAAGGAAGTTCAAGATGAAGTCATGGAACAACCTTCGGAAGAAGTACCACCACAAGAAGAAGAATCGTGATGCCTAAGGATTGGAGGACGTCTAAAGACCATCCTCTTGACAAGGTAATTGGCAACATCGAGAAAGGGGTAAGTACACGAAACCTTCTTAAAGACACTGTAGGACATATGGCTTTTGTTTCACAAATAGAACCTAAAACCATTTCTGAAGCAATTGGGGATGAGCATTGGACCTTGGCAATGCAAGAGGAGCTTAACCAATTCAAACGTAATGATGTTTGGGAATTGGTGCCAAGACCCGATAATCACACCATAATTGGTACAAAATGGGTTTTTCGGAATAAATTAGATGAATATGGTATAATCACTAGAAACAAAGCTAGGCTAGTTGCTAAGGTTTATAATCAAGAAGAAGGCATTGATTATGAAGAAACCTATGCACCCGTTGCACGCCTAGAAGCCATTCGTTTATTACTTGCTTTTTCATCATCTATGGATTTCAAATTATTTCAAATAGATGTCAAAAGTGCCTTCCTCAATGGGTTTATTCAAGAGGAAGTGTACGTTGAACAACCCCCGGGCTTTGAAGACCTTAAATCTCCCGATCATGTCTTCAAGCTTAAGAAAGCGCTATATGGACTTAAACAAGCTCCTCGAGCTTGGTACGAGCGCTTAAGCAAATTCCTTTTGGAAAATGAGTTCGAAAGGGGGATATTTGACACTACACTGTTTATCAAAAAGGAAAACAATGACATTCTATTAGTTCAAATTTATGTCGATGATATTACTTTTGGTGCTACTAATGATTTTTTATGCGAGGAATTCTCTAAGTTAATGACTAGCGAATTCGAAATGTCAATGATGGGTGAGCTAAACTTCTTCTTGGGGTTGCGAGTGAAACAAATGAAAGAAGGAACTTTCATTTGTCAATCTAAGTATTGTAATGAGTTGCTAAATCATTTTGAAATGAGCAACGCCAAAGCAATGGCCACTCCAATGAGCACATCTGACCATCTTGACAAGGATGAGAAAGGTAAAGAAGTAGACACCAAGAAGTATCGAGGTATGATCGGATCCCTTCTCTATCTTACTGCTAGTAGACCGGACATCAAGTTTAGCGTGTGTTTATGCGCTCGATATCAATCATGTCCAAAGCAGTCGCACCTAACTGCAACGGATAATGAAGTATCTTGTTGGAACTATAAATGTGGGACTATGGTATCCCAAAGGTTCTTCTTGCCAACTTGTTGGCTATTCCGATTCCGATTTTGCGGGTTGCAAATTGGACCGCAAGAGCACTAGTGGCACTTGCCATTTGCTCGGTAGCTCTCTAGTTTCTTGGTTTAGCAAGAAACAAGTAAGTGTTGCATTATCCACAACCGAGGCTGAATATGTAGCCGCAGGGAGTTGTTGTGCTCAAACCCTTTGGATGAAACAACAACTCTGGGATTATGGTCTTAGTATTGATCATGTTCCTCTTCGATGTGACAATACTAGCGCCATAAGCTTGACGAAGAATCCTATTCTTCACTCAAGAACGAAACACATAGAAATTAGACATCACTTTATAAGAGATCACGTTCTCAAGGGCGATGTCGAAATTGAATTTGTTGAAACCAAAAATCAATTGGCCGACATCTTCACAAAGCCTTTAGAGAAAGAGTCCTTTTTTCGCATTCGTAATGAACTCGGAATTCTTGACTCCACGATGATCTAATTCATGCATTGCATTTTTCTTTACATAATTACTGACTTGAGCGTCGGAGGCGCCTAATTCTTTTTTGCAGGTATCGCCCCAAAGACAGGGGAATTTTCAGGCACTGGTATCAAATAATTGATTATTTATTAAGAACAATCGATTATCTCTAACATCTCGGTTTGTAGGAATTTGGAAATAATCGATTATCATATATTGCTAATCGATTAAGTTGAGATTCAGTGTTACAGGTTTTATAATAATCGATTATTTAGTACTGCATAATCGATTACCTTTTACCGTCTCGGCTTTTCGTCATATCACTGGAATGAAATAATCGATTATCCTATTAACCAAAATTGATTATTCTCCGAGTCCGGACCCTCATAATACTTTCTGTCTTCAAATAATCGATTATCTCCTATCGCATAATCGATTTCTTCTCTGACTACAATTTCGAAATATTGGAAATAATCGATTATTCAGCCTCCATAATCTATTACCAACGGTCAGTATTCAAATTTTTGTTACCATTCATGATGGTTTGATTTAATAAATCTGCAGCTTTTTACTTCATCAATGCCTCACTTCTTCAATTCTATAAATAGGTGTTTTCATCCTTCAAATTTCTCACTTCACACTTCACTCTTAGCTTCAAACAATCTTCCAAAGTCTTCAAACTTTTGAAACAACTCCTATTTCTTCATACTAATGGCAAGCAAGCACTCTAAACGCTCTCGTTGCGGCAAACAAATTGCCTCCTCTTCCGCCGCTCCTCCACCCGTTTTCAACTATAAAGACGGCTCTTATTTGCGTTTTGATACTCAACCCAAACTTCTTCGTTTCATTGAAAAATTTGAGAGTCTAGAAATCCTTCCGCCTTGTTTCTCAACTGCTAGATATCTTCGAAATAGCGCACCCCCATCAACAGAAAATATTCTTATACAAAGCCAACTCATTGACTTTCAATATCCTCAAACTCCTTACATTCACCCTACTCTAATCCGTGCCTTCTATTCAAATCTACAGAAGGACGAAGATGGTGACCTTGTCTCTAGCATAAATGGAGTTCCAATTTTTGTAAATGAGGAAAACTTGCAACTCCTCATTAACTTTCCCCGAAATGGTGAAGACATCTCTCTCTACACTAGAGAAGCAGGAGCTTTATTTGATGAACAACTTCTTTTCCACCAAATTGGTATTGGCGACTGTCCGGAGAATCGTCGCCCAACTATTACGCACATGCGCCCAGAATATCGTCTAATATTTTATTTCATCACCCGAGTTCTCAAACCCCGAAAATTCAATCATACAACTCTCTCTCATGAGGATTCAAAACTCTTACATGCAATTATCACCGGGGCTCGCATCAATTGGTGCAAGTTCGTCATGACTCATATGTATGATGCAATTGGGGACAATAAGACACTCCCATATGCCTTTCTCATAATGGCTATTTTTGAAGCCTCCGGTATCGACACCTCCGTCGGTCCACACAAAAAGGCTACAAAGCATTGGGAGATTCAAGAATCTTCATTTCCCAATATTGGTGAAAATCCTCCTCCTCCTACTCAAATACGTCGTCCTCAAGCTCCTACTCCTCAAACCATTTCGGACCAACTTGCTTCTTTGTCAACCTCAGTGGCTCGTATTGATCAAAATGTCACTCGTTTGACTTATGGGTACTTTGATCATGTCAACTATTCATATGCCCAAAATTGTTATTCCGGATGGTGTGCCGGATGCCGAGCCGGATGTTAATGATGACAATGAATAATAAATTTTTTATTATGTATCGTTTGGATTATATTCTGCCTATTTTTTGCGTTCTCGTGTATGTTTAATATTTTTAATGAAAGTTCATTATTTTTGCTAATGTCAAAAGGGGGAAGAATAAGGGCTATGCACACTAATACTTTTTGGGGGGAACTCATAAATTGAGGGGGAACTTATACTTATCTTATGCATATCCCGATATTGGTTTGCCATTATCAAAAAGGGGGAAATTGTTGAAACACGTTCTCAAGTCGCTAAAACTAAATGTGTGTTTATTTCTGCAGGTTTTGATAAATGACAAACCGACGCGCATGGAACATCAACATATGCCAAAGTCCAAGAACATGAGAAACAACGAGCAAGATCAAGAATATCAACAAATTTATAAATGAGTCACTTTATAGTGTGATCTTGATCCGACAACTTATTCAAGTCTTAGCTTCTCTCGTAAAATCATTCTCATGCGTCATTGATTTAAACCAAAATGATTTTCAAACATTTTCATTTTAGCCAAAATAATTTTCAAACATGTTTTACAAATCTGGACATAAATAATCAATTATGTATTTCTTATAATCGATTATTGTAAGACAGTGTTAACCGAAATTTTCAAGACAGCAATATAATCGATTATGTCTTCCTTATAATCGAGTATGTTGAGGCAGTGTATAACCGAATTTTCAGAGCAAAGAAATAATCGATTATGTCTCTTCTAATAATCGATTATGTTGAGGCTGTGTATAACCGGATTTTCAGAGCAACGAAATAATCGATTATGTCTCTTCTAATAATCGATTATGTTGAGGCAGTGCATAACCGGATTTTCAAAGCAACGAAATAATCGATTATGTCTTTTAGGTAATCGATTATGTTAAGACCGTTGCCAAAGTATTATTAAAACGCTGAAATATAATCGATTATACACAAATCAATAATCGATTATGCTTGCACAGAATCTGCATCCGACTTTTAACGTTAACAGATAATCGATTATGCAAGTTGAATAATCGATTATGCTGCTTAAAATCCGCATATGATTTTTGAACGATCTGCAGATAATCGATTATGCAGATCATATAATTGATTATGCAAGCACAAAATCAGCAATCAGTGATTGGCAATTAAGCAACGGTTTTGGTGACTTTGAGCACTATAAATACACCTATAATTCACGTTTTTAAACACAACAAATGATTATAATTCTTGCATAAATCTTACATACTCTTCTCTCATCATTTCATATCTATTTCATAATTTTTGAGAGCCAAATTCTTGAATAAATTGTTGTGTTCTTGAGCGTATTTGTTTACTCATATCTACTCTTCAAGAGAGTTCTGTTTAAGTGAGTGCTAAGTGTTGGTACACACTTTAAGGGATATTCTAATCCCTTGTTGTAAGAAGGAAAGGTAGTTCCTTGGTTTGAAGTCTTGAGGTGCGGTATCCTCGAGCAGGTTGAAGTCTTGTAGAGTGTATATCTACGAGCAAGTGTAACGGTTTGTTAGGCACCCGTAAGCTTAACGAAGTTAGTGTAAAACTCGAGAGAGTCTCTCGGGGACTGGACTAACCACACATTGTGGTGAACCAGGATAAACTTGGTGTGTTCTCTCCTTACTTCTTTATTTACCGCACTTATTTTACTCCTGCAATTTTAATTCCGCAAAATTTACATTGTTTTTTATTATAACGCTATTCACCCCTCCCCCCCCTAGCGTTAAGCGTATATTCTATCAATTGGTATCAAAGCCATACTCTCTGAAAGACTTAACAGTTTGAGAGAAACTTTCCATGGCTTCTACTCATAGTGCTTATGCAGGACTAGGTGAAGGACAATGCTTCACAAGGCCACCACTATTCGATGGCACAAACTATACTTATTGGAAGGAAAGGATGAGAATATTCATCCAATCAAATAATTTTCTACTGTGGAAAATTATCAAGAATGGAGAGCAAATTCCAACCAAAAAGGTAGAAAATGAAATGGTGCCAAAATCGGAAGATGAGTATGACGCAGACGATATTAGAAAGGTGGAGAACAACGCAAAAGCGATCAACATGATGTACTGTGCTGTAAATCCCGATGATTATCGGAAAATCTCATGTTGCACCACCGCTAAGCAAATGTGCGATAAATTGGAAATTACCTACGAAGGTACGGACCAGGTAAGAGAAGCTAAAATAGATTTTCTAACCCATGAAAATGAACTTTTTCATATGAAAGAAAACGAGAAGATAGATGATATGTTCGAACGATTTTCAAAAATCGTTAATGATCTTCATGCTCTTATGAAGACTTTCACGGATAGGGAACTTGTCCGTAAAATTCTTCGAAGTCTCACTCCGGAATGGCGCTCCAAAGCCGACGCTATTCAAGAGTCAATCGGCATTACAAATGTCACAATCGACGGGCTTAGAGGTAATCTCAAAACCGATGAATCTACGATTCTTAACCCTCCTTTGGATGATCAAAGGAAACGAAGAATCGCCCTTAAAGCAAGCACGGCTCAACCTCAAAATAATGAGGATTCAAGCGACGAAGATAACGAGTTCGGACTCGTTATTAAGAAATTTCACAAGTTCATGCAAAAGAAGTATGAACGAAAAGGTAATTGCTTTTCTCAAGGGGTTTTATACTGCTTCTATACAGCATGATGATTTGCCATACGTGATTTTCTTACTACTCAGTTATTATTTACCTTTATTACTCCCTGAGTTGGAGTACTCACTTTACTCCTTACACCTCGCGTGCAGATGCAGGTATTGTTCCCCCGGTAGCGGGTCTTGAGCTGATCAGTAGCTAAGTTATCGGAGTTTAGCGAGGTAACTGCCAGCGTTTGCAGCAGCGCGTTTTTTCTTCTTTTGTTATCAGTCCTATTTTGCATATTTCAGACCTTGTAGTTGTATCCAAACTCTAATTGATGTTTGTGACTTGGGTTTAGTTAGATTGCCTTGTCCCCACGAAAGGCGACATCACGACCGTATCTGAGTTTGGATCGTGATAGCCGGTGACTCCTCCCCATCGCCGGAAATTTGAAAACACCCCAACCTTCACTCATTTTCAGCCACCTTCACAAACCAGTAGCACGTAGGAAATCCAGCGGATACAATGGCGGAAACGTGAGAAGGGAGCGGAGACAGAGCCGTTGAGGTTGTCATCGAGGTCTTCCAGTCTAGTCCTTATTGCCTATTTACGGAGAGGTTGTTTGTTCAAGCTTTAATTCTGAGATTTGAGATTGTTTGTAGCACTGAAGGTTCATCCTTTACCCTATTTCATCTCTAGTTCATTTTACCAGCTTAGTAAATAACTTTGGGTGAGACTTTTCCGTGATCTTTTGATCCTCAACTGAATTAGTTCATTTGTTTATTCGAAGTTATGTGACTGTTTTGATTTTATTTATATGGCTTTGCTGAAATATTTAGATATATTCATGATAATAATCTCATGTGAGTTTGTTTCAAATTAGGTGCCTTATGCAATTGTTAAGTTAATCTTTGAATTCGTTAAGATATATAGTAAATTTTTGGTTAATGAGGTGTAAATGAAAGTTGCATCTTCGGAATATAAGTATTAGAGACAAAATAAAAAGACTTGGCTTCAAAATGTGTTACTGTTTCGATTCATTCGTCAAGATTGAGCTATCGTTTAGTGTAAGCTTGCTGTAAAAATGAGCTTTGGAATAATTGGTTGTTATGAAATAATATAAAAGACAAGAACAATAACTGAAGAACAAGAGCAAATAGAGAGAGAATAGGGAGAGAGAGAAGTATTCTTATTAATACTTGGGGTGATTTACAATGGGGTAAGACCCCTCTATTTATAGGAAGAGGAATGACTTAGCTTCAAGCTAAAACTCTTAGACATTCACTCTAAATAGACTTCTATTTTATAACACTCCCCCTTGAATGTCTATTCAATAATGTGCCTCATAAAACCTTAAAACCAAAACCCATTGGGAAAAATTAAAGAAAAGAAAAAGAGTACACATGTTTGAATATGTGCCTATTGGTTGCCTCGTTAAAAACCTTGCAAGGAAAACCCAGTGGGAAAAAACCTTGTAAGGGAAAAAGAGTGCAACGCGCATTAACTCCCCCTAATGAGTACATGAATTTATATCCTTGAGTATTTGCATTCAATCTTGTGCATCATCTTCAAAACGATCTTTGGTAGACGTTTGACAAATCAACCATATTGACTTGAATAAATATTCCGTACCTTGAAATCATCATTCTTGATAGATATGAACATCTTCATATAATGTCGTGGAATGACTCTTCAATATCTTCATAGATGTATTCTCAATGCCATCATGCTTATAGTTATAGCAAGATTCATATGTACACAAATTGTACTTGGGATGTGGTACTTCAGGACCAAGAATTGCATATGCTTCAAGCAACTTAAATCTTTCAAGTTAAGTCATATAAGCCATATAATAGACTTTAGATGCATATCAAGTTTTCCATGTCTTGCTAGAGAAATAAGATATCGAAAACTGATTATACATACCTTTGACTTTATACTTTCAAGCATTTGAACTATAGGTTCAAAACTACATGTCTTTCATATGGAATCAATTCTTCTTGAATTGTATCTCTTCCATTTAGTTACTTTCTTTGGGTCAGCAAATGAGTATAGCATGCTTTGCAATATGTTGCAATTGAATTATCCCTTTTATGAACTTCAGGTTCATATCATGATATTCGGAAATATACATATACAAATGATAATTCATCCCATGTAACCTTTTCTCAAGTGTTTATCATGTCTCCCCCTCATGTTAGTAAAGCTAACTTGTTTCCTCAACTTTGGGAAATCATCTTTGTGCATTATCATGTCAATATACACAACATATTAATAATAAGATGAAATTATTTGGTTCCTGACCCTGAACCACTTGTGAGGGGAGAATATACTCTCGTATACAACTTATATCAAACTGATATATAACTTTGTTCTCATAAGAAACAGTTTAGCTATTAAGTGGAAGCACTCAATAATTATCTTGCTAAACCAACTTTGATATAAACCAACTTATCAAGATGAACTGTCTTGAGTAGAGAATCTGAAAATTATGCTCGAAGTTAGATTACTGAGCGATTTACCTCGCAAGCACCGGCCAGGCTGCGGGTTAATAACAATTGCGCATGTAACCATATCATAGATGCATCATATGTGGTATACATGGCAGGTGAATGGGCCCATATTCACCTTTGATATTTCCAGAATTTATGGGCTTCAACCCGAACTCTTTAGTTGGTCAGTTCATTAATGAGAACAAGTGATACAAGAGAATTCGTAAAGAACTTTCTAGTTCTTTGATATTCACCTATGTGAATTTGCTCATCATACTTAAAATGAGATGGCTAACACGAATGCCAACTGAATAAATTATCAATATTGGTAACCATGACATGTGCACTTATCAATAAACTTCAGGTTTATTATGACATGGGTTTTATACCAATAGATATCCACTTTATTGTGGCATTATTTCGTTTGTGTAGTACAAACTGGAGAACAAAGCGGGTAGCTTTTCATATACAAATTACCCCGCTACAAGTTGTAGTAATAGGAGATATCAAAGCCTTCCTTTATTTATAGTCTCAATATAATCAATCGCTTTCGCGTGTACTTTGGAAACTGAATAAGTTTCTTTGAGACTTACTACAGCAGAATACTCAATTGTGTTTCTCTAACATAGTAATAATTGGCTCTTCTAGAGCTCTCAATTAATTTTGTACTACCACAGATTCATCAACATCCATGTGGTGAATATCTTTCTTAAAGAGAAAGTTATACCATTATGGTCATGTCAAACTTATATGCAAGATATGTTTCTTGCATTATCGTTGTCCTTTAATAGTCATATTTCCAAAATACTTTGGCGTACAATAGGTACGTGACCAACGATCATTCATGCCATATATCATCTCAAACCTCCTTCTAGGGGTGAGTGTGGTATCATCTCAAACCTCCTTCTAGGGGTGAGTGTGGTATATTTAATACCAATTTCATGTTCATATTCTTCCAATAATGAATATGTATTCGTGAATCAGATGTTGTCACATTCACTTCGAGGATATGTGATTTTGTTATCCTTTTCAAATCTATAAATGCGTCAGGCATTTGATTTGCTATTCTTTGCAAATGGATAATCTTTTGTGCCTCTTTCTCACAAATAGAGGTATGTGGATCAAGATGAGATAATGATGCATTTTTCCACAAAATTTCCCGTTTGGTTTCACCAACTTCTCCCCCTAATTTTGGGAAAAGTGTCTCATCAAATTGACAGTCTGCAAATCGTGCAGTGAACAAATCTCCTGTCAATGTTTTGAGGTAGCGAATAATGGAGGGCGATTCAACCTCAACATATATTCCTAACATTCTTTGCAGACCCATTTTGGTGCGGGATGGCGGTGCTACAGGCACATATACTGCGCATCCAAAGATTCTTAAATGGGATATATTGGGTCCATGACCCAAAACCAATTGCAACGGGGAATATTTGTGTCAATTCGTCAGTCAGAGACGAACTAGCATTGCTGTATGCAAAATGGCGTGACCCCAAACCGAAGTGGGCAGCCGACGAACTAGTATTGCTGCATGCAAAATGGCGTGAACCCAAACCAAAGTGGGCAGCCGACGAACTAGCATTGCTGCATGTAAAATGGCGTGAACCCAAACCAAAGTGGGCAGCCTCGTTTTCATGAAGAATTCAAGATTATTCTCATCTATTGTCTCAATATGATATCCATTTTGAATGATATCTTTAAAACTCAACAAGTTCTTCTTAGACTTGGAGGAGAATATTGCATTCTCTAAGATAAACGTCATGCCTTTGGGCAGAGTTACAGTTGCTCTTTCGGAGCCTTCAATCAATTTAATTCCCATGGTTTGATATACAAAAGAAATACACGAACATAAGAATAAACAAGTTCAATTCGTTTGTGTCACATAATATTTTCAAAATCTGCTGATGTCAGTTGACTAAAGTAAATCAGATAGTCGATTATATGTCTTCCATAATCGATTACTATGCAGTTTGAAAATTTTAGTTTAAGCGTTTTCATAAAACAATCGATTGTTAAACACACACAATCGATTGTTGAACATTGACAATCGATTGTTAAACACACAATCGATTATTTGCTATTTTTGAAAAACTTCAGATCACAGTCTTAAGACAATCGATTGTTAGACATAGACAATCGATTGTTGGTTATTCTTGAAAAATTCCAGATCTCACTGTATAAAGACAATCGACTGTTAGACATAGACAATCGATTGTTGGCTATTTTGAAAAATTCCAGATTACTGTCTTAACGACAATCGATTGTTAGACAAAGACAATCGATTGTGGATGATTTTTGAAAAATTCCAGATTACACTGTCTAACGACAATCGATTGTTAGACATAGACAATCGATTGTGGATGATTTTTGAAAAATTCTAGATTACACTGTCTAATGACAATCGATTGTTAAACATTGACAATCGATTGTTGACTGTTTTTGAAAAATTCCAGAACATATTGTTTTAAAGACAATCGATTGTTGATCATTGACAATCGATTGTTTTGCAGTTTTTATGTGAAATATGAGATAACCGACTAGTTTTTCAGGTTAGTCGATTACCTCTACTGGAAAGTAAAAATATTATTGATATTTGAGCATATTGATACATTCTAAAGAACTAATACTAACATTATGTCATGAACTAACTAATACGAGCTAATACTGATGGCTATTAGTTTATTCATTCACTAATACAAACAAGTAAAATAAAATAAAATAGCTCCATCTTCTCTCATCACGGATCCATCACCGATTAGGTGGTCTATCTTCCCCTCGGGTTGCTCAAAGAAGTCTGCCACATCCAAGTGGGTGATGTCAAAGTTGTCGTCAGAGACAAAATTCGTTTCAGGGCGTTTACTCTTTCGAGATGCTTGATAAAGGTCAACCAAAAGTCATGGTATACGGCAAGCCTTTAACCAGTGCCCGTTTTCACCGCAATGATAATATATAGTTTATAAACTATTTGCTTTTGGGTTCTTATCGTATCGTGCTTGTGGCAGAGTGACCAACTTCAGGTTGTCATCTCTTCTTTAAGCCATTCCACAAGACGAGTGGATCCTTGACGGTGAGATATTCAATCTTCAAACCTTCATCAAGGTGGTGGCGCAAGAAAATCAAGGCCTTCGCACATTCTTGGGTGGATGCTTTTTCTCTATCTTTGATGGTGTCTCCGAGACCCATAGCATCTAAGTGGATTTCAGCATCCAACACCCATGTCATATAGTTCTTGCCCGAAATTTCAAGGGCAACGAACTTTCTTTTCATAATGTCAGACATAAAACAAATTTACATCAAGAGCGTGTTCATACTTACGGGCTCTATTACAATTATCACATTCACTTCAGGGAATGGATCATAATCATGTGCTTTACACAATCTCATGTCAAATATTACTTTCATAAAGTGAAAGATTATTTTGAGAATCCTTATTGTTCTCATTACCACAATAATGACGATTATAACTTCGTCTACTGCCATGTCCACATCCATTGATACCTTTACGGTAATTAGTCTTCTTTCAGACTTATCACATACTGCTACCACATTCTCTAAAGGGAATGGAGCAAATTCAATTGGACGGAATTCTTTGCCACGTCCACATTCATTGATACCTTCATGGTAATATTTTAGTCTTCTTTCAGACTTATCATATACTGCTTCCACATTCTCTAAAGGGAATGGAGCAAATTCAATGGGACGGATTTTCAATTATTTGCCCACAATCATACATGAATTTGTTGGAAACACGTTTCAAATGCAATATACTAAACGTGTGTTCTTTTGTAGGTTTTGATGAATGTCAAACAAAGCAAAAAGCGATATATAGCAGTGCTCAAGGACAAGCACAAAATGGATGCATTACAAGAAGCTCAAGACAAAGTTTAGAAATGTTATAATTGAGTCAATATTAATTGTGATCTTGATTCCTCAACTTGGCTCATAACATGGCTTCTCTACTAAAATTACTTTTCCAAAATCATGCATATTTAAATTAAGCGTCAAATGATTTTAAACTATGCATATTTACATTTGTTAAAATGTTTTCCAAACATGCCTCAAAAATCTGGGCTAAGATAATCGATTATGTACTTATGATAATCGAGTATCTCTAAGCCAAGACTGCATGACAATCGATTATGAATTAATGATAATCGATTGTGAGTAAGTCAGTTAACATCAGGTTTTTGCAAACTGCATAACAATCGATTGTGTACTTATGATAATCGATTGTTAACTGAGGCAAAGTTTTCAAAACTCATAAAAATCGATTATGAACTAATGGTAATCGATTAGAATGAGAAAAATGTCTCCCAGTGATTTTAAATAAAATGATAATCAATTGTGGCTTTTGATAATCGATTATATATGAGACAGAGAGTTTTGAAATTAATTAATAATCGATTATTCCATTTGATAATCGATTGTTGAAGCTGACCGTTGTCATATATTTTCAATTACCTTCAGGTAATCGATTGTTGATATTTAACAATCGATGTTTTGCTTAAAATCTGGAAAAGATTTTCTGAACGTTCTTAAAATAATCGATTGTTGATTTCCGGACAATCGATGTTTTATGCCAAAAATTGGAAAGGATTTCTTAACGTTATAAATAATCGATTATTGATTTGAAGTAAGCGATTGTTGACGTAAAATCTGGGATTGAATTTTTAATCTGATAGGCAAACAATCGATTGTTTAGTCTTGACAATCGATTGTCACTGAGTAATTTCAGCAATCCTTAATTGGCAATTAGACAACGGTAAGACTGAGTTTTTCACCTATAAATACAGCTTCAACTCAGTGTTTTCACAATAACAACATATACAATTTGAGTATTTTCATTGCTAAAAGCTTTCTTACATTGATCATCATTTTCCATTCATCCATAAAGCTTTTTGAAGAGCCATTCTATTGAGCTAAGTTGTTGTGATCTTGAGCGTACTATTTCTACTCATATCTACTCATTAAGGAGTGCTTTGTAAAGTTAGTGTGTTTTGTGTTTGTAAGAGAATTGCGATTCTCGTTTGTTGAGGAACTTGTGATTCCTCGGTTGAAGTCTTTGGGATTGTTATCCCCGAGCAGTTGAAGTCTTTGGGATTGTTATCCCCGAGCAATTGAAGTCTTTGGGATTGTTATCCCCGAGCAGTTGAAGTCTTTGGGATAGTTATCCCCGAGCAATTGAAGTCTTTGGGATTGTTATCCCCGAGCAGTTGAAGTCTTTGGGATTGTTATCCCCGAGCAATTGAAGTCTTTGGGATTGGTATCCCCGAGCAATTGAAGTCTTTGGGATTGTGATCCCCGAGCAACTAGGTGAGGCTTGTGTCCTCAGCTGTAACGGTTTGTTAAGCACCCGCAAGCTTGACAAGTTTAGTGGAAATCTCGAGAGAGTCTCTCGGGGACTGGACTAACCACGTTTGTGGCCAACCAGGATACATCATTGTGTAAGTTTATTCTACTGCACTTGTTTTAATTTCTGCAAAGTTTTTAAATTCCGCACTAAAACGCTTAATAATTTTAAAACGCTATTCACCCCCCCCTCTAGCGTAAAGCGTATTGTCCAACAATTGGTATCAGAGCCATACTCTCTGAAAAACTTAACCGTTTGAGAGAACCATCCATGGCTTCTACTCTAAATTTCTTTGCAGGAATAGGTGAAGGAGAATGCAGCATGTCGCCTCCAATATTAGACGAAAACGACTACTCAGTCTGGAAATATCGGATGCAAGTTTTTACAATGGCAAACGATTTGTATCTATGGCAAGCTATTAAACACAGTGATCAACTGACGACAAAAGTCGGGAAAGATAAGGTAAGTGAATACAACACTAAAGCTATGAATATATTACATAACGCCTTGAACCAGGAACTTTGGCGAAAAATCTCCCACTATAAAACTGCTAAGGAAATGTGGGACAAACTTGAGGAATTGCACGAAAACACGCCTCAAAAAGCGGTCAGCACAAACGATGAATCAACTGGTCAGTGCCTCATGGCAGACGAAAAAGACGAGGTAAGTACATCTAACGATATGCAAATTGCTTATAACAAACTGCATGATGAGTTGGTAAATGCTTCTAAGACTATTAAAGATTTACAAAGAACTCTTTCTTTACAAGAAGAGGATTTTCAAAAACAACTCTTTTTAAAAGACAAGAACTTTGAAGAACGTCTTTCTTTTGCTCAAAAAGGTGTTGAAAATCTGTCTCGTGATAACGAGAATCTTGCAAATGAAAATCAATTTTTGTTAAATGATAGTATAGAACTTAGACACGTCATCAAGACTATGCATGAAGCCTCTTGTGTTGATAAATGCTCTACTTGTACTGCTTGTGAGTCCTTAAAACTAGAAAACACAGAACTTAGGAAAACATTAGAAACACGTAGTAAAGAAGTTCCTAAAGTTGTTGAAAAAGAAACGCCTAAGAAAAATCAACGGCATAAAAACAAAAACTTCACTACTCCACCTAGAAATAACTCTAAGGTATTAAACAAGCCTAGAACAAATTCTTTTAGACCACCTAGACATTATGCTAGAATGTATGAAAATAAGGGTAGAACTAATATCTTTAGACAACCTAGATCCGAATCTAGGATTCTTGCAAACAAGCCTACAAATAGTAATTTTCGGCAACCAAGAAATAACTCTAGGAACGAGCTTAGACCACCTAGACATGACACTAGGTCCTTCAACAAGTCTAGCACTAATGACTTTAGACCATCTAGATATTATACTAGAAATGGGAACAATATGTCTAGTGTTAATCATTTTCATTCGCCTAGAACTTTGTTGGCTCAACCTAGGCATCAACACAACCCGAACGTAGTATGTCATTACTGCAATCGTATAGGTCATATTGCACCTATGTGTTTTACAAAGCATAGAGATTCTTCATATTATTATGGTCGTTATTTGCCTAACCCCCAAGGACCCAAAATGGTATGGGTACCTAAAGAATATTAATTTGCTTTGTAGGTGTGCTTGAAGGGATCAAGTGTACTATGGTACCTTGACAGTGGATGCTCCAGACACATGACAGGAGACGAATCCAAATTCCTTCAACTAGAGCACAAAGAAGGAGGAAGCGTTGTATTCGGTGACAACAATAAAGGACAAATTATTGGCATCGGATCGGTCGGTAAGAATGAAAAATCCTCTATAAAGCATATATTACTTGTCAAAGGTTTAAAGCATAATCTCTTGAGCATAAGTCAATTATGTGACAAGGGAAATCTTGCGTTGTTTGATTCGGATGAGTGTTTAGTGTTTAGACGTAGTGACTTCAAGATTATTCTACGTGGTTTTAGAGTTGACAATATTTACATGGTTGATCTTGAAAACTCCTCATCCGAGTATGTTGATTGTTTGTTGAGCAAAGATGATAATGTGTGGTTGTGGCATCGTAGAGTAGCTCATATGAACATGCATCTTTTAAATAAATTGATTTCTCAAAATCTAGTGATTGGTCTTCCCAACTTAAAATTTGAAAGTGATACTATTTGTGATTCATGTCAAAAGGGGAAGCAAACAAGAGCATCTTTTAAATCCAAAAATGTTGTCTCAACCTCTAGACCTTTACAACTATTGCATATGGATTTATTCGGACCATCCCGTATCGAAAGTCTAGGAAGAAATAGATATGCTTTTGTAATTGTTGATGATTTCTCTAGATTTACATGGACATTATTTCTTGCACATAAAAGTGATGCATTTCTTAGCTTCAAGCTTTTTCTTAAAAGAGTTCAAAATGAAAAGGAATCAACTGTCACTTCCATTAGAAGTGACCATGGGGGAGAGTTTGATCACAATCTCTTTGCGAATTTTTGTGATGAACTCGGAATCGAGCATACCTTTTCCGCTCCACGTACACCACAACAAAACGGGGTGGTGGAAAGGAAAAATAGGAGTCTCGAAGAGATGACTAGAACCATGCTCGACGAAGCTAAGATTCCCAAACTCTTTTGGGCAGACGCCGTGAGTACCGCATGCTATGTTTTGAATAGAGTAGCAATTCGGCCGATACTCTTAAAAACCCCATATGAACTCTACAAAGGTAGAAAACCTAACATTTCACATTTACGTGTTTTTGGTTGTAAATGTTTTGTGCATAACAATGGAAAGGACCAACTAGGAAAATTTGATGCAAAGTCGGATGAAGGTATCTTCATTGGCTATTCTTCTCGTAGTAAAGCTTATAGGGTTTTTAATAAAAGAACCCAAGTTGTAGAGGAATCTCCTCATATTGTATTTTCCGAAGATAATACTCGCTTGGCGAGAAAGGATTGTGGTCTTGATCTTTCAGGTACTCTGGAAAGCCTAAAGGACAAAATTCAAGAAGAACCACCAAGGAAAGAAATTGACAAAACGGTGGAACAACCAATTGAAGAAGCTCCTCAACCGGAAAATGAACCAAAAGAGCAAATAGAATGGAGGACAGTCAAAGATCATCCTCTCGATCAGGTAATAGGCGACGTTGGAGGGAAGGTAAGTACCCGGAGCTCCCTTAGAAATACCTTAGATCTTACTGCTTTTGTTTCTCAAATTGAACCCAAAACCATCTCTGAAGCAATTGGGGATGAATTTTGGACCTTGGCAATGCAAGAGGAGCTTAACCAATTCAAACGTAACAACGTTTGGGATTTGGTGCCAAGACCCGAAGGTCATACCATAATTGGTACGAAATGGGTTTTTCGAAATAAATTAGATGAAAATGGCATAATCACTAGAAACAAAGCTAGGCTTGTGGCTCAAGGCTATAATCAAGAAGAAGGGATTGATTATGATGAGACATATGCTCCGGTAGCTAGATTAGAGGCCATCCGTTTGTTGCTTGCTTTTGCATCTTCTATGAATTTCATTTTATATCAAATGGATGTAAAAAGTGCCTTTTTAAATGGTTTTATCCAAGAAGAAGTTTATGTAAAGCAACCCCCCGGTTTTGAAGACTTTAATTTTCCCAATCATGTTTTCAAACTCAAAAAGGCCCTTTATGGTTTAAAACAAGCTCCTCGAGCTTGGTATGAAAGGTTGAGTAAATTTCTTTTAGAAAATAATTTTATTCGTGGAAAAGTTGACACAACTTTATTTGTCAAGCATGAAAATAATGATATCTTGCTAGTTCAAATATATGTAGATGATATCATTTTTGGTGCTACTAACAATGCTCTATGCAAGGAATTTTCAAACTTAATGACTAGCGAATTTGAAATGTCCATGATGGGTGAGTTACAATTCTTTTTGGGATTACAAGTAAAACAAATGAAGGAAGGTACATTCATTTGTCAAAGCAAGTATTGCAAAGAACTGCTTAAACGTTTTGATATGAACAATGCAAAGGAAATGGCAACTCCCATGAGCACATCCGATCATCTCGACAAAGATGAAAAAGGTAAGGAAGTCGACATCAAAAAGTACCGAGGTATGATTGGCTCTCTTCTTTATCTTACTGCTAGTCGTCCGGACATCATGTTTAGCGTGTGCGTCTGTGCCCGTTATCAATCATGTCCGAAAGAGTCTCACCTTACTGCGGTAAAGCGGATTCTAAGGTATCTTGTCGGTACTACCAATGTGGGTCTATGGTACCCCAAAGGTTCTTCATGCCAACTTATTGGCTATTCCGACTCCGATTTTGCTGGATGCAAATTGGACCGCAAGAGCACTAGCGGCACTTGCCACTTGCTCGGTAGCGCTTTAGTTTCTTGGTTTAGTAAGAAGCAAGTTAGTGTTGCGTTGTCCACAACCGAGGCTGAATATGTAGCCGCGGGGAGTTGTTGCGCTCAAATCCTATGGATGAAACAACAACTCTTGGACTATGGCCTACGTCTTGACCACATTCCTCTTAGATATGACAACACTAGTGCCATATGCTTGACGAAGAACCCCATTCTTCACTCGCGAACAAAACACATTGAAATTAGACATCATTTTATTAGAGATCACGTTCTAAAAGGCGATGTCGAAATTGAATTTGTTGAAACAAAAAGCCAATTGGCAGACATCTTTACAAAGCCCTTACATAAAGAGTCCTTCTTCCGAATTCGTAGTGAACTCGGGATCCTTGACTCCACGTTGATCTAAGTCATGCATTGCATTTTATTTCTTACATAATTTCTAACTTGAGCGTCGGAGGCGTCTAACATTTTTTTTGCAGGTATCACCCTAAAGAAAAGGGGATCATAACAGCATGACGCAAAATACTCAAGTATTCTACAGGAAAATCGCCGTCAAACAATCGATTACTGTATCAATAATCGATTACTTTTGTTATCTTTATTTTCCAATAAATAAACTTTTGTTTATTTCATATTTTTTTCATATTCTTCCCTTGTATATATTTTTGCTAATGGCAAAAGGGGGAAGAAACGGGATATCAAGAAGTATGCCATATCACTCTCAACTTCATTCATGCTTAAAGTGAGGGGGAACATGAATTGAGGGGGAACATCAAATTGCATACTTTACACTTGTCTTGGATTATCAAAATAATTATTGCATATATCCCGCTTATGTTTGCCATTATCAAAAAGGGGGAAATTGTTGGAAACACGTTTCAAATGCAATATACTAAACGTGTGTTCTTTTGTAGGTTTTGATGAATGTCAAACAAAGCAAAAAGCGATATATAGCAGTGCTCAAGGACAAGCACAAAATGGATGCATTACAAGAAGCTCAAGACAAAGTTTAGAAATGTTATAATTGAGTCAATATTAATTGTGATCTTGATTCCTCAACTTGGCTCATAACATGGCTTCTCTACTAAAATTACTTTTCCAAAATCATGCATATTTAAATTAAGCGTCAAATGATTTTAAACTATGCATATTTACATTTGTTAAAATGTTTTCCAAACATGCCTCAAAAATCTGGGCTAAGATAATCGATTATGTACTTATGATAATCGAGTATCTCTAAGCCAAGACTGCATGACAATCGATTATGAATTAATGATAATCGATTGTGAGTAAGTCAGTTAACATCAGGTTTTTGCAAACTGCATAACAATCGATTGTGTACTTATGATAATCGATTGTTAACTGAGGCAAAGTTTTCAAAACTCATAAAAATCGATTATGAACTAATGGTAATCGATTAGAATGAGAAAAATGTCTCCCAGTGATTTTAAATAAAATGATAATCGATTGTGGCTTTTGATAATCGATTATATATGAGACAGAGAGTTTTGAAATTAATTAATAATCAATTATTCCATTTGATAATCGATTGTTGAAGCTGACCGTTGTCATATATTTTCAATTACCTTCAGGTAATCGATTGTTGATATTTAACAATCGATGTTTTGCTTAAAATCTGGAAAAGATTTTCTGAACGTTCTTAAAATAATCGATTGTTGATTTCCGGACAATCGATGTTTTATGCCAAAAATTGGAAAGGATTTCTTAACGTTATAAATAATCGATTATTGATTTGAAGTAATCGATTGTTGACGTAAAATCTGGGATTGAATTTTTAATCTGATAGGCAAACAATCGATTGTTTAGTCTTGACAATCGATTGTCACTGAGTAATTTCAGCAATCCTTAATTGGCAATTAGACAACGGTAAGACTGAGTTTTTCACCTATAAATACAGCTTCAACTCAGTGTTTTCACAATAACAACATATACAATTTGAGTATTTTCATTGCTAAAAGCTTTCTTACATTGATCATCATTTTCCATTCATCCATAAAGCTTTTTGAAGAGCCATTCTATTGAGCTAAGTTGTTGTGATCTTGAGCGTACTATTTCTACTCATATCTACTCATTAAGGAGTGCTTTGTAAAGTGAGTGTGTTTTGTGTTTGTAAGAGAATTGCGATTCTCGTTTGTTGAGGAACTTGTGATTCCTCGGTTGAAGTCTTTGGGATTGTTATCCCCGAGCAGTTGAAGTCTTTGGGATTGTTATCCCCGAGCAATTGAAGTCTTTGGGATTGTTATCCCCGAGCAGTTGAAGTCTTTGGGATTGTTATCCCCGAGCAATTGAAGTCTTTGGGATTGTTATCCCCGAGCAGTTGAAGTCTTTGGGATTGTTATCCCCGAGCAATTGAAGTCTTTGGGATTGGTATCCCCGAGCAATTGAAGTCTTTGGGATTGTGATCCCCGAGCAACTAGGTGAGGCTTGTGTCCTCAGCTGTAATGGTTTGTTAAGCACCCGCAAGCTTGACAAGTTTAGTGGAAATCTCGAGAGAGTCTCTCGGGGACTGGACTAACCACGTTTGTGGCCAACCAGGATACATCATTGTGTAAGTTTATTCTACTGCACTTGTTTTAATTTCTGCAAAGTTTTTAAATTCCGCACTAAAACGCTTAATAATTTTAAAACGCTATTCACCCCCCCCCCCCTCTAGCGTAAAGCGTATTGTCCAACAGAATTTAATCATGGCAGGACATAGAGATTTAACCACTTCATGTGGTTATAATTTCTTACAAACTCCATTAGAGTTATAATCAAACTTTGTTGTCTATGTTTGTATATAAAATTAGATTATAGAATTCCAAGAATTTGAAAGGGAAAAATAAGTTACTTACCTTTAAGGTATACCAATTATATTTTCAATGTTTTCTTCCTTTTTTTCGTTTCTTTTCCTTCTTTCTTCATTCTTTCTTTGAAGCAAAACCTTGCACAAACAAAAGTTAAGACAATCGAAAATTAAATTAGAAAGAGGGAAATACCTCAGATTTCTCGAGAATGGTTCTTGAGACGGTAGAGTCTCGTGCTGATAACGTGTTATGAAATAATATAAAAGACAAGAACAATAACTGAAGAACAAGAGCAAATAGAGAGAGAATAGGGAGAGAGAGAAGTATTCTTATTAATACTTGGGGTGATTTACAATGGGGTAAGACCCCTCTATTTATAGGAAGAGGAATGACTTAGCTTCAAGCTAAAACTCTTAGACATTCACTCTAAATAGACTTCTATTTTATAACAGTTCGGGGTTTGATTTGCATTTTAGAGAAGTTGGGTTTTTAGGCAAAAGATTAGTGATTTAGTAGTTTGCAAGTACTTTCCGTACGATTAATAATAATTGTCATAGCTATGAGTACGGTTCCTATGACGTAGCCATGACACCTAATTTTTAAAATTCGAGGGTGCATTTCATGTGACCGAGTTTTAATTTTCAAAAATGAAAAATTGAATGTGCTGTGAACCACGGGTGCATTTCATGTAGCGTGGCTTGCGATGTATTTTAAATAACCTTGAATTAATTCTTTAAATTAATAAAAGCGATTTTAAAGTTAAAAATGTACATAGGTTAAAAAGTGTTTTAAAATCAGATAATTAGGCCAATAATAATAGTTGAGCTACCGTGCTAGAACCAAGGAATCCGAAAATGCCTAACACCTTCTCCCGGGTTAACAGAATTTCTTACCCGGATTTCTGTATTCGTGGACTATAAATAGAGTCAATCTTTTCTCGATTCGGGATTTGAACCAGTAACTTGGGACACCATAAATCTAAGTGGCGACTATGATTTTAATACATAATCTCGTTTTGATTATCACTAAAATTGGAAAGAACTCCCTTAATACCCTTCCGGGGGTAGAACATAGGAGGTGTGACAGTTGGCAATCTGATTATTTATCTAGTATGTTAGAAAGCTTTTTCAAAAACTTCAACTTATGTAGTGCTGAAAATTTTACAAATGAACTAAATAACTTCAACTCTACAGCTGATGTTTGATAATTACAAAACAAAAACTTCAGCTCTAGAGCTGAAGTTTGCCAGTTACAAAAATAAAAACTTCAGCTCTAGAGCTAAAGTTCGCCAGTTACAAAAATAACTTAAGCTCTAGAGCTGAAGTTCGCCAGTTGCAAAAATAAAAAGTTGAAGTTCGTCGGTTACAAAACAAAAACTTCAGCTCTAGAGCTGAAGTTTGTCAGTTACAAAATAAAAAACTTCAGCAATTACAAACAAATACTTCAGCAAATAGAGAACAAAACTTCAGCTACTATGCTTAAGTTTAACAATTACAAACAAAAACTTCAGCATACTTGGTCCAGCACACTTGCTACTTCAGGCCCGTCTACTAGAATGCTGAAGCTTTGCGTGATTGCCTTTGCTACTTCAGCCCCGTATGCTGAAGTTATGTGAAAACGCGCATATGTTTTGAATTTTATTTTAAAACGCGTACAAGTTAAAACGTGACACAAAAAGCGGGTATAGATACAAATGCTCTGTTTCAAAACATGCTAAAAAATATTGTCAAGTGAAAATGATAGTTAAAACTTAGATTGTGTTTTGACATAAATATAATTTTGAATTGTTTTTGAAGTTTTGTAGGTGATTTGAGTAAAAACTTTAAAATTAATTTTTGAGTTTTTAAGTTCAAAAAATTTTATGATACATTTTTAAATAAAAATTAAAAATTTTATGAACAGAAGATGATTTTGAAAACATGTGCTTTTAAATAGTGAGTGTCATGTCACAATGTCCAATCAGTTTATACGCATAATCTAAAAGAAGATTTTGATAATAATAAAATGGGCCATAAAAATAGGGCCCAATAGGTTAAGGCCCTTTCATCTACGAATCTGGAATTAAAATGTGGTATTTTTGGACTAAATTACATAAATAAGTGTAAAAAAATTACCAAAGTATATATAACTCTACTAAAAGTGGCACTATACAGTGATGGTAACTGAGCCGTTACTGTATAGCGGCACTTTTAGCGGCGCTATACATTATAATCCTGAAAAAACTGGGTATAGCGCCACAAAAAGTGGCGTTATATACATACTTTTCTATCACTGTGAATAGTGCCACTTTTATTGGTGCTATACCTCTAATTAAAAAATGGCTCGTCTTCTTTTCACCATTATTTTAAACGTTGGTTCCCCCATTTTTCTTCGATTTCTGTGAGAAATCTGTCCACAAATTTTAAAAAAAAAAAATTGGGTCCCCCCGACACATAAAAGTTGAAGAACATAGGTCCTACATTTGAGTAAAGCTTCGTGTGATTGTTGATTCACGTTTTCAAAGTCAAAATTTCGAGCTACTGACTCTTTGAAAATTCTAAATCGAGATATTTCGCTTTATTTTAAGTTGAAACTTTTATAATAATGCATATAATTGATTTGTACGGTATATTTCTGTTTGTATTTTTTTCTCGGAACTAGCATGTTAAATTTATCCAGATTTAATTTTAGTAATTTATATAAAAATATAAATCTGCAAAATAAATTTGTTTGTTAATATTGTCATTTATATATATGTGTGTTCATACCGTCTTATGTTTTATTTGTAATTAAATTTATTTGTTGTTTATGTTTACTTTAGATTATTTTTTAGCGTACAAAAATATAGACATTTTTATCGTAGTAAAACGTAGACTCTTTTAGCGTAGTAAAATATAGAGCCTTAGTAGCGTAGTAATGGGTAATATTTTAGGTTAGAATTCCTTTTGTTTAAGTATGTTATACTAGTGTTTAGATCCTCGAAAATATCGAGCCCGGAACCCGTAGGTAAGTAACTTGCACAATTAAGTTATTAAAAACTATGAATTTCAATCATAAAAAAATTAATAATAGATTGGTGCCACCGGGCCTCAAAAATATCGATCACGGAACTCATGGATAAGCAACTTGCACAACTAGGTTATTAAAAAATATAAACTTCAATCAAAAAAAATATAATGTTTAATCATAGTTTGGTGCCACGAGGCCCAAAAAATATCGAGCCCGGAACCCATGGGTAAGTAACTTGCACAATTAAGTTATTAAAAAAATCTAAATTTCAATCATAAAAAAATATATAATTTTTAATCATAGTTTGGTACCACTGAGCTTCAAAAATAACGAGCCCGGTACCCATGGGTAAGTAACTTGCACAATTAAGTTATTAAAAAATATGAATTTCAATCATAAAAAAAATACATAATTTTTAATCATAGTTTGGTGCCACCGGGACTCAAAAATATCGATCCCGGAACACATGGGTAAGTAACTTGTACATTTAAGTTATCAAAAAATATGAATTTCAATCATAAAAAATAACATAATTTTTAATCATAGTTTGGTGCCACTGGGCCTCAAAAATAAGAGAGCCCGGAACCCATGGGTAAGTAACTTGCACAATTAAGTTATAAAAAAATATGAATTTCAATCATAAAAAAAAAACATAATTTTTAATAATAGTTAGGTGCCACCGGGCCGAAAAAAATATCGAGCCTAGAACCCATGGGTAAGTAACTTGTGCAATTAAGTTATAAAATATGAATTTTAATTATAAAAAAAATATAATTTTTAATCATAGTTTGGTGCCACTGGGCCTAAAAAATAAGCGAACCCGGAACCCACGGGTAAGTAACTTGCACAATTAAGTTATTAAAAATTTTGAATTTTAATCGTAAAAAAATACATAATTTTTAATCATAGTTTGGTGTCACCGAGCCTCAAAAATATCGAGCCCGGAACTCATGGGTAAGTAACTTGTACAATTAAGTTATTAAAAATATGAATTTCAATCATAAAAAAATACATAATTTTTAATCATAGTTTGGTGCCACCGGGCCTTAAAAATAACGAGCCCAGAACCCATGGGTAAAAAATATGAATTTCAATCATAAAAAAAATACATAATTATTAATCATAGTTTGGTGCCACCGGGCCTCAAAAATATCGAGCCGGGAACCCATGTTTAAGTAACTTGTACAATTAAGTTATTAAAAAATATGACTTTCAATCATAAAAAATATATAATTTTTAATCATGGTTTGGTGCCACTGGCCTCAAAAATAAGCGAGCACCGAACCCATGGGTAAGTAACCTGCATAATTAAGTTATTAAAAAATTTGAATTTCAATCATAATAAAAAATACATAATTTTTAATCATAGTTTGGTGACATCAGGCCTCAAAAATATCGAGCCCGGAACTCATGGGTAAGTAACTTGCAACAATTAAGTTATTAAAAAATATGAATTTTAATCAAAAAAAATATAATTTTTAATCATAGTTTGGTGCCACTGGACCTCAAAATATCGAGCCCGAAACCCATGGGTAAGTGACTTCACAATTAACTTAATTAAAAATATGAAAATTTTTTTAAATAATATTTCCATTTCATTGATAGATCAAATATTACAGAGTTTCCAGTAACCGTTTGACTAGCTACTGATTACAAACAATCTAGAAGGAAAAACTCCTTTATGATCTAATACATTTAATTACAAAAAGCACGTTGAGTTTTTCTTCTTACTTCTACGGGAAATGATCTAGTCTTCGCAAAGCTTCCTTCCAGTGTTTAAGAGAGTTTCCTTGAATGTGCACATGAATCGCTATCTCTTTACATGTATCCTTTACAGCCGAAATCCTATCTTGGAATCTAATTTTATTCCTTTCCCGCCACAGACAGTACACTACCATTCCAAACACACTGGTCGTTATTTCAGCACGCCCGTTTTTCCTTTTTGCAATGTTGCTAATTCAGTCGACTTCGCTGTTCTAATCACCTATGGTTCTCTTGTACTTTAGCCATACGAGCATTCTATCCCATATTTCCTAAGATACCGGGCAAGCAAAAAAAATATGGTCAAAGGATTCATTTACTTGCTTGCAGAATACACATTGTTGAGGAATCTGTATCCAAAGAGCACTAGCCTCTCCGCCGTTGCCAGTCTTCTGCGCAGCGCTAGCCAAACGATAAATTTGAATCTCGGGTGTAGTTTTGGCTGCAGTACTATACTTTTCCATTGTACTTTTGGGGCTTGGGGGAATTGGAGTCTGTAGAGTTTGTTTATGTAGAATCGTTCTCCCTTCTGTAGTTGGATCAGTCTACTATCAGGTCCCCCTGTATACCTTTGGTATTTGATATCATTAATCTGGTTTCAAAGATCTTTCTCACAGCCTAGGCTGCTGTTTTAGGGGTAGGTACATCCTCCACGGCTTTGTTCTTAATGTAGTACGTGTGCATCCATTTGATCCACATGCTGTCTTTTTTCATTGTTACTGCCCACAGATGCTTCGCCACAGCTGCCTTGTTCCAGATTTGTAGGTTTAAAACATTTAGGCCCCCTGCACTGTATGGTAGGCATATAGTTTCCCACGCAACTAATGCATTTTTGGACACATTTGCCACCCCCGTCCATAAAAAGGATCTGCAGATTGCTTCAATCATCTTCATCACCTTTTTAGGAAGTAGGAAAATTTGGGACCAGTACGATGGCATTCCAAATAGAACTGTCCTAATCAACTGTAGCCTACCAGCATAAGACAGGAGTCGTGATGTCCAGCAATTTATTTTCTGTGTTATCTTCTCCACTATTGGCCAGCATTGCATTACTGATAATTTCTTAGAGTCCATTTGAACGCCGAGATACTTGAAAGGGAGAGAGCCTTCAGGGAAGTTCAGTTCTTTCATGATTTCCTCCTTTGTACAGTTGGAAACCCCTGCTATGTATATAGCACTTTTTTCTGCATTTTCTTCCAATCCTGATGTTTCCGCAAAATTTAGGAGCGTTTGTTGTATAAGTCTTACAGATTGGGCATCCGCCTTGCAGAATAGTAATAGATCATCCGCAAAACAAATATGATCTACTCCTAGCTTCTTGCATCGAGGATGAAATTTGAATTCCTTCCTCCTCATCATAGACTTGAGTTCCCTGTTCAAGTATTCCATGACAATCACAAATAGATAGGGGGACATTGGGTCGCCTTGTCGTATACCCCTTTTCCCTTTAAACGGAGGTGTCAGTCCCCCATTTAGGCTTAATTAGTATGTGACAGAAGAGATGCATTCCATTATCCATTTCGTGAATTTGTATTGAAATTCCATGTCCAGCAGCAGTCGTTCTATAAAACACCATTCCACTGTGTCATGCGCCTTTCTCAGGTCAACTTTTAACACACATCCGGGGATATTCCTTTCCTGGAGTATCCTTTAAATAGTTCCTGAGTAAGGAGAATGTTGTCTGTAATTCTCCTGCCTTCAATGAAGGCTGATTGTGAATTACCAATCAATCCACCTATGACTGTTTTTATTCTTGCTGTGATCACTTTGGTGATTATTTTATAAAGTGTTGTGCAGCAAGCGATTGGTCTATAATCTTTGACAGTGGTAGGATTTTGTGTTTTAGGAATCAAAGAAACAGCTGTGCTGCTTACATCTTTGTGCATCTTGCCTATTGTAAAGAACTCTTTCACTGCTGCACAAACGTCATCAGCAACCATATCCCAATGTCGAGTGAAGAATTCAACTGGGAAACCATCCACTCCTGGTGCTTTGTCATGTGGCATCTCAGTGATTGCCTGATACATTTCCTCCTTTGTTACTGGTTTAATCAGTTGCTGTTTCTGCTGGTTGTCTAACCATTGTCCCTGTTGAATGATAACAGTGTTTGGGCATTTACAAATAGCTTTTCCCTCTCCTAGAATCTTGTGGAATTGGTCTTGGAATTCTTCTTCTACTTGTTGAGGATCAAAAAGCCTATCTCCTGCAGCAGTGTATATGGAAGTAATTGTGTTCATGTTTGTTCTGTGCTTCAGTTGTGCATGAAAATATTTGGAATTAGAATCCCCACGGGTGATCCAGTTTGCTCTTGATTTCTGATGCAGAACCTGTTCCTCTATGTTGCTCCATTTCTGTATTTCAGCCAAGGCTGACCTTTCCTGTTCTATGAGCTGCTGATCCATATTGTTGCTTCTCAAGCCAAACTGAATTACTTCCAGTTTGTGTCTTGCTGCAGTGAGGTGTGTTTTATATGCTGCTATGTGATTGTTCAAATCCTTCAGCTCCCTTTTCACATCCTTTAGCTTTGTCCATACTGTGTGCATACTACCAGTTTCTATCTGTCCTTTCTGCTTCCAAACTTTCCCTGTTATAGCAGTGAAGTCTTTGTGTTCCATTACAGGTAAGCAAAGTTTGAAAGGTTTAGGATGTAGATTTGTTCTCTGGTTTCCAGTTTTGCATTTGACTAGTATAGGAGAGTGATCTGAAGTCCCTGGATTCTGGTAGTCAGTTTCAATGTGGCTTTTCTGTTGCATCCATGCCACATTTCCAAAAGTCCAATCTATCCTGTTGTATACCCTTGTGCTTGGTTGCTGTTTGTTGCACCAGAAAAAATAGTATTTTTCAACTGAGTAAGCTGAAGGGTGTTTATAGCTTCCTTGAAACCTCTGATTTCATTTGGTGCCACTAGTGAACCAATTCTATCATCTGTATGAAGTACATTGTTGAAGTCACCACTGATCAACCAACATTTTTGTATAGAAGATCCTAAGTGTGTCAATCTATCACAAAGCTGCTGTCTTTTTTGGATGTCATTACTTGCATACACCACTGTGAGTAATGTTTGAAAGGTTGAGTCTGTTTTCTTCACTTCACAGTGTATGAATTGTTCATCAGCCAACAAAATTGTCACTTCACATCTTTGTTTCCATAATAGCCATATTCTGCCATTAGGATGTTCATTGTAGTTACAACTACTCTTCCATCCTCCATAGACAGTGTTTAATATTTTCCTTGCTTTGCCAACCTTTACTCTAGTTTCTAGAACCCCTATGACCTCCACCTTATGCTTCCTCAGAAAGATGTTCAAATCTTTCTGCTTAGGAGCCTTGTTCAGGCCCCTGACATTCCAAGTACAGAGCATTATTTAGGGGTGAAGCTGGATGGGCCAGCGTCCCCAGGATAGTCTTTCATCTGTAGAGGGTTGTATCTGTTGCTTGAAGTCAATGTGCAGGTTGCTGATTGCTGATCAGGCTTCTCCTTTTGTTTCCCAGTTCCTACTGCTTTTGGACAGTTTGTTACCACTGTTTCATTCAATTCCTCAATTTCAGGAATCTGCTGAGTTGCCAATAGTTTCTTTGGAGTCCACCTCTTAGCTATTCTGGTTTTCTATTTCAGCTGGACAGGTTTAGGCTTGTTACTATCCTCCTTTGTGCTCTCTTTCTTATACCAACAGTCAGTCAAGTTGTGTCCAAATCTGATACAGTTTTCACAGAATCTTGGTTTTCATTCATATTCAATATACTGCACAATGAGACCTCTCTTGGTCTGCAGTTCCAGACTGTTTGGCATTGGTTTGGAGATGTCAGTTTCAATCAACACTCTGGCATAGGATATCTTCTCCAAATGAGCAGTGTATTTATCAGTATACAGAGGTTTTCCTACCACACTTGCCAGCTTACTTAGGACTGCATTGGACCAGAATTATAATGGTAAAGCTGGGAAATTTATCCACAATGGAACAACTGTAATATTTGCAGGATCAAACTTGAAGTCCACTTGCCATTTTTGCAATATCATCGGCTTGTTTCGAAATGTGTAGGGACCTGCCTATAACACTCGATTCATATCCTCCACATTGTCGAATATGAAAATGTAGTATCCATCATCATGATACATTATTTGAGTCTGATCAACAAAATCCCACTGTTTTGCGATAAAGTTTTCCATAGTCTTCTCATAAGGTGTTTCACCAAGCACATACCCTATCAACGCATTACTCCAGTAATTCTCTAATTCTTTGGTATCGGCTTCGTCCATTTGTACTACAAACCTCCCACCCTTTGAGCAAGGGGGGTATATGTTAGGGCGTTACCTTTTTGAAGACTTCAATTAGATACTGGTTGTTTTCCGAGTTCTTTTTGTTCTGCATCAGGTGGATTACTTTGGTCTTTAGCTGCATGCACCGAGAACTCCAATCTCCGGGTGGCCTGTGAAAGGGCATCCCGTTGGTGAGGGAAGTCTCTACTGTCTGCAATTTCGTCTCTAATCGGTTGGAATTGTTGAGGCATAAAACTTCCAAGAGTCAGCGGAATCAATTGCTACTGGATTCCGGATTTTGGGGTCACGATTGCACCATTTTTTCCGGCTTCATCTGGGTTGTGATATATTGTAGGAGCCGATCCCATTTCCGTTAGCCATCGATTCTGTTTGTTTACTGATGGTGTGACCTGCGTGTGTTCATCGCCAATTGATTCTGTAATACTGACTTGCTTCTTCTTCGTCCTTGCCATGGCAGGCGCACGTTAGCTTCCTGCTAACAGACGCTGGTGAGGTTAGAAAAAAATGCCGTTTTTCAATTAGGAACTTTTACTTATTTGTAAAACGAACATCAAAAAAAAATATGAAGTAACTTGTACATAAAAAAAATACATAATTTATAATCATAGTTTGGTGCCAACGGGCCGAAAAAATATCGAGCCTAGAACCCATAAGTAAGTAACTTGTACAATTAAGTTATTAAAAATATGAAGTTCAATCATATAAAAAATATAATTTTTAATCATAGTTTGGTGTCGCTGGGCCTCAAAAATAAGCGAGCGCGGAACCCGTGGGTAAGTAACTTGCACAATTAAGTTATTCAAAAATATGAATTTTAATCGTAAAAAAATACATAATATTTAATCATAGTTTGGTGTCACCGGGCCTCAAAAATATCGAGCCCGGAAGTCATGGGTAAGTAACTTTTACAATTAATTTATTAAAAATATGAATTTCAATCATAAAAAAATACATTATTTTTAATCATAGTTTGGTGCCACCGGGCCTAAAAAAAATCGAGCCCGTAACCCAAAATACATAATTTTTAATCATTGTTTGGTGCCACCGAGCCTCAAAAATATCGAGCCTGAAACCCATGGGTAAGTTACTTGCACAATTAAGTTATTAAAAAATATGAATTTCAATCATTAAAAAAATACATAATTTTAATCATAGTTTGGTGCCACCGGGCCGAAAAAATATCGAGCCTGGAACACATGGGTAAGTAACTTGTACAATTAAGTTATCAAAAGAATTTCAATCATAAAAAAATACATAATTTTTAATCATAGTTTGGTGCCACTGGGCCTAAAAAATAAGCGAGCTCGGAACCCGTGGGTAAGTAACTTGCACAATTAAGATATTAAAAAATATGAATTTTAATCGTAAAAAATGCATAATTCTTAATCATAGTTTGGTGCCACGGGACTCAAAAATATCGAGCCCGGAACACATGGGTAAGTAACTTGTACAATTAAGTTATCAAAAAATATGAATTTCAATCATAAAAAAAATACATAATTTTTAATCATAGTTTGGTGCCACTAGGCCTCAAAAATAAGTGAGCACGAAACCCATGGGTAAGTAACTTGTACAATTAACTTATTAAAAATATGAATTGCAATCATTAAAAAATACTCATAGTTTGGTGCCACTAGGCCTCAAAAATATCGAGCCCGGAACCCGTGGGTAAGTAACTTGCACAATTAATTTATTAAAAAATGTGAATTTTAATCGTAAAAACATACATAATTTTTAATCACAGTTTGGTGCCACCGAGACTCAATAATATCGGTCCCGGAAATCATGGGTAAGTAACTTGCACAATTAAGTTATTAAAAATATATATTTAAATAATAAAAAAATATAATTTTTAATCATTGTTTGGTGTCACTGAGCCTCAAAAATATCGAGCCCGGAACCCATGCGTAAGTAACTTGCATAATTAAGTTATTTAAATATATAAATTTCAATCATAAAAAAATACATAATTATTAATCATAGTTTGGTGCCACCGGGCCTCAAAAATATCGAGCCCCGAACCCATGGGTAAGTAACTTGCACAATTAAGTTAGTAAATAATATGAATTTCAATCATAAATAAAAATAGATAATTTTTAATCATAGATTGGTGTCACTGGGCCTCAAAAATATCGAGCCCGGAACCCATGGGTAAATAACTTGCACAATTAAGTTATTAAAATATATAAATTTCAATCCTTAAAAAATACATAATTTTTAATCATAGTTTGGTACCACTGGGCTTCAAAAGTAAGTGAGCCCGGAACTCATGGGTAAGTATCTTGCACGATTAAGTTAATAAAAAATATGAAGTTCAATCATAAAAAAAAAAAATTTCGGAAAAAGGGTCAGAACTGCCCCCTAACGTATTGACGTCAGTTTAAAAATGCCCTCCGTTAACTATTTTGAAAAAAATGCCCCTACCATTAAAGTTCTAGCATATTTGTGCCCCTAATGTATTGACTCCAGTTTAAAAATGCCCCTACCGTTGACCTATTTTGAAAAAAATGCCCCTACCGTTGTAAATATAAGTACAATCAGTTGTTAGACTTAGGGGCACAAATATGCCACATTTTTAACGGTAGGGGCATTTTCTTCAAAATAGGATAACGGAGGGCATTTTTAACCTGGAGTCAATACGTTAGGGGTAGTTCTGACCCTTTTCCCAATAATTTTTAGTCATAGTTTGGTGCCACCGGGCCGAAAAAATATCGAGCATGTAACCCATGGGGTAAGTAACTTGTACAACTAATTTAATAAAAAATACGAAATTCAAATATAAAAAAATATATTATTTTTAATCATTGTTTGGTGCCACTGGGCCTAAAATAAGTGAACCCGGAACCCATGGGTAAGTAACTTGCACAATTAAGTTATTAAAAACTATGAATTTCAATCATAAAAAAAAATATTTTTAATCATAGTTTGGTACCACTAGGCCTCAAAAACATCGAGCCCGAAACCCATGGGTAAGTGACTTCACAATTAATTTAATAAAACATATGAATTTCAATCATTAAAAAAATACATAATTTTTAATCATAGTTTGTTGCCACCCGGCCGAAAAAATATCGAGACTGGAACCCATATGTAAGTAACTTGTATAATTAAGTTATTAAAAATATGAAATTCAATCATATAAAAATATCTAATTTTTTTTTTTGGTAATTAAGTTGTTGTATTAATCACTAAAGGAAATTCTTTACATAACTATAGTCCAGCTACACACAGCTGACTATCACAAAAAGTGAGACGTAGCCAATATCTATTTACTATGCCTCTATTTCTAATTACAAGGAGAATGCTGGAGTTGCAGGCTAAACTTAATAGGACTCCTAATATGACATGTGTATGCAATATTTCTAAGTAAGTGCCCATATGAACTTGACACATTCCTAAACAACCTTGAGTTCCTCTCTAACTAGATGTTATAACACATTTCTGCAATGATCATTTTGATACTATGAGCTCGAGTAGTCCTCCCTTTAGCCATGGTTATGATCCATTGGATGTATTGATCCCAGCTTTGAAAGCTAGGCTGAGTTACCCCAATCCAAAGCATTGTTTGATGTCTCAGTTGCATGGTGAAGGGACAGGAGAAGAAGAGGTGATCCCTGGCCTTCATGTCTTGCTGGCATAGTGTACAGGTGCTGTCCATGTTTGGATTCCACTGTCTCAATCGATCCTTGGTAGGTAACATATCCTGCAGAATCAGCTAGAGATTAAACACTGCCTTAGGTCTGGCATAGTTTTGGATGGTTAGATTTTTCCACACAACTCTTGGCAGCTGCCCAATCTGTTGAAGATACAACTTCTTGATAGAACATTTTGATTGGGACAATAGCTGTGATTGGTGCAATGTAGCAGTAGCTTCTATAATCTTCCTTACCATCCAGCTGGCTTGGTTAGGAATTTCTATGGTATGAAGCTGTTGTTGCTTAATGTAGACAGCATGAATCTATTTAACCCACAGTACATCCTTCTTGTGAGCCAAGTCCCACCCAAGCTTAGCAATGGCAGCTCTATTCCATAGTAGCAAGTTCATAATATTTAGTCCTCCAGCAGATTTAGGCAGACAAACCTTGTCCCGAGCTACACATGCCTTCTTTGATATATTGGCAGTACCTATCAAAATATAAGATCTGCATATTGCATCTAACAGCTTTAGAATTTTGAAGGAATAAGGAAGATTTGAGCCCAGTAAGCCTGTATGCCAAAAGCTACTGTTTGCACCAATTGAATTCTGCCTGCATAGGACAACTTCCTGGCAGTCCAAGATGTTATCCTGGCAGTAATTTTGTTCACCAATGGTTGCCACTGTAATAAAGACATCTTTCTGGTAGATAGGGGAACTCCCAGGTATTAAAAGGGTACTTCCCCATGTGCATAACCAAGATGAGCTACAATTTGATGCTGTATATCAGAAGGAACACCACCAAAATAGACAGAACTTTTGTTCATAGTAGCATTCATGCCAGATGCCTCAGTGAAATGAGAGAGGTATTTAAACATAGTGGACACAGTCTTCAAGTCTCCTTTGGCAAACAGCAACAAATCATCTGCAAAACTGAGATGAGTAACACCTAACTTCTTACAGCCAGGATGAAATTGAGAAATCAGAATTCTTTTTAAGTTCACAAAGAGCTCTACTGAGGTACTCCATCACTATAGTAAACAGAAAGGGAGAAATTGGATCACCCTGTCTCAAACCTTTGGCTGCTTGAAAAGGTTCTATAGTTTCCCCATTCACCATGACTGTATAGCTCACTGTTTGAACACATTCCATGATCCATCTGATAAACCTGCTTGGGAATTTTAAAGACTCCATCACCTGCTGCAAGAAAACCCACTCAACAGAATCATATGCCTTCTGTAAGTATATTTTAATCATGCATCTAGGAGATACATGAGACCTTGCATAATGTTTAATCAGTTCATGTGCTAGGATAATATTGTCAGCAATCCTCCTTCCAGGAATAAAGCTTGCCTGGGTATCACAGATGATACTGGCTATGCATTTCTGTAATCTATTGGCCAATATCTTGGAGATGATTTTATACAAAACTGAACAGCAAGCTATTGGTCGAAATTCCTTGACTGATTGTGGATTAGCAACTTTAGGAATCAAGGTGAGGGAGGCACAGTTAACTGGTTTATACATTCTACTGGTCTGGAAGAAGTCCATAACAGCCCTAGTGATCTGATTGCCAGTGATACACCATGTCTGTTTGGAAAAAGTAGCATTGTATCAATCAATACCTGGAGCTTTATGATCACCTATGGACTTTAAGCTGTCTACAATTTCATCCATAGTAACATCAGCAATGAACTGTTGCATCTGGTTGTGTGTGAGTTTAGGACCATTATCCATATAGGACCTGTTAATTGCTGGTAAGGAGGCAGTTGATGTTCCCATCAAGGATTTATAAAAATACTTGATCTCATCTCTGATTGCATCTGGATTAGTAATTTTGGTACCTCCTGTTGTAACCAATTCTGTTATACTTTTGTATTGGTTTCTTTCTTTCAGTAGAGCATTAAAATATTTATTATTTGAGTCTCCCAATTGAATCCATCTGGCTCTGGATTTCTGTTGCAGTATACTCTCTTCTATCATTGACCATTTCTCCAACTTCAATATCAAATCCTTTTCTTTAGTCTGTAACTCATCAGTATATTACAGCCTCATCTGATTTTGAATGTCAGCAAATTCCACCCTGCTATCCTCAATTCTTTGTGTAATGTTCTTAAATTCTCTAACATTTAGAGATTTAAGAACAGGTTTGAGTGCCTTGAGATTGATCCAGACCTCCTTGAGAGTATCTTGAGCAGTGTTTTTCCAGTGTTCCTTGACAATGCACTGAAAGTCTTTGTGGTTAGCCCATGCGTTGTGAAATCTGAAGGGAGTTTTCCTGAGCCTGTGATCTTCATAAACAGTAAGGACCATTGGAATCAGATATTAAAGAGGGGTCATATACAGTTTGTACATGACTCCACTTAATCATCCATTCATAATTACCAAATATTCTATCCAATCTACTACAAACTCTAGCAGAACCAGTTTGCTTATTAGACCATGGGAAGAAAGTCCCTTTCCAAGGCAATTCTGATAGTTCAGCCACTTGAACACATTGAGTGAAATCTTGGATTTCAGCTTGGGTAACCTGGTTACATAATTGCCTATCATTAATAGACAACACTGCATTGAAGTCACCTGCAACCAGCCAAGGATCGGTTATACCAATAGCAAGATTCTGAAGTTGTTGCCACATTAACCTTCTTTGATCCAATCCATTGCAACCATAGACTACAGTGAGGAGGCAAACCAAATCCCCTGCAGGAGTATTGACACTACAATGAAGAAATTGGTCTCCCTCTTGAATACCAGTGACATCCAGCCAGGGACTAAACTATTAGCTATTCTCCCTGCATTCTGTTCTTTAACCTTTGTCTCTACCAAACTGACAATGTTAAAATTATTTTGTCTAAAGTATTCCCTAGCTTCCTTTTGTTTATATCTCTTATTTACACCTCTAATATTCCAGACTAACAACTTCATTGAGTATAACTAGGACCCCCTTTATCAGGGGGTTTCCAGGTTTACTATCTGACATGCTTTGAAATCTATTACTCACCACCACAGGGGATAATGGGGGAAAGTTTGTAAGATTGAACACTGGAGAATGGACCTGCTTGCCTTTATCCACTTGTATGAACACATCAGTATTTTCTACAGGATCAGCTGTTACAGAAGGAAACACCATCTGCTCTGGTAGGGTCTGCTGCTTGGGTTCTTTAGGCTGCATAACACTTTCATTTACCACTTTGGGTCTCCATTGTTGAACAACTTTAGGCTTGTGAATAGGTGGAAGTTTGGGGACAGCCAAATGATTGTTCCAACCATAAGACACTTTTCACAGTATGTTGGTTCCAATCATATGTCACTTCCTGAACAAATTTCTTACCATTTGGATCTATGAGTTCAATCTCATTTGGCAACATTTTGGAAACATTGATCTCTATGAGCATGCGTGCAAATGAAATCCTTGTTTGCTTAGTAGTGCATTCATCAGCAAATATAGGTTTACCAAGGACACTGGCTATCCTACTTAATGACCTAATACCCCAGCATGACATAGGTGTTGGAAACACGTTCTCAAGGCTTTATACTAAAACGTATGTTCTTATGTGTAGGTTTTGATGAATGACAAACGAAGCGCAAATTGATATATGACGAAGTTCAAGTACAAGCGCATAATTGATGCATAACGAGATTCAAGCACAAGACAAAGTTTTATTGTTTAAATGAGTCGTTCTTAATTGTGTTCTTGATTCTACAACTTGACTCATGATATGGCTTCTCTCGTAAAATTATGTTTTTCCAAAATCATGCATATTTAATTTAATGCTAAATGATTTTAAATCATGCATATTTTCATTAGTCAAAATGATTTTTAAACATGCCTCTAAAAACTGGACTAAGATAATCGATTATGTACTTATGATAATCGATTATGTTAAGCCAAGACTGCATGACAATCGATTGTGAACTAATGACAATCGATTGTGTTAAGGCAGTGAGCATCAGATTTTTCAAATCTGCATGACAATCGATTGTGAAGTTAATGACAATCGATTGTGAAGAGGCAGTGTCCATCAAAGTTTTTCAAAACTCAGAATAATCGATTGTGAAGCTAATGACAATCGATTGTGAAGAGACAGTGTCCTTCAGATTTTTCAAAGTCACAAAATAATCGATTGTGAACATATGATAATCGATTGTTTTGAGACAGTGTCTTCCAGACTTTTTCAAAATTATCAAATAATCGATTGTTATCATTGTACAATCGATTGTCAAGAGGCAGTGTCTAAAATGTTTTTCAAAAACTAATAAAATCGATTGTTAACATTGCACAATCGATTGTGAAGCTGACCGTTGTCGTAAAGTTTTCAAATATCGTCAGGTAATCGATTGTTGATTTTGTACAATCGATTGTTGATATTAAAATCTGGAAAAGATTTTTTGAACGTTGCTGAATAATCGATTGTTGATTTTGTACAATCGATTGTTGAAATTAAAATCTGGAAAGGATTTTTTGAACGTTGCTGAATAATCGATTATTGATTTGGTATAATCGATTGTTTTACGTAAAATCTGGAAATGATTTTTTGAACGTTACCAATAATCGATTGTTGATCTTGGACAATCGATTGTTAAGCGTAAAATCTGGGATTGATTTCTGGAACGACTGGCAAACAATCGATTGTGGCTTCTTGACAATCGATTGTCACTCAGTAAAATCAGCAACTCTTAATTAACAATTAGACAACGGTAATGCCAAGTTTTTCAACTATAAATACAGCTTCATTTTAGTGTTTTAAACACAACAACACACAACAACTGATCATACAATTGTTATAAGCTTGCATACTCTATTGCTTATCATTTTATATTCATTACATAAATTTTGAGAACCATATTATTGTTCAAAGTTGTTGTGATCTCGAGCTTACTTCTTTTACTCATATCTACTCATAAAGGAGTGTATTGTTTGAGTGTTTAGTGTTTTGTACACTTGAAGAGAATTGTGATACTCTTGTTGTAAGGAACTTGTGTTTCCTTGGTCGAAGTCTTGGAGTGTTGTATCTCCGAGCAAGATTGTTGAGGCTTGTGTCCTCAGATTGTATAGGTTGGTTAGGCATCCGTAAGCTTAACATTGAAGTCTTGGAGTGTTGTATCTCCGAGCAAAGGTGTTAAGGCTTGTGTCCTTAAGTTGTAAAGGTTTGTTGAGCACCCGTAAGCTTGACAAGTTAGTGGAAAATCTCGAGAGAGTCTCTCGGGGACTGGACTAGCCACTTGTTGTGGTGAACCAGAATACATCGGTGCGTTCTTTCCTTTTTTTTTACTTAACGCACTTATTTATTTCCTGCAAATTTCATATTCCGCAAGTTTACGCTAAATTTTATTATAACGCTATTCACCCCCCCCCCTCTAGCGTTAAGCGTATTATCTAACAATTGGTATCAGAGCCCAACTCTCTGAAGACTTAACAGTTTGAGAGAACCATCCATGGCTTCTACTCGTGACTCTTTTGCAGGAATAGGTGAAGGTGATTTTAACATGTTGCCCCCAATATTTGATGGAAATAATTACTCATATTGGAAAGATCGGATGAGAATTTTCATCACAGCCAACAACTTTTATCTATGGCAAATCATTAAGCATGGTGATCAAATGACAACAAGAGTTGGGAAAGCCAAGGTAAGTGAATACAACACTAATGCAATAAATATGTTGTATAGCGTCTTGAATCAGGAAGACTATCAGAAAATTTCCCACTACAAAACCGCCAAAGAGATGTGGGATAAGCTGGAGGAAATGTATGAAAGCATGCCTCAAAAAGCAGACAGCTCATATGATGAATCAACTGGCCAATGTCTCATGGCAAACGAAGAAGAAGAGGTAAGTACGTCCAACTCTCACTCGCTTGAAGAAATGCAAAATGCTTATAATAAATTACATAGTGAGTTTGTTGATGCTTCCAAGACTATTAAAGATTTGCAAAAAACTCTGTCGTTGCAAGAAAAAGATTTTCAAAAACAACTCTCTCTAAAAGAAAAAGATTTTGAAAAACTAGTTTTAGAAAATGAGAAGTTGAAAGAGGAAAACAAGTTTTTCGGAAAAAGAAGCGCCGATAAGCCCGAAAGCTCTATTAGAAAGTGTACCTCTTGCTTGCATCTCAAAAATGAAGTAGAAAGGCTTAAAGGCACATTAGATAAGTTTAATTCTTCGCACAAAAATTTGAATGATGTTCTTGATAATTTGAAGTTAACCAAGCATGGCATAGGGTTTACGAATGAGCCTAAAGAAAAGGTTGAAGCTAAACCCCAACAACCTAAGGCTCAACCTAGGACTAATAATAAAAATGCTTATCCTAGAAATAGCAATCCTAGAACCAATATGCATGCTAGACTAAATGTTGAACTTTTTAGAAGACCTAGCAATGACTTACCACCTAGAAATAACTACCCTAGAAATGATGCATATTATAGGCCAAATACTAGAAGGAATTTTGAACCCTTTAGAGCACCTAGAAATGATTTCCAACGTAGAAATAATTATTCTAGAAATACTGCTCACAGTAGGAGAAATGATGTTCATAAAGCGCGCAATAGTAATAATACTGAAAATAGAGTAAACCATTTTCGTCCGTCAAGTTACTATGAACCTAGAAGGATGCATAACCCCAACGTGACTTGTCATTATTGTAGACGTATTGGTCATATTGCTCCTGCATGTTTTACACGACATAGACATATCACTCAATCACATCATTATGATATGCCTAACCCCCAAGGACCCAAAATGGCATGGGTACCAAAAGATCATTAATCTGTTTTGCAGGTGTGCTTGAAAGGATACAGTATTGTAGTAGATGCACCGAGCACGACACCTCATTGCATCAAGAGGAAATTTCGGTTAGTTATCCTTTTTTGACAAAAACCGAATTGTTGATATGTGCTAGCAACCAATATTAACTTATTTGTTGTTAATTCGGTTCCCTTATTGTTGAATCTTTGATAAGCTTAAGTCATAATAGTTGATGTGCGTTAACAATTGAGATATCCTTGTTAACAATCAATATCAATTAGCTTTGTTGATTCATATGTTGAAAACGTGTTGTTAAATGACAATTGGTGTCAATTAGTTTACTTGTTAGTTATCTGCTTTTAAAAGATCAAAACTGTTGATATGTATTAACAGTTAGCTTGATAAAATCATTTCATTCATGATTTGATAATTGCTATCTGTGGTTTAAATAACTGTTAGTATACTGTGTGGTGTGTATTATCTATTAGCATATTCTTCAAAAAGTTTTCACTCACGTTTTTGATGAATGCTATCCTCAGCTTTGAAAAATAATTGAGATGTCTCATGTTTCTAACAATTGACAAAAATCCTTCTGTTAAAAATCGTCTCTTGATGAACACATCCTTTGGTCTGGATAATAGTTGGTATGTTCTTCAAAATTCGATGTATGGTTGATCTGTTAACATTCAACACTCGTTTGTAATATGCTTTACTAAAAATAACAATTTGTATCTCTGTTAATAAAATAACTTTTGGTACACTTGTTATGTCATCCAACAAATGGGTTTATCATTGTTTTATAACAATTGGTATATCTATATCTAGTTGGTATGTCTTGATAAATTTCTAATTAAGGGAAATAGATTGCATGAAGTTTACTATCTTTTTTGATGACAGAATTTCAAAACAACTCTCTATATTGGCAATGTTATTTCCTTTAAACTCTCATGCCAGTAATATCTTGCATTCCAAATCTTGTGGAAAATGATATCTCAGAAAATATTTGTATTACTTTGGTGCAACTAATAAGTGTCATGCAAGGAATCTGTAAATCGAATTTGAGATATCATTGATAGACAAGCTTAATTTCTTCTTGGAGCTGCAAATTAAGCAAATGAAAGAGGGAACTTTCATTTGTCCATCTAAATGTCGCAAGGAGTTGCCAAATCAATTCGAAAAGAGCAACACCAAACCAATGGTCACTTCAATGAATTTAGATGACCATCTTGACAGAAATGTGAAAGGTAAGACGAGCAACACTAAGAACTACACAGGTATGATCGTTCCTCACTTTACCTTATTGCTAGTAGACTTGATAAAATATTTAGCGTTTAATGTTGTGCTAAATATAAATCATGTCCAAATGAAGTATTGAATGCGGGTAAATGTTGATCTAAATGCATACATTTTAGGTTGCATTTATATTTTAATTACTGACTTGAGCGTCGGAGACGTTTAATTCTATTTTGCAGGTATCACCCTAAAGGTAGGGGGAATTATTAAGGTTTGGCACAGAACAATCGATTGTTCCAAGCAAATAATCGATTATCTTACTGTGCAGAAAATCGATTAGCAGTATCACTAATCGATTGTTTATGGTTTATGTTTATTATGCAGTTTTGTTAAATAATTGATTCTTTAACTGCAAAATCGATTTCCGTCTCAGCCATTCAGCAATGCTTTTCCAAAACAATCGATTGTTTCAAAATATAATCGATTATTCTCAAAATCAGAAAATTTATGTGCTCACTGTAACATAACAATCGATTACCATATTTTGACAAACGGTTATTTCATGTCAGTAATTCAAAAATTGTTACCGTTTGGTTCTGCAATCGATTTGTGTCAGTTCCGAGATTCAGTCAAATCTTAATGACAATCGATTATCTCATTCCAACAATCGATTGTCTAACGGTCAGTAAGATTTATTTTTACCGTTTCTGACTGTTTCAGCTTTCAATTTTCTGCAGATTTCTTCCATTAATGAAATGCCTTTCTCCCCTCTATAAATAGGCTCCATATATGTTCATTTTTATTCACTCAAGCATCAACTTTAGCTCTCAAACTATCAAAATTCTTTCAAGTCTCTTGCAAATTCCAGCAATACTCAGTGAAAATGTCGGGCCGTCACTCCAAACGTTCCCGTTCTGCTAGGCATGGTGCATCCTCCTCTGCTGCTCCAAACTATCCTTACCAAGATGGTTCCGTTCTTTATTTTAATTCTGACATCGAGCTTACTCGATTTTTAACAAAATTTGAAAAGCGCGACATTCTTCCTCCCCGCTTTTCAACCAACAAGTATCTTGAATCTTATGGCCCTGCTGCAAATATGCTCAAAAATTGTCAACTTCTTGACTTCTTACTTCTTACCCATCCTTACATCAATACTACATTGATTCAAGCATTTTACTCCAACCTTCATGAGGATGATGACGGTGAGCTTGTGACAAACATAAATGGTGTTCAAATTCTTCTTTCCGATGAAAACCTTCATACCATTGCCCGTCTTCCTCATAGTGGCGAAGACATTTTTTGGTACATCGGCGAGGCCGGAGCCTTTTTTGATGAAACAGTCCTCCTACATCAAACCGGACTTACTTCTTATATCCAAATCTTTCTTCCCGTCGTCCTACAATTACGGGAATGGATCCAAATTATCGGTTGATTTTCTATTTCACCACCCGAGTCCTCAAGCCTCGCAAGCATAACCATACCATAATTTCCCAAGAGGACACCAAGCTCATGCATGCCATAATAACCGGAGCTAACATCAATTGGTGTCGGTTCGTCAAGATTCACATGCGTGACGCTATCGGAGATGATAGGCCTCTTCCTTATGCTCTCCTCATCATGAATTTTCTTGAAGCCTCCGGATTCATCACTTCCAACTGTCCTCTCAAAAAGAGTACCAAGAAGTGGGAAATTTCAGAATCCTCCTTTCATCATGACAGTGATCATGCAGCGCCTGCTCCTCCTCCAACCCGTCGAACTCGTCCGCCTCAAGAGCCCACTCTCCAATCCATTTCCGACCAAATTGCTTCCTTGACCACCTCTGTTGGTCAATTGACTCATGAGATCCATGGATATTTTGACCATGTTCATTATCCATATGCAGGTCTTGTTCCCTTCGAAGCAGTGCCGGATGATGAGGCGGGAAATGATGATGAATGATTTCTTTGTTTTTTTTGGTTCTATTGTGATATGTTTTATTGTTCTCTCTTTAAGTAATCACGTTTTTTCTTTCCAATAAATAAACAAGTTTTATTTACATCTTTGGCGTCTTCTTATATTATTTTTGCTAATGGCAAAAGGGGGAACATAACGGGTATGCACTCTCAATATTTATAAGCTTAAATTGAGGGGGAATTCATATATTGAGGGGGAACAAATTGCATGCTTGTTGATGCATATATATACTTGTCTTGAATCGTCTTTATAAATTGTTTAATTTGCATAACCCGCTTAAAGTTTGCCGTTATCAAAAAGGGGGAAATTGTTGGAAACACGTTCTCAAGGCTTTATACTAAAACGTGTGTTCTGATGTGTAGGTTTTGATGAATGACAAACGAAGCACAAATTGATATATGACGAAGTTCAAGTACAAGCGCATAATTGATGCATAACGAGATTCAAGCACAAGACAAAGTTTTATAGTTTAAATGAGTCGTTCTTAATTGTGTTCTTGATTCTACAACTTGACTCATGATATGGCTTCTCTCGTAAAACTATGTTTTTCCAAAATCATGCATATTTAATTTAATGCTAAATGATTTTAAATCATGCATATTTTCATTAGTCAAAATGATTTTTAAACATGCCTCTAAAAACTGGACTAAGATAATCGATTATGTACTTATGATAATCGATTATGTTAAGCCAAGACTGCATGACAATCGATTGTGAACTAATGACAATCGATTGTGTTAAGGCAGTGAGCATCAGATCTTTCAAATCTGCATGACAATCGATTGTGAAGTTAATGACAATCGATTGTGAAGAGGCAGTGTCCATCAAAGTTTTTCAAAACTCAGAATAATCGATTGTGAAGCTAATGACAATCGATTGTGAAGAGACAGTGTCCTTCAGATTTTTCAAAGTCACAAAATAATCGATTGTGAACATATGATAATCGATTGTTTTGAGACAGTGTCTTCCAGACTTTTTCAAAATTATCAAATAATCGATTGTTATCATTATACAATCGATTGTCAAGAGGCAGTGTCTAAAATGTTTTTCAAAAACTAATAAATAATCGATTGTTAACATTGCACAATCGATTGTGAAGCTGACCGTTGTCGTAAAGTTTTCAAATACCGTCAGGTAATCGATTGTTGATTTTGTACAATCGATTGTTGATATTAAAATCTAGAAAAGATTGTTTGAACGTTGCTGAATAATCGATTGTTGATTTTGTACAATCGATTGTTGAAATTAAAATCTGGAAAGGATTTTTTGAACGTTGCTGAATAATCGATTATTGATTTGGTATAATCGATTGTTTTACATAAAATCTGGAAATGATTTTTTGAACGTTACCAATAATCGATTGTTGATCTTGGACAATCGATTGTTAAGCGTAAAATCTGGGATTGATTTCTGGAACGATTGGCAAACAATCGATTGTGGCTTCTTGACAATCGATTGTCACTCAGTAAAATCAGCAACTCTTAATTGACAATTAGACAACGGTAATTCCAAGTTTTTCAACAATAAATACAGCTTCATTTCAGTGTTTTAAACACAACAACACACAACAACTGATCATACAATTGCTATAAGCTTGCATACTCTATTGCTTATCATTTTATATTCATTACATAAATTTTGAGAACCATATTATTGTTCAAAGTTGTTGTGATCTCGAGCTTACTTCTTTTACTCATATCTACTCATAAAGGAGTGTATTGTTTGAGTGTTTAGTGTTTTGTACACTTGAAGAGAATTGTGATTCTCTTGTTGTAAGGAACTTGTGTTTCCTTGGTCGAAGTCTTGGAGTGTTGTATCTCCGAGCAAGATTGTTGAGGCTTGTGTCCTCAGATTGTTAAAGTTGGTTAGGCACCCGTAATCTTAACATTGAAGTCTTGGAGTGTTGTATCTCCGAGCAAAGGTGTTAAGGCTTGTGTCCTTAAGTTGTAAAGGTTTGTTGAGCACCCGTAAGCTTGACAAGTTAGTGGAAAATCTCGAGAGAGTCTCTCGGGGACTGGACTAGCCACTTGTTGTGGTGAACCAGAATACATCGGTGCGTTCTTTCCTTTTTGTTTACTTAACGCACTTATTTATTTCCTGCAAATTTCAAATTCCGCAAGTTTACGCTAAAAACTTTTATTATAACGCTATTCACCCCCCCTCTAGCGTTAAGCGTATTATCTAACAATAGGGAGGTTAGGGAACGTCACCCACAGAGGAATGTCATTGGGAAACTCGGCAGTGAAATCAAAATCAGAAGATCATTGTTTCAAAATCATAGGTCTATTAGCAATAGTATATGGCTCAGCACACATCACTTCTTTGGCATCTTCTATGGTCAGGAATTTGGCTACATAGTAACCCTCCTCATGGTAATATAACTCTGGTTCTGGGACATGTGACCAGTGGATATTAATGAATCATTTCATTGCATCAAATCCTGGTCCATTCCCAAACACAAAAATTACTAAAGCACTCTTCCATTTTTTCTCTTCCTCCTCCACTTCCTCTTTCATAAACTGGGCAACAGGCTTACCATCGAGCATAGTTGGTGGGATATACTCCAATACCATACCATTTGATGCAAATCTATTCTTCTGGAAGAGATTTGCCCAACCTTTGGGTGCTGCATTAGTCCCCTTAGCTGGATCTGGATCTGATGGTTCTTCAGGGTTCTGCATGAGGACATTACCTATCCCTTCTTGCACCACCGGAGGATGAGAAGGTACCAGAGTTTCAGCTTGTGCAGAAGGTTCCTCCGACTGGGTCAATGTAACAGTACTCGATGAAACAGTAACAGGCTTTGGGTTATTATCATCCTTATCAGATGCTGTTGGAAGCACGGGAACTCCAGATGGCTGCGAATCTACAGTTGCATGAGGCAATGAAACAATATCTTCAGTGGATTTCAATGGAACAGTGTTAACCGATTGTAGCACAGTGTTAACAGATTTTGGGGATATAGTGTTGTTTGCATAGATTGGCACCAGAACTTTCTTAGGTCTGCCTCTTCCTCTCGCCATGGCACCCTCAGCGCAGGTGAACCTAAATACGCAGAGGAAGCAGAGAAGAAGATGAAGTAGTGAAAGTTAGAGAGAAGGCAGAGCTTCTCTCTCTAAAAGGAGATTGAAATAAATTTGTTCTAATATAATTTTTAATCATAGTTTGGTGTCAGTGGGAATAAAAAATAAGCGAGCCCGGAACCCGTGGGTAAGTAACTTGCACAATTAAGTTATTAAAAAATATGAATTTTAATCGTAAAAAAATACATAATTCTTAATCATAGTTTGGTGCACGGGACTCAAAAATATCGAGCCCGAAACACATGGGTAAGTAACTTGTACAATTAAGTTATCAAAAATATGAATTTCAATCATAAAAAAATATATTATTTTTAATCATAGTTTGGTGCCACCGGGCCTAAAAAATAACGAGCTTGGAACCCATGGGTAAGTAACTTGCACAATTAAGTTATTAAAAAATATAAATTTCAATCATTAAAAAAAACATAATTTTTAATCATAGTTTGGTGCCACCGGGTCGAAAAAATATCGCGCCTGGAACCCATGAGTAAGTAACTTGTACAATTAATTTAATAAAAATTATGAATTTTAAATATAAAAAATATATAATTTTTAATCATTGTTTGGTGCCACTGGGCCTAAAAAATAAGCGAACCCGGAACCCATTGGTAAGTAACTAGCACAATTAAGTTATTAAAAAATATGAATTTTAATCGTATAAAAATACACAATTTTTAATCATAGTATGGTGTCACCGGGCCTCCAAAATATCGAGCCCGGAACTCATGGGTAAGTAACTTGTACAATTAAGTTATTAAAAATATGTATTTCAATCATAAAAAATACATAATTTTTAATCATAGTTTGGTGCGACCAGGCCGAAAAAATATCGAGCCTGAACCCATGGGTAAGTAACTTGTACAATTAAGTTATTAAAATATGAATTTCAATTATAAAAAAAATATAATTCTGAATCATAGTTTGGTGCCAGTGGGCCTAAAAAATAAGCGAACCCGGAACCCATGGGTAAGTAACTTGCACAATTAAGTTATTAAAAATTATGAATTTTAATCGTACAAAAATACATAATTTTTAATCATAGTTTGGTGTCACCGGGCCTCAAAAATATCGAGCCCGGAACTCATGGGTAAGTAACTTTTACAATTAAGTTATTAAAAATATGAATTCAATCATAAAAAAATACATAATTTTTAATCATAGTTGGGTGCCACCGGGCCTCAAAAATAACGAGCCCAGAACCCATGGGTAAAAAATATGAATTTCAATCATAAAAAAATACATAATTATTAATCATAGTTTGGTGCCACCGGGCCTCAAAAATATCGAGCGCGGAACTCATGGTAAGTAACTTGTACAATTAAGTCATGAAAAAATATGAATTTCAATCATAATAATAACATTAATCATAGTTTGGTGCCACTAGGCCTCAAAAATAAGCGAGCCCCGAACCCATGGGTAAGTAACTTGCACAATTAAGTTATTAAAAAATATGAATTTCAATCATAAAAAAAATATAATTTTTAATCATAGTTTGGTGCCACTAGGCCTCAAAAATATCGAGCCCGAAACCCATGGGTAAGTGACTACACAATTAATTTAATAAAAAATATGAATTTCAATCATCAAAAAAATACATAATTTTTAATCATAGTTTGGTGCCACCGGGCCGAAACAATATCGAGCCTGGAACCCGTAAGTAAGTAACTTGTACAATTAAGTTATTAAAATAATGAAGTTCAATCATAAAAAAATATATAATTTTTATCATAGTTTGGTATCACTGGGCCTCAAAAATAAGCGATCCCGGAACTCGTGGGTAAGTAACTTGCACAATTAAGATATTAAAAAAATATGAATTTTAATCGTAAAAAAAATACATAATTCTTAATCGTAGTTTGGTGCCACGGGACTCAAAAATATCGAGCCTGGAACACATGGGTAAGAAACTTGTACAATTAAGTTATTAAAAATATGAATTTCAATCATAAAAAAATACATAATTTTTAATCATAGTTGGGTGCCACCGGGCCTCAAAAATAACGAGCCCAGAACCAATGGGTAAAAAATATGAATTTCAATCATAAAAAAATACATAATTATTAATCATAGTTTGGTGCCACCGGGCCTCAAAAATATCGAGCGCGGAACTCATGGTAAGTAACTTGTACAATTAAGTCATGAAAAAATATGAATTTCAATCATAATAAAATATATATAACTTTAATCATAGTTTGGTGCCACTAGGCCTCAAAAATAAGCGAGCCCCGAACCCATGGGTAAGTAACTTGCACAATTAAGTTATTAAAAAATATGAATTTCAATCATAAAAAAAATATAATTTTTAATCATAGTTTGGTGCCACTAGGCCTCAAAAATATCGAGCCCGAAACCCATGGGTAAGTGACTTCACAACAAATTTAATAAAAAATATCATCAAAAAAATACATAATTCTTAATCATAGTTTGGTGCCACCGGGCCGAAACAATATCGAGCCTGGAACCCGTAAGTAAGTAACTTGTAAAATTAAGTTATTAAAATTATGAGGTTCAATCATACAAAAATATATAATTTTTATCATAGTTTGGTGTCACTGGGCCTCAAAAATAAGCGATCCCGGAACTCGTGGGTAAGTAACTTGCACAATTAAGATATTAAAAAAATATGAATTTTAATCGTAAAAAAATACATAATTCTTAATCGTAGTTTGGTGCCACGGGACTCAAAAATATCGAGCCTGGAACACATGGTTAAGTAACTTGTACAATTAAGTTATCAAAAAATATGAATTTCAATCATAAAAAAAAAATACATAACTTTTAATCATAGTTTGGTGCCACTAGACCTCAAAAATAACTGAGCCCGGAACCCATGGGTAAGTAACTTGCACAATTAAGTTATTAAAAAAATATTAATTGCAATCATTAAAAAATATAATTTTTAATCATAGTTTGGTGCCACCAGGGTCGAAAAAATATCGAGCCCGGAACCCATGGGTATGTGACTTCACAATTAATTTAATAAAAAATATGAATTTCAATCATAAAAAAATCCATAATTTATAATCATAGTTTGGTGCCACCGGGCCGAAAAAATATCGAGCCTAGAGCCCATAAGTATGTAACTTGTACAATTAAAATATTAAAAATATGAAGATCAATCATAAAAAAATATACTTTTTAATATAGTTTGGTGTCACTGGGCCTCAAAATTATCGAGCTCGGAGCCCATGCGTAAGTAACTTGAACAATTAAGTTATTTAAATCTATAAATTTCAATCATAAAAAAATACATAATTTATAATCATAGTTTGGTGCCACCGGGCCTCAAAAATAACGAGCCCAGGACCCATGGGTAAAAAATATGAATTTCAATGATAAAAAATGCATAACTTTTAATGATAGTTTGGTACCACAGGGCCTCAAAAATGTCGAGCTCGGAACCCATGGGTAAGTAACTTGTACAATTAAGATATGAAAAAATATGAATTTCAATCATAAAATATATATAATTTTTATTCATAGTTTGGTGCCACTGGTCCTCAAAAATATCGAGCGCGGAACTCATGATTAGTAACTTGTACAATTAAGTTATGAAAAAATATGAATTTCAATCATAATAATAACTTTAATCATAGTTTGGTGCCACTAGGCCTCAAAAATATCTAGCCCGAAACCCATGGGTAAGTGACTTCACAATTAATTTAATAAAAAATATGAATTTCAATTATTAAAAAAATACATAATTTTTAATCATAGTTTGGTGCCGTCGGGCCGAAAAAATATCGAGTCTGGAACCCATAAGTAAGTAACTTGTACAACTTAGTTATTAAAAAATTTGAAGTTCAATCATAAAAAAACTAATTTTTAATCATAGTTTGGTGTCATTGGGCCTCAAAAATAAGTAGCCCGGAACCCGTGGGTAAGTAACTTGCACTATTAAGTTATTAAAAAATATGAATTTTAATCGTATAAAAATACATAATTCTTAATCATAGTTTGGTGTCACCGGGCCTCAAAAATATCGAGCCCGGAACTCATGGGTAAGTAACTTGTACAATTAAGTTATCAAATAATATGAATTTCAATCATAAAAAAAAATATAATTTTTAATCATAGTTTGGTGCCACCGGGCCTCAAAGAAATCGAGCCCGGGATCCATGGGTAAGTAACTTGCACAATTAAGTTATTAAAAAATATGAATTTCAATTATTATAAAAAACCATAATTTTTAATCATAGTTTGGTGCCACCGGGCCGAAAACATATCGAGCTTGGAACCCATAAGTAAGTAACTTGTACAATTAAGTTATTAAAAATATGAAGTTCAATGATAAAAAAATATATAATTTTTAATCATAGTTTGGTGTCACTGGCCCTAAAAAATAAGTGAGTCCGGAACCCGTGGGTATGTATTTTGCACAATTAAGTTATAAAAAAATATGAATTTTAATCGTATGAAAATACATAATTCTTAATCATAGTTTGGTGTCACTGGGCCTCAGAAATATCGAGCCCGGAACTCATGGGTAAGTAACTTGTACAATTAACTTACTAAAAATATGAATTTCAATTATAACAAAATACAGATTTTTTAGTCATAGTTTAATGCCACCGGGCCTCAAAAAGTTCGAGCCCTTAACCCATGGGTAGAAAATATGAATTTGAATCATTAAAAAATACATAATTTTTAATCACAGTTGGGTGCCACCGGGTCTCAAAAATATCAAGCCCGGAACCCATGTTTAAGTAACTTGTACAATTAAGTTATTAAAAAATATGAATTTCAATCATCACAAAAATACATAATTTTTAATCATTGTTTGTGCCACGAGACTCAAAAATATCGAGCCCGAAACTCATGGGTAAGTAACTTATACAATTAAGTTATCAAAAAATATGAATTTCAATCATAAAAAAAAATACATAATTTTTAATCATAGATTGGTACAACTAAGACTCAAAAATAAGTGAGCCCGGAACTCATAGGTAAGTAACTAGCACAATTAAGTTATTAAAAAATATGAATTTCAATCATTAAAAAAACATAATTTTTAATCATAGATTGGTGCCACCAGGCCGAAAAAATATCGAACCTGGAACCCATGGGTAAGTGATTGTACAATTAATTTTAAAAAAAATATGAATTTCAATCATAAAAAAATACATAATTTTAAATCATAGTTTGGTGCCACCGTGCCAAAAAAATATCGAGCCAGGAACCCATGTGTAAGTAACTTGTACAATTAACTAATTAAAAATATAAATATCAATCATAAAAAAACTAATTTTTAATCATAGTTTGGTGTCATTGGGCCTCAAAAATAAGTAGCCCGGAACCCGTGGGTAAGTAACTTGCACTATTAAGTTATTAAAAAATATGAATTTTAATCGTATAAAAATACATAATTCTTAATCATAGTTTAGTGTCACCGGGCCTCAAAAATATCGAGCCCGGAACTCATGGGTAAGTAACTTGTACAATTAAGTTATCAAATAATATGAATTTCAATCATAAAAAAAAATATAATTTTTAATCATAGTTTGGTGCCACCGGGCCTCAAAGAAATCGAGCCCGGGATCCATGGGTAAGTAACTTGCACAATTAAGTTATTAAAAAATATGAATTTCAATTATTATAAAAAACCATAATTTTTAATCATAGTTTGGTGCCACCGGGCCGAAAACATATCGAGCTTGGAACCCATAAGTAAGTAACTTGTACAATTAAGTTATTAAAAATATGAAGTTCAATGATAAAAAAATATATAATTTTTAATCATAGTTTGGTGTCACTGGCCCTAAAAAATAAGTGAGTCCGGAACCCGTGGGTATGTATTTTGCACAATTAAGTTATAAAAAAATATGAATTTTAATCGTATGAAAATACATAATTCTTAATCATAGTTTGGTGTCACTGGGCCTCAGAAATATCGAGCCCGGAACTCATGGGTAAGTAACTTGTACAATTAACTTACTAAAAATATGAATTTCAATCATAACAAAATACAGATTTTTTAGTCATAGTTTAATGCCACCGGGCCTCAAAAAGTTCGAGCCCTTAACCCATGGGTAGAAAATATGAATTTGAATCATTAAAAAATACATAATTTTTAATCACAGTTGGGTGCCACCGGGTCTCAAAAATATCAAGCCCGGAACCCATGTTTAAGTAACTTGTACAATTAAGTTATTAAAAAATATGAATTTCAATCATCACAAAAATACATAATTTTTAATCATTGTTTGTGCCACGAGACTCAAAAATATCGAGCCCGAAACTCATGGGTAAGTAACTTATACAATTAAGTTATCAAAAAATATGAATTTCAATCATAAAAAAAAATACATAATTTTTAATCATAGATTGGTACAACTAAGACTCAAAAATAAGTGAGCCCGGAACTCATGGGTAAGTAACTAGCACAATTAAGTTATTAAAAAATATGAATTTCAATCATTAAAAAAAACATAATTTTTAATCATAGATTGGTGCCACCAGGCCGAAAAAATATCGAACCTGGAACCCATGGGTAAGTGATTGTACAATTAATTTTAAAAAAAATATGAATTTCAATCATAAAAAAATACATAATTTTAAATCATAGTTTGGTGCCACCGTGCCAAAAAAATATCGAGCCAGGAACCCATGTGTAAGTAACTTGTACAATTAACTAACTAAAAATATAAATATCAATCATAAAAAAAAATATAATTTTTAATCATAGTTTGGTGTCACTGGACCTCAAAAATAAGCGAGCCCGGAACCCGTAGGTAAGTAACTTGCACAATTAAGATATTAAAAAATGTGAATTTAAATCGTAAAAAAATACATAAGTTTTAATCATAGATTGGTGCCACGGGGACTCAAAAATATCGGTTCCGGAACTCATGGGTAAGTAACTTGCACAATTAAGTTATTAAAAAATATAAATTTAAATCATAAAAAAATATATTTTTTAATCATAGTTTGGTGTCACTAGGCCTCAAAAATATCGAGCCCGGAACCCATGGGTAAGTAACTTGCACAATTAAGTTATTAAAATATATAAATTTCAATCATAAAAGAATACATAATATTTAATCATAGTTTGGTGCTACCGGCCTCAAAAATATCGAGTCCGGAACCAATGGGTAAGTAACTTGCACAATTAAGTTATTAAAAAAATATGAATTTTAATCATAAAAAAATAGATAATTTTTAATCATAGTTTGGTGCCACCGGGACTCAAAAATATCGAGCCCGGAACACTTGGGTAAGTAACTTGTACAATTAAGTTATCAAAAAATATGAATTTCAATCATAATTAAAATAAATAATTTTTAATCATAGTTTGGTGCCACTGGGCCTCAAAAATAAGTGAGCCCGGAACCCATGGGTAAGTATCTTGCACAATTAAGTTAATAAAAAATATGAATTTCAATCATAAAAAAAAATCATAGTTTCGTGCCACCGGGCCGAGAAAATATCGAGCCTGGAACCCATGGGTAAGTAACTTGTACAATTAAGTTATTAAAAATATGAATTTCAAATATAAAAAAATATATAATTTTAATCATTTTTTGGCGCCACTTGGCCTAAAGAATAAGCGCACCCGGAACCCATGGGTAAGTAAGTTGCACAATTAAGTTATTAAAAAATATGAATTTTAAGCGTAAAAAAATACATCATTTTTAATCGTAGTTTGGTGTCACCCTGCCTCAAAAATATCGAGCCCGGAACTTATGGGTAAGAAACTTGTACAATAAAGTTATTAAAAATATGAATTTTAATCATAAAAAAATACAAAATTTTTAATCATAGTTTGGTGCCACCAAGCCTCAAAAATAACGAGCCTAGAACCCATGGATAAAAAATATGAATTTCAATCATAAAAAAATACATAATTATTAATCATAGTTTGGTGCCACTGGGCCTCAAAAATATCGAGCCCGGAACCCATGGGTGAGTTACCTGTACAATTAAGTTATGAAAAAATATGAATTTCAATCATAAAAAAATATATATAATTTTTAGTCATAGTTTGGTGCCACTGGGCCTCAAAAATAAGCGAGCCCCGAACCCATAGGTAAGTAACATGCACAATTAAGTTATTAAAAAATATGAATTTCAATCATAAAAAAATATAATTTTTAGTCATTGTTTGGTGCCACTAGGCCTCAAAAATATCGAGCCCGAAACCCATGGGTAAGTGACATCATCATTAATTTAATAAAATACGAATTTCAACCATTAAAAAAATACATAATTTTTAATCATAGTTTGGTGCCACCGGGCCGAAAAAATATTGAGCCTGGAACCCATATGTAAGTAACTTGTACTATTAAGTTATTAAAAATATGAAGTTCAATCATAAAAAAATATATAATTTTTAATCATAGTTTGTTTCACTGGGCCTAGAAAATAAGCGAGTCCGGAACCCGTGGGTATGTAACTTGCACAATTAAATTATTAAAAAATATGAATTTTAATAGTAAAAAAGTACATAATTCTTAATCATTGTTTGGTGTCACCGGGCCTCATAAATATCGAGCCCGGAACTAATGGGTAAGTAATTTGTACAATTAAGTTACTAAAAATATAAATTTCAATCATAAAAAAATACATAATTTTTAATGATAGTTTGGTGCCAACGGGCCTCAAAAAAATCGAGCCCGTAACCCATGGGTAGAAAATATGAATTTCAATCATAAAAAAATATATAATTTTTAATCATAGTTTGGTGCCACCGGGCCTCAAATATATCGAGCCCGGAACCCATGTTTAAGTAACTTGTACAATTAAGTTATTAAAAAATATAAATTTCAATCATAAAAAAAAATACATAATTTTTAATCATAGTTTGGTGCCACGGGACTCAAAAATATCGAGCCCGGAACTCATGGGTAAGTAACTTGTACAATTATGTTATAAAAAAATATGAATTTCAATCATAAAAAAAATACATAATTTTTGATCATAGTTTGGTGCCACTAAGCCTCAAAAACAAGTGAGCCCGGAACCCATGGGTAAGTAACTTGCACAAGAAGTAAACATCTGCACATAAGAGAGAGAAGCTCTGCCTTCTCTCTAATTTTTCATCTTCTCCGCTGTTTTCATCTTCTTCTTCTCTGCTTCCTCTGTGTATGTAGGTCTATCTACACTGAGGGTGCTACGGCGAGAGGGAGAGGTCGACCTAAGAAGGTTTTGGTGCCAATTTATGCAAACAACACTGTTTCCCCAAATCTGTTAATACTGTTCCACAGGCAGTTAATACTGTTCCATTGAAGCCTATGGAAGAAACTGTCTCATTGCTTCATGCAACTGTTGATTCAGTACTTCCAACAGTAGCTGATAAGGTTGATAACAACTCAGAGCCTCGATCTGGACCAGAGATTCCACCTGCAGATCCTTCCATCCCTCAAAGTTTATCTAGAAATCAAGGACCTCAATGTGGACCAGATGCACCATTGGTTTCGATGGTACAAGCTAATAGTGAAAATGTGCACATGCACCAACATCCACAACCAATTCGTGCAGATCTAGAGAAGGATACCAAGAGGAACCAAAGGTATGGGCAAATTTGTTCCAGAAAAATAGACTTGCTGCTAATGGCATGTTTCTAGAGTATATCCCACAGACGGTTATCAATGGAAAACCAGTAGGTCAGTTGCTCAAAGAAGAGGTTGTGGAAGAGGAACAAAAATGGAAATGTGCTTTAGTTGTGTTTGTATTAGGAAATACTCCTGGATACAATGCTATGAAAAGATTTATAAATCTCCATTAGTCCCATGTGTCAGATCCATACCTCTATTATCATGAATAAGGTTATTACATTGCAAAATTTTAATCTCTTGAAGATGCTAAGGAAGTATTATGTTCAGGACCATATACTATTGCAAATAGATCGATAATTTTGAAACAATGGTCGGCTGATTTTGACTTTAAGGCTGCTTTCCCATCAGAGATTCCTCTTTGGGTTAAATTTCCCAATCTACCTATGTCTTGCTGGGGTAATAGGGCCCTTAGTCGAATTGCTAGTGTGTTGGGTAAGCCCATCTTTGCTGATGAATGCACGACTAAACAAACAAGAATTTCATATGCTCGGATCCTTATTGAGGTGAATGTTTCTAAAGAGTTACCTACTGAAATTGAGATAATGGATCCAGATGGGAAGATTTTTCTGCAGGATGTTACCTATGACTGGAAGCCTTCCTATTGTGGGAAGTGCCTTACAGTTGGGCACAATTGTCTGGCTAAACCTATCCAGTCTAACAACATACAGAAGCCAAAGGTAATTCAGGAATGGAGAGCAAAGGGACCAATTCAGCCTAGTCAGGATAAGCAGCCAGCTCAGAAGGATCAGTTTATTACTGAGGCTACTTTTGAGGATAGTGGTACACCTGCAGCCCCAACTCATGACAAGCACCAGCAGCCAAAGCTGAAAGAACAATGCACCACTGTGACAACATTTGAGGAAGTGAGAAAACAGAAGGGTATTGATATTAATTCAGCCCCAGTTTTTAACACCAAAAACTTTCCACCCTTGTCTCCTATTGTGATGTCAAATCGATTTGAAATAAGGGCAATAAGTTGGGCAGATCATCCCTCAGAAGAAGGGGGAACAAGTTATACCCAATGAAGTGGATATTTTGGAACATTAGGGGTGTAAATAAAAGATTCAAACAGAAGGAAGTTAAAGAATACTTTAGAGTCAATAAATTTGACCTTGTTGGTCTAGTAGAAACTAAAGTTAAACAGACTAATGCAGCAAATATATCTGAAGTTTTACTGCCTAACTGGGGTATGCTTGCTAACTATAGCAGTGCCATAAATGGTCGAATTTGGATCTTATGGGATTCAACCAAGCTCTTGGTCACTGGTGTTCAGGAAGAAGCACAATACATCTATTGCAGTGTTAAGAAGCTCACTGATTATTTAATCTGTGGCCTCACAGTGGTATATGGCCACAATGACATTGTACAAAGGAAGTCACTGTGGACAGCCCTTCAGGACCTTGCTACTGGTATCACTGGCCCCTGGTTGATAGCAGGGGATTTTAATGCTATTATGTCCAGCAATGATAGAGAATCTTGTCATCAAGTTAGATTAGCTGAAGTTACTGATTTTTTTCAATGTGTGCAGCGTGCTGGCCTGACTGAACTGCCTTGGAAGGGAGACTTTTTTACCTGGTCTAATAAGCAAGGTGGAGATGATAGAGTATGCAGTCGTCTGGATAGATGTTTTGGTAACTATGAGTGGATGCTAAAATGGAGCCATGTGCATACAGTATATGGAGCCCCACAAGTATCTGATCACAACCCCATGATACTGACCTTGACAGAGGATGTTTCAATCAGGAGAACACCTTTTAGATTCTTTAATGCATGGATACAGCATCAGGATTTCCAGCAATTAGTCAAAGCTTCCTGGAATGCCAATGCTCAGCCTACCCTTCGAGGAGTGTGGAACAACCTCAAGTCTCTTAAACCAGTCTTGAAATCTCTAAATACCAGAGAATTTAAGACAATCTCACAGAAAATTGAGGTCAGCCGTAAAGAACTGGAAGCTTTACAACACCAGATGTCTAGTGCATATTCTGATTCACTACAACTAAGAGAAAAAGAACTGATACTCCAACTGGAAAAATGGTCTTTGCTGGAAGAATCAATATTACAACAGAAAGCTCGAGCCAAATGGATTCAGCTAGGGGATGGTAACAACAAATACTTTTCTGCTGTAATGAAAGAGAGAAACCAACACAAGAAGATAACTGAATTGATCACAGAGGAAGGCTTGAGGATTACACAGCCAGATGATCTGAAGAAAGAAATCACTGCTTTCTACAAATCCCTTATGGGGACTTCAGCTCATTCTCTCCCAGCTGTCAATAGAATGTATATGGCAAATGGTCCTACATTATCTCACCAACAGAAACTGGATTTGGCTGCTGATATCAGTGACACTGAGATCTTGGAAAGCTTAAAAGCAATTGACAGTGATAAAGCCCTAGGTGTTGATGGTTTTAATGCACTATTTTTTAAACAAACTTGGCAGACTACAGGGCCACAGGTAATGCAAGCAGTTAGGAATTTCTTTGCATCAACCAAAATGCATAGACCAACAAACTGTGCCTCCCTTACTCTGATTCCTAAAGTTCCCAACCCACAAACAGCAAAGGAATTTAGACCAATAGCCTGCTGTTCAGTTGTCTATAAAATTATTTCCAAATTGCTGGCCAACAGAATGCAAAGAGTTATAGCCAGCATCATATGCAATGCACAAGCTGGTTTCATTCCAGGGAGAAGAATTGCTGACAATGTCATTTTGGCTCATGAGATCATTAAACACTATACAAGATCCAATATATCACCTAGATGTATGGTCAAGATTGATCTCCGGAATGCTTATGATTCAGTTGAATGGTGCTTCCTACAACAGGTATTGGAGGCACTAGATTTTCCAAACAGATATACAAAATGGATCATGGAATGTGTGCAAAATGTTAGCTATACAGTGATAGTTAATGGAGAAACTACAGAACCCTTCCAAGCAGCCAAAGGTTTGAGACAAGGTGATCCTATATCACCTTTCTTATTTGCTATAGTGATGGAATACATAAGTCGATCTCTGGCAGAGCTGAATAAAACTAAGGGATTCTCCTTTTATCCTGGATGCAAGAAGCTGGGAATCACACACCTTAGTTTTGCTGATGACCTCTTATTATTTGCTAAAGGAGATAGCCAAGCTGTGCAAATCATGTTTACATATTTTGCCCACTTCACTGCAGCATCTGGAATGAAAGCTAATATGCAGAAGAGTGCTGTATATTTTGGAGGAGTAAAGCCTGATCAGCAACAACAAATCCTTAGTCTTCTTGGTTATATACGTGGGGAGCTTCCTTTTAAATACTTAGGGGTTCCACTATCAACCAAGAAACTATGTGTTCTCCAGTGGCAACCACTCATTGATAAGATCACAGCTAGGATTACATCCTGGACTGCTAAACAGTTGTCCTATGCTGGTCGAATGCAGTTGGTACAAGCAGTTACTTTTGGTATCCAATCTTATTGGGCTCAGTTGTTTCTCTTTCCATCCAAGGTCATGAAATTGATAGAGGCAATGTGTAGATCATTTATATGGTCTGCTTCAGCTAATATTACCAGGAAAGCATATGTAGCATGGGACAAGATCTGTCAGCCAAAGTCTACTGGAGGCCTGAACCTAATCAACCTTCTGTTGTGGAATAAGTCTGTTGTTGCAAAACTAGCCTGGGACTTGGCTCATACGAAAGATTTACTATGTGTAAAGTGGATTCATACAGTGTACATCAAACAGCAACATCTGGAGGACATGAATATTCCTGCACAAGCAAGTTGGATAGTTCGGAAGATCATTGAGAGTGCTAGGCTTCTACATCTACACCAGCTGCTGTATGCCAATACATGTTCTATCAAACTAATCTATCTTCAACAAATTGGCCAATTGCCTAGAGTTCCATGGAAAAATCTAATCATGCAGAATGCTGCCCGACCTAAAGCTATTTTCAACTTCTGGTTACTGCTCCAAGACAGACTCCCTACCAAAGAGAGGTTGATCAAATGGCACTTGAGTGTTGATGGTAGCTGTGTTATGTGTCAACACACAATGGAGACAAGAGAACATTTGTTCCTGTACTGTCCTTTTGCTGAACAATTGAGACATCTCATTTTGCAATGGTTATAATTCTACCTAGTTATAGTTAATCTTACACTATACATCAACCTTCTATGTTAGGTTTGGGTGTGGGAGCGATTTCTACAGCTTCGGCCACCTCTACCACAGCTACCAGCTAATGTAGAGATTCCAGATCTCCCTCTTGCTTATAGGTGCGTTATACACCGCAGACTTTCACGAGAGTATGATGCCCATCATAATCTCCCCCGCATAAGGGATGTCTTGGATTTGCTGGAGGACGCACATGTGAATATCTAACTCAACGTACCAGTTATTGTTTAACTTAGTGTTGTGCATACTAACGGTTTGTGTTGTTATTTGATAGTTCATCTGGACGCCGTACAACGAGGAGGTAATAGGTACCCTTCCAGCGTATTGCACGTTCGGCCGGCATATTTGGAGGGCTTCTGTCCCACTCACCTGCCTCGATATTGTCAAGCATCATCCCTCAGAGCGGGTTTTTCGTTAGTTTGCCTTGCCACAGCCTATACTGACTCCGCCTGCATGGCATCCTTTACACTATGAGAGGGATGATCGGTCTAGGGTGGACGACACATTTACAGACTGGCTTAATGCTCAGTTGTATATTTGGGACATGCGAGGGGACTTGACCCCACCTACGCAGCACTTTCCTTCAGAGGCTTATATGGCATGGTACCGCACTGTTTCCCAACTTATTATAGGGAACCCTGTTCATTAGGCAGAAGATCAGTACGTCTCATACGCCGGGAGACACGAGGCTCTGGTATGTTTTTTGTTATAATTAATTATATACCTTTAATTTCGTTCCAAATACGTAGTTTTCACTCTTTAATTTTGTGCAGGTGATTGGACTGCATACCGTCTATCATATGGGGTAGCAGATGCAGAGTTATGTCCATGATCCTGTGGTCATGCAGGAGTATGGTCATCGATTCATGGTTGTGGCTGACCAAACACTACAACGACCCCGATCGGATCAGTGTTTGGCACACAAGGCTGATTATATTGACCCAGCCACATACCAGCAAGGTCGTGGTATCCCACGAGGTGGTGGTGCCCGACGACCTGCTGGTGCTGGACGACGTGGTCGTGGGCGGAGAGGAGGTGGTGTTCAGCAGGGGCGATGAGGCTCGTGCTGATGATGTTGCAGTAGATATAGCAGGTGGCATGCATGAGATCGGCATGCCGTCTTTTTGACACTCCAGTGCCATCACAAGTGACCCCATCGGGTCAATTATTGATCACAGGCTTGGATTTTCAAGGAGCGGATTGGGGTAGATATTTCCCTGGCCCGTCTACCACTTATGAGGATCGAGCGACCCGAGATTTATTTAGTGGGCGCCGACTGAGTTATGGAACCTCATCACATGCGCATGTATGACTTTATTAGTATTAAATTTGAATTTGTTTTAACTATAACTTATTTATTTTGTTTAATTTTATTAATTTCCTTTTTTCAGGCTTCATGCGATGCTGCGATAGATAACTACATTCAGGATCCAGACACGATTATGGTAAGGTAAAAGAAATTGTTGTGAATTGATATGTAGTTTTCTAAGCTAAGTTTTATATTATTATGTAGCCTTCTACTGGACCTGAAAGCACCACCGATACATGCCATCCTGGGCCGCATCCGACTATAAGGAGACAACTTGATGATGATGATCATGATAGCGTACCCGGGCGAGAGGCAATGCACCTCAGGCCGACGACTACATTGAGACACACCACATGCGGGACACATTTAGTCGGCCTTCCTTTTTGTTCTTATTTGGTGTAAATAATATTTTTACATACATTAATAAAATATTTAATCGAATATGTCCTTACTTTTTTTAGTTCTCAATTCGTTTTATTATTTCGTATAACAACACAATCACTTAAATTTAACTTTCACTTCAATTAAAATACAATTTAGTACAACAAAGAAGGAAAACATTACTATAGCACAAACAAAAATATAACATGCAAACATATTAAAAATACAAGAAATATAAAAAATATACTAAACACATACATGCTAATGCTTAGTCTCGGATTCCATTTATTCTCTGCTCCAACCACTTCAATCGTTCATTCATTTGTTCTTTTTCTTCTTCCATCTCTTTTAGTTTTGCCTTCACCTCCGCAAGTTCCCGTTTATATTTTTTTTTCGTTTTTTTTGTGCTTCACAATTCCATTCTGCTCTCCATTTTTTATCTTCCACCTCTTTCAGTTTCTCTCTCATTTCTATAATAATTCTATTGCTTTCTTTTTCAACTCCCAGGTGGCTTAAGCAGATATTATGAAGGAACTGCAGTTGTTCTCTGTAGCTATCCTGATAACATGGTTCATCAACCCATTCATCAAATTCACACATAGGTTCTCTAGGAACATTGTAGTACTGATTCATACAGTACCAGTAGCGGTGTCCAACATCACGACCTTCCCACCAAGTTTGCATCAAGCATGCTTTTCCACAGTAGCACATTGGTTGACGAAGAGGTTGAGCCATTTGTGAAATATTTACTTTTAATAAAAAAACCTTTCTATTAATGAAATATTTGCATTTAGTAAATTTTGATCAAACAAAATGACTACAATGAGCCCGTTATTTATAGGCGAGACAACACATACATAACGTCATATTTAATGGTGCTATATTTTGCTTATTAAATATCACGATGTTGACGGGACAACTCTACGTCAGCTGGTAAGCGTTTTCATTTCGACAAGACAACACAGATATAGCGTCATAATAAATGACACTATATTTTGCGTATTAAATATCACGATGTTGACGGGACAACTTTACGTCAGATGGTAAGCTTTTTCAGTTCAACAAGACAACACAGACATAGCGTAATATTTAATGGCAATATATTTTGCATATTAAATATCACAATGTTGACGGGACAACTTTACGTCAGATGGTAAGATTTTTCATTTCGACAAGACAACACACACAAAATAAATATACAAATAATTATATAGATAATTATATTAAATTATTATTTAAATAGGTAAAATGGGAAAGTACAAGTCATAATTAACAAACAAGGAATTTTTATTTCATAAATCTTGCAACATATACATAAAAAATAATTACTACAACATTAACTCATGGATAGTTAGGTACAATAGAAGAACCACCCGCCCCGAGCTTTAGTATTGTTGCCACCCAAAGGACATTTTCTACGGTCGGGTCCTGTTTGCGAGTATATACCACATTTGCACGCATATACGGTATCACTAACATCCATTTGGTTCTGTATACGCGTTCTCTTCTGCACCTGTCGTTTACGCAAATAAGACTTGTTACACACCATTTTAAATGGTTCTAGAGGCCAATAATTCTCAGCACCCCCTGGCTGCAACTGACCACTATATTGTGTTTAGGTACTTGGAAACACTATATTGTTGATCAATGTAGTTGGTCTCCGCATAACCAACACGTTGAAAATACTTGATGGCATGTGAGCAAGGCATGTGGTAGACTGACCATTTTCCACAAGAGCATAACCTTGTAGATTCATTTATAGTATGAACATTATTACCCCGATTATTATGGATAGAGGTGCGAACTTCAAAAATACCTCTTTCGTTATCATATTGCAAAAAGGAATGCCAATGTGCTCGCCGTCTATATTTCACAAGTCTCCGCATAGGCACTTGCATAAATTCAACACCCCTTTCCATCAATTCCGTTGCAGTTGTAGACCGTTGAACAAACCTCTCCGCCATCTGCTTGAATGACATCCGCACCATGGCTATGACGGGCAATGCTCTTGCCGACTTCAATAATCTATTGAAGGACTCTGACACGTTTTTAGTAAGAATTCCCCACCATCTGCCACCATCTGCATGCAGCGTCCACTTTTCAGGGTCATGTCGCATTAACCAACGATAGGCTGCCTCGTCTTCTCACCTGATAGAATCTATATGCCTCCGGAATTTATTTTGTTGGCAGTCTGTTGCTGCCATCCACATCAAATCATGTAGATCCTTTTTGGGATGTGCCCTCTGCAAATTGGCCTTCAAGTGCCTCACACAGTAACGATGGTACGCATAAGGTTCTGGACATACAGGCAAGTTCTCCACAGAACTTTATATACCACCATGCCGATCAGATACTAGACAAATACCTGAACGATGTTTGACAACGTGCTCTTTCAGGTGGTTCAAAAACATCGTCCTCGTCTCTGTGCTTTCATTGGCATAAATAGCAAAATCTAAGGGAAATATATGTCCATTAGCATCCACTGACATGAGTTCCGTCTATGGATATTACGGGCCGACAATATGGAAAACCATCAATTGCTTGCTTAAATGCCCAGAACACGTAATTGAATATGTATTATGGTTTACCCGGACTCCGATCAATCTTCCATTCGTCAACCGTGCCGGGGTTAAACTGTTGCAGTGCAGCCATGTACCTAGGAAGATCTGCAAATGACTTATCCCAGTTACCATAGACTATTTCAAACGCTCTTTTGCGCCCGAGATATGCCTTTCTTTTAGTAATCTTATGGCCATATTTTTGGTGGACTCTTGTAATGCACTCTTTGATTTTATACCTTATGGACGCTTCGATGTGCGGAATAAGTACAAGAGATATCAAGTCAATATCAAAGTTGAAGTGATTCCCGTTTTATGTGTCCATTTCGCATGTGTGGGTGGGAATGTATTTATCCACTTTACACATACCTGTCTTCTTGTTTGTCACACGCAACCTCCAATCACATGGCCAAAACCACATGCGGCAAACAACCTTGTATACCGTCGAACTTGACTCTGATACCTGCATCTCACGACACTCTTTTACGTTGTGCATTTTACAAGCCCTGCATATGCGCGCTTTATCAGGAAAACGCATCCCATTTGCAAGCACTGTTGGTCTAGACTCATCCCACATTACTGTCCAGATTTCATCAAAATCCCTTGTGAGAGCTTCCACATCCGGAACAATTGCCAAGTTATCAACGTAAGGAATCTCCCTTGAATGAAACGACACTTCGGACTCGTACACTCTTCGTGTAGGGGTCTCTCTCTTCTAATCGGGTCCTTCGTCCTCATCCTGTTCATCGCCATCCTCACGAGCAAAGGGTGTCTCATTTCTGATTCATCGGTATTGTTATCGTAATTACTATTCTCTTCGTCACTCTGTGCATCTGCCAGATCCCGATGTATTACATCAATTTTGGACAATTGAGTGAGTACGGGTAGTTCAACTTACTCGTTTTTACAGCACAACAAACAAAAATAAAGCTACTGAACTAAAAAATGCTTTCCATATGGTTATATTAATTCACTTACAAGTCGTAATGTGATAACATTCCATGATGAGCATTTTCAATTAGGTGATGACTACCGGATGGGCCACTTATAAAATTTATATCCGGCCGGTACCCCCTATTAAATAAATAAATGTTAATACAAATTCAATACTCCAAAAATATACATAATTAAAACAAATAAAAATTGAAATTTACCACTTTTCTTGTGAATTATGGAAAGCATGGCCTAAGTTATTTTCTTGATGCTCATTCGCCCACGGTGATAAATTTAAATCAAGGAGAACTCATTCATGCGGAACCTGTCTGCCAAAAACTGATCCAGAATAACCACCCGATGGCTGGGGGTTAGCTCTACTATGCACAACCTCGTTTTTTGGAATGTCTTCGACCTTCACGTACATCTCCAACATTGTGATTACAAGAAATTCTCGGCATTTGTCCGGAGTCCTCAGGAAATCACTCAAAGTGTCATCATCGTCGATGTTAAACTATGAGTAAAAAGCAACCCCTTGCGGCGTAACGGAATACATATATCTTCTGGTTACTTTAAGTATCACTGAACGTTTTCTCACACTCATTTTTTTGCATAACCGCGATATCAATGTTTTGTACTCCATTGTAGGTGGCAATTTAACATGACACTTAGCAGGTAAACTGTATTCCACGGAGTTATTCTCCATCACAACCTCACCCCCCAATATAATGATACTCTTACTCTACGCTCTTCAGACATAATGAAAAAATGTTCGAGAATTTAAGAACAATAGAAACCAACAAGAGTAAAAAAAAAATTTTGAATGAAGATATGCGGATCTAACTTGTTTATATATGAAATGGCTAGATGGAAAGTTTTTTTTGTATATAGCGCCAGAAAAGTTGTCTTTATACGCTTTTTAATTATTGAAACCAGAAATTATTGGTGGGGCCCAGAAAAAAGGATGTATAGCGCCACTTTTTGTGGCACTATACAGTTTCAGAAAAATAATGTATAGTGCCACAAAAAGTGGCGCTATACTCAATTTTTTCAATATGTATAACGCCACTAATGGTGGCGCTATACAGTAACGGCTCAGTTATCGTCACTGTATAGCGCCACTTTTAGTGGCGTTATATAAACTTTGGTAATTTATTTTACACTTATTTATGTAATTTTAGTCCAAAAATACCATATTTTGGCTCCGAACTCTTTCATCTACCACCTGCAGTCTGTATGACAAGACCTCCATTGTCAGAATCATTTTTCCATTTGAGATTAATTGTTCTCCATTTTTTGGGCATGCAATCTTCTTTTTGGGTATGGATTGATTGTATCTTATACTAATCCTCCAAAATTGCCACTCTATTTGTGTTGGGTGCTTAACAAATAATGTATCTTGGAGAATTCTATATGAATACTTAAATATTTTTTAAAGATTCGAGTAATATGGATAACCACTTGAATTTCAACTTAAGTTTTCCTCACATCAACTTTTCTCATGGGAATATCTAGATCGTTTGGAAAATTTCTTCAAAAATTGAGGGTTGTTTGGAGGATCTAAAATCCTACGTATGTAGATAGTTTAACTTGACTAGCAATAGCAGGTTTAATGTAGAAGGAAGATAAAGATGTAATTAAATAATAACTGTTACGATTTTTTTCTTATATATGTTCGTTGTTTATATCAAATTAATGATAAGATGACATGTCTACAACATATGTTTTTATCATTTAATCGTAACTAATTGATATATATTATACCTTAGTATATCACTTAATCACAACAATTTGGTGAAGTCTGATATAAATATTGAACACGGAAAAAAAATTTTCTTACTAATTTATGAAACGATAAGACAAAAAAATAAACCGATTGAGTTATGCTCCTTTGGTACTGGATTGTCTTCTTTGGGGGGTCTGTCAAGTATTGGTTGGACAAAGAGATTCTTTACTTTGTCCTTTTTCAGTGATCACCCTTAAATGGATAAAAAGGAAAAAGGATAAAAAAGAAAGTCATTATTCTAACTGGTATCAGTTCCCATTTAAATACACGGACATTAATTATGTCAATATTTAAGTTATTTGGATTATATATATAATTTTAAAATTTACACTTTTTTCATTAAAATAAAGAATCATTGGATATTAACTATATGAAAAAATTAATTATTTCTTCTATTTTTCTTTTTTGATACCATTTTTGCCGGTGTCATGGATCCTAAAAATAGTCGGGAAGCAAAATAATAACTCATATTTATGGCAAAACAATCAAATGTAGAGACAATGAATGACTTATTGGATAAGACTTAACTCTTTTATTACTACTTGAACTCTTATTTGGTGTGTTGATATCTCTTAAAAAATATTTCATTCTTAAAATTTGAGTTTCTAAAACATCATTTTTCAATAATAATTATTTGTATAATAATATAATTAAAATATTATTATTAATTCAAAGATCGTTTCAATTGACTATCTAAAAATATAAAAAATATTCTTTAGCTAGTGAACTTTTTACTCCATTTTGATATTGACATTAACCACCAAGTTATTTGCATCAGGAGTCCTGTGTGACAAGAAAGTTCTATTGAAACTCAAGGGGAAATTTTATAGAGCTGTGGTTAGACCTGCAATGTTATATGGGGCGGAGTGCTGGCCAGTGAAGAACTCTCATGTTCAGAGAATGAAGGTTGCGGAGATGAGGATGCTCAGGTGGATGTGCAGACTCACCAGGTTAGATAAGATTAAGAGTGAAGTTATTCGAAAGAAGGTGGGGGTGGCCTCGGTGGATGAGAAGATGCGAGAAGCGAGGATGAGGTGGTTCGGGCATGTGCGGAGGAGAAGTCCTGATGCCCCGGTGAGGAGTTGTGAGCGGCTGGCAATTGTCGGCGTTCGGCGAGGCAGAGGGAGGCCTAAGAGGTATTGGGGAGAGGTGATTAGGCATGACATGGCTAGAATGCGGGTTTCCGAGGACATGACCCTTGATAGGAAAGTCTGGAGGTCTAGTATCAGGGTTGTAGGATAGGGGCTCTTAGAGTTTTTCGTACTCCTCACCCGGGGCTGGGTGAGGCTTGACAGGGCTATTCATAGATGATTTTTGTTTTGGATTGAGTCTCCCTTATGGTAGTTACTGTATGATATTATTGCATGCTATTTTATTTATGTTTCTTATGTTTAGATAATTATTTATGCTATTTCTGCTAAAGTTACTATGCTCTTTTATTTTTATTTTTGTTTTTGTGTTTGTTTTTGTTTTTCCTTTCATTCAGTGAGCCGATGGTCGATTGGAAACAGCCTCTCTGCCCTTTCGGGTAGGGGTAAGGCTCGTCTACATATTACCCTCCCCAGACCCCACTTTGTGGGACTATACTGGGTAGTTGTTGTTGTAAATAACCTTAACATTTAAATCTACTAACAATTATAGATAATCGTCAGATATTAATTAAGAAACAATACGTGAAAAAAGACTAATATTTTCTTAATTCTCGTAGTGATAATTTTATTTTTCAATATTCTCATAGGTGTCATTAGAACCTAAAAATAGCCACAAAGTAAAATAATAACTCATATTTAATGGCAAAACACAAATGTTGACACGATATAAACGATTCTTTGATTACAACGATATATATATATATTTTATAATGATGCACGTGAAGATATTATCCTTAATTAAAGTTCACTTTAATCAACTATCTAAAAATTTAAATAATTCTTTGGCGGTTATTTCAGCATGACTCCACTTTAAATTTATCGATATCTCTAGTCCATAATTTGAATTTTTAATACCCTATATGTACAAAAAAATTACTCTTTGAGTCATTAAATGTTAAATTAGTTGATTATTGTTATAAAACATTGATATATTGTCTTAAAATTTTCAAGTAGTTTATTTTTTGACACCATACTTGACTTAACCTCAATGCAAACTACTCAAATTGCATTCCAATTCAAATTCGAATATCATATCATTTTGTTAGTAATAGTAATTTTTTTAAAATGAAACATAATGTAAATTAAAAAAAATTATTCTAAGATATCCTTGTCTTATAATCTATGTATTTGAGTTAAAAAAATATGTTTGAAATTGATGAGATTAACTTTCAAATTTTTTTATTCTCAACTAAGATGAAATATAAGAAGAAATTTGTTATCACCTTTTATTTTTCATTTTTAGATCTTTCTATCCTTTTATTAATATTTATTTCTTTTATCTTATTTTATATGTCATTATTTCTGTTATTATAAAAAATCAATTTATTTCACTATAAAAGGATGAGTTTTAGTAAAAATTATCTACATATTAACTTTAATGATATTTTTAGTCTTTGGTTGAAATTATTTCATATTTTGCTTTTGGATTTATCTAGTCAGCCTAACTGAGTACTCACTCGATCACTTAAATTAGAAAAATTAAATAATGCGTAATTTATATATAATTTCATATATAATATGTGATAATCGTGTATTATCAGTATATCATCTATTTATATTAGCTATAAAAAGTAAACAATAAATATAACCGGGTATTATGTAAATTCTATAAGATTTCAATTTTTTTAGTTTATCCATGATATAACTTCTATTATAATAATCTTAACACTCTCTACCAATGTTAAAAATATCTTATCTTTTTATTATCTTTGAATTAAAAAAGGTAAAGAGATTTTTCGAAATAAATTTTTTATATTTAAAAAAAATAGTTGACATCATACCAATTTTTTCTTTATATATACTCTTTGTTGCACTTAAAAGTTATTATAGAAACTATCAATTGGAAACTAATTTATGTCTTGTTGAGTTTAAAAAAAACCTTTCATATAATCTAACGATTCAAAACTAATATTTTTCAATGAAAAAATATTATGCCCTTGCAATACTGGCTTGACTACAGTTACATGAAGGAGTTTCAACTTATACCCTTTAATTCATTGAATGTGCTAAATTGAAATTAACGATAGCAATTGAATAGCAAATGTTTTGTTATTTGTTTGATGTCCATTTATTTAAATTGACTCTTCAATCAAATACTATTCAAGAAGAAAAAAGGAATAACTTTTAATTAAATATAGACTGATTTTGTGATGTTTCTTTCTCCAGCATGTATGTTTACTTTATTATATATGCAAGTAAACTTTTAGTTGGTTTTGTAATGTAACGACCCGCCGGTCATTTTAAGCTCTAGCATGTCGTTAGCAGTCTAAGGCCATGAACAGCTTCATTTCAGGTATTATGACTTATACGCGTGGTTGAAATTAAGTTAAGTTCAGAGTTGATTTGGAAAGAGAATTCTCATTTCGGAAGCCTAAAGTTGAAAAAATTAACTAGGATTGGAATTTTAACTAAACGACCTCAGAAAAGCGATCTGAAGGTTCCAGTGGGTTCCTATAATGATTTTGGACTTGGGCATAGGCCCATATCGATTTTTGGACGATCCGGGAGCATTTTGGCGCCTATTGTGTAAAGTAGCATTTTGAACGAAATTTCATAGGTTTGGATTGAAGTGCATTTAAGTGATATCGATGTTTGTTTGGGACTCCGGGTGTCGAAGCAGCTCCATATTGTGATTCTGGAGTTGGGAGCGGGAGTCCGTAGGTCATTTTGGAGTAATTTGGCTAAACCTAAAAAATTGAAGGTTTTTGAGAAGTTTGACCGAAAATGAACTTTTTGATATCGGGGTTTAATTCGATTCCGAAAGTTGGAGTAGGTCCATAATGTCGAATATGACTTGTGTGTAAAATTTGAGGCTAATCGGACGTGATTTGATAGGTTTAAGCATCGAAAGTAGAAGTTGGAAGTTCTAAAATTCATAAAGCTTGGATTGCATGTTGATTCATTATTTTAGCATTATTTTACGTGATATGAATCCTCGAGCAAGTCCTATATATGCTTTGGGACTGATGGTGTGATTGGTCGGGGTCCGGAGGGCCTAGGGTGTATTTCAGGTTGTATCACGCTCTTATTTTATGTTTCAATGTCGTTACTTTGGACATAAAGTGTACCATATTATGCAAATGAGCTCCAAATTAAGTTTTTATTGAACCATTAGATCCGTATCGAAGTTTCAGAGCCGTAGCAAAAAGAATCATCGAATTTGGACATTGTATGAGGAAGTTATGCTCATTTTTGTGTCGGTAAAAACTGGTGCTTCTGGTATGGTCGCAATTGTGAACATACCCATCGCAATTGTGATGCCCCGTTCGCAATTGCGAGATTTTTGTCGCAAATGCGACCCTTTCCAGCCCTTCTTTGTTCGCAATCGCGAAGGCGTTCTTCGCTTTTGTGAGGATTCACAATTGCGAACCCTGCATCGCAAATGCGATATCTGTAGCTTGATTTTAGCTGTGTAACTCGAGTTTTTGCTTTATTTTATCATATTTTGAGCCCTAGGTCCGAGAATGAGGGATTTTGAGAGAGTGGATTTTCATATCAAATCATTGAGTAAGATCCTCTAACTAATTTTGAATTATATTTTTTGATTATACCTTAGATTTAACATCAAAATTCATGAGAATCTAAAGAAAAACTTGCCGTTTGAGGGAAAACCTAGAAAACTAATATTCTTGGATTTTGGCCACAATTTTGGGTATGGAATTTAGAGAAAATAATATATTTGAGTTTCTGAGGCTGTGGGTAAACTTTATCTTTGAAATTTTTTGGATTCCGGGCACGTGGGCCCGAGGCCGTTTTCGTCAACTTTTCTATCGGGGTTAGAATTGATATAAATTAGATTGTAATGAATAATTGAGCATATATTAATGGATTTGCATAATCACTGCTAGTTTTTGGGCGTTGTGCATCAATTAAAGTCTTCAGAAGGGCGTGGAATGCCGGTTATGGATCTTCAGAGCGAGGCGAGTGTCCTTTCTAACCTTGTAAGAGGGAAATGTCCCCATAGGTGAATTAATTAATTACGTGCTCCTATTTTTCGGGGATACGTATGCATGAGGTGACGAGAATCCGTGCGTAGCTACTATTATGCTATTGTCCAGGTAGTCTAGGACCCAAATGCATGATGTTCTTGGATTAATTGTATACTTATTGACAGCTTGAATTGCTTAAATCACTTCGAATCAAAAAATGAATTTCAAAAGGACTAAACTTTATTTTTCTTAAATCATTAAACGAAAAATTGGCTTTTATTAAAATGAACATTTTTTGATAAAGTCTTAATTGGCTGTTTGATTTTGTGTGTATATATATGTGTGCCAGCATTGTAGGTATGATTCGCAAGCGGGATATTTATTTATTTCTATTTGACTGCGTTGCATAGATGATGCGTGAGCGGGGTGTTGTTTCTTTATATTTGACTACGTCATGTGGAAGATTCGCGAGTGGGGTAATAGATGCATCAATGGTTCGAGACATTCGACCCTCGGCAGTGCACAGATTAATTTTTTGTTGGATGGGGACGTACGTTCCACAGTGGTTATTTGCACATGTTGGTATTATTTCCTTGAACTTATTAAAGTTGTTATTGCCTCTTCATGGCTTGAAAGTATTTGGATAAGTAATGGAAAGAAATATTTTTGGAAATATCCTATAAACGAATTAATTGTTTACTCGTTTCCTTTTATTGAATTAAAATCATGCTCATAGAAGTCCACGATTTAACGTATTATGGACATCATTATTGGACCACTAGTAAGTGTTGAAGTCGACCATCTCGTCTCTACTTCTTCGAGATTATACGGGATACTCATTGAGTACATCTTGTTTTCATGCTCATACTACACTTCTTTGCATTTTTGTTGCACAGGTTTATGCATGGCTAGAGACTTATTGGCATGGCATAATGGTTGTCACGAAGACTAGGTGAGCTGTATATCCTCGAGGCGACCCGCAGCTAGTATAGTCTCACTCAGGATCCTGCTTACTTTTTTGTCCAGTTGTATTCCGGACAGTTATTGTATTTTATTCTTTTTCTTTTTATTTTATTCTTTGAAATTGCTTATGTACTTGTGACACCAGGTTTTGGTATGTATTTGGGTTTATTCAGAAATTTTAAAAGCTGTTTAAACACTTCATTATTCATTTGGAGGAATATACTGAGTATTATTTTAATCGTATAAAAGAAGTGTTTTCAAAATTATTAAAATGAAAATTTAATTAAGAATTTCAGTTGGCTTGCACGACAACGGTGTCCTACGCCACCACGACCCTTAGTAGATTTTGGATCGTGAAAACATGGTATCAGAGCACTAGGTTCTTGGGGTCTCACGAGTCATGAACAAGTCTAGTAGAGTCTTGCGGATCAGTACGAATGTCTGTACTTATCCTCGGAAGGTTGCAGGATTCTTAGGAGTACCTCCCTTCTTGATTCCTTATCGTGCGGCTTGACTTCCCAAGAGGCTTATTCCTTTGTTTCCTTCCTACTAAATCTTATGCTACACAAAGCGCTTGTTATAAATCGATAATAGAGGAATTGTAATGGCACTACAAATGTGGTGCGGGTGTTTCTCTCTGCGGGTTATTCGAGCTATTACCGTCGCCTTGTGGAAGGATATTCTATTGTTTCGGCTTAGTAGCGGTACTTCTGAGAGCTCTAAGGTTAGGCACTAGTTGCCATGGATGTTTGCCTAGTGTCGAGGTAGTGAATGATTTGAAGGGAGGTTTACTCAGTGCCTGATGTAGAGATTTGATATTTTATTCCCGAAAAGGAGAAGGAAATCGGGCTAAGAATGTTCAGATGCGGGTTGAGGGGGTAACAAGACTTGGTACTTGCGAGCGTGGTGAATTTTTCATCTACTGTGTAGTGTCATTATCCTCGGATGTATGTGTTAAGTTTGTCGGTGTTATGGTTTTCTGCAACTCGCCGTGGGATAAGGCACTGTAAAATAATATTGGAAAGACAACAGTAAATGTCGCGGGGTGCGGTGGTTCAGATCGAGTCGGTGTTTCTAATGTTGACGGCTCGAGAAAGGCGATCTTCATAAAGGTTTAAAGGTTAGTAGCGATTCATGGGTTCAAGTGCTACAATTTGGGAATTATTTAAGGCAACAGCTGAGCAAGAAACGATGAGGAAAGACAAGTGGGAAGCGTCAGGCGATGTTCAAAAATTCTAAAAGGCCAGGTATATGAAGCGAAAGTCGAGTAGTTGGGAAGTGGTTTTTACCAAAGTCGGAGAGTGGCGGAGTTGCATATGGGCTTCGTAGTAGGATGACAATGTACCTTAAGGAGAGCTCGGAGGGATTTGAGAATATTAGTGATTGGTGATTGGGGTCTAGCATTTATTCTGAAGTATGGGCTATTATGTGGCAGGAGACTTGGTATAACGGAAAGGAGATGCTTTAAATGAAGAAGAATACAATGTAACTTTGAATGGGAAGGATGCTGACGCACATTTAATTAATGTCCACAAGGGTTGAAAGGACTCACGTAGCTAGATGGATTAGCTCGGACTCAGTATGGGTTATTGATGTCATGGTGATTGTACTCCCTGTGCATCAGCGTTGGAAGATGTCTGAAAGTGATTTCAATAGGTGGGTTATTCCCTGTGAGCAAGTTAGCCGTCGTGTACTTGGCGAGGCTTCTGCGAAGAATTCTAATGGTTATTCAGTGAATGGATCAGTCATGCGAATGTTGTTGATGATTCCGAGTATAAAAAAGGGGTTTACAAAGTAAGATATCGAGAATTTTAGTGGTTGATTGCACACGACTATGTCAATATGAGATTAAGAATCCTGGTAAATTCTAAAGTTGTGTAAAGTGGGAGAGCCGTACCGCCTATGATGGGGTTGCATGGTTGATTACTCTCGAGATTTATGATTACTAACATATTGATGGGTTATCTCAGCTATGGGAAAAGAACATCGGTGGTAAATTGAGCAAAGTAATTAATAAAGGAGGGGTATCATTGGTCTTATTGGCCCAGGTTTAGACTTGGGGAAGGATTCAGGTTTGTGCTTTGTAAAGATGCGGATTCCAAAGGAATGATTCTTCCAGGTGCTTCACCAATGGGGTATTTATGTGCTAGAAGATTTATAGAATTGATTATATTTGGGGCCAAGTAAGAGTGGGTGGCTCTGAACAACGGTCCTAGTGAATTCAAAAGATAAAGTGTGATGCCTAATGATTTCGAGCCTATGGGTATGGTTAAGAATCAAGCTTGATAACAAACTATGAGAGAAGGAACAGAATGTTCTATTACGTTTTGACTTGCGATGTAGCAATTGGGAGGTACGAAATAGTTCGTGGGATTTGAGACAGCATGCTCTCGTGATTCAGGGTCACTCGGGAAGAGTGCGGATGAAATGTGTTAAGTGTTGAATGGGGTTATCATTGTTTATATGGAAATCAAGGACAAATTGGAAGAAGAGGGATTGGTTAGCCATACTCAAATTGGCATTTTGCTGGTAATGCTTAGTTCTTTCAACATGAACAAGTTTTGCAAGTGAATTGTGACGGTGCGTGCGAGGCTTGTCGGCCACCATAGTTAGTGTTATTCAGAAAGTATTCTACTTTTGTGGCGTATTATGTGGAGGTGGATCCCGGAAGGGCTATGGTAGCTTGGACCATTACTTAGAGATTTGCATATTCTACGGTCATGAGAATTCACCTGTGTGTTTCTATGTCCTGCTAAAGTGAGTTAACTGGAAAGTTTATATGATGAAGTGTTAATCTAACTATGGTTCCTAACCTATGTTGAAAAAACAAGTTCTATTGTATATTGCCACGTTGGGTGAAGTGAGTAGTATGGAATTTGAAGTGAGGATCAAGGTTGTAGTTCGGTGCTGACAAGGATGTCACGAGCTCGGATGGGCATGAAAGTAGTTTCGATGTTTAAAGTGAGTTAGTATTATCGTCAGTATCACATGAGATCGGTGTTTTGTGAAAAAGGCTTTGCATCCTAGTTAAGGATTCTTGATTACTTTTTAGTGTTAGTGCGGCTGGTGGTTTGGATGTGCAGACCTGTTATTCATTTAGGAAGGTTGTGGAAGCGTGTACCACATGAAGATAATATAAATGTGACATGTAGTCACTTGATTGATTAAAGATTTAAACCAAGTACGAGGATTGTGGTAATATCATTAATTTAAGAATTTATGCCTGGAGGGCACTCTGTTTATTGGGTTATGAACTGTGGAGGTTCGCTCCGGTTATGAGGGTTGTTCTTATGTGCTATGAGAAAAGGAGAGTTATTATGGACCGTTGAAAGGTTATTAGCCTAGTTGGTACAATCCAAAATCGACTTGAGATCAGTTGATTGATTTAAATGTGAACATGGGCTTTATATTAGGCCAGATGTGTTCATCTCAGCAATCACTCCTTATGGAAGGGAGTCGATGTGTTATTTCATTGTCAGCTATTTCATATAAGGATGTATTGCGTCGTTCGAGTTGTGAGATGGATTGGTTAATGTCTTATGTGTTGAGTTTCCACATAGAGATGAGGTTATATGAGCAGGATGGCTCTTGAGATTCAGATCATATATCGCACTTCGGTTGTGCTCGAGTTTATGAATTATAGCATTATATGTCTCCCTATGGAATGGTATTATGCAATTAACGTGTTTATGACTGATATTTAGTATTTTGTTGTAATGAGCAATTTAGCTCGATGTACATCTCCTTATGTGAGTTCCATGCGTGGATTGGGTGGCACGCCGCCATGGGTATGTTATTTGGATCGGGTGGCATGCCGTCATGGTTATTGTAAAGACTCGACCGGTCGTTTTATGATCTATCATGCCGTTCAGCCATCTGAGGCCACGAATAGCTTCATTTTAGGTATTATGACTTGTACACGTGGTCGCAATTAAGTTTCAGGAAGTTCAGAGTTGATTTGGAAAAAGAATTCTCATTTCGCAAGCTTAAAGTTAAAAGAGTTAACTAGGATTGGAATTTGAGTAAACAACGGAATCGGGATCTGAAGGTTCCAGCAGGTTTGTATGATGATTTTTGACTTGGGCGTATGCCCGTATGGGGTTTTAGACGACCAAGGAATGTTTTAGGGCGCTTATTGTGGAAAGTAGCATTTTAAAAGAAATTTCATAAGTTTGGGTTGAAGTGAATTTTTGTGATATCGATGTCTATTTGGGATTCTGAGTTTGGGAGCAGCTCCGTATTGTGATTCTGGAGTTGGGAGCGCGATCGGAGGTGAATTCGGAGGTCCGTATGTCATTTTAGAGCCATTTGGCTAAAGATAGAAATTTGAAGGGTTTTAAGAAGTTTGACCGGAAGTGGACTTTTTGATATCGGGGTCAGAATCTGATTCTGAAGTTTGGAGTAGGTCCGCAATGTCAAATATGACTTGTCTTTAAAATTTGAAGTCAATCGGACATGATTTGATATGTTTAAGCATCCAAAGTAGAAGTTGGAAATTTCAAAGATCATAAAGCTTGGATTGGGGATTGATTCATGATTTTAGCATTGTTTGATGTGATTTGAGGCCTCGAGCGAGTCCGTGTTATGTTTTTGGACTTGTGCAGGTGTTTGGTTTGAAGTCCTGGAGGCTCGGATGAGATTCGGGATAACTTCGGAGAGAATTGCTAAGAATAGGAATTTCTGGTGCTGGTATGATCGTAATTGCGATGTATTGGTCGCAATTGTGACCTTGAATTTGTGGGGTTCCATTTGCATTTGCGATCCTAGGCTGCTGTATGGAGGATCGCATTTGCAATGCATTGGTCACAAATGCGAATTCGCATTTGTGAGTCCTTTCTCGCATTTGCGAACCCGGGTTGCTGAGTGGGGAATCACATTTGCGAAGGGGCCATCGCTTTTGCGATGCTATCCTCTTGGCATTTGAAACGAATTCTGTTGCAAATGCAACTTTGTTAGGGAAATCTGGGCTTCAAATTTGCGAATCTTTTTTCGCAAATGCAACATTGCAATTGCTAGCCTGGAGCCGCAAATACGACCTATGTGTCTGGAGCTTGGCTTTTTAATTCAAAACTTAGCCCATTCCCTCATTTCCCACTTGGCCTTAGGCGATTTTTGAGGGAATTTGAGGAGGGATTCCTTCATCATCAAAGAGGTAAGTAATTTCTACGCATCTTAAGTTAAATGCATTGATTATGGGTAGATTAACATGTAAAAAATTAAGGAAAATCAAGGGGTTTAGAATAAAACCTAAAAAATGGATGTTCTTTGAATTTGACCACGATTTTGGGTATTAAATTGAGAGTAAATCATATATTTGAGTTTGTGAGGTTATGGGTAAGCTTATTCTTCGAAAATTTTGGAAATTCGGGCACGTGGGCCTGACGGCATTTTTGTCAAGTTTTCGATCGAGGTTAGGAATTGTTCTAAATTGGGTTGTAATGAATAATTGAGTATATATTAATGGATCGGTATCATAATTGGCTAGCTTTGGAGCTTTGTTCATAAATTAGAGTCTTTGGAAGTGCGTGGAATGCCGGTTATGGATCTTCGGAGCAAGGTGAGTTTCCTTTCTAACCTTGTAAGAGGGAATTGTCTCCATAGGTGAGTTCATTGGTTATGTGCTCCTATTTGTGGGGGCTATGTATGCACGAGGTGACAGGAGTCCGTGCGCAGCTACTATTATGATATTGTCCGGGTATTCTAAGACCCAAAAGCATGCTATACTTTGATTAATTGTAAATTTGTCGACATATTAATTGCTTATATCACCTCGAGTTAGTAAATCAATTTGCACCAAAGATTAAACTTCATTTTAAAAAAAATCTTCAAAAAGAATTGGCTTTTTTGTGGATGATTGTTCCTTGTTGACTACTTGATTTCCCATCTATGTGTGTTTAATTTTGGAATGGGCCGAACGCCTCGGCAGGTTAAATAGATGCATCTATAGGCGCGCCGTCGACCCTCGGCAAGTGCACAATTTATTTTCTATTGGAGCGGCTGGTATGCCTCGGCATGATTTGCGCATGCTTGTATTGCTTCCTTGAACTTATTAAAGTTGTTATTGCCTCTTCATGGCTTGAGAATATTTGGAAAATATTACAAAAAGGAAAATTTTGAAATTTCCTATAAAAGGAATAATTGTTTACTTGTTTCCTTCTATTTGGAAAAAAAAGAAATCTTGTTTGTAGAAATTCACGATTTAAGGTATTATTGACATTATTATTGGACCACTAGTAAATTTCGAAGTTGACCATCTCGTCTCCACTTCTTCGATATTAGACAGGATACTCATTGAGTACACGTTGTTTACGTACTCATACTATACTCGAATTTAGAATTTAAAAGCAACACAGATGATTCTGGGACTAGGTGAGTTGCATTCTTCGAGACGGCCGCAGCTAGTACACTCCCTTCCAGTATACTATATTTACTTCCTGTCCACTGTATTCCGGATAGATACTGTATTTTATTTCCTTATCAGTAGATGCACATGCACTTGTGACACAAGGCTCTGGGAGGATTTTTGGATTATTAAATGTTAAGTTTGTTAAAGATTTCACGGTTGTTTTTGTAAATTTATTATTCGTTATTTAATGTGTAAAGAAAAATGATTTTAGACAATACAAAATTAGAATTTAATTGAGTATTTTGGTTGGCTTGCCCGGCGTGGTATCCGACGTTACCACGGCCCTTTGTGGATTTTGGGTCATGACAGTTATGTTGTGTGGATCGGGTGGCACGCCGCATTGGCTATGATTGCTCGGATCGGGTTGCATGCCACAACTGTGTGATGTTCATTACAGTTCCCCATATATGTTTATTGTGTTCTGTTTCTTATTTTTTGAAGGAAGCTCATATTAGCTGTGTGCCCGCGTCGCATGAATGATTCGCGAGCGGGGTACTTGAAATTCCTTTTCAAAGTTCATTTTCCTTTTTGTATCGAATTCTAATTGGTATCCTATTGGCATATTGTGGCATCATATGAGAGTTTTGGTCAAGTCGGGTTGGCTTACTGCCTGAGCAGTTCGTACTGGGTGAGACGAGATTGTTGGATTTAGGATTAGTGCAATCTTATTACGTGAAATATATTAAGGAGCAAAGATCATTATTTGGTTCAACATGAGCTAATGTTTCTTGTTAGAAGCATAGACTCAATGATTTGTTGACTCAGCAGTTGATTGTGAATTTCTGCACATCTCTTCCGTTGTGGCGGCATTATAAGAGTTATAGTAAGACCTGTATATTTCATGGAGTGCAATGTGATCATATGATTCGCAGAATTTTGACTAAGTTTATCAGAAAATGTTATTGTGGTGCGGTGAGTAAAGTGATGCTAGGTGTAAATTCAGCAAAGTTATGCAGCCATAATTGGGTACAACGTTTGATATGGTGATCTTATGTTGGAAATAGGTTGGGCATAGAATTCCGAATGTTGGAATTGGGCTCTAAGTTTTATTTTCTTGAATAAATGGGAATATCTTCAGAATTGATCGAGCTGATGTGCTCAACTAAGTTGTGTTAGAAGGGGAAGGTGCATCAGAAGTTAAACAGTGATTTCAGACTACTTCAGTGTAGTTCTCAGCACGTTCGAGGACGAACGTATGTTTAAGTGGGATAGAATGTAATGACCCAACCGGTCGTTTTGAGCTCTAGCATGTCTTTCAGCAGTCTGAGGCTATGAACAATTTAATTTCAGGTATTATGACTTGTACGCGTGGTCGGAATTAAGTTTCGGGAAGTTCATAATTTATTTGGAAAGAGAATTCTCCTTTCGGAAGCCGAAAGTTGAAAGAATTAACTAGGATTGGAATTTTAAGTAAACGACCTCGGGATCAAGATTTGAAGGTTCCAGGTGGTTCGTATGATGATTTCGGACTTGGGCGTATTCCTTGATCGGGTATTGGACGACCCAGGAGCGTTTTGACACCTATTGTGGAAAGTAGCAATTTGAAAGAAATTTCATAAGTTTGGGTTAAAGTGAATTTCGATGATATCGATATCCATTTGGAATTCCGAGTCTGGAGTAGCTCGGTAATGTGATTCTGGAGTTGGGAGCGTGATCGAAAGTGAATTCGGAGGTCTGTAGGTCATTTTGGAGTCCTTTGGCTAAAGATAGAAAAAGAGTCATCGAATTTTTACATTGTATGAGGAAGTTATGCTCATTTTTGTGTTCGAAAAAACTGTTGCTTCTGATATGGTCACAATTGCGAACATACCCATCGTAAGTGCGAACGTTTTGTCACAAATGCCACCCTTTCCAGCCCTTCTTTATTCGCTATTGCGAAGCGTTCTTCGCTATTGCGATGGGGTTCTTAATTGCGAACCCTGGATCGCAAATGCGACACTGCACCTTGATTTTAGCTGTGTAACTCGAGTTTTTGTTTCATTTTATCATATTTTGAACCATAGGTCCGCGAATGAGCGACATTGAGAGTGGATTTTTGTATCAAATTATTGCGTAAGTTCCTCTAACTAATCTTCAATTATATTTTAAGATTATAACTTAGATTTGACATCAAAATCCATGAGAATCTAAAGAAAAACTTGGGGTTTGAGGGAAAACCTAGAAAAATAAAATTTTTGGATTTTGACCACGATTTTGGTTATGGAATTTAGAGAAAATAATAATTTTGAGTTTCTGAGGCTATGGGTAAACTTTATCTTCGAAAAATTTCGGATTCCAGGCACGTGGGCCCGATGGCATTTTCGTCAACTTTTCGATCGGGGTTAGAATTCCTATAAATTAGATTGTAATGAATAATTGAGCATATATTAATAGATTTGCATAATCATTGGCTAGTTTTGGGGCGTTGTGCATCAAATAAATTCTTTGAAAAGGCGTGGAATGCCGGTTATGGATCTTCGGACGAGGTGAGTCTCCTTTCTAACTTTGTAAGAGGGAAATATCCCCATAGGTGAATTAATTGGTTATATGCTCCTATTTGTGGGGGCTACGTACGCACGAGGTGACGAGAGCCCGTGCGTAGCTAGTATTATACTATTGTCCGGTAGTCTAGGACCCAAAGACATGCTGTTCTTGAATTAATTGTAACCTTATTGGCAGCTTGAATTGCTTAAATCACAATGAATCAGAAATGAATTTCAAAAAGATTAAACTTTATTTTTATTAAATCATTAAAGGAAAAATTGGCTTTTATTGAAATGAACATTTCCCGATAAACTCTTAATTGTTTGTTTGACTCTATATATATATACATGTGTGTGTGTGTGTGTGTGAGAGAGAGAGAGAGAGAGAGAGAGAGAGAGAGAGAGAGAGAGAGAGAGAGAGAGAGCGCCCGCGTTGCAGGTATGATTCGCAAGCGAGATATTTGTTTATTTCTATTTGACTGCGTCGCATGGATGATTCGCGAGTGGGTTGTTGTTTCTTTATATTTGACCACGTTACATGGATGATTCACGAGCGAAGTAATAGATGCATCTATGGTTCGAGCCGTTCAACCCTCGGCAATGCACATTTTACTTTTATGTGGATTGGGGCATACGTCCCACAATGGTTATTTGTGCATGCTGATATTATTTCCTTGAACTTATGAAAGTTTTTATTGCCTCTTCATTGCTTGCAAGTATTTGGATAAATAATGAAAACATAAGTTTTTGGAAATATCCTATAAACGAATTAATTGTTTACCGTTTCCTTTTACTGGCTTAAAATCATGCTCATAGAAGTCCATGATTTAAAGTATTATGGACATCATTATTGGATTATTAGTAAGTGTCGAAGTCGACCATCTCGTCTCTACTTCTTCGAGATTAGACGGGATACTCATTAATTACACATTATTTTCGTACTCATACTACACTTCTGTGCTTTTTTGTTGCACAGGTTTATGCATGTCTAGAAACTTATTGGCATAACATCATGGTTGTTACGGAGACTAGGTGAGCTGTATTTCCTCGAGGCGACCCATAACTAGTATAGTCTCTCTCAGGATCCTGCTTACTTTTTTGTCCAGTTGTATTCCGGACAACTATTGTACTTTATTCGTTTTCTTTTTATTTTATTCTTATAAATTGCTCATGTACTTGTGACACTAGGTTTTAGTATGTATTTGGGTTTATTTAGAAAATTTAAAAGCTATATAAACACTTCAGTATTCATTCGGAGGAATACACTGAGTATACTTTTAATCGTATAAAAGAAATATTTCAGAATTATTAAAACAAGAATTTAATAAGTATTTCAGTTGGCTTGCATGACAACAGTGTCCGGCGCCACTACGTCCCTTAGTAGATTTTGGTCGTGACATGTAGACTCTTTTTTGTTATTTAGATAAACATGGGCGTGTACCATACATATTACATTTATTCTAAAAGAGTTTCATTTTATTCAAACCTAACTAAAGTGTTTCAAAGAATTACATTTATAGGATTTCAAATGCGAAAGAATTTTATAGTTATATGGAGTAGTTTGGTTTTTTGCTTGAGGCGAAGTAATATTTAAATAATTATAAAAAATAATAATAGTTCCTAACTTGATTGAGTATGATCATTAACCGCATTAAGTATGATAACATGATAAAAAAGGTAAATTTTATTTTTAATTTAAATTCAAATTCCATATATATATATATATATATATATATGTATATATATAAACTAAAATAGTCAAATATAGAATAAAATTCTCATATACTATTAATATTTATTAACTTACCACTTTCTCTTAATCATAATGTGAATGATATAAGATAATTTGTTTACTTTTATATATATATATATATATATATATATATATATATATATATATATATATATATATATATATATATAGATTTCAGATATTTACTTTACAAACTCGTGTCTTTGTGCAAGTAAACGTTTTGTTTTCTAGGTACAAACCCAGGGAATAGTCTCGTTGAGAAATTCAGAGCCATGGTCATAAGACTCAAAGATTAATTATTATGGGGATCTTGAGAAGCAAATGTTGTTTAATTCGATAAGCTTTAATTGCAGCCAAATATCGTATTCACCAGGTGCAAATTATAATTTGTTTGGGTATTAATATACAAAACAAACCTATGATACTAATGACAGAGGCGGACTGCTAAGAGCGGATCAAGCAGGATTTACAGGCTTCTTGCTAGCAAGCTTCTGAAAAATGAGTGTACATATCACCATAAACAAATTTTACATCGAAATAAGAGAGAAATGTGATAAGTTTTATAAGACATGACACAAGTTTATATTGTACGTGCACTTTTAAAGCACAAGGTAGCATAATTCGAAACACAAATTCATGTGAGATTAAGCCCAAAGCGAACAATACGTGCAACGAACTTGGATTGTGACAAACATGGGCAGCTTAAGGATAAGTCAAATGAAACATTGCCTTAGGCCCCTAAATTATTAAGGGCCTCAATTTTAAGTAGCATGTGTCACATATATTTTATGTAAATATTATTAATTAAAATATTTTAAAAGCTTTAATTATAGTTATATAGTTGAGTGATAAAAATAATAAATTTCTCTCTGATTTTAATTGAATAATGTATTTTCCTTCGTTATTTCAAATCTAATTTTATCTATGTGCACTCATGTATTTTCTTTTAATGCTTTTAATGATTCTACTTTCTAATTTTTATTCATTTTTTCTGAACTGATTATTTCTTTTCACCATATTTTATTATCCATAGCTTTTTTTGTTCACCTTTTTAAGAGAAATCTCGAAACCCAATGCGACACAAGGTCCAAAAGTCGATAGATAGTCATCGAGCCCCCTCTATCCTCTTCCACTCAATTAATGTTATAATTTCATTTATGATAGAGTTAAAACTGTGATGTGCACCTATTTGATACATTAAACGTACACTTACTACAAGGCTAAAGTCCTAAAATTTGCTTTGTTTTTAATTATTATATGAATTTTATAAAAACAGTTAAGGATTTTTTAAATATATTTTGGTTTTAGGTCACAAAATCTGTTATGCCGCCACAATGACAAAATCATTACTAAAAATTGGATAATGTTGATATTTTATTTTTAGAAAATGTTTATAATAGTATTTGTAAATTGTCAATCTTTTATACTTTACAGAAGAGTTCTTTTTTACAGTAGTCCTAACAATCTTCAAATCTCATATCGAATCATCAATACATTATTTAGTCTTATTAGCAGCATGGTAATTCCACTATCTTATGTCACAATTTCTTGATTTTCATGCAACTTTTTTTGAGACAATGAGTTTTTTGACACATAGTAGGGTATCGTTTTTCAGCACATTTTGCCTTGTGCTTGGTATGGCAAATTCATTTTCCTTTGACTTGACAAGCTTAATTTAAACCAACCATGAAAGAGATAATATACTAGAAGATGCAATTTCGTCATTAATTATTCATTTTACCTTTAGAGTCTGTTTGGAAAATAATTGTGTAATTGAAATTGGTGTAATTACAGGTAGTAATTAAACAGTTCAATAATTACATAGTTGTAGAATTGCGACGACTTGTTTGTTTGTCATAGTGTAATTACAGTATAATTACAAGTTTACTGTTTGGCTGCACAAGTGTAATTATTGTGATGACCCAAAAGGTTATCACTTGATTTACAAGTAATTTTCCATTTCGAGGCCTTATAAACCTCCTTTTACCTCACCTGATTTATGTGCGTGACCCGGACATATATCCGAAAAGCTTTTATGCGAAAATATGAGAAACAAAACTTTCTAGAGTTAAAATTTGATTATCGTTGACTACTGTCAATATTTGATAAAACAGACCTAGGTCTGTGTTCCGACAATTCCGAGAGGTCTGCCGTAAAATATGGGACTTGGGCACATGCCTGAAAATGAATTCCGAGATCCCAAGCCTTCAAAATTAATTTTTGAAAGAAATTATTTAGCTAAATTATTTAAGATATAAAAAAAAGAATTAATGTTTGAAACCATTAGAATCGGGTCCGTATTTTGGTTCCGGAACCCGATACAGATTTGTTATAGTTTTAAGTGATAATTGTGAAATTTGGTGAAAATGGAGTTTATTTGACGTAATTTGGACGTCCGGTTGAGAAATAATGGACATTAGGTGTTCTTGAGAAATGATGAGTTTTGAGGTTTAATTCATTGTTTTGCATGTAATTTTCATGATCTGATCGCACAAGCAAGTCTGTATGATATTTTTAGACTTGCGTGCATGTTTGGTTTGGAGCCCCAAGGACTCGAGTGAGTTTCAGATAGGTTTTGGGGTGTTTTGAAAATTAGCATTTCTGCTGTCATACCTGTTGCAGGTGCACATGTGATTCCTTCTTACTATTCCCGAAGGAACTCATGCAAACGCGAAGAGCAAAGTGTGATTGAAGTAAAATTCCTTCTACACGAACGCTAGATAGAGGTCGCGTGTGCAAAGACTTGGGGGTGCTATCCTTCGCGAACGCGGACCTGCTATCATAAACGCGAAGGCCTTTTCTGCCGGGACTGAGGGAAGGAACTTTATTCTATGCGAACGCGGTCATTAGCTCGCGAACGCGAAGGCTTGAAGAGCTAAAGCTCCGCGAGCGCGAGCCATAACACGTTAACACGAAGGCAACTGGGCGTGACACTTCGCGAATGTGACATGCCCTTCTCAAATGAGAATGAGGTCTGTCCAGTGAGTTAAAAACATAACCATTGCGTACAGAACCCATTTTTCTTCAAATTTTCGTACTCCTAAGGCCTAGAGGCGATTTTCTTCACACATATTCATCCCCGAAGTGTAAGTAATAAATTTTAAACTTCGCTCTTTTAATTAACCATTGTTTTTCATCACTTTTAAATCAAAAATCAAGGGTTTTCATGGTAGAAATTAGGAATTTGGGTAGAGTTAGGGCTTTTTGAATAATTGGGATTTAGACCTCGTTTTGAGTCCGGATTTCGAAACTAATTGCATAGTTGAGCTTGTGGGTGATGGGTGATTGGGTTATCGTCCGAATCTCGAGTTTGGACCAAACGGGCCCGGGGTCGGGTTTTAACTTTATAATTTTCATTAAATATAGTTTCTTTAGCATTTATTGATGTTGTTAAATTAATTTGGACTAGATACAAGTAATTTGGAGGCGAATTGTAAAGGGAAAGCGGTATTTGAGGCTTGAGTTGGCCGTGGAAATTTGAGGTAAGTGTTTGGTCTAACCTTAGCTTGATGGATTAGGAGTTGTGTCCTATTTTCTATGTGCTAATTGTTGAGTACATGGTGACTAGTATTAATACGTTGGTGACAAGCATGCCCGTGAATCTTATACTAAGATTAATGTGACTCCGTTTGTATTGTTCATGCCTTATGTGATGATTTCTATCGTTGAGCAAGGATTGTGGAAGTAATATTGGTATTTGAACATTAAAGAGTGAGGTAAAAGCACAAAGGGTGATACCATGCCAATTATATTGATTTTATGGTGAGGACGAGGGTAAAAGCATGAAGGGTAATGCCGTGCACTTTTCTTTGATTTTCCTGATTTCTATTGATAATTGAGCCATTGTATTCTTAACATTTGACTGTTGGTTTCTGTTGCTACTTGTTGTTCCCCGCAACATGATCCCCAATTCCTATCTTTAATTGCAAAGTTTTGCTTTTAATTTTCGTGGTATATGATTTAACTCCACAAGTTTATTTAGTAGTCTTGTCCTAGCCTCGTCACTATTTCACCGAGAATAGGCTAGGCATTTACCAGCACATGGGGTCGGTTGTGCTGATACTATACTCTACTCCATGCAGATCCCGGTACTAGAGAACATAGACCTTAGCTTTAGATTGCTACCTTCAGTCCATTTGAAGATTCAAGGTAGTCCTACAGGCGTCTGTAGGTCGTGGTGTCTTCATCTATCCTTTCATCCTGTTTCATTAATGTATTTGAGAGACATCGTTGTGTTTATTTTCCATACCCCTATTTATAGTATTCCTAGACCGTTTGTGAAATTGTTACACCAGTTCTGGTAGTATATGATTAAGGATTTGTATTTGTAATATTTAAATGGTTGTACTATGTTTCCGCTTACTTATTTCAGCCGTTATTATTATATTATTCACCATTGTTAAAGGATTAAAAATAAAATGGGTTAAGTAATTGGAGTAATTGGCTTGTGTAACTTTCAATAGTAGGCTCTATCACAACTCATAAGGTAGGAAATCCGGGTCATGACAAGTTGGTATCAGAGCTCTCGGTTACTTATGTCTTACAACTTACAGAAAAGTTTAGTAAAGTCTGAGAGACCGGTACAGAGATGTCTGTATTTATCCCCATAGGCTACAGAGTTAGGAAAAATTTCACATCTACTCTTTCTTGTCGTGCAGTTTGGTTTCTCAATGCTAATTAAAATTCTACTCCTTTCGCAAATGGTGAGAACACACGCTTCTTCATCCAATGATCAACAGCCCGAGCCCCCAGCAATAGCTCCGCCGAGGGGCATAGGACGAGACTGAGGCCAAACTGGAGGCTGAGGCAGGGGCAGAGCTCATCACAGAGATGTAGCACTAGTGGCGGAACCTCAGGTTGAGTTTGACGATGAGGTTCCGGCCCAGGAAGTTTTGGTGGGCTCGGCTCAGGTCCTAGAGGGGTTCATTGCTATATCAGTACTCCAAGATGCTCTGCTTTGTCTAGTGGGCCTTATAGAGAGTTTCACCCGTGCAGGCTTGCTTCCTGTAGCATTGATAACTAGGGATTTTGATGTGTTTTATGTTCCTTGTTGCTTACGCTTTGATTATAAATTCTTATAAAATAGTAGAAAAAGTCTTATAAGTTGTGCTTGATGACAAGTTGGATCAACAAAGTGATAAAATGTCAAATATCGGCTCAAATGGAGTGAAACCTGCACAAATATCAAAGACAAGACAACTCAGGACAAACCAGCCTAGTGTGGTCGTAGTCCATTCTGTGCAGTCCGCACTAGGTAGATTCAAAGTCTGGGCTTTAAGTCATGAAACCTAGTGCGGCCGCAGTCCATTTTGTGCGGTCTGCACTGAAGGCTCTGCGACCGCACTACCATTATGTGCGGTCCGTGGAAGAGAAGATCAGAGAGATGCAACTTGCCTAGGTTCAAGCAATCGTGGTCCGAGGTCATGTTGTGCGAACTACATTGAAAGCCTCCGCGACCGCGATTTGTTCTGTGCGGTCCGCGAAGCCTGAGTTCATAGATCTAAGACTTCAAGAACAAGAGCCTAGTGCGGCCGCAATCTATTTTTTGCAGCCAGCACTGACCCTGCAGGGGAATTTTTATCCAGTTTTCAAGCTTTGTATAAATAGAACTTTTTTCCATATTGAGGGTATCAGACATTTTAGAACTTCAGATGCGCTCCTGAGAAGAACTATTGTAGAAAGTTTTGGAATTTTTACTTAGATTTTATCATTAATCTTTATATTTAGTTTAGCAATTAATTAATATATCTTTATCTTCATCTATTTCTCTGATTTTATCTTCAAGCATGAGTAGCGAAACCCATTTACTAGGGTTGTGGCTTAACCCTAGTATGGGTAATTGATGGGTGTTGCAATTTAAGGATAGATTTACTATGGGTCCTTGTTATTTGGGTCAATTTTATGATTTAAATTATGAATTGGTTGTTGCAAGCACTGGTTTGTGCTAAGTTGACTTAGCTCTTCTTGAGAAAGAGAGCCTAAGTCTCTAAACTTGACCCAACAAGGAATTTTGATGGACTCCAGAGAATTGATAGTCCCAAATTAAATGGTCAAACCTCGAGAGAGTAATTACCCGACATGAACCCTAGTTGCTTGATCAGATTTACCTACCCATTTGGTTTTGAGAAAGTCAATTGGGCAAAATCACTCTCTCTACTGAGAGGTGTGAGAGGGGGTAACATTGTGCAATGGTTATAGCATATTTCCCCAATCATGTCAAGCATGCCTTACAAGAAATTACCAGTCAATTAGTCACCTAGGTGAAAGTCACTACCGTAGTGCCCCTTTTATATATTAGAGACAACTCTTAGCAATAGTTGCCTAGCATAATCTAGTTGCAATTTATAATTAGCAGTTGATAATAGTAGATATTTAAAAAAAACGCAAAATATGATTGGAAGTGACATTTGGAGAAACTACACAACCATAGCCTAGATAGATACTCAACTCCAATTCTAGCTCCCTGAGGAAATTGATCCCCACCCAAAATCGGGAAAAAGCTATTGCGACCCTCTCTTGCTACTCTTTAGTAGTGCGGAGTTAGGAGCGATCACTTTTTGGCACCGTTGCGGGGGAGCTAACTGTTTTTGCTATATGTTAAGTTAGTTTTTATATTTTGTTCTTCTTTCCTTCTCTTCTACTTACTTGTTTGTAATATTACTCTGTTACTAACATGGCTTTAAACAACACTAATGACCCCCTTGGAAATATGATAGCGGGGAGGAAATAGATGATCTTGAGCAAGATGAGGTGTCTCTAGCACCTCAAGGACAAAAGAGAGGCCGGAATGCCAATGAAAATGCTAATCCAAATGATAATATTAAAGAACCACCTCCGCCACCTCCTATAGTGGCTCCCAGAGTATTACCAAACGAGGGATACACAAGTGCTATTGTCTCACCCCGAATTAGGGCAAGCAATGTTCAGATAACTAATGTGATGTTGACCTTACTTGAGCAGCGTGGGTACTTCACGGGTGCTGGCAGATTAAAATTACTACAAATATCTTAAGGGTGTCGTAGATACATGCTGGGGGAGAAAGCAGACGAATGTGTCCGAGGATGCACTGAGATTGAGACTTTTCCTGTTCTCATTTCGGGGTAAAGCATTAGACTGGCTCGAGAGACTGCCCAATCATTCAATCACAACTTGGGATGAGTTGGAGGATAAATTTATTGGGAACTTATTCTCAACCGAGCATATGGCAACAATTCGGGATGAAATTTTAGTCTTCAAGCAAGGGCCAACAGAACCAATACATGAAATTTGGGAATGATATAGGACTATGGTGAAAGAGTGCCCGAATAACGATATGACTGAGGCGATGATTCAACAAACTTTTAATCGGGGCATCAACACCACAAATCAATGTATTGTGAAACTATTGACCTGGGGCAATTTTATGAAACTTTCTTACGACAAGGCATGTGGTGTACTTAATGAGATGGTCGAGACTTCTTCGGCATGGCAAAGTAGAGAAAATGTTACCCAAAGTGACCCGACGGTCATCCATTTGCATATGGAATTGCATGATCATGCTCAAGCTATTTCCGAGCTCACTACTACTATGAACCAATTGGCGAAAGTGCAGTTGCAACAAGTCTAAAATCCGCACCAAGTCAACGCCATGGAAGGTGTGAATATTCTTAAGAGAGGACAAAGAGGACAAAATTCTCAAGGTAATTGTGAACAATATGACAATGATAGTGGTGGTTTTTCAAATGAGTGTTATGATGACCAAAGTGAAGAGGTTCAATATGTTAACAACTATGAAGGCAATAGAGGCAACTCTTCAAACCAACAATGGCGAACCCAAGGAAATTGAGGCAATCAACAGCAAGATGGTGGCAATTGGAACAACAACAATCAACAACAAGGTGATGGCAATTGGAATAACAACAACCAAAACATAAATTGGGGTAAACAAAATAATAACCAAGGCAATTGGAATGAAATTTATAATAATTGGAGAAACAACAACAATCAAGGCCGGTGGAACAACAATGGGAACCAAGGCAACCGGGGGCAAGACTTTCAAAGGCCCCCAATATACCAACAACCGAGCAATCCACCCCATTCCTTTCTCAAGGTCCTAGTTCTTATGGATGTGATATGGGCAGAATTGAAAGTATGTTCGAGCAAATGATGAAAAAGAACCAAGAGTTTGATGCTCAATTGGCTTCCCACGATACCTCCATCAAAAACATGGAGGTGCAGTTAGGCCAAATCTCTAAGATTTGAACACTCTCCCTAAGGGTGCTCTACCAACTGACATGGTAGTGAACCCTAAGGGTGGGAACAACAATCATGTGATGGCGGTTACAACAAGAAGTAGGAGAGGTAGTGATGTGAATGCCTTAAGAGAAAAGCAAGTTGTAGATGATGGTGTTGAGTTGCCGGATGATGATGGACCTTTGATTGTTGAAGATATGTATGAAGAAAATGTGAACAATGATGTGAGGATTGACATTGATGAAGCTGAGGTAGAAACTCATGATGTCGTGAACCCATCTAAGGAACACGTGATTGACATGCCCAAGCCGATTGTGCCAAAAGCCAAGGCACCCTTGCTTAGGACACCTACACCTTACCCTCAAAGGCTCACAAAGAAAAGAAATTATAAACAATTTAAGAAGTTCATTTATATGATGAAGAGATTGTCCATAAATGTGCCTTCGGTGGAGGCCCTTGAACAAATGCCGGGTTATGCTAAGTTTATGAAGCATTTAATGACAAAGATGAGGTCTATGGATTCTGAAACAATAAAGATGACTCACCAAGTGAGTGAGATAGGGCATTCAATGGCACCAAAGCTTGAAGACTCCGGAGCTTTACCATCCCTTGTACTATTAGAAGTGCGGACTTTGCCAAAGCTTTATGTTACTTGGGAGCTAGTATCAATTTGATGCCGTACTCGATTTTCAAGACTTTGGGTATTGGGAAACCAAGATCAACATCAATGAGGTTTTAAATGGCGGATCGATCAATGAAGAACAAAATGAGAGAGGCTTGATGGTGAAAACTCTTTAGATGCTACAAGTCGAATAAGGATTGTGAATCAGATTTGATAATCGGAGCATTGAAGCCCAGCTTCACGGTCTGGGGGTATAATAAGAGATGAACATCAGATTTGCTTAACAGAGTAGGCTACAGGTGCATGTCATGGTCATTAGAGTTGGTACCCATATTTTATTGGTTTCTACTTTTTAGCTTTTTCGGGTAGGAATCATCTCCTTTCATTGTCCTCTACTATGTTCCTTTTGTCTTATTTATTCCCTTTTCTTGAGTTTGTTGGGTCAAAACAAGTGCGAAATGACTTTGAAATCTACCACTAGCTTTCCAATTGCACAAAATGGGATTTGTTTATCACATCAAAGCAGCATAAGTAAGGAAGGAACACCAGGCACACTGAGCTGGTAACAATCAACATGCTTTGGGATTCGTGTGAAATAAAAAGGCCTTGTATATATCAATTCATGGACAATTCAATAGAATGAGAGCTAGGGTGAATGGATCAAAAGTGTTTTCTGCGATAAGATTGACAAGAAGGGTGATAAACCAGTGATAAGCAAGATCTTCCAAGAACAAATCAAAGTTATCATGACTAGCGATAGAGGAGTAGACCTCAATTCCAGAGCCAGTGATTTGGGTCAAGAAAGAACATCATACACAGTATGGTTGGTAACAATTAATATACTTTGGGGATCACAAAACACAAAGGTTTGGTAGATGTCAGTTCATAGGCAATGAAACAAATAAAAGTGATTGAGTAAACGGATTTGTCTGTGTTGAAGATTACAAGGGTGGTGGTTAGTCAAGGGCCAAACAGGGTCTTCAAATGAAAATCAATCATCATGACAAGCGAAGGAGCAACAGACCTCAAGGTCAAGGACCGTGGTTTAAGTAAATAAAAAATAGCATACATACGAAGTGGGAGGCGATGAACATGCTTTGGGGGGGTCATATGAAACGCAAAGGATGGGAAGATGCCACTTCATAAGCAATGCAGCGAATAGAGGATATAGGGTCTGAATGGCGAAGAGGTATTTTCTGCGATAAGGGTGACAGAGAAATAGGTTAGCTAATAAGCAACTTTCAAGGTAAAAATCAAAGTTACCGTGGCAAGTGAAGGAGCGCAACACAAAGATGGGAAAGGCCACAAAGGTTATCCAAGCATAGTAAACTGACTCAGCAATCTTCGGAAAGATGTAAGAGTTCTTGCAAAGGGTCAGAAACGCAACACAAAGATGGGGAGCATAGTAAAGCCAAAAGGGTCAGATGATCAGCCAAGCTTAGTACATTGATTTGGTAATTTCAGGAAAGATGTAAGAATTCTGGAAAAAGGGCCAAGAGTGTAACACAACAACGGGGGAGAAAAGTAAATCCATAAAGGTTTGGGGGTTAGCCAACCAACTTAGGCAACTCATCATCAACATGGAAAATTGAACGCAATTGAACATGATTCTAGGGAGGCCACTTCCAACAAGAATGCCGCAAGCTAACCGCCACTTTTCAAACTGAAAAATTTTCGTTGATTGACATAGGGGTAGGTAAACTCCAGAAGATCCTAATGGAGGCCGCCCATAGGGGAGGGCAAGCACATGTAAGGTATGATCGAAACCTCAAGGCCAATATGAAAATGGAACCAAGTTAAAATTAAAAAAGGAACATAATTGGTCACAAACATTCTCCCCAGCAAGAGTACAATGGGACGAAACTTTGGTTAGCAACCCCCAACATAGACAACCGAGCGTTAAAAGGGGCATTGAATTAAAAATTTTCAACACCCTTCTGGAAATGAGACTTAGTTTAAAACTCAAATCGGTACGGGAAACATGGCCAAACACAAACACCTTCATCGGTAAGAGTCGTCGGAACTCTCCTGAACAATGATCCCCAGAAGAGACAACATGAAGTTAGAATTGGCATTTAATCTGGAACCCTCAGAACCTTCCCAAAAATGGGGCTTAGCCTAAAAAACAATCAAGCAGGGGTAACATGGGCGGGAAAAAATATTTCTCCAACAAGAATCATCAGGAACCGTATGAATAATGGGATATAACTTTAATTACAAATCCCAAGAACACACATCTGGCCATCTAATTAAGAGTTGTCAGGACCTTTTCGGATAATGGGAAGTAGCTTCAATCACCGATCCCCAGTAGATCCCCGGCAAACATAACTCAGATAACAAAACACAGTGAAAAATAATAAAAAGTTGCCATGAGATTTGATTAACTCTCACATATACATCCAATGCCAAACTAGGGCAGACAAATTTTTCTTGTTTTGTTTGTTTTGTTGTAATCAGGTACACAAGCAGCAGTCTCAGGGAATATTTTGCAAGATGAAAGTTTTGGTAATCAGGCACTCACGTGTAGAATAAGGGAATATTTTTCGAGATGCAAGTTTTGGTAATCAGGCACCCACCTGTAGAACAAGGGAATACTTTTCAAGTTACAAGTTTTGGTAATCAGGCGCCCACCTGTAAAATAAGGGAATACTTTTCAAGTTGCAAGTTTTGGTAATCATGCACCCACCTGTAGAGAAAGGGAATATTATTCAAGTTGCAAGTTTGGTAATCATGCGCGGACTTGTAGAACAAGGGAATATTTTTCAAGATGCAAGTTTTGGTAATCAGGCGCTCACTTGGAGAACAAGGGAATAATTTTCAAGCTGCAAGTGTTTGTAATATGGCGCCCACCTGTAGAACAAGGGAATATTTTTCAAATTTCAATTATGGTAATCAGGCACCCACCTGTAGAACAGTGGAATACTTTTCAAGTTACATGTTTGTAGTTAAATTGATGCTAGTTGATGTGTAGTTATCTAGTATTAGTTTATTTGATTTTTATTAATATGAACACCAGGCTGTATGGACTTTGATATTTGTATAAAACTTACCTTAGATATAGTATAATTCATGTCAGCTATTCATGACATTAGGATTCATGATTTGTTAAGTCATTGTTAACTTTCAGCTTCAGGATATTGAAAATCAATTCTATAGGCACTAACATGCAGTGGCTCATGTATAATAAAAAGAGCACACTCGATTGATTGGGTTGTGTTTGTTGTTATCATTCTGAAATTGTTGCGTATAATAGTCTATTGATTGAAATTCAAATATCCCTGATTAAGCGTCAGTAGAATTTGTACAATAATTAGTGCGAACAGTTAAAAATGAGTTTTGAATATCGAGTAATAAATTTTTCAGCATGTTAAATAAGTTCTGAGTTTTGTTGCATTAATTCAATTATCAAAGCCTTTAACGTTAGTGACATTTCGTCAATTTAGAATGAGTAGCTGATTTAGAATTAAATTGATAATCGTATTGAATTTGGAGTTCACATTTATTTATCCAGTCAATGATTTTAATCGCTGAACCCTTATAGCGATTTTGGTTGGGCTATGTCTATAGGCCTAGGGTTGGTAATCTATGTAATTTAACTTCGGCCTCAACATTTCTGAAGCAAGGCCTAAGTTCCAAGCCTACCCATTTTCATTTGGACTCGCTTCAAGGTCCAAGGCTGATGGCCAAGCTCATCTATCTAAGTAGCAATTCTTTCACTTATATTCTATTGGGCCAAGTCAAAAATTCAATATTGCAGGCTTGATTTTGTACTAGGACCATAGGTTTAATTTCATTGCATAGGTTTTTGGCCTTTCAAGCTATGCAACATATTTGAACTAAGAGGCCCTCATCTTGTTCAAGTATGGGCCTGAGTCTAAGGTCCGAACTCCTCAATTGATAGTTTACTGATGATGTCGACTAATTAATTACGCCTTTTAGAGACAAATTCATTAGAAAATCATAGTTTGCCTTAAGATATCCTTAAAATAAACAAGGTAAGTTGCTCCAAACAAAATTCATAATCAGCGTGGCCCTTTTAATCATTTTCTTAGAATCCGGGACGTGCCGTCTAGCCAATTTTTACGGCCTCCAACAAAGTTAATAACACGTTAGTCACTTTAGGTGCGCTATTTCATAATTTTACTTTCCTAAACTCAGGTGCACATTTATAGGAACCAAATCCAAATCTCAGCGATGTTAAAATACATCAAAAACTATAGATGCATTTATGTGACGTGGTTCGAGACATGCTCTAACGACGTTATAATTCTCTTTACAAAAATAAAAATAAACGCGGCTAAAAGTTAAAATTTGCATGCAGGTTCATAATTGTTTAAAATCAGATAATTTATGTTGAATATGACAGTTGAGCGACCGTGCTACAACAACGGAACTCGGGAATGCCTAACACCTTCTCCCGGGTTAACATAATTCCTTACTCAGATTTTTGGTTCGCGGACTGTTAAACAAAGTGTTTCTTTTATAAACCGGTGACTTGGGACACCATAAATCTCCAAGGTGGAGACTCTGATTCTCTTAAATAAATAAATCCTGATTCGATTGTCCTTAAATTGGAAAAAATCCCTATCCGTGCCCTTCGTCGGGGTTGTAGTGTCCAAAAGGAGGCGTGACAATGATTTAGTATCTTCATTGATCAAATTGAGTTAAGGTTGGTTATAGCTGATTCTCCCTGGCTGAGATGATTGTTTTTATATTGTTGTTCCTTGGGGGTAAGCTATTATATTACTTTGTTCCCTTTTCAGGATTTCTAGTGATTATGTGATAACATGAGATTGGATCGGGTGGTACGCCTACCACGAGATATGATGAAATAGGCTTAGGTGGTATGTCTACCATGAGATATGATGAAATAGGAGCAGGTGGTACGCCTACCACGAGATGTAATGAAATGGGAGCGGGTGGTATACCTACCACAAGATATTGAAATGGGAGCGGGTGGTACCCCTGCCACAAGATATTGAAATGGGAGGGGGTGGTATGCCTACCACAAGATGTTGAAATGGGAGCGGGTGGTACGCCTACCTGAAGACATTGAAATAGGAGTGGGTGGTATGCGTACCACAAGATATTGAAATGGTAGCGGGTGGTACGCCTACCACGAGTTAAGATGAAATGGTAGCGTATTGCATGTTGTGCAATGAGACTAGCATTGAAAGTGAAAGTTAGTTTATATATTCTTATCCGTGTTAGTAGCTTAATGGTAGATTTAGTAATCATTTCTTGAGGATTCTATTTATTTTGCCATCCCCAAAGCATGTTTACCCTCCCCAATTTTACCTATTTATTTCATGTTATTCATTTCTCTACATAGTATATAACTGCACATGTTTATCTGGAGTCTGGTCCTAGCCTCGGCACTACCTTGCCGGGGTTAGGCCAAACACTTACCAGCACATGGGGTCAATTGTGTTGATGCAACACTCTGCACTTATGTGCAGATACCGAAGCAGCGTGTGAGCAATAGTACTAGACCAGGAGCCAGCCTTCAGTCCAACGAGGCACCAAGGTAGCCTTTTAGAGGGTCGCAGGCCCGGAGTCTCCTCTATCTGGCTTTTTATTCGGTTATCTCATGTATTCTGAGACAAATAATGTTATGCTTTTTTCAAATGGTTGTATTTTGTACTCTTAGTAGTCTGTGGGTAATGTGACACCATTTATTGGGTAGAGATGTATGACAAGTTTCGCATTTTTTTTCAATTTATTTAATTTAAGTCTTCCTCTTTATGTTCATGTTTATGTTGTTCTTAACTAATACGTTAGTGTTGATATAATTGGTAAAAAATAATTTAAAATAAAAGTGCTAGAAGTTTATGAAAGTGGCTTGCCTAGCTTCTACGAGTAGGCGCCACCACGACTCCCGAGGGTGGGAAATTTTGGTTCATGACAAGTTGGTATCAGAGCTCCAGGTTACATGGGTCTCAGAACTTATAGACAAGCTTAGTAGAGTCTGAGGGATCGGTACAGAGACATCTGTATTTATCCCACAGAGGCTACATCGTTATTTAAATCTTACATCTGCTCTTTCTTGTCATGTGGATTGGTTTCTCAGTGCTATTTGAAATTCTACTATGTTCTATCACAGATGATGAGAACACTCACTTCCTCATCTTCTGATCAGCAGTCCAAGCCCCGTGTAGCTCCCGCTAAGGGCAGAGGGCGAGGCCGAGCCCGCGTTTGAGGACGACGTAGGGGCGAAGCTCAGCCCCGAGCAGTAGCACCGGTGGCAGAGCCTCATGTTGACTTTGATAAGGAGGTTCTGGCCCTAGCCCCAGCAGTTCCGGTGGGCCAGGTCGGGTCCCACAGGGTTTTATTTCTACCCCAATTCTTCAGGATGCTCTGGTTTGATTAGTAGGTCTCATGGAGAGTGTTACTCGAGCAGGTTTGCTTCCAGTAGCACCAGCCATCTCTCAGGTTGGAGGAAGGGCCCTGACTCCTGCTACTCGTACTCCAGAGTAGGTAGCTCCTCAGATTCAAACTCTAGCATTTCAGCCAGTTAGAGGAGCTTCGCCGGGTGTGGTAGCCCAGGCTAGTGACGGGGCAGCTTTGACTGTCGATGCTTTATTGAGTTTGGATAGGTTCACCAAATTGTTCATTACTACCTTCAGTGATGCATCTATCGAGGATCCCCAATATTATTTGGATAACTGCCACGAGGTTCTTCAAAACATAGGTACTGTTGAGACCAATAAGGTTGATTTTGCTACATTTCGGTTGTCTGAATGTGCCAAGACTTGGTGGAGGGAATGTTCCTAGCTAGACCAACAGGATCACGAGCCTTGACCTAGGAGTAGTTCGCTCAACTATTTTTGGAGAAGTTTCTCCCAATTACAAAGTGAGAGGTTTGGAGGCAGTTCAAGCATTTCCATCATGGAGCTATGAAAGTCACCCAGTACGAGACCAGATTTACTCATTCAGCCTATTCGTCTCCAGATGGATAGAGAGGCTGGGAGCGGATATCCTTTCAGAAGGCGACCGACATAGCCCGAAGGATTGAGATGGTATTGTCAAAGTGGGGGTGGTCGTAGGGCAGACAAGAGACCCCGTCAGTCAGGTTTATTTAGTGGTGCCTCATCTGGAGGTAGAAATTCGTATGATAGGGGCCAGCCATCTAGGCCTTTCCAGTCAGCCCTCCAGGTTTCTCACGGTGCTTTTCGTAGCCATGGTCCTCAGACTCAGTATTCTGGTCAGTAGTATTTTAGTGCACCACCAACACCTTTTAGTGCTCCACCGCTTCAAAGTTTATAGGGTCATCAGCCCCAGCAGCCGAGAGCTTGTTTTACTTGTGGTGACACAAGGCACATTGCTAGGTATTGCACTCCCGCGCCAGGTGGCTCTCATCATCAAAGTTCTCGTGCCATGGTTTAGGCAATAGGTGTTCCACTGCTCGCCCAGCCAGCTAGAGGTGGGAGTAGAGGTGCCAGAGGTAGAGGTAGAGGTCATAGAGGTAGAGCTCAGACTGCCAGAGGTGGAGGATAGCCAGCAGCAGGCCGTCCCAAAGAGGTAGATTAGAGTGGTGGGGCCTAACCCTCATGTTATGCTATTCAGGCTAGGCTTGAGGCGGTAGCTTTAGATGCGGTTATGATAGGTACTGTTCTAGTATGTGATAGAGATTCTTTAATGTTTTTTGATCCGGGGTCTACGTATTCATACGTGTCATCCTATTTTGCCTCGTATTTGGTCATTCCTAGTGATGCATTGGGTATTCCTGTCTATGTGTCTACGTCTGTGGGTGATTCTATCGTAGTCGATCGAGTCCATCGTTCATGTGTTGTAGTGATTGGTGGTTTGGAGACTCGTGTAAATTTGTTGCTTTTAGATATGGTCGACTTTGATATTATATTGGGGATGGACTAGTTGTTACCCTATCACACTATCTTGGACTCTCATGCCAAGACTAGAACCTTAACTGTACCGGGTATGCCTCGTTTAGAGTGGAGAAGGACTCATGGTCATTCTTCCCGCAGTTTTATGTCGTATGTGAAGGCTCGGCGTATGGTCGAGAAGGGGTATTTAGCTTATTTAGCCTATGTTCAAGATTCCATTGCTGGGGTTTCCTCTATTGATTTTGTGCCCATTATTTCTGGGTTCCCCAATATTTTTCCTTCTGACCTACCGAGTATGCCGCCCGACAGGGATATTAGCTTTTCCATTGGTGTGGCCTTGAGAACCCATTCCATTTATATCCTGCCATATTGTATGGCCCTCCCGGAGTTGAAGGATCTAAAGGAACAGTTGCAGGATTTGCTTGAGAAGGGTTTCATGAGACCTAGTGTCTCACCTTAGGGTGCGCCGGTGTTATTTTCCAAAACGAAGGATAGGTCAATGAGAATATGTATTCATTACCTCCAACTAAATAAGATAATGATCAAGAATAAGTATCCACTGCCAAGGATTGATGATTTATTTGACAAATTTTAGGGTGCTCGGGTATTTTCAAGTTTGACTTGCAATCTGGAAACAATCTGTTGCGGACTAATGCATCCAATATCCCTAAGCCAGACTTTCGAACACGGTAAGAGCATTACGAGTTCTTGGTTATTTCATTACGGTTGACAAATGCCCCAGCAACTTTCTTGAACTTGATGAACCGAGTGTTCAGGCCTTATTTGGACTCATTTGTGATTGTTTTCATTGATGATATGTGATATACTCTTGCAGCCTGGAGGACCACCTTAAAGGGGTTCTTACGACTTTGAGGGATAGTCTATGCAAAGTTCTCCAAGTGTGAGTTTTGGTTGAGTTCAGTTGCATTTCTGGGTCATTTTGTATTAGCAAAGGGTATTCGAGTGGACCCAAAGAAGATAGAGGTAGTTTTGGCCTAGACCTGCATCAGCCAGAGATTCAGAGTTTCTTGAGATTGGCAGGCTACTATCAACGGTTCGTGGAAGGGTTCTCATCCATTGCACCCTTGATGACCAGATTAACCCAGAACAGTGCCAGTTCAAATAGTCAGATGAGTGTGAGGCGAGCTTTTTGAAGCTCAAGGCAGCTTCGACTACTGCGCCAGTGTTGGTTTTGCCCATAGGTTCAGGGCCTTATACAGTCTACTGTGATGCTTCTCGTATTAGGCTTGGTGCATTGTTGATGCAGGATGGCAAGGTCATTGCTCATGTTCCGAGGAAGTTGAAGATTCCTGAGAAGAACTATCCGGTTCATAATCTAGAGTTGGCAGCCATTGTTCATGCATTGAAGATCTGGAGGCATTATTTATACGGCGTGGCATGTGAGGTGTACACTGATCACAAGAGTCTCCAGTATCCACTCAATAAAAAGAAGTTGAATTTGAGGCAGAGAAGGCGGTTGGAGTTGTTCAAGGATTATGATGTTACTATCTTATATCATCTAGGGAAGGCCATAGTGGTGGCCGGTGCTTTGAGTACGAAATCAGCCAGAGGCCGCTTGCTTAGGATTTTCAGGCTTTGGCTAATTGATTTGTGAGGTTGGATATTTCTGAGCATATTCAAGTGTTAGCTTTCACGGTTGCTCGTTCTTCACTATTGGAGTGTATCCGTGATCGACAGTTTGATGATCCATATTTGAGTGTCCTTAGAGACACGCGGTAGCATGGAGGTGCCAAGCAGGTTACCTTAGGTGATAATGGAACCTTGAGATTACATGGTCAAGTTTTTGTGCCTAATGTGGATGGGTTTCGAGAGTTGATTTTATAGGAGGCCCATAGTTCCCGGTACTCTATTCATCCGGGCGTCACGAAGATGTATTAGGATTTACGGCAGCATTATTGGTTGTGTAGAATGGTGAAGGAAATTGTGGCATATGTGGCGCGATGTTTGAATTGTCAGTAGGCTAAGACTTAGCATTAAGGGTCTGGTAGTTTATTTTAGAGGATTGAGCTTCCCGAGTGGAAATGAGAGCGGATCACTATGGACTTTGTTACTAGACTTGCATTGACTCGGAAGAAGTTCGATGAAGTTTGGGTCATTATTGATAGGCTGACCAAGTTAGCACATTTAATGAGAGCGGGTTGCACGCCTGCAATGAGATTAGTATTGAAAGTGAAAGTTGGTTTATCTATTCTTATCTGTGTTAGTAGCTTAATGGTTGATTTAATTATCAATTCTTGAGGATTCTTTTTATTTTGCTATCCCAAAGCATGTTTCCCCTCCCCAGTTTTACCTATTTATTTCATGTTATTCCTTTCTCTATATATTATATAACTGCACAAGTTTAACTAGAGTCTGGTCCTAGCCTCGTCACTACCTCACCGGGGTTAGCCTAGACACTTATCAGCACCTGGGGTTGGTTGTGCAGATGCTACACTCTTCACTTTTGTTCAGATACCATAGAAACTTGTGAGCAACAATACTAGCATGGGAGTCGGCCTTGAGTGGAGCAAGATATCGAGGTAGCCTTGCAGACGTCTGCAGGCCCTAAGCCTCCTCTATGTTTCTTTTCATTTTGTTATCTCATGTATTCTGAGACAAACAATGTTATATTTATTTCAAATGGTTGTAATTAGTACTCTTAGTAGTCCTTGGGTAACGTGACACACTTATTGGGTAGAGATGTATGAAAAATTTTGCATTTTTGTTCAATTTATTTAATTTAAGTCTTCCGCTTTATGTTCATGTTTTTGCTATCATTAACTAATACGATACGTGTTATAATTGATAAAAAAAAATTTAAGATAAAAGTGTTGGAAGCTTATGAAAGTGCCTTGCCTATCTTCTATGAGTAGGCGCCATCAGGACTCCCGAGGGTGGGAAATTTTGTGTCGTGACAAAAGGATAGGGTTGGAGTTTTATTGTTAAAGGACTCAACTTTGATGGAAGATCAACAATTGACTCTCAATCACACTCTAATTACTAACTCATTAAATAACTGTGATTGCTCTCTTTGATAGGATTGCACAAACGCAAAAGTGCAACTAAATTGAGAGCAAAAAGGAGAGGCAATTTTTCGAGCAATTTATGTGAGATTTGAGTGTGCATTCCTGAAGCTACTTGAACAAGATAGAAGAGCCAATTCCATTATATTTATTCTTATTCTAGTTCAATTGTAGTTGGCTGTTGAAACTGTACCTTTAGAGTTAACTTGAAAGTGTCGCAACAGTTGAGGTTGTGTGCCACATTGGGATTAGAATTAATCCTTAGGTTTACAAAGAGTTTTTATAAATGCTATGAACTCTGGGATATAGTCACAGTTGGTCCTTTACCAGTAACAAAGAAGAATAAGAAAGGTGCGGATATGCAAAAGAGAACGACAGACTACACTGCTAAAGGTCTGAAGAAGTGGGAGAAAAATGCTAAGGCCAAGAAATGGCTTGTATGCGGACTAGGTCCACATGAATATAATAGGATGCAAAGCTAATATACTAATAAGGAGATATGGGACACTTTTCAAGTGGCTCATGAAATAACACCTCAAGTGAAAGATCTAGAGGAACACTGTTGCATTCTCAATATGAGAATATTACTATGAAGGAAGGAGAAACTATCCAAGAGATGTATACTAGGTTCACTACAATGACAAATGAACTTTAAGTCTGTTGGAAAGATTATTCTTGAAGAAGACAAGGTTGAAAAAATCCTAACAGGGGTTCTGCCAGTCTCATGGGAAAGCAAAATCACTGCCATTTAGGAATCCAAGAATATGGCTACTCTTAGATTGGATGACTGACTTGAAATCTTACTGCTTATGAAATGAGAAGGCAAACCATGAATATGGATACACCCAAGAAGGAGAGAAGCCTAATTTTATGAATTGCTGAAGGTTTAGATCTGGAAGATGATGACATGGCCATGATCACTAGAGATTTCAAAAAATTCCTGATGAGAGAAAAGGGTTCTTCAAGAGGTAAAACCTTCGACAAATCAAGAGCTCCTGAGAAACAAACCAATGAGGGTTGGTACAGGTGTGTTAAGACTAATCACACGATCAAGAATTGCCCTCAATGGGAAATTGAATGGAAGAAAGAAAGGGCTGAACCAAAGAGAAGAAAGAAGGAACAAGTTCAACCAAAAAGGAACAAAGGTTCAACCAATGCTATGGTTGCGTCTTGGGGAGAAACCTCAGATGAAGAGTTAGAAGATTAAGCTGAAGAAGAGCAAGCACTGATGGCCATCGGAGAATCAGATGATGAATAAGAGGTAAGTATTTTTCATCTCAAAGACAAGATTAAATTTTTGTCTAAAGAAAGGTTGGATGAGCTATTACTAGACTTCATTGATGAGTCTGAAATAATTAACAATGAGAAAAAAAGTCTTGTCTAGGGAATGTGTGATCCTAAAAGAAAAATGCAAAAGTATAGATTCTAGGGCTAATAAGAGTGATAACACAAATACAGAGTTGAAGAATTAGGTTCTTGAACTTGATAACAATGTCCTAGAACTTAGGTTTGAAAATTTAAAACTGAAACTAGGAACATGAAAGAAGAAAGCTGATCACACGTATCTCACTCTAGAAGAAAATATGGGAAAAATGAAAGAAGAATTGTATAAGAAAGATGAATTCATCAAAGTCCTAAAGTAAGATGTAGGAAAGGTGAAACATAAACTAGACAGAACTTGCAAGTGGAACAAGGCTTCTGATGCACTATCTTGGCTGCAAGAGCATCACAGTAGCAACAAAAGAGGACTTGGCTATGAGAATCTAGCTCCAAAATTGGACCCTAATAGCAAGTACCTCACACTTCCTGAAAATAAAATCTGCACACACTGTGGCAAGACTGGCCATTAAAAAAATAAATTTAATGCAAAAGAAAAGTCCAGTCAAAGGAACAAAGCTTTTGTTCAGAAGAAACACAAGCTACCTGGGTGGGCAAGAATGAATCTGATTTATTATTTTGCTTATTGAAAGGGACCCAAACTAGTTTGGGTTCCTAAGACTAACCCCTGATTTCCTTTTATAGGTCCAAGTGAAAGGGAGGAGCCGAATATGGTATATGGATAGTGGCTTCTCAAAACATATGACTGGGAACAAGGACCGGTTCTTTTTACTTGAGGACCTAAAGGGAGGTAATGTCTCCTTCTGTGATAGAAAGAAAGGTGAGATCGTTGGGGTTGCAAAGGTAGTTACGACAAACTCTCATTCCATTGAGAATGTCTACTTGATAGATGACCTGAAATATAACCTAATAAGTGTGTCACAGCTGTATGATAAAGGTAACCTTGTAGCTTTCACCTCTACCAAATGCTTTGTGATTAACCTTACCACTGACAAAAATTTTTTATCAGGAAAAACGAGTTAACGATATTTACATTGTAGATTTGTCTAGTCTTTCAGAAATGAACTACTTGCTTAAGTGTGTTGGTTAATGATCCCCTTCCGTGGCACAAAATACTTGGTCATGCCATTCTAAATCATCTAAACAAATTAGTCTCCAAGGATTTGGTGATCGGGTTACTCAACATCAAGTTCAAGGAAGACAATGTTTGGGAGGAATGTGCAAGGGGGAAGCAGGTAAGATCATCCTTCAAAACCAAGAAAATGGTAAGTACGTCGAAGACGTTGGAATTGGTTCATATGGATCTTTGTTGTCCAATGAGAACCATTAGCAGAGGTGGAAAGAAATATGTAATGGTACTTGTTGATGATTATTATATATGTACCTGGGTACTATTTCCAACCTCCAAAGATGAAACATTAGATATGTTTACTGCTTTTGTTAGAAAGACTTAGAAATAATTAGGAAATAAAGTTGCATCCATTAGGTCTGATCATGGAACACAATTTGCAAATGCAAAGTTTGCTGAATACTGTGATGAAAATGGTGTTGATCATAACTTCTCTTCCCCTAGGACTCCTCGGCAAAATGGAGTAGTTGAAAGAAAGATTATGACTCTTGAGGATATGGCAAGGACCATGCTTCTTTCTTGTAAATTACCCCACACCTTCTTTGCGAAGGCTGTCAACACTACATGCTACATTATAAATAGATGCATGAGTAGACCTCTTGTAGAGAAAACTCCCTATGAGTTACTTAAAAGGGAAAAAACCAAACATATCTCATCTTAGGGCATTTGGTTGCTAGTGCTATGTGCACAATAATGGAAAAGACTCCCTAGGTAAGTTTGATACTAGAAGTGATGAGGGAGTTTTCTTAGGATATTCTTCACATAGAAAAGCGTATAAAGTATTTAATAGAAGAACTCAATGTGTAGAGGAAGGTGTACATGTTGTATTTGATGAAACTAACATTCTTTTTTAGAGACAGGAATATGAAGATGAAGCCATTGGACTAGTAAAGGAATTGACTGAATCCCCAGCACAAGTGAAAGTGGCATTAATAGAAGGAACATGTGATGGAAAGGTCCTTTTATTAAGGGCAACTTGACAGGGGGAACTAATCAAAGAGAAATTGAATCAAACCCCCAAGAGGAATCTGTTCATGAACCTGTTCCTCGGCAACACATCATGGGAGAGACATCTAGAAGAATCAAGTTATTGTGAAACCTCACAAGTATAAACGTTCTCATCCCATTGAAAACATTATCACTAATCCAACATCCGGAGTCAAAACTAGATCACAACTGAAGAATCAGTGCGCTTTTGATGTTTTCCTATCTCTTATTGATCCTAAAAATGTTGATGAAGCTTGCGGGATGCAGATTAGGTGAATGGAATGCAGGATAAACTCAACCAATTTGAAAAAATTAAAGTTTGGCATCTAGTTCCAAGACCCAAGGACAGATCAATTATTGGCACAAAATAGGTCTTCAGGAACAAACTTGATGAAGATGGAAAAGTTACAAGAAACAAGGCAAGGATGGTTGTTCAAGGCTACAACCAAGAGGAGGGCATTGACTATGATGAAATATTTGCTGCAGTTTCAACACTAGAAGTAATCAGACTCCTGATAGCCTTTGCAGCACACATCGAATTCACTCTCCATTAGATGGATGTCAAAAGTGTCGTCCTGAATGGCTACCTAAAGAAGAAGTGTTTGTGAAACAACCCCCAGGGTTTGAAAGCAAGGAATGTCTTGAGCATGTGTACAAGTTAGTCAAGGCTCTATATGGGCTGAAAAAGTCCCCAAGATCTTGGTATGAACATCTATCTAAATTCCTATTGGAGCATAGTTACAAAAGAGATAAAATTGACAGTACCTTGTTCTTAAGGGAAAAAGGTAAAGACCTTCTTGTTGTGCAAATATATGTTGATGACGTAATATTTTGGGCCACTACTGATAAGTTGAGTAAGGACATTGCAAAACTAATGAGGAGTGAGTTTGAAATCAGCATGATGAGTGAGGTTAACTTCTTCTTAGGCTTGCAGATCAAACGATGTCCAAATGGAACCATGATCCATAAGCAGAAGTATAAAAAAGAATTAATTTAAAAGTTTAAAATAGAGGATTCTAAAGAAATAGACACACTTATTGTAACTACCACTAAATTAGATGTTGATGAACCGGGTTCATCAATTGATCAAAAGTTGTATAGAGGTATGATTGGTTCACTTTTGTATCTTACAGCTAGCAAACCTGACATTGTTTTCAGTGTAGTACTTTGTGCTGGATTTTGAGGCAAATCCAAAAAAGTCTCAAATATGACTATTGTCAAGAGAATACTAAGATATCAGAAAGGCACAATTGATTTGTGTCTTTGTTATCCCAAAGGTAGTAATTTCAATTTAATAGGATATGCTGATGCTAATTATGTAGGCTTCCTAGTGGATAGGAAGAGCACCTCAGTATGGCACACTTCCTTGGATCATGTCTTGTGTCATGGGATACAAAAAAGCAAAATTCAGTAGCTCTATCTACTGCTGAAGCTGAGTATGTTGTTGCTGCTTCTCGTGCTCAATTACTACGAATTAAATAATAGCTGGTATATTTTGGAATTGAAGTGGGACGCATTCTAATATTCTGTGATAACACTAGTTCTATAAGTATGAGAAAGAACCATGTTCATCATAAAAGAACCAAGCACATAGATGTTAGACACCACTTCTTAAGAGATAACTTTGAGAAAAGGATTGATTTCAATAGAATTTTGTGCTACTGATAAACAAATAGCTAGTAAGAAAACTTTGAAACGAATAAGTTGGCATTAGGGATGATTAAGATCACCTAAAAGGTCCAGTTCAGAATGCACAATGAAAAAAAAGGGAAGAATGGGAAAAATTGTTTTATTTTTGTTAGGAGTTCTAACTTTGTGTAAATGTATAGATCAGGTCTTACTCAGTTTCATACTTTAATTAGTATACTCCTGTGATATGTGTATATATAACTCAATGATCACTTAAAAGTTTTTTCTATTATAACATTTGAGGCATGTTCAATAGACTTCTACTTGAAGAAACTGGTTCATCAGTATATACTCATGAGAAAGTTCATGTATATTTTCTATATTTTGCATAAATAGAAAGACTAATTATCCAATCATGAGCAGAAGTCCTACTTTCATCAAACTCCTAAAAATTCTATCCGTTGAGAATAGAAGCAGTTCTGTTCTCCTAAACCTCTAAAAACGAGATTTTTTCCTAAAATCTAGCGATGCCTAATAATCATTAGAGAGACCGGAATTCTACTTTGATTAGACTCCTGAAAAAGTTGTCGTTACCTCAATTAATTATAATAATCTATAAATACTCACCATGTCCTTCTTCATTATTTCATAATCGTCAAAAACCTTTCTCCAGTTCTAATCACCTCTTTTCTCTAAAAAATTCCCAAATCTTCTGCAGAAATAATTCACCATGACTAACCCCCAAGATAATCCAGACACTCCTCCACAAGTATTCCTTTATAATACGTCTTCATCTACTCCTCCTAGTGTTTCTCCAAAACCTAGGTTTCGTAGATAGAAAATGATGACTAGAAAAATTATGGCTTCTAGGTCTCTAAGAAAAGCCATAAATGAGAAATTGAGGGCTGGCTAGAAAAAGGCAAGTCCTTCTCTAGAATCTGACTCCAACTCTGAGTTTGAAGCCCTTATTTCTGCCAACGAAGGTGAAGAATATGGGTCTTCTGACACTGACAAAAATCAAGAAACCACTGGTGAGATAAATACTTGTTTGGTATTTTCTGATGTGGTTGAAAATGTATATAATAGGTTTGTTTTGGTTGAGTCTGTGAAAGATGTAAAGGGGGCTGAGTCAAGTAGGAGGGGAGGTAAAAAGAAAGAAAAGATTCTTGCTATCTCTGGAGGTATTGAAGAGAGTGGCAACAATTAAGGGGGAAGTGGTTCTGGGGAGGCTGCTGAAGGGCTTGTTCATTTGAGCAAGTAATAAGATGAACCTGGTTAATCTATTGAGGAAACTCTAGCTAACATTCTGAAAAAGGTTGGAGAAAGTTATGATCAAAAGGCTCCAACTGCTTCCAAGTCAACAAAGAAAAGCGAAGTATCATCTCCAAATCCTATTGTCCCTTCAGTACCAAAGGGAAGAGCTACTAGAAGCAGGGTCGAACAAAGTGAAGTAGTGTTACAATAAAGGTTGTGGAAAGTTTTGAGGCTGTAGAAGAAGAAGAGGAGGATATGGAAATGGTCCATCAACAAAGAGAAACAACTGTGAAGGCTGCAACACCCGAACCAAAAAGATCCAAGACTTTGTGAGCACGTGATTTTTTCCCTACATGAAAATAATTCCTAAAAATGGACCAAAATAATTTTCAATGATTTTTAGGTGTTTTTATTTATTTAGTTGCATTACATCAAGAAAGATAAACAATTGTGAAATCTCCTACACCCGAACCAAAAAGATCCAAGACTTTGTGAGCACGTGATTTTTTCCCTACATGAAAATAACTCCAAAAAATAGACCAAAATAATTTTCATTGTTTTTTAGGTGTTTTTCTTTATTTAGTTGCATTCCATACAATTTTTAATGTTTTTAAAAAATCGTAGAAAAGCCATAAAAAGTGTCACATTTTAATTTATGCCACCTTAGATTCAATATGCATTTAGGAATAAATTACATTGAGTTAATTGTATTATTAATAAAAAATAACAAAAAAATGATGATTTTTACATAGTTAGGTAATTAGCTTAATTTTAGAATTTTAATTTATTTAGGAATTTAGTTTAGGATTTTTTAATTAATTAAAACAAAAAATAGGAAAACAAAAGAGAAGGGGAATTGAAAAGGCTTGATATTAAATTCAATTTGGGCCAAATTAGGGCTGAGCCCAAATATAAACCCAAATCATCCCATACCCAACTCCAAAGTGGGTCGCCCCGACCAGATCCAACACCCAAAAATTATTTTCCCACCTAAAAACCTAAATGCCTAAGTCTTGAAGAGGATAGACAATACACGCACGATATAGAGATATAACAGAGGAGAGGTTGCGCTTCACTAAAAAAATCCCACCCGCTGTGACTTCACCTCATGCACTTCTTCTTCAACCAAAAGACCCTACCATTGGTTCATCTTCTCCAAAACTCAACAGACTAAAAGCCATCGGAAACCTCCATCTCCTAACAAACAAGCAAAAAACTCCAAAACGCAATTTATGCAAGCCTCCTGCACATTGTCTTCTTAAAAATGAAGCAGCAGCCATGAGAGAACACTGATCCTAGCCATAAAATAGAAACCCTCACGCCTCTTCTCCTTCCTAAGCAGTCGCTGAACACCATAACAAACAGACACGAGAGACCTAGGAGCCTAACATGCCATCGACGACCAAAAACGACCTCCCGTTCTGCTTTCGTCTTCAAGTTCTAAACACAAGACCCAAAATCGATAGCTTCTTCTTAATAGAGACCTAGAACCAAAGCTCGATCCCAACCATTTACATGGAATTTTGGAACCTCCTAGTTAACTTAAACAAGAAGCTTCCTCCGCTAGGAGCTTGTGATCTGAAACCATTTCCTCAGCCGCTGAATGACTCTTTAAGTTCGAGTTCTTTCAACAAAGATCGGGTTTACCTGGAATTTGAGGTCTGTTTGAGGTCGCTGGAAAGGTCTGGCTTGAGTTCCGGCGAGTTTGAGGCTGTTGTCATTCACTGGTTTCCTTGTCGAGGTCTGTTTGTTGGTTCCATTGTCAATTCAAAATACGATAGCTTCTTTGATCCAATTCCTGTGTTGGACGTCGTCTTTTTCATTATAATTCCGATTGACGCATTACCATTATACAGGTACAGTTCTTGCTTATAAGAATAATGATAACAATAACTCTATTTTGATTATTCCTACCGTGTTTGTCGGTGATCTAGCTCATGTTATTGCTTTGTCAGGTAAATGTTTATGTATCTTGGAAGTTTTCTATGGGTCCACTAACTTTTTAAATTATGAATAAATATAAGTTCTCTTTTCATATTGTTACTGAAAATATTAACTTTGTTCAAGGTGTGAAACAGATGATCGAAAGGGTATAGGACACTTTGTTTATGTGAAAAGTAGTGCTAAATGCAGCAGCAATCTGATAATGAGAAAGATATTTTTTGTCTAATTTTGAAAATTTTGGTTCTGTCATTAATTTGGGTACGCATTTATGTCACCAAAATCTACATTCAAACGATATTAAAATATGTCAAAACCATGGGTGCATTTATGTTTACATTGTTCAAGATATGTATTAGTAATATTGCAATTTTCTTAAAAATTAAAAAAAAGCCATTTAAAAGGGATAAATGCACATAGTCTTAACATGTATTAAAATCAGATTATTAGTTGAATATAATAGTAAAGCGACCGTACTAGAACCACTGAACTTGGGAGTGCCTTACACCTAGGTTAACAGAATTCCTTACTCGGATTTCTGGTTCACAAATTATAATAACAGAGTCAAACCTTCCTCGATTTGGGATTTAAACCGGTGACCTGTGATACCATTAATTATTCCAAGTGGCGACTCTGAAATCTTTTATATTATTGAATCTCGTTTAGATTCTCCTTTAATTAGGAAAACTCCCTTATCTACGCTCTTCGTCGGGGTTGTAGTGCCAAAAGGAGGTGTGACAGCTCTGGTGACTCTGCTGGGGAGAAATCCAGAATCTCTGGTTTAGGGTTCACGAATTGGAGCTTAGAATAATTGTTGTATTTGGCTTTGTTTATTATCCTTTTTTTTTACATGTTGACTTAATGTGCAAAATGACGCTTTTACTACTTTAATATTATTTGAACTGTACATATAAACTGTTACGAAACCCTTCTCTTCTTATCTTCGGGGATGGGCTCGCTGGTCGAGAATATCTATTCTGTTAGTGTCATACCTTGAAATAAGAAAGAGGCTCGAACAAGTTACTAAGTCGGATGATCTTTCGGGTCCCCGGTACGTAGCTCGCTCCTCGACTAGAGTTGTCCGCTCCGGTACACAGTCTAGAACAAATACCCAGGTTCTGAGTCTACTATAACCAAGCCTCATGCGGGATCCCTAGTAGGAATACTTGTTTGCATCACGTGCATTTGACATAGGGGACTCAACACATGGGTTGGATCCGTCTAGGATAGGTGTACCCAAATTAAAAGACCATACTGATGCATTTTCTATGCCACATGTTGCATGTTTTCAAGAGTGAAAGGATCATTTGGCGGACCAATGATAGCTGAGGGTAAATGAAAAAAAACGAAAAAAATGAAAGGAAAAAAGAAGGTGAAGTGTGAAAATAAAGCAAGAAGGATCTAGTTACGTTTTTGTTATATTTTTATTAAAAAAGATAGATAAAGGATATATGAAAATTTCAAAAAATATTTGCACTTTTTCATCATTCCTGAAAATCAAAAAGAAAAAAGAAAAAAAATCCAAAAAGAGTTTACATGTTTCATCATTTCTCAAAAAAAAGAGACAAAAGAAAATATGTTCTTTAAAAAATTAGATGTTTTTTTTTTCTTCGTATTCAATTTTTCCGAACTACACAAACCTGATTCTAGTGTTTCGGGGCATGATACGTATGCAAACCACATCGGGCCCGATCCTAGTAAATATTAGGTTCTTGGATTTGCGTGGTCATAGCCAAATTTTGCACTTCTAGCCACTTTTAGCCACATAGGTTAGTTTTCGAATTCAGAAGCTGCTTGTTGGAAATTGTGTGACTTGAGTTGTGTCAATGGACTCTACTATTGAAATTCTTAGAGTTCAAGTTGGAATTCTCTTGTAAAACTTCTTTTATGCTGACGAAAGTTCTGTCGAGATCAGTCTTTGTTTGTTGGTAAATTTAATTCAATCTATAAATTGTTCGTAGGCCAATGTTTGAAAGAAAAACCTGCATTGAACACCAATTATCTTTGTGCTTAGACTGAGGAGTTCTGAAGCTTGTCTTGTTGAAGTTTGCCACTATTTGTGAAGATTTTGGAGTAAATTGATAGCTGAAATTCTCCTAGTTTGAACTTGTTACCACTGGTTTCTAATAAATGTTGTTATTGTTGAGCTTAATATAGGGGATTCTGTGGGACTAGAGACTGAGCATGCTTGAATTATGATTTGGTTGAACATACAGTAAGCTAAATATGTCATAAATTTATGTTAGTTGAGATTGTGCTTGAGTTCATCAGTGATAGACGAAATCTGGTTTTTACTTCTAAAAAAGGGTTCTCCTTGTTGAATTGAGTGCTATTGTTACATAAGCTATTGTCCAGTTGGTTAGAATTTGCTGATAGATGTTGAAGGTTTGCGGGCAATAATTTGTTGTTAGATTCCTGTTGCTGCCAAAGATTTCGTGCTTGATGCCCATAGTTCTGTATTGTTCTGTTTCATCTCCACAGTGTATTATCCTCTAATGACTTTCTTCTTAGCTCTGACAGTACAATTAAGGGGATTGTAATGTATTGACGCAGATTATTTTTCTACTTGGAGTGATTTGATCTTTTAGTTCTTGTATTCTTTTACGTTGCAACACGTCTGGAGTTAGTTGTTCTGGCATTCAAGTTCTCAAAGTGGATGCAAAATGGGCTCTTATACAAGTATCATTATATGTGTTTTTTTAGCATGTTTTAGTTGTAAATGTTGATCTCTACAAGGTTGATCTTTTCCTAAGCAGCTAAAAATTGAGAAGAACAGGATAATGGTGAACATCTATATATATACTGTGCTAAGTTTTTCATTTATCAACAACATATTTTGCCTCAAAGTACGCATTGCTTCGGTTAAGCTTCAGTTTATATGCCAATAATACACTATTGAATTTCAAGTTTTGAGTTTTTTTTATTAAAGCAGATCCTGCACTATTCAGCTGTACTTTGTGATTATTCTGACTCAATATTGTTTTGATTCAAATACTTTGTTTCTACTGTTGAGGTCGTCATTCTGAGCTGAAAATTCATGTGCCTACTGCTGGTGAATTTACTACTCGAGGTGTTCCTGAAGTTCTGAGTTTTGAAAAGCAATGGAATAGCGAACCTGTCATCTTGTTTGAATGTTAGAATTTTGCATTTAAATGAAATCTGTTGATGTAATAAAAGTTCCCTAAGCATTATTTATTTTTTTCTACAATATTTTGTGAACCTGAAATTGGATGTGGACATTAGAGCTTGTTTGAAGAATTTTGAACTCAAATAAGAGTGTTTTGGACTGCTATTGAAAGTTGTTGAAACTACCTTGAACATCTTCACTTTTTTGCATCACTTGTCCATGAGTGCAAGCTGATTTTTCTGCACAATTGAATTCAGTTGATTACAAATGTTTAGGTGATTTAGTTAACATGGAATTACAAGCTGAAAATATTGCTTAGTGCACTAAAATTTCAGTTTGCTTTCTGCTGCAAATTGTCTACAGTAATTCTGCCAGGTTGAGCAATTATTTGCAGTTATTTTTTATCGTATATTTTGGATTGTCATGCACTTTTTAGCATTTAAATATATTTATTAACTTTCATCTCGATATTTTAGTCTTTATTTCACTTTGTTGTTGGGTTATTTAACAAAATTTTAAAAAAACTACAAAAAGAGTTACATTTTTAGAGTTTTAATTTTATATTCACGTACGAATAAAGTATAGTTTCCAAGAATATAGTTTTATCTAGCATAGTGTTTTTTTTCGTTGTAGGCTTTAGGAAATACCTAGTAAAAGTAATAGTTAATTCTTTTAATATAGTTACTATATTTTTCTGTCTGATTTTTGCTATTTTAATTTAGTAGTTTTTAATTTTTAATTTTTGTTACTTTGGATTATCCTTTAAACAAATTAAAAGATGATGAAAAGAAGAAGAGAAAGCAGATAGTAAAGAATGAAATGAAAAAGATTTTTTTTGGATTACTACTTTTTTGGGTGATTTGTTAAGGTTTGCAAATATTTATGGAAACCGCTTAAAGTTTATTGAGGCTACAAATTTGTTTGTTTGAATTACCATTGCTTCAGTTGTTCAAGAGTTGTTGTTTCATCTAGAGGATTTGAGCGCAACAACTCCCCGCGGCTACATATTCAGCCTCGGTTGTGGACAACGCAACACTTACTTGTTTCTTGTTAAACCAAGAAACGAGAGAGCTACCGAGCAAATGGCAAGTGCCACTAGTGCTCTTGCGGTCCAATTTGCATCCAGCAAAATCGGAGTCGGAATAGCCAACGAGTTGGCATGAAGAACCTTTGGGGTACCATAGACCCACATTTGTAGTACCAACAAGGTACTTCAAAATCCGTTTTACCGCAGTAAGGTGAGACTCCTTCGGACACGATTGATAACGGGCGCATAAGCACACGCTAAACATGATGTCCGGACGACTAGCAGTAAGATAGAGAAGAGAGCCAATCATACCTCGATACTTCTTAGTGTCGACTTCCTTACCTTTCTCATCTTTGTCTAGATGATCGGATGTGCTCATGGGAGTCGCCATTGCTTTTGCATTGTTCATTTCAAATCGTTTCAGCAATTCTTTGCAATATTTGGCTTGGCAAATAAACGTACCTTCTTTCATTTGCTTTACTTGTAATCCCAAAAAGAATGTTAACTCACCCATCATAGACATCTCAAATTCGCTTGTCATTAAATCGGAAAATTCCTTGCATAAGACATTGTTAGTAGCACCAAATATGATATCATCCACATATATTTGAACTAATAAAATATCATTGTTTTTATGCTTAACAAACAGGGTGGTGTCAACTTTCCCCCTATTGAAATCATTTTCCAATAGAAATTTACTCAATCTTTCATACCAAGCTCGGGGAGCTTGTTTTAAACCATAGAGAGCCTTTTTGAGTTTGAAAACATGATCGGGAGATTTAAAATCTTCAAAACCGGGGGGTTGTTCAACATAAACTTCTTCTTGTATAACACCATTTAGAAAAGCACTTTTCACATCCATTTGATATAAATTGAAATTCATAGAAGAGGCAAAAGCGAGCAATAGACGAATAGCTTCTAATCTAGCTACGGGAGCATATGTTTCTTCATAGTCAATACCCTCTTCTTGATTATAGCCTTTTGCTACAAGCCTAGCTTTGTTTCTTGTGATTACACCATTTTCATCTAGTTTGTTTCGAAAGACCGATTTCGTACCAATTATGGTATGATTTTCGGGTCTTGGCACCAAATCCCAAACGTCATTCCGTTTGAATTGGTTAAGCTCCTCTTGTATTGCCAAGGTCAAAAATTCATCCCCAATTGCTTCGGAGATGGTTGTTGGTTCAATTTGAGACACAAAAGCAGTATCTCCTAAGGTATTCTTAAGGGAGTTTCGGGTACTTACCTTTTCTCCGACGTCGCCAATTTCCTGTTCGAGAGGGTGATCTTTGATTGTCCTCCACTCGTTAGGTGTTTTCGTTTCATTCTCCAATTGTGGCGCTTCCTCCGTTGGTTGTTCCAAGATTTCATCTTTATTTTCCTTAGGCGTTTCCTCTTGTATTTTGTCTTTCAAGCTATCTAAAATACCTGTAAGATCAAAACCGGAATCCTTTCTCGCCAAGCGAGCATTATTTTCGGCAAATACAACATGAGGGGATTCCTCCACAGTTTCGGTTCTTTTATTAAAAACCCTATATGCTTTGCTACGTGAAGAATAACCAATGAAAATTCCCTCATCGGACTTAGCATCAAATTTTCCCAATTGATCTTTCCCATTGTTATGAATAAAAACTTTACAACCGAATACTCTAAAATGGGAGATATTTGGTTTCCTTCCCTTGTAGAGTTCATACGGGGTCTTCATGAGTATTGGCCTTATGACTACTCTATTTAAGATGTAGCATGCGGTACTCACGGCATCCGCCCAAAAATGTTTGGGAATCTTAGCCTCTTCGAGCATGGTTCTAGCCAACTCTTCGAGGCACCTATTTTTCCTTTCCACCACCCCATTTTGTTGTGGTGTTCGTGGAGCGGAAAAGGTATGCTCGATGTCGAGTTCGTTACAAAAATTCGCAAAGAGATTGTGATCAAACTCTCCCCCATGATCACTTCTAATTGAAGTGACGGTTGTCTCCTTTTCGTTTTGAACACGTTTAAGGAAATATTTAAAATTCTGAAAAGCATCACTTTTATGGGCAAGAAATAAAGTCCAAGTAAATCTAGAATAATCATCAACAATCACAAAAGCATAACGATTTCTTCCTAGACTTTCAATGCGAGATGGTCCAAATAAATCCATTTGAAGCAATTTCAATGGTCTAGTAGTTGAAACAATGTTTTTCGATTTGAAAGATGCTTTTGTTTGCTTCCCTTTTTGACAAGAATCACAAATAGAGCCGTTTTCAAATTTCAAATTTGGAAGACCAACAACTAAATTTTGTGAAATCAATTTTTTCAAAAGATGCATGTTTATATGTGCTACTCTACGATGCCATAGCCAAGTATCATCCTCTTTGCTCATAAGGCAATCCACATATTCGGGTGAGGAATTAGCAAGATCAACCATATAAATATTATCCACTCTAAAACCACGAAGGATAATTTTGAAATCACTACGTCTAAATACTAAGCATTCATCCGAATCAAATAAGGCAAGATTTCCCTTGTCACATAGTTGACTTATGCTCAAGAGATTATGCTTTAAACCTTTAACAAGTAATATATGCTTAATAGAAGAATTTTCATCCTTACCGACCGATCCGATGCCGATAATCTTTCCTTTATTGTTGTCACCAAAAATAACACTTCCTCCTTCTTTGTGTTCTAGTTGAAGGAATTTGGATTCGTCTCCCGTCATGTGCTTGGAGCATCCACTATCAAGGTACCATAGTACACTTGATCCCTTCAAACACACCTACAAAACAAATCAATGCATTTTAGGTACCCATGCCATTTTGGGTCCTTGAGGTTTAGGCATATTATAATGATGCGATTGAGTGATATGTCTATGTCGTGTAAAGTATGCAGGAGCAATATGACCAATGCGTCTACAATAATGACAAGTCACGTTGGGGTTATGCATCCTTCTAGGTTCATAGTAACTTGATGGACGAAAATGAATTACTCTATTTTCATTATGACTATTGCGCATTTCATGAGAACCATTTCTCCTACTATTAGTTCTAAAATGAGCAGCATTTCTAGAGTAATGGTCATGTCTAGATGTTCTAAAAGATTCAAAACTCCTTCTAGTGTTTGGCCTAGAATATGCATCATTTCTAGGGTAGTCATTTCTAGGTGGTAAGTCATTTCTAGGTCTTCTAAAATGTTCAACATTTGGTCTAGCATGCATATTTGTTCTAGGATTGCTATTTCTACGATAAGCATTTGTTTTATTAATCCTAGGTTGAGCCTTAGGTGGTTGGGGTTTGGCGTCAACCTTTTCTTTAGGCTCATTCTTAACGCCTATGCCATGCTTGGTTGATTTCAAATTAACAAGGACCTTATTCAAATTTTTGTGGGAAGAATTAAACTTATCTAAGGTACCTTTAAGTCTATCTACCTCATTTTCGAGATGCATGCAAGAAGAACAATTTTTAATAGAACTTTCGGTCTTGTCGGCGCTTCTTTTTCCGAAAAACTTGTTTTCCTCTTTCAGCTTCTCATTTTCTAAAACCAGTTTTTCTAAATCCTTTTCTTTCAAAGAAAGCTGTTTTTGAAAATCTTTTTCTTTTAGAGAAGCATTTTCTTTTATGCTCTTGACAGTTTTTGAAGCCTTAATAAATTCAGTATATAGCTCATCAAAAGCAGTTCGCATTTCTTCAAGAGTAAAGAAGTTTTTAGAAGAGATTTGACATACCTCATCTTGCTTGTTTTCTTGCGCCATAAGACAAAGGTTTGCGGCTTCGTCTTCTTCTTCTTCGCTTGACTCATCTCCGGAGTCTCCTCCCCAAGAAATGTATGCACGTTGCTTCTTAAAAGGTTTCTTCTCCTTTTTGATATTTGGGCAATTTGATTTGATGTGCCCGGTTTCACCGCATTCATAGCACTTTATTTGCTCGCCTTGCTTTTTGCCCTTTCGTTCATACTCCTTTCGCATGAACTTTTGAAATCTTTTGATAACGAGTCCAAACTCGTTGTCTCTGTCCTCATCAACTTGAGGTTGGCTTGTGCTTGCCTTAAGCGCTATTCTTTGCCTCCTTTGATCATCAACAAGAGGGTTAAGTATAGTAGACTCATAAGTCTTAAGGTTACCTCTTAATGCGTCGATGGTGACATTTGAGATGCCAATGGATTCTTGGATTGCGTCGGCCTTTGATCGCCATGCCGGAGTGAGACTTCTAAGAATTTTTCGAACAAGTTCTCTATCCGTGAATGTATTCTTGAGAGCATGTAGATCATTTACGATTATTGAAAATCGTTCAAACATTTCATCCACCTTTTCACCTTCCTTCATGTGAAATAATTCATAAGCATGGGTTAGGAAATCAATTTTGGCTTCCCTTACCTGGTCCGTACATTCGTACGTAATTTCCAGCTTGTCCCACATTTCCTTCGCCGTTGTGCAACACGATATTTTCCTGTAATCGTCAGCATTTACAGCACAATATAGTAAATTAATTGCTTTAGCATTATTTTGCACCTTTCAGATATCATCCGTGTCATATTCTTCTTTGGACTTGGGAACCCATTTGTTTTCAACCTTTTTGGTTGGAATTTGATTTCCCTTTGTTATCACCTTCCAAAGAAGAAAATTGTTTGCTTGAACGAAGATTTTCATCCTCTCCTTCCAGTACGTATAGTTTGTACCGTTGAATAGAGGTGGTCGTGTGGAGCATTGTCCTTCATCACGAGTAGAAGCCATGGATGGTTCTCTCAAATTGTTAAGTCTTCAGAGAGCTGGGCTCTGATACCAATTGTTAGATAATACGCTTAACGCTAGGGGGGGGGGTGAATAGCGTTATAATAAAATTTAGCGTAAACTTGCGGAAATTAAAATTTGCAGGAAATAATTAAGTGCGTTAAATAAACAAAAGGAAAGAACGCACCGATGTATTCTGGTTCACCACAACACGTGGCCAGTCCAGTCCCCGAGAGACTCTCTCGAGATTTTCCACTAACTTGTCAAGCTTACGGGTGCTCAACAAACCTTTACAACTTAAGGACACACGCCTTAACACCTTTGCTCGGAGATACAACACTCCAAGACTTCAACCAAGGAAACACAAGTTCCTTACAACAAGAGAATCACAATTCTCTTACAAGTGTACAAAACACTTAAACACTCAAACAAAACACTCCTTAATGAGTAGATATGAGTAAAAGAAGTAAGCTCAAGATCACAACAACTATGGACAAGACTTTGGCTCTCAAAAGCTTTATGAAATGAATATAAAATGATAAACAATAGTATGCAAGCTTATAGCAATAGAATGATCAGTTGTTGCGTGTTGTTGTGTTTAAAACACTGAAATGAAGCTGTATTTATAGTTGAAAAACTTGGCATTACCGTTGCCTAATTGCCAATTAAGAGTTGCTGATTTTGTTGAGTGACAATCGATTGTCAAGAAGCCACAATCGATTGTTTGCCAATCGTTCCAAAAATCAATCCCAGATTTTACGCTTAACAATCGATTGTCCAAGATCAACAATCGATTATTGGCAACGTTCAAAAAATCATTTCCAGATTTTACGTAAAACAATCGATTATACAGAATCAATAATCGATTATTCAGCAATGTTCAAAAAATCTTTCAGATTTTAATATCAACAATCGATTGTACAAAATCAACAATCGATTACCTGATGGTATTTGAAAACTTTACGACAACGGTCAGCTTCACAATCGATTGTGCAATGTTAACAATCGATTATTTATCAGACTTTGAAAATCATTTGACACTGCCTCGTGACAATCGATTGTTATATACTCACAATCGATTATTTGATAACTTTGAAAAACTGGAAGACACTGCCTCAACACAATCGATTGTCATAAGTTCACAATCGATTATTTTGTGACTTTGAAAAATCTGAAGGACACTGTCTTTTCACAATCGATTGTCATTAACTTCACAATCGATTATTCTGAGTTTTGAAAAACTTTGATGTACACTGCCTCATCACAATCGATTGTCATAAGGTTCACAATCGGTTGTCATGCAGATTTGAAAAAACCTGATGCTCACTGCCTTAACACAATCGATTGTCATTTAGTTCACAATCGATTATCATGCAGTCTTGGCTTATCATAATCGATTATCATAAGTTCATAATCGATTATCTTAGTCCAGATTTTAGAGGCATGTTTAAAAATCATTTTGACTAAAGTAAATATGCATGATTTAAAATCATTTAGCATTAAATTAAATATGCATGATTTTGTAAAAATAGTTTTACGAGAGAAACCATGTCATGAGTCAAGTTGTCGGATCAAGATCACAATTAAGAGCGACTCATTTAAACTATAAAACTTTGTCTTGTGCTTGAATCTCGTTATCCACCAATTGTGCGCTTGTACTTGAACTTCGTCATATATGAATTTGCGCTTGTTTGTCATTCATCAAAACCTACACATAAGAACACACGTTTTAGTATAAAGCCTTGAGAACGTGTTTCCAACAGAAATGGCTATCAGTTCTGACGCAGTCATGAAATACTATGTATGATTCCTTTGACTGATTTTACTTGCTTGTCTTGGCATATTTTGAAAATTAGAATGACGAAGGCATTTTATTTTGCTATCTAAACACTTTATTATTTGCTAACCCTTTTGAGCTTTAATTATTTTCTTTCATACCCCTCTTTTGGAATCGGTAACAAAAGTCAGAAACGCAAGTGTGAGAAGGCAGTGAAAGGAAAGAACGGAAAGCATGAAAAAAATGAAAAGAAAAGAAAATAAAACGAAAAGAAAATCAAGAAAAGAAAAGAGAAAGAGAAAAGAGAAAAGGAAAAATAAAAGAGAAAGAAAACAATATAAAGAAAAGAAGAGGAAGAAAAAAACAGAAAGAAAAAAGGGAGAAGAAAAACAACAACAAAAATAAGGAATCGTTATGAACTATGTTTGACATGATTTCTTTTAAGGATACGTTGGCAGCTTCACAGTTCGGTCTCATCAAAATAAAAATTCAAACGTCCCCAAGCAAGGAACTATGGCAGAAATGGTGTTAGTTATAAGAAATCTAATTCCGAAAGTTGTAGTTTGAAACCCATTTGAATTGTTTTGAGCCTTTGATACCCTTTCTTTCTAACCCTATCAAAAAGCCCACGTTACGGTCCAAAGAAAGACCTTATGATCAGTCCTCAAGAGATGCCAAGTTGAGCAAGTAGAGGTGGTACATGTCAGGGGAAACACTCCGGTCCAAGCAGGAAAGATAATAAAAATGAGAGAGTCTTATTGGTAAAAACCCTCACGGGCATCGTAAGGTGACATGAGCTGGGAGAAATAAAAAATGAGAGAGTCTTATCGGTGAAAAACCTCACGAGCACCTCGATGCGACAGTAAGTTTAGAGAAAGAACAAAATGAGAGAGGCTTGATAGTGAAAACCCTTTTGGGCGCTACAAGTCAAATAAGGATTATGAATCAGATTGGTTAATGGGAGCATTGAAGCCCAGATTCACGGTCTGGGGGGTATAACAAGAGTTGAACATAAGATTTGGTTAATAGAATAGGCCGCAAGTGCATGTCATGGTCAACAGAGTTGGTACCTGCATTTTATAGGTTTCTACTTTTTAGTTTTTTTTGTTAGGAATAATCTCCTTTCATTATACTTTAGTTTGTTCCTTTTGTCTTGTTTATTCCCTCTTCTTGAGTCTGTTGGGTCAAAACAAGTGAGAAATGACTTCAAAATCGGCCATCATCTTGCCAATTATAAAAAACGGGATATGTTTGCCTCATCAAAGCAGCATAAGTCAGGAAGGAACAACAGAGACATTGAGCTGGTAACAATTAATATGCTTTGGATTCGTTTGAAATACAAAGGCTCTACATATATCAAATCTTGGACATTGCAATAGAATGAGGGTTAGGGTAAACGGATCAAAAGTGTTCCAAGAAGATATCGGAGTTATCATGGCTAGTGATGGAGCAGTAGACCTCAAGGTCAGAGCTACTGATTTGGGTCAGGAAAGAACATCATATACAATGTGGTTGGTAAATATGCTTTGGGGATCAGATAAAACACAAGGGTTTGGCAGATGTTGATTCAGGAACAACGCAACAGACGGAAGGTATTGGTTTTGAATGTGAAGAGGTATGTTCTGGGATAAGGTTTACAAAGAAAACGGTTTGTCCCGGGGCAAATAGGGTCTTCAAATGAAAATCAATCATCGTGAAAAGTGAAGGAGCAACAGACCTCAAGGTCAAGACCAGTGGTTTTAGTCAATAAAAACAACATACACGCGAAATAGGGGGTAATGGACGTGCTTTGAGGTGTCATGCGAAACACAAAGAATGGGAAGATGTCAGTTCATAAGCAATGCAACGAATAGAGGATATGGGGTTTGAATGGAGAAGGGGGTATTTTTTGCGAAAAGGGTGACAGAGAAATTGGTTAGCCATAGGCAAGTAATGTATTTCAAGGTGAAATGAAAGTTACCGTGGCAAGTGAAGGAGCGCAACACAAAGATGGGAAAGGCCACAAAGGTTAGCCAAGCAGAGTAAACTCGCTCAGCAATCATAGGAAAGATGTAACAGTTCTGGCAAAGGGTTTGAAATGCAACACAAAGATAGGAAGCAGAGTACAGCCACAAGGCTCAAGGTACGGCCGAGCATAATGCATTGACCAAGTAATCTCAGCAAGGATGCAAGGACTCCGGCGAAAGAGTCGAAAGCGCAACACAAAGTACAAAAGGCCACAAGGATTAACCCAGCGTAATATGTTGACTCGGCATCGTCAGGAAAGGATGTAAGTGTTCTAGCAGGAGGATCGAAAGTGCAACACAAGGATGGGGGAGTAGAGTAAAGCCACAAAAGTCAGAGGGTCAGCCAAGCATAATACATTGACTTGGTAATCTCGAGAAAAGTGCAAGAATTCTAGAAAAAGGGCTAGGAATGTAACATTGTAATGGGCGAGCAAAGTAAAGCCATAAAGGTTCAGGGGTCAACCAACTAACTCAGACAACTCATCATCGACATGAAAATTTGAACACAACGGAACACCACAATGAGGAGGCCACGTCCAACAAAAATGCCACCAGCTAACCACCACTTTTCAAACTAACAAGTTTTCTTTGATTGACACAGGGATAGGAAAATTCAAGAAGAGCCTAAGGGGGACCATCCATAGGGGAAGGCAAGCACATGGCGCGTATGATCAAAATCTCAAGGCCCATCTGGAAGTGGGACCCAGTTAAAACTCAAAAGGAACATAGTCTGTCATAAATGTTCTCCCCAGCAAGAGTATAATGGGACGAAACTTTAATTAGCAACCCCTAGTTGAGGCAACTGAGAGTTAATAGGGGCATGCAAGTTGAAATTCTCAAACAGGTGCATGTAACTTGGGCAGGCACAAACACCTTCCCCCGAAAAAGTCACCGAAACCCTCTTGAAGATTGATCACCAGGAGAAACAAGCGATAGTTAGAGTTGGCATTTGAGCTGGAACCCTCAGGACCATCTTAGGAAATGGGACCTTTTTTAAGGTTAAAGGTAGTCATGGATAACAAAGAGCATAAACTGACTTGCATGGGATTCAGTTAGATGTTGTCAGGATCCTCCTGAAAAATGTGACTTAGCCTAGAACACAAACAGTCCAGTGGCATGGTCAAACCCAAATTACTTCCCCAACAAGAGTTATCAGGATCCGCCTGGATAATGAGATTTGATCGTATGAGTTGTCAGGACCACCTGGATAATGGGACATAGCTCTAAATACTAACCCCTAACATACACATTTTGTCATCTAATTAAGAGTTGTCAGGACCCGCCTAGATAATGGAAAGTAGTTTTAATCACCAGTCGCCAGTAGAAACCCAGCAGATATAACTCATAACAAGACTTAGTGAAAATAACATATTTTGAGAAAAATAACATAATCTTAAAGTTGTCATTAGTTAAGATTGTCAGGACCCTCCTGGATGATGGGACTGAGCTTAGGTTTAGAGATATACACTCACAGATCCGCCAAGCACCAAACTGGGGTAGAAAGAATTTCTTGGGTTTTTTTTGTTTTGTTGTGATCAGGTACACAAGCAGCAGTCTCAAGGAATACTTTTCAAATTTCATATTTTGGTAATCAGGCGCCCACCTGTTGAACAAGGGAATAATTTGTTTTAAAATTTAATCCTTGGTAAACAGGTGCCCACCTGGAGAACTAGGGAACATTTTTCAAAATTCAAGTCTTGGTAATCAAGCGCCCACCTAGAGAACAAAGGAATATTTTTCAAAATTTCAAGTTTTGGTAATCAGGTGCCCACCTGGAGAATAAGGGAAGATTTTTCAAAATTTCAAGTTTTGGCAAGGGAATATTTTCAATATTTCAACTTTTGGTAATCATGTGCCCGCCGATAGAACAAGGGAATATTTTCCAAGATGCAAGTTTGATTATCTGGCGGCCACCTATAAAACAAGGGAATATTTGTCAGATTTCAAGGTTTGAAAATCAAGTGCCCACCTTTAGAACAAAGGAATATTTTTCGAAATTCAAGTCTTGGTAATCAGGCGCCCACCTGGACAACAAGGGAATATTTTTCAAAATTTCAAGTTTTGGTTATAAGGCGTCCACCTGTAGAATAAGGAATATTTTTCAAAATGCAAGTTTTGATAATCTGGCGCCCCCTGTAGAACAAGGGAATATTTTTCAAAATGCAAGTTTTGATAATCAGGCGCCCACATGTAGAATAAGGGAATATTTTTCACGTCGCAAGTTTTGGCAATCAGGCGCCCACCTGTAGAACAAGGGAATGTATATATATATATATATGTATATATATATATATATACATATATATATATATATACATATATATATATAATTCAAGTCTTGGTAATCAGGCACCCACCTGGTAAACAAGAGAATATTTTTCAAAATTTCATGTTTTTGTAATATAGCGCCCACTTGTAGGGAATATTTTTCAAGATGCAAGTTTTGTAATCAGGCGCCCACCTGTAGAATAAGGGAATATTTTCAAGCTGAAAGTTTTGGCAATCAAGCGCCTACCTGCAGAACAAGGGAATACTTTTCAAGTGTCAAGTTTTGGAAATCAGACGCACACTTGTAGAACAAGGGAGCACAATTCGAGTTCAACAATCAGGCATCCACCTGGAGAAAGGGAAAACATCTCATATTACAATTCAAGTCAGCAACAAAAGAAGCTCGTAGCAAGAATGCGAGTCAACAGTCCGAGGTAATCAACAAAAGTTAGTCACAATAATGAAAAAAAAGAAGAAAAAAAAGGAAGGAAAGCAAGAAGTTAATCCAAATAAAAACATATGAAGGATGTGAATTTCTCAATGTATGGTTGAGGCCACAAGTGCTACATATCTGGTCTCAATTAAGAAAAGATGAAAAAGAACGAGCTAGTACTTGCACATAACAAGCGTCAAGGTTGAAATCTAAAGTGTGAATGAAGAACCACTCAAGATTCAGGATAAAGCTTTAGAAGACTTATAGATAGGAACTTTGTAACTCGTAGTTGACAGGTTTAGCTAGTCTTTTTTATTCTTTTGATGTAATAACAGGACCGCGGACCGAAACCTTGGCGGAACAGCACCTCGACCGAATTTTCACCTCGGCTTACTCCTTCATCTCACTTATTCCTGAACTACGCTGACCTGATTCCTTTGTAGCCAGTGTTATGTAGGCAACCTCAGAAGATGGATGCGGTCAAATCTTTAAAAACTGCTTCCCACAGAATATTCAACCGGGAAAAAATTGCTCGTATCCGCTGACTCTATCTTTGCACGAAAAATCTTCGTGTTTTAGAGCAAAGAGGGGCAGTTGTGAGCACGTGATTTTTGTGCTATATAAAATAACTCCTAAAAATAGACCAAAATAATTTTCAATTATTTTTAGATGTTTTTCTTTATTTAGTTGCATTCCATATTTTTTTAACATTGTTAAAAAATCATAGAAAAACCATAAAAAGGGTCACATTTTTATTTTATGCCACCTTAGATTTAATTTGCAATTAGGAATTAATTACATTAAGTTAATTGTATTATTAATCAAAAATCATAAAAGAATGATCATTTTTACATAGTTAGGTAATTAATTTTACGATTTGAGTTGGTTTAGGAATTTAGTTTAGGTTTTTTTAATTAATTAAAACAAAAAAGGAAAACAAAAGAGAAAGAGAATTTAGAAGGCTTGATATTAAATTCAATTTTGGCCAAATTAAGGCAGAGCCCAAATATAAACCCTAATCAGCCCTTGCCCAACCCCAAACCGGATCGACCCGACCTGACCCATCACCCAAAAATCCATTTCCCTACCTAAAAAACCCTAATGCCAAAGTCTTGAAGAGGATAGATAACACGCCTGATATAGAGATATAACAGATGAGAGGCTGCGCTTCACAAAAAAAATCCCACCCGCTGTGACTTCACCTCATGCTATTCTTCTTTTACCAAACGACTCCCCATTTGTTCATCTTCTCCAAAACGAAACCAACTAAAAGCCATCAGAAACCTCCATCTCGCAACAAACAAGCCGAAAAATCAAAAACGCCATTTATGCAAGCCTCATACACACTGTCTTCTTCAAAATGAAGCAGCAGCCATGAGAGAACATCGATCCTAGCCATAAAACGGAAACCCTCACGCCTCTTCTCGTTCCTCAGCAGCCGCTGAACACCATAACACATAGACACGAGAGACGTAGGAGCCATACAGCACCATCGACGATGAAAAACAACCTCCTGTCCTGCTTTCGTCTTCAGGTTCTAAAAATAAGACACAAAATCGATGGCTTCTTCTTAACAGAGACCTAGAACCAATGCTCGATCCCAACAACTTACATGGAGTTTTGGAGCCTCCTAGTTCACCGAAACAAGAAGCTTCATCCGCTAGGAGCTTGATCTGAAACCATTTCCTCAGCCGCTAAACGACTCTTTAAGTTCGAGTTCGTCGCTAAAGATCGAGTTTCCCTGACAATGTTTGAGGTCAGTTTGAGGTTGCCGGAAATGTCCGGCTTGAGTTCTGGGGAGTTTGAGACTGTTGTCATTCAATGGTTTCCTTGTCGAGGTTTGTTTGTTGTTTCCGTTGTCAATTCAAAGTCCGATAGCTTTCTTTTATCCTTGTCTAGTATTGGACGTCGTCTTCTTTATTATAATTTCGATTGACGCATTACCCTACTACAGGTACTGTTCTTGCCCGTGAGAATAATGATAATAATAACTATATTTTGATGATTCCTACTGTGTTTGTCGATGATCTAACTCATGTTGTTGCTTTGTCATGTAAATGTTTATGTATCTTGGAAGTTTTTTATGGATCCACTGCCTTGTGAAATTATGGATAAATATTTCTCTTTTCATATTGTTACTGAAAATGTTTACTTTGTTCAAGGTCTAAAACAGATGATCGAAAGGGTATATGACACTTTGTTTATGTGAAAAGTAGTGCTAAATGCAGCAGCATTCTGATAATGAGAAAGATATATTTTGTCTAATTTGGAAAATGTTGGTTCTGTCTTTAATTTGGGTACGCATTTATGTGACCCAAATCTAATTCCCAACGATACTAAAATATGTCAAATACCATGGATGCATTTATGTTTACGTGGTTCAAGATGTATTTTAGTAATATTGCAATTTTCTTAAAAATTAAATAAAAGTGGTTTAAAAGGGATAAATGCACATAGGTTTAACATGTATTAAAATTATATTTTAAGTCAAATATAATAGTAGAGCGATCGTGCTAGAACCACTGAACTTGGGAGTGCCTAGCACCTTGTCACGGGTGAACATAATTCCTTGCTCGGATTTCTAGTTCGCATATTATAATAACAGAGTCAAACCTTCCTCGATTCGGGAATTAAACCGGTGACTCGGGACACCATTTATTATCCCAAGTGGAAACTCTGAAATCTCTTAAATAATTGAATCTTGTTTCGATTGTCCTTTAATTGGAAAAACTCCCTTATCTAAGCTTTTTGCCAGGGTTGTAGTGCCAAAAGGAGGTGTGACCGACTTCTTCCAAAAAGTCTTTCTCAGAGCCTATATCTGTTGAATCCCCTTTAGCCAAAAGAACTAGATCTGCAGAAAAAAAGAAAGTAAAAGTTATTGAAGAAGAAGAAGAATGGAGTGGAGAAGAAGAAGATGAGGAATCTGAGAAGGAGCAAGATAGTTTTGCCATCTTTGGCAGAAGAAAGACTTTGAAAGGAAGATAGTTGAAAGACCTAGATGAGCCAGGAATGAGAAGACTGGTTGATGCCCCAGCTGCGCAAGGATGGAAGGACATGGTCCTTGAAATGGATAGGAAGCTGGCCAAGAAGGAGTTGATTGAGTTTATGGCCAATGCCACTATGAAGAGTGGGGTTGTCACCAGCACGGTGAAAGGAGTAAATGTGCAGTATGATGCATCTAAATTAGGTAAGATTCTTGACATACCCAGTGTGGGATATGATGATTATACTAGGCATAGGTGGTTTTGTCTGGATTCTCTCCCTACTGCTCTCCAAATCACCAGAATTTTTTGTGATACTGCAACTGCTGAAGATGTGCCTGAAGCCAAATTTGTGCAGAAAGTGAGAGGGTTGAGCACAAGGTCCTGTTTGAGTTTGTTAACAAGTGCCTATTGCCCAGACAAGAAAGGAGGAATACTTCCAACTACATGGACCTGGTTCTTATGGAATTCCTTGTAAGAGGAATGCAGATAAATTGGCTTGCTTTCATTATCAAACTACTGTATATGGTAATTAATGGCTCCAAGGTTCATGCCACTCCATATGGGTTCCAATTGACTACTATTTTGGAAAGGCTAAATGTGCCTTTGAAGAAATGGGAGACGACATTAAGCAAAGAACACTTTTGTATCAAGACTCTTATGTCTATCCAGTAAATGCCACCCCAGTTTAACGTGGTTCAGCTCTGAAGACTCCTGTGAACAGCAAGGTTACCGCTTTGGTTCAAGAATGTTGAACAAAGGATGCTGAAATTGCTAGGCTGCAGGTTCGTGTTGCCGAATTGAAAAACTGAGAGAGATGGCCTTAGAGCTTTGCTAGCAAAGGAAAAGGAGAAGAGTGATGGAATGCTTCAGAATATGCTCAACCTTCTCCAAACCCATCCATCTAGTTCCTCCAAGCCTTAGGATGTCCAGTTCTTGTTTTTTGCACCCATCTAGAACACCCCATTGACCTAGATTGAGACTTTTTCTGTTTTTGTTGCTCATGTTTGGAAGTTTTTCCTTCTTTTTGTGGTTTGTTGGTGGAAATATATCTTTATCAATTAGAATTTCTTTTCTCTTGTTCTATGAATTTTCTGATCTTGATAGTTAATTTTGTTTTGATTATTCCATGTTTTCACTTGCAGTTGCCCAGTGGCAATGAGTAATTATATAAATCTGGGATTCACAATGTGTATGCAACTTTTCGATGATACCAAAATGGGGAAGAGATATTGTGCTTTACTCTTTATTCTGGATACTGTGATATTTATAACCTAATTGAACCTGGTCCTTGATAAGTTAGAATTCTAAGTTCAAGTGTTGATGGTTAAGCTGAGTTCCTATTGGTTCTTTGAGCAGTAAAAGCACAGAGTTTGTCATCATCAAAAAGGGGGAATTTGTTACCCCAAGTTCAGATGAAGTTTTGAAGAATGAAAAAAAAACTCAGTCATGCAAAAGGTCCATCATTTGAGACACAGTATTTGTCTACCTATACATGTGAGTTGCACGTGAAAAAGATAAGTCTCAAGGATCAAACAATAATATCTTCTCAACTGCTTGAAAATGTTGCATATTGGATGAGGAGAAAAGTCTCTTCATAGAAAGAGGACACAACCCGGACAAAGGATAGGGTTGGAATATGTATTGTTCAAGGACTCAACATCAATGGAAAATCAACAATTGACTCTCAATCAAACTCTAATTACTAACTTATTAAATAACTATGATCGTTTCTTTTATAGTATTGCACAAATGCAGAAGTGAAACAAATTCAGAGCAAAAAGGAGAGGCAATTTCGCGAGCAATTTATGTGAGATTTGAGTGTGCATTCCTGAAGCTACTTGGATAAGATAGAAGAACCAATTCCATTGTGTTTATTCTTATTCTAGTTCAATTATACTGGGTGGTTTAATGTTGTATTTTAGCTTTCATAGAAGCAATTGTATTAAGTACTTTGAGAATTCAAGTTAGAGTTAACTTGAAAGTGTCGCAACTGTTGAGGTTGTGCCTCACACTAGGACTAGAGTTAATCCTTATCTTTACAAAGAGTTTTTGTAAATGCTATTTTGGCTCAGTGATTTTAAGAGATGTTTGGGAAAATACTACTAAGTAGTAGGTCATAGTTTTTTCACCTTTTGAACAAGGTGTTTTCTGCATAAAAATCTTTGTGTTCTTTATTTTTTGTACTTCTAATTCCGCAACAATAGTAGTTCTAATATCTACAAGAACCAGGTTCTTCTAGATCGAAAAATAAGGTACCATCCAAATCACCTCCCTCCCCCTTGTGTGGTATTGACATTAAGAACAGTACAACCAAATAGCACTGAGGTATACTCATTTGTAGGCCTTGTCACAGCTATGATTATGGATGATACGAGTGCTATTATCAACGTGGAGGGTCCTCTTGAGGTCGTGCTACTTAATATGGATGTCATTGATGATGCTAATAGATTGGAGTGCGTGAATGGGGATGGGCTCTTATTTTTATGAGTTGAGAAAATTGTCTTTGGATCATGAAAACTGGAAAACTCCACCAACAAAGCCAACAATTAAGGAAGGTGTTAGAGTTGAAACCACTTTCTCCACACCTCAGGCATGAATTCTTGGGCTCAAATTCTACTTTAGCAGTTTCTTTCTTCTTGCCTTACTAATATGCAGGTTGAGGCCACGTTGGAGGTGCTTCAAAAGCGAAAAAGGGCAATTGGATGGACTCTAGCTGACATTCAGGGAATAGGCACCGCAATTTGCATGCACAAAATTATCTTGGAGGATGATGCAAAACGTTCCTTGGAGCAACAAATAAGATTGAATGAGGTTGTGCAAGAAGTTGTGAAGAAAGAGGTGATAAATGGTTGGATGTCGGGGTTATGTAACCCATTTCTGATAGCTTGTGGACTTCTCCGGCGCAATATGTGCCGAAGAAGGGTTGTATGACTACAGTGACCAATGACAACAATGACCTTATTCCTATACGGGCGGTCACCGGGGGAGAGTATGTATGGATTACCGGAAGCTAAATAAGGTGACCCAAAAGGATCATTTCCCATTGCAATTTCTTGAACAAATGCTATATCTTCTTGCGGGGCGTGCTTTTTATTGATTTTTGGATGGTTACTCACGGTACAATCAAATTTTAATTGCCTCGGAGGATCAAGAGAAGACAACTATTACTTGTTTGTATGGCATATTTGCTTTCTCTCGGATATCGTTTGAATTGTGTAATGCTCCGGTAACCTTCCAACGATGCATGATGGATATTTTCAGTGACATGGTGGAAGATATCTTGGAGGTGTTCATGGATGATTTCAGTGTGGTTGGGGATTTCTTTGATGAGTGTTTGGGCAATTTTAATAGAGTGTTAGCCCGGTGTGAAGACACAAACCTTGTACTCAATTGGAAAAAATGCCATTTCTTGGTTGAAGAGGGTATAATGTCGTGTCACAAAATTTCAATGCGAGGAATTGAAGTGGATAAAGCCAAATTAAAGGTGATTTCGAAGCTTTCTCCCCCTATCTTTGACAAAGGGGTGAGGAGTTTTCTTGGGCACGCAGGTTTTTACCGGAGGTTTATAAAAGAATATTCCAAAGTGGTACACCCTTTGTGCAAGTTGCTAGAAAATGATGCAAAGTTTGTGTTCGATGAGTGTTGTATGCAAGCATTCAAGCTTCTCAAGCTCTAGTTAACAAGTACCCCTATCATCACCGCACCAAATTTGAGCTTGGCTTTCGAGCTCATGTGTGATACAAGTGACGTTACGGTTGGGGATGTTTTGGGTCAAAGGATTAACAAAATGTTTCCACCGGTGTACTACACAAGCAAGACAATGAATGACGTTGAATTAAACTTTGTAGTCACCGAGAAAGCGTTATTGTCTATAGTGTTTGCTATCGAAACGTTTCGACCATATCTTATGGGGGTCAAGGTTATAGTGCACACGCATCATGCCGCCCTTAGGTATTAAATGGCAGAGAAAGACTCAAAACAAAGATTGATTAGATGGGTGTTACTACTTCAAGAGTTTGATCTAGAAATTCTGGACAAGAAAGGTAGTGAGAATCAAGTGGCGGACCACTTGTCCCATTTGGAGGAGGAGGTGAGGCCTTGTGATGGCCTAGAGATCAACGATTCATTTCCCGACGAGCAACGCCTTACGGTGTCAATGAACTATATGACATGGTTTTCCAATTAACTGATGACCATAATATTCCTGTTTGAGCTCTCTTCTAACCAAGGGAAGAAGATCAAGCAGGACAGTTTGGATTTTTATTGGGATGAGCCATACTTGTTTAAGATTTGCACGGATGGTGTGATTCGTAGATGTGTCCCGGAGGAAGAACAATTGAGCATCTTGGAGGCTTGTCATTCCTCTCCCTGTGGTGGCCATCATGGCATGGCAAGGACGTGTTCTAATGTGCTTAGTTGTTGATTCTATTGGCCAAACTTGTTCAAAGATGCAGGTGCATTTGTGAAGAGATGTGATGAATGCCAAAGAGCAGGTGGAATTTCGAAAAGGGATTAATTCCTCTCAATACCATTCTTGAAGTGGATATATTTGATGTTTGGGGCATCGATTTCATCGGTCTATTTGTTATCTCTTGTTGGAATACCTGCATTCTTGTAGCGGTTGATTATGTTTCAAAGTGGGTTGAAGTCGTGACTTTTCCTAACAATAAAGCCCGGAGTGTTGTTGCGTTTCTTAGAAAAAGCATTTTACAAGGTTTGGCACTCCTTATGCGATCATTAGTGATGAAGGGTCTCACTTTTTCAATAAATCTTTCGACACATAGCTTTCCAAGTACGGTGTCAATTATAAGGTTTCTACCCCCATCATCCTCAAACTAGTGGTCAAGTAGAAGCCTCCAACAGGGAAGCCAAGAGTATCTTGTCAAACACGGCCAATTCTAATAGGACCGATTTGTCTAATAAATCAGATGAAGCTCCATATGCTTACTGGACCACTTACAAGACCCCAATTGGTATGTCTCCGTACCGGTTAGTGTTTGGGAAAGCATGTCATCTACCAGTAGAGTTGGAGCATAAGGACATACGGGCCTTGAGGAAGCTTAATCTAGAGTGGGATGTTGTCGCCAATCTTTGGATTGAACAACCCAATGAACTTGATGAATTCTGGTTCCATGCATACTCTAGTTCATCCTTGTATAAGGACAAGATGGAGTACCTTCATGATAAATATGTTCATGGAAAGGAGTTCAAAGTTGGTGATTTGGTATTCTTGTTCAATTCCCGTTTACGTAAATTTTCGGAAATGCTTAAATCTAATTGGAGTGGGCCATTTGTTGTTGTGTTCATGACCCCTTTTCGTGCTCTTGATCTAAAAAAAGGTGAAGTATTCAGAGTTAATGGACACCGGGTTAAGCATAATCTTGGAAAGATTGATGATTGCCATGTATTGGATGTTGTTCATTTCAAATGATGTGATAGTAACCCGCGTTGTGTCGTGATGTTAAATCAGGCGCTTCTTGGGAGGAAACTCATGTTATTTTATTCTTGTTTTCTTTGATTTTCTTTATAGCATAGGATTAATTTTTGGGCTAACTATTTATGATATGTTGCAGGTTTGAATTGATGCACTGCAGGACATAATTGCAAAATTGTTCAGTCTCTGAAGTTTCTAATGCGGCTGGACTGCAGTTTTTGTGGTTGCACTGGAAAAGGATAACAAAAATTGCTCTCTTAAGTTTGACACCACGGCTGCGGATGATTTGGTGCGGTCTGCGGTAGACCATCGTGGTTGCGGTACACTTTGTGCGGACGATGGTTTACTGAGTTTGAACTGATAATAATAAACCACGTGGACCGTGGTCCATTCTGTGCGGCCTAGGGGTGTGCATTCAAATCGGTTTATCAATAAATCGAATCGATTATTTGTTATCCAAATCGAAAAAATCGAAATCTAATTGAAACGATAATGAGAAGCATATGTACAAATCTTTAATCGATAATTAATTATCAATAAGGGTCAAAATCGAAACGATAAATCGAATGCATAGCCCTAGAACGTGGACACGTGTTAAATGAGTAATTACCTATTTGTGTATATTAGTATAACATACAGAATGTATATATATTCCACTATTATTTTGAAAGTGGCTATACAATATTATTTTCCCTAATCTATACCCTTTCCTTTACCCTAAGTCCCTTACCCTATTATTTCCTTTACCACATTTATGGAATGATCATATTTATAAATCAAGGGAATGAAGTTCAAATTAATGGAAAACATAATTAGCCATGATGATTTGTTTTGTTTTCTTTTGTTTTCTTTATATACCATATGAGTGTTGGAGGCATACGTTTCATCCCTTACTTTAGTTTTGTTGCATGTTCTTATTGACATAATTTTTATATTATAAATGATGTTCGTCTTATTATAGCTTCTTTTTGTCCATATTAGTTAGACGCTTTATAGCGATATACTTTCCATGGAATCCCGCAAATATTTTTATTGGTGTAACCGATAACCGAATCGATAAGCCCTCAAAATCGATAAGTCGAAACATTATTGAAACAATAACAATAAGCATATGTACAAATCCATAATCAATAAGTAATTATCGATAAGATTCAAAATCTAATCGATAAATCAAATGCACACCCCTAGTGCGGCCGCACAGGTAGGTGAGAATGGGCCCTAGGGGTTTTTCTGTTAATAGACCCCAAGGACCCCTTTTTACCCTTTTCGCGATGTTGACTCTCAGAAACCATAAACTACTGTTTTGTCCTCTATCCTATCCATATTTCTTACTTAACATTGCTCAATTAAACTTAATCATATATTCTGGTATCATTTTTCCCAAATCTTAAGTATTTAATTTTGTAATTTCATTTTATTTTCATTTCTATTAGCTTGTAGCTTTTTCTTCTTCCCGTATTTCTCTGATTGATAGGTTAGGTTAGTTTAATTATTAATTTTTATGTGCTTGGTGAATTGAATGAACTAGGTAATTGAGTAGGGACCCTAACTAGGTCAAAATTTGAACTAATTAGCAAAACCTCAAATCCTAACCCAGTTCCAAGTTTGGGCACCCACCGCGGACCGCAGTCATATTTGTGTGGTCAGCCGTGGCTTCTGTGCGGTCGCATTACCACTTTGTGTGGACTGCAGTGTTGAACTTTTGAAAGATGATACTTTTCCATTGCAGCCACACTACATTTTATGCGGTCCACACTGGCCCAGTGCGGCTGCGATACTACTTTGTGCGAGTCACGGTGGTGAGATTCAGAGAGGTTATTTTTGGGGCCTTATACCTGTGCGGACTGCGGTTGTGTTTGTGCGATCCGTGGTGGTTTCTTACTTCCACACTCCTTTTAGTGCAGTCCACACTGGCCATGTTTTGCAACTGCCTGTAACATGTTAATAGTGTTCTTCATTTCTTTCTACACTAATATTCTCACTACTTCTGCTGATACTCACAATGTTCGATGACTTGTTTGCAGATTATGGTTAAACAAAAAGAAGCAAAAGGATCACAACAACCCTGGAGAGGTAAGTCCTCCCGGGGAGGCAAAGGCAACAAAATGATCAAACTCACTCCGCAAGCTCGGGAAAATATAAAGAAGACCAGGACGCTGATAAAAGCTACATACAGAGCTCCTTCCCATTCCTCGGGGTATAAGTATCAACCATCAAAGGAAATTTCTTCAGACTCCATGCCGGAATATTTTAAAGACCGGCCAAAGAGATTCAGGCTAAGGTACACTCCCCCACCATCACCCACTATCCAAAGGCTACCTAATGTCATTTCTGAGTCATTTGAGAGCTCAGCAACCGATAGTTGGGACTACTCCACCTCCCCCATAGCTTCAGTATCCGGGGAGGGTACATAAGGAGGTATGTAGGAGGTATAAGGAGATGAGGTGATAGCTGAATCTGGTGAGCCTAAGGTGGGAGGCATTGCCCGAACAAGAAGGCCTGAAGTTTGGGAGGACAAGTTGCGAGCTAGGTGGCATACCACAAGTTTATGGAGTGGTGGCCGGTGAGACATTTGATACAGGAGAAAAGTTTCATTGACAAAGACTTATTACCACACAACCCTAATATGCACAGACAATTTTGAACTACAGTGGGCTGGGAACACATCATGGACAAATGTATAGATGCCAACAAACACATGGTCAAGGAATTTTATTACTACGTAGCCCACATCAAAAAGGGCTCCATAGTGACCAAAGTTCGCAATAAGACTATATTGTTTGAGGGGGTACACCTGAATGAATACTTGGGATTCAATGAAGAAGATGAGACTCTATATCTGGCAAAGTGGGAGATGGGCGAGGAAGTCTGTCCATGGTTAGCTCCGTACCTGGCAATCCTAGGTACCATCCAGATTGGTTGACAGCTGGGGTACAAATTTTGCGAAGGACCCTGAAATTTGAGGCAAGGGGTTGGATAACTTTTGTTTGTAGTCGGTTAAACCCTACTACACATGACCAGATATTTCCTTTCTACCGGGTTGTAATGGTTGCATCAATTATGGTGGGATACGCCATAAATATGGGGAATGTGATGTCCCACACAATCTCATTACTGGGAGCAAAGACTGACAGGAACTACCCTTTCCCTATCACCCTCTCTACGTATTTTTGAGATTCAGAGGTAGAGAAGAAGTCATATGATGTCAAGGTTAAGGCGATAGCCCCATTCTCCTGGCATAGCTTGAAGGGGAATGATAACCCCAAGAACAAGAACTACTAGGCACCTGCTTCTGCCCCAACTGGACAAACTGAAGAGCCGGTCATGGTACAGGCCCCCATTGAGCCTACCTCCACTACTGCTGATATGCCTTCCAGACCTTCCACTTCTGCTGGCCCGGAGATTCAATCTTCCCGGGCCCATCCTATCATTTCCCATCGGTTGAGCTAGATGCTTCAGAGTCTAAACAATTGTATGTATACTGCTTCATCCAAGTTGACCACATTGACCGTTGCTATTGCAGCTCAGTCGTCTCCACAGCTATCAAAGGTCCCATATTATGAGAGGATTATTTGAAGAAGATACTTGAAAACTAGAAGAAGATCCCTAGTACTCAGAATGCCTTGGCTAAGGTAGTGGATTCACATAGCAAGGCTCTCAAGGAGCTTGCTGGGAAGCACAAGAAGCTTAGAAAACATGGGCCTCCAAGGAGTCCGTGAAGGAGCTGCGGATGGATGTAGATAGACTAAAGGCAGTCCAGCTTCCATTAGACTTATTTTTTGAGGACCGAGCTCCAGGAGCAGTTCCAGCAGCAACCATAGATTCGGAGCAGACACAGAGGCCTCCGAAGAAAAGTAGGAAGCTCCCTAGATCAGATGATTCCATCATCCAGTTGGCGGACCCACCCGAGGCTTATTCCGGTCAGCCACAGAATGTACCAGATCCACAGTCGGTCCAGGTCCAGTCCCAGGTTGCAGTAGCTGAGCAGCAGGACATCGGGAACCAGTTTGAGGTTCTGGAGCATAAATAGGACCTAGAGACCACTCATGATCATATGCAGACGGACATGGCTTAAGGAGTCTTCATATCCTTCATTTTTTATTTTTGGTGCTTATTTGCTTTAGTTGGCATTGGGGACAATGCCAGATTTTATTTGAGGAGGTGCGCCCTATATTTTTTATTGGATAGCTGTATATATACTGATTTAGTTTATGCTTTCTTGATTTTCATTTGGATTGTATATTTTTTTTTTGGCAATCCACTAGGCGTAGCCTAGGGTTAGTTTTTTTATTAATAACAGAAAATAAAAATAAAAATTACAACATAAGAACTTGATCGTGCCGAATAAGTTATGATCATCACAGAGTTTATAACATACCCTATGGTGATATTACATATGAGGATATTAAGATGGTTAGTTAAAAATATGATGAAGCGACGAAGTTGCTGCCCTTTCTCCAACTTTGTGATGAATTCAAAAAGATGTCTTCCAAATTCATGCTTTGTTCTTTGTTCTTTGGGTAACCTGTTTTTGTATTGCAATTCTCATTGGGGGCCTCCTTATGTTTGCGTCTTCGACCACCCTGCCGTCCCAGCTTCTATCCCTTTGGTGACACTTTTTACTTGTTTTACTGTGCGTTGGTGACAAATCCCCTATTCTTGCAGCATCTTTACGACATTGCGTTAAGATATCCTTTTCCTCTCCTTCTTCATATATATGTCTCCCTTCCATATCATTCTGGAGTTGTCTTTGCTCTGAGAAGATTCGCGGAGCAGAAGATTCATGCTTGAACTGTCCAACAAGGCAGTTCATTGGTGTATTTTCATTTATTTGCTGCCGTTGTCCAGTGTGTATAGGTATAATCTGATTTTGTCTACAGTTTTGCAATGCTGTTTTGTTTCCAACAGCTGATGTTTCACCCGAGAATTGGATTACGTTTAGGTTGTATATACTTTTACATTTGGTGACTTTTATTACACTTTTTATCTTTCCTTTGGTCTGTCTATAAAGTTACATAATTGCCAAGGCATATTTCTATTGTACATATTCTTTCTATTTTCTATTTTCGCAAAAAAAAATATTTTTAGCTTCTTATATAGGCTCGTAGCTTTTCGTTTTGTTTTGGACGTTTTCAATAAGCCTTTACTTTTGTTATGGTTATGGTTCTTTACAAGGGTGGAGTATTGTTTGAACAGGTTGGCTCTTCCTAATGATAGATGGCGTGAAAACCTTTTTAGGCGGTTGAGTCCGTTTTTGCCTTTGTTTTTGGTAGTTTATAGTTAAGAGTACCTCAAGAAAAGCTTCCCTTGGGCCTAGCAAATTTGCGTTTGATCCCATGGTCAAAGACAAAATGTTGTGTTTAGGATTGTGAAAGTTGTGACCTTGAGACTCTTGTGTTGACCGGTAATCATCAAATGGTTTTTCTGGACCATTCTGTGCTCAATTAGCATCTAAGGTCATTGGTGGCCCCTAACTCTATTTCTTTAGCAATTCTTTCGCTTGTGTGGTGCAAAATTGAATTGCGAGTCCGAGTCCTGAGCCATTATTCTATACTTGCCATGAATGTTTGTTAAGGCAAAATCATAAGTGAAATTTGTCTTGAGAAGTAATTATAGGCTCTCCTTGATTTAAATGATAGTTTGAACAATTTCAAAGCCTGCCAATGATATGATCCCTAGATAACCTTTTGAGCCTTGGACCTTTTTCTTACAAGAACCGTGTTACAAGCTATACCCGTTCTAAAAGATGCCCTCTCTTGGCACCTGATCTTTCCTTGAGCGAATGGAAAAATAATAGTTTGGGGGAAGAGACAAGAATGAAAACAAAGTGGTAAAAGGCACCAAAATGAAGAAAAGGAAAGGGATAAAAAATGAAGGAAAAGCAAAAGACAAAGGGAATGCTCAATGTGAGAAAAAAAATAAAAAGGGATTCAAGAAAAGCAACAGAAAGAAAGGCATGAAAGGTTGAAAAAGGAGAAATAGTTTGAATTGCATAAGAAAGAGTGACAATGTGTCTCTCTAACACCTTATAAAGAGGTGAAGTAAATCAAAGAGTCAAGTGAATTCTGCCAAATGAATCGAAAGAAATTCTTAAGTGAAGATGGAACCCATTTAGATAAAAACATTTCCTACCCTGACCCAAAATCCGTCAGAATGACTCCACAAAAGCCCTTTATGATCTTGAGTTGAATGAAGCTTACATACGTGGATACCTACATAAAGGGCAAGCATATGGTACTTAGAGCCAAACTTGTGACCTTTTTCATGAGAGAGATGAGTGAATTCCCATTAACTTTGATTTGTGTGTCAATACTCTAAAAGGTGAGGTTTGCTTAGGGAGAGTTGAGGATATATGAGTTGGGGTTCCACAATGATAAAATTAATTGAAAGAGTTCTTTGATGTGTTAAGTCAACTCTTGATGCTCTTGTGTCACACTTGATCCATAGTTTTTCAAAGGCAAAATGTTGGTAATATTTCATTTGTATTGAGGGCAATTGTTAGTCCCAATTGGTTCTTTCTGAGGATACTATATGATAGATGAAAATTCTTGGATTTTCCCTTAAAGGGTGGGTCTTATTTTGTTTGCTTGAGGACAAGCAAAAGCTTAAGTTGGGGGAGTTGATAACTAGGAATTTTGACGTATTTTATGCTTCTTCTTGCATACGCTTTGATAAAAAATTCTTACAAAATAGTCCCAAAAGAATCATATGTTTTGCTTGATGGCAGGTTTGATCAACAAAGTGACGAAATGTCAAAGATCGGCTCAAAAGGAGTTAAACCTGCACAAGTATCAAAGACAAGACATCTTAGGACAAACTTGCCTAGTGTTGTCGCAGTCCTTTTTGTGCAGTCCGCACTACGTAGATTCAGAGGCTGGACTTTAAGGCATCAAGCTTAGTGCGTCCGCAGTCCATTCTGTGCGGTTCGCACTAGGGGAATTCAGAAAACTGGTAAAACAAGTTTCAAGGCAGTGCAATTCACACTGAAGGCTCTGCGGCGCACTACCATTATGTGCGGTCTACGGAAGAAAAGATCAGAGAGATGAAACATACCCAGGTTCAAGCCATCGTGGTCTACTGTCACATTTGTGCCGACCACATTGGAAGCCTCCGCGGCCGCGGTCCATTCTGCACGGTCCGTTGTGCCTGAGTTAGAGAGCCAAGACTTCAAGACCAAGAGGCTAGTGGGGCCGTAGTCCATTTTGTGTAGCTCGCACTAGCCCCGCCGGGGCATTATTGTCCAATTCTTTTAGCTTAGAATAAATATAAACTTTTTTTATTTTTAGGGTATCAGACATTTTAGAACTTCAGCTGTGCTCGTGAGAAGACCTATCGTAGCCATTTTTGACATTTTTACTTGGCATCATTAAATCTTTATATTTAATTTAGCAATTAATTAATATGTCTTTATCTTCATCTATTTCTCTGATTGTATCTTCAAACAGGAGTAGCTAATCCCATTAACTAGGGTTGTGGCTCAACCCTAGTGTGGGTAATTGATGGGTGTTGCAGTTTAAGGCTAGATTGACTATGGATCTTTGTTTCTTGGGTCTATTTTATGGTTTAATTTGTTAATTGGTTTTTGCAAACACTGGTTTGTGCTAAGTTGACTTGGCTCTTCTTAAGAAGAGAGCCTAAGTCTCAAGAATTGACCCAAAAAGAAATTTGGATGGACTCAAGAGAATTGATAGTCCCAATTAATGCGTTAAACTTTGAGAGAGTAATTGCCCGACTTAAACCCTAGTTGCTTTAGTAGATTTGCCTACCCATTTGGTCTTGCGAAAATCAATTGGTCAAAATCACTCTCTCTACCGAGAGGTGTGAGAGTGGGTAACATCGTGCAATGGTTATGGCATACTTCCCCAATCATGTCAAGCATGCCTTAGAAGCAATTACCCGTCAATTAGCCACCTAGGTGGAAGTCACTACCCTATTGCCCTTTTATATATTAGAGACAACTCTTAGCAATAGTCGCCTAGCATAATCTAGTTGCAATTTATAATAAGTAATCTTGAGGCAAGGCTTATATAAGTAAAGGCCATCCTCCTAGACCTTTTCAATCAACACATCAGGTTTCTCATGTTGCTTCAGGTGGCCTTGGTTCGCATACGTAGTATTCTGATCATCAGTCCTACGGTGCACGACCAACTCCCATCAATGCACCACTGCTCCAAAGTTTTTGAGGTGGTTATTCAGGTCATCAAGGTCAGCATTCTTCTCAGCCGAGGCTTTGTTATACTTATGGTGATATGAGGCACATTTATAGGTTTTTCACTCGAGCCTCGAGAATTTCTCAGCACCAAGATTCTCGTGCTATGTCCCAGCACCGGGTGTTCCACTTCACGCTCAGCCAGCTAGGGGTAGAGGTAGAAGTGTTAGAGGTGGAGATTAGCCAGTAGAGGTGAAGGCCAACCAGCAGCAGGCAGTCCTAGAGATGTAGTTCAGAGTGGTGGGGCCCAACCCCGATGTTGTGCTCTTCCAACGATGCCTGAGGCTGAGGCTTCAGATGAAGTTATCACAGGTACTGTTGTGGTTCGTAGAAGAGGTTTTTCTATCCTATTTGATCTAGAATCTACATACTCTTATGTGTCATCTTATTTTTTACCGTATCTGGTCATGCCTAGTGATTCCTTGAGTGTTCCTGTATATGTGTCGTAGGTGATTCTATTATGGTAGATCGTGTCCATCATTTATGTATAGTTGTGATTGGGGGACTTGATACTCATGTAGACTTGTTACTTTTAGATGTAGTTGATTTTGATGTCATATTGGGGAAGGACTGGTTATCACCTTACCATGCTATCTTGGACTATCATTCCAAGACTGCGACCTTAGCCTTGTCGGGGTAGCCTTGTTTAGAGTGGAGAGGGACTACTGGTCATTCTAACCGTAGTGTTATTGCATATATGAAGGTTCGGCATATGGTCGAGAATGGGTGTTTAGCTTATTTGGCATATGTTCGTCATTATAGTGCTGAGGTTCCTTCTATATATTCTGTGGCTATTGTTTGTGAGTTTCCTGAGGTTTTTCCTTCAAACCTGTCGTGTTTTCCACCCAACATCGATATTCACTTCTGCATTGAGGTGGCTTTTGGAACTCAGCCCATTTTTATTCTATCGTATCGTATGTCTCCGCCTGAGTTGGAAGTATTAAAGGAGCAGTTGCAAGACTTTCTTGATAAGGGTGTATTACACCTAGTGTCTCTCCTTGGGGTGCACTGGTATTTTTCGTTAAGAAGAAGGACAGATCGATGAGTATGTATATAGATTATCGATAGTTGACAAGGTTACAATCAACAATTAATGTCCATTGTTCAGGATTGATGATTTGTTTGATCGACTTCATGGTGCCAAGGTATATTCGAAGATTGACTTGACATCTGACTACCATTAGTTCAGGATTAGGACATTTGATATCCCTAAGACAGCTTTCCGCACTCGATACGAGCACTATGAGTTCTTGTTGATGTCATTCAGGTTGACAAACGCTCCAACAGCTTTTATGGATTTGATGAATCTAGTTTTCAAGCCTTATTTGGATTCATTAGTTATAGCCTCGATTGATGATATTTTGATCTATTCCTGCAATCGGGGTGGCATGAGCAACATGTGAGAGCGGTTATCAGACTTTGAGAGATGATCAGTTGTATACTAATTTTTCAAAGTGTGAGTTCTTGTTTAGTTTAGTTGCATTCTTGTGTCATGTTGTATCAGTAGAGGGTATTCAGGTGGATTTGAAGAAGATAGAGGTATCAAGAATTGGCCTAGACCTGTATCAGCTATAGAGATCCAGAGTTTCTTGGGTTTGGAAGGCTATTACCATCGGTTTGTGGAGGTACTTTTATCTATTGAATTCCCGATGACCAGGTTGACCTAGTAAGGTGCCCAATTCAGGTGGTTAGACGAGTGTGAGGTAAGATTTCAGAAGTGACTACGACGCCGGTGTTGGTTTTGCCTACAGGTTCAAGGCCATATACAGTTTATTGTGATGCATCTCATATCGGACTTGGTGAGGTGTTGTTGTAGGATTTCAAGGTTATTGCCCTTCGCAACAGTTGAAGGTTCGTGAGAAAGAATTATCCAATTCATGATTTGGAGTTAGCAGCCATTTCTCATTCATTAAAGATTTTGGAGGCATTATTTGTATGGGGTGTCATGTGAGGTGTTCATGAATCACAAGAGATTGTAGTACTTGTTCAATCAGAAGGAGCTAAATTTGAGGCAGAGGAGGAGGCTGGAGCCATTGAAGGACTATGATATCACCATCTCATATCACCTAGGGAAGGCCAATGTAGTGGTCGATGCTTTGAGTAGAAAGTCAGTCCGTATGGGCAACCTTGCGTATATTCTGGTCGATGAGAGACAGATTGCTTTAGATGTTCAAGCATTGTCCAATCGGTTCGTGAGGTTGGATGTCTTTGAGCCTAGCCATGTGTTAGCTTGCACAGTCGCTCGTTCTTCATTATTGGAATGTATTTGAGATCGACAGTATGATGATCCCCATTTGTGTTTCCTAAAGGACATGGTATAGCATGATGTTTCCAAGCAGGTCACCGTTGGGGACGATGGAGTTTTGAGGATGCAAGGTCGTATATGTGTGCCTAATATAGATGGACTTCGATATTTGGTCCTAGAAGAGGCCCATAGTTCCATGTACTCTATTCATCCAGGAACCGCTAAGATGTATCAAGATTTGCGACAACATTATTGGTGGAGAAGAATAAAGAAGGATATTGTTGTGTATGTGGCTCGGTGTTTCAATTATCAGCAGGTAAAGTACAAGCATCAGAGACATGGTGGTTTTTTTTAGTGGATTGAGCTTCCCGAGTGGAAGTGGGAGCATATCACTATGGACTACATTTTTTGACTCCTACAGACTCAAAGGAAGTTCGATCCAATGTGGGTTATTGTTGATAGGCTGACCATGTCAGCACATCCATTGTTGTGGCAGTCTCCTATTCTTTCAAGAGGCAAGATGATATCTATATCCAAAAGATCATTCGTCTTCATAGTGTGCCTGTATCTATCATTTCAAATTTAGGTACGTTGTTTACCTCACATTTCTGGAGGGCAGTTCAGCGTGAGTTAGGGTCAAGAGTCGAGTTGTGCACAATATTTCATCCTTCGACGGACGTCCACTCCGAACATACTTTTCAAATCTTGGAGGACATGCTACGAGCTTGGGTTATTGGCTTTGGAGGTTTGTGGGATTAGTGTTTTTCCTCTAGTTACAACAACAGTTACTAGTTGAGCATTCAGATGGCTCCTTATGAGGCTTCATATGGTAGGCGGTGTCGGTTGCAGGTTGGGTGGTTTGAGCAGGGAGAGGCTCGATTGTTGGGTACAGATATAGTAAAGGATGCCTTGGACAAAGTGAAGATCATTCAATATATGTTTCGTATATGTCAGTCTATGAAAAAGAGATATGACGACCTAAGTTCATTGGCTCGTTTGAGAATCTTGATCGAGTGGGAGAGGTGGCTTATAGACTTGCATTGCAACCGAGATTACCAGTCGTGCATCTAGTGTTTCATGCGTCCATGCTTTAGAAGTATCACAGTGATCCATTCCATGTGTTATACTTCAGCATTGTCCAATTGGACATTGATCTGACCTATGAGGAGTAGCCAGTAACTATTATAGACCAGCAGGTTCATAAGTTAAGATCGAAGAAGTTCCCTTCAGTTCGTGTTCAGTGGAGAGGCCAGCCTGCCGAGGTAGTTACCTAGAGTCCGAGTCTGATATGCGGAGACGATATCCCCATCTTTTCCCTGACTTAGCTAATTCTTTCCTATGTCTGTTCGAGGATGAGCGGTTGTTTTAGAGGTGGAAGGTCATCACTTGATTTACAAGTAAATTTTGTGTTTCGAGGCCTTAAAAACCTCATTTTACCTCACCTCAATTTGCGTGCATGGTCCAAACATATATCCAGAAAGCTTTTATGTGAAAATATGAGAAATAGAAATTTCTAGAGATAAAATATTATTATGGACCCAGATTTGTGTTTAGACAATCCGAGGAGGTCCGCATTAAAATATGGGACTTGGCGGTATGCACGGAAAAGAATTCCGAGGTCTCAAGCCTTAGAAATCAATTTTTGAAAGAAATTATTTTACTGAATTATTTAGGAAATTAAGAGAAGAATTAATGTTCGAAATCATTGGTATCGAGCCCGTATTTTTGTTCCAGAGCCTGGTGCAGAATTTTTATAGCCCGATAACCGTGAAATTTGGTGAAAAGTGGAGTTTATTTGACGTGATTTGTACGTCCAATTGAGAAATAATGAACTATAAGTGTTCTTATAAAAATGATGATTTTTGAGGTTTAATTCATAGTTTTACATGTTTTTTTCATGATTTGATCGAACGAGCAAGTCCTTATGATATTTGTAGACTTGCGTGCATGTTTGGTTTGGAGCCCCGAGGGCTTGAGCGAGTTTCGAGATGTTTTGAAATTTAGAATTTCTGTTGTCATAGTTGTTCCAGGTGCCTAGGTAATTCCTCCTACGAGTTCACGAAGGAAATCTAGTGAACGCGAAGAGCAAAGTGTGACTGAAAGAAAATCCCTTTTACGTAAACGTGGGACACATGTCGCGAACGCGAAGACTGGGGGTGCTACCCTTCGCGAACAAAGACCATTTATCATGAATGCGAAGGACTTTTTGGTCAGGCTTGGGGGAAGGGAATTTGTTTTATGGGAACGGGGCTATTGGCCTGCAAGTGCGAAGGCTTAAGGAGTTAAAGCTCTACGAACGCGAGCTACAACACGCGAACATGACGGAAACTGGGCCTAACCCTTTCTGAATGCGACAGGCCCTTTGCGCAAGCAAAGAAGGCGTGTCTAATGAGTCAAAAACAGAACCATCACAGACAAAACCCATTTTACTTCACATTTTCGAACTCCCAAGGCCTAAATGCGATTATTTTCACACAAATTCAACCCTAAAGTGAAGGTAATCAGTTCTAAACTTTGCTCTTTTAATTAACCAATGTTTTTCATCACTTTTAAATAAAAAAATCAAGGGTTTTCATGGTAGAAATTAGGAATTTTGATAGAGTTAGGGATTTTCAATAACTGGGATTTAGACCTTATTTTGTGATCAGATTTCGAAACTAATTGCATATTTAGGCTCGTGGGTGGATAGATGATCAGGTTTTGGTCCGAACCTCGAGTTTTGGCCAAGTGGGACTGAAGTCAGATTTTTACTTTTTTTGAGAAAAAATTAGGAAAAATTATAATTTTTTTCATAAATATAGTTTCTTTAGCATTTATTGATGTTGTTAAATTAATTTTGACTAGATACAAGTAATTTGGAGGATAATTCTAAAGGAAAGCGGTGTTTGAGGCTTGAGTTAGCCATGAAGTTCGAGGTAAGTATTTGGTCTAACCTTAGCTTAAGGGTCCCATTTTCTATGTGCTAGTTGTTGATTATGACGTATAAGCATGGTGACGAGTATCTATATGTTGTTGACAAGCATTCCCGTGACTCGTATATTATGATTTATGTGACTCCGTTAATATTGTTCATGGTTTATGTGATGATTTCTATTGTTGAGCTAGGCTTGTGGAAGTAATATTGGTATTTGAACATTAAGGAGCATCGACTCAAGTTATATAATGATGTGTGGTAGTTTAATTGGAAATTGAATATTATAGAGCATTGGCTTAAGTTGTGAAATGAGTGATGAAGTAAATGTGTAAAACAAAAGAGGATACTCATATTGTGTTCCTCGCTGAGACGTTATTGTTCTAATATTATCTCCCTTGCCGTGATATGACTATTGGACTATTGTCCCCTTGCCGGGATTATATTGTGATTCTACTGATTCCCTTTCCCTTATTGCTTCTGATTATTGTTTGGGTAAGGAAGAGTGTTAAAGCACGAAGGGTGATGCCGTGTATAATTTTTGTGAGAGAGTGTTAAAGCACGAAGGGTGATGCCGTCTATGATATTTGTGAGACAGTATGATTGCACGAAGGGTGATGCTGTGCGACATGATGTACAGTTTTGTGCCTTTATATGAGTGATAATGCATGAAGGATCATACAGTGCCATGATTATGTAAGGTAAAAGCACGAAGGGCGCTGTTGTGCCAATTATATTGATTTTAGGGTTAGGACGAGGGTAAAATCACTGTGAGCACATGATTTTTGCCCTATATGAATTACTCCCATAAATTCAAGAAAATTAATTTCTTTTCATTTGTAATTTTATGGATTTTTTTTGCACTTTCTATTAATTGTTTGCATATGTCTGTGCATTTTAATTAATGAAAAAAATACAAAAATATATGTGTATTTTCATTTAGGACTTAATTTAACATGTTAGGATTAATTAAGTTATTTCATAGAAAAGGAAAATTACAAAATAGTTTAATTTGCACCATTTCATTTTTACTTTGATTTTGAGTAATTTTTCTTTAAATTTATTTTTAATTAATTGTGATAATTATCATTTGGATTTAATTAGTATTTTTAGGTTAATTAAGTCCTAGGAATTAAATTAGATTTTTTAAAATTTGAGAAAATAAAAAAAGAGAGAAAAAGAAAAGAGAAGGAAAATGAACTAAAAAGAATTAATTGGAAAGGAAGAATGGTACATGAAGAAAAAGAGATTTAGGCGAGTCTTCAACTCATTTAACCAAGCCCAACGTTCCCCTTGTACCCAACACGTCCCCTGTAATCCGAAACAACACCGTATTGCTTAGGCAGATCTGATTCGTTGATCCTTCAAGATGAAACGGCTGGGAACTGGGCCTCAAATCCCTTTTATATGTCCGAAGACCCATTCCCCGCAATACCCAGAGAACCCCTCTCATTCGTTCCCCATCTCTAAAGGAGCAAACCCTAGCCGCCCTATTTTTCTCTTGAATTCTCAAAGCTCGAACCTAGCCACCGCCTACCAATAATCATTCAAGGCGTCAGAATGCCACCATACTTGTCTTCTACAACCCCCACCTTCCCATTTACGTTAACCTATCAACCATCCTACCAAACACTCCATCAAATTCCCTGAACATAAAATCTTAGAAAATCCTAAATGTTCTTGCTAAGACCCATCGCCTAATGTTTGTTTAGTTTCATTTCGAGAGTTGCTTTCTTGACCGAGCCTCTATGCATAGCCAAGTTTATTTTCCCTCTTTTATTCAGTCATTCACTCTTTCGGTTAGGCCTTTTCTTTTCTTATTCTTCTTTGGTTTTGTGTTTTTACTTGTTTTTCAATTATTACCCTAGTTCTGATTACATGCCTGGTTGATTCTGTTTGGTTAATGATTTGTTCAAATCAGTTGACATCATATGTTTGTTAGAGTCGAATGGAGATTGTATTTGTTTCTGCTTTAGATAATCGAAAACTCTTAATGGTTTAGCAAATTTATCGTGATTCTGTTTTGTATGTTATTTTTATTATTTGTTCTTTTATATGTTGTTACCAATGGCATGTTAGGTTGAAGGTTTTCCCTTTGTGTTGAGGTATCAGTACCAAATGTCTAAATGTTCATCCCTCTTTGATTGTGAACAAATTTGGAAAATGGCCAACTATCTGATTCAATTTTTGTCTAGTTAGTAATAGTTAGGGAACTATTGGGGTGTTAGGTGAATAATAGAAACTTGGGAGGTTATTTGAGAGTAAGAAAATCAGATCTTTGTGGGGGAGGCTTCTAGAATAGGGGCAGCTGGCCTTATTTAGTTTGCATAAGTCGCTTGAGCCAATAAAAGGCGGCCAGCTATCCCATTCAGATACAAAAGATGCTCTGCAGGCTGAAAGAGTTCGCATAGTCTATTTTAGCATTTCCCTTTGCCTATAAAGGCACGTTTCACCTTCTCACTGAGGGCACACTGATAGTGATAAAAAAAATCTAAAAACTATAATGGGCTAAAAAACAACAATATAAATCATTGTAATGTCTGAATAATAAGAGGAGAAGCATAAGGAAAAATATTGTTTCATATAGTTTGTGTGTTTCTTTTGGGGTTTCATAAAGGCTTGAAGTAATTCTGATTTTTGCTAGTTTTTTTAATAATGGTTTGAAAAGTTGGGTTTGTTGTGGTTAAGCTGTTGAATCCTATTTCCTCTTTGTTGTTTCTGCTCACTGATCCTTCCTTTCCTTGTTTATTTTCTCACTTCTAGGTATGCTACTGAAACTTTGATGGAAGGGGATTTGACTAAATATGTGTAGAGATCTGAATGAAATGAAGACAAACTGGATTTTGTTTAATTGCTGTGTAATTCAATTATATATTGCTTGTGATTAATTAGCTTGTTGTGAATATTTCATCGTGAAATACAGTTGGCTACCGATGTTAAATATAGGCTTTGTTTGGTAAGACATGTAGTCATTACAGACTGCGATTTTAGTTTAGTTAATTGAAACTGTTTGGTTCTTTTGGTCTGTGGCCTTATAGCTATCATTTCAAATGCATGTTAATTTCAAATTATGAGTTTGTTGAATTTAGTTTAAGCCAATAATCATGTTTAAATTTGCATTTATGTGGTTTTGAATTTTCCATTAGTTCTGCTTCCAGAGTATACTGAGCCCTTTGGAATGTAATGGAATATCAAGTGGAATTTGGGATTCGTTCATTCATCTTTGGTTAATTCCTCAAAGTCAGATCGATTCCTCACGTGATTTCCTCTAAAGTTGGGATTACATGACATTGTTTTGGGTGTGTTGGTGAGGATTTAATTTGAGTTGTTATTATCATGCTCTTTTTGATATTAGGTGATGGATATCTTCTGAAAAGGTATTATTGCAAATAGGGCTATCTTCGAATTCCTTTGTGGAATTGTGGTTTCAAATACATCTGCATTAAAATTTTCCTAAGTAATGGCTCAATGCCAGATTTTCTTAAGTAATACAATTGATGCAACTGTACCTGATGGACCGTATATTGGGCTATCATTTTGGCCAAATTGCTCGTGCATTTCCTCTACAGTCAGGTGACCAAATTTGGCTTCATGTGGAGCCCAGTTATTCAGCCTACCATGTCTGTTAAAGTAGGTGTTCGGGCTAGGTGTGATTAGTCCATGTTTTGTATAATATGCAGGCCATTCGAGTGTTACTAGTGATTACCATAGCTAGTTCCCAATTGCATGAGATAAGAAGAATCCTAACATCCTTTGTGTTTAAATAGCTAGGTGCTTTAAATAATTGAGGTGAGCCATATCACTTAGTACATAACAGATTATTGCCCTCATAAGTTAGCTTAAAAACCTTTTGGCTATAATAACTTGAGGTGTGCCATGCCAAACAAAAATGACAATCACTTGTCCCCCACTTTAATTAGTTTTCATTTATCCTTAGAATTCGAGGTGCGCCAGTTAGCGAATTTTCATGGCCCTCGCAAAGTTGCTAATGCATAGTTGCTTTAGGCGCGTCATTTTAATAACTTACCTTCCTAAACTCAGGTGCGCATTTATGTGACCCAAATCCAAATCTCAACGTTAGATAAAATGTGTTTTGAACTGCGGGTGCATTTATGTGACGTGGTTCAAGACATATTTTAAATGACGTAGCAAATTTCTTAAAAAAATTAAATAAAGTGGTTAAAAGTTAATACGCACATACGTTTGAACATGTACTAAAATCAGATAATTATGCCAATTATAACAGTTGAGCGATCGTGCTACAACGACGGAACTCGGGAATGCCTAACCCCTTCTCCCGAGTTAATAGAATTCCTTACATGGATTTTTTGTTCGTGGACTGTTAAACAAAGTATATATCTTCCTCAATTCGGGATTCGAACAGGTGACTTTGGACACCATTAACTATCCCAAGTGGAGACGCTGATTCTCTTAGTAGATTTATGTTTAGACTTGGTAAGACATGTCTTCATTACGGACTGCAATTTTAGTTTAGCTAATTGAAATTGTTTGGTTTTTTTGGTCTGTGGTCTTATAGCTATCAGTTCAAACGCATGTTAATTTCAAATCATGAGTTTGTTGAATTTAGTTTAAGCTAATGAACATGTTTGCATTTGCATTTATATGGTTTGGAATTTTCCATTAGTTCTGCTTCCAGAGTATACTAAGCCCTTTGGAAAGTAATGGAATATCAAGTGGAATTTGGGATTCGTTCATTCGTCTTTAGTTAATTCCTCAAAGTCAACTTGATTCCTCACGTGACTTCCTCTAAAGCTAGGATTGCATGACTTTATTTGGGTGTGTTGGCCAGGATTTAATTTGAGTTCTAATTCTTATGCTCTTTTGATATTAAGTGATGGTATCTTCTGAAAAGGTATCATTGCAAATAGGGTTGTCTTAGCATTCAGTGTGGAATTATGGTTTCAAATACATCTGAATTAAAATTTTCTTAAGTAATGGCTCAATGCCAAATTTTCCTAAGAAATACAATTGTGGCAACTGTACCTGATGGACCGCTTGTTGGGCTATTGTTTTGTCCCAATTGCCACTGCGTTTCCTCAGTAGTCATGTGACTAAATTGGCTTCAATGCGAGCCGATTTATTCAGCCTACCAAGTCTGTCAAAGTGGGCATCCAAGATAGGTGTGATTAATCCATGTTTTGTTATTATACGCAGGTCGTTCGATTGTTAACATTGATTACCATAGCTAGCTCCCAATGTCATAAGATAAGAAAAATCCTAACACCCTTAGTGTTTAAATAGCTAAGTTCTTTAAATAGTTGAGGTAAGCCATATAACTTAGTACATAACAGATTATGGCCCTTATGAGTTAGCTTAAAAACCTTTTGGTTAGAATAATTTGAGGTGCGTCATGCCAAACAAAAATGACAATCGCTTGGCCCTCGCTTTAATTAGTTTAGATTTAATCCTTAGAATTCAAGGCGGCTATTTAACGAATTTTTATGGCCCTCGCAAAGTTGCTAACACGTAGTTGCTTTAGGCACGTTATTTGAATAACTTACCTTCCTAAACTTGGGTGCGCATAATGTGAGCTAAAATAGAAATCTCAACGTTAGATAAAATATGTTGCGAACTACGAGTGCATTTATATGACATGGTTCAAGACATATTTTAAATGACATTGCAAATTCCTTAAAAATAATTAAATAAAGCGATTAAAAGTTAAAATGCACATAGGTTTGAACATGTTCTAAAATCAGATAATCATGCCAATTATAGCAGTTGAGCGACCGTGCTAGAACCACGGAACTCGAGAATGCCTAACCCCTTCTCCCGGATTAACAGAATCCTTACTCGAATTTCTGAATAAAGTCTGCGAACCAAAAATTCTAAGTAAGGAATTCTGTTGACCCGAGGGAATCTGTTAGGCACCCCTGAATTCCGTGGTTCTAGTATGGTCGCTTAAACTATTACAATTAACTAAAAATCTTATTTTAATACATGTTATCCTGTAATGCAATTTTGAAATCATTTAACGCTTTCTAATTAATTTTAGAGGATGTGAACATCGTTTGAAACATGTTTTTGGATCACGCCATATGAAATAAACCCGGATCCGAAACACATTTTATTCAATATTTTGAGATTTGGATTTGGGTCACATGAAATGCTCACTCAAATTTGGGAAAGGTAAAATTATTAAATAACGCACCTAATGCGACTACAATGCTGGCAACTTTGCGGGAAGCCATGAAAATTTTCTAAATGGCTTACACAATTTCTAAGTAATTTTGTAGAAGTATTAAAAGAGGGTCACACAATTTTGCGATTTTAGCGCACCTCGTTTTATTTTAAAGGACAAAGTAATGGAACTATGATTTTCTATTAAGATTTTATCTAAAGGCCTAATCTATTAGCATTATTACTAAACTACCGTTAATAGCATCCAATGCATTTCAGCCTCAAATTCAAGTCCACACTTAAACAAGAGGAAAGCCTCCTAATTCAAAGTGCTACTTAAGTTGGAAGGCTCAAAATTACACTATAAATTTAAAATAATGCTTCAATAAAGTCTTCAACACATTGTGCTTCAAAACTGGCCCAAAAAAGATTGAAAATCCATTCAACCATATATAGGGCTGCGCAGCACTGGGCCTCAGCTATGGAGCTACTCCATACTTTGGGTCCTTAAGCACAGACCTGATTTTATTCAAACAACAACTTCTTATTCGTACATATTTGGTATAAAAATGAGCCCAAACAAACATCGGACTTCCATCAGATTTTAAAAGCATTAAATTTGTTTTCAAAGCTGGACTTAGAAATTCTATAACAAATGAACAAATTAAGTTCTTGCAAGTCGGACAACTGTTGATTTTAAGGTAAAATTTCATATACACTTTAAACTCGTTTGCATTTTGATGAACTAATGTGAGCATACTAAAGTTCAACAACCATTAAACTTCAATTAATACACCTCAAAATTACGCGGAGACTAAAATTGAACGGAATAGCTAGCACATTCAGACAATGAATTCACAGGAAGCATGAATACTTAACAATGTTTGTACACCATTTCAATTGTGAATTATGAAGCTACAACACCATCATAGACTCAAAATTCAAGGTGACAGGGTAGCAAATTCAGGATTCACTACACTAAAGTTAACATGATACTTGTGTCATTCTGAGCATAGTTTAACAGTCTTGTTAATACAAATAATGCAACATCCAACAGCAGAGTTATGCTAAACCTCTAGACTAAGCACAAATAGCAAGAAACTCATGGAGGAGCAAACAAAACATGTAATGATTCATAAATTTTCTTCAAATATGTTGATCCCATAGTTACATATTACTAGAGACCAAAAATATACATGGAATTTTAATAATAAGAAGAAGGAAGAAGTCAGCAGCAGTAAAAGGTAGCCAATAGCAAGCAAGCAACAATCAGTAGTAGCTTTGCATTAATTTTGACCCAGAAATGATATCTCAATAAACCAGCGGTTAATTCCAAATGAAAAACATTACTGAGCATCCAATGCCAGCTCAAATGAACTCAAACAAAACAAGAAATGACCCCAGGAACTTCTAGAAACCGCAATTATTAAGACAAGACTATTCAAACCATTATTCCAACCTTATTCAAACTTGAAATTGAATTCAGCATCTAAAGCTTCGATATCACTCTAGAAACTCAATGGAACAATTTATTTTTGGGAGTTTTTTGGCTATCTGAAGTTTTCAGTATATTTTCAGTGCTTCCTTCCCTTTTTAGACATCTAAAAACTTGTAAAACAAGGCAGATATATGCCTTTTTATAGGCGAAACTTAGGGCTTCATTCAGATTTTACTTTACACCCTCAACCCCTCTTCTATTTTTCAGTTTTATCTAGTCAGTCCCTTGTTTGTTGGCTTGTTACTGCACTTAATTTCCTAAATTTCAAGTTAAAACCAAAATCTAGAAGGTTCTAGAGGGTTCCAATTCAGTTACTGCAAGATTCTTTTACTGACAAATGCCTATACTACCCCTGTCCCAACCCTCAATTACTAAACCAGGCCAAACTAACCCTAGCCCTCTGAACCTGGTCAAAAATGACCATGGTTAACGAATAAGGGCCTAGAAATGTTCAGCAACAATCAAATAACACTTTAATTAACAAAAAACTTCCAAAAATTAAAAAAATTTAGAGCTAACTATGGAATCAAACAAAGTTTATTCTATTATCAATTAAGCCCAACAATTAGAACAGAATCAACATGAAGAGAAAAAGAAAATCAAAAACACTTGGAAAAAAAAATCGAAGAACATGTAGATAAACTAATCAAGTTATCAAACTCAACTAATCAATAATAAATGAAAATTAAAGACTTAAGGCATATGTTAAACTAATTTCAAACAACGCAGAATTTCAAATAATAAAAACAATCACTTAACTACGCATAACAAGGTTGGACTCTGATTCGAGCCACGGAATAATTTTAAACGTTTGCGCTTCAGCAAGAACAAGTGAAAACATTATTTTGTGACTCGAATCAAACTCTGGACTCAAGAAATTGGGAAGAATTCAAAAGGCTTCGACATTTCAAGGGTTCTGCGCATATTTGATTTTAATTTGGAGAACATCGGGCGAGACTCGAAGGAAACTTATCAAGCATTTGGGAAGAGGGAGGTGAGGAGTGTCAGGGGTGTGATTTTGGTAGGGTTTGGCATCGACGCCACCGTGGGCAGCGGAGCAGTCATCGATTTATATCAATATTCAACAAGATTGGCTGATTTTTTAGGGAAGCCGGTAATAGAAATGGAAAGAGGAGGTTAAAGAGATAGGGTGGTGTAATTTTTGGGGCCATCGGAGCGTTACTACCGCCAGAGGCGATATTCTTCCGGCGGCGGACGACAGAGGGTTCGTGGGAGACAGTGGCATTACGTTTCTGGTGAGAGGGGTCTGACATGGTTATATGGGGGTAAGGGGTAATTCAGACATATATATATCGTTAGATGTGGGATTTTCGTCCGTCGGATCAACAATCCTAGACGGCTAGGATTAATTGGGCACCAAACTACGTCGTTTTGGGTTATGAGGGACTGGACCGTATTGTTGGGCTGGGTTCTGGGAATTTTGGATGGGTATCAGTAATTTAATGGCTTGTGCTGGTCAATTGTATTAGCCTTGGCCTCATCTTTCCGATGCTCCCCAAAGAATACACCCTGACTCCCCATTCCCTCCTCTTTCCAATGCCCAAAAAACCAAGTCTCAATTGCGAGCTGATCTCTTCCAATATTGATATCCTTGGGCACCGCTTCCGCCGTCCATGGTGGTGCCACCGCCAGAAACCTTCCAAAATAACATACTAGGTCCCTTACTCCATCCCCATAACGCATCCATGGTCAATTTCCTCCAAACCCTTACCCATTGCTTCGAATATTAGTTCAAGTACTGACCAAACCTACAACCTCACCGGAATATTTTGAAAATGATACCAGGTGACCTCCTCACCTTCCCCTCCACAAATCCACAACCAATAGCCTTCGAATACAACTGAAACCTGGCCAAAAATCACATCAAAAAATGATCTTCAACACAGACTCATCCCAAGCTGACCGACTTTACGCCTGATACCCTCCCACCCTCTCAAATGATTGCTCCTGCTTCCCAAAAGGCCAAAAACCTTCCCCGAAATTGTTGAAAACCATGAGACACGAAATATCCAAGATTTTTAGGGTTGCAGTATTAAGATAAGTTCTCTTTGTTTTCCTTTTGATTGTTTTTAATTTTCTTTATTTTTGTTTGTGTGAATACATAAATGTTCTATTTGCTCATCTTTGAAAATATTCTAATTAGTTGCTTCGTTTCCATCCAGAATCATGCGCCTTTTGTTTTATGTTTGATAACCTTTTCTGAATAGTCCCTTTACCAATTGAAGTCAAAGATGTTCCTTGACTAATTTGAATTATTCCATTAAGCTCAAATTGTTCATCTTCCCCGGTTTTGTTGAAACACGTTCTCAAACTAAACATGTGTTGATCTGTGTAGGTTTTGATAAATGATAAACCAACGAGCATGGAACGTTAACACTCAAGCACAAGAGAAACAAGAACAAGATCAAGTAAAGCAACGAAGTTATACTTGGGTCGTTTTATAGTGTGATCTTGATTCAACAACAGATTCAACTATTGGCCTCTCTCGTAAAATCATTTTCATCAAAACATGCATCTTTGAATTAAAACAAAATTATTTGCATTTTAGCCAAAATGATTTTTAAACATGTCTTTTAAATCTGGACATATATGATCGATTATACATGCTACATAATCGATTATATTAAGATCGCCAAAATTGGAATTTTCAAAAATAACAGAACAATCGATTATATACTTGTTTAACAATCGATTATATTGAGACAGTGCTTAAACTGAAATTTTCAAACTGCAAAGTAATCGATTATATGTTTTCCACAATCGATTACATCGAGACAGTGTTTAAATGAAATTTTCAAAGAAGCAAAACAATCGATTATCCTTTTCAAATAATCGATTATGTTCAAACCGTTGCCAAAGTGTTGTTTTAAACTTTAAAAAATAATCGATTATACACAGCTGATAATCGATTATGTTAGACAGAATCTTAAACTGATTTTTGAACGTTACGTACAATCGATTATGTTTCATAAACAATCGATTATTCTCCTTAAAATCAGGATATGATCTTTTGAATATTCAATTATACAGTCTACGTAATCGATTATTCTCCCTAATATCACGAGACTGTTTTTTGAACGTTGGTCAAATAATCGATTATATAGACCATCTAATCGATTATATGAGCACAGAATCAGGAATTTTGTTTGACAATTATGCAGTCTGGGGCATTTTGAGGCCTATAAATACACCTCTAAATCACTTTTTTAAGTACAACAACTGAGCATAAACTTACAAAAGCTTACATACTCTTGCATCAATTATTTCATATTGAATTCATCACTTTTGAGAGGCAATTTCTTGAAGAAGTTGTTGTATTCTTGAGCTTATTAATTTGTACTCATATCTACTCTTTGAGAGAGCAATTGTATAAGTGAGTATTGAGTGTTTATACACTTGAAGGGAAATTCTATAATCCCTTGTTGTAAGAAGGAACATTTTATTCCTTCGTTTGAAGTCTTGAAGTGCGGTATCTTCGAGCAACGGTTGTTGAGGCTTGTGTGACTCAAGTTTTCAGTTGTAACGGTTTGTTAAGCACCCGGAAGCTTAACGAGTTTAGTAGAACCTCGAGAGAGTCTCTCGGGAGACTGGACGTAACCACACTTGTGGCCAACCAGTATAAAATCAGTGCATCTCTTCCGTACTCTTTTAATTCCGCAATTTGATTCAAGTTAATTTTTATTTTTGCAGAATTTTTTATAAAACGCTATTCACCCCCCCTCTAGCATTAAGCACTTATTCTAACAATTGGTATCAGAGCCTAACTCTCTGTAAGACTTAACCGTTTGAGAGAAACTTTCCATGGCTTCTACTCGTAGTGCTTATGCAGGAATATGTGAAGGTTCATGCACCACAAGGCCACCACTATTTGATGGAACCAACTGCACCTATTGGAAAGAGAGAATGAGGATATTCATCCTGTCAAATAATTTTCATATCTGGAAAATTATTAAAAATGAAGAGCAACTACCAACTAAAAAGGATGGTGATAAACTCATCCCAAAATTAGAAGAGGAGTATGATGCGGATAATATAAGAAAGGTAGAGAACAACGCAAAGGCAATGAATATGTTGTACTGCGCAGTAAATCCCGATGACTATCGGAAAATATCATGCTGCACAACAGCAAAACAAATGTGGGATAAGCTCGAAATCACATACGAAGGCACAGACCAGGTACGTGAAGCAAAAATTGATTTCTTAACTCACGAGTATGAATTGATTCACATAAAGGAAGGTGAGAAAATAGACGACATGTTTGAACGATTTTCAAAAATCGTCAATGATCTTCATGCCCTTAAGAAGACATTTACGGATCGGTAACTTGTCCGTAATATTCTCTGAAGCCTTAATCCGGAATGGCGCTCAAAGGCCGATGCTATCCAGGAAACAATCGGGGTAACAAATGTCACAATCGACGGGCTAAGAGGTAACCTTAAAACATATGAGTCTACTATTCTTAACCCTCCTGTAGATGATCAAAGGCAAAGGAAAATTGCCTTAAAAGCAAAAACGGCTCAACCTCAAATTGATGAGGACTCAAGCAACGATGACACCGAGCTCGGCCTCGTCATCAAAAGATTCCACAAGTTCATGCGAAAGGAGTATGAACGAAAAGGTAAGAAACAAGGAGGTGAGTTAAAATGCTATGGATGCGGAGAACTCGGGCATATTAAACCAAAATGCCCAAACGCCAAAGTGGAGAAGAAGGTAGGTAAAAAGCAAAGAGCCTACATCTCTAGGGGAGGCGAATCCGGCGACGAATCTAGCGACGGAGAAGAAGAGGAGACCGCAAACTTATGTCTCATGGCAAATGAAGAAAAACAAAACGAGGTATGTACCACTTCCAAAAATAAATTCACTTTTGAAGAATTGCAAGACGCCTTTGATGAACTTTATGATGAGTTTATTTGTGCTTCAAAAACAATAACTGATTTAAGAAAACAAATTTCTTTAAAGGAAAAGGAAGTTGAAAAATTAAATTTCGATAATGAAAAGTTGAAAGAAGAAAACCGGTTTTATGGCAAAAGAAGCATGGACAAACCCGAAGGCTCAAACAAAGGTTGTTCTTCTTGCAAATCTTTGAAAGAAGAAGTAGATAGTCTCAAAAGCACATTACACAAGTTTAATTCCTCGCACAAAAATTTGAATAATGTTCTTGATAATTTGAAATCCACTAAGCACGGTATAGGATTTAAAAATGAGCCTAAGGAAAAGGTTGAGGCCATTCCTAAATCACCTAAGACTCAACCTAGGGAAATTAAAATAAATCCACCTAGAAATAGTAACCCTAGAAATGTTAATCATCATAGAACAAATGTTTGAAGAAATTTTAGCATGTTTAGACCACCTGGACAAAATCCTCGAAAAGTGAATCAAAATTATTTTTATTAAAATAGGATGAACGGATTTAGACCTTCTAATTACTATCATCCTAGAAGAATGCATAATCCAAATGTCATTTGTCACTACTGCAACAAAATAGGGCATATAGCTCCCGTGTGTTTTACTCGACATCGGCACATCAACACGAGTCAATCACACTACCACGTTGCACCTATCGTACAAGGACCCAAAATGGCTTGGGTACCAAAATCTCATTGATTTGTTTTGTAGGTATGTTTGAAGGGATCAAGTGTACTTTGGTACCTTGATAGTGGATGCTCCAAACACATGACCGGGGATGCATCTAAATTCCTTCAACTAGAATCCAAGGAAGGAGGAAGCGTTATTTTTGGTGACAATAACAGAGGAAAAATTATCGGCATCGGCTCGGTCGGAATTTTGTGATGATCTTGCAGAATCATTAAACAAGATGAATATTCAAGAAAAGGAGCAACAGAAAATTCAAAGGAGATTCAAGATGAACCCATGGAACAACAGCAAGAGGAGACACAATCACAAGAATCGATGATGCCTAAGGCTTGGAGGACGTCTAAAGACCATCCTCTCGACAAGGTAATTGGCGACATCGAGAAAGGGGTAAGTACTCGAAACCTTCTCAAAGACACCATAATTCTTATGGCATTTGTTTCCCAAATTGAACCTACTACCATCTCCGAAGCAATTGGGGATGAGCATTGGACCTTGGCAATGCAATAGGAGCTTAACCAATTTAAACGTAATGACGTTTGGGAATTGGTGCCAAGACCCGATAATCATACCATAATTGGTACGAAATGGATTTTTCGGAATAAATTAGACGAAAATGGAATTATCACTAGAAATAAAGCTAGGTTAGTTGCAAAGGGTAATAATCAAGAAGAAGGAATTTATTATGAAGAAACATATGCACCCGTAGCACGTTTAGAAGCTATACGTTTATTACTGGCATTTTCTTCCTCAATGAATTTTAAATTGTATCAAATGGATGTCAAGAGTGCCTTCCTCAACGGATTTATTCAAGAGGAAGTGTATGTTGAACAACCCCCGGGGTTCGAAGACTCTAAATCTCCGGATTATGTCTTTAAGCTCAAGAAAGCGCTCTATGGTCTGAAACAAGCTCCACGAGCTTGGTATGAACGCTTGAGCAAATTCCTATTAGAAAATGAATTCAATAGGGGGAAAATCGATACTACACTTTTTATCAAGAGTAAAGACAATGACATTCTTTTAGTACAAATTTATGTTGATGACATTATTTTTGGTTCCACTAACGAGTCTCTATGCAAGGAATTCTCAAATTTAATGACTAGTGAATTTGAGATGTCAATGATGGGTGAGCTTACTTTCTTTTTGGGGTTGCAAGTGAAACAAATGAAAGAAGGCACTTTCATTTGTCAATCTAAGTACTGCAAAGAATTGCTAAATCGATTTGAAATGAGCAATGCTAAAGCAATGGGCACTCCAATGAGCACATCCGACCATCTTGACAAGGATGAAAAAGGTAAGGAAGTCGATACCAAAAAGTACCGAGGTATGATCGGCTCTCTTCTTTATTTAACTGCTAGTAGACCGGACATCATGTTTAGCGTTTGTTTATGCGCTCGATATCAATCATGTCCGAAGGAGTCTCACCTAATTGCGGTAAAACGGATAATTAAGTACCTTGTTGGAACGATAAATGTGGGACTTCGGTATCCCAAAGGTTCTTCATGCCAACTTGTTGGATCTTCCGATTTCGATTTTGCTGGATGCAGATTGGACCGCAAGAGCACTAGTGGCACTTGCCATTTGCTCGGTAGCTCATTAGTTTCTTGGTTTAGCAAGAAACAAGCAAGTGTTGCGTTATCCACAACAGAGGCTGAATATATAGCCGCGGGGAGTTGTTGTGCACAAATCCTTTGGATGAAGCAACAACTCTCGGATTATGGTCTTAGTATTGACCACATACCTTTTCGATGTGACAATACTAGCGCCATAAGCTTGATGAAGAATCCTATTCTTCACTCAAGAACGAAACACATAGACATTAAGCACCATTTTATAAGAGATCACGTTCTCAAAGGTGATGTCGAAATTGAGTTCGTTGAAACTGAACTTCAATTAGCCGACATCTTCACCAAACCTTTAGATAAAGAGTCGTTCTTCCGTATTCGAAGTGAACTCGGAATTCTTGACTCTACGTTGATCTAATGCATACACTTAGGTTGCATTTATTTTTTGAATAATTACTGACTTGAGCGTCGGAGGCGCCTAATTTTCTTTTGCAGGTATCGCCCCAAAGACAGGGGGAATTCTTTAACATCAATATAATCGATTACCCCAATCGCATAATCGATTATCTGTCTTCTGACTAATTCAAATATTGTCCATAATCGATTATTCAGGTTTAATAATCGATTCTCAAACGGTCAGTATTCGAATTTTGTTACCGTTTGGCTCCTGCAACACTCACATAATCGATTTTTTTTTTCTGAGTACAATTCAAAAGTCCTTAATAATCGATTATTTCGACTCCATAATCGATTATGCAACGGTCAGTGTTCAAATGTTTTCCGTTTCTGACTGTTTGAAATCTCCAAAATTGCAGCCTTTTCCCATTCAATGCTTTTCTTTCCTCCATTCTATAAATAGGGTCTTCCACCTTCAGTATATTCACCTCAACATCAATCTAAGCTTCAAAATAAAATAAAAAAAATTTTGAAAATCTCTCCAAAACTTCTTCAACAGCTCTCAATCTTTCATCAAAATGAGGAGCAGGCACACCAAACGCTCTCGTTCCGGCAAAAACGTTGCTTCCTCTTCCGCCGCTCCTCCTCCCGTTTTTCCTTACAAAGACGGCTCTTACTTGCGGTTCGGCACTGCAACCGAACTAACTCGATTCACGAAAAAATTTGAAAACCAAGAAATCCTTCCTCCTCGCTTTTCGACTAATGAATATCTTGAATCTAGCGCCCCCGCGGCAACTGCAAACATACTTAGGCAAAGCCAACTCCTTGATTTTCTATATCTTAAATATCCTCACATTCATCCTCCCTTGATTCGCGCCTTCTATTCAAATCTTCAGGAGGACACAGATGGTGATCTTGTTTCAAACATTAATGGAGTTCCAATTCTTTTAACCGCAGAAACCTTACAAATGATCACTCAACTTCCTCGAAATGGGGAAGACATTTCACTTTACACTAGAGAAGCCGGAGCATTATTTGATGAACAACTTCTCTTAAACCAAATAGGGCTTGGAGCATTTGATTTTACTCAAGACAACCGTCGCCCAACCATTAGGGGCATGCTCCCGGAATATCGACTAATCTTCTACTTTATCACTCGAGTTCTCAAACCTCGCAAATTCAATCACACCACAATCTCCCATGAGGACGCAAAACTTATGCATGCCATTATCACCGGGGCTCGCATCAATTGGTGCAAGTTCGTCAAGATCCACATGCTTGATGCCATTGGGGACGATAAACCACTTCCTTATGCCTTTCTTGTAATGAATCTTCTTGAAGCCTCCGGTTTCAACACCACTGTTGGTCCTCTCAAAAAGGGCACCAAACATTGGGAAATTTCCGAATCTTCCTTTCCCAATGTCGGCGAACACGTGGCTCCTCCTCCTCCTCCAACTTCTCAAACGCGTCGCCCTCAAGCTCCAACTCTTCAAACCATTTCAGACCAACTTGCTTCATTGTCCACCTCCGTCAATCGTATTGATCAAAATGTCACTCGATTGACTTATGAGCTTCATTGATACTTTGATCATGTTCACTATCCTTATGCTGGACTTGTCCTTCATGAAGCAGTGCCGGATGATGAGGATGACAATGAATAATTTTTTCTTGCTTGTAGTTGATTAATTTTCTATTTTTTTAAGTCTTATTGTGTATTCCACTATTTTCTAATAAAATTTTTATTGCTTTTTGTTAAGGTCAAAAGGGGGAAGAATAAGGGCTATGCACACTAATAAACATTTGCAGGGGGAACTCATAAATTGAGGGGGAATACTTGTCTTGAACTGTAATTAATATGACTGTCTTTAATATGCATATCCCGATATTGGTTTGCCATTATCAAAAAGGGAAAAATTGTTGAAACACGTTCTCAAACTAAACGTGTGTTGATCTGTGTAGGTTTTGATAAATAACAAACCAACGAGCATGGAACGTTAACAGTCAAGCACAAGAGAAACAAGAACAAGATCAAGTAAAGCAACAAAGTTATACTTGGGTCGTTTTATAGTGTGATCTTGATTCAACAACAGATTCAACTATTGGCTTCTCTCGTAAAATCATTTTCATCAAAACATGCATCTTTGAATTAAAACAAAATGATTTGCATTTTAGCCAAAATGATTTTTAAACATGTCTTTTAAATCTGGACATATATAATCGATTATATATGCTACATAATCGATTATATTAAGACCGCAAAACTGGAATTTTCAAAAACAACAGAACAATCGATTATATACTTGTTTAACAATCGATTATATTGAGACAGTGCTTAAACTGAAAATTTCAAACAGCAAAGTAATCGATTATATGTTCTCCACAATCGATTACATTGAGACAGTGTTTAAATGAAATTTTCAAAGAAGCAAAACAATCGATTATCCTTTTCAACTAATCGATTATGTTCAGACCGTTGCCAAAGTGTTGTTTTAAACTTTAAAAAATAATCGATTATACACAGCTGATAATCGATTATGTTAGCACAGAATCTTAAACTGATTTTTGAACGTTAACGTACAATCGATTATGTTTCATAAACAATCGATTATTCTCCTTAAAATCAGGATATGATCTTTTGAATGATTTGCATATAATCGATTATACAGTCTACGTAGTCGATTATTCTCCCTAATATCACGAGACTGTTTTTTGAACGTTGGTCAAATAATCGATTATATAGACCATCTAATCGATTATATGAGCACAGAATCAGGAATTTTGTTTGACAATTATGCAGTCTGGGGCATTTTGAGGCCTATAAATACACCTCTAAATCACTTTTTTAAGTACAACAACTGAGCATAAACTTACAAAAGGTTACATACTCTTGCATCAACTATTTCATATTGAATTCATCACTTTTGAGAGCCAATTTCTTGAAGAAGTTGTTGTATTCTTGAGCTTATTAATTTGTACTCATATCTACTCTTTGAGAGAGCAATTGTATAAGTGAGTATTGAGTGTTTATACACTTGAAGGGAAATTCTATAATCCCTTGTTGTAAGAAGGAACATTTTATTCCTTCGTTTGAAGTCTTGAAGTGCGGTATCTTCGAGCAACGGTTGTTGAGGCTTGTGTGACTCAAGTTCTCAGTTGTAACGGTTTGTTAAGCGCCCGGAAGCTTAACGAGTTTAGTAGAACCTCGAGAGAGTCTCCCGGGAGACTGGACGTAACCACACTTGTGGCCAACCAGTATAAACTCGGTGCATCTCTTCCATACTCTTTTAATTCCGCAATTTGATTCAAGTTAATTTTTATTTCTGCAGAATCTTTTATAAAACGCTATTCACCCCCGCACTAGCGTTAAGCACTTATTCTAACAGGTTTAACTTCCCATTTATTCGTTTCAATTTGATCAATCATCAGTTTTGATAAACTTTATATTTGTTTCTGAAGTTTGTGTTGTTTAGCTCTATCTTTGCTTCTGAGTAATTCAGTTCCATATTTGCTTGTCTAAATCTGCCAGTATATATGTGTATCATTGACCTGTTACTTATCAATTTTGAGCATCTTTTGTTTGCCTTTAATAGTATAGTGTAGATTTAATTTTTAGTCGTGCTCATCTTTCTAAAACCCAACCCAACTGCTAATAAGACCATGGTTTATGGACTTGAGTGATTGACCAGTGTCAACTGCTGACCAAATGGATAGGCACCAATGTAGAAAACATTTAGGCTAGTAATTAAGAAGGGAAGATAGGGGTAACAGGGAGTATTTGGGCATAAGAATCTTGTATCAAATTCCTTGAACCTTCTAGTTGGAGGTTCGAAATGCAATTTCTGTTAGTTTTTCTCAAAAACTTGAGGCACAAGTTAAAAAATAAGGGATCAATTAAGTAAATCTGAAAAATGGGTAAGGGACTAATAAGAAAATAGGAAGAATTTGATGCCCGAAGGCTTTGGCTACAAAAGGGTATCCTATTGTTTAGAAAACAAGATTTTTAAGGAGAAGAGGTCGAGAACAGCATCTGAAAACAAATTCCCTGAAAAATCCTAAGCTTTTCTGGCAAAATCTTCTAAGATAAAAAGAATTATGTTCATTATAAGGTTGAGATGACTTGAGGCATATGAATTTAGGGTATTAGAGTTTTTCAGAAGCTACTTTAGGCATTGATCTTAGGCTGGTTTGCTTTGTTCAAGCTTAGGATCGAAACTTGTGTTGTTGTTGGCTTCTTAAAACATTCCTGAGTTCCTGATACCACTCCTGCGCTTAACTGGTTGATTTGCTGTTGTTTGTTAGTTCTCATTTACCTTACTCATATGTTTTCCTCTATGCTGTAGTTCCAGGTACTACTCTCACTCTGGATAATCTGGAAATGCACAGCTGTGTATATGCATGATCATGTCTGATAATGAAGATTTGTGTTTTTATGTTAATTTTATAATACAAATGTTACTAGTTTAGTAGTATTTAGGATATCCATCTCATTTTAGTGTTGTAATATGTATGAACATCTATATGTTGGACAATTATTTGGACTATTAGCTTCAAGTTATTTTAATTTCAGTAGATAGAAAATATGGTAGTCAATAACTTGCCTGATTTTCATGTTTGATTTGGTAATAGGGAGTCATTATATGTATATGTACTCTGATTGACGAGTCCATTAGTCTTAGATGTTGAATTCAAAACATGAGTTTCAGCATATTGGTTTAGTAACGTATAAATCACTACCTGGATTTTCCTTTGCCAAATGTCTTTTATATGTTAAAAGGATGAATTATGAATAATCTCAACAGTTGTAGTGTGGCGATTTGGGAAATGTCATCCTTGCCTTATAAATAATTCGTAATACCAAATTTCTGGGCTCAATGGAAGGCCCAGATTATTATGAAGTATGAGAATTGTACTTCTGGACTGTTTATTTTTGTTGATGAAGCCCAATTGCAGAAATCTGTTATACAAATACTGAAAATATGCATACTGATTGTTTCATTTGGATAAACTATTAACATATGAATCGATTAGGACTTATCTTTATTTAGAGACACGAGTAGTAGAGAATCATTGTCCCTTTAGGTTGCCTTCCAAAAATAAACTGAGTGAGCCACGCTAACAAAATCACATGATGTGTTGGCCCTCTAATTCTATTAAAATGCTTAGAACTCCGAGAGATACTGGTGCTTAGAACTCCGAGAGATACTGTTTAGTGAATTCCACAGTTTTTCCCACGAAGTTAAAAATATGTAGTTTCTATATGAGCATTATTTTAATAATGTATATTCCTAAATTCGGGTTCGCATTCATGTGACCCAAATCCAAGTCTGAACGATGTTAAAATATGTCGAGAACCCGAGTGCATTTATGTGATGTTGTTCGAGACGTGTTTTAATAACGTTGCAAACATTCCTAAAAAATGAATAAAGCGGTTAATAATTTTAAAATTGCACTATAGGATGAACATGTATTAAAATCAGAAAATTGACCATTTATAATAATTTAATCGACCGTGCTAGAACCACGGAATCCGAGGGTGCCTAACACATTCCCTCGGATTAACAGAATTTCTTACTCAAGAATTTCTAGTTCGCAGACTCCAATTGGGCAGTCGAAAAATTTCCTCAATTTGGGATCTCAAATAAATTGGTGACCTGGGACACCAAAAGTCGAACCTATTCCAAGTGGCTAAACAAAATAAATAAATGGTCCCATTTTGAATAATGTCACTTTAATTGGAAAAACTCCATTATAAGGTCATCCTTCGGGGTAACCGCATAAAAAAGAGGTGTGACAGCTCTGGCGACTCTGCTAGGGATCGAACCCAGAATCTCTGATTCAGGGTTCAAGAATTCGAGCTTAGAATATCTATTACATTTAGCTTCTTCTGATTTGTTTACATGTTCTATGCTAAATGTTTAATGCTTTACAGCTTTGATATTGGATGAATTATACATATAAACTGCTACGAAACCCTTCATTTCTCACCTCTGGGGATGTGCTTATTGCTTGAGACTCCCTAGTCTGTTAGTGTCATACCTGAAAATAAGAAAGAGGCCAGACAAGTTACTAAGCCTGATGGCCGTTTGGTTCCCAGTATGTTGCGCCCTCCTCGACTCGAGTCGTCTGCTCAAAATGCACATTCTAGACCCTGTTATCAAGGTTTTAACATTGAATTACATGACCTCATGCCAGATCCCTAGTAGGAACTCTTATTTGCATCATGCATTTGACCTAGGGGACTCAACACAGGGGTGGGATCCGTCTAGGACTGGTGACCCGAAATGAAAAGGCCGTCCTAATACATGTTACGTGATACTTGCAAATTTATTTGCTTTGAATTCGCATGATGACCGACTTGTGAATAAAGAAGAAATTTGAGAGGTTATGTGATTAATCATTTGTAAAAAAACAATGCTCAAATAGCGCCGAAATGCTGCCGGATTTTTCAAAGACAAAGCAAAAATACAAAACAAAAGGAAAAGAAATTGGGAAAGTTTTTCAATAATATTTTTGGTGTTGATAAATTATTTTTCGGGTCCAACCTCTCTTTTGCAAAAAATGCAAAACAAGAAAAAACAAATGTTCGATTTTATCCACTTGTTTCGAAATATATCGGGTGATGCCATTACTACCGGAAATAGCTGAATTTTACCGCAAGGGACGTCAGAAGGCTGATCCTGCACAAATGGTCATCTCTGCGTCTTATTTTGACCGGTAAGCGAGCACAGCCTGAAACAACCTTCCTTCAGAAGTGTTGCAAGACCGTATTCGCAAAGCCGGGCCCTGATTATAAGAATTGCATTTCATAAAATACTGGTTTTAATATTTTGTGGATACTAATTAACGTTAATAAATATGCAGAATGAGCACGATAATGTTCATGAAAAAAATTCCCTTGGAGTTGCGAGTGTGATGGGATGACCTAGGGAAAGCAGGGCAAAAAAGGGTCAACACGCATCTGGGAGGCCTCACTGGTTAAAGAACATTAATCACGTTTTGGGATCTGGCTCACAATGTCTTCCACTTCTCGGACTTTGAACTCACACCGACATTGGAGGAAATAACTGGATATATTGGGACTTCCACAATTCCGTTGAGACACCAATGCCTGATTGCACCAAGAACCCTTGTCGTGCACAAATTCCTGGACTCCTTGAAAATCTGTAGGAAGGTTCACAATCCGGACCTATCAGTTGGCTTCTGCACCCCGCAGTTTATATTTCAGAGGTACAGGCATGTCGGGGGATTCAATAACCCTGAAAATTATATTTGTAGCAAAGGAAATCAACTCAAATGGGAGGAGCATCGATGTTTTGCGTTCATGGTATTTTTCTTGGGTCTTCTGGTGTTTTCGCGAAAGGATGGGAACATTGACAAATGGATAGCGGCGGTTGTCAGCACTTTATTTACCCAGGCCAAAAGTACCCTCGCTCAAATGATCCTATCCGAAATAGTCCTTGCTTTCACTGCCTGTAAAGCAAGAGTAGACTTCTTCGAGGGATCTAACCCGTTGTTGCAAATATGGATGATCGAGCATCTATTCCATAGGCCTCGGTTCATGAGTTATGGGTCACCAACAAAGAGCTGCATAAAAGAATTTTGCAACAGGGTTGATGGGTTTAGAATACCTGAGGGTGTCACAGAATGGGTGTCGCATCTCCGGGTCATCACTGCAAATCAGATAGAGTGGACATTTGGGTGGCTCCCTGTAGATAAAGTTGTGTATATTCTAGCCACCAGGCCTCATTTCCTTCTGATGGGTCTCCGAAGTATCCAACCCTATGCGCATACAGAATACTAAGACAATTAGGTAGATGCCAAATGTTCCCCAGGGACGAGGATATTTGTCGTCATGTGTTGGAGATAAGCCCAAATGGTCAATTCCCTGAAGCCGTCGTACGTCAAATCTAGAGTGAATGTCAATACTTGACAGCAGTACTCGAGTACGCGACATATCTAAAGGAGAGGTTGCACCAGAGTATGTGTCTCTGTAAAAAAGAGAAATAGAGCCTGGGAGGCCGGCTAAGATACCACATCTCCAAGAATTTGCTGAAACGTCACAAGAGCGATGGGATTGGCTAGCCAAGAAAAATGAATATACGGCCACAATAGGATGATTGGAAAAGCAAATCAAAGATTTTCAATTTAAAAGTAGTTTGCAAGCGGAAGATAGTGAGGGATAAAAGAAGATCTTAACCAAAGAAAATGAAGCCTTACGAGCCCAAACCCAGAAAATGAAGGTAGCTACAGAAAATCCCCCAGAAGCACAAAAGATGAAAAACTCATAGAAACTGTGTGGCGGAAAGTACCGAGTATGGGATCGACTTCAATAAGGCGGAAGGTGAGCTATCCAGGGTTCAGAAGCAATTGGTTAAAAATGCGGAAGAATGAGCCCTCATCTCTGAGTAATTAAAGAAGGGCATAACAATGAGATTGTTGGTTTAAAGCGAAGGGTCATCATGACTGAAAACAGAATGACCAAGCAAGCCGGGGACTTCAAATCCGAAAGAGAACATTGTTATGCAGTAAAAACAGGATTAGAAAGGGATTTGCGGCAATTCCAGAAGCTAAATTAGGTAGCACAACGAACTCTAGAGGCAAGGGCCGAGAAAATTGGGTGTTTGTTTCAAGAAAAGGGTATTATTAGGGAAAGGATACGTGCAATCACAGATTACATCACCAGAATGTGCAACCATTGCGAGCATATAACAAAGTCCATGTTCTTTGCCACTGCCGTGACTTTTGTTCGGCAAGTGATGGAAGACCTCCACCATCTCCAAGGGAGTTTAGCACGCAAGGCCGAGTGATGCCCCACAAACTCCAAAAGCAGTTAAAGTCTTAATGTATTCATGATTTCTGAAAATTGTAAATTTTCTTAAAAATAGTCTGTCAGTCTGTGTTTTCTTTACGCATTATATCTGTCACGACCCGGATTTACCCACCATCGGGAGTCGTGATGGAGCCTATTGTCGAAGCTAGGCAAGCCAACCCTTATAAACGTTTCCAAAAATATTAAATCTAAAAAAATTAAATGCTAAAATAATTAGTTAAAACATGCGGAAAGCGTGGAATAACAATGACAAAAAAAATATGTGGAAAACTAACAACCAATCTCTACCCAGTATCTAGTGTCACTGCTCACGGATAACTAAAGAGTGCTAAAAATAATAGTCTGAAAGAAGTACATAGCATATCTGTTTGGTACAATTTAACAAACTGAAAGGGAAATTTAGAGGAGACTTGGGGCCCGCGAATGCCTGCGAACAACCTCAGAGCCTATGTACTAAAGGATCACTCCCGGTCTAAAGCTGCGATCCGTAGACTAGGTCTTGACCTATGCACATAAAGGCACAGAAGCATAGTATCAGCACAACCGACCCCATGTGCTGGTAAATTTCAAGCTTAACCTCGGCGAGGTAGTGACGAGGCTAACCGGACCTACCATAAACTAACTATACAGATATATACGATAACAGAAGAGGAAAACAGAATTTAAACAAAAAAAGGATGGGACATGCTGGGGGGAATAGCAGTTCAATTATAACTTCTACAATTAGGAAATGGAACGGAATAGATAGCATTTATATAAGAGAATCCAATGAAACAACAACCAATAAAGGGAAAACAGAGTAAGGAACACCAGTAAGGTAAGACCAATAAAACCACATTGCACGGCACCACCCCTCGTGCTTTTACTCTCGTCCTCACCCAATCAATAGCACCACTCAATCTTGTGGAGGAAATCAATATATAACACTCCATCTTGTACCACTCCATCTTGTGGAGGAAATCGATAAATACCACTCCATCCGGTGGAGGAAATCAATATATACCACTCCATCTTGTGGAGGAAATCAATAAGTACACGCCATCATTCATCGTGCTTTATTGCTCCTCCTCACCCAAACAATAATAACGATTAATGGGAAAAGGAATAAACAACAAGATTAACCATCCCGGCAAGGGAGAACAATGCAACAACAAGTCCCGGCAAGGGAAACAATTTAACAATATGTCCCGGCAAGGGAAACAGTATAACAACAAGTTCTGTCAAGGGAAAAACACATTCATTTACTTCTCATCTTTCACTTCATAGCTCTTATAACAAGAATTTATCCTAATTGTTCACTTCTTTCACAATTCTAATACAAATGACAACACGGTCATGCTCGACTCGGGTGCATAGGTAACCGTCACCATACCTATACACCGACTCCACATAGCACATAGCAATTAACAACCTGATCCTATTCCCTCAAGCAAAAGTTAGATCGAACACTTACCTCGAAGGCTTCCAACTCAACTCATGCCTCTAGAATAGCTTTACCCCTCGAATTGCTTCAAAACCAGTCGAATCAAACCACAATTTACTCAAATGTATCAACAAATGCTAGTTAAATCAACTTGGATGCATAAGAATGAAATTCCCAAAGTTTTACTCAAAACTTTCCAAAATGCCCCTGCGCCCACGTGGTCAAAACTCGAGATTCGAACCAAAACCGGGTTACTCATTCCCCCACGAGTTCATATATGCAATTCGTTTTGAGATCGGACCCCAAATTGAGGTCCAAATCCCCAATTTAATGAAAACCTAGGTTCTACCTCAAATCCCCCATTTATAACCATGAACGCTTTGATTTAAGGATGAAATCATGTTAGAATATGATAAAGATTGAAGAAAACTAGTAAAAATTGACTTACATTTGGTTTGGGGACGAAAAGGTTCGAGAGGAATCGCCTATGGTGGTTTTGGGTATGGAAAGATTTGAAAAATGAGGTCTGAATTCATTTAAGTAACAGTTGCAGGGTTGCATATGTCGCAAATGCGACATTGATTTCGCATTTGCGGACTGGGTAAAATAAAAGGGGACCTCGCAATTGCGATAAATAGTTTGTAGTTGCGAACTGGGGAAAATTTAAAGGGAAGTCGCATTTGCAAAGAAGCACGCCAAGGGAAGAGCTCGCAATTGCGAGGCAGGCTTCGCAATTGCGAAACCTGCAGACACTTGATGATAAAAATGCAGCAAAATCATCCTAACACATATCCAAAACTTACCCGAGCCCTCGGGGCTCATACCCAAACATGCACCAAACCTCAGAAACATCCTATGGACTTACTCGTGCGACGAAATCGCCAAAATAAAATCTAAATCAAAGAATCAACCTCCAAAACTCATTATTTTCATTTCAAGTTCAAAACTTTCAAACTTTTCCACTTTTAGTCCAAAACACGTCAAACGACGTCCGTTTTTGACCAAACATTACAGATAGCGCTTAACGCCCGTTTAAGACTTTTACCGGGCTTCGAAACCAAAATACGAGCCGGATACCATCACTTTTGATCAATTTTCGTTTCCAATATTCCCTAAGCATTTTCGAAAACAATTTCACAGAAAAAGCTCCGTACTCAGGCCTGGGACCTCGGATTTCGATTCGGGGAATATGACAGGGTCACAAATTTCATTCAAGGGTCCGGGTCTGATTACCTAAAACATTGACCAAAGTCAACCATAGAAATATTTGCATCAAAAATCATAGTTTTTAACACAGAGTTCAAATATTTTCACATAAAAATCTCCCGGCTTCGCGCCCGGACTGGGCACGCATATTGAGGCAACCAAATAAGAGGTTTTCAAGGCCTGAGATGTGCAAGGAAAGGGAGAATTATGGTGATGACCCTTTGGGTTGTCACAATGTCCAAAGTCTGTTAGTTTCCTTTAACTTTGTTAGCTTTGTAACCAAAGTTTTGTCTTTATAAAAATTGAAAATCCCCAAAGTATCCTGTTATTTCCATCACATTTGTTTTTCATGAACTATGCTCGGTCAGATTCATACGGGGCATGATACGTAGGCAATCTTCATTGGATTCGACTGTTGTTGAAAGAGGAAAGCTAAAAAGAAATAAGAAGTAGAAACCAAAAGGAAGTTCGGAGTAAATTCCTGGACGATGCATGCGACCATTACAAACATATAGAAACCCGTTAACTATGTAGGTCCATCATACCCAACATGCGATTTCCGGTTTGTTATTCAACCCGACCTAACCGTTTGTAATTTCAGTTTCCAATCACAAGTTTTTAGAACAGTGTTTTGTTTGTGTTAAACTGGCATCGCATCGATACTTTACCAGATCAAAAGGAAGCACAGAAATGTCATCTCAAATGACTTTGCCAGCAGTGCCCATCTCAGAGGATAGCCCAATCGCAGGAATCCCGGCCTCAGAATATGCGGCAACTGAAGAAAATAGGATCCTTCGACTCAGAGTTATGGAGATGTGAGACGCTTGGATAAATGGAAGAGAGCCACCGAGTGCCATCCCTGGATTTCCTGAGCTTTTCCCAAGGTCGGGGGGTACCTCAACTGTTCCCATTAGCCACCCAAACATCCTTTTTGGGACAGCCTACCATACAAGCCAACTTTGTCGGAGCACCTTCTAAAGTTCGCCCTCAGGTGCTCACATTTGGCCCAGTGTCTAAAATTTTTACGGCTCCTCCATGTGCAACCACCACACAGCCCGCGATGCCGAGACTCATGTTTGATCCTACAGCTTTCACATTTCAAACTCCCAACTACCAAACCGAGCCTCCTCCATACCCCACATACACTTATCCTCAACCAGCATATGAACTCACACCGGTGCAGGATAAAACTCCAAAAACACGTGAACAAGATAAGATAGCAAGAATGATGAAAAGCCTTGAGCAGAGTTTGAAAAACATGCAAGGCTTGAGTGGGCAGAAGAGCGTGTCTTACTCAGATCTGTGCATGTTCCCGCATGTACACCTTCCCGTGGGATTTAAAAGGAAGAATTTTGATTTTTGAAAAGTACGATGGTCATGGTGACCCTATTGCTCATTTAAAAAAATACTGCAACCAATTGCGTTGGGCAGGTGGAAAAGAAGAACTATTGAAGGCATATTTTGGGGAATGCTTGGTAGGCATCTCTTATGAATGGTACATGGACCAGGATATCACTAGATGGCATATTTTGGATGATCTTGCCCGAGATTTCGTAAGGCAGTGCTAGTATAACATTGACATTATCCCGGACAGGAACTCTTTGGCCAATCTGAAAAAGAAACCTTCGGAAAGTTTTAGAGAATATGTTGTCAAGTGGCGAGAACAAAGAGTAAAACCGCCCATGGATGAGACAGAGATAGTCACTGCTTTTCTCCAAGCACAGAAGGCGGATTATTTCCAAAATATGATGTCAGCAATGGGCAAACCTTTCGCGGAAGCAATCAAAATAGGTGAGATGGTAGAAAATGGCTTGAAAAAAGTCAGAATTCTGAGCCACTCAACCATAAGGGCAACCTCCCATGCCATAAAAAGTGGGAAAGGAGGAGTCGCAAGAACCAAATAGAAAGAAGAAGCTTCAATGGCAGCCTCCGGCGTGAGAACACGCCATTCCCCTAGGCCCATGTTTTCAGAAAGGACCCCTCAACACTACTATCCCCATCAATACATGCATTATGTTCCACAACCTTATGCAGTTATGAATGCCTAGCCATTCGCTCGACCACAATAACAGGGCAACAGAAACTAGGCCCCGAGAAATCAGCCTCCCCAAAACCACTATAATCCCCCCCCCCCAAGACAATTTTCGTCCAAGGGAGCCTCCTACAAAACAAAAGTTTTCACCAATAAGGGAATGTTATGCCATCTTATTCCCAAAACTGGTCCAGATGGGCCTCTTGCAGCCCGTGCCCCTGAACAGGCAGAACCCTGAGTCACCTTCCTATCAACGGGGAGTAAGTGGTGCTTATCATTCCGGGGCTGAAGGACACGACACGGAGAACTGTTGGACTCTGAAGCAAGCAATGGAGGACCTAATAGAACAAAAGAAAATAGTGATGAGAGATGAAGATGTCCCGAACGTAACCGATAACCCGTTATCGGCTCACAACAATGGGCCAGTCATCGAGATGATTTTTGAGGACAAAGAGTTTGACCCTGCTTTATAAGCCATAATAGCCATTGCTGATGCTGACAAAAAACAAAAGGTTACCCCCAAGAAGGTTGAAGAAAAGGAAATGAATGAAGCCAAGCACCCGGAGGTACAGAAGAAGGTTGAAATTAAAACTGAGACGGCAACCACCAAGGAAACCATACTTTACACCACACGGGGGCATCAAGAAAAACAACCCACTCTGAGTCCCCCAAGAAGGTTCGTGTTGAACAAGACGATGTATGTACCCAAGGGATCTTATGTGGTACGGGGACCAATTAAACCGCCAAGGCTAAATGAGGCCGTGGTAATCAATCGCGCGCCTCAGAAGCTAATGATAGACCCTTCTGCACTCCCATGGAACTACCAAGAAACCATAGTAACAAACAAAGGCAAAGAGATCACTGGGGAAACACATAATAGCCATCCCACAAATAAATCTTCGGACATGGAAGAAGTGAACACTTCCACCAAAAGGTGATTTCCACCTAACACGCCCGTAAGTGCTAACGAGGCAGATTCCTTCTTTCGAAACATGAAAATTGCAGAATATGAGGTGGTGGACCAGCTCCAGAAGTCTCCCGAGCAAGTCTCTTTATTGTCATTGCTGATGAATTCTCCAGAGCACCACAAAGTGTAGGACAAAACCTTGAATGAAGCTTATGCACCGGTTCAAACCTTCGTGGAACAACTAGAGAAAATAGTGGAAATATTCTTTACTATTAACCAGGTTACATTCAGCAAGAATTATTTACCTGCAGAAAGAGTTGCGCACAACAAAGCCCTGCATCTCTCCATCAAATGCGACGATTATTACGTCAAAAGAGTAATGATAGATGGAGGTTTCGGGGTAGATATATGCCCACTGTCCACATTGCAAAGAATAGAAATCGGAATAGAGAGGATCCAACCCAACAATGTGTGTGTCCGAGCTTTTGACGGAATTAAAAGAGACACCATAGGGGAAATTGAATTAGTATTGGCCATCGGTTCGGTCGATTTTGAAGTTAAATTTCAAGTATTAGACATGGACACATCATACAACTATCTCCTAGGAAGACCATGGATTCACGCTGCAGGAGCGGTGCCTTCTACTCTGCTCCAAATGTTGAAATTTGAACATGAGAAACAGGTTATTGTGGTCCACGGAGAAGACGAGCAGTCAATTTACTGTGATCCTTCTGTCCCCTGCCTCGAAGCTAAATAGGGAAGTGAGCATATAGTCTGCCAGAATATTGAAATTGTGGTAGCTGATCAACACAATGAAGGCAAACCATTTCCCCAGCCTTTCCCCTCCAACGCCTCAATCTTGGTATCGAGAGAGATGATACGCCAAGGGTATAAGCCAGGCAAGGGACTTGGAAGTTCTCTACAAGGAATAATAGAGCCGATTGTCTTGCCTACCGCATAGAAGTTGTTCGGGCTAGGTTTCAATACCACGCGAAAGGATTTTACCGGGCCAACTGTAGGAAATGTCATGGATGGGCTTTGTCACAACCCCTACCCCACTTGCACAAAACATTTGTGAAACCAAAGTACAGTGAGGAAGAAGAAGACGAGACCTTCATAGTAGAGGAAATTGAAGAGATATGTAGGGCCATGAGGAAATTATTGTATGAAGCCAACATGGTCCAGCTGGGAGAAGGCTCAAGCAGTGCTGAGGTGCTCTACATCGGACCGGATGCCAAGTTGCAAAACTAGAAGGCCACGCCTTTCCCAGTCAGGCGGGAGGCCCGGTAGTCCTGCCTTGCCACCATTTCTTGCATCCCGAGTTATTTCAGGGTGTAGCTCGGCTGTTTTTCTTTAAGTTTTTTTCTTTAAATTCCAGATGTAACCCCTGTTATCTTACAGTTTCAAAGAAATGAAATCAATATTTAATCGTTTGCACTTCTCTAATTTTTTCTCATTTTGTTTTTCTTATATTTCATTTTTTCTTTCAGTCCCAATAATGCAGCTTTAAATAATATGACATGCTCGTGGACTTCATGCCCTGACCCGAACATGCTGCCTGTTTGTGACATAATGAACCAAGAACCAGAGTATGATGAAGAAGAGGCTTTTAGGGAAATCAACCGAGTGTTGGAACATTTTAAAAATAAACCTAAGCCGAATTTAACTGATACCGAACCGGTTAACGTGGGCGATACCAGCGAAACCAAGGAAACAAAGATAAGCATCCATGTGGATAAGGAAATCTGGGATCCACTGGTTCAACTTCTTTTTGAATTCAAAGATGTATTTTCTTGGTCTTACGATGATATGCCTGGGTTGAGTGTTGATCTGGTGGTTCATAAGTTTCTCACATACCCCGAGTGCCCTCCGGTCCAACAAAAACAAAGAAAATTCAAACATGATATCAGCAATAAGATCAAAGAGGAGGTGGCAAAACAGTTAGAGGAAGGGGTGATCTGAGTGGTTCGATACACCACATGGTTGGCCAATGTGGTCCTCGTACCGAAGAAAGACGGAAAAACATGAGTATGTGTAGGCTACAGAGATTTAAACAAGGCGAGTCCTAAAAGACAACTTCCCTTTACCTAGCATCCACATACTTGTTGACAACTGTTCCAAACACGAGATACAGTCCTTTGTATATTGCTACGCATGATACCACCAAGTGTTGATGGATGAGGAAGATGCTGAGAAAATCGCCTTAACCACACCTTGGGAGACTTATTGTTACAGAGATGCCTTTTGGTCTAAAGAACGCTGGGACAACATATATGAGGGCTATGTCCACCATTTTCCATGACATGATGCATCAGGAAATAGAAGTATATGTGGACTATGTGTTATCAAGTCCAAGACTCAGGGTGATTATGTAAGAGACTTAAGAAAGTTCTTCGGAAGGCTTCGCAAGTATGATTTGAAATTAAATCCAGCCAAGTGTGTATCCGGGGTCCCATCAGGCAAACTTCTGGGATTCATTTTCAGACGAAGAGGCATCGAGTTGGATCCGACCAAGATAAAGTCCATTGGAGGGCTACCTCCTCCAAAAACCAAGAAGGATGCAATGAGCCTACTAGGAAGACTGAATTACATCAACCGATTCATCGCCCAGTTGACTTCCACATGCGAGCCCATATTCAATCTACTTAAAAAGGATGCAGCAATTAAATGGACTGGTGAGTGTGAAGAGGCTTTCGACAGAATCAAACACTACCTGTCCAACCCACCAGTCTTGGTCCCGCCAAAACCGGGAAGGGCATTGTTTCTTGATCTAAGAGTCCTGGAGAGCTCCTTTGGTTGTATTCTCGAGATGCATGACTCCACGTGAAAGAAGGAGCAAGCCGTCTATTCTTAGAGCAAGAAGTTTACCAGTTATGAGTCAAAATACACGCTTCTAGAAAGAACCTATTGTGCCTTGACATGGGCGTCCCAGAAGTTGAGACATTACCTGTAAGCCCACACTACCTACCTTATAACCAAGCTGGACCCATTAAGGTATATATTCCAAAAACTGATGCCCATAGGGCGATTGGCAAAATGGAAAATCTTGCTCACAAAGTTTGACATAGTTTACGTCACTCGTACCGCAACTAAAGGCTCAAGCATTAGCAGATCATCTGGCGGAGAATCTAGTTGACGATGAATATCAGCCTTTGAATACCTATTTCCCTGATGAAGAAGTGAATTCGGTGGAAGTAACATCTGAAGCCATCCCCGCTTGGAAAATGTTCTTCGACGGAGCAGTAAATGGAAAAGGCATAGGGATTTGGGCAATTTTAATCTCACCCATGGGTCAGCATTACCCGGCTACTGCAAGGCTCCTATTTTTTTGCACCAATAATACAGCTAAATACGAGGCTTGCATCATGGACCTTAACATGGCCATTGACAAAGATGTCGAGGACTTTTTAATCATGAGGGATTCATATTTGATCATCTGACACGCTCAAGGAGAGTGGGAAGCAAGAGACGTTAAAATATAGATAGCATATGGAGGATCTCAGCAAACAGTTAAGGACGGCACAATTCAGGTACATTCCTCGTTGTCACAATGAGCTAGCAGACGCACTCGCAACTCTCGCTTCCATGTTGCCTTACCCTGTAAATGCTTACATTGATCCTTTGGAAATCCAAATCAAAGAAAGGCACGGGTATTTTAATGTGACCAAGGCAGAGCCCAACACCCTGGTATTATGACATAAAGAGATTTATGAAAACGTAAGAGTATCCTAAGCATGCATGCCGGGGGGAGCAAAAAAACCATCCGACGGCATGCGAGTAATTTCTTCTTAAGTGGTGATACTTTATACAAGAGCACCCCAGATCTCAACGTACTAAGATGTGTTGACACCAAGGAAGCCGGTAGAATTAAGCATGAAGTACACGCAGGAGTGTGTGGACCTCATATGAATGAATATGTACTAGCAAAGAAAATACTTCGGACAAGGAATTACTGGATGACCATGGAGAAAGATTGCTTCAGCTTCGTTCGAAACTGTCATCAATGTCAGGTGCACAGTGATTTGATTCATGCACCACCAACAAAATTGCATCCTATGTCAGCACCCTGGCCTTTCGCCGTTTGGGGCATGGATGTCATTGGGCTGATTGAGCCAAAAGCTTCAAATGGACATAGATTCATACTGGTCGCTATTAACTACTTCACATAATGGGTGGAAGCCATCATACTTAAGTCCGTCACCAAGAAAGCTGTGGTGGATTTTGTGCATTCCAACATCATTTGTCATTTTAGAATTCCTGCAACCATCATTACAGAGAATGCGGACAATATGAATAGTCGTTTAATAGGAGAAATATGTGAACAACTTAAGATAACACATAGAAACTTCACCCCTTACCGGCCCAAAGCTAATGGTGCCGTCGAAGCAGCTAACAAGAAAACCAAGAAATTTTTGAGAAAAAATTATTCAAAGCTCAAGACAATGGCATGAAAAAATGCCTTTTGCATTGCTGGGATATCGCACCACATTCCGCTCGTTGGTAGGAGCAACTCCGTATTTACTAGTATATGGGACTGAAGCCATCATACCCGCAGAAGTAGAAATCCCTTCGCTCCGAGTAATTGTCGAAGCAGAAATTGAGGATAGCGAGTGGGTCAAAACTCGGTTGGAGCTGTTTTCACTAATTGAGGAAAAATGAATGGATGAAAATTGTCACGGGAAGTTATAACAACAAAAATTCCCGCGTTTATAACAATAAAGTGCACCTTAGGAATTTCGAAGTCGGACATCTGGTATTGAGGCGTATACTCCCTCGCCATCAGGAAGACAAAGAAAATTCACTCCGAACTAGAAAAGACCATACATTATCAGAAAGATATTACCCAAAAGAGCATGGTACCTGGGTGACATTGAAGGAGACGAGCCCGAGACAGCAGTAAACACAGATGCAGTAAAAAGGTATTACGTTTGAACCCTCTGCTGCAATGATTTCGGCCAGTTGAAATGACGAAGGCTTTCTTTACCGCTACCCTAAAACACTACCAATCCTTCGCAAACCCTCGAGCCGATTGCATTTCTTTGTTTACCCTCTTTGGAACCCGAAATTGCTATTTCAAAAAAAAACATGAATGCTGAAAAAAAAATGAATGATTGAAAACAAAAGAAATAAAAATCAAATTAGTTTAGGAAACACTTCCTGAACTACGTCTAACTTTATTCCAAAAGGATACGTAGGTAGCCTCTCCCTGAGGTTCAATCATATCAAAATAAAACCCCAATTCCGCAAGAAATAAAAATGGGGAAAATGTAATAGTTAGGCCATAAACCCTCCATAATAGTTCCAAATTTGTAACTTTCCATCCTATTTCCTCAAGAGCCTGATCCAAGTCCTTCCAATCAATTGACCAAAACAGGGATGTGACAAACACCATTGTTGGGATTCGGCCTAATTCAAACTGAGAGAAATAAAATGAGAGAATCTTGTCAGTGGAAACCTCTGGGCACCATATGGCGATTGTGAGCAGAGAAAATAAAAATGAGAGAGTTCGTTTAGTGAAAACTCACAAGGAGCACTATCGGACGACGAGAGAAGAGAAGTGAGAGAGGCTGATTGGCGAAAACCCGCAAACGGCGTCGTCGGTCGAAAAAAGGAAATATTACCATCCAAGCCTAAACAAGTCTCCATGGTTTTGAAAGATTGAAAGCAAAAAGCAGAAATGGATCTGCGGTTGGGTATCTAGTCAAGAAGCATGTCGTTTCCATTTAAACTCGGCACGCACTCCCAGATAAGTCCTCTCGTTTTCTTCAAAAGAGACATGCCTCTCTAAACGCATGTGTTTTCTTTTGTTATTCTCCCACTCCTTTTTAACTTTGATGTCCTGACCATTCTGCAAGAGAAGGTACCAAGACCAGTCTCACGGGTTTTTCTCCTGGCAAGAACTAAAAGGAATATTCGGTATCAGCGAGCGCATTTACCCAATCTCGACTGATCATGACAGCAAAAGCAGGAAAGTAGAAAGAAAAGAAATTTAAGACGAGAGCTAGAGAAGGCGAATAAAGGTTGGAAAGTTCAATCCCGAGCAGGCTAATTATTCCCACAAAGTTCTGAAAAGGCAAACCTCGGAGTGGAAATCGGGACAAAAATCATAGCTAAGGACCTGTAAAAGAAAAACCAATTTGAATGATGAGGACCCCCCCCCCCCGAAAAACCTAGAAGGAAAAGTTTAGAAGTCAAGGGTTTCGTCCAACATAAAAGGTTGAAATCAAGCAAAACAAGGCCACAACCCAATCACTGTTCAAACTAACAAATTGCTCAATTTTGAATTAAAATTTGAACCGGGTGTAATCTAAAACACAATGGGAACACGTGGTAAATGCAATCAAAGGAATATAACAAGGGCTAAGAATAGTTTTGCATCAATGACCAAGAAAGGGGAAGTTTTATTTACATCTTTTCCTGTAGTTTCAGCATTGGACTCCGATCCCTGGCTCCTTCCCTAGATTTTGGGCCTCATGCGTAGCCTTCCCCTGTGTAACTTGTGGACCTCCTTGGCACAACCCAAGGATCACACTTTACTCTCCCTAGTACAGACCGAGAAATTTCTTTCTTTCGCTCCACGGCATAACCTGGGGAGTTTTCTCTTTATATCCCCAGCATAACTTGGGAACCATTTCATCTTCCCGTCCCAAAATCTCCTAAGGGATCCTCTTTCACCTTTATTCCCCAGCATAGTCTGAGAGCTAAAGTCCTTCTGTCCTTAGCATAACATAAGGGTCTTTCCTTTCCTTCTCTATCCCCAGCATAGTCAAAAGGATTTCTGTGGCCTTTCACTTCCTACCATCCCTCGGCATAACCCAGGAACTTTCCATTAGATCCCGGCATAACCCGTGGATCTACCTAGCATAACCTAGGAGTTTATCATTCAATCCGGGCATAACCCGCGGATCTCCCTAGCATAACCTAGCAGTTTATCTTTCAATCCCGGCATAACCCGCAAATCTCCCTATCATAACCTAGGAACTTTCCATTCAATCCTAGCATAACCCGTGGATCTTCCTAGCATAACCTAGGAGTTTTTCATCCAATTTTGACATAACCCATGGATTCCCCTGACATAACCCTGGAATTTTCCATTCAATCCCGGCATAACCTGCGAATTCCCCTGGCAGAACACAGGAATTTTCAATTCAATCCTGGCATAAGACGTGGATTCCCCTGGAATAACCTAGGAATTTTCCATTCAATGCCGGCATAGCCCACGGATTCCCCTGGCATAATCTAGGAACTTTCCATTCAATCCCGGCATAACCCGTGAATCTCCCTAGCATAACCTAGTAGTTTATCATTCAATCCCATTATAACCCGCGGATCTCCCTAGCATAACCTAGGAGTTTATCTTTGAATCCCGACATAACTCGCGGATCCCCCTAGCATAACCCATGAACTTTCTATTCAATCCTGGCATAACCCGTGGATCTCCCAAGCATAACCTAGGAGTTTTTCATTCAATCCTGTCATAACCCATGGATTCCCCTAGCATAACCTAGGAATATTCCATTCAATCCTGGCATAACCCGTGAATTTCCCTGGCTTAACCGAGCAATTTTCCATTCAATCACGGCATAACACGCGTATTCCCCTGGCATAACCCAGGAACATTCCATTCAATCCGGCATAACCCGTGGATCTCCCAAGCATAACCTAGAAGTTCCTCTTTCAATCCGAGCATAACCCCTGGATCTCCCTGGCAAAGCCTAGGAGTTTATCTTTCCATCCCGGCATAACTCGCCGATCTCGTTAACATAACCTAGGAGTTTATCTTTCAATCCCGGCATAACCCGCGGATCTCCCTAGCAAAACCTAGGAGTTTTCTTCCAATCCTTGCATAACCCATGAATCTACGTAGTGTAACCTAGGAGTTTATCTTTCAATCCCGGCATATCCCGCGGATCTTCCTAGCATAACCTAGGAGTTTATCTTTCAATCCCGGCATAACCCGCGGATCACCCTGGCATATCCCAGGAACTTTCCATTCAATCCCGGCATAACTCGTGGATCTCCCTAGCATAACCTAGGAGTTTATATTTCATTCCCGGCATAACCCACGTATCTCCCTAGCATAACCTAGGAGTTTATCTTTCAATCTCGTCATAACCCGCGGATCTCCCTAGCATAACCTAGGAACTTTCCATTCAATCCCACATAACTCGTGAATCTCCCTAGCGTAACCTAGGAGTTCTCCATTCAATCCTGGCATAACCCGTCTATTCCCCCGGCACAACCCAAGAATTTTCCATTCAATCCCGGCATAATCCGCGAATTCCCCTGACATAACCTAGGAACTTCCCATTCAATCCCGGCATAACCCGTGGATCTCCCTAGCATAACCTAGGAGTTTTTCATTCAATCCTGGCATATCTCGTGGATTCCCCTAGCATAGCCCGTGGGTTCCCTTGGCATAACCCAAGAAATTTCCATTCAATCCCAGCATAACCCGTGGATTCCCCTGGCATAACCCAAGAATTTTCCATTCAATCCCGGCATAACCCGCGGATTCCCCTGGCATAACCCAGGAAGTTCCATTCAATCCCGGAATAACCCGTGGATCTCCCTAGTATGAACTTAGTATGAAGTTTAAATAAGAATTTTTAAAATAAATTAGGGAGATTTTAAAATGAAAATAAAAAAGAAGTAGGAATTAAAATGAATTAGATTAGGATGGCCACAATTGGGCCAAGCCTGGGTGACCCAAATCCCCCTTACCCGTCCAAAAATGCCCTAAACCGGCCCAAACTCATCTCTGACCCAAGCTACTATAAGAGACGCCCCAAAATGAAATCGTTTTGGGGCCATTAATCTCAGTCATTCATCAACAATGATCCAATGGCCTGGGATCAATGTGATCATTACATAAAAAGGTCTAAATCATACCAAACCCTAGAGAAAAACACCCTCTTCCTCGTACGCTCCGTCTCCGTCAATAGACCTCCCTATAGCCGCCGGCCGAAAATCGTCTCCGCCGGAGGCAGAGGTCCGCTACTCCCCAAAAATACACCTGTAACTCCCCATGACCTCCTCTTTTCGATGCCCTAAAAACCAAGTCTCAACTGTGAGCCGATCTCTTCAAATAGTTAAATCCTTGGGCACCGCTTTCGCCGTTCGCGGTGGCGCCACCGCCGGAACCCTTCCAAAATAACACCCTAGGTCCCTAACCCCATCCCCATAACGAATCCGTGGTCAATTTCCTCCAAACCCCTACCTATTGCTTCGAATATTAATTGGAAGTACGGAACAAACCTCCAACCTCACCGGAATCTTTTGAAAATGATACCAAGTGACCTTCATACCTTCCCCTCCACAAATCGACAACCAGCAGCCTTCGAATACAACCAGAACCTAGCCAAAAATCAGATTGAAAAATGATCTGTAACACAAACCCATCCCAAATTGACCGATCTTACGCCTGATACCCTCCCACCCTCTCAAATGATTGCTCTGGCTTCCTAAAAGGCCAAAAACCTTCGCAAAAATGGTTGAAAACCATGAGGCACAAAAGGTCCAAGATTGTTAGGGTTGCAGTATTAAGCTAAATCCCCTTTGTTTTCCTTTTGATTGCTTTTAACTTTCTTTATTTTCATTTGTGTGAATACATAAATGTTCTATTTGCTTATCTGTGAAAATAGTCTGATTAGTTGCTTTGTTTCCATCCAGGATCATGCGCCTTTTGTTTTATGTTTTTGATAACCTGTTCTAAATGGTCCCTTTACCAATTGAAGTCATAGATGTTCCTTGGCTAATTTGAATTATTCTACTAACCTCAAATTGTTCATCTTCCCTTGTTTAACTTTCATTTTTTTCGTTTCAATTTGATCAATGTTCAGTTGTGAAAAACGTTATGTTCGTTTCTGAAGTTTGTGTTGTTTAGCTCTATCTTTGCTTCTGAGTAATTCGGTCCCATATTTTGGTGCTTGTCTAAATCCCCCTATATATATGTGTATCATTGACCTGTTACTTATCAATTTTGACCATCTTTTGTTTGCCTTTAATAGTATAGTGTAGATTAATATCTAGTCATGCTCAACTTTCAAATACTCGACCCCAACTGCTAATAAGACCATGGTTTATGGCCTTGAGTAATTGACCATGGTCAACTCCTGACCAAATAGATAGGCATGTAGAAAACATTTATGCTAGTAATTAAGAAAGGAAGACAGGGGTAACAGGGGTATTTGGGCATAAGAAACTTGTAACAAATTCCTAGAACCTTCTAGTTGGAGGTTCAAAATATAATTTCTGTTAATTTTTCTCAAAAAATTGAGGCAGAAGTTGAAAAACAAGGGATCAATCAAGAAAATCTGGAAAATGGGTAAGGGACTAATAAGAAAACAGGAAGAATTTGTTGCCCTAAGGCCTTGGCTATAAAAGGGTATCACATTATTTTAGAAAAATAATTTTTGAGGAGAAGAGGACGAGAACACCATTTGAAAACAAATTCCCTGATAAATCCTAAGCTTTTCTGGCAAAATTTTCTAAACAAATCAGAATTTTGTTCATTATAAGGTGGAGATGACTTGAGGCATATGCATTTAGGGTGTTAGAGTTTTCCAGAAGCTACTTTAGGCATTGATCTTAGGCTGGTTTGCTTTGTTTAAGCTTAGGATCAAAATTTGTGTTGTTGTTGGCTTTTCAAAACATTCCTGAGTTCCTGATACCACTCCTGGGCTTAACTGGTTGATCTGATGCTGTTTGTTGCTTCTCGTTTACCTTACTCATAGGTTTTCCTCTGTGCTGTAATTCCAGGTACTACTCTCACTCAGGAGAATCTGGAAAGGCACAGCTTTGTATATGCGTGATCATGTCTGATCATGAAGATTTGTATTTCTTTTATGTAAATGTTATAATACAAATGTTACTAGTTTAGAAGGATTTAGGATACCCATATCATTTTAGTGTTATAATATGTATGAACATCTAAACTATGATGGATTATTATTTGGACTATTAGCTTCAAGTCATTTTAATTTTAGTAGATAGAAAACATGGTAGTCAATAACTTGCTTGATTTTCATGTTTTATTCGGTAATAGGGAGTCATTATATGTATATGTACTCTGATTGACGAGTCCATTAGATTTAGATGTTGAATTCGAAACATGAGTTTTAGCATATTGGTTTATTAATATAAAAAATCACTACCTGGAGTTTCCTTTGCGAAATGTCTTTTATACGTTAAACAGGATGAATTATGAATAATCTCAACAGCTGTAGTGCAGCGATTTGGGAAATGTCATTCTTGCCTTATGAATAATTCGTAATACCAAATTTCTGGGCTCAATGAAAGGCTCAGATTATTATGAAGTATGAGAAATGTACTTCTGGGCTGTCTATATTCGTTGATAAAGCACAATTGCAGAAATCTATTATACAAATGCTGAAAATATGCATACTTATTGTTTAATTTAGATAAACTATTAACATATGAATCGATTAGGACTTCTCTTTTGTTAAAGACACGAGTAGTAGAGAATCATGGTCCCTTTAGGTTGCCTTCCTAAAATAAACTGAGTGAGCCACGCTAACAAAATCACATGCTGAGTTGGCCCTCTAATTCTAATAAAATGTTTAGAACTTCGGGAGATACCGTTTAGTGAATTCCACGATTTTTCCCATGAAATTAAAAATATGTAGTTGCTATAGGCACGTTATTTTAATAATATATCTTCTTAAATTTGGGTGAGCATTTATCTGACCCAAATCAAAGTCTCAACGATGTTAAAATATGTCAGAACCTGGATGCATTAAATGTGACGTGGTTCGACACGTGTTTTAATAACGTTGCAAACATTCCTAAAAAATGAATAAAGCAGTTTATAATTTTAAATTTTCACTAATGGTTAAACATGTATAAAAATCACGAAATTGGTAGTTTATAATAGTTTAAGCGACCGTGCTAGAACTACGGAATCCGAGGGTGCTTATCACCTTCCCTCGAATTAACAAAATTCCTTACTCAAGAGTTTCTGGTTCGCAGACTCCAATTGGGCAGTCGAAAAAATATCCTCGATTTGGGATCTTAAATAAATTAGTGACTTAGGACACCAAAAGCCAAACCTATTCCAAGTGGCGAATCTAAAAATATAAATGATCCCATTTCGAATAATGTCACTTTAATTGGAAAAACTCCTTTATACGATCATCCTTCAGGGTAACCGTGTGAAAAGAAGGTGTGACAGTATGGTTTTTCACTAACAAGACTCTCTCATTTTTATTTTTCTCTGCTTATCGTTGCCTTACGGTGCCCTTGCGGGTTTTCACCAATAAGATTCTCTCTCATTTTGATTTTTCTCTGCTTACCATCGCCATACAGTGCCCATGTGGGTTTTCACCAATAAGACTCTCTCAATTTATTTTTCTCAATTTGGATTACATCGGATCCAACTAGTTGTATTCTGTTATCCTTGAGCATTCTCACCAATTGATCGGAAGGACTTGAACAGGGTTTGGGTAAAAAGGATTTGGATTGAGTTACAACTTTGGTTCCTTTGGGCGGGATCACCGCCGAACCATTAAACATGTGCCCCAGTTTCACTTTTTGGGGAACATTATATTTTTGTTTCGGTGTGACTGAACCTCAGAAAAGGCTGCCTACGTATCCTTTCGAAATCAAGTCAGACGTAGTTCGGGAATGTTTCCTAAACTATATTTGTTTCTCTTTTTTTTTTCTTTTTTTTCTTTGTCTTTTCTTCCTTTCCTTTTTGTGTCATTCTTTTCTTTTCCTTCCTATTTTTGTTTCTTCTTTTTTTTTCTTCTTTTTTTTATCTTTTTTTTTCTTTTTTTTCATATTATTTTTCAATAACACTTTCAGATTGCAAAGAGGGTAATCAAAAAAAAAGGGAGCTGACTCAAAGAGTTTGCAAAGGGTTTATAGTGTTTGGGTAGCGAGAATGAAAGTCTTCGTCATCCCAACCAGAGAATATTAGAATTATATGGAGGATCAAACATAGTACATTTTCACTGCATTTGCATTGACAGTTGTTTCAGGGATATTTCCTTCAATGCGTCCCAAGTACAACACACTCTTTCGACAGTACTCTTGTTGTAATGTATGGAACTTTCAAATTCTGGAATCAATTATCCTTCAACAATTCGTCCCACACATGCCACTGAGTAATTTTTTATCCGTATACAATTCATAAGCGATTCTGCTGAGGCTTTCCCCAAAATAAGCCATTAGCAGCTCCTCATTTCCATCAGTACCCCTCAACTGGTTACAGTATCGTTTCAGATGAGCAACCGGGTCTCCGTGCCCATCATACTTCTCAATTTTTGGCATCTTGAAGCCAGGTGGAAAGTGGACATCGGGAAACATACAGAGGTTAGAGTATGAGACACTCTTTTGACCACTTAGATCTTGCATGTTTTTCAGGCTTTGTTCTAAGCTCTTCATCTTCCGAGCCATTTCCTCTTGCTCGGGATTTTTAACAACTTTTGCTTGCCCTACGGAGAGATCATGTCGCGGAGGTTGAGTGAGAGAGCATGGGGTCACATATGCTATTTCTGACTTAAGCTGTGCACCCTGAAATGTGAACATTTGGGGCTGTGCCTTTGAAGCCGGTGCCTGGGGACGAACCACAGAATGTATGCCAGGATCATTGGAGGGCATTGGAGGGTGTCCGCATGGGAAGAGCGGGTTAGGCACAGGGGAGTTGGTAGCCTTACTTGACCTGGGGACCCACTCAGGGAACCTAGGGACTGGACTCGGCAGTCCCCTATCATTAGACCAGGCATCCCATATTTCTATTATACGGAGTCGCAACATCTTATTCTCTTCAGCACGTATTGATTCTAGTGGCAGAATAGCCGATGCCGGGCTATCCTCAGAAGTAATGACTGGTAGATTGCTACTGGAGGCCATCTGTGCCTTTGGATCTTGTGAAGGAGGGGAGGCTAGACTACCAACAAAACCAACCACCAAAAACTGGCTTTTTGCACATGCAGCAACTGTGTTAGTTTTGTGACGCTTAACAGATAAGAAATTGCATGTTTGGATGCAATGCACCTAAGTAGTTAAACATTTCTATCATGTGTTTGAACGGTTGCATGTTTCATCCCGGCCTTAACTAATCACTCTTGATTTTCTCAATTTTTCGCTTTTTTATTTTGGCACTCCCTTTTCTCTCTTTTATTGTCACTCTTTTATTTCTTGTCGCTTTTTTCTGTTTTCTTTTTTTCATTTTTTTTCTTCACTCAATTTTTCATTTTCTTTTTTTTCCAAGTTTATTTTTTCCTCAATTTATTTATGGCTATGATCAGATCCGATCGGGATTGCTTACTATCATGACCCCGCATGAATGCGTAGTTCGGAAAGATTGGGAATCGATTAAAGACCAACTGTTTTTTTTTTTTGGTTTTTTATAAAATTAAAAGTTTAAGGAAAGGAAAAAATCTCTTTTTTTGGATTTGATTTTTTCTTTTGGACTTTTCTATAAAGAAATTATGCTTTAAAAGAAGAAAGGGAATTTTCTTTGGATCTTTGTTTTTTTTTTAAAAGAAAGACTTCTAAAATTTCTTTTTTCTTTTGATTGGAAAGGAAGACTTTTTTTTGTGAATTTTTAATTGTTTTCCCTTTTTTTAAAGAAGAAATAAAATATTTTTTTTGTATTGGATGTTGACTCTTAATTATTGAAAAATGAACTTTTAAGAAAATATATGGGATTTCTGAGTATTTTTTTTATTTACAAAGAAAGACATCTAAAGAGAATTTTTTTGGATTTTTGTTTCTGGTTTTTTTTCTTGATTTTCCCTTTTGTTTTTTTTTTTTTGGAAAAATATTTCGAAATGAAGGAAACCTGTATTTTTGTTCGTGGAGTATTTTTGGATTTTTTTTAAAATTGGGATTTTATTATTTATGAAATAAATACAAATTTTCTTTTCAATTTTCGAAAGAAGGAAGTAAAGGAAGATATTTTTGGATTTTTTTGGGGAATTGGGATTTTATTTTAAATTTATGAAAGAAATACGAATTTTCTTTTCAATTTTCAAAAGAAGGAAGTAAAGGAAAATATTTTTGGACTTTTTGGGAATTGGGATTGGAATCGATGAGGTTTACCTACGTATCTCACATCCGGTGAGAGTCAGACCAGCGTAGATTTGGAAAATGAGGTAAATTTATATTTTTGAAAACCTTTATTTTTCTTTCATCTTTTCAAAATCTGGCAGAGTTTCAGTACAATTTTGGTATTGGTTTTTCAAAACGGGTGATTACCCTCATTTACCCTAACATTGCTATTTCCTTTTCAACTGTCTCCCATTATTTACGAGCCAGTCAACATACAAATTCGAAGCAAATAAATGCACAAGTAGTAAGTAGGATGTATCAGGATGGTCTTTTCAATTTGGGTACACCTATCCTAGACGAACCCAACCCCTGTGTAGGGTCCCCTAAGTGAAATGCACGTAATGCAAACAAAAGTTCCTACTAGGGATCCGGCATGAGGTTTTGTTATACTAGGTTTAAACCCTGGGTTTTTTGTTGTAGACAAGGCTTACCCGAGTGGACAACTCGAATCGCGGGGGGGGGGGGGGGGTGGGGACTTACCGGGGATACAGAAGCTCCACCGGCTTAGAAACTTATCCAAACCTAGTTCTATATGGAAAAAGACTCTAAACAGAAGAGAAGTCACACAAAGTGCACCCTTCTCCATGATGTAAAAGACTTAGAGAGAGGAAGGGTTTCGTAGCAGTTTATACATACAATTCATCGAATATCAAAGTGGTAAAGCACTTAGCACATATGGCATTTAGCACATATAGGAAAATCAGAAAAGCCAAATACAATAGCATTCTATTCTCGAATTATTGAATCCCTCAACCAGAGATTCCCTTTCATCCCCAGCAGAGTCGCCAGAACTGTCACACCTTCTTTTTTACACACCTACCCCGAAGGATAAACTATAAGGGAGTTTCTTCAATTTAAGTGACATTATTTGAAATACGTGATTATTTATTTAATTTTTCGGAGTCGCCACTTGGGATAGGTTTGGCTTTTGGTGTCCCAAGTCACCGGTTTGTCTTGAGTCCCGAATCAAGGAAATTTCTAACTTTCTGAATGAAGTCTGCGAACCATAAATTCTATGTAAGGAATTTTGTTCACCCGAGGAAAGGTGTTAGGCACCCCCGCATCCCGTGGTTCTAGAACAGTTGCTTAAACTATTGTAATTGGCTAAAAATCTAATTTTAATACATTTTATCCTATAGTGCAATTTTGAAATCATTTAATGCTTTCTAATTAATTTTAGAGGAAGTGAAAATCGTGTAAAACATGTTTCTGGATACGTCGCATGAAATGCACCCGAATTCGAAACAAATTTTATTCAACATTTTGGGATTTGGATTTGGGTCACATGAAATGTGCACCCAAATTTAGGAAAGGTAAAATTATGAAATAACGCGCCTAAACCGACTAACGTGTTGACAACTATGCGGGAAGCCATGAAAATTTGCTAAATTGCTTACCCAATTTCTAAATAATTTTATAGAAGTGTTTAAAGAGGGCCACGCAATTCTGCGATTTTATTTGGCGTGGCGCACCTTTTTTTATTTTAAAGGCCAAACTAAAGGAACTATGATTTTCTATTAAGATTGTCTTTAAAGGCCTAATTTATTAGCATTCTTAATAAACTACTCTTAATAGCATTTAAGGCATTCCGGCCTCAAATTCAAGTCCACACTTAAACAAGAGGAAAGCATCCTTATTCAAATGTGATACTTAACTTGGAAGGCCCAAAATTACACTATATGTTTAAAATAATGCTTTAATAAAGTTTTCAACACATTGCGCTTCACAATTGGCCAAAACAAGATTGAGAATCCATTCAACCTTATATAGGGCTGCCCAACACTGGGCCTCAGCTATAGAGCTACTCCATACTTTGGGCTCTTAAGCACAGGAATAATTTTATTCAAACGACAACTTCTTATTCGCACTTCTTTGGTAAATAAATAAGCCCAAACCAACATCGGACTTCCATCAAATTTTAAAAGCATTAAATTTTTTTTCAAAGCCGGACTTAGCAATTTTGTAATAAATGAGCAAATTAAGTTCTTTCAGGTCGGACAACTGTTGATTTTAAGGTCAAATTTCATATACACTTTGAACTTGTTTGCATCTGATGAACTAATATAAGCATACTAAAGTTCAACAACTACTTAACTTCAATTAATACACCTCAAAATTACCCAGATAATAAAATTGAACGGAATAGCTAGCACATTCAGACGATGAATTCACAGGAAACACGAATACACTGTTTGTAAACCATTTCAATTGTGAATTATGAAGCTACCACACCATCATAGACTCAAAATTCAAGGTGACAGGGCAGCAAATCCAGGATTCACTACACTAAAGTTAACATGATACTTGTGCCATTCTAAGAATAGTTGAACAGTCATGTTAATACAAATAATGCAATATCCAACTGCACATCTATGCTAAACCTCTAGACTAAGCACAAATAGCAGGGAACTCATGGAGGAGAAAACAAAACAGGTAATGATTCAAAAATTTTATTCAAATATGCTGATCCCATCCTTACATATCACTGGAGACCAAAAATATACCTGAAATTTGAATCAAAATAAGAAGAAGGAAGAAGTCAGCAGCAACAAACAGTAGCCAACAGCAAGCAAGCAACAATGAGCACCAGCTTTGCACTAATTTTGACCTAGAAATGCTATCTCAATAAACTAACGGTTAATTCCAAATGAAAAACATCAATGAGAACCCAAAGCCAGCTCAAATCAACTCGAGCAAAACCAGAAATGACCCTAGGAACTTCTGAAAACCGCAACTACTAAAACAAGACTATTCGTACCATTCTTTTTTCAACCTTATTCAAACTGAAAATTGAATTTTAGCATCTAAAGCTTCGAGATAACTCTAGAAATTCAATGGAACAGTTGGTATTTGGGATGTTTTAGGCTATATGATGTTTTCAGTATATTTTCAGTGCTTTCTTCCCTTTCTAGACCTCTAAAAACTTGTAAAACAAGGCAGGGATATGCCTTTTTATAGGCAAAACTTAGGGCTTCTTTCAGATTTTACTTTACACCCTTAACCCCTCTTTTATTTTTTAGTTTTAGCTAGTTAGTCCCTTGTTTGTTGGCTTGTTGCCCAAGTTACTGCACTTAATTTCCTGAATTTCAAGTTAAAACCCCAATCTAGAAGCTTTTAGGGGGTTCCAATTCAGTTACGGCAAGATTCTTTCACATAGAAATACCTATATTACCCATGTCCTTACCCCTAAATTACTAAACCAGGCCAAACTAACCCTAGCCCTTTGAACCTGGTCAAAAATGACCATGGTTAACTAATAAGGGCCTGGAAATGTTCAGCAACAATCAAACAATACATTAATTAACAAAAAATTCCAAAAATTAAACAAAATTTAGAGCTAACAAATGAATCAAACAGGGTTAATTCTATTATCAATAAGCCCAATAATTAGCACAGAATCAGCATGAAGAGAAAAAGAAAATCTAAAACACTTGGCAAACAAAAATCGAAGAATATGTAGACATAGTATTCGAGTTATCTAACTAAATTAATAAATAAGAAATGAAAATTAAAGACTTAAGGCATATGTTTATAAAACTAAATGGACCTAGAACACTACGTGATGAAAGGATTAACAAAAGAAAAATTTAAATTAATTTCCAACAAGACAGAATTTCAAATAATAAAAAAAGACTTACCTACGCAAGGTTGAACAAGGTTGGACTCTGATTCGAGCCACGGAATAATGTTAAACATTGTTCTTCACCAAGAACAAACGAAAACATTATTTCGAAGACTCGAATCAAACTTTGGACTCAAGATATTGGGAAGAATTCAAACAACTTCGACATTCAAGGATTCTGCCCTTCTTTGATTTTAAATTTGAGAATATCAGGTGAGATTTGAAGGAAACTAATCAAGGATTTGGAAAGAGGGAGGTGAGAAGAGTCGGGGGCGTGATTTTGGTGGGGTTTGGCGTCGGCGCCGTCGTGGGCGGCGGAGCAACCATCGATTTAAATCGATATTCGACAACATTGGCTGACTTTTTAGGGAAGCCGATTATAGAAATGGAAAGAGGAGGTTATAGAGATAGGATGGTGTAATTTCGGGGGCATCAGAGCATCACCACCGGCGGAGGCGATTTCCGGCCGGCGGTGGAAAGCGGAGGGTTAGTGGGAGACAGTGGCGTTACATTTCTGGTGAGAGGGGTCTGAGATGGTGATATGGGGGTAGGGGTAATATATATATATATATATATATATATATATATATATATATATATATATAGATGTGGGCTTCTCGTCCGTCAAATGAACAGTCCTAGACGACTAGGATTAATTGGGGACCAAACTACGTCATTTTGGGTTATGAGGGATTGGACCGTATTTTTAGGCCAGGTTCTGGGTGTTTTGGACAGGTATCAGTGATTTAATGGCTTGGCTTGGTGAATTGTATTAGCCTTGGCCCAATTGTCCTTTTTTTTCTTTATTTCTTTTTCATTTAACACCTTTTCTTTTATTTATTTTCTTTTCTCTTTTTTTTCAAAACTAAAATTAAACCTAAAAAATTAATTCAACTGACCTAATTAAGCTATAATTAATACTACTACTAAAATACCAATTTAAAGGAAGCTAATAAACCTCAAAGCTAAAATTTAAACCAAACAAAACAAATCAATTTTTTTGTGATTTTAATACTTTTGAAAATCCTAATTACTAACTGATCTAAAAAACTATAAAATTAAATCCTAAATGCCAATGCAATATTTTTGTATTTTTTATGAATTATCAAAACTAATCATGCTCATGCAAATGCAAATACACACAAAAATTACGCAATTAAATCCTAAAAATCAAATAATTTAAGGATAAATCCTAAATCTAAGGAGTCTGTAGGAGTAATTCAAGCGGGGTAAAAACCATGTGCTCACATAACCTTTTCAGGAGTGTAGATAAAAAATAAGGTGTGACAAGCACGAAAGGTGATGTCGTGTACTTATTTTTGATTTCCCTAATTTGTATTGATAATTGAGCCGTGGTGTTCTTTACATTTGACATATGGTTTCTGTTGCTACTTGTTTTCCCCTAACATGATCTCCCCTTCCTATCTTTAATTGCAAAGTTTTTCTTTTATTTTTTGTTGTATATGATTTAATTGCATAGGTTTATTTGGTAGTCTGGTCCTGGCCTCGTTACTACTTCACCGAGGTTAGACTAGGCACTTACTAGCACATGTGGTCGGTTGTGCTGATACTACACTCTGTACTAAGTGCAGATCCCGGTACTGGAGCATACAGACCTTATCTTTGGATCACTGCCTTCAGTTCATTGGGAGATCCGAGGTAGTCCTTGCAGGCCTTGTCATCTTTTTTTTTGAACAATCCACTAGGCAAGCGCCTAGGGATAGTTTTTATTAATAATAATAAAAAGAAAATTACATCAAATAGGAAAAATAAAATAAGGGAGGACTCACCGGTATTGTTACCCATATTACAACAATCGGCATAAACCTTACCTTATTAATCCTATTGAGGCCAATAAAAACCTCAAGAACTAACAAGCATGCAAAAAGAAAAAAGTAGCAAGAACTAAGAAAAGTATGATCATCACAGAGTTTATCACATGCTCTGTGATGATATTACATAGAGAAATACTAATGAGATGGAAAATTAAAAAGTTGAAGAAATCATGTTGTTGCTCTCTTTTCTCCAATTTTGTGAAAAATATAATTTGTAGATTAATGACTTCGTCCACAATTTTAGTCAATATTGCTTCAAAATTCATGCTTTGTTCCTCGATCGATTGGACTTTGTAATAAATGTTTGAGTGCCCTGTTTTTCTTTTGCATTTCTCATTGGGGGTCTCCTTATGTTTGCGTATTCAAACGCCATGCCATCCCAACTCCTATCCCTTTCATGAGACTTCTTTCTTATTTTACTATGCATTGGTGACAAATCACCTTTTCTTGACGCATCTGCCCGGCATTCCGTTAAGATATCATCTTCCTCCCCTTCTTCATATATATGTCTTCCTGTCCTCACATCCAGAGGTTGTTTATCCAGTAGAGTGTTTTCTGGTGCTGTTGATATGAGCTGGTTCTGCCCCGACTGCGTAAATGGTACTGTTTTGTTATGGACAGAAGGAAAATTAGTCGTTGCATCCGACATTTTCCTCTCCTCCAAAGTACTGATGGACTTTATTGGTACAATATGATTTTGGGTAGATGTTGGCAGTGTTGTTGCGATTCGAACAGCATCTGATGTTTCACCTGATTTTGTAGTATTTCTTGGAACAAATACTAGATCATTATGGTTCAAGTTATTGTTTGTGTTTGCTACAGGTTGCAGATTTGCAGGACAATTGATTGTCATTGATTTTCTTTGAAATTTTGGCTTGAACTGAACATCAATGTCCTCTCCTGCACTGTCGTCATCATACTCTTCGTCGTCTACTGTAGATGAATAACCAGCAAGTCCTTCTCTCCAGCCCTCCTCATCATCGTAATCTCGTTGGTCTTTCCACATTTTTGATATAATGACCATGTCCCTCATCGTAATTGTTGGAGAAATCTAATTCTTGGCAATCTACAAGTTCTGATAAGTGCTAATTCCATCGTCAATATTGACATTTTAAAGTGCAGCAAATGCATTTGAAAAAGTATGTGAAGCTGGACTCTTATCTGTAATGTGCATTTTGTTTTTGGATTTTGGAGTTGATTTTCTGTTGGACATCGATGAGCAGATATTTGGAGGATGTTTAGCAGCTTTGAAAGTTTGTTGAGTAGCATCACTAAGCTGTAAATCCAACCACCGTTGAGATAAGGCTTCATTAGAAACTGCATCATTTGTATCTGTGAACGAGATCACAGTGCTTTGTTTAACCATATCATTCAGATTAGAGATATCTTGTCGAACTGTGTTCTGCACAACCTCATCGTCTGTAAGACTTGCTGTTGTTTGAAATAATCGACTCACAGCATCTTGATTATCATTCCCAGATATATGTCAAACATCAGGACATTGCAAAGGAAGCGCATAATCCAGTTCCGATAAGCTAGAAACTGCAGCATGTGATTCACTATGTAATGTCTTGTTGGTACTGTTATTACCCTTTGCAGCAGCATCTTTTTTTGTATGCTCAGAATAAACCAAAGATGATGCTTTATTCAGTTCATTACAATGTTGTTGTCAAGAACTATTTGGATCATCAAATACATTTGTAACTGTCGACTTCTCCCCTGGTTAAAATGACAAAACAATATGATCTGTAACATTTTTTAAATTATTCAAGGCCTCCAACTTAGTTCCATTTGCTTGACCAATCAGAGTAGTGTTTTTATTGTTAGTATTCTGCATTATCTGCTGCTGCTCGATCAGCTTCTCTTTACTGGATTTAGCATTATCATTTTCTGGATCTGTAGAATTCACAATTGATACCATCTTTTCATTTACAACACTAAAAGGCAACTTCAATGGACCAGTATCTCGCATTGTACAAAACTCCGCAGAATCATTTGTATCACCCTTTGGCCTTGGAAGAGCTTCTACAGATGTAACATTTGTAGCAGAAACACTTTTTTGAGCTCGTACCTGCTGCACATTGCACCTGTGATGCTGTCCATCAAGATCAAACACCTGCCCAGCCTGTGCATTAGTAGTAGAGTGATCTGCAGAGGTCTGCATTGTCCCAGCAGTATCCAAATTTGATACCATTTTTTCACTTACAACCGTCAATGGAACAGTATGTTGCATTTTACTAAACTGGGCAGAATCACCCTTTGGCCTTGGAATAGCTTCTGTAGATGTACCATTTGTAGCAGAAACATTTTTTTGAGCTCGTAGCTGCTGCACATTGCGCCCAGCCTGTGCAGTAGAAGTAATGTGATCTGCAAAGGACTGCATTGTCCTAGCAGTATTCAAATTTGACACCATCTTTTCATTTAAAACATTTAATGGAACAGTATGTTGCATTTTACAAAACTGGGAAGAATCACCCCTTCGCGTTGGAAGAGCTTCTGCAGATGTAACATTTGTATCAAAAACATTTTTTTGAGCTCCTAGCTGCTGCACATTACACCTATGATGTTGTCCATCAAGATCAAACACATGTCCAACCTGTGCACTAGTAGTAATATGATCTGCAGAAGTCTGCATTGTCCCAGCAGTATCCACATATGATCGAGCATAAATTGTAGAAGCAGGTACATCTGTAGAAAGCTTAGGAGGTCCTTTATCCAATTTCAATACCTCCTCCATAGAATCCACTGGAAACTGCTGCATGTGGTGCATCTGATACACCAGCAACCACAGTAGTGGTAGGCACTAGTTGTTGATTTGCATCACCCCTATCATTCACAGCAGGTTGTGTAGTATTAGAATCAGCAATCTGTTTCATAACATTCTATACAAAAACATGTTGTACAACTGAATCAATTCGACCAACAACCTCCTTCAAGCCATCTTTTTCATGTAAATCCTTAGCACCTAGTTTAGCTCTTTTATCATTTAGATAGTCCCTTGCATCCCCTTGTAATTTGTCAACATCATCCCCGTCATTACCAAGCAGATCACTGACCAGATTATCCTATGCCACCTCCTCTGCTCCATTTTTTTCTTTTTTGATTCTACATGCCTTCTCATCGTGACCATGATGTTTGCAATAAGCACAATACTTAGGAATGTTGTCGAACACTATTTCTTGATGGAACTCGATAGATTTACCCCGAAACTGAATCCAAAATCTGCAGCATGACCTTTTTAGGATGTTTATCAAAAAGATCGACTATAACCTTAACTCTCGCTGCGCTACGTCTCGTTCTATCCTGCGTCGCCTTGTCAGCAGCAAGAGGTCTTCATCTATCCTTTCATCCTGTTTCATAATGTATTTTAGAGACAACGTTGTGTTTATTTTCAAGACCCCTATTTTTATTATTCCTAGTCCGTCTGTGAAATTATGACACTAGTTTTGGGAAGTATATGATTAATGTTTGTATTGGTAATGTTTAAATGGTTGTATTCTGGTCTTCCGCTTATTTATTTCCATTGTTACTATGATATTATTCACCATTATTAAAGGATTAAAAATAAAAAGGGTTAAGTAATTGGAATAATTGGCTTGCCTAGGTTTCACTAGTAGGCGTCATCACAAGTCTCAAGGGTAGAAAATTTGGATTGTGATAATTACACACTTAGATTAAATTTCAAATTAAGTAACTATCAAAATTTAAAAGTTAATATAATAAATATAAAATTTTCATAACTATAAATGATAGTATTATGTTTTGTATTTAAGATGTATATTTTTCGTGAATATACATTAATTTAGTAATCATATATTTACAACCAATATCGTAAAAATAATTTTTATATATTTTTTAAATTAATAATATATAGTTTAGATACATGCAAAAATAAAAAATATATGGTTTGTAAGAACATCATGGAATTCATGTTTGATAAAACAAATTAATATTTACAAATACAATGTCATAACATTATTTAAATGTTTGACAAAACTAATCTATCAATTCTAACTAAAAAGTGAACAATATGCAATGTAAGCCAATACTACTAAAACAAGTAACTTTGAACCATGAATATAACGCAACTTTAAAGTTAAAAAAAAAAATAAAATGGTTTAATATATGTCAAATTCTAACATAATAATAGTAAGTTCCAGTGCAACTTAATAATTAAGAAACATGATGAGTTCATTACCACATTCAACAACGAAATTCCACTTTAATTGCATCACACATTATATGCCAAGTTTATTAATGACTCATTATTTTTAATATGGAGAGGTGTAGTTTAATAATATAGAATAATAAAATAAATAAAAATAAAATATAGTACTAATCAATTACATAGAATTATATATATATATATATACACACACACACACACACACACACACACACATGAAGTAAACAAACTTTCTCTCTCTTCGCTCCAGCTTCTCTCTAAGCGCATGTTAGTCTAACGTGCGCCCTGGAGGTCCATGGGAAGGGGACGAGGTCGAGGACTGGGACGACCTATGAAGGAGTTACAAAGAGCTTTCGGAAGTGTCATCCATGTTCAGTCTAAGTCAATTACTTCAACATCAAAGCAACCAGTTGTAAAAATACCAATGGAACAGTACCCAGATTTGGAAGCTTCATCGAGCTCAACTGTGAAGAATAGATCTATACCAGAGGTGGTGGATGTAGAAAAAACTCCAGTACCAGTGATTTTATTGCTGGAGAATTGAAAGAAACAAAGTAAAAACACGGCCCAAAAAGAAACCACTCCTGCTCAAGCGGAAGAAGCTCAAATAACGGATAACTGTGAGAATCAGGAGACAAACAATGAAGTAAATGAGGTGAAGGATGAGGGTCTGAAGCCAAAATGGAACAACTTCTTCGCTAGAAATAGAGCTGCAGAGAATGGTATGATCCTAAGCTACTTTCCACCTCCAATTGTTAATGGGGAAACTATAGTTTAGCTTGAGAAGAGCGATGTGGAAAAAGAAGCGGAGAAGTGGAAAACTGCCCTCATTGTCTATGTGATGGGGGAGACACCAGGATTTTCGCTCATGCATAGGCATATTTCTCAAATGTGGAACTCTATTACTATGCTATATCTATTTTACATGAGTAGGGATAGTATGTGGTTCATTTCCATGATAAAAATGATATGAATGAAATAATGTTTTTTGGGCATTACTCTATTAGTAATCAGCAAATTATCTTGAAACCATGGACTCCTGCATTCGATTTCAGTATGAGTTTATGACAGAGATCCCTTTGTGGGTGAAATTTCCCAAATTGCCTATGAGTTGTTGGGGTTATGGATCATTGGGCAGAACAACTAGTGCACTGGAAAAGCCATTGTTTGCATATGAGTGTACGACTAAACAAACAAGGATCTCCTATGCTAGAATGTTAATTGAAGTTAATGTATAAAAGCCATTCCTTGACACAATTGTGGTTATGGAGCCAAATTGGAAATAATTTCAGCAAGAGGTGTCATTTGAATGGAAACCTCATTTATTCCCTCAATGTTTAACTATAGCGCTCATTTTCAATAAGCAACCTGAGCAGCAAAGAAGAACAACTCAGAATAGAAGAAGAGGAGAGCAGAAGAAAGTGGTCCAAGAATTGAAACCCAAGGATGTTCCATCAACAAGCCAACTTACAGATACACATCAATCTACCCATTTTGTAGTCACTCAACATAAAGATGGTATGAACAAACTGTAGCAACAGGATAGTGGAGCACACAACAAAGTAACAACACCTGTGGAAGGGCCAAAACATGCCTCTAAAGGCAAGGGCCAGGTACCTAGTCTAGAGCTGAATTTGATCAATTTCCCACAATTGAGTGCTGTTATGTTGAGCAATGCAAATAATGGAAATACCGGGATAAAACAAATGGAGGTACTGAGAACGAGACAAGTAGAACCACCTAAACCAGGTGGACTAATCACTGCCTAATGACCTGGTTGAAATGAAATGTTAGGTGTGTGAAAAAAGTGTATAAACAAAAAGAGTTGAAAAAATATATAAAGATAAAAAATATTAAACTTTTGTGACTGCTGAAAACCAGGGTTAAGCAGCATAGGTGGGTAAAAATAACATCAAATATTTCTCCAAATTGGGGGACTGTAAATAATTACTCTGCTACAGCAAATGGAAGAATTTTGTTGACGTTGCATCAAGGTGAATATAGTATAAATACCCTGAAGGTGGAAGCTCATTTAATACATTGTGAAGTAAGAGACACCTCCAGTAAACTTCAATGTGTTCTGACTATTGTATATGGATTTAACACTGTAGAAGAAAGGGGAAGTTTATGGTCAAGCTTACAAGATATATCAAGTAGCACTAACTGCCCATGGTTACCTAGTGGAGATTTTAATGCAATCCTAACTACTGCAGATAGAAGGAGCTGCCATCTTGTGACTTTCAATAAGGTTAAAAAGTTTGCAGATTGTACCAATTACACCTTACTAAGTGAACTACAATGGAAAGGTGGCTACTATACCTAGACAAATAAACAGCAAGGAGTTTAGAGAGTCAGTAGTAAAATAGAAAGGGCTTTTGGTAATCATGGCTGGATGATGAACTGGGGTCATGTAGTGTTAATCTATGATTTACCTAACATATCTGATCATGGACCTATGTTTTGACATTACACACTGTTAGCCAAAAAAATTAGAGCTCCCTTCAGGCTCTTTAATATATGAGGAGAACATGCACAATTTCTGGAAATAGTGGAGACACATTGGAAGAAGCAATTGGATTGAAATCCTATGCATGATGTTTGGAATAAGCTGAAGGCAATGAGACCAGCCTTCAAGCAATTGAACCAAATGGAATTTCAGGAAACTATAGAGAAAATTGATAGGGCAAGAGAAGATCTTCAAAAAATTTGAGCAGCGATAGGAGCAAACTATGATGATAATCTAGTGACAAAGGAAAAAGAAGCTCTAATACAGCTAGAGAAATGGAGCTTGGCTGAAGAAATTATACTAAGGCAAAAATCTAGAGCACAGTGGATACAATTAGGAGATTCAAATTCTAAGAACTTTGCTGTAGTCATGAAAGAAAGATGCCAGAGGAAGCAAATCAGGGATCTCAAGTCTTTACAAGGTGGTCAGCTGTTATCTGCACCTAATGATCTAAAAGAAGAAATTGTGTCCTTTTATAAAGGATTTATAGGGACATCTAATAGTTATCTCAAGGCTGTCAAAAAGATTACAATGAGTAATGGACCTAAACTTAATGATGAACAACAAATGTCTCTCTGTGCTCCAATTACTGCGCAAGAGATAGCTGATGGATTAGAAGAAAATGGAAATAATAAGTCCCCTAGGTTGGATGGGTATAATGCCTACTTCTACAAAAAGGCATGGAAAATTGTTGGTCCAGAGATCACAATGGTAGTAAAGAACTTCTTTGAAAGCAACAAGATGAATATATCCATCAACTGTACTTCCTTCGCTTTAATTCCTAAGAATGATCATCCTGATAATGTGAAGGAGTACATGAAAATTCTTGCTATACAGTATTATACAAAATCAACTCCAAAGTCCTTGCATCAAGACTCCAAAAAGTCATTGAATCAATTATGTTTGAAGTGCGGTCTAGCTTCATTCCAGGAAGGAAGATATCTTATCGTATATTTCTTGCTCGGGAGCTAGTGAAATACGATACAAGAAAAAATGTATCTCCTAGATACATGATAAAAATAGACCTCCAAAAGGCATATGATTATGTGGAATGGGTGTATTTGGAGAATGTCCTAGATGAGCTAAGGTTTCCCATAAAGTTTACTACATAGATCATGGAGTGCGTAAAAACTGTCAATTACTCTATTATGGTGAATGGAGAACTTGCAGCTCCTTTTAATGCAGCTAAGGGACTCAGGCAGGGAGATCCTATTTCCCCGTTTCTCTTTGCAATTTCCATGGAATACCTTAGTAGGAATCTCAATGCTGTGAAAGGAAGTCAAAAATTCATGTACCATCCAAAGTGTTCTAAACTATATCTAACTCACCTGTCTTTTGCAGATGACTTATTGTTATTCTCTAGAGGAGATGCTAAACCGGTGGCTACCCTTCATAGATGTTTTAAAGACTTCTCAGAAGCTTCAGGTCTTCAAGCCAACAATGAGAAAACTCCATTTAATTTGGAGGGGCGACTCAAGATGTGCAGGATCAAATCCTAAAGCTCTTAGGATTCTTTAAAGGAGAACTCCCATTTAGATACAAAAAAAGATCTCCTTAATCCAGTGGCAACCATTGATTAACAAGATGGTAGCTAAAATCACCTCTTAGACTGCCAAGAAGCTGTCATATGCAGGTAGAGCTCAGCTAATTCAAAATGTTCTCATTGGTATCCAAGCTTACTGGGTACAACTGTTTGTTATCCCCTCAAAAGTGCTAAATACAATTGAAGCCTACTGTTTAAGCTGCCTATGGTCGGGCACAAACACAATCACTAGGAAGGCTTTAATTTCTTGGGAAAAGGTCTGTACTCCAAAGTCAATGGGTGGACTAGGCTTGATGAACATGCGATTATGGAACAAAGATACAATAACTAAAGCTAGTTGGGATATAGAACACAAAAGTGACAGGCTATGGATCATATGGTTGTATGCATACTATATCAAGAATCAACAATTTGGTCAAATGGCTATTCCTCAACAGGCTGAGTGGATGGTGAAGAAATTATTTGAGACAAGAAGTACATTGTCACTGATTCAATACAACACTGCTGGGAGTGTAATCAAGAAGATTTATTGTCAGATGATGGGGAACAATGTGAAAATTTCATGGAAAGCATTGAGGTTTGGAAATAATTCTTGACCAAAAGCACAATTTATAGTATGGTTAAAAATGCAGGGCAAACTTCTAATTGTGGATAGAATTGCTTCCTGGGGTGTAAATGTGGATCATGAATACAAGCTGTGCAACACTCAAAGTGAAACGAGAAAACATATATTCATGGAATGTCCTTATTCTGTCAAAGTCTAGGAAGGGGTATTAAAAGGGATGCAGGTTCCAGGCTTCAGAACAACACAATGAGAACAACTGGAAAATTGGATCATCCGATGAGCAAAGGGTAAATCACAAAAAGCCCAGATATTCAAGATGTCATATACATAATGGGTGCATGCAATATGGACCGAAAGGAATCAACGTATATTCGAAAAGTGATCAAACATGGCAGAACAATTGGCGAGGGAAATAGCATACGTGTGTAATATCCGAGCTCCTACTAGAATTAAAGAAATGGTTCATTAGTTTTGTATTTAGTTAGTCTAGTAGAAAATAGTTTCTTTTGTGTCCTATAATTAGATAACAGACTGGGTTGTAGTCGTGCTATGGTTCTTTACTTGTAAATATTCTGGTGATTGATAAAAATTTAATTACCAAAAAATATTACATGGAATCACGAGAAGTAAAAATAGAGAAATAAAAGATAAATAATGTACGAAGAAAAATATTTTTAAAAATTTCAAAAGAAATTAAAGGGTAAAAATAAAATTAAAAATTAAAATAACAGAAATAAAAATTTATAAAGAAAATAAATTAAAACAAAAACAAAAAAGAAAGAAACTAAAAAGCAACTTGTAATTATACGGTGTAATTACCATCAATTCTTACCTCCACGTCCTCCCCTCCCCCCTTCCCCCCGAGAATTGGAGAGTGTAATTACACCCCTCCAGTTACGCTCAATTTCATGCTGACCATGTAATTACTTGGTCAAACAAAAATGCCAAACTATGTAATTACACCCAAATCCATTTTCAAGATGGCTTTCCAAACAAGCTCTTAATATTAACGCACTAAATCAATCGTTAGATGGTGATGGACTAACATTATTCCTTTCTTTGCACCTTTTATTTTTGACTAGGGGTGTTCAAATCGAACTGGAAAATCGCTCTAAATCGAAAAGTCAAATTAAATCGATTAAAAATTTGATTAGGTTTGGTTAAATTTGGTTTAGTATTGAGTAAAAAAATTCGACATATAAATATATAATTTTTTAGATTAACTGTCGATTTTATTGATTCAAAAAAAGATATGTACAATGTATTCCTATGGTAGTAGTATGGACTCCTACTACTCATTTACATTTCAGTTCTAACTACACACCTCATATAGACAACACTAACTAGTAATTAAAGATCAAAACTAAGGATAGCAGTTTAGCATTTGTAACCCTTCCTGCCACCTTTTACACTTCCTATTTCTTGCATTTATTGACAAAGCCACTTCTTTGCAACACTGGTCTTCATCAAATGACTTGTTCTCAAATCTGATCAAGTTCCTACTCCTCCATAGCAATGCAACAGTAGTAAAAAATGCAGTGGCAGTGATTGCCTACTGCCAGTTTTTACTTTTAACTTTGCTACAAATCCAGTTCACTTCATTCTCCCAGCATTCAATGATCCTAGCATGTCCCAACCACACACAAATTCTTCTCCATATTCTGCTGGTAATGTCACATTCAAAATACAGATGATTTAACTCTTCATCATGTCTTTTACAGAATGCACACAATGTTGGTATTTGTATGCCTATAATATGCAACCTCTCAACTGTGGGAAGTTTTTGTTGAGCAGCTAACCAAATAGTAAACTTGTATTTAGGAAGAGCAGATGAAATAAGCATTAAGTTCCTCCATGCAGTCTTAGGAAACTTAGGCAGCAAAGCAATATACATTTTGTGAATCTGAAATTTTCTCAACTTGCATGCACTCTGCAGCCTGCTAGTGATATCACCTTGCAACTGAGTATTTCCCAACACAAATGCCCTACTGTCCAGAATCTTCTTTACCACCCAAGAAGAGTTGGATGGCACAGCAACTGACTCAATGCTCATATTCTTGATATAGTAAGAATGTACCCACCTGACCCATAGACAGTCCTTTTTATTAGCCAAATCCCATAGTAACTTGGCTATGGCTTCTTTATTCCATATATCCATCCTCATTATATTAAGACCCCCAGAGGAAATAGGTTGGCATACCTTATCCCAGGCCACAAGTGCTCTCCTGGATAGTGTAGCTTTGCCTGTCCAGAGGTATGTTCTACAGATTGCCTCTATAGCCTTCAAGACTTTTTTGGGTATTATAAACACCTGAGCCCAATAAGTCTGCATTCCAAAGATCACTGCCTTGATCAATTTAGTTATGCCAGCATAGGATAATAATTTTGCTGACCAGCAAGTGATTCTTGCTGTGATATTTTCAATGAGAGGCAAATAGTGTTGTATAGCTAGCTTCTTAGAATTCAGATGGACTCCAAGATATCTGTAGGGAAGCTGACCTTTAGTGAATCCCAGTGCTATTAGAACCTGCTTCATAAATCTCCATTCAAGTGTATCATATGCCTTTCTAAGATCCACTTTAAGAACACATCTAGGAGAAACACCTTTCCTAGAGTATCCTTTGAATATTTCATGGCTGAGAAGAATGTTATCCATGATACTCCTTCTTTCAATAAATGCAGATTGGGCAGGTCCAATCAGGTCTCCAATTACACCCTTCATCCTTCTGGTAATAACTTTAGATATGATTTTGTACAGTGTAGTACAACATGCAATAGGTCTAATATCCTTCACAGTGGTAGGAGTTTTGATCTTTGGCACAAGGGCTATTGCAGTGGTATTAATCATATGTGGCATTTGGCAGGTTTCAAATAATTCCTTAGTAGCAGAAAATATATCTTCTTGAACTATCTTCCAGCTCTTTGTAAAGAACTCAATAGGAAAACCATCTACTCCTGGGGCCTTATCCCTAGGCATATCAGTTACAGCTACATTGATTTCCTCCATAGTGACTGGTCTGATAAGAGCTCTTTGCTGTTCAAGTGTAAGGCATCTACCTTCTTTCATTATACTAGTATCCACACAGGGAAGTTCAGAAGCATACTCCCCCATTAATGATTGGAAGACCTTTAAGAATTCCTGTTCCACAATAAGAGGATCAGTTAGCTTTATACCTGTGTCAGTATAGATAGAAGTGATATTTTTCTGGCCTGTCCTGATCCTCCATTGTGCATGAAAATATTTGGTATTTGCATCCCCACATTCAATCCATGTTGCTTTTGATTTCTGCCTCATTACTTGCTCCTCCATACTGTTCCATTTTTCAAGTTCTTCTAGGAGGCCTCTTTCATCATTTATCAGCTTCTGTGAAAGAAGGTTATTCTGCATCTGCACCTGTAAACTGTCAAGCCTTTCCCTTGCCTGAATAATCTGTTGTTTGTATCTGGCCAAGTGGTCATTTATACCCTTTAGTTGCTGCTTCACTGCCTTCAATTTACTCCAAATCTGTTGCATTGGTGATCCATGGTAATCCTTCTCCCAAACTTGCTTAACTATGCCATGAAACTGCTCATGTTCCATGACAGTGTTATATAGCCTGAAAGGTTTAGGATGCAATGGTTTATAAACACAAAATTTAACAAGAATAGGGGAATGGTCAGATACCAATGGATTCATGTAGTCAGCTTCCAAGTGCCCAAACTGCTGCAGCCATTGATAATTGCCCAGTGCCCAGTCTATCTTGCTATATACTCTAGAATCAGCATCTTGCTTGTTTGTCCATGTATAATGCCAACCAGCAGCTCTTAAAGCAGTAAGTTGTAAGTCATCAACTGTATCTTTGAAATCCTTTACTTCAGCCTCAGTGACAAGGGATCCAATTCTGTCTTCAGAATTAAGCACACAGTTGAAGTCTCCACTAATAAGCCAGGCATCTGGATTTGGTATGTGTAATGCTCTCAGATCATGCCACAGTTTCCCTCTAAGTTGTGCAATGTTGTGACCATATTAACTTTAAACTGGAATTTTACTTGTGATCTTGTATCAGCAATAGAACAGTGTATTAGTTGGTCTGTAATAGAAGAAATATGAACTTGAATATAAGACTTCCATAATAACCAGATTCTACCATTGATAGCCTTGGAATAATTGCACTGTGCCTTCCAATCCTTGGCCACCTTATTCAGTATTCTATTAGCTTAAATGCTCCTTTACTCTAGTTTCTACTACTCCTATAACATCCACTTTATTAACAGCAAGGAAATTTTTTAATTCCTTCTGTTTATGAGGCTGGTGAAGCCTCCTAATGTTCCATGTGGCTACAATCATGGATCAGTAGGAGTTAGGCTGTAAGAGGGTCCCGGATCAAACTGTTGTACCCTGCTCTCCATATCATTCATGATTGCTTTCCCTCTATTACCTGTGTCAACCACCTGTACACTATTACTGGTGATAGCAATAGTTACTTCACTGGATTGCTCTACTGGATTCTTTTGTTCATTTAAGGGTCTAGTTACTTGACCATCATTAAACATGTTTGAATCCTGAACTGCCTGCCCTTCAAGCCCTGGTGGATCTACAGAAACCTCTTGTTGATTTTGAACTTCATCATTGGTCACATTCTTCTTTACAATCCAGTCCTCTAGCTTTCAGATTCCTTATGTCTACCTGTTCCTCCTTTTCCTTTATATATAAATATATAATTTTTATATACACTTGTAAGACTATATAGAGAATTTTCTTTAAAAAGTGTTAGAAATATTTAGGATTTTCTCATGGGATATAATATTTAATAGAAATACAAAATGTATCTGTTTCTATCTATGTTAAACAATAATTTGTATCATCTCTTTCTTATCAAGTGTTATTGAAATGTGTCAATGTTTTTGTCCTCTGATATTCATACGTCTATTAAAGTCTTATATTTTTACATTAAATAACGGGCACAAAATCGCGCTTGATTTGGCTTCTGTTTTGCCGTATTTTCATGAAGAGTGGGAATAATGTGTTATACATAGAAATATCAAGTCCAGCAATATCATGTTGGATTGAATTTTCAATAGCAAAATTAGGCGATTTCGACCTAGTTAATCATTTGTCGGGTTCACAAAGAACTGTTTCAGGTTAGGTGTCTAAATTAGAAAAATGGCAAATTTAAATCGCCGTCTAGACAAGAGGGGTTGGTTTGATGGTAAGCAACCCTCATTTCCAACCGAAAGGATGTGAGTTCGAGCCTCCCCAAGAGTAGGGTGGAAAGTTCTTAGAGGAAAGGATGCCGGGGGTCTATTTCGAAACAACCTCTCTACCCAAGGGTAGGGATAAGGTCTGCGTACACACTACCCTACCCAGACCTCACTAAGTAGGATTATACTGTGTTGTTGTTATTCGTTGTTGTCTATGTATTCAACCTAATTAATTATCAAGACCGTCTATGACTAGATTGAATGGTTGTAATGAATCTTAATTATCTATAGTATATTTTTCATGTTACCATAAAAAACTCTTTTAAGCTTTGCGTATTCCCTAACTCGTTACAATAATAAAATATAAATCATCTATACGAGAATTCATAAGCGAGTTTACTTGGTAAGCTCAATACCTTCCAGAGTTGAGGTAAAAGATTTAAATCCTATCAATAGCGTAAGATTTACTTTCTCTCACACCCTCTCAATTCGCCAATATAATTATATAAAAAAAAAAAAAGAGACTCGACTTGTGATACCAAAAATCAGTAATTTGGAATGGATGGAATCATTTTGACATCCAGTGATGAACTGGCAATATTTTTCTTTTGACCTGAAGTGCAGAGAAATAAGGAAACTAGATCTAATAGAGCAAAACAGAAAATATTATTTACCAAAAAAAAAAAAACAGAAAAGATCCGCATATTTATTATTTACATGTGTTTTCCAAATTTCAATATTATAAAAAGCTTAAACTATAGGTATGGATATCAGCCAACTAGAGTAAAGTAACCAGCTATCAACAAAGAGGTATGGAATTAACTTCTTCTATGTCTCTTTATTTCTTTCTTTTTGTTTTTTTGTTTTTTTATTGTTGTTTTTTATGGTACGTTCATATATAGTCACTAAATTTATTCACTATAACAGTAAAATTATATGAATTTTCACGTATTTGGCCCAAATAAAACGTTCTAGCCTCACATGTTGAGCACTTGTATTGAGACAAAAAAATAAAACAAATAAATGTTGTGTTCTTAATTCTTTTTCTTCATTAGAACATGATATATGTTAACACATAAATTAAGTTTGTAAAACGATATTTCGATTTAACAGTACTCGATCTAATACATGATTATATTTCAACAACAACAACAATAACTACCCAGTATAGTCCTACAAAGTGGGGTCTGGGTAGGGAAATATGTAGACGACCCTTACCCCTACCCGAAAGGACAGAGAGGCTGTTTCCAATCGATCCTCGGCACATGATTCTATTTCAATTTTTTTATTTAAATTGTATAGCAGATATTTTGTGTGAAAATGCAGATAATGGGGAAGAATAAGCAACTAAGCGTACATATTTTGGAGGTTACTATGGTTGCTTTATTATTCTTGTTGGTGGCTGATTGTCGTCCTCAAAATGGGTTAGCCTCTGTTTATTTTTTTAATTTATTTTTAATTTAAGTTAATAGCAAAAGTTTTGATATTAAAATTCAATTTGTATTCTAACGTAATACTTCTTAAATTGTTCTTAAAACAGGCGAAGATTGACAATAATGCCAGATGTCAAATTGGAGATACAATCTAATGATGTAAATATATGTTTAGCAATAACTTTTTTTTCTATTTTCTATTGTAATTGTTTCATATTAATTCAATTGCATGAATTATATTCACTATAACGTTAAAGTCACAAAATTATCTTTGTCAAATTAAAATGACTGAATTTTACATATAATATCAGTAAAGTCACAAAAATTTATATTCACTATAATAGTAAAGTCGTTTTGATAGGTAAGTTTTATGGTAAAAGTATTAATTTGGTCACTTTAGTGTTATAGTGGATAGAATTTAATTACTTCAATTTATCGATACCTATTTATTCGGATGCGGGTAAGGGCTGACATGTTGATTGTGTCGTTGGATGCTTTCTGGTAGAGCCACTACCTCCCACGGCTACAACCAACTTCAAATGAAAAAGAAATTTGAAACGCTCTGTTTTTATAATTTTTACAATACAATAATATTATAGTAATAACAGTTTTTACATCTCAGGTCGACAAGTATTTCTTTCAAACGGCAATATAATTGTGATTTTATTACTATAGTTGATAAAACTTAGTAATCATACATGAATTTAACCCTATAATGCATTGTGTTTTTTAATCTTTGTATTTCATTTATTAAGTTCTTACATCGTTTTTTCATGTCCTCTTCAGGTAACAATAAGCAATGGCTTCGTCAATGTTACTTTATCGAAACCAGATGGCCTCATAACAGGCATATCATATGGTGGTATCAATAACATATTAGACACCAAACTCGTCGAAACTGATAGAGGGTATACATTTTATACATTAAATATACATGATTATACATATAGTATATATGGAATATATCTATATCTATTGTATATCTGCTGACTAGTTTTAATATAAGTATATAAGTGAACGGCTATTTAGGCTAGTTTTTGTTTCTTAAATATGTGTTTTGAGTTTCTGTAATGAAGAAAATATTAAATGTAACACTATATTATGATGATTTCAGGTATTGGATTTCTGTTTGGAATGTTACAGGACATGGAACAGCTCGAAAACAGTATAAATCTTTACCTTCTGGTCTAAAATTAATTTATTGACTTTGACGAAAAACAATTAGTAAAATTAAGTCTTAACTCTCTGGTAATATGCAGGTTATTAGCAACAAGTTTTGAGGTCATATCGAACAACGGAAACACGACAGAAATTTCATTTAAAAGAATTTGGGATTCTTCTCAAACTGATGAACCTCCCCTAGACTTTGACAGAAGGTGAAGAGTTTTCCACTATATTATCATATCGTGACATGTAACCTATCTTATTTTTCAGGTTGCTAATTTTACTTATATGAACGATATCATTTAGACAACTAATGTAATATTCTTTTTACATTGTTAGTATATAGACGTTATATCTTGTTAATATTTCGAGAGACCAATTTTTCAGGATTGTCATGGGACGCGAGACGCCAGGATTTTATACTTATGCTATGGTTGAACGTTCAAAAGAATATCCCCCTACAATTATCCAACAACTCAATGTTGTGTTCAAGCTTCAACACATGTAATTTATCTAAAATTTCTCATTATTAACGAAAAATACATTTTTAAACCTATTCCCAATTCCAAAAGTTGGAATACATATATATATATATATATATATATTGTATTGAAATTGCATATTTTTATGAATAGGTTTCATTACATGGCTGTCTCGGATGAGAGACAGCGTGTCATGCCAACGCAAGAGGATCGAGAAAAAGGAAAAGTGCTTGGCTTTAAAGAAGCTGTTCTACTTACAAATCCAGCCAATCCAGATCTAAAAGGAGAGGTATATTGTTTTGTCATTCGATTTCTATTATCTGCATCAGAATTCAATATCTTAACATGACTGTGGCAAAAGCTCATTGTTCAATACTTGTTGCCTAAAGAGGGTGGTATCGCTACAAAACTATAAAATTAGCAAACAAATTTTAAAGTTAATTAGTAGATAATTCGAGAAGGTTAATCTAGGGAAAGCATTATTTATATATATAGTTAGATTTTGGATTTGAACTTTATAATTACGTTTTAATTTCATGATTTTACCGGAGCTTGCTTAATTTATTGAGTTCGAAATCTATTATATGCAGGTGGATGACAAATACTTCTATGCAAATGATAACATAGACGATAAAGTTCATGGGTGGGTATGTAGTAATCCTCCAGTAGGATTTTGGATGATTAATCCAAGCAATGAATTTCGTACTGGAGGCCCTTTTAAACAAGACCTAACTTCACATGTTGGTCCAACTGTTCTTAGTGTAAGTGATGAATTATTTACTTAATTATACGTATAAAAAAGCAGCAGCTTGGTATATTAAGCGCCCGTTATATACGGGGTTCGAGGAAGGGCCATACATAAGGATTTATAATACAAAGTCTTGCTCTACATTTCTTTTTTGTAAGAAACTGTTTTTACGGCTCGAACTCGTGACCTCCAGCTGGTCACATGGCACTCAATTATATGTATCATTTGCTATTTATTTTTTACTTCTAGTTAAGTCTAGAGCTTAACTCTTTATATTTAATTCATAATCACAGGTATTTTTCAGTACACATTATGCAGGAGAAGATTTAGCAATTAAATTTCAACATGGAGAAGCATGGAAAAAAGTCGTTGGCCCTGTGTTTGTGTATCTTAACTCTGATGCTTCAGCGAAGGAAAATCCTTTTATATTGTGGACTGATGCGAAGAAAAGGGTATGGATTAATGAGCTCGTACTAGTTTTCTGACACTTCTTCTAATTTAATTTATGCGACGAATATATATATCGAAATATTCTGACTCATACGTACTTGAACCTTGCCACGTAAAATGAAACAAATGGAGTACAAATTTTGGCATCATTTTTCTAACGAATGATCAAATTCACAGATGAATCAAGAAGTTGCAAGTTGGCCTTATGAATTTCCACTTTCACAAGATTACATCAAATCTAACGAAAGAGGAACAGTTACAGGCCAACTGTTTGTTAATGACTGGTACTTTTCTTCAGTATTCTTTCTCTAATACCTGCTATCTATGTTGCGTGAACTCAACAAAATACTACAGTACTTATGTCGGATCTTCGAATAATATATTATTTTTGGAGGAGTCCGACCAACATAGTCTGCAACCATATTATATATGTACTATGTAAAGAGAGTATTTTGAATAGTTTAAGTGTTATATATCGTTATTGTAAGAAATTCTTATACCGTCAAGTCACTTATAGCTGTTTTAGCAGGTAACTTGTCTTATTGAATGGCTGACTAATATTATTTTTTTTCTTTTTTGAAAGGTTTATTAATAAAAGAGATGTACCTGCATCTAATGCATATATAGGGTTAGCGCCACCTGGAGACGCTGGATCATGGCAAACAGAAAACAAAGTAAAGTGTAAAATGATTTTTTTTATATATATATATATATATATATATGTATATTGTGTTCAGGTGTTTAATATTGTTTGTGAAAAGCTTTTAAAAACTTTAATTTTCCTGAGTCATTCAATACACTTCTTTGTTTTTTTCCTGAATTTATTTTGATAAAAGATATAATTTTTTTGTGTGTTTTTATTTTAAATTTTCAGGGTTACCAGTTTTGGACTAAAACAGACACTAATGGAAACTTCATCATAAAAAATGTCATATCTGGTACATATAACTTGTATGCAACAGTCCCAGGATTTATTGGGGATTACAAATATACTCCAAATGTTAAAGTAACTTCAGGTAATCACTTTCTTACTTACTCACTCATTTGTTAAAGTTATAAATTTTGAACTCTATGTCCAGTTAAATATCGCTATATAAATTGAGATGGGATATCTAATCCTTTTCTTTTTGGTATTTCATTTGTACCAAAATACAGGTTCTAGTATTAAATTAGGGAGTTTGGTGTATAAACCTCCAAGAAATGGAGCCACACTATGGGAAGTTGGAGTGCCCGATCGAACTGCAGCTGAATTCTTTATTCCAAATCCACCTCCACAATATAAAGTTCATAAATACAAAAACAACTCTGAATCAATGTAAGTTCCACAAAATTTCCTTTCCTGCTTAGCTTTACTTATTGTAATAGAAAAAACAGAGACATTTACTTACTATAACAGTGAGGTCGTGTTAATGGATAATTTTTTAGCGTTATATTCCGATAAAAGTTAGCGATTGTACTGTTATTGTGGAAAATTTTGTGACAAAAAGTGATTTCTTTGGCTTTACTATTATAATGGATAATGATTGGTGACTTTACTGTTATAATAAGTAATTAAAGTTCAGTTGGTTTTTTGAAGACTATACTTGAAATTAACCCTTACCGATTTCTCTTTACGAACTTCTCAATGTTCTCATGCTTCATTTGGTGGGTTTTGATAATGTAGAAAATATCATTACAATTTAAAGAAATTTTACGAAGGAACAAAGTTTACTGTATTTCACGACTACAGTTTGTGAATGTTTAATTTTTCTAAATCCAGCGTTATGGTTCTAACTGTAATTACCCCATTTTGGTTTTGTAGATTTAAGCAATATGGTCTCTGGGAACAATACACTGCTTTATATCCCAAACATGATCTCGTCTACAATGTTGCGACTAGCAAGTATTCAAGAGATTGGTTTTTTGCTCATGTCACAAGGTATGTTCTTATAGCTTTATATAAATGTATATGGTCTCAGGGTATCAAATGGGTGGATCGGATTAATTTTGAGCGGGTTAAAATAATTAGAGTTAATGGTGGGACAATGACAAACCCAAAAGTTATTTGGGATGAGATGGATTAGGACAAAATATGCTAAAATATAGGTCATAGTTCAGCTTGCCAACTCTTACCATGCTTCATTTAATGTGTATTGTTTTTTACAAATGATTTAACTATTAAATAAGACCTTATTTCATTTGTTATGGTCACGTATAAAATATTAAGCAAAAAAAGAAATATTTTAGCAAAGTTACTAATGAAATAATTTTGGCTAAAAATCAGCTCAACTTTAAATGGGTTGGGATGAACTAGATCAAGATATGATGCGTTCAATGACTGAACGGATTTAATAACTAACCCAATCTTAGGTTGGGTTGAGTTAAGGGTAGAATTCCGAACTCGAACCCAATGTTAAAATTCTGATAACAATATATAGTAGCTGCTGGATGAATTCTTTTGCAGGAATGTAGGAAACAACAAATATGAAGCTACAACATGGAGTATTTTGTTTAACCTTGATAATGTAAACAAGGCCTCAAATTACACTCTCCAATTAGCTCTTGCAGCAGCTCATGAATCTGAACTCCATGTAATTAATCTCACCCTTATTAATTTATTATTTGACTTAGTATTTCAGCAATACGTACACACACATATCATTCTTTCTTCCTTCTTTTCTTTGTCGTAATGTTTGTGCTGTGTCATTCTTGATATTGTTGTCATTCGATCGATAAATGACTTACATACATATTATTATTTTTTTTTTTGAAGGTTCGGGTCAACAATCAAAAAGCGCAAGAACCTGTATTTACAACAGGATTAATAGGGGGAAGTAATGCAATTGCAAGACATGGTATACATGGATTATATTGGCTTTATAGCATTCAAATACAAGGCAATTTGCTTGTTAAAGGACCAAACACAATTTTTCTTACTCAAACGAATGTTGATCTCACTGCCTTTAATGGAGTCTTGTACGATTATCTTCGTTTAGAAGGACCTCATTAGTGATAAAATGGTCATTTTAGTCGTTCATTTTTTTTAGTTTTGGTTATGCGTGGTGTTTTAATACGCGAAAATATTGGAATTAAATTATTTTTTTTGGGGTATTATCATTTTTAGCCGGTGTCAGAAACTATTTATATTTGGTAGCCGAAAAAGTATATAAAATTTGGAAGATTTTTATCTATAACATATAGAATGTACATATATACAAAAAATGCACAAAAAAAACATCTGTTTGGCATTAGTTTGAGAGAAACTACACACAAAATTTGATCATGCACAACTATGCCTTATAAAAAGTACTAAGCGAAAGTTACAAATATATTCTGGTTAACAAGTCCCGCATCGAATCTCACAGGGAATTAACCTATTAAGCACAGCTACTAGGCTCGCACAAATTCACGCACTCAATCTTCTAAAATATTTAAATAACAAATTGAATGTTTACTACTAAAGATATAGTTATGAAAATGCAGTAATTGATAATTAACTATGAACATATTATAGACAAGATTTGAAATAATCTAAGGTTATGATTTTCTCTATTGTTGGAATCCTTTTTGCTACGTTTTTATAAATTTGCCTAAGTTTTCTCTGCCGATCATGAGCGCTCTGAGTTTTGTAATTCTCTCTCGAGTAACTACCGCAATTTACTAGACATATTCTTCCGAACTACGCTAGCTGGCACTAAGTTACGACTCACTCTGATCGCGCCAAGGTTTCGTTATTCTTAATCTCATCTTTAAATCCTCCGTATTGATCTCTCTTCCTAGTAATACAGACTAAATAGACAAAATCTATGAGAGCTCTTCAACTAACTACAATAAAAACGTAGTTGAACAAATAAAGAAAATGCTACGGCAAATCTATATTAAACGTAACAGTAAAATTATTTTCCAATATGTTCCATAAACTCTCTATTAGAATTTTAGCTACACATATTAATAATAATAATTTTTCAAGTATTTTGCATTAAAAAATTATATATTAAAGATGAAGGAATGTAAAAATCGATGATTCTTTCCCCCAATAGTTGTTCCACGAGCTATTCTTGCCTCTGGTCTCAAAACTCTTTCAAAAATTGTGTTTAATGGATATTTATATGTGTAGAAAAAGACCTAAATGACATAGCCCAAGTCTAAGTCCAACAAGGAGATGAAATAAGCCTTCAAAATCCGGATCAGGCTCCCTATGGATCGTGCCTCGCGAGGTAAAACGCGAGATGCATCTCGCCTCAGATTGTGTGGTGTGAGACATTCCCCGTGCTCAACCTCGCCTTAACCCTTGCATCGCACACTTCCACGCGAGCTCAATAACTCACTTCACCTGCTCTTACGCGAGTCTCGGGCTTGCTTCGTCTGTTGCTTCATTTTTCCGCTGCTCAACTCTTTCTTTCTTCTTTCCTATTGTTTTTTAGCATGATTTATGTATTAAATATTCCTTTTGCTCTAATTTTATCTCCAATCTACATACACATAAAATAAATTTCATTGTGCGCAAATAAAATATAGTTAGAAATTAATGCACCAAAACATAAGGTAAATCATGTACTAAGATATGGAATTATAGCCAAACATCACTATACAAAGTCATTTTTCCTTTTTTTTGGATGATCTTAGTCAAATTAAATTTTGAGAAAACTACCTTTTATAGCCTCTTAAAATTTTAATTGCCCATATTTTTTTTCACTAACACGAAATGGACCTTCGGCCCATACTTATTGCATCTAATAGCCTTAAATATCAATTTTGTATATTTTTTGTATAGTGACAATTTATTTTCTATATATTTTTATATATTAACAGTCTATTTTATATCGTGACAGTCTATTTTGTATATATTTTGTATATTGACTGTCTATTATATATATAAATTGTATAGTGCCAGTCAAGTTATTATATTTTTGTAAGGTACAGTCTATTATATATATATTTTAAACATTGACATTCTATTTAGCACATTTTTGTATAATGACAATTTATTTTCTTATATATTTGTATACTGATAGTCTATTATATATTTTTTTATAGTGACATTCTATTTTGTATAATTTTTGTATAGTGGCAAATTTGTACTATACCAATATTCAAATCTATTTTTACAGAAAGAAATATATAAATATCAATGTAAGTATATACTAATATTGGACTTGAAATTTTGATTTTCATCAAAATCAACCAGTGACATATATGTGTAAATGAAAATTTATTTGGTGAAAACTAAAGTATTTTCCTAACAAAAAGAGTTAGCCCAGAAAAAAAAAAAAAGAGACAGTAATAGAGAGCTTGAGATTTTTATTCAAATGATGGTTGTCCATCTCTCTTTAGCCAACGATTTTTCTTTTCCATTTTTAAAATAAAATCAACAGCTTTTGAATACCCGGAGATACGTACTAATAACAAATGAGTTGATTTGTTCCTTTAGTTTGATTTGGAGTTGGTCTTGCTTTGTTAAATCGTTATATTATGCTTATTGCATTGATTGCTAAATCTCTTACAATTAGATGAAAATTGTTCCATTATTGATTTCATAATCTAACTTAAAGAAAAATAAAACAAGTAAAGAAAAAAGAAAGTCCAAATGAAAATCAATAAAATGCACATGTAAAGAACAAAATCTGAAATCTATCCAATATTATTTCGCAATGCTGCATGACTAAAAATTCCAGGAAAACAACCATGTGGTTATAAAGCATGGATTTACGTTAAAACCAAAGTAAAGATTAGATCAAATATATAAAATGCTACTGTTAAAAATGAGGGGTTTTCAACGGGTTGGAAGCACAAGACTGAGAAAGAAGCAGAAAGCAGTATTTTTAGGCTAGTCACAAGAATTAATTTTTGGCTATAAAAGGTATATTGTAATTTTGGGCTACCAAATGTTATATGTTTGCCACCTATGCCATTTATAGATAGATCATTATAAAAATTGGACAATTGATAAAATATTATTATTATTAGTGAAATTAGACAGTTAGCTACCTGTAGCAAAAAAATATTTAAATTTTTGCTTTGTTTTGAGAGGGTGTTATTAGAATTGATTGGGCACAACTTAAGGAGCTTGAATCTCAGTTTTGGGATGATTTGGTAAAGTTTTTAGGTGGTTTGAATTAAATATTCGGTAAAAAACTGAACATGAAAAAAATTATATGTGTATTACATATGTGTGATATCTGTATCTATTGTGTACCACATGTATATCCATGTACACCTGTATGTGAGATACATGTTTGATACGCATGTCGCAGAAGACTTTTTTGAACTCGATTTAATTACGAATTTGGATACAAAACCACTCCAAATCACCTCTAATCTTCCTCAAGTTTTGTATATTGGCTTATCTATATATTTTCAATATATTTCTACCATACCCAATGAAAAATTTTCCTTTTTGTATAGATTTTTAGAATATTGTTATATTTTTTTAATTCATCACATTATTTGCTACTCCATCCATAGAATTTCCTTTCCGTCTTTATCTAGTGTTGCTAATTACGGTTAAAAATATGGAAGGTAATTTTTGCATGTGATTTTTTGAGAGAAAGAACTTTGTTATTTGATTTTTTGAATTTTTATTGGTTAATTTTGATAAGTTTATAATTAATAACTAGAGATTGGTAAGTTGAAATTTATTTAAAATTTTGTGTATGTTTCCCTTATAAGAACGCAGGTGTTGTACTTTTTTTGGCCCATGAGAATCTAAATTCTTATTAGTAATCTGAAAACAATAGTAACAAAATGGAATCTAATAATCTGTTTCGTTAACTGTCCTAGCTGCGACTGAAAACAATAGTACCAAATGCAATTTAATAATCTGCCCCCAAGGATTCTTAGCGTAATATGGCATTAAGGAAAGAATTGGGTCGAGATCGACCAGGAAACTTTTTGACCGAGATGTCAATTATGACTGAAATGTCAATCATGATTGAGGTCGAGTATTATGTAAAGAATAATAATTGTTAGTGTTTGCAATAGGATATTAAATGAAATATTTTATTAAATATTTTTTGCACTTATACTATTAGAGTTTGTTAGATATATGTCTTGTATAAATAGAAAAAGAGATAATGTGATCGGAGATGTGAGATTCATTTTGATAAGAACACTTTTCAGAAGAAGATTCTACCTCTCTCTCTAACAAAGATACGAATATTGCCTTTTCGTTGATATTCTTACATATATTATTCCACAGTTTCCCATCAAATCCAAGGATATTTTGAACATTCTAAGATTTATCTTTCACACATCATTGTGAGAAAGAGCAATCATCTACTTTGTTCATTATTGGGTGATTCATTCCTTCTATTTACTTAAATGCTATTTATTTCTAGTTATTCCTCCATTATTGCACATGCTTTGAGAATATTTAATGTGCAATCTCATTAACTTCCCACTGAATCAACCCTATGTTATCCGAATTTTCAAGATCTTCATTGAGGAATATTATTATTAACTAAGTTTAACTCATCATTACATAAATAAAGGTTTAACCGAAAGTTATACTTTTTGGTCAAACAATTTAGCGCCATTTGTAGGGATTTCTTAGTTAAAATTTTTAATTTCCTCTATAGCCAACACGAACCGCTAACATCAAAAAAGAAGAAGATAAGAACATGATATCCTTTCTTTGTACGCGCAAATCTAATATGACAGGTAACAATGAAGAAAGAACGAGGATAATGGACGACCTCAAGACCAACCTCTTGAACACCATGAATGAGATTTCTGAAGCAGCAGACGAGGATACAACTACCAATGCCTCCCCCAAGTGAGGCAGATTACTCATTCCTTACTGTAGCATCACAAAATCTCTCGGTAAATGAGCTTCCACGTCCGTGGTGGAAGAGATACCATCAACAGTAAAAAAGATCCTCAAGCATTGGCTAATTGACACTCTAACTATCGTCTTCCATAAACTTGGTGGGGATATGGTTACAGAAAATGCAAGGACTTGTGTTATACCACAAGTAGAAGAGCAGCGATCAATTCCCTCCACCAACGACAAGTATTACTCATAACATTGTGAACATGCCTCGCAACCATTTTTGAAAGGAAGGAGGAAATGGAGAACGAGAAAAAAACTACTATCGAGACCAAATGAGAATACCAGGAAAGGGTCGATAAGATATAAGGTGCCCTAAAGCTCTTGACAAAGAGATATGATATATTGGACGTTTCGTTGAGCAGCCATACAATGATGACACCACCCTACCTAAAAATATATGATGGTACAATCGATCCTGAAGACCATATAACTCACTAAGTCATCATCGTGAAAGGAAATGACCAATCCAAGGAACAAATATCGTATATTTTGTCGATGAAATTAAGCGAGGAGGTATGTTAACATGGTATTCACAATTGCCTGGACGTTCCATTGAGATCTTCGAAGAGAAGGCCGACAAGTTCGTAATGGCTCATGTTGGGGCCAAAAAGGCCAAAGCAAGAGTAAACGACATATTTTCCATCAAATAGTCGCTGGGAGGAGGATTGAGAGACTCCTCTCCCGTTTCAACGTAGTTAGGATGACCATGTCAAATATATTGGAAGAAATGGTGATTGTAGCTTTCTAGAACGGGCTGAGCAGAAATGGTTCAAGAGAAAATAGAAAATTGTTAAGTCAGTTTATGTCTACCCCCCAACTACTTGGGATGAAATACACAATGCATATTGTACCGAGGTTAGAGTAAACTAGGACGACCGCAATGGTCCGACCCACCGATTGACCTCTGTACAAGTCAAATCCAGAAAAGATCAAAGAAATGATATCAGGAGCGACCTAGTAGCTCACGACCCAACCGGGAATGACATCTTCCATATGTCAAAAGCGCCATAATGCCTTCCTCCAGCCACAAAGAGGACACCCCTAGATCAAGGATAGGTACTCACCGGAAAGAAACAGGTATGTCCCATTTGTTATCTGCTCAGATTTTTTGTGTATCATCTATAGAAATAATCTACGCCTTGGAGAAGCTCGAACCTAAGGTGAAGTGGCCGCAAAAGATGAAGTCATTCCTGAATACCAGAAAATTAGATGCCCTGTGCTATTCCACCAAGAGTGGGAACACAAAATCGTGGATTGCATCATTCTAAGGCAGGAAGTCGTAAACATGCTATGATAGGGACACCTCAATGAGTTGCTGAGCGATCGAGGAAGGACCAGTTTTGCCAGAGGGCGTGAACAACATCAAGGACCACCGAAATCTCCCTCGCCAACCGGCACCATCCACATGATCATTGGCGGCAATGACAATGCCTCTATTAACAGTCTGAAATTCAACATAACCCACAAGCTTAAATGTCCGATCACCCATGAATAGTATGACGAACTCGAAGAAAGTATCATCTTCAGTAAGTCGGATACCAACGGTTTGGCTTTCCCTCTCTATGATGCCCTTGTTATCACTTTATGAATTTTAGATACTGATGTGAAATACATTGTGGTAGACGATAGAAGCAGCACATGCATTATCAACCCTTGAGTACTTGCACAAATGAAACTCGAGGATAAGATAGTGCCATGTTGCATCACATTAATGGGTTTTAACAATGTAGTTGAGAGAACATCCGACGAGATCACACTTCCTTCCTATCTGGTAGAGTTATTCTCGAAACCACATTACATATCATGAACCAAGACACAACATACAACGCCATAGGGCGACCATGGATACACAATGTGAGAGCCATCCCCTCTAGTACCACGTCATCAAATTCCTAACTCCATTGGGAATATTCAGTATACGAGGGGAACAACGCACATCCTGAGAATAATACCATATCGCTCTAGGCTATACAATCGGTCAAAAAATGAAGTATAAAGAAAAAGGCATGGCAATCAACTAGGTCGAGGTTGGATGAGGATGTCATCAAAGACCCCAATACAGTCGAAGCTGCATAATCGACCATAGAAGACCTCGACCCATTAAAGTAGATAGGAAAGACCACAACAAGAAAGCTTATATTGGCTGCACGCTTTAAGAACCAGGTGCATTTCATCAATTTTTAATTACTAATGCAAACTTGTTTACTTTTAACTATACAGATATGCCAAGTATCCCGAAGGAAATAACCACACACAAGCTGAACGTCGACCTGCTCCACCCTCTGCTGAGACAGGTCCCACGTAAGTTCAACTCTGTAATCAATGATGCAATATGAAAAGAGGTAGGAAAATTATTGGAGAACAACTCTATCAGTGAGTCAAAATACCCCTAATAGGTCGCCAATACGGTAATGGTGAAAAAGAAAAATGGAAAGTGGAGAATGTGCGTGGACTTTACAGATTTGAACAAAGCATGCCCCAAAGATTTATTTCCATTACCTAATACCGACCAACACATCGATGCGACTGTCGGGCATGAACTGCTGAGTTTTTTAGATGCCTACTCAAGCTATAATCAGATCCTCATGGAAAAAGGGGATAAATAGAAAACCACTTTCATCACCCATTGGCAGAACGTACTTACAAAGATGTTCGAAGACCAACTCAGTACAAGGATAGAAGTCTACATAGAGGACATGTTGGTCAAACCTAAAACGAAAGAAGACCATGTTGATCACTTGAGAGAAACCTTCGACATACTTAGGATATACAGAATGAAACTCAACACCAACAAGTGTGCATTCGGTGTGGCTTCAGGAAAATTCTTAGGTTTCTTAGTGTCACGGCGAGGTATCAAGGTCAAACCTGACCAAATCAAAGCCATATATTGCTGCTCTTTCAAGGTTCATTTCGCGATAATCTGACAGGTGCCATAATTTCTTCGGTGTTCTCAAGAAGATAACGACCTCTAATGGACCTCTGAGTGCACCCAAGCCCTGAAGGAGTTAATGGCTTGTCGTCGCCACTATTGCTTTCAAAACCAGAACTGGCGGAGCACCTCCTCGTCTACCTTACTATATCCAAAGTAGCTGCGAGTGCAGTCCTGGTCCGCGAAAATAAGGGTACACAATCTCCCATCTATTATATTGCAAAATAATAGTCGACGACGAGAAGAGGCACCCTCACCTCAAAAAATTGTCCCTAGCCTTAGTCGTAGCTTCACGAAAGCTTAGACCCTACTTCCAATGCCATCCCATCTCGATAGTCATGACTTTTCCATTAAGAAGTATTTTGCGTGAACTCAAACTATCAGGCATGTTGGCCAAATGGGCCATAAAACTAAGCGAGCTTGATATCACATATCAACTGCGAACAACGATAAAGTCACAACTTATTGCTACCTTGGTTGCCGACTTCAGCCCAAAAATAATTCCTGAAGTCGAAAAAGAATCCACCCACGCTTCTCCCCAAAAGTAAAACATATGTCTCCTATACACCGACATCGCTTATAACACGTTAGAGTTTTGACTGGAAATTGTACTTGAAGTTCCGATCACTGAAGTGATTCTCCAGTCCATCAGGTGCCCGGACAGACTAACAATAAGGTCGAGTATGAGTCCGTAATTGCGGGGTTAAAGCTAACATTCAATTATGGGTCGAGACGGGTAAGACTATGCTGCCATTCCTAACTCGTTGTCAACCAAGTCACAGGGACTTTCCAGATCAAAGAGTGAAGGTTATAAAAATACCAGACCGTGATATGTAAACAGCTACCCGAGTTTGACGAATATTAGCTCGACTAGATCCCTCGAGCACAATATACCAAGGTGGATGGCCTCGCCAAATTAGTAGCAGCCACCAAAAACATTACAACTGGAGAAACAAATGTTGTCACCCACATCAAATCATAGATAGATCAAATCGAGGGAAGATCGATAAACTTGACTTGGGATTGGCGCAACGGTATTGTTACATATTTGCAGGATGGTGTACTCATATGATAAAAAAGAAGCCAAGAAAGTTTTAATACGAGTAGCCAGGTACAACATCATTCATAATGACCTATACAAAAGGACATATGATGGCCTCATGTCAAAATTCTTAGGCCTAAATCAGACGTGGCGCGTCCTTGAATAAGTCCACAAAGGCCATTCCAGCTCATTCCAGAAATCGAGCTTTGGTCATATGACTTATAAGGGCAGGATATTACTGGCCCACCATAAAAAAGGAATCTGCAGATTTTTTAAAAGTATGCGAGCAGTGCCAAAAGTATGTCCCAATGATCCACCAAGCAATCGAGCATCTCCACTCTATCACTTCCCCTTGGCCGTTATTAAATGGGGAATGGACATTGTGGGCCCCTATCAGTAGGGCGAGGTAACGTACGATTTCTTTTGGTTTTAACTTATTATTTTATAAATAGGTAAAAGTAGGAGCATTTGACCAAATATGCAAACAAGAAGTGATCGTCTTCATATGGAAAAATATATTATGCCGTTTTGTCTTCCCATAAGAGATTAGTTGCGACAATGAATTTACACAAAAAAGGTCGCCAAACTTTTTGAAAAATGGCATATAAAAAGAATACTCTCAACACCGTATCACCGAGTATGTAAGGGGAAAGTAGATTCCTCCAACAAATTGATACTGAACATCATGAAGAAAAAACTTGAAGATGCAAAGGGGTTATAGCCAGAATTGTTGCAAGAAGAACTTTGGGTCTACCGAACAACACCGAATATGAACATAGAAGAGACGCCTTATTCATCACTATATGGGTTTGGTGCTGTAATATTGGTCAAAACCAAAGAGCCCATTCTGAGATACTCCCATGAGAGCGGACCGAGGAACGATTAAAGCAGAAGGAAAGAGCTTGACGAAACCAAAGAACGAAGGATATGGCCTACATAAGGATGATCGCCCATAAACAATAGAAAGAATGCTATTACAAAGGTTATACTATCCAAAGTCGGGGACTATCTGCTAGAAATTAAAAACAAGCAAGCAAAGACCCACGAGAATGTAAACCGGGAACAAATTGGGATGCCCCATACAAGATCACGTCAACGGTAAACAAAGGTTCATTCAAACTAGAAATAATGGATGAAAAACTACTACCAAACAACTAGAATATCACCCACCTCAAGTACTTCAACTTTTAAGAAAATGTGTCCTCCAAGTCGTATTCTTTTTTCGCTCACTTAAGTTTTGTCCCAATTAGGCATTCTCAAGAAGGTTTTTAACGAGGCGACGAAGGGGACACTTCAAGTTGAAATGCAAATAGACGTAGGCAAGGATGGCTAGTCCATTGCACTTCCTCTCAATATACTTCTCCAGGTCGACCAATAAAGGGACTAGATAGACTGGGACTGGAATGACAACTAACACTAGATATACTAGGACTAAAATGACATCCAACAGTAGATAGACTGAGACTGGAATGGTAGCCCGAAAAAATATAAAAATTTCTCCAAGTTTTTGAACAAAGCACAAATGCATGAAGTATACCCATATTTTTTACAAGAATACAGCCAGAGCAATATAGCCTCAACACCTAAGTGGCCCTTGACATAACTAAATATAGGTTATGTTCAACCTCATTCGAATCAACACCTTTGAGGCCATCTGCCAAACTGAATATAGGATATATTCGACCTCATTCGAATCAATACCTATTCGGCCCTAGGCCATAACTAATTATATGTTATATTCGACCTCGTTTAAGTCAACACCTATTCGTCTTTCGGCCATAACTGGATATAGGCTATACTCGACCTCTTTCCAATCAACACCTATTCGGCCTCAGACATAACTAAATATCGGTTATATTCTCTCTCTTCGAATAAACACCTATTCGACCCTCGCCTATATCTATATATATGTTATATTCGAACTCGTTCAAATTAACATCTACTCGACCCTCGGTCATAGATACACTCAATCTTGTTCAAGCCAACACCTACTGGACCTCGGCCATAACCAAACCTAGGTTTTCTTTCACCTCATTTAACCTGATTGAGCTAAGTTATTATGACTATGGCAACCAATCAACAAAATAAGTAAAGCACAAAAACTCAAATAGAAAAAAAGAATTGGGGGAGCTCAGTTGTAGGTATGGCTGACGAATGGACAGACCTGGCCGCTGATAAGTGGGGATATTGACTACTTATTAATGCCTTTTAGCTTTCGTTTTAGTTCAAAAGCATTTAATTTTGTTCATGAAAACTGATAAAATATGCTTAATTGCAAGAATATTGGAAGATGAGCTCCCAAAATGAAATCCAACTCAAGAAGGAGTAATCGTGACGTAAGGACAAAAACAGGTACAAAAGCTCATGAGTGTTGACCACATATTGTCATTTGTGACCACAAGTTATGAAGAAATTCCCATAAGAGAAATTTGCAAAGTGCGGTCCACACATGATATGTGCAACCGTTAAAGCAAAGATTACAGAACCTACATATCAAGTCCAACTAATGTGCGAATCACACAATTATTGTGCGACCGCACAAGAAAAGCAATGTGACCATAGTCATATATGTGCGGACCGAAGAAGAGCAAGGGGCACAAACATAATTGTTGGACCATAGAAAGAGAGCATTGTGGCCACAGTCAAGAATTATGTTGTTGCAAATTTCAAATCCTTTAAAGACTGAAGAAAAGTGCAGAATGCACATGGAATTGTCCGGCCACAGAACCTTTAAAATGGCATTTTTCTTTGAAAATTCCATCCCTGTATAAATAGAAGAGTTTCACCTTTTTAGGTCAGTTTTGACATCAGCTGCTACAATAGACAGTTTCTTTTAATCTTTTAGTAATTTTTGCTATTTTGAGCTTTTTGAACATGATTTAATCATTTTAAGTAATAATATGGGATTAATTATCATTTCTTCTTCTACTTTTTCTATTTTAAGTATGAGTAGCTAGATTTTCACTAGGGTTGTAACCCAGTCATAGAGTGTAATCACTATGGGTATTTGATTTATTGGTTTTTATGGTATTTATTATTTAGGCTTGTTTTTGTTTTTAATTGTAGAATTAATGGTTGCAAATATTAATTCATGCCTATTTGGCTTGCATTCTACTTGAGAAAGTGAGTCTTAGCATAGGAAAGCTTGGCTAATAAGAAATTGAGTCAACCGAGAGATTGATAAGCCCAATTAAAGGGTTGAATGTAGATATAGTTAAACCCAACTTGAGCTTTTATCAACCGTCTTGTGCATCACTCATTTGGGCTTGAGAAAGCAAAATTGGACAAAGTCACTCTCTGATCGAGAGTATTGAGTGGGCAATTGAGTGTTGATAGCTATAATACACCCCGACCAATAAAATAAGCTTTAAAGAATACAAGCCATTAGGCAAACACGTAGGTGAAAGTCATAGCCCTAGGCTTTTTATATCATTTGAAAAACAACAAAAACAATTTCCTAGTTACATTTCTTAGTTTGCAATTTAGATTAAATTAGATCTAGAAATAATCCAAGTTTGTGGAAGTGCAAATTGAAATAATTAAAGCTCATACGCTGCAAAACATACTCCTAAGTCCATTCATAGCTCCCTGTGGAAAATGGACCCGACTCCTTGTTGGTATTACTATTGCATCGATCGTTTCATAACCTTAAATAGAAGTGTGACTTTGTCGAGAACAATTTTTGGTGTCGTTGCCGGTGAGCCAAAAATAGATTTAGCTATATATTTGGTTTTGGATGTGAATTGTTTTTTTTCCTTCATTGCTACTAATTTTTGTGAATCATTTGTTTGTACCACAATGGAAAACAACATTGATCAACTCAGAAATATGCATTTGGGGGGTGTGAATGTTGAATATTACCAAGTTGAAGACGTTCCTCTTGAACCTCAAGCAAATAGAAGAGGTCGGGCACCTCAAGACAATGAACTAGTTCCACCCCCACCTCCACAAAGAGAGGCTCCACACCAGGTGTTGCCGAATGAAGTGTATGCAAGTGCCATAGTCCCATCCCCTATTAGGGTAGGAAAGTTTCAAATCACAAATGTAATGCTCACATTGCTAGAGCAACGGGGATTATTTACCAGGGCTCCGAATCAAAATGTATACAAGCATTTGAAGGGGTTTGTGGACATTTGTTGGGGGAGTAAATAGATAAACATCTCCAAGGATTCTTGAAGGTTAAGGCTATTTCCATTCCCTATGCGGAGAAAGCCTTGGATTGGTTAGAGAGATTGCCAAACCATTCCATCCAAATATAGGATGAGTCAGCGGAGAAATTCATTTCCAAGTTCTATTTGCCCAAGCATATGGCTACTCTTAGAGACGAGATTCTAGCATTCAAACAAGATCCTAATGAGGTGTTACATGAGATATGGGTGAGGTACCGAACACTGGTCAAAGAGTGCCCCAAGAATGACACGACGGAGACTATGATTCAACAAACTTTCTATCACGGTATCAATACAACCAATCAATGCGTGCTTAATCAACTTTCCGGTGGAAATTTTATGACAATGCCATATGCAAAAACTTGTGAGAGTTTAGTTGAAATACCAGATGCTTCACTGGCATGTCAAAGTAGGGCAAATGTTCCTCAAGGTGATCCGAACATGATTTACCTAAATAAAGAATTGCATGATCATGGTCAAGCAATTATTGAGTTGATCACCAAATAGAATCAATTAGCCAAGGCTCAACTTCAACAAGTGCAAAGTCCTATGAAATTCAATACCATGGAGGGAGTAAGCATGATAGTCAACAAAAGAAGGACCAAGAGTCCACAAGTGCAAAACCGAGTGAAGAATTATGTGCAAGAAGATAGTGTTTTTGACCAAGTTGAATCTTACAATGAAAAAGATGAGGAAGTGCAATATGTGTACAACTTTCAAGGCTAGAATCATCAACAATAGCGACCTCAAGGTAACTTGAATTGCAACAACCAAGGTAACTGGAGTGGTGGAAACAATCAAGGGAATTGGAATAATAATAACAATCAAGGAAATTGGAGTGGTGGAAATATCCAAGGAAACTGGAGTGGAAACAACCAAGGATATTGGGGAGGCAACAACCAAGTGGGATGGAGCCATAGTCAAGGTAATTGCGGGTTGGGTTTTCAAAGGCCCCCGATGTATCAATAACTGAGCAACCTACCTCCTTATCCTTCCCATGGTCAAAGTTCTTCCAACAATGAAATAGGATATACCGAGAATATGTTCAAGCAAATATTGGAGAAGAATGCCGATTTTGATGCCCAATTTTCTTTCCCAATACATGAATTCATAACTTGAAAGTTCAAATGGGAAAAATCAATAAAAATCTAAACACTTGTCCTAAGGGGGCACTGCCAAGTGACATGGTGGTAAACCCGAAGGGTGGGAACAGTATGGGAAATGCCATGGACATTACTATAAAGAGTGGAAAAGGTGGGGATGTGCCCACCTCAAGTCAAAGAAAACTTGTGGATGATGAGAAAGTGGTACAAGAAGATAAGACCGAGAACAATGTGGTGCAAGTAAATGATGAAGTGTGGATTGATATTGATGACAATGTGGAAGAGACTCAAGAGAAAGTGAACCCGTCTAGGGATCACATTGTTGACATACTGGAACTGATAGTGCAAAAAGCTAATGCACCATTGCCTAAACCTCCTCATCCATATCCTCAAACTATTTCCAAGAAAAATGGAAATAATCAATTCAAAAAGTTCGTTGACATAATAAAGAGTCTATCTATCAATATGCCATTAGTTGAAGCTTGGGAGCAAATGCTCGATTATGCAAATTTTATGAAGGATTTGGTGAAAAAGAAGTGGTCAATGAAATGTGAAACTATATAACTCATCAAGTGACTGAAATTATGCATTCAATGAGTCCTAAATTAGAAGATGTCAATGCTTTCACAATCCCTTGTACCATTGGAAGTGCCGAGTTTGCTAAAGCTCTTTGTGATCTTGGGCAAGTATCAATTTTGATGCCCTATTAAATTTTCAAGAATTTGGGAATCGGGCAACCAAGACCCACATCTAAGAGAATATAAATGGCCGATCGTACCATGAAATTACCATGGGAGTAATTGAGGATGTTTTGGTTCATGTCGAAAAATTCATTTTTCGGGCAGATTTTGTCATTCTTGATTGTGAGGTTGACTATAAGGTACTGATTATCCTTGGGAGAACTTTCATTGCTACAGGGAAGGCTCTAGTTGATGTTGAAGTAAGAGAAACAGATTGGTGACAAAAAAATGGGTTTCCATGTGTGCAAGTCTATGTGTAACACAATAGTAATGAGGTGTACTCTCTTGTGGACTTAGTGACCGATGTGATTGTGGTCGAAACAAGTGATGTGAAAATTTTTTATGATACATTGGAGGTTGTCTTGCTGAACTTTGATTATGAAGAGATGGAAGGCTTCGTGGAATGTGTGAACTCTTTGCAAGGAATGAGGTTGTACACTTATGAGCCCCGTAATTGTCCTTGGATCCTGAAAATTGGACAACTCCTCCAACAAAGCCTTCAATTGAGGAGCCTCCCATCTTTGAGTTGAAGCCATTGCCTCCACATCTTTGGTATGAGTTTCTTGGCGCTTCTTCTACTTTAATAGTTATTCTTTCCTTTTTTTTGACTAACATGCAGGTAGACTCTACATTGGCGGTGCTACAAAATAAGATTAAGGCTATTGGATGGATATTGGTGGATATTCGGGGAATAAGCCCTATATTTTGCATGCACAAGAATAACTTGGAGGAAGGTGTCAAACCATCTATTGAACATCAAAGGATACTCAATAAAGACATGCAAAAGGTTGACAAAAAGGAGATCATCAAGTGGTTGGATGCCGGGATTGTCGACCCCATTTTCGATAATTCCTGAACTTCTCGGGTTCAATGAATCCTAAAGTAAGGGGGAATGACGGTGGTTAGCAATGATAAAAATGAGTTGATTACTACAATAAAGATGACCATGTGGAGAGTGTTTATCGATTATCGTAAACTCAAGAAAGTCACAAGGAATGACCATTTTCCATTTCCCTTCCTAGGTCAAATGCTTGATAGATTAGATGGCCGTGTTTTCTATTGTTTCCTTGATGGGTATTCTGGCTATAACAAAATTTTTATTGCTCCGTAGGATCAAGATAAAACTACCTTTATATGTCCTTATGCTTTCAAGCGAATGCCATTGGGTTGTGCAATGCACCAACGAATTTTCAAAGGTGTAAGATTGAAATTTTCATGAACATGGTGGATGATTACCTTTAAGTTTTCATGGATAACTTCTCGGTAGTTGGAAATTCCTTTGATGATTGTCTCGCAAACTTGGATAAAGTGTTGGTACAATGTGAAGAAACAAATTTGGTGCTCGATTGGGAGAAATATCATTTCATAGTCGAGGAAGGCATCGTCCTTGGCCACAAGATCTCAAAGAATGGAATTGAAGTCGACAAGAAAAGATTGAGGTGATTTCTAAATTTTCACCTCCAACATCAGTGAAATGCGTGTGGAGTTTCTTAGGACATACATGATTTTACCGGTGTTTCATCAAGGATTTCTCTAAACTGGTGAACCCATTGTGCAAGCTTTTAGAGAGAGATGCTAAGTTTCACTTCAATGATGATTGCATGAGATTTTTTGAATTGCTAACGTTCAAGCTGACTACTACTCCTATGATCACCGCTCTAAAGTTCAAGTTGACTACTACTTTTATTATCATCGCTCCAAATTGGAGTGTTCCTTTTGAGCTCAGGTATGATGCAAGCAATATAGTGGTAGGGGCTATGTTAGGGCAACATATCAACAAGATTTTTCATCCGTTCTACTATGCTAGTAAGACCATGAATAATGCCCAAGTCAATTTTACCGTTACCGAGAAAAATCTCATTGCCATTGTGTTTGCTGTGGAGAAGTCCCGCCTGTACTTGATGGGTGCTAATGTAATTGTCCACATAGATCATGCGGCACTTCATTATCTTATGAGCAAGAAAGATCCCAAAGCCTAGTTGATGAGATAGGTGGTTTTGTTACAAGAGTTTGATATTGACATCCAAGATCGAAAAGGAAGTGAAAACCAATTGGCGGCCATTTGTCTCGTTTGGAGGAGGATGGGAGGCCTCATGATGCCTTAAAATTAATGAATCCTTCCCTGATGAGCAACTTTTAGCTGTATCAATGAAAGTGGTTCCATGATTGACGGATCTAGAAAATTTTCATGTGAGTGGTATCATCTCTGATGAGTTCTCTTCAAACCAATGGAAGAAGCTCAAACAGGATTGTCAAGACTATCATTGGGAAGAACCGTACCTTTTAAGAATTTGTATGGATGGAGTGATTAGAATATGTGTACCAGCGGAGGAACAATATGAAATTCTTGGGGCTTGCAATTCTTTGCCATATGGAGGTCACCATGGTGGAGCGAAAATGGCAGCCAAAGTATTAAGTTACGGTTTCTGTTAGCCCTCTCTTTACAAGGATGGAAGTGATCTAGTAAGCATTGTGATGAATGTCAAAGGGCCAAAGGAATCTCAAAGAAAAATGAATTCCCCTCACCACCATTTTAGAGATTGATATTTTCGATATGTAGGGTATTGACTTCATGGATCCTTTTGTGAGTTCTTGTAGAAATATTTGCACCTTGGTAGTGATTTATTATGTGTCCAAATGGGTTGAGGCCATTTCTCTACGAAACAATGGGGCAAGAAGCGTGGTGGCATTCTTGAAGAAGAATAATTTCACAAGGTTTGGTACTCTATATGCTATCATAAGCTCTGGGGGATCGCATTTTTGCAAAAAAGCTTTCGACACGTTACTTACCAAGTAGGGTGTCACTCATAGAGTCATGACTCCCTATTATCCACAAGAAAGTGGTCAACGAAAACTCTGCAACTGGGAGATTAAGAGTATTTTGTCCAAAAATAGTGAATGCTAACCAGATGGATTGGTCAAAGAAACTTGACGATGCTTTATAGGGTTATTGGAAGGCTTATAAAACACCTATCAGAATGTCTCCATACTAGCAAGTGCTCGGAAAAGCTAGTCATTTTTGATGGAGCACAAAGCCATGTGGGATTTAAATAAGTTGAATCTTGCATGGGATGTTGCCGCCAACTTAAGGGTGGCACACTTGAACGGGTTGGATGAGTTCCGGTACCATGTATACACGAGTTCATCCTTATACAAATAGAATATGAAATATCTTCATGACAAGTACACTTGGAAGAAAGATTTCAAAGAGGGTTATCTTGTGTTGTTTCTCAATTCACGGTTGCGGATGTTTCTCCGAAAGTTAAAGTCTAAATGGAGTGGCCCTTTTGAATATTTGGGTGTGACACCCTTTGGTTGGACTTTAAGAATAAAAATGTTGAGGTGTTTAGAGTCAATGGTCACTAGGTGAAGCATTATCTGGAAAAAGTTGGTGATGGCCACGTCATGGCGGTAATTCATTTCAAGTAATAGTAATCTGCATCATGACGTGATATTAAATCAAGCGCTTTCTGGGAGGCAACCCATGTTTATTTTTTTTTTCTTTTCTTAGATAGGCCTTATTTTGTGCTAACTGGTTTTAAAGTGTGTTGTAGGAATGAGTGCGCTTTACAGGAACTGTGCTGAGAAAAATTGGCTAAGTATGGAAAAAGTGCAAGCCGCCCAACACTTATGCGGACAGCAAAAATTGAGATGGAATAATGCAAATTCTCTAAAGTTTGGTTTGATAGAGAAATTTCCAATCTGAAGGTGCATATCGAATTCTGCGGTCCGTGGCCAATATCTGCTGTCATAACATAAATTGTGTGGAGCCTCCAGGTAGCAATGTGCGGAATGGAGAAGGAATTATGCGGCCACACTTCTCCTTTGTTCCAAAGTCTGCCTGCAATATAAAGAGGAGCCTAAGTGTCACAGGATTAACTCAAGTACGCGACGTGTAGACAATTGGACAACCTATATGCTGCTCCAAGCTTCAGTCCTAACCCAATAATAGCCACAAATGCGTTCTCAAGATAAGGCAATCACACACACAAAAATGCTGGAAAAAAATTGAAATAAAAGTCATATAATGTTTGGGAGGCCAAGGCCAATTTTCTGGATTTACTTGATAACAAAGGGAAACACAAAGTGTATGATATGCCTTTGACAAATGGCTTATACATGTATATAGAATAATCAACCACTACTTGGCTTGCACTAGAAAATAAATCTAAGAAAGACCTACAAGGGCAGTCTAACTAAATCGGGAAAGCTGGTTTGGGCACCAAGCTTTATTTTGCCCAAAATGGGTTGTTTTGCTCTGACTTGTGCTGGGTGTCCCTTTCATGGGCAGCCTTTGATTAGGTACACACCCAGTCATGTGTTGCTGGCACTCTTTTGAATTAAATGCATGTCATGTTTGCATTTGACCTTGTTCCAATATTGGCATATTATCTTGAACTTATGCAACCATGGTTGATTCTAATTTGAGCCCTTTGGGTGGGAAAATCAGTACAGAATTTGGCGAGTTGGCACACTCCCCCTACTTGAAATGGTGATGATTGCGGCACCAAAAAGCAACAAGTAATCACGAACTTTATCTTTGGACTGCCATAGATCCTCATATTTTTCCCATGACGCCTCCTCAGGTGATTCTCCCATAATGGACAAGAAATTAGGTACTTGAATTGCCCAAACCTTTGCCTTGGACTAATTGATGATCAATAATTGCCTCAATTTTTTAGTCAATGTCACAATGTGTAATGAAAATTTGGGCACAACTGGACTGCCCTCGCTTTGCATCATCCTTGTATTCATAGTATAGCTTAAGTTGCCTAGCATAGAGGACAGGATTAATCTTCAAATGATGAGGCATATCCAGTTTTAAGAAAACCTTGACAACCTTGGCAGTGATTTTAAATGGCCCCTACGAATAAAGATTTCATTGACATGAATTGCCGCGGATTGAGCTTTACCATAAACTTATCCCCAGTTCTTAAATTCAGTGGGTGCCTCTTCCAATGAGCAAACTTTTTAATTTTTCAGACAGCCTTTTCTAGATAAGACCTTGCCATATCCATCTGCTCCTCCCAATCATTAGCCATATAAAATGGACACGGGTTCTTTCGCTCTACACTCACAGGCAAAGACTGAGAAGTGTTAAGCTGTTGTCCCGCTGCAAGCTTGAAAGGACTCATCCTGGTTGATTCACTGCGCTGCAAATTGTATGAAGACTAAGCAGTGTCAAGTAGCTTGGCCTAGTCCTTTTGATTACCAATAACAAAGTGCCTCAAATAAAACTCCAATATTACATTGACCCTCTCCGTTTGTCCATCCGTTTGCGGATGAAAATTGGTGGAGAAGTGCAACTCCGATCCCAACAAGTTGAACCACTTTCTCCAAAAAGCACCGGTGAAATGGGGATCGCGATCGCTTGTGATGTCCTTTGGATTACCCTAATGGTTTACTGCGAGCATGTGATTTTTTCCCTATATGAATCCTCTTAGGTTAATATGACTTTGTGATTTAAATTAGGATTTTATTTTAATTTTGAGAAAAAAAGGAATTAAAAACAAGAGAGTTTGAATTAAAAGATAAGAAAAGAATAAAAGGATCAGGATGTTAGGCAAAACCCCATCAATTTTTCCAAGCCCAAACCAAAATTACCCCTGAAACCCGCCCAAACCGCCCAAATATTTGGCCCAAACCCACCCCTAAACCGGTCCATCCTCTCCTCTCATCAAAACGACCCTGTTTAACTTGGGTTTAATCTCAGCCATCAAGGTTGCCTAATCTAACGGCTCTGAACAAGGGACCACTTAACATATAAGTGTCCAAACACCCCTACCCCCTCTCTCCCTCAGAACCCCACCGTCACCCATCACCTCAGAGAAGCCTGACATAACAGCCCCCCGATCCACCGCCCGCCGCCCGACAACCAAAAAACCTACGGTGGCCGAAGACGTCTAATCACCATGAAATTTACACCATCACTCCTCCTCCACCTCCCGATCCACATCCCCACTCCGTTTCTCCAAGATCCCACCGGAACGCCTCAAATTTTGGAAACCCTAGCGCCGCCCTAACTTTCTCAGGTGGAGGCGCCAACCCCAATCCCCACCAAAATAATACCACATAGCCACCGAAACCCCCTTCTTCAATCCTTGTTAGTTTTCCTCAAACCTGCCTAGAACACTTCGAATCGTAAATCTCAAAGTGGAACACTAAAATCCCCAAAGTACAAATAAGACAGTGGATGAAAATTTGAGTTCATATTGGATTATAATCGTGTGTTTTCATCGAGAACAGACAATTAAAGTTTATTTCGTTCCAAAATAAGATTCAAAAGGTTATTCTAGATTTCTTGTTCGGATGGTTCAGACATATATGATTAGTATTTCCTTCTCTTCATTTTCTCTTTCTTATCCTCTTATATTTTTGGTTTTCTTCTTCTCCTTTGTTTTCTCAAAGTTGTTTCTGCATCCAGGTTCATTTTTTATTGTTTTCTCTTCTAGTTTGTTGAAAAAAAATAGTTTAGTTTACTTGATTTTATTTTAGTCCTAGGCTACAAATAGCAATTGACTCGTAAATTTGTTTGAACCCAAATGGTTGGCCTGTTTTGTTACTCTTTTTGCTTTTTAAATAGAAATTGAATCCGCAAAAGGGAATTAGTCAAGATAGGGGATTTAATTTGGGTTTGTAGACCCATTAGTCCAGTCAATTTGACCCCAGATCATTTTTAAGGTAAATTCAGGGGTAAGTAGGGGTAATTTGGATAGTTTAATTATAGAATATGTGAATAACCACCTTAGGAAGCTTCCTAGAAGCTGCAAAGTAGGCTGTCTTGACCAACAAGTCAGTAATTAAAGGACTTTCAACTACAACTAAGAATTAGAAAGGGATTACTAGTGCAAAACTGGACTTTTAGGTCTGCTATATTGCTTGCCTATAAAGGCATCTCTATCTTGTCTTTCAAGGAGAGAATTAGAGATAACATTTTCCAGAAAAATACAAAATACAAATAAAGAAGTTTTATTGCTCAACTGAATTTCAGTGATTTATTTTGCTTCTAAAAAAAATTCCTATCCTGATATTCAAAATAGATTGATTGCTAAAGTTTCGATTCAAGCTGGTTGAAGGTTAATCTTTCATTGGGTTTGGAGTTGATTCTTGGGTTTTAATTGCTGGAATTTCTATTGGAGGGTTACTTTTGTTTGATCCTTCTTGACCTCAGATTTTTCTTGTTTGTTTTCTATACCAGGTATTCTCCAAAATTCAAGGGACATCACTAGGTGTATTTGAAATCTGGCTTTGAAATTTGAATAAGAATGATGAAATACATATTGAATCTCATTCCTTTTAGTTCCAACTCATTCATGCTTGTAGTATTCAGCCTTAAAATATTTCAATCAATATACTGACATAAATTTACTATTATGGTATGTATAAGTGGGACTGTGCTGTGAATTGTGAAGTTCCAGGACAATTGTAATTGGATTTTGCCTGGTTTTTTTTTATTCAACTTGTTTTAGGTGCATCTCTTAGAGTGTTATATTAGTAATGCTGTGGCAAGATCATTCATGTTCTAACTTTGATTTTATTTGAATTCATCAAAAGATTAAGTGTTGGCTGTTGATTGTTGATTCCTTGTCTACTATTTGGAGTTTGTAAATATAAAATTGAGCACTCATTTGCCTTCAAAATTTTCTGAGATTTTTGTTTTGTTATGAAGGAGGTAGCAGTTATGTTTCCCTTAGATTCTTCTGTATTTTTTTTCAAAAGGGAACTGGAAAGGTAATAGAGAACCACAAAAAAGGTGTAGTTAATTCATATTGTGGTGGTTAGGAATATTTGAATTTGTAAATCAAAAGCTGGAAGCAAGACATTGGAGTAGATTTCAAGTACCCTTCATGTGTGAATTGTAATATCATTCATGGCTTGATCAACTTGTTTGCTTAGCATATAAATAGAAAATTGATTAAAGCTTGTTTATTATTTGAAAATAAATTGCCTTCAGAAATCAACACTTAGAAGATGGTGTCATAGACAGTAACCATTCGTTCGGGGTACATTCTTTGGCTTTCCATGTTTCATCGAGACTTGGGCTCATTCAGTCCTAAGCCTAAAGAATTGAAATTGATTTATCTTACTAGTAGTTAGTAGGACTTGATGTCGATCTCCTTTAAATCAATATTGGTCCTGAATGCAACCACAAAGACTCGATCCTGAGTTCCCACTTTCTCAGCTCTAATATTGTCAAATTGGGCCTGCTATTGAGGTTGGTCCAAATCATTTAAGGTCATTAGTTCTGCAACTATAACACGTTATGGGGCTTAACCTCAAGGTGAAGTGGACCTTTGTTACTCATTCTTTTTTGGGATTTACTTTAACATAAAATATCTCTTGAGTTCCCTTGGGATTTTTCTATAATTAAGCTAGAATATCCCAAAACTAGATCGGAGGTGAGTCATATTAGGTAACAATAGTTATGGCCCCTCTGAACTTTTGTTAGAATACCCTTTAAAATGGAATCGAGTTGCGCCGCGCCGAACAAAAATCCTAAATGTGTGGCCCTCATTTGATTAATATTAAAATTCTTAGAATACAAGGCATGCCATTTGAAAAATCTCCATGGCCCTCGCAAAGTTAAAAATGCGTACTTGCATTAAGCGCATTATTTTAATAACATTACCTTCCTAAACATGGGTATTCATTTCATGTGACCCAAATCATAATCTTGACAACGCTGAATAAAATGTGTTTAAGATTGTTGGTGCATTTCATGTGACGCGGTCCAAATTCTTTTAAAATAAGATAATTGTGCCAATAATAACAATTGAGCGACTGTGCTAGAAACACAGAACTAGGGAAATGACTAACACCTTTTCCCGGGTTAACATAACTCCTTACCTTCTAGATAGCAAACTGTAATACAGAGTCAATATTTTTCTCGATTCGGGATTTGAACCGTTGACTTGGGACACGATAAATTATCCCAAGTGAGCGACTTTGAATTTAATAAATAAAATAATCCCATTTTCGATTGTCACATGAATTTGAAAAAAACTCCCTTATACCCTTCTGGGTGTAGGAAAAAAAGAGATGTGACATTTACCACGTCCCTTAGGAACAAACATGCTGCTTCCTTAGCTTTGAAATTAGCAGTGGTGCAATTAATATTGCATACTTTGAGAATTGATCGACCACCACCATGATTGTGCCATAGCCTTCCGAGTTTGGAAAACACGTAATGAAATGCATTGTGATGTTGTGCTATGGATCTTTTGCCACAAGCAAAGGCTTAAGAAAACCTTCTGGTGCCTTGTGTTCAACCTTGTCTTGTCGGCACACAAGACACGTTAGGACATAAAATTCAATATCATCCCTCATGTACGGCTAATAACATGATTAATCCAATAGCGCCAAGGTGTGCTTTTGGCCTGGATATCCTTCCCAAACTGTGTCGTGCCCCTCTTTGGTCAATTTATACCTAAGTTTTTTAAACTTAGGCACAAAAATACGTCTGCTAGTTGTATAGAGAAGTTAATCTTCCACCCACAACTTCTTTGTCTTGCCTTGGCTGGCCAAGTCAAGAAGTTTCTTTGAAACCAGATCATGCTGCATCCATTGCTTGATTGTATCAAGAATATCACTGTAGGTTGTGCTAACAGTTGGAGCCAGCACTGCCTTCTGACTCAACGCATCAGCAAAAACATTGGCTTTCCTCGGTTTATACTCCAAGGAATAATAAAACTTTGCCAAGACGTCAGTCACCTTGCTTGATTAAGTGACAACTTCTTATGGGAGCAGAAATAACTTATCACCAAGTTACAAGAAAAAAATGAGCTCCTAACAAATAATGATGCGGGTTTCTAAGACAATGAACCACTATTGTCATCTCCTTCTCTTGGATAGTGTAACGTCGCTCAGTATCATTAAATTTTCTGCTCTCAAAGGCTATTGGATGGCTCTCTTACATTAGGACGCCACTAATAGCAAAATCATATGCATCCGTGTGGACCTCAAAGGCTTTAGAAAAGTCAGGCAAAGTCAAGACAAGCTCCTCCGTAATTGCCGATTTGAGACACTCCAATGCTCCTTGACACATATCAGTCAACTCACATATCACTCGAGGTGTGCCAAGCCAAATACGAATCCTAAATGCGTGGCCCTTATTTGATTAATTTAAAAACTCTTAGAATTTCAGCCTTTTCATTTAGCAAATCTCCATTGTCCTCGCAAAGTTAAAAATGTGTAGTTGCTTTAGGCGCATTATTTTAATAATATTATCTTCCTAAACGCGGATGTGCATTTCATGTGACCCACATCCAAATCTTAACAACGTTGAATAAAATTAGATTAGGATTGCCGGTGAATTTCATGTTATGCGGTCCAAAGACATGTTTTAAACGATGTTAAAATGAATAAAAGTGGTTAAAAGTAAAATACACATAGGTACAAATTGTTTTAAAATCATATAATTATGCCAATAATGACAGCTGAGGGACCGTTCTAGAACCACAAAACTCGGAAATGCCTAAAACCTCCTCCCGAGTTAACAGAATTCTTAACCCGAATTTCCGGTTCGTGGACTATAATACAGAGTCAATCTTTTCCATGATTCGGGATTTGATCAAGTGACTTGGGACACCATAAATTATCGCAAGTGTAGACTCTAAATTTAATAAATAAAATAATCCCGCTTTGGTTGTAACTTAAAGTTGGAAAAAACACCCATATACACTTCCAGGTCTAGGAAAAAAAGAGGTGTGACATTTACCACGTCCCTTAGGAACAAACATGCTGCCTCCTTAGCTTTGAAATTATTCGTGGTGGCAGTTAATATTGCATACTTTTAGAATTGATCGACCACCACCATGATTGTGCCATAGCCATCCGAGTTTGGAAAACACGTAATGAAATCCATTGTGATGTTGTGGTATGGATATTTTGCCACAAGCAAAGGCTTAAGCAAACCTTCTGGTGCCTTGTGTTCAACCTTGTCTTGTTGGCACACAAAACACGTTAGGACATTAACTTCAATATTATCCCTCATGTACGGCTAATAACATGATGAATCCAATAGCGCCAAAGTGTGCTTTTGGCCTGGATGTCCTTCCCAAACTGTGTCTCGCCCCTCTTTGATCAATTTATACCTAAGTTTTTTCAATTTAGGCACAAAAATACGTCTGCCTGTTTTATAGAGAAGTTAATCTTCCACCAAAAACTTCATTGTCTAGCCTTGGCTGGCCAAATCAAGAAGTTGCTTTGCAACCGGATCATGCTACATCCATTGCTTGATTGCATCAGGAACATCACTGTAGGTTGTGCTAACAGTTGGAGCCAGCACTGCCTTCTGACTCAACGCGTTAGCAAAAACATTGGCTTTCCTCGGTTTATACTCCAAGGAATAATCAAACTTTGCCAAGACGTCAGTCACCTTGCTTGATTAAGTGACAACTTCTTCTGGGACCGGAAATAACTTATCACCACGTTATTCATTTTGAGAATAAAATGAGCTCCTAACAAATAATGATGCGGGGTTCTAAGACAATGAACGACTATTGTCATCTCCTTCTCTTGGACAGTGTAACGACGCTCAGTATCATTCAATTTTCTGCTCTCAAAGGCTATTGGATGGCTTTCTTGCATTAGGATTCCACTAATAGCAAAATCAGATGCATCTGTGTGTACCTCAAAGGCTATAGAAAAGTCAGGCAAAGCCAAGACAAGCTCCTCCGTAATTGCTGATTTGAGACACTCGAATGCTCCTTGACACATATCAGTCCACTCACATATCACTCGAGGTGTGCCGAGCCAAATACGAATCCTAAATACGTGGCCCTTATTTGATTAATTTTAAAACTGTTAGAATTCCAGCCTTTCCATTTAGCAAATCTCCAATTTCCTCGCAAAGTTAAACATGTGTAGTTGCTTTAGGCGCATTATTTTAATAATATTATCTTCCTAAACGCGGATGTGCATTTCATGTGACCCACATCAAAATCTTAACAACGTTGAATAAAATTTGTTTAGGATTGCGGGTGAATTTCATGTTATGCGGTCCAAAGACATGTTTTAAACGATGTTTAAATGAATAAAAGTTGTTAAAAGTAAAATAAACATAGGTACAACTTGTTTTAAAATCATATAATTATGCCAATAATGACAGCTGAGCGACTGTGCTAGAACCACAAAACTCGGAAATGCCTAACACCTCCTCCCGGGTTAACAGAATTCTTAACCCGAATTTCTGGTTCGTGGACTATAATACAGAGTCAATATTTTCCTTGATTCGAGATTTGATCAAGTGACTTGGGACACCATAAATTATCGCAAGTGTAGACTCTAAATTTAATAAATAAAATAATCCCGCTTTGATTGTAACATAAAGTTGGAAAAAACACCCTTATACACTTCCAGGTCTAGGAAAATATGAGGTGTGATAGCTATGGCGACTCTGCTAGGGATCTAACCCAGAACTTTTTGTGTTTAGGGTTGATAATTTGAGCTTAGGGAAATTATTATATTTGGCTTTGTCCGATTTTGTTACATGTTTTGGCCTAATGTGCTAAATGTTGGTTTTACTACTTTGATATTCTGTGAACTATATATAAATGGCTCTGAAACCCTTCCTCTTTGTAAGTCTACTAAATCATGGAGAAGGGTGCAATTCTTGCACTCTCTCTCTATATTATGCCAACCTAAAAAGAGCGATGGAAAGTGGATTTCATGTTTGATAGTCTCGAGAAGGTATTAGCCACCGATGACCATACTTTCATAAAGCACCATTGGGCGGCGTGGTGTAGCTTCTTTTCTATTAGTGTCAATTCCCAAATTTTGAACGAGGTTCAAACAACTTGCAAAGCCGACGAAGCTTTTGTACTCCCGGTACGCCGCCCCTCCCCCAGCTCGAGTTGTTCGCTCGAGTAAGCCAGGTCTAGAACAATAAATCTTGGTTTTACACCTTGAATAACTCAGCCTCATGCCAAATCCCTAGTAGGAACGTTTTTATATTATGTGCATTTGAATTAGGGGACTCAACACACGTGTTAGGTCCTTCTAGGACATGTGTACCCAGAATCAAAGACCATCCTGATACATATTTTACGAGCTACTTGTGCAATTTTTTGCTTTGGGTTTTGCATACTGACCGGCTTCTGAATGATGGGAAAATGTTGGAAAAAGAATATAGCAGTGTAAGGGTCAAGTGAGTTAATCACCTTTTTTGAAGAAAAAACAAATGTCCAAATGGTACTGAAACTCTGCCAAATTTTTGAGAAAAATAAAAAAAACAATGAAGGGAAAAATGTTTTGTTTTCAAAAATAGTTGGTTTTGTTTTATTTGCCTGAACTACGCCAATTTGATTCTCACAAGGCGTTTGATACGTAGGAAACCATCATGGGGTCCAACTTTCCATTTGCAAAACTAGCCAAAAAAGAAAAACATTTTATATTTATGGTAAATAAGTAAGGTGATGCCATTCTTGTCAAAAATAGCCGAACTTACCTAAAAGGGAGCCGGAAGGCTGCTTTTGCTAGAACATCCATCTCTGGTCATTTTTTACAATTTTTGGCCAGTTAGCGGGCACAACCTTAAAATCTTCTTTCCTGAAGTGCTAAAAGGCCGTGTTTGCAAAAACTAGATTTTTGTGTGAAATAAACTTTTTGAAAAAATGGTGTTATTCTTCTTGAGTCAAAATGAGTCATAGGTTTCTTTTAATTAAAATCACCTTAATAAATGTGTAGGATGAGCACAATTCAAAATGAACCTTTTTCTGTCCATGAAGAGATTCCTTTGGAGCTACATATGTGGTGGCATGATTTGGGGGATGACAGTAGGAAGGTGTGACAAAAGCGTTGGGTGGTCTTATCGGGCTCTTGAAGGTTAATCCGAGAAAGGACGTAATTGAGGCCTTGATACCATTTTGGGACACATCACATAATGTATTTTATTTTGCTTATTTTGAGTTAACTCGTACACTAGAATAGATAGCAGGCTACGCCGGTTTCGAGGGGAATCCTAAAAAGAAATACCCGGTGGAGCCTAGAACAGTAACCCCTCACAAACATTTGAACTTGTTAAGCATCCATCGGGACATCCGAGATGGAAATTTCGCCAAAGGATTTTGTACCTTCTATTTTTTTGTACCGACGTTACGGGAATCCCCGTGGCTTTGAGACACCAGATACTGGTCTTACTCACGTGGGAAACCAAGTTAAGTGGGAGGCTTGTAGAGGATTAGCTTTTATAATGGCGTTCCTGGGTATTTTGATTCGCCCTAGAAAAGACGGGAACATAGAGTTGGCACTCGTGGGGATAGTTGCCTTGATGATTAAAAAGGCAAATGGGACAATAGTGCCGATGATATTGGTAGAAATTTACCGAGTTCTGACCCTTTCCCGAGAAGGAGAAATGTTCTTTGAATGGTGCAACATATTGTTACAACTGTGGATGGAGGAACTCTTTTGCCTTCGCTCGGGATATCTAAATTGTGGTATGACTAGTCTCGAATGCATCGTGACGTATAAAAAGTGGGTAGAGGGTTCATAGTTCCCGAAGGGTACAAAAGCATGGCATGCCCACTTGAGATCCTTGACTGCAAACAAAATCGAATGAACATTCGGGAGGCTGCCTGTCGGTGAAGTAATCTACATGTCGGCTGAAGAGTGCTTTATGTTATTGATTGGTCTTCGAAGTATCAAGCCTTATGCTTCGCACAGAGTCCTATGTCAGTTAGTACAATACCATACCATCCCACATGATAAAGATTTGATTCGGCAGGTCATTGAGTTAGAACCAAATCTGCCTTCCCAGAAGAAAAAGTACGTCGTATTTGGCATCAATGGATTCTTAGAGCCTAAAACTCAAGAACGAGATCTATCTAGAGGTGAGTTGGAGCCTGGCTACCCTAATTGGTATGGTAAAATATCCTATGTTTATCAGGAGCCCAAAAAAGCCCGCAAAGAAACCCCATGTCCAACAGTTCACCGACGGAGCACGGGTGCAGTAGGCCTAGTTGTCCAAGAAAAATGAGTACATGGCCACAGTAGGAAAGCTGGAAAGGCAAATCAAAGACATTCAATTTGAGAATGGTTTGCAAGCCGAGACAGATAAGGGTGAAAAGAGAAAATTAGCCAAAGAAAGTGTGGCCCTTCGAGCCCAGATTCAGAAAATGAAAATAGCAGCAGAAAATCCCACCAGAAGTGTAAAAGATGAGAAACGCATAGACAACCTTCGGCGGAGGGTAGGGGAATATAGTTTTTAATTGAACAAAGTAGAGGTTGAACTAGCCAGGGCTCGAACGTAATTAGATAAACATGCAGATGAATGAGCACATCTGGTTAAATAGTTGGAAGAAAAGTACGACCACGATGTTGCGAAACTGAAGAAAAAAGTCATCACCGTTGCGAACAAAATGGTCAAGCAGGTGAAGGACTGTAAGACTAAAAAAGAACACTGTTATATAGCAATAGAATAACTAGAAAGAGATTTGCATTGATTTCAAGAACTGAATCGGGTAGCGGAAAAAACTTTGTCAGCCAGGGCCAAGCAGATTTGGCGTTTGTTGCAAGAAAAGGGTGTCATAAGAGAAAGAGTCTGAAGGATCACTAATTATATCGCAGTAAAGTGTAGTAGTTGTGAAGATATGACTAGATCCATGTTTTTGCCACTACAATGACCTTTGTTCATCAAGTATTGGAAGATCTCAACCACCTCCAAGGGGATCTAGCACACACGCCTGTGTCGAGACCGAATGATGTCCCGCGGGCCCCAGGAGCATTAGAGGCACTAATGTATTCAGGATTTTCACTCGAGTCTATTAGTCTATTTGTGAAGTCTGTATTTTATCTTATTGGAGTTTGTAGTTAGTTGTCGAGTCTGTTGTTTTCACCTTTCCGTTAGAGTATGTTGGTCTTATTTTAAGTCGGAGTATGTTAACTTCTCTTCTCGGGTTTGTTAGTTTTATAATTTTGTGATTGTAATCAAAACTGTTTTACTTTTTGAAAATTTGAAATCTCAAATAATACTTGGTTATTTATTTACTATACATGTCTTCCAGAACTATGCTCGGTCTGAATCATGCAGGGTCATAATACGTAGGCAATCTCCATAAGATTCGACCATAACCAAGAGAAAGAAACAAAAACAAAAAGAAGATAAGAAAACGTGAGAAGGAAGCAATATCATAATAAGAGGGGAAATGAAAGAATACAAACGAAAGAAAAGGAAAGAATGCAAAATAAAAAAGCAAAAGAGGAAAACAAAAAAAAAAGGGGGTGGGGGGTGGGGGAAAGAGGAGTCACACGTAGAAATAGCGAAAAGACGGGATGACGCAAGAATCCGAGCAAATGCATAATTGAAACGGCTAATTTCTTAGGTCCATTCATTCCCCAAATGTGCCGTCAGCAGTGTGTTAAAGCCTTAATCGCTAACAAGGTTGTTATTGATGTATTGAGCCCAGGCAGGTGGTTAGTTGATTGACATTCTGGCAACCCACCCCTACAACACCTGCTCCAAGAACAAGTTGACCATGTCCAACCAAGAGCCTAACGCAAGTATCATCGATCCCTCAATAGATGTGGAAGAGTTGGATATTAATGCAATGGAAGAAGAGGTGTATAAACTGAAACAACAAATGGCTGAAATGTACCAAACATTGGCAAAGGGGCAATCACCACCAGCTTATCCCGCCAACCCTGCCTTAATCCCGCCATTAGCCCAATCGTATGATCATCCTACCATGGATCCATCCCCTAGCTTTCCTATCTACCAACACTTCCAGGGCATAACTTCCCAAACACCACCAGCTTCATCACCCAAACTGGTTCCACACCGTCCTCCACCAGTTGCTCCTATCTTCGTGGCACCCCCACCCGTTACACTCCATAGATCTTCCAGCGAACCTTTTCTCCAAGCCCATAATAAAAAGTATTAAACCTCGGAGCCGACTTTTAAAGCCTCGGAACCCTAGACAATTGGGGGTTGGGAGGTAAAGTAAGTGTGGCATACAAAGATCTATGTTTGTTCCCAGATGTGTAATTGTCGGAAGGGTTTAAGATGCAAAAATTTGATATATATGATGGGCACGGTGATCTAGTAGCACATTCGAGAGGGTTTTGCAGCAAAATAAGGGGAGTTTGAGGGAAGGACGAGTTTCTAATGGCATATATCAGTTAAAGTCTGAGTGATTAAGCATTGGATGCTATACCCGGCAAGACCATAGAAGGTGATATAGTAGGATGATCTAGCCCAGGCATTTGCTTGCAACTTCCAGCATAATCTTGAAATTATTCCGGATAGTTTGTCCTTGACTAAACTTGAGAAAAAGCACAATGAGAGTCTTAGGGACTATGGCTTCCATTGAAGAGAGCAATCAGCGAGGGTCGACCCTCCAATGAAAGAAAGTCAAATGGTGGATTACTTCTTGCAGGCCTTGGAGCCTACTTATTTCGGTCACTTGGTATCGGTTGTGGGCAAGTTCTACGATGAAGTGGTGAAAATAGCAAGCATGGTAGAGAAGGGTCTTATGTCTAATAAAATCATAAGCTATTCAGCAATCGAAGCAACCACCCAGGCCATTCAAAGCGAAACTGGGGGAGCGATTAGAAAGAAGAAGAATGAGGAGTTAGCAATGATTAATTCAAGAGCTTTGTTTGGATATAGGGTTTCATCATATAATAACTAGACTCAACCCCACCACCAAACCTACCCCTACAATCCATATAGACCACCATATCACTACTACCCACCCAGACCCCCATTTTTCTGTCCATCACGCACAAATATATACTCAATCTCCCGCCCACGCACAATGGCATGTGCCAACCTACAAAACACTTAACCAGCTCCACAAAATACCTATCCACCTCTAAGAGCCTACAAAAACCCCCAATACCAGCTTTCTGGGCCAACCAAGCCTTTAAGAATGAGAGATTGCAGAAAAAGAAAACCTACACTCCATTGGGAGAATCCTATACTAGTTTATTCCACATGTTGAGACAATTAGATATGTTGAGGCCGATTGAAGTAAAGTTTCCAAATCCTCGCCCGAGAAATCTTGACTATTATGTTAGTTGCGAATATTGTTCTACTGCTCCAAGGCATGACACAGAGAATTGTTGGCACTTGAAAAATGCTAACCAGGAGCTCATTGATTCGCATCTGATTGAGGTCCAAGCTCTAGAAGCACCCAATATTAACCAGGACCCACTGCCAACCCATAAAAAAACAAACATGATTGAGATAGTGCATAAAGAAGGGGAGTCTAAAAATCCTTCAAAAAATCATCATGATTATTCGAGCAAATGAGGGGAAGCCGATTGAAAAACAAACAAGCAAGATGTCAATGCTCAAGCGGAGTGGAACAAGCAGCAAGCCTTTTGCTGTAAACAAGAAGTGGTCCTCGAGAGATGGGGCAATGAAACAAGAAAATGCAAAGGTGGTGGTACCAAAGATGGAAAGCAAGCCTGTTGTGGTTGTGAAAGGTGCTCGTACAGAGCCCGTCATCATCAAACCTGTAACTCACCTACAGTAGTCAACAGCAAAGTTGTCTCTTGAAATTATTAGCGAGTGATAGTGACTTACAAAGGGAAAGAGGTTAGAGAAGAAGCCTACGAGACCCTTAGATTCACCCGGTCGGGGAGGTGCTTTTCCCCCGAGGAGTTGAGGAAACCGAAAACTTCCAAAAATAACTCAGTATTGATAAAGAATGACTGAAGAAGAAGCAGAGGAGTTTTTGAAAAAGATGAAGGTGCAAGACTAGTCTATTATGGAATAATTGAGGAAAATTCCTGCTCAAATTTCACTGTTGTCATTGTTAATTCATTTGGACGAGCATCACCGAGCACTGATGAAGGTCCTGAACGAGGCCCATGTTCCTGCCAAAATCTCAGTCAATCACTTGGAATAGATAGCCAACAATATTTTCGAGGTAAACATAGTCACGTTTTCTTATGATGAATTGCCCATAGAGGGTACTGAGCATAATAGAGCCATTTATCTTACAGTGAAGTGCAAAGATTCCGTGTTTACCCGGGCATTGGTCGATAATGGTTCAAGTGCAAATATTTTGCCCCCTCTCCACTCTAATCAAGTTGAATGTGGATGATGAACAAAATTTACCAGAACAATATTTGCGTATGACGGTTCGACGGTAGAGGGAAAGATTCAGTGGCGACATAGTACTCGTGTTGACAATCGGAAAAATTGATTTTACCATAGAATTCCAGGTGTTAGATGTGGGTGTCTCTTACAATCTGCTGTTGGGGAGACCCTGGATCCATGACACTAAAGCAGCCCCATTTACTCTGCATCAAATGGTTAAATTTGAATGGGATAGATAGGAAATAGTTGTGCACGACGAGGACAATTTGTATACCCATGATGATGCCATTGTACCATTCATTGAACCTTAGGATGACAAAGGGCCTTAGATATATCAGCTTTGTTATACACTATCGATAAAGAAAATTCTAGAAGGGGAGTGCGTTCCAGTTCAGAAGCAAGCTGCTGCATGATGGTAGCTGTTGAAATGTTGAGAAATGGTTTTGTCCCAGGGAAGGGTACAACCAGTGTCTCTTCCTAAAAACATGGATACCTGTGGTTTGGGATTCAACCTTGCAATTATAGACGTTAAAAGAGCTAGAATGATGAAGCGGAAAGCATGGGCCCTTCCGAAGCCTGTCCCATGTCTCTTCAGATCATTTGGCAGGCCAGGCACCAAGAAGCGCCACATAACAACATTCGCTTGGTGATTGGTCTTGATAAGGAATTGCTTGAAAGGTTTGAGAAGTTGTTTGAAGATATGAATATGGTGAAGTTGGAGAGGGTTCTAGTAAGGCGGATGTGGAATTTTTTGGGCCCAGTGCAAAGATCAACAATGGGAAGCTACTCCTTTCCCGACCAGGAAGAAGTTTTGGTAATTTGCTTAGATATTCTTTTTGTTTATTTGGATTATTCCAGAGTTATAATTTAGATTCTATGTTCTGTCCGTTTGGATGTATAAACATTGTTATCTTTCAATTTCATTGAAATGCAATTTCCCTTTTTATCATTTCTGATAGTTTTTGTTTTCTTTGCTTTTCTTTTCCTTCTTGTATAGTTCTTTTTATGCTGGTTTGAATGACATGATATGCATAAGGAATCATCGGCCCAGTCTTGAGAGCCAGTCTAATTCTGAAATAATAATTCAAGAAATATAATGCGATGATGAATCAGAGTATGATGAGAATGGGGCCTTCGGAGAAATTAGAAAAGAATTAAGAAACTTTGAGGAAAAACCCAACCAAATATGAGTGATACAGAAGCAATCAATCTAGGGGACCCAGATAATTTCAGAGAAACTAAAATAAGTGTTTATCATTAACCAAAACTTATGTAAGGGATAATCAAAGCACTGCTTGAATACAAAGATATTTTTGCATGGTCATGTTATTACATGCCGGGTCTAAACGCTGACTTGGTGGTTCACCAATTGCCCAATAACCTAGTATGTCCTCCCGTTAAACAAAAGTTAAGGAAGTTTAAAGCTGACATGAGCATAAATATCAAAGAGGAAGTCACAAAGCAGTTCGAGGTCATTTGAGTCTCGCAGTATCCCACCTGCTTAGCCAATGTTCTTCCTCTGGCAAAGAAGGATGGTACGACCAGGGTGTGTATTAATTACCGTGATCTCAACAAGGCGAGTCCAAAGGATAACTTCCCACTGCCAAACATCCACACATTGATTGATAATTGTGCAAAACATAAGACTGATTATTTTGTGTATTGTTACGCGTGCTATCACCAGATCTTATTAGATGAGAGTGATGCGGAAAATACGAAATTCATCACGCCGTAGGGAACATAATGCTACCAGTCACGCGTTTTGGTATGAAAACTGTTGGGACAACTTTCATTAGGGCAATGACAACCATATTCCACGACATAATACATAGGGAGATTGAGGTTTATGTGGATGATGTAATTGTAAAGTCTAGGAAGCAGTCTGACCACGTCAGAGATCTAGGAAAATTATTCCCAAGGCTTTGTAGGTACATCTTAAGCTCAATCTTGCAAAATACACATTCGGTGTGCCTTCTAGAAAGTTGTTGGGATTCATAGTCAGCCGTCGAGGTTTCGAGCTGGACCTGTGAAATGTTAAAGCTATCCTAGAATTACAACCTTCGAGGAACAAGGCTGAGGTGATGAGTCTGTTGGGGAGATTGAATTACAATAGTAGGTTTATTGCTCAGCTCACGACAACTGGTGAGCCAATTTTCAAGTTGCTGAAAAAAGATGTTGCGGTCAAGTGGGAGGAGGAATGTCAAGAAGCATTTGATAAGATAAAGGGGTACTTGTCAAACCCACCTGTGTTGGTCCCACCAGAACCGATGAGGGCTTTGATTCTGTATTTGATGGTTTTGGACAACTCATTCAGATGTGTATTGGGTTATCATGATATCAGTGGTAGGAAGGAGCAGGCCATATATTGCCTCAGCAAGAAGTTCATATACTACGAGGTGAAGTAACGTGTTGCTACCTAACTTGGGTAGCACAAAAATTGAAAAATTATTGGTCATCTTATGCTACTTACCTCATCTCTCGCTTGGATCTGTTGAAGTATATCTTCCAGAAGCCTATGCCCATAGTCATGGTCGCAAAGTGGCAGATCTTGCTCACAAAATTCAACATCGTCTATGTGACTCGGACTGTGATGAAAGCACAGGAAATGGCTAACCATTTGGCCAAGAGCTATGTGGATGAAGAATATGAACCATTGAAGACATACTTCCCAGATGAGGAGGTGATGCATATTGATAAGTTGGAACAGATCAAAAAGCCAGGATGGAGCCAACATGAAAGGCGTTGGGATAATAGTAGTACTTATTTCGAAAATAGGGCATCATCTACCTTGTTACAGCTCAACTTCGTTTCTATTACACAAACAACATGGGGGAATATGAGGCATGCATTTTGGGTATGGGGCTAGTTACAGACATGGGTATCCAGGAAGTCTTGGTTTTGGAGGACTCGGACCTTCTAGTACACCATATTTAAGGGGAATGGGAAACACGATATTTGAAGCTCATACCATATCGACGATGTTTGCATGACCTTTGTCAACGATTTTGATCAGTACAGTTCAGGCATATCATAAGGATCCACAACGAGGTTGTCGATACTTTTACTACCTTACCGTTTATGTTACATCATCTAGATAAGGTTTATGTTGACCCATTACATATCCAAGTCCATGATCAACATGCTTATTGTAATATGGTGGAAGAAGAACTCGATAGCGAGCCTTGGTTTCATTATATCATAGAATATATCAAGATGAGGGTGTATCCAATACAAGCCAGAGGTGATCAAAAGAAAACAATTCGACGCTTATCAAGTGAACTTTTCTTCAGTGGATGGGTATTGTACAAAAGAACGCCAGATCTTGGGATGTTGAGATGCATAGATGCTAGACATGATGCATACATCATGACCAAGGTACATTATGGAATTTGTGGACCTCATATGAGTGGATATGTTCTAGCAAAGAAGATTCTCCGAGCAGGTTATTATTGGCTCATCGTTGATCGAGATTGTATCTGTTTCATGTGGAAATGTCATTAATGTCAGGTGCATGGAGATTCGATTGATTCCCTAACCTATGAATTACATACAATGTCTGCACCATGGCCCTTTGTTGCTTGGGGCATGGATTCCATTGGGCCCATCAAGCCAGCAGCGTCCAATGGGAACAGGTTCATTCTGCTGGCCATAAATTATTTCACAAAGTGGGTAGAGACTAAAACGTTCAAGTCTGTGACAAAGAAAGCAGTGGTCGATTTTGTGCACTCAAATGTCATTTTCCGGTACGGGATCCCAAAGGTAATCATCACGGATAGTGGTGAAAATCTCAATAGTCATTTGATGAAAGATGTATGTCAGCAATTTAAGATTACATATCGCAATTCCACCCTATATCATCCTAAGGCAAATGGAGCAGTCGGGGCAGCCAACAAGAACACAAAAACATACTTCAAAACAGGGTGGAGGGTTTCAAGCAATGGCATGAGAAGCTGCCCTTCGCATTGTTGAGTTATCGCACTACTGTTCGTACTTCAGTAGGGGCAACTCCTTATTTATTGGTGAATGGTAAAAAATAGTGATACCTACAGATATCAAAATTCCATCCCTTTGGATTGCCGTTGAGGCCTAAATTGACTATGAAAAGTGCGTCAAACTCTGCCCGGAGTTGCTGAGTTTGATTGACAAGAAATGATTAGCAACAGTGTGTCATGGCCAGTTGTATCAATAGAGAATGGCAAGAACATATAACAAGAAGGTGCCGCCACGGAGGTTTGAAGTGGGTTAGTTAGTATTGAAACGTATCCTTCCTCGTCAAGTTGAGGCAACAGGCAAGTTCGCCCCAAATTGGTAGGGGCCGTTCAATCGTGACGAAAGTGTTGTCCAATGGGGCGTTGTATTTAACAAATATAGAAGGCAAATGAATAGGAATGGCCATCAATTCCAATGGATCAAGAGATGCTATGTATGATTTTCTTTAGTTAAATTGTATTTGTTTGTACTTGGCGTATTTTGAAGATTGGAATGACGAAGGCATTTTGTTTTGCTATCGAAACACTTTATCCATTGTTACCTCTTTGAGCCTTATTTGGTTTCTTTCATACCCCTCTTTCGGAATCAGTAGCAAACAACAGAAACACAAGCACGAAAGATAAGTAAAGGGAGAGAGAGAAAAGAAAAAAATGAATATAAAAAAAAAGAAAAAAAGAGAAAAGAAAGAAAATAGTGGAAAAGTAAAGAAAAAGAACAACAAAACAACAAAAAAGAGAAAGGAAGAAGAAAAAAGAGAGAAAAGGAAAAATATCACAACAATGCAACAATATCTATGACATAGACTAAGTTCAATTTGATACTTTATAAGGATACGTAGGCAGCATCACGGTTCCATCCCATCGAAATAAAAACCAAAAGTCCCCAAACAAAGAAACTAGGGCAAAAGTTGTGGTTTTTGTAAGAAACATGATTCTGAAAGTTGTAATTTTGAACCCATTGGAATTGTCAAGCAAGTAGAGATGATTCCTGTCAGGGGAAACACTCAGATCCGAGCAAGGAAAAATGAAAATGAGTGTCTTATTGGTGAAAACCCTCACGGGCACCGTAAGGCGACTGGAGTTGAGAGAAACGTAAATTAAGAGAGTCTTAGTGGTGAAAACCTTTACGGGAACCTTAAGGAGATTTTGAGTCAAAAAACAATAAAATGAGAGAGGTCTGTTGGTATAAACCTCGTAGGGCACCGAAGGATGATTCAAGGGTTGGCTAAAGAAATCAGGTTGTGGAATTTTGGGGCAACAACGCATGGCAACTGAAAGTTGACTGGTATCAAAAACTAGGCTGATTAATATGAAATACATGTCATGATCATTGGTACCAGCTATTCCACGCAGATAAGTCTCTTTACTTTTTACCTTTTAGCAGTCATCAAGTTTTCTATTCTTCTTATCCTTAACAGTCAAAGTCATTGCATTTCATTTTATTTTGGGTTTTTAATTCTCTAAGATGTTTCAAGGTTAATTTTATTTGAGGAAGCAAGAAAGGATTTCAAAGCTTACTACCAGCTCCCAAAAGTGCAAAGAATGGTGTGGCCATGTAAAGTGGGATATAAAGAATCACTGAAATCTTCATCCTGTGGAATGATTTTGTAATTTTTGGAGAGATGCAAAGATATCGATAAAGGGGTCAGGGATGTAATACAATGGTTTGGGTACAGAACACTTTGTTCATCCAAGTTCATGGGGTTTGAAAGTCAATTCGAAAGTTAGGAGGTCCAGGGCCAATTCAGGGTAGCTAGTCAAAATAAAGCATGACAGCAAGGAGGCCACTTTCAGCAAGAAGGTCACAAACTAACCACCATATCTCAAACTGACAAGATTTTTCTTTGATTAAAACAGGGGAAGAAATTTCTGGTTGTTTCGAGGAAACCCTCCATTGGGGAAAGGCAAGCACAAGACAGGTATGACCGTAAAATTTTAGGACCCTCCTAAAAAATGGTACCTAGTTCAAAATTTGGAACAATCATGAGTAGCAGGAGCTAGAAAAAGTGCACCCCCAAAGGCATATAAGTTGGCTTCGAGGTTTTCAGCATTGAAATAGGATTAATTTAGAAGTTTTGAGGACCCTCTAAGAAAATAAGACCTAGTTTCAAAAATGAGTATGCAAGATCTAGCATAAATGTGCCCCAAAGGAAAACAAGTTGGCTCCAAAGTTTGCATGTTAGATATAGAATCCAGTTAGGGGTTTTCAAGACCCTCCTGGAAAATGGGACCTAGTTTAAAATTCAAACAATCATTTTAGCCTAAAATAGCATAAACGAACCCTAAAGAAAGATAACTTAGTTTCAAAGTTTGCATGCTTGAGATAGGATTAAATTAGGAGTTGTATGGATCCTCTTGAATAATGGGATCTAGCTTTAAGATTTCCGCCAAATCACAAGATTTAGCGTAAGCTTAGCAATAGGAAATAATAATACAGCCATAATAGTTGTCACTCTTAAGATAAGGTTTGATTTTGATTTTATGATCTTCCTGGATAATGGGACATAGTTTTAAGGTCTGCTTAGATAACAAAATATAGTGGAAGTTGCACCTTTAGAAGATATAGCTTAGTGGTATAATTGCCATTAGCTAAGAGTTGTCAGGACCCTCCTAGATAATGGGACGTAGCCTCAATATTTTCTTAGGTAAAAAGATATAGCGGAAGTAATACCTTCAGAAGATATAGCTTACTTTTAAAATTGTCATTAGTTAAGAGTTGGCAGGAACCTCTTGGATAATAGGATGCAACTTTAATACTTTCTTAGATAATAAGATATAGTGGAAGTAATACCTTTAGAAAATAAGTTATATTTAAAATTGTCATTTAATTAGGAGTTGTCAGGACCCTCCTGGATAATGAAATCTAGCTTTCAAATTCTTAGAATGATTGGTAACATGTTTAATTAACACTCACAGATGCGCCCAGCACCAAACTGGGGAAGGAAAATTTCTTTTGTCTTTTCTGTTTTGTTGTAATCAGGATCAAGGGAATATAGTTAAAGTTTTGGCAATCAGGCGCACATCTGAAGAACAAGGGAATACAACTCAAATTTTGGCAATTGGGATCCCATCTAGAGAACAAGGGAATACAGTTCAAGCTTTTGGCAATCAGGGGCCCACGTGGAGAACAAGGGAATACAGTTCAAGCTTTTGGAAATCAGGCGCCCACCTTGAGAACAAGGGAATACAGTTCTAGTTTTTGGAAATTAGGCCCCCACATGGAGAACAAGTGGATACAGTTTATGTTTTTGGAAATCTGGTGCCCAGTTGGAGAACAAGGTGATACAATCCAAGTTTTGGCAATCAGGAGCCACCTGGAGAACAAGGAATATAATTCAAGTTTTCAGTAATCAGGAGCCCACCTGGAGAACAAGGGAATACAATTGAATTTTTTTGGCAATCAGGAGCCCACCTGGAGAACAAGGTAATACGATTCAAGTTTTGTCAATCAGGAGACCACTTGAAGAATATGAGAATGCAATTCAAGTTCGGTAATCAGGAACCCACCTGGAGAACGAGGGAAGAAAATCCAGGTTCTGATGGAGTACAACTCGAGCCTAGTTAATCAGGATTCCACCCCGGAGAAAGGGAAAAGCATCTTAGATTGCAACTCAAGTTAGCAACAAACGTGGGAGAATACAAGTCAACAAGATAACAAGGAGCACAAGATCAAGTTTGTAGATATAGATAGGATTGATTTTTGTAATTCATATGTCATAGTTTGTTCTAGTTGCTTTTAATTTTGTCATGGTGTAATAGGGGATTCAGTAAGCAGTAGCAGCATCAACAACAACAGTGAAATCACAACTCCATGATAGTCCTAGCTACCAAACATTCCTAAACTACACTGGCCTAATTCCTTTTTAGCCAAGGATATGTAGGCAACCTCAAAAGAAGTGTGCAGTCAACTCTTTCAAAAGTGCTTCCCACGGAGTATTCAAACGGGCAAAAATTATTGGTATCCGCTAACTTTATATATGCACAAAAATTCTTTGTGTTCCCGAGCAAAGATGGGCAGCTGTGAGCACATGATTTTTGCCCTATATGAGTTACTCTCACAAATTCCAAATAAAATAATTTTTCCATTATTTGCAATTTTGTGATTTTTTTTGGCATTTTGTGTCAGGTATTTTCATTTCTTTGTGCATGTTAATTTTATTTAGTTAATGAAAAATACAAAAGATATGTTGCATGTGCATTAAGGTTTAACTTCATATTTTTAGGAATTAGTTAGTAATTAAAAAGGAAAATTACAAAATAGTTTATTTTACATTTTTAGCTTTAATTTTGAATTTTGGGTAATTTGTCCTTTAATTTGTCTTAGCTAATAATGATTAATTAGAATTAACTAGCTTTTTAAAGTTAATTTGACTTTGTGATTTAACGTAGATTTTATTTTAGTTTAAAAAAATGAATTAAAAAAGGAGTTTGAAATAAAATAAGAAAAGAGAATAAATGGATCAGGATGTTGGATCAAACCCCATCAATTTGCCCAAGCCTAAACCAACATCACCCCTAAACCCCGTCCAAACCACCCAAAAGTTTTTCCCAAATCCAGCCCTGAATCGGTCTAGCCCATCCTCTCATCAAAACGACCCCGTCTAACTTGGGTTTAATCTAAGCCGTCGAGGTTTCCTAATCTAACATCTCTGAACTAGGAAACAGTAAACATATAAGGGTCCAAACATCTTAACCCCTCTCTCTCTTTGAATCCCACCATCTCTCATCCCCTGTGAGAACCCCGACATAACACCGCCTTGAACCACCACCTGCCGCCCACCGGAAATCACCTATGGCGGCGGCCTGCATCCAATCACCATGAAACTTACACCATCCCTCCTCCTCCACCTCCCTATCCCAGATCCCCACTAATTTTCTCCTACATCCGACCAGAACGCCTCAAATTTTGGAAACCCTAGCGCCGCCCTAACTTTCTCCAGTGGTGGCGCTGACCCCACCCATCAAAAATAACACCATAGAGCCTCCTCAACCCCCTCTTCGTCAATACCTTATTAGTTTTCCTCGAATATGCCTAGAACCATTCGAATCCTATATCTAAAAGTGAAACCCTATAATCCCCAAAGTACAAATTAGACAGTGAATAAACATTTGACATCGAATTGGACTTTAGTCGTGTGTTTTTATTGAGAACACATGATTAAAGTTTATTTTGATCCAAATATCGGATTCAAAAAGTTGTTCAAAGATTTCTTGTTTGTTTGGTTCAGACATATATGGTCAGTATTTCCTTCTCTTCATTTTCACTTTCATATCCTCTTTTATTTTTATTTTTTCTTCTTCACCTATATTTTCTCAAAGTCTTTTCTACATCCAGGTTCATCTTTAATTGGTTCCTCTTCTAGTTTGTTGAAAAATATTAGTTTAGTTTAGTTGATTTTATTTTAGTCCTGGGCCACAGATGGCAATTTATTCGTAAATTTGATTTAACCCAAATGGTTGGCCTGGTTTATTACTCTTTTTGCTTTTTGAATTTAAATTGAATCTGAAAAAGGGGATTAGTACAGATAGGGGATTTAATTTGGGTCTGTAGACCCATTAGCCTAGTCAATTTTACCCAAGATGGGTTTTAAGGTACATTTAGGGGTAACTAGGGGTAATTTGGGTAGTTCAATTAGGGAACCTGTGAATAACCACCTTAGGAAGCTTCTTATATGCTGCAAAGTAGGCTGGCTTGACCAACAAGTCAGTAACTGAAGGACTTTTAAGCAACAAATATTAATGAAAAAGGGATCAGAGGTGCAAAATTGAACTTTTAGGTCTGCCCTATTGCTTGCCTATAAAGGCATCTCTATCTTGCCTTTCAAGGAGAGAATTACCGATAAAATTCCAAAAAAACAAAACAAAAAAAGGTTTTATTGCTTGACTGAATTTCAATGATTTATTTTTCTTCTGAAAAATAAAACTCCTATCCCGATATTCGAAATGGATTGATTGTTGAAAGATTTGATTTAAGCTAGTTGATGGTTAATCTTTCATTAGGTTTGGATCTCATTCCTTTTGTTCCAACTCATTTATGCTTGTACTATTCAGCCTTAAAATTTTTCAGTCAGTGCAATGACATAAATTTGCTTTTATGGCATGTATAAGTGGGACTGTGCTGTGAATTGTAAAGTTCTACGACAATTGTAACAGGATTTTGCCTGGTATTTGTTGATTCAACTTGATTTAGTTGCATCTCTTAATGTGTTATAGTAGTAATGATGTGGCAAGATCATTCATGTTCTAACTCTTATTTTATTTGAAGTCATCTATAGATTAAGTGTTGGTTGTTGATTGTTAATTCCTCATCTACTGTTTGGAGTTTGTAAATATAAAAATGATCACTCATTTGCCTTCAAATTTTTATCAGATTTTTGTTTTGTTCTGAAGAAGGTAGCAGTTATGTTTCCCTTGGATTCTTCTATTTTTTTTATAAACAAAAAAAAGAAAAAGGAGTTGGAAAGGTGATAGAGATCTATAACAAGGTGTCGTTAATTTATAGCGTACTAGTTAGGAAGATTTGAATTGGTATATTGAAAGTAGGAAGAAATACCTTGGAGTAGATTTCAAGTACTCTTCATGTTTGAATTGTAATATCATTCATGGCTTCATCAACTTGTTTGCTTAGCTTATAAATTGGAAATTGATTGGGAGTTTGTTCATCATTTGATCATAAATTGCCTTCAGAAATCAACATTTAGAAAATGGTGTCATAGGCAGTAACCATTCGTTCAGGGTACATTCTTTGGCTTTCCATGTTTCATCGAGACTTGGGCTCATTCAGGCCTAAGCCTAAAGAATTGAAATTGATTTATCTTACTACTAGTTAGTAGGACTTGATGTCGATCTCCTTTTAATCAATGTTGGTCTTGAATGCAACCACAAGGGCTCGATCTTAAGTCCCCAATTTCTCAGCTCTAATATTGTCAATTTTGGCATGCTATTGAGGTTGGCCCAAATCATTTAAGGTCATTAGTTATGCAACAATAACACGTTATGGGGCTCAACCTCAAGGGGAAAAGGACCTTTTTTACCTATTCTTTTTTGGGCTTAACTTTAACATAAAATATCTCATGAGTTCCGTTGGATTTTTTTCTTTAATTAAGCTAGAATATTCCAAAACTAGATTGGAGGAGAGTCATATTAGGTAACATTATAGTTATGGCCCCTCCGAATTTTAGTTTGAATTTACTTTAAAATGAAATCGAGGTGCGCCGCGCCAAACAAAAATCCTAAATGTGTGGCCCTCATTTGATTAGTTTTAAAATCCTCAGAATTTGAGGCGTGCCATTTATGTAATCTCCATGGCCCTCGCAAAGTTAAAAATGCGTAGTTGCTTTAGGCGCGTTATTTTAATGAAATTACCTTCCTAAACACGGGTATGCATTTCATGTGACCCAAATCCAAATCTTAACAACGTTGAATAAAATGTGTTTAGGATTTGGGGGTGCATTTTTTGTCACGCGGTCCAAAGAAATGTTTTAGACGACGTTAAAATGAATAAAAGTGGTTAAAAGTAAAATACACATAGGTCCAAATTGTTTTAAAATCATATAATTATGCGATTAAACAGTTGAGTAACCGCGCTAGAACCATAAAACTCGGGAATGCCTAACACCTTCTACCGGGTAAACATAATTCCTTACCCGAATTCTTGATAGCAAACTGTAATAAAGAGTCAATTTTTTTTCTCGATTTGGGATTTAAACCGATGACTTAGGACATTATAAATTATTCCAAGTGGCGACTCTGAATATAATAAATAAAATAATTCCGTTTCGATTGTCACTTAAAGTTGAAAAAAAACTCCCTTATGCCCTTCTAGGTGTAGGAAAAAAGGAAGTGTGATATTTACCACGTCCTTTAGAAACAAACGTGCTGCCTCCTTAGCTATGCAATTTGCAGTTTGGCAGTTAATATTGCATACTTTGGGAATCGATCGACCACCCCCATGATTGTGCCATAGCCTTCTGACTTTGGAAAACACGTAATGAAATCCATTGTGACGTTGTCCCGTGGATTTTCTACCACAGGAAAAGGCTTAAGCAAACCTCCCGGTACCTTGTGTTAAACCTTGTCTTGTTGTCAAACAAGACACGTTCGGACGTAAACTTCAATATCATCCCTCATGTGCGGCTAATAATAGGATGAATAAAATAGCGCCAAGGTGTGCTTTTGGCCTAGATGTCTTTCCCAAACTGTGTCGTGCCCCTCTTTGATCAATGTGTGCTGAAGCTTTTTCCACTTAGGCACAAAAGTACGCCCCCCAATTGTATAGAGAAATTCATCTCCACCCAAAATTTCTTTGTCTTGCCTGGGCTGGCCAAGTCAAAAAGTTGCTTTGCAGCCAGATCATGCTTCATCCATTGATTGATTGCATCAAGAATATCACTCCTGGTTGTGCTAATAGTTGGCGCCAGCACTGCCTTCTGACTCAACGTATCGGCAACGACAGTGGCTTTCCTCAGATTATACTCAAAGGAATAATCAAACTCTGCTAAGAAGTCATGTCACCTTGCTTGCTTAAGAGATAGCTTCTTCTGGGACTGGAAATAACTTTTCACCACATATTCATTTTGACAATAAAATGAGCTCCCAACAAATAATGATGCCAGATTCTAAGAGAATGAACCATATTGTCATCTCCTTCTCTTGGAGAGTGTAACGACGCTCAACATCATTCAGTTTTCTGCTCTCAAAGACAATTGGATGGCTCTCTTGCATTAGCACACCACCAATAGCAAAATCAGATGGATCCGTGTGGACCTCAAAGGCTTTAGAAGAGTCGGGCAAAGCCAAGACATGCTCCCTTGTAACTGCTGATTTGAGACACTCAAATTCTCCTTGACACATATCAGCCGACTCCCAAGAAGGATCCTTCTTCAGAAAATAAGTGAGCAGAGTTGCAATTTCTAAATAACCAAGAATAAATTTCCGATAGTCTTTGTTAAGGCGAAGAAAAGACCGCAACTGTCATGACCCGACTAGTCGTTTTCAGCTTTTGCACCTTGCTCAAAAGTTATTAGGCATGATCAACCCCATGTGATGTACTATGACTTATGCAAATCCTCGTTTTGGGTTTTCAAGGTAATCAGAATGAATTCTGAAGATCAATTCTTAGTTTGAAGCTTAAAATTTGAAAGGTTTGACTAAGATTTGAACTGGTGATATATGATCTCAGATCGGAATATTTGTTATTTGGTTAGCTTAATTAGGTTATTTGGGACTTAGGAGCGTGATCACAATATATGTTAGAAGTATGTGGAAGGTTTACGCTGGGCGAATTTGAGATTTTTGCATTTCCCAATTGATAGGTGAGATTTTTACATAGAGGTCAGAATGGAATTTAGGAAGTTGGAGTAGTTTCGTTGTCACATTTGGGATGTGTGCGAAAACTTTTAGGTCATTCAAACGTGGTTTGGTATAATTTTTTATCGAAAATGTAATTTTGAAGATGTTCGAAGCTTAGGCCTTAATCTGATATGTTTTGATTGATTCGATGTTGTTTGACGTGTTTTGAAGAGTGGTATAAGTTTGAATAAGGTTATGGGATATATTTGTGCTTTTGGTTGAGGTCCCAGGGGCCTCGGGGTGATTTCACATGGTCGACGAAGAGATTGGGAGTTTGGTCAATGCTACAGATTTACTGTTTCTGTGGTTTCCAAACATGCGGATTTAGGACTACAGGTGCGATGCTGCAATTGGGGGAGACTAGTCGTAGAAGCAAAAATAGGCTGCGAATACTGTGGCCGTAGAAGCGGTTGGGGAGCCACACCTGCGAAGGCGCATGTGCGAGCAAGGCATTGCAGATGCAGTTTTTGGTAACTTATATCACTACAAAAAACACTCCAATTGCTTACGGATTTTACCAACGCCCCGAATTTGTTGGTGTATTAGCACCAAATTGCTAACCAAATGGTAACTAAATTATTTTTCAGAATTTAGTAACAGATTCCTAACGACTTACCAACCAAAATGTTACTAACTAAATAATATAGTTGGTAAATATGGCGGGAAAAATAGGCGGCTAATATAGCAACTGCGTACTAATGGATTACCAACTCAAATGTTACCAACAAATATTTTTCGTTGGTAATATTACCAACGGAGTACATATCTGTTGTTAAATATGGTGTAAAAATGAAGTACTATTTATTAACAGATTAGTAACGAATTACCAACCAATTATTTACCAACAGAAAGATTTTGTTGCTAATTTTACCAACTAATTTAAAATGCCTTTGTAAATTACCAACCGAATGGTATCTGTTAGTAAACTTTCCAACTAATACTTAATCGGTAATTAATAGATCTTTTTTTTTAATCCACTAGGCAAGAGTCTAGGGCTAGTTTTTTATTAATAATTGAAAATAACATTACAACAACTAGGAAAAGTTCAAATAAGGGACAGTAGCACAGGTATTGAAACCGGACTATCCTTACCGTACTAATCCTATTGAGGTTTGACAACCTCACTTATTAACAAGCATGCATTAAATAAGAACTTGACATGACTAAATATTTTATGATCATCACAGAGTTTATAACATACTCTGTGATGAGATTACAATTGAGGATACTAATGAAGTCGTAGAGTAAAATGTATAATACCCAATTGATTGTTGTCCCTTATTTTCCAAACTTGTATAATGTTGAAGTTGTACTTCTATTTCATTGTCCTCCAGTTTGTTCAAAAGGTATTCAAAAATCATCTTTTATTTTTTGAACGGTTGGATTTCGATGACGTATTTGTAGCAGCCTGCTTTTGTTTGGCCGCTCTCATTGGAATTTGCCTAACATTTGATCTCTTATCTGCCCATGTTGCAATTTTCATCAAAATAGCACCAGACTTACTTGTTCCAATGTGGTCGACAACATTGTTTGGTGGTGTATCTAGGAAGTGAATGCATGTGCGACAAGGAGGCTTACTTGGAATGAAATCAGGAGCCTCCCACTTGGTCTTTAATTATCCAACTATAGTGTTTTCAAAAAATGGAGTTTGAATTGCATCCTTGATTACTCTTTCTACTCGATGATTTTCAAAATGGAAACGTTTTTTAAGCGTATTTTCCTGCTCTCTCTTCAAATTTGCGCAACACTTTCATGCGATCTGAGTTTTATTGTTGGATTTGGTGTTACTTATTTATTTGCCATCGATGACCATTGTCTATCTTCTCTTGTGTGTTGTCGATTATCAGCAGACTGTAAAGCAGAAATTAGTTGAGCTAAGGCAGCATTAGATACAGCATCAGTAGTTGTATCTGAAGAATTGATCACACAGCCTTGTCGCGCCCTGCCATGCTGGTTATATGTATGTTGTCTGAGCGAATTCATTGCTTTTCCTACTTGCTGTACAGTAGATTGCTGCCCTTTATATAATTCATTTGAATTAGAATGGTTAGATATAGTCAAAGCTGATGATTTTTTTTCATTGCATCTTGCAGTAATGTTTGAAGCATGTAGCAATTTTGGCGCTGTCAGGTTCTGCCCTCGTTGAATTGGTGGAACAATAGAATTTGTAACATCTTTGGCAGGAAGTAGAGACTCCAAAATTGTATCCTTTTCTTGGCAAAATAGTGTAGGCCTGTTTGCACTGTGATATGCAACCGCAGCAGATGCAGTAGCCACATTTGACAGTGCCTGTTCACATGGAACAATTAATGTACTTTGATGAAACAGTATATTTAGTCAGCTGTGTTATATCAGACTTTGGCATTGAATGAGCCTCTTTTGCTTGACCAATTGGAACAGCATCAATGTTGTGACCTGGATTAGCAGTCACTTTAGGAAGAATCCCAGCCAAATTTTGTGCAGCAGAAGCAGATTCATATCCATATTTGACAGTTTTTGAAAACTCCTTTTTTGTATCAGCTGCTTTATCCACCAGAGGAGAATGCTGCAACATATGCTGGTGGTAGATCAAACTATGTTCCTGGTTTTTGGAATTGTCAATATCATTTGGGGTCACAAGAGTTGGTGCAGCTGCTATTAATGAAGCAGAAGCAGAATCTGTTTTAGAAACCACAGTACTACTATCCCCTTCAAGATGATCAGAATCTCCCTTATCGATCACAGTAGGATGAGTAGTGTTAACAGTCTCCAAATTTGTACCAGTTGTTGGATCACATGAATGCTTTAACATGTGTTGCTGGGTGATTTCAGTTAAATCAACCAAGGGCTGTCTCAATGAAATAGTAACTGGTAGCAGACAAGTCTGGGCAGTATCACCATTTGGTTTTGCAAGAGATTTTGCATTTACACAAGTTGTACGAAACATTAGCATTTTTAAGAACCACTGCAGTGCTAGCCAATTTAGAAACTCGCATATCCTTCATAGTAGATTGATTACTGGCAACAGATAATGCAACATTGTTAATTGACTTCTGCGCAAAATTGGATGAGTCTTTACAAAGATGTACAGTAGTCGAGTTTGTCATTTGAAAATTCTGTAGCATTCTTCAGTGAGGATTCTGTCGACAGCAAGTCTGGACCTTTTGCATTTTCATCTGCTGATATAACTGTCTGCTCCTTTTTTATTTCCATCTGCTTGACCTTTACCAAGCAATGTAGCCTTATGATTTGGCATTGAGGGATCTTCTGAAACTAGCAGAGATGAACTGGGATTTGTCCATCTGTCGCATTGTGTCGACGTCCTGCAAAATTAGCATTCAAGTATTCCCTAGCATCGCGTCTTAATTTAACCTCACTGTCCCGACCTTCTATTTCGCCACCGTGACGAACTTGTTCAATCAAGTCTTCTGAATTCCATCGACAAGATATAGTATCATGTCCTTGGTGATTGCAACATGTGCAATATTTTGGTAAATTGTCGAATACAATCTGCTGAACATATTCGACAGTTTTCCCACTTTTTTTATAGACTATCTTGATCTTAGTTTTCTTTGGATGTTTGTCGAGTAAGCTAATCAAGATTTTAACTCGAGCCGTACTAGGTCGAGTTCGATCTTGAGTGGCCTTATCTACGTCACGTGATCCCCTTCTCTTACAGATCATTTTCCTATCGAAATTATCCTATAATCCATTAACAATCTTCCTAAATCTCAAATCTAAGTTTTGTGAGTTACTGTAGCAGCAGAGTTTCTGAATTTTCCAGCAATAATACATAACATGTTAGCGATGGATGGCGGTTGACTGGGAAGGCTTCGATGGAAAATTCGGTCTCTCCCCAGCCTTGTGCTGTGGGAGAGGATATTCATAACTCTTCAGAAAACCGATTGACTATTGGGACAAAACCAAGTTTTGCAGCTTTGTTTGATGGAAAACAATCTGTCGAGACAGTTTCAAAGCTCGAACTTAATCCAGTTTCGTTTCAAAATGGAACACCTACAGTAGAATTCACAGTAGACGAAGTCAACTCATTCACTAGAGAGGAAGGTCTCCATCAAGCGGTTATAATTAAATTTTCTTATGGAAAACCTGCGATCCAGGAGTTAAGACAGATTCTGCCAAAAGTTTTCAATGTCAAAGGTAAATGCAATATCGGACAACTAGAATATCGACATATTCTGGTAAGATTCGACTTATTCAAAGATTTTGCTAATGTCGTTTCAAGAACATCTGGTTATGTTCAGTCCAAAGGAGATGATTTCTTCTTTTGGACTTTCCCCTGGACTATGGGATTCAACCCCCGAGAGGAAACTTCAATTGCGGTAGTTTGGATTTCAATGTCTCTCTTATCTATTGCATCTTGTGTTGGGAAACCTCTTGATGTAGATAAGGAAATTAAAGATCATACGCGTCCTAGTACAACACGAGTTAAAGTCTTGATTAGTTTGCTAGACAAACATCAAAAGAAAGTCAAGATAAAAGTAGTTGATATAAAATCTGGAAAATTAATTGAATATGACCAGCAGATTGTAATTGATAATCTTCCAAAATATTGCACTTTCTGTTATCACCAAGGTCATGAGAAAAATTCGTGTCGATGGATTACAGAAGATCGTAGTGAGAAAGCAATGTCTGCTAATGTATTGGATGGCAGGGGCAGTATGGTTATGCGGGATGCCAGGGAAATTTTGAATGAGATTAATGCTGGTCGAAGAGGAGAATATGGGATTGTTGATCCTGCTAAAAAGAATGATACTGCTGCAAATGCTAACACAACAGAAGCTCTGTATGCTTCTGTCCAGCATAGTTCAAAACCATTTTCAGCTAATAAGAAACAGAAATCATTTGTGTTACCAGTAAGGAATCTGTCTAATATGCCTTCAGTGGATACACAAATCAATACTCGAGCTGAACACCAAGCCAGGGATGCACAAGACTGTGATACTATTCTGGATGAAGGATTCATTGGTCAACAGAACACAGTATTGAGCAATTCTGGTGATCTGGATACTGCATATGAAGCTGCAAATCATTTACAGACTTCTCACATCTCTGTGATTAATACAAATGAAGTTGATCACAATATGCTGGAGACATCACCTGCAGCAGATAATAAGTTAAAGGATTTAGTGTCTTCAGATAAGTACATCAAAGAAGTGCAGCCTAAGGGTAATAGTCCTAATACTGTTTCTGCGGAAATATGTCCAACACTCAAAGGTGTCTCTGATTGTGTTAAAAAAAAATACAAGACAATGTTTCTTTGAAATTGATAAGTATGGCTGATTATGAAATTTCAGTATCAAACAGTACGCATGAAAATCCAACCGGTCAAAAAACAAATGATGATTTTTGAATTCTACCACTTTATTGATATCCTCTTTTGTAACCTCATCACAGAGTTGATTATAAACTTTGTGATGATCTTAAAATGTTAGTCGTGTCAAGTTACTTGGCACGATCATGTTTTTTATGTTGTATTTTAATTTTCTATTATTAATAAAATCTCAACCCTAGGCTTCGCCTAGTGGATAAAAAAAAAGACAATAACGACTTTTTTACGAAGAAATGCCTGACAGTTCTGGAAATGAAATCCAAGTAACGGCTATTGATGTTTCTTCACGGGGGTTAAATCCCATTGACTATGGGAATGTCCGGAAGAAGAACTCATCGCCTTTTGACTTTACATAGCCAGAAGTTTTTGACAGCGCATTCGCAAAATCTTCAAATAGATTGAATTGGAACAGAATCCATATTTTGTCCTTCATCAACAGTGACGTTAGGACGAACTCCTTCACTGGTTCGTGCTACAAGATTAGCATTTATGAACTCTCTAGCATCACCTTCTAGTTTCTTCAACCTGCCCCGGCCTTCAGATTGTCGATCATGAAATGCTTGTTCATTCACTTCATCTGTACTCCAACGGCACGATTTTACATCATGACTTTGATGATTACAATACGTGCAGTATTTAGGAAGGTTATCAAAAACGATCCGCTGGTCATATTCTACTATTTTTCCAGATTTAATATCAACTATCTTGATCTTTATTTTTGTTGGAAGTTTGCCTAGCAAATTAATCAAAACTTTTAATCGTGCCGTACTCGGTCTTGTTCGATCTTTAGTAGCCTTATCAACTGCTAAAGTCTTTCCGACTGCAGAAGCGATTGATCCGGATTTTTTTGCGAAGAAGTTTGCTGGCAGTTCAGGAAAAGAGATCCAAACGACAGCTTTTGACGTTTCTTCACGAGGATTAAATCCCATTGTCCATGGGAATGTCCTAAAAACGAAATCGTCTCCTTTCGCCTTAATATAACCAGTTGATCTTGAGCTGTTTGTTTTTCGATATTGTTTTGCTTGATATTTGTGGATCGAACCGATCGCCTCGGTATGAATAGATGCATCTATAGGCGGTCGTCGACCCTCGGCAAGTGCACAAATTATTTTTATTGGTTCGGGCAGTCGCCTCGGCATGACGTGCGGATGATTATTCTGTGAAAACTTATACTCACATTGTTCATTATTATACACAAAAATAGAAATAGTAAATCATTGTAAGAACATGACTTATGCATCTTGCCATAAACTGCTGATACCAGTAGCTTTCTATGCTTATAAAATATTTCATATATTATTTGACCTTAGTAAGTATCAAGTCGACTTCTCGTATATATGAGAGTCCTTCATAGTATAAAGCCTTTGATTTTTTTATGATGAATATGAGTTATTATTCAATTCTCATTATTTTTAGGATCTATGATACTGGCGAGAATGGTACTAAAAATTAAAATATATTAAGTATGAGATTTGAGAAATAATTAATCTTTTTTCACGTTGCTTAATATATCATAAATTAAAAATCATTTTATCTCAATAATTAAGAACCAAAAAATTTTATATCTTTTTGAGTTTTATTCGATTTCTCTGAATACATTTATTATTTTGAAATTATCAATAATATTTTTGAGTATTATATTTACTTATTTATTTAGTTCAATTTAAGGTGTATATTCATACATATATATATATACATACATACATATATATATATATATATATATATATATATATATATATATATACGCTTTAATTAGTGATCGGGTAGATTATCTGTCTCTATTTATCTTTCTGTATGTATACATATATTCTGGGTTGCTTCTGAGCGTTTATTGACTAGTACGTTGTTTAACTAGTTTGTGCTCGTTCGACTTCGTGTTGAGGGTTTTGGCTTATTCTTGATATTGGAAGTGCGCTTCAATTCGGAGCGAGCACGTGAGTCTCTTTCCGAACCTTGTAAGAGGGAAATGTCCCCATAGGATTTATAAATGAATAATTGTTGCTAAATGCGGGGGATACGTGCGCACTACGTGACGAGAGTTGGTGCTTAGCTACTACTATATTAATTATCCTGTTAGTTTAGGACCCACGCGACATCATGCCTAACTAATGAAATCTCTATGTCAATGATATAGCCTAGGATATATACTAGGGACTTGAAAGATGATAAAAGTAAATTTGTATACTTGTTGAACTCCTGTATGACATAATTGGATATTTATGTGCCTTCGTGTGTATATATACATGATATTTGCTTGATATTTGTGGATCGAGCCGATCGCCTCGGTATGAATAGATGCATCTATAGGCGGTCGTCGACTCTCGGCAAGTGCACAATTTATTTCTATTGGTTCGGGCAGTCGCCACTATATATATATATATATATATATATATATATATATATATATATATATAATTAATGAAACACCAATTAAAGTAATAATTCTCACAGAAAATTACATCGAGTGCACCGCCTAATTAATTACCCCCTTTTCTAAATTACACAAATTTTAGGTGCGTAGAGGGTACCGCCTACCATCCCCACTCTCCTAATATTACAGAGAACTGGCGCCATTTTAGCTTCTTCTCTGTACCCACGATCACAATATGGCTAATCCTTTCCATTATCTTTCCCAACTGATAGATAATCTCACAACTGTCTCTCACAAGTTATCGTTTGGAAGCTTCTCAATTCCACAATTCAATATTCGGCGGGTAAGTGGTTTGAAGGTTTTTTATATCAATCTAATTTATCCATTGTATTGTAGATATATGTTGAAAGCTTTTGCTCTTTATAATTGGGATTTGAGGCCTTGTTTGATTATTAGTACTCTTTTTGTACTACTATCTAACGATTTAGATATCAATAATGCTACTGTAATCCTTTTACATTATCAGGAAAGAAAGTTTGTTTGAAAAATAACTTTAAATCGCGAATGGATATACAGAAGGTTAACGAGAGGTTTGTATAATCCTGAATTCTTATGGAATGTAGAGCTATAACACATAAATGATATGTACTTAATTAAATAATTTTTCACTTCATTCCTCCTATTCTCTTCAACTTGGATTAATTTTCACTTTTCAGTGGATTCAGTAAATACCTTGAGATAATTGGCTCAATATTGATATACTACCAAAAACTTTACAGGTAGAAAATAATACTCTAATTAACAAATATACTCAACGAAATAAAAGATTTACTAATTCTTATTAATTTCACATGCTATATGAAAAAATATATTGCTCATAAAAAAAACATGAAGACATTTCCTCCAACGGAAAGTGTTTTTTGAAAACAAAATTAATAAAACTTTACCTAAGATCAACAATATCTCAAGAATAATTAAATAAATTGGTTATATTATAAATTAAAGAAAAAATATTAAAATAATTTGATTGTAAAATATAGTTAACGACGCGACCACACCAAATCGGTCGTTATATAAAGTGGCACATTTCGTCGTTATGTAACGACATATTTAACGATACGATAAGATACAATATTAGTAACAATAAAAAGATATTGTATTTAATGTAACAATACGATACAATACAATAGGTTCAACTATCCAAACAAGCTGTAAGTTATTTGTGGACTTAGTTTATATTTTGTAATTTAAACATGAATGCAATTATTTTTTTTGTACACAATATAGTTTGGTGCAATTAAAATTTATTATTTTATATGATAATTTAATAAACAAAGATACTTATATATGCCATGTGACTGGTTAATATAGTAGAAGAGTCTAATAAAATAAAATTACTAAAATACTCCCAAAAAAATTGGAGAATGCGGAAGAATTAAATAAAAACAAGAAGAAATTAAACAAAAAAGAAGAAGAAATTAAACAAAAAAAGAAAAGAAATTAAACAAAAAAGAAGAAAAGGTTTCCTCTGTCTCCAAAAATCCCGCGCATTTTTTTCAGTCAGTTTCTCCAACGTCGCCAGTTCTGTCAACGATCAGCAAGAAGTTCGTCCAAATATTTTTCCCAACTGAAAGATTATCTCAAGCAGCCTCTCATCACAAGCTATCGGTTGGATTCTTCTGATCAATTGCACAATAGATTCGGCTAAGTGGTAAGTCTCTCACAAGCTATTATTTGGATTCTTCTGTATATTGTAGATATGAATTGATATGCTATATTTGTTTGGTTATATATATATATATATATATATATATATATATATATATATATATATATTGAATTAGTATATTTTGTAGTTGATGGCTTATATAGATTAAAGAAGGCAGAATATAAGGATACCAGATATTCTTGTGAGCTTCACTTGATTGTTTTTTAGTCCTTTGCTATTGGTATGTAACTATATCTTCCAATCTCTATGTGAACTTTTATTCTGCCATTTTTTTGCTAAATATTTGAAAGCTCGTGCTCATTGTACGGGGATTTTAGACCTAATTTGATTATTAATACTCTTTTTTTATTGTCCAAAGATTTTTTGTAATCAATAAATGCTACTGTAATCCTTTTACATTATCAGGAAAGAAAGTTTGTCAGAAAAATAACTTCAAATCCCGAGTTGATGTACAAAAGGCTAACGAGAGGTTTGTATAATCCCGAATTCATAAGGGGTGTTGAGCAATTTATCGAGTTTGCAAAAAATCATCGTGAAGGGAGGGATGGTGAGAGACTAAGGTGCCCTTGTCTCCGAAAAAAGTGTCAGAATAGAAATTTTGAAGATGTTCTTTCTGTCCACGAGCATTTATTGCGCGGTGGCTTTGTACCTGCATATCATATATGGTACTTTCATGGAGAAAATAAGGTTACGAGAAATATAAATCGACATGAAGAGATGAGAAATTGGGATCAGCCCATGAATACCGAATCCGTAAATGTGGGTGCAATTGATGAGCCTGGATCGCCTATTTCATACCACAGAATGGTCCTTGACGCCGCTGGCCCCTCATTTGATCCGATTGATAGGGATGAATTACCGAATCCTGTTGCGCAGAAATTTTATGATATGGTAGATTCTGCAAATCAAGAGGTGTGGCCTGGATGTGAAACACATTCTCAATTGTCAGCTGTTGCACGCTTATTGCACATCAAGTCTGAACACCATCTATCTGATAGATGTTTTGATGACATTTGTCAATATGTGAATGAGATTATTCCTCCGGATAACCTAATGCCAAATAATTTCTATGAAACTAAGATGTTGATGCAGGGAATGAACATGGTAGTAGAAAAAATCCACAGCTGTGTAAATGCCTGTATGATTTATTGGGGAGAAGACAACGAACTTAGCCATTGCAAGTTTTGTCACCATCCCAGGTACAAGCCTACTAGGCAAATATCGAATTCAAAGAGAAATCTTGTACCTTTCAAACAAATGTACTACTTTCCCCTCACTCCATGATTACAACGGTTATATGCTTCCGAGATGACTGCTGCACATATGCGATGGCATGCCGAGCATGAAGTTGAGGAAAATGTGATGCGTCACTGTTCAGATGCGCCCGCATGGAAACACTTTGATAAGATGCATCCATCTTTTGCAGCAGAAAGTCGTAATGTCAGATTAGGGCTATGCACGGATGGTTTTCACCCATTTGGACAAACAGGTCAACAATATTCATCTTGGCCAATAGTTGTGACACCATACAACTTGCCGCCTTGGATGTGTATGAAAGAGTCCTATTTATTTTTGTCGGTTATAGTTCCTGGACCGAAGAACCCTAAGCAAAAGCTTGATGTTTTCTTGCAGCCTTTGATTGCAGAACTAAAACAATTGTGGAGTACAGGTGTGGACACATATGATATCTCCAAGAAGCAAAATTTTACATGCGAGCTGCTTTGATGTGGACAGTTAGTGATTTTCCTGCATATTCGATGTTGTCTGGATGGGGTACTGTGGATATGCTAGCATGTCCATATTGTATGGAGAATACAGATGCTTTTACTTTGACTAAAGGTGGCAAACAGTCATGGTTTGACAATCATCGTAAGTTCCTACCACTGGATCATCCATACAGAAATAACAGAATATCATTTAGAAAAAATAAAGTGGTCCGAACGCATCCTCCCAAGATACGGTCAGGTGATGATATATTGAAGTATATAAATGAATTGGGGTTGAAAAAGGTGACAGAGCTTGGGGCTGATATTGTTAATGGCAAAATTAGTAAGTTTTCAGGTTGGAAGTAAAGAAGCATATTTAGGGATTTGCAGTATTGGAGTGCAAATCTGATCCGACACAATCTAGATGTTATGCACATCGAAAAAAACTTTTTTGAGAACGTGTTCAACACAGTGCTGGACGTAGATGGTAAAACAAAAGATAATGCCAAATCTAGAGAAGACTTGAAAGAGTTCTGCCGACGCCCTGAATTACATACCGTTGGTGACGAATATCCGAAAGCTTGTTATACACTAGAGAAGAAGTCGAAAAATGTGTTGTGTGATTGGGTGGAGAATCTAAAATTTCCAGATGGATATGTCTCAATATGGGAAGGTGTGTGGACATGAAAAAACATAAATTGTTTGGTATGAAAAGCCACGATTGTCATGTATTCATGCAAAGATTGGTCCCTATCGCGTTTCGTGAGCTATTACCACAAAAAGTTTGGGAACCACTTGCTAAGATGAGCCTTTTCTTTAGGGATCTCACTTCAACAACAATTTGGGAAGAGGATATGGTTAGACTTCAACAAGAAATACCTGAAATTCTTTGTAAATTGGAGCGTATATGCCCTCCCAGCTTCTTTGATTCAATGGAGCATCTCCCCGTGCATCTTGCTTACGAAGCAAGGATTGTAGGTCCGGTGCAATATCGATGGATGTACCCATTTGAGAGGTAAAATTTCATCTTTCTTCTTGTATCTTTGTAGTTGCTATTTATAGTTGTATCTTTGTAGTTGCTGTTTATAGTTGTATCTTTATAGTTGATGTTTATACTTGTATCTTTATAGTTGCTGCCCTGCATCGTAAACTGGATTAGTTACCTCAATTTTCTGTTGTCCATATTTGATAGTTGATGTTGTTCGATCAGTAGCAGCTGGATTAGTTACCAGAATCCTATAAGTTGTATCTTTATAGTTGATGTTTATACTTGTATCTTTATAGTTCTGATTCTCATTTCTGTTGGACCTCGATGAGCAATTTTTCTTTGCATTATGTTGTCCAGTTGCCGAGGTTTGTTGTGATGTATCATCAGAGTTCTGTAGATCAGAATCACTTTGAGACAAGGCAGACTTATTGACATTTGCAGCTTCTGTAACTATTGAGTTGGTCACACTGCCTTGTTTAACTATCTCAGACTTTTGACAGTTATCTTGTCGAAGTAAGTTCTGCGCAATATCATCCTCTGAAGGATTTGCTGTTATTTGAATGACAGCATTTTCACTCGCAGTTATATCTCGATCAGCATGATTTTGCAAAGGAAGAGTAGAAACCATCTTTGGAAGAATATGATCTGCAGCAGCTGCTTCTTTATGCAGTGTCCAGTTGGAATTGTTGTTACCCTTTGTACCAGATGTTTCAAATTCCAGTTCCATAACATCACCTTGATCAACCATCTCTTCATTCTGTCCAAATATTGTAATGCCATCCAATGCTAGAGTTGGCTGAACAGAAGTCGAGACATCAATCTCTATTGCTGCTAGCTACTGAACACTGCATCTGTCTTGCTGTCCTTTAGATAGTTCAGTTGAATTGTTGTACCTAGTACCAATTGTTTGATCAAACAGAGTGGAGTTCTGCACACTGTGTTGTTGGTCGATCAGCATATGTTCCTGTCTTTTTGCATTATCATGTGCTTCTATAGAAGACAAAATTGACATCTCCTTTTTTGAGGCATCAAAATGAATTGGCATTATTGACTTCTCCACTGGTTCAGCAGATACAACAGATGGATCTCTATTAACATTCAAAGATTCTGAATCCTCCAAAAGTGTGCCATATGTTTGATCAGATAATGTACTGAAATGAATCTTACTATTCTGTACCAGAAGCTGCTGCTCAATTTTTTTGTTCTGCATACAGTCATCTGCTACTACAGAAGATGTAGCAGTAGGATTCAAATTTTACACCATCATAGCAGTAGGTAATATGATCTGTAGCAAGTTTTGAATAATGGAATGAAACAATTTGCTGCTCGATCTTGCCTACAATCAATAAATTTGATCGTTTCTCACTTTGTACATTATCCTTGTGCGTAGTTCTATCATATAAACACTATTGTACGTCCCTGAATGGTGCGAGTTGCTGTTCTACTTGCTTTGCATTGTATCTCTTGACAGATACTCTTTGGAACTTTTTAATATCTACAAACCAGTTTCTTGTTCTACATGTTCATTATATATCTTCACGTTTTAGTCAGTTCTCAATGAACCATAGGTGTGCTAATAGTTGTCATTAAATTCATAAAAGCAATAGTTTATTGTAATCTTCTGCTCCCAGAAACTCTATTAATTCAGACTTCTTATTTGAGCTTATGTGTTATTTCCAGGAACCTTCGGAAATTGAAAAATAATGTTCGAAATAAGGCACAAGTTGAAGGATCAATATGCAACGCGTATTTAGTTGAGGAAGCTTCATCTTTTTGTTCACACTACTTTGAACCTCATGTTTACACAAGGCATAGGAAAGTTCCACGGAATGATGATGGTGGTACAAGGGAAAAGGATGAGCGCGATGGTAATCTTTCTATATTTACCTATCCAGGTAATGCATTTGGGAGATGTAAACCAAGATATATGACTGAAGAAGAACTTGATGCAGCTCATATTTATGTTTTATTAAATTGCCCAGAAGTACACCCATATATTGAGTAAGACTTCAAGCTTTTGTTTTCATTTGTAGATTAACAAAATCATCAAAACCTTAATAAAATATTTTCTTGGATGTGATTCAAAGGATTTTTATTGACTCCCTTCGTCAAAATTTCCTACAAATTACGGAGAAGGAAGTGGATAAGAAACTTGATGAAGATTTTGCATCATGGTTTAAAAGATATGTGAGTACTTGTACAATATCCTTCCACTTATACTTACCTCACTTATAAGAAACTCTAATTATTTTTCTTTTATAGGCACGCATCCATATAGATAATCAGTTCATCAAGGCCCTTGCAGAAGGTCCATGTCGAACAGCACAACCATGGACTAGTTATACAGTCAACGGCTTAAACTTTCACACTAAAAGCCGCAGTTCTTCTAGATCATCTAACAACAGCGATGTATGCATAAAAGGAACTAATTATAGTGCTGATGATAGTGACTACTATGGCGTGCTAACTGATATCCTTGAATTGGAGTACAAGGGTAGCGAGTATATAAAGAGAACTGTTTTTTTTAAGTGCGAGTGGTTTGATCCCACACCAAAGGCAGGAATGAAGATTCACCCACAATATAAACTTGTGGATATCAACCATGAAAAGAAGTTAAAGAAGTATGACCCATTTGTTTTTTGCAATGCAAGCGGCTCAAGTGTATTATACAACTTATCCTAGCTTACGACGTGATAAGTGTGAGTGGTGGGCTGTGTGCAAAGTAAAAGCACGGCGTTTGGTGGACATGCCTCCATCATCTTCACAGTCAACTCCGACAGATGGTGTTGAGCCATTCCAATCTGAGGAAGTTGGTTTAACATTTGATGTGGTACCTAACGATGAAATTATTCTCCTTATTGATCCAAATGGTGGATTCATAAACATAAGAGACGAGGATGATGATTTAGATGATGAGGTAGAACTTCATGTTAAATTTGGATCGGACGATGATGAAGATAAGGATGAGGATAATGAGAATGAAGAGCTATATGATGAAAATGACACTTAATAGAGTCAAAGTGCTTCAATCTCTTCAATTATAGAGTCTGAATGAATGAAACATAGTATATAATTTATTTTTAGTTTTTAGTTTTTAAGAAAAAATTCCTGGATTTTAGATTTTATGGGTTCTTGTTTTTTTTTAACTTAAGTAAATTTGTTCTTTTTCAGATGTTTGTCTTTTGAAATACTTTATAAAGTAAATGTTTTCCTTTTTAGATGTTTGTCTTTTGAATCTGCCATGTCTAGAATAATACTTGTATGCCTTATTTATTCAAAGCATTTTGTTCTTGGAGTAATATATCATTTAATTACTCTTGGAATAATATATCAATTATTGTATCCAATTAGATTTGACCATGATTCATTAAATATGTTATTTGTTCATCTGCATCTGGCTTTGGAATCGCAAATATCGCACCTAGGGGAGGTGGAGCACGTAGATATGCAAATTAGGAATTCAAACACACCGAGTTCTCGTGAGATGTTGATTCCCACATCTGATCAGTCACCCGAACCTGATCAGTCACCTGAACCTCCAGTTACAGAAACACCACATTTGGATGCAACTCTAAGCAGATCCGTACCATCTTCTTCTTCTGATCTTGGTACACCAGCAGATGAAATCCGATATGCAAGTTCGTCCAACACAATTGGCGGTAACCGTATCCCAATTACAATCTTCCCTGGAGGGTAAGAGTAAAAGTGTCACTTGTTTATATTTTTTAAAATTTTTGTTTCTTGCTTATCTGGTATGCATTAGTGCATCTCAAATGATTTTTGAAAGAATATGAAAGGCTTCAATGGAATAGAGTAACAACATAATTCATTTCTTATTTACTTTAGCCAACTGGACCCGGGCAATGACGTCGCTCGGTCTGTCACAAAAATCTTCAAGGAGAAACTGGATCCTGAAGGACATAATTGGAAGTCTGTTACACCAGAGACAAAAGACTTCTATTGGGAAGAGTTTAAGGTAAAGTTATAGTATTATAAGATCAATGATATTTGGAGTTACTTTATCTTTTTTGAGCCGAGGATTTAATACACTCGGTATAAGTTGTTTTTGTTGTTATTATCAATATCTTGTGTTATTTTCATTTGATGTTCTCAAACAGAAACGATTTCGGTGGGACACTGCAATTGAAGGTTCCATAAAGGATAAGTTTATGAGCAAATGTGCAGAACGATAGAAGTGTATGTTATCTGAAGCAAGAAGATGTGAGAAGAAGCGCAAAACTATTCCAGTATCTATTTGGGACAGCTGGAAGCCTCATTGGGAGACTGAGGCTTTTAAAGCCAAGTCTGCGCAATGCTCAAGGAATCGGCTAAGTGAAAAAGGTGGTGAAGGTTTGTGTCCCTCGCGCCATACAGGAGGCTCCAGAAGTCACCGAGAACATGCAAGACAAATGGTATATTCCTTTTTTATTAGCCTAGTTATAATATCTCCAAAGCTAGTGATTATGTATTATTATAGTGAACGTGGTTTTCAATTCTAGGCTAAAGAACTGGGAAGACTAGCTCATCCACATGAGCTTCTGAAGAAGACACATGTCAAGTCGAACAAGGAGTTTGTGGACCAGAAATCTAAGAGCACCTATGTAAGTTACTTCTCCCATTTTTGCTGTGACGTTTGCTACTTTGATTGCGATGGCCATTTAATTTTAACATATATATCTATAGTAGTCAGTGTCACAATTTATAGGATTAGCACAAAGCATGCAAGATGTTACTTAAGAGTCAAAGAATTGATGATAATTGAATGTCATTTTCCAGTGGAAAGCATTCTTCTGATTTTGCAAATCTTCAATATTCTGTCTAAGGGTCCCAACTACAAGTAATATATACCACCTTTTACTTGCTCAATAATTTGATATGTCTTCATATGCTGTTTATACATTCTACAACTGGTTGTACCGATGTTGTAAATAGCGCTCGCCTCAGCGCTAATAGCGTTAGGCGAGGCGATGCAAGCTGCCACCGGTATTTTACAGTGTGGCATAGCATTTTCAAATAAGCGAGCGCCTCTGCCTTTGTACCGTGTGGCGACATGTAGCATGAGGCGACCTCTAGTGTCCCTTTTTTCCAAAAAGAAAAGAACAAGGCAGTAACAGCGATCTATTTAAACAAAAAATTAGGATTCGCAATTTCTTTGCTCTTTCTCCTTCAAGTCGACATCACACTATTGGTTTAAAGCATAGTGGAAGACATGTATCAAGATGATCTCCAAGGAAAAGTGAAACTGATAGTTGTCTTGTGATTGTGACAGAAGTGATTGAGTTGATAAATCAGAGTTGTTTTGACGAAACGCTGGAAGTCGATTCCACGAATGACTTGTTTGTGCATTATATGCTGCAAATATGTCTGTATTCTGTGATGTAATATCAAGAGTTACTGCTTTGTTGGCCATCGTCCATTGTCCATCTTCACTTGATTGTTGTCGAGTATCTGTTGGTTTGTTGAGTGAATACATAGACCTTACTGGACGGCCTCCTTTGGTTTGCGACTTCAACTGAGCTTTTATGTGCTGACTCATTCTGTTCTAACTTTGACGTCGCTGTATTTGAAATTACTCCTTTTGTTATTGGGACAAATAGTGGAGCGTTACAGTTCATATTGCTGTTTGAAGTTGCTGTTTGTTGCAGAAGAGTATGACAGTTCTTCATTACAGATTTCCCTTGACATTTTTGCTTGATTGGATCTTCATAGACTTCTCCAGAATTATTTTGATCACACTCTTGATCTTTTTCTGACGAAAGTGTTAACTTATCTGTGTGCTTAATGTTACCAATCTGTAATTTTTCTTCCAAAATTTCTCCTTCATCATCATTGGAATTGGCAATTGTTGAGAAGGAGTATGAAGTTGAGGGTATTGATGGGTTGTTTCCTGCAAAGTGATTTTTATTTTTGGATTTTGGAGTTACTGTTTTATTAGCCATTGACCGTTGTCCATTTTCCTGTCGATTATCTGTAGGCTGTACAATAACAGTTTATTTAGATAAGGCATCATCATTGACAGCATCAGCAGAAGCAGCTACAGATGTATGATTGACTGCCTCATTATTGTCAAGCTATGATTCACCTTGATCAATAGAAATTTGCCTATAAGGTGATGGTTCATTCTGTACTATCCCTTTGTCTGTGTTGGTATCCTGTGTAGTAGTTAAAGCATTCGATGACTGTGTCAATGAACTAGACGATGGCATTATACAAACCTGTGCATTGTTATCATTTGGTGTCACAGGAGATAGTGCAGCAGTTGGTTGATCCACATAATGCTGTACCATTTGCTGCTTGTCGATTTCTGTTAACTCATTTAAGGGTTGTTTCAATGAAACAGTAGCTGATATCAGGCAAGTCTGGGCAGTAATAACTTTTGGTAAAATTTCTGCAGCTGTAGCAGCAGGGAAAGTGCTTTGTTGGTGCTGCACATTACACTTGAAATGATTTTCATCACTTTCATCTGATTGATCAGCCTGTGCAAAGGAGTCGATCAATACCATCTGGAGTTGTCTTATTCATGGGCTGAACTGGAGAAGCAATATGCGAGGCCTATAAATTATCATCCACTACAACAGGTTTCGATAGTATATAGATGTTGATCTGCAGCATTCCTATCCATCACAGAAGTTTGAGCATTTTTTACATCACCATTTTGTATCGTAACATCTTTTACAATGCCCTGATTTAGTGGAGAATGAAAATGACCAGAATTGGTTATCACCACTGCATTCTGCAGTTCATTCCCTGCTTCAGCCAAAAGGTCATTTTGTTGCGCAATTTTTATTAATTCATCTCCTGAATCACAACCTTTCTCTTCTAACTCCTTAGCTTGTTGATCAGCTCGTTTACTGACTTGTGATGTCACTGAAGGCTTATTTGACATTTTCTTTTCAGTTAACACATTTGATGTCAGCTGCAATGTAACAGTAGACTTCTCTGTACACTGCTGGATAGGAACTGCTTTCTGGCTTGGGAGTGAGACTGCAGCTGTATAATTTAAAACAGACTCAATCCGTTGGGCAGTATCAACATTCTCATAAGAATAGGAAATACAGTAACCATAATAGAATGGATACACATTTTTTAAATGTGATACATATGCAGCATTTAACTGAACCTCTAGTTTGGATGCTGTATGATTGTACTAACTGGATTGCCTCCAATTGGTTTTCTTCCAGTTCAGATGACTACAAAATCTCCACTTATCAGAACTTGCATAGAGAATGAGAATTCTGATGCTCAACTTTTTCTATCGACTGGGAATTAATTGAGTTTAGCTCATTTATTGACATTTGAGTTTTCAGTTTTGTTACCTTTTATGACTGTGTTCTTGATGTTTTCTTTGTCAAAGTTATTATTATAGAGCTTATATAATTTTCTTTTTGTCCAGGACGCCATAATGTCTAAAATTCTATCTGCGTCTCAGCCTGAAGATGGGTCCGATGAGCCTCCTGAAGTTGATTTCTCACAAATATATTTGGAGGAAGTCGGTGTTAAGAAGACGCGCATTTATGGTCTTGGTTCTCAAGCTCCTTTCTATGGGCATGTTGGTGCTTCCTCCAGCTCGATATCTCCACCTCAAGATCTAGACTTCAATACTCGGGTGAGTGAATGTGTAGGACATCGTTTGTAAGAAATTAAGGAAGAGATGAAGCATGAGATGAGATCTGAGATCAGAGAAGAGATTAGACAAGAAATGAGAGAAGAAATGCGTGAAGAAATGAGACACAAAATGCAGCAAGAGGTGCGCGAGCAAGTTGATCAACTACTCTAAAACCGTCTATCGGTCCTCATAGGTGGCTTACCTTCACCGCCTTCTCGTAGACAAGACTCGTCTCCAAATGACACGAGTCGTATTTAGATTTATGTTAGCTTCTTTTGTGTTAGACACGTCTTGGATTCTGCAACTCGTCGCCAAATGACACGAGTCACATTTAGATTTATGTTAGCTTCTTTTATGTTAGACACATCTTGGATTCTGCTTTCAACTACATGATAGATATTATTATTTATTATGTTTTAGTATGTTTTTTATTTTGTTTTCGTTTTATGGGATCTTTTAAAGCTTTAAATGAATATTAATACAATTATTATAACCATATTTGTTAATGAATTTGAAATTTGTTTGTAAATTGCCTACAATTTACTAAATAGAACTTTTCCATAGACAAAATTACCAACCGATTGCCAATGTATTTTTAAAAATATACTATCGGATTTACCAACCAAATTGGTATCCATAAGTATAGTTGCTAACATAATACTAATGGAAATTTTCTTGTTACTATATTTACCAACCAATTACAAACACAATTTAAATAATTAAGAACCAATTTTACTAACTCAATTTCTATATGTTAGTAAATTTACTAACGAACTTCCAAGTGAATTTCTGTTAGTAAATTTACCAACGAAAATCTTGGACTCAAGATTCAAAATTTGCCAACATATTTATTTGATGTTTACTAACTAATCTTTAGTTGGTATGTTTACCAACCAATTCAATATGGTTGGAAAAATTTACCATCAAGCCTTTTAGCAACAGACCAATTTCCGTTGGTAATCGGTTAGTAAGTCAAAATACCAACCAATTTGATCAATTTACCAACATTTTTTTTTATTGGTAATTGAGTTTTTTTTTGTAGTGTTAAGTGAAAGACCGTATAAGCGTCTCTTGAACCACAAAAGTATTTTCTGACATTAATTTTCACTCTCTAAAAAAAATCCTCTGCCTTCTCTCTAGGAAGAAGGGTGAAGAGTGATTCCATCACTATTCATCGGGCATAATTCTATGAGTTATTATCACGAAATTAGTCACACAACAATCTTCTTCTTGTGGATATCATCTCTTTTTGATTTTTTTCCAAATCTCTAAACCAATCGCAATAGATCTTGAATTTAGCGATCGAGCGCACTATTGATTCGCATTTTCAGTCTACAATTTGTATCGTTACTCCTTTGTGATGTGAAGTTTATGGATGTTGATAGTTGATTTATTCGGATAGAAATTTTCTATTTAAAGAAATAATAGATCGTCAAATTTCCTGAAGATACTATAGCATCTACATTTCAATGCAGTTTTCAGCACTTTCGTAGTAGTGATATAGAGTCAATATGGAGTATCTTTTCTGAACGCAACCATGTATGCTCCGCCCTCTCCCCAGAATCTAGCTGTGGGAGAAGTTCATAGCATTCTAAGAACTGCTCCAAACGAAAACAAAAAGCAATCGTATGCCTCAACACTTCAAGCTAAGCAGTGTGCTCCATAAAAAATAGAGATATGTCCAATTTTAGTTAACCATGGTGAACCTGTAATTCAATTTACTAAGGAAGAGGTTAACAATTTCATTATGAAGAAGGTTTGCATCAGGCAGTTGTTATTAAATTTTCATATGGCAGACCCGATATATCGGAAGTGCGAAGAATATTTTCGTCGCAATTTGATGTTCAAGGTCATTGTAACATTGGTCATTTAGAGTTTCGTCATCTGCTAGTCAGGTTTGATTTATTCAATGATTATGTTCATTTCCTTTCAAAGTCGACTGGATATCTTAATTCCGAAGGCGACGAATATTTCTTTAGAACATTCCCTTGGTCTTTAGAATTCAATCCGAAGGAGGAGACGTCAATGGCAGTCGTGTGGATTTATCTTCCAGGTCTGCCACCAAATTGTTTTGCTAAGAGGTCGTTATTGTTTATATCCTCAGCGGTGGGAAAACCTCTGGCTGTGGATAAGGCAACACAATATAGATCGAAACATAGCGCGGCAAGAGTTAAGGTCATAGTTGATCTTTTTGATAATCATCCTAAAAAGGTCAAGCTGCGGAGTTTTGATAGCATATCAGGTAAATCTGTTGTGATTCATCAACAAATAGTATTCGATAACCTGCCTAAGTATTGTGCTTATTGCAAGCATCAAGGTCACGATGACAACTCGTGTAGAATAAAAAAAGAAAAATCTGGAGCAGAGGTGGTGGCATAGGTACATTTGGACTGTGATCTGTTTGGTCAAGACGTCGTTGATTTAGAAAAATTACAAGGGGATGCAAGGGACTATTTAAATTCAAAAAGATCTGGGAAAGGAGCCAAGGATTCACAAGAAAAAGATGATAATTCAGAAGTTGAATTAACAAAAGTCTCACAGCAGACTGTACAAAGTGCTCAACGAGTGCCTTTGGATAATGCAGTCGTGCAAGATGTTGTTGCTCCAACTGATTATGTTACACAATCCTGGTATGGTAAAGGATGCTACAAAAATCACTGTTGATTTGAATCCTACAAAAAATTCTGTGAATGATTGGGGTGATACTGATCAAAATGAAAAGGCTAGGAATCCTGTGGTAACTGCTGTATCTGATGCACCTCATGCAGCAGATCTAGTTGAGTCTATGCATGAGGTATTGAAGTTGGATAAATGACCTTCGAAGCCTTCTATAGATGTACCTGCTACTGCTATCTATGCATGATCATATGAGCTTACTGCTGGGGCAATGCGCTCTACTGCAGATAGTATTTCTTTTAGTGCACCAGCTGGGCAGGTGGTTGTTTTTGAGGGTGAGGCATTAAATCTGAATTTAACAACAGTTGTGGTTCCCTCTGAGCATACCAAAACTAATGATATTTACAAAGGACAGAATCAACGTTGCGATGTGACGCAAATAGGAAGTGAGGCAAGAGAGCACTGGGTTGATGCAACTCAATCAAACGTTACACCTGCAGACACTATCCCAAGGCCAAAGGGCAATACTGCAGACAGTGCTTTGTCTAGTTCAAAGGCTGGTCAACTGCTTGTATTTGAGGGCGAGGCAGTAAAGCTGAAATTAACATCAGTTTTGATTACTTCTGACCATACCAACACAAAAGAAAGACAGAATCAACATTGCAATGTGCCGCAAATAGGAAGTGAGACCAGAGAGCACTTTGTTGATGCTGCTCAATCAAATGTTACATCCGCAGACACTTACAATGCCAAAGGGTGATTCTGCCCAGTTTTGTAAAATGCAATATACTGGTCTATTGAATGTGCATTCTATTCTTGTACCTAAAAAGATGGTATCAAATTTGCAACATGCTTTTCCATCTAATGTACCAGAAGTTGACAATAGAAAAAGACATGAAGATAAGCAGATTGAGCAACAGTAGATGAAAGTAAAAAATTTACTGGATTCTTCAAAAAATTCTGGACATCTACATTGTAATGAATTGAATAAAGCAGCACCTATGGATACTTTTGAGTATACCAGAAAAGAGGAAACAAGACAGAATCTTAGCTGCAATGTGCAGCAGCTGGCAGCAGGGGAAGAAAATGTATCAGCTACTGTACATCACATTCTCAAGACAAATATGCAAATAACAGCAAGTATTACAGATAATGAGGATGCGCAGAAAACATTTTAACTGGATACCTCTAACCAGCCTGATATTCAACAAGGCAATATGATCTCTTTGGTAAATACATCAACAGCAGTTTCTAATGATTTACATCCTCCTGCTGATACACAACAATCCAGTGAAGATGCTTAATAATCTGTAAATAGCTGGTCAGCTTTGTCCACCAGAAAAGCAACTTCAAAAGCCAAAATCAATTCCCACAGCGCAGATACAAGTCCAGCTTTACCAATAACATTTACTGCACTTACAAATGTCAATAGTGACAATGCAATACCGACTGGACAGAATGTGTAGAAGGCCAAAGATCAGTTTTCTCCAATCATACTTTCTCCCAATAAACCATCAACCTCCACTGGAAATATTCATCTTAGCACGAGAGACATGGTCATTATATCAAAACAGTGGAAAGACCAACGAGAATTTGACGATGACGAGGGCTGGAAAGAAGGGATGGCTGGTTATTCATCTTCAGAAGACGACCAAGATTTTGACGACGACAGTGTAGGAGAGGACTTTGATGAGCAATTCAAGCCACAATTACAAAGGCAATCAGCGACAATCAATGGTCCTGCAAATATGAAACATGCACCAAACACAAACATCAACTTGAACCATAATGCTCCAGTATTTTTTCCACGAAATTCTACAAAGTCAGGTGAAACATATCCTGCTGTTCACAACGCAACATCAATGCCAACATCTGCCAAGAATCAGATTGTACCAATAAAATCAATCACAACTATAAAGGAGACGAAAATGGTGGATACAATGATGCAACCTTTCCATAAACTTCTGGATGTCGTGGCAGAAAGACATATATATGAAGAAGGGGAGGAAGAGGATACATTAAAGCAATGACGGGCAGATGCGTCAAGAAAAGGTGATATGTCGCCGATGCATAGTAATACAAGTAAGAAGTCTCGTGAAAGGTATAGAAGTTGGGACGACAAGATATTTTAAGACTTAAACATAAGGAGACCTCCAATGAGAAATGCAAAGCAAAAGCAGGTCACTCAAGAAATTATTACAAAGGCCAATCGATCGAGGAACAAAGCATGAATTTTGAAGTCATATTCAGAAAAATTGTGGATGAAGACATTAATCTACAAATCCAAATGTTAACAAAATTTGAGAAAAGAGAGCACCAAGATGTTTTCTTTAACTTTTTATTTTTCCATCTCATTTGAATTTTTCAATGTAATATCATCACTGACCATGTTATTAGCTCCGGTAATATTCTTTCTACTTCTTTCTTTTTAAATGCTTGTTAGATCATATGCATTTTTTGGCCTCGAGAGGATTAATAAGGTAAGGTTTACGCCCGTTATTGTTATATGGGTAACAATACCGGTGCTATTCCCCCCTTATTTTATTTTTCCTATTTGTTGTAATTTTCTTTTTAACTTTATTAATGAAATCTCGCCCTAGGTGATTGCCTAGTGGACTGCAAAAGAAAAAACCACAAAAGTGGTACTGCAGATGTAGTGGATTGACCGCAGGGGAAAAAATGCCTCGGTCAGAAAGTACAAAAAGGTTCCCTTCGCCATTTTGAGTGGGTTTTCACCATATTTCATTTAGGAGAAGGCTTTGGAGAGCTAATTGAAGAGGAAACCAAAGGATAAAATCTTGGAGGTAGGATTTTTGACTTCATATCTCGTTTATATATGATTAAATACCTAATTAGTGGTGAAAGTTTTTGAAAAATCAGTGTGAAAATAGGTAATTAGGGCTTGAGATTAAGATACCTTTGAGTGGGGATTTGAGGGGCCATTTGAGGTTTGAATTTAGTGGTCTTGATATGTATAGACTCGTGGGAGGACGAGTATTCTATTGATATTAATTTTGTTGAAATCTCAAATGTGGGCCCGAGGGGCGGGTTTGAGTAATTTCGGGATTTTTTTTAAATTGGATATTTTCGAGTGGGCTTTATTCCCTTATTATATTTTGATTGTTATGAGCTGATTGTGGCTAAATTTGGAGCTTTTGGAGGTTGATTCACGAGGTCAAAGTCATTTAGGCTAGAGTTGGATGGGATCAAGGTGAGTAATGATTGTAAATGTTGTCTTGAGGGTATGAAACCCCCGATTTGCACATAATTGTGCTATAATAAGGTAACGCACATGCTAGATGACAGGCGTGGGGTCATGCATTATTGGGGATTGTGTCTTAGTCAATGCCGACTAACTTTTTTATCGTGTATTTGATTGAAAACTATCTGCTATCATCATGTTTTTGGATGAATGCCATGATTGGGCCTCATTCAAACTATTTGAACCCTTATGGTATTTTTATTGTTATTTCCTCACTATTTTGATTATATGAGCTATTCTTAGTGATACTTGATGGGCCTGTGAGATTCTGACTAGTATGGTCGAGGGCCTATATTGTGAGGATACTATTGGGTTGGGATGCATGCCACAATGGTGATATATTGATTATGATGATGAGGCCGAAGGCTTGATATTGTACGCCACAAGGTAGCGTGTGATTGATATAAGGCAGAGAGCCTGTTTATGATGATACGAGATGGCTTGATATTGCGCTTGGGCCGTAAGGGCCTACTTCGAGAGTCTCCACACCCGCAGTTAGTGTGCGTACCCTTTGTAATATGAGATAAAGCCCCATGGGCTGGTGTTGTTCCACGTTATTGCTCGAGGGGCTATTTTTGTTGGTATTTGTTCATGTGGGGCATATTTTCTATGCTTATTTGTTGTAGTTGTTTTGCATTTAATTTCTTAACTGTTAAAAAGGTATTTTAAAGAAGTTTAATTGAGCTGAAATGTTTTAAGGGATCTCACATCTTCATTGCTTTATTAATGGTTTTATACTGCTTTTATATAACATATTGATGTGCATGTACGTGATTTCTTATCGCTTAGTCTTTATTTATTTTTATTACTCACTAAGTTGTAGTACTCACTTTACTCCCTGCACATTGTGTGCAGATTCAGATATTTCTAAACCCGGTAGCAGGTATTGGTTACTTAGAGGCAGAGTCATCGGAGTTTAGGAAGGTAGTTGCCCCACATTTGCAGCACTTCTTTTCTCCCTCTTGATTTCTTTTGACTATATTTAGTCTATTTTCAGAATTTCCATTGCTCGTGACTTGTGACACCTCGATGTCGGCCTATATCTATTATGCGAATATATTATTCACCTTATTTTGGGGATTATTATTACATTGGAATCTTAAATTGTGTTTCTTTAACTTCTTAAAATGAATTGGGAGTGTGTCGGCCGGCCTTGCCTTCACGAGAGGCTCCATCACGACCGAATAGGTTTTGAATCATGACAAGTTGGTGACAGAGCCTAGGTTACATAGGTCTCATGAGTCATGAGCAGGTATAGTAGAGTCTCGCGGATCGGCATGGAGACGTTTGTACTTATCCTCAAGAGGCTACACAACCTTTAAGAAAAACATCACATTCTCGAATTCTTATCATGCGTCCTTGATTCAGCTTGAGATGTAACCCTTTGAATTCCTTCCACACGTTCGTATGCGTGCATTAGCGCTTAGTATCTGGTGAGCATCGATGGCTTGTGATTTCTCTAATCGAGGTGCAAGATGTGATCTATATGTGTTGATGTCGGGCTATTTTGGAAGATTTGAGGCTGGATTTGGCCTGTATCTTAAGCCTTGAGTTGTTGATTGCGTGAGCGCATGCTTCTGGATCTACATGTTCTGCTATGTCCCTATTAAGGGGAATAAAAACTGGATAGCTACGTGATAACAATGTTATGACTGCGTGCTATATTAATATGATTTGGAAACAACGAGAATGGCATGTTTAAAGGATGGAAGAACTATTAGGTACATGATATTCATCTTGATTTGAGGTATAGCAACGAGTTATGGGTGTGAGCACGTGATTTTTTCCCTATATGAATTACTCTAATAAATTAAAATCCAAAAAAAATTCTTTTCATTATTTGTAGTTTTGTGGATTTTTGTGGCATTTTTCGTTGATTGTTTGCATTTATTTGCGCGTGTTTATTTTAGTTTAATTAACAGAGAATACAAAAACTTTGTCGCATGAGTATTTAGGAGTTAGTTGTGCATTTTAATAATTTATTAATAATTATGTTATTCAATAAAGTAAAAATCAGAAAAAATGACTTACTTTGCATTTTTAACTTTTTAATTTTTAATTTTGTAGTTTCTTTTAATTTGGGAATAAATAAGTTATTTTAAATACTTTGACGAATAATTAGTTTAATTAGTCTAGTTTAAAAATTGATTTCAGATTTAATAAATTAAAAATTAAAAATAAAAGAAAAAGAAGAAATGAAAAGAATTTTAATAGGAAAGGATGAAGACCCTGAACTTGGGTCAGCCCAAACCAAAACCTCAAATACCCGTCCAAACCACTCCCTTACCTGGCCCAATTTCCCCAAGACCTGGTCCAAGCCACCCCCTCACAAAACGACTATGTTTCCACTCTATGTAAATCCTAGCCGTAAAGGATTAGATGATCTAACAGATCAGAAGCCAGGATAATTTAATATAATAGTATCCTAATGACCTACCCTCCTCCCCTCATCGTCTCCAAACCCTCCCCTGTAACGCCACTATCCTTCGCCGCCAGAATTTGCTCGACAGCGGCGGCATGTCTCTGATGACTACCATAATCTCACCAGAGCTTCACCTCCTCCCCGTTATACTCATACCACCACCCATAACCTCGACTCCTACCAGAGCTCGTCGAAATCTCCAAACCCTAGGGCGCTACCCTTTAATCCTCTGCCGCAGCCGGCGGTGCCACCCTTTTTTCCAACCAAATTAACACCAACTCGTCTCCTCTACTCTCATATTCCAAATCCTCACTCAGATTGTCTCGAAAGTCGCTGGAACTTGTCGAATATTAAATCAAAAGGGAGCCCTAATTTTTTAAAATCATGGGTATGGGTCTTGATAGAAGGATTGGTTATATTGTGATGTTATTCGTTTCTTCTTGTTAAGAACACATGATTAAAGTCATAATTAACCTGAAATCAGAATAAGAAGGATCGTGAACTTTTTTGCTTGTGTCCAAATTTCATTAAGTTCTCCTTTTCTCTTTTGGTTTATTTTGTTTTCTTTCATCTCTTCTTCTGGTTTTTCTTTGTTTTTTAGCCCTCCAACTATGTCATTGCATGTTAATTCTAGGACTGCATTTTTACTTGTTCTCGATTTACTAGTTAGAAATGTTGAGTGTAATCGATTAGGTTCGAGTCTAGTTAATACATCAATAAAGAAGAAATATGGATTATTTTATTATGTTATGATGGGACTTAGAATAAAAGGGGACTTGCGACTGCTCAGTATGGAATCCGATTTGGGCCTTTTTGAGTCATTCATGACCCAATTCAAAGATGAACCGGCTTTCTAGCCCAAGATCGGTCTGTTGGTTCAGGGATAGTAATTTTTAAGGTTTCAAGTCTGTGACCAAGAAAGCCGTGGTCGACTTCGTACCTTCAAATATCATTTGCCGGTTTGGGATCTCGAAGGTAATCATCACGGACAATGGTGCAAATCTTAATAGTTATTTGATGAAAAAGGTATATAAGCAGTTTAAGATTACACATCACAATTCCACTCCATACCACCATAAGGTGAATGTAGCGGTTGAGGCAGCTAACAAGAACATAAAGAAGATACTTCGGAAAAAGATAGAGGGTTCCAGGCAATGGCATGAGAAACTGCCCTTCGCATTGTTGGGTTATCCCACTATTGTTTGCACTTAAGTAGGGGCAACTCCATATTTATTGATGTATGGTACGGAAGCACTGATAACGGCAAATATTGAAATCACATCCCTTCGGATTATCGCTGAGGCAAAAATTGATGATGACAAGTGGGTCAAAACCCACCTGGAGCAATTGAGTTTGATTGACGTGAAAAGATTAGCAACAGTGTGACATGGATAGTTATATCAATAGAGAATGGCTAGAGCATATAACAAGAAGGTGCGCCCGAGGAGGTTTAAAGTGGGTCGGTTGGTGTTGAAACGTATCCTCCCTTATCAGGCGGAGGCAAAGGGCAAATTCACCCCAAATTTGCAGGGGTCGTTCATCGTGTCGAGAGTGTTGTCCAATGAGGCTTTGTATTTAACAGGCATAGAAGGCAAGTATGTATAAATGGCAATAAATTCTGATGCGGTTAAGAGATACTATGTATGGTTTTCTTTGCTTAAATTGTATTTGTTTGTGCTTGGAATGTTTTGGAGATTCAAATAATGAAGGCATTTTTTACTGCTATCTAAACACTTTATCCTTTGTTACCCCTTTTGAGCATTATTCATTTTCTTTCATGCCCCTATTTCGGAATCAGTAGCAAATCAGAAGCGCAAGCGTGACAAATGAGTAAAGGAAAGAGAAAAGGAAAGAATTAGAATAAGAGAAGAAGGAAAAAAGACAACAAAGAAAAGAGAGTAAAACCAAGAAAAGAAGAAAAAACAACAAAACAGCACAACAACAAAAAGAAAGGGAAGGAAGAAAAGAAAAGAAGAAAAGAGAAAGAACAAGAGAAAAAAATATCATAACAACAAAGCTATTTCTATATGATCTACGTTCGACCTGATTCCTTTATAAGGATACGTAGGCACCATAACAGTTCGGTCCTATCAAAATAAAAATACAAAAGTCCCTTAGCAAAAAATTGGGGCAGAAGTTGCGGGAATTGTAAGAAATCTGATTCCGGAAGTTGTAAGTTTGAGCCCATGGTAACTATTTTGAGCCTTGAATACCTTTTCTTTCTACCCATCCAAAGCCCACATTACGGTCCAAAGAAACACCGTTTGATCAGTCGTTGAAAGATGCCAAGTCAAGAAAATAGAGATGATTCTTGTCGGGGCAACGCGTCGGTACAAGCAGAAAAATAATGAAAATGAGAGAGTCTTATTGGTGAAAACCCTCACGGGCACCGTAAGGCGATGTGAGTTGAGAGAAAATCGAATTGAAAGAGTCTTACTGGTGAAAACCCTCACGGGCATCGTAAGGTGACGGAAGTTGAGAGAAAATCAAAATGAGAGAGTCTTATTGGTAAAAACCCTCACGGGCACCTTAAGGAGAGAGTAAGTTGAGAGATGATCAAACGAAAGAGGCCTGTTGGTGAAAACCTTGTCAGAATACTACAGGATGAGCAAGGTCAATGTTTTGTTGAAGAAATCCGGTTATGAAAATATGGGGCAACAAAGCATGGCTACAGAATGTCGATCGGTTTGATAGACATGACCGACTAAACCGAAGTGTCATGATCATTGGTACCACTTGTTCCGCACATATAAGTCTTTTTTCTTCTTCTTTTTAGCGGTCATCCGATTTTGGATTCTTCTTATCCTAAAACAACTCAGAGTCATTGCATTTCATTTTCTTTCAGTTTTCCATTTCTCTAAGATGTTTTCTACGCCAATCTGGCTTGAGCAAGCAAGAAAGAATTTCAAAGCCTACTAGCATCATCCAAATTGCAAAGCATAGTATGGCCAGAACATACCAAATACAGCATGAGGTAAAGTGGGATATAAAAATTTACCGAAAGTTTCGTCAAGGGAATGATTCTGTAATTTGAGGAGAGATGCAAAGATTTCGGTAGAAGGGTCAGGAATGTAATACAATGGTTTGGGTACAAATCACTCAGTTCATCCAAGGCCATAAGGTTCAAAGGTCTGCCAGAAAAGCGGTTCATAGTCAATTCGGGAAAGGTGGCCACAACAAAGCATGACAACTAGAGGCCATTTTCTGCAAGAATGACACAAGCTAACGACCACATTTTAAACTGATAAGAGTTTTCTTTTGATTGAAATAGAGAAAGAAAATTCCGGATGTCTCAGAGAAATCCTCTGCGGGGGAATAGCAAGTACCAAGCAGGTATGACTTTAAGATTCAGGATCCTCCTGGAAAATTTGACTTAGTTAAAGTTCAAAATAATCGAGAATATAAAAAAGAGCATAAGTTGACTTGAAGTTTTGCATGTTTGAAATAGAATTTCGCTAGGAGTTGTCAGGACCCTTCTGGAAAATAGGACTTAGTTTAAAATTTAAAACAATCACGGGTAGCATAATCTAGCATAAACGTTCCTCAAGTCGGTTTCAATTTTGTTCTAAAGAAAGGATTCATGTAGGAGTTGTTAGGACCCTCTTGGAAAATGGGACCTAGTTAAAATTCAAAATAATTATGAATTGCAAAAGAGCATAAGTCTGTCTCAAAGTTTGCATGTTTCAAGATAAGATTCACTCAGGAGTTTTCAGGACCCTCCTAAATAATGACACTTAGTTTTAAGATCTCCATTAGATAACAATATTTAGCGTAAGTTTTGCAATAGGGTAGTATAGTTCAACCGTAAAGAATTGTCCTTCTTAGGATGAAATTTGACTTGGGATTCCTAGGACCCTCCTGGATAATTAAAGCGTTGCTTTAATTGGCGGTCCCCAACAGATATATCTTAGACTTAAAATTGTCTTTTGATTAAGAGTTGTTAGGACCCTCCTAATTAATGGGACTCATCTTTAAGATTTCCATTAGAAATCATGATTTAGGTAAGTTATGTCGTAGGAAAGCATGATAAGACTTGATTTTGATTTTTCTGGACCCTCCTGGATATGGGACGTAGTTTCATGGACTGTTTAGATAACAAGAGAAAGTGGAATAGATATAACTTAGGTTTAAACTATCTTTTAGTTAGGAGTTTTCAGGACTCTCCTGGATAATGGGATGTTGTTTTAAGTACGGATTAGATAACGGGATGTTTTACCCTTAGAAGATATAACTTAGGGTTGAAATTATCGGTAGTTAAGAGTTTTCAGGACCCTCCTGGATAATGGGACGTATCTTGTAATATTTTTTAGATAACAAGATATAGTGGGAGCCACATTTTAGAAGATATAACTTAGTGTTAAAATTGTTGTCAGGACCCTCCTGGATAATGTGCAATAGTTTAAAAACCCTCTTAGATAACCAGATTTAGTGGATGTCATACGATAATAGCAATAGTTTTAAAACCCTCTTAGATAACCAGACTTAGTGGAAGTCATACCTTTAGAAAACATAATTCAGCTTTTAAAGCTGTCATATAACTAAGGGTTGTTAGGACACTCCTAGATAATTGGGTCTAGCTTTCAAATTCTTAGAATATTTGGCAACATGATCCAGTTTAGCACTCACATATGTACCGAACAACCAAACTGCGGCAGAAAACTTTCTTTGTTTCGTCTATTTTTGTTGAAATAAGGTACCCACCTTGTCAAAAAGGGAACAGAATTCAAGTTTTGGCAATCAGGAGCCCACCTAGTGAACAAGGGAGCAATTCAACATTTGGGAATAAGAAGCCCACCTGGAGATCAAGGGAATACAATTCAAAGTATTGGTAATCAGGCGTCCACCTAAAGAACAAGGGAATATGGTTCAATGTTTCGAAAATTAGGTGCAAAGCTGGAGAACAACGGAATGCGATTCAACTATTGGTAATCAAGAGCCCACCTGGAAAACAAGGGAAGACAATTCAAAGCGTTGATAATTAGGCGCCCACCTGGAGAACAAGGGAATACGATTCAAGTTTTGGTAATAAGGAGCCCACCTGGAGAACAAAGGAATACAACTCAAAGCTTTGGTAATCAGGTGCCCTCCTGGAGAACAAACGAATATAATTCAAGTTTGGTAATCAAGAGACCACCTGAAGAATAATGGAATACAATTCAAAGCTTCGGTAATTTGACGCCAACCTAGAGAACAAGGGAATAGATTCAAGTTTTGGTAATCAGGAGACTACCTGGATAACAAGGGAATACAATTGAAAGTTTTGGTAATCAGGAGCCCACCTGGAGAACAAGGAAATACAATACAAGTTTTGGTAATCAGGAGCCCACCCGGAGAAGAAGGGTAAAATTCAAGTTTTGGTAATCAGAAACTCACTTAAAGAACAGGGAATACAGTTTAAGTTTTGGTATTCATGAGTTCACCTGGAGAACAAGGGGACCCAATTCAAGTTTTCGTAATCAGGATCCCACCTGAAGAACAAGGGAATATAATTCAAGCGTTGGTAATCAGTAGCCCACCTGGAAACAAGAGAATACAATTCAAGTTTTGGCAATATGGAGCCTACCTGAAGAACAAGGGAATACAGTTCAAGTTTTGGCAATCAGGAGACCACCTGAAGAATAATGGAATACAATTCAAAGCTTCGGTATTTAGACGCCCACCTAGAGAACAAGGGAATAGATTCAAGTTTAGGTAATCAGGAGCTTACCTGGAGAACAAGGGAATACAATTGAAAGTTTTGGTAATCAGGAGCCCACCTGGAGAACAAGGGAATACAATACAAGTTTTGGTAATCAGGAGCCCACAAGGGAATACAATTCATGTTTTGGTAATCAGTAACCCACCTGGAGAAGAGGGGTGAAATTCAAGTTTTGGTAATCAGGAACTCACTTAAAGAACAAGGGAATACAGTTTAAGTTTTGGTATTCATGAGTTCACCTGGAGAACAAGGGGTCCCAATTCAAGTTTCCGTAATCAGGATCCCACCTGAAGTACAAGAGAATATAATTCAAGCGTTGGTAATCAGGAGCCCACCTGGAAACAAGAGAATACAGTTCAAGTTTTGGCAATATGGAGCCTACCTGAAGAACAAGGGAATACAGTTCAAGTTTTGGCAATCCGGAGCCCACCTGGAGAACAAGCGAATAAAGTACTAGTTTTGGTAACTAGGAGACCACCTAGAGAAAAAGAGTATACAATTCATGTTTCAGTAATCAGGAGCCTACTTGGAGAACAAGGAAATACAATTCAAAGTTTTGGAAATCAGGAGCCCACCTAGAGAATAGGGGAGCACAATTCGAGTTCAGCAATCAGGCATCCACCTGGAGAAAAGGAAACACATCGGATTATAATTCAAGTCAGGGAAAAGGAATTTCATAGGAAGAATACAAGTCAAAGAGGCAACAATGATCAAAACGAGTTAGAATACATAGATAGGTTCTCTTGTAATTCGTAGATCGTAGTATAGTCTAGCTTCTTTTTATTTTGACATTGTGTAATAAGGGGATCCAGTAAGCAGCAGCAACATCAGTAGTAAATTCACAACTTCATGGTAGTCCCAGCTACAAATCATTCCTGAACTACACGAATCTGATTCCATTTTAGCCAAGGATATGTAGGAAACCTCCAAAGCAGGGTACGGTCAAATTTTTCAAAAATGCTTCCCAGAAAGTATTCAAATGGGCAAAAATCGCTCGTAACATCTCACTTATCTTTGCACGAAAATTATTCATGTTTCCGAGCAAAGAGGGGCAGCTGTGAGCACGTAATTTTTTCCCTATATGAAATACTCTCATAAATTCAAAACAAAAAAATCTTTTCATTATTTTCAATTATGTGGATTTTCGTGGAAATTTTCGTTAATTTTTTGCATTTGTTTGTACATATTTATTTTAGTCTAATTAATTGAAAATACAAGAGAAATGTGTCGCATGATCATTTAGGAGTTAGTTGTGCATTTTAAGAATTAATTAATAATTAAGTTATTTTGTAAAGTAAAAATCAGAAAAAATGACTCACTTTGCGTTTTTAACTTTTTAATTTTGAATTTTGTAGCTTCTTTTTATTTGGGAGTTAATTAGTTATTATAAATACTTTGATGAGTAATTAGTTTAATTAATCTAGTTTAAAAATTGTTTTAGGATTTAATAAATTAAAAAGAAAAAAAAAGAAGAAAAGAAAAGAATTTTAATATAAAAGGCTGAAGACCCTGAATTTGGGCCAGCACAAACCAAAACCTCAAATACCCGTCCAAACCACGCCCTTACCCAGCCCAATTTTCCCAAGACCCGGTCCAAGTCCCCCCCTCCCCCCTGCACACACACAAAACGATCATGATTCCACTTGAGACAAATCCTAGCCGTCTAGGATGCCTTCTAGGATTAGATGATCCAATGGCTCAGAAGCTAGGATTATTTAATATAATATTGTTGTAATGACCTACCCCCCTCTTTGTCTCCCAATGCTCCCTTGTAACGCCACCGTCCACTGCCGAAAATCGCTTCACGACGGCAGCAGGTCTCCGATGACCACCAAATAGCATAAGAGCTTCACCTCCTCCCCCTTATACTCATACCACCACATATACCCCACGAATCCCACCGGAGCTCGTCAAAATCTCCAAACCTTAGGGAGCCGCCTTTAATCCTCCGCCGTAGCTGGCAGTGCCACTCCTTTTGTACCAATTTAACACCAACTCATTGATAAGATACATAGGGCTAAAGAGAGATCCAAAAAAGGATCTTTTGTGTATAATCCTGCATCATCTCGAATGTTATCAGTTATGGTACGTATCTCCTCCTCTCCCATATTCCAAATTCTCACTCATATTATCTCAAAAGATGCAGGAACTTGTCGAGTATTAAATCAAACGGAGCCCTAATGTTTGAATATCCTAGACGCGGGTCGTGATAGAAGGAGTGGTTATATTGTGATGTTATTTGTGTGTTCTTGTTACGAACACACGATTAACATCATAATTATCTAGACATCAGAATAAGAAGAAACCAGAACTTGTTTGCTTGTTTCCAAATTTCAGTAAGTACTCCTTTTCTCTTTTGGTTTATTTTATTTACTTTCATCTCTTCTTCTGGTTTCTCTTTGTTCTTTTTTAGCCCTCCAACTATGTCGTTACATGTTAATTCTAGGACTGAATTATTACTTGTTCTGGATTTACTAGCTAGAAATGTTAATTTTAATCGATTAGGTTCGAGTCCAGTTAATAAATCAACAAAGAAAAAAGTTGGGTTATTTTATTAAGTTTTTATGGGGTTTAGAATAAAAGGAGGTTTGTGAATGCTCAGTATAAAATCAGATTTGGACATTTTTGAGTCATTCATGACCGAATTCAAAGATGACCCAGCTATTCTAGGCCCAAGATCCGTTTGTTGGTTCAGGGATAGTAATTTTAAAGGCTTAAGAGGGTAATATGGGAGTTTTTTGGTAGAGAATCTTTGCATAACATACCTAGAAGCTTCTAGCAGGGGTTTGTAATAAATTTTCAGACTATGACTTGGCCAAAAATTCATAAAATGAAGGATGAAGTAACAAAAAAGGAAATTAAAAAGGGACTAAAAGATAAAATTGAAATCTGAAGTTTTACCCTAATTGCTTGCCTATAAAGGCACACAAAAACTTGCCTTGCGAGAGGGGTTTTTAGATTAGAATTTCAGGAAAAAAACATATAAATTTCTGGTTCTGGATACTGTTTGATCGAATTTTTCCTGCGGTTCCTTCGTTTTTCGATTCCTGAAGTAATTTCTGGTCTATTCTGGTTGAAACAATTTGAGTTTGGGTGTCTTTAGAGATTTTTCTTGGGGTTTTGAGCAAGTTTTAGGCGATTTTGAATCTATTCTGGGCTATATTTGGTCTTTTTGTATTTGTCATTGCTGCTGAATCGCTTATTTGCTACTGCTTGACTGTTGATCTCGCTCTTCTTACTCCTTTCTTTTCATTTTCCCAGTATGTTTCAACACTTGAAAACATGTGAGATGTAAAGGGGCAACCCTATGGTTAATAATGAGCAATTTGGTCCTAGTTCCTTGAGATCTATTTATGTTTGTTGAAATTGATTGTATGACTCTGCTATTTTGCATTTAGTTCTGATTTTGCTATATATGTAAAGGTTTGATTGCACTTGTGGTTTATTGGTTTACTTCTAGCTTAACTAGACCCCTTCTCCAGTATTCATGTATCAGGACGGTTATGGTGGGAATGTAATAAATATTTTTTTAGTTGAAGTAGTTATTTAAATCTATAATCTACCATTGGTATGTATTTAAAGTTTTTCAATGAAGTTTTTTTTCTAGGAGTTCGTAAGATCCAATAGTTAATTGAATAATAGTTTTTGATTGGAAGTGTATCTAGTTTTTTTATTCGGTAAAGCATATTATTGATGTGGAACCCGATATATGCTAATGAGCTATATGAGTTATTTATTTTCTTCGTAACCAGGTATACGGTTATGAGTGTTTAACGCATTTAGTGTCAAAATTTGGGAAAGGTCGCACGATTAATACACAGGGTTTGTGGATAATGACGAATTTATAGGTCCTGATTTTAGTTAATTTGAATCGTGATCTTAGTAATGGTTTTTGATTGCCAGCTGCCAGCTTCCCTTTAAGTTCCCAATTTGGTCTAGCTTGAGGCATCAGTTTTGAGCCTCAATGATTCAATGTATACATGTATTCACGAAGGCTGCTAGGCCTATCGAGTCCAAACGTGGAAAGCGATTGAAATTGGGCCTTAGCAGCCCTTTTATTTATTATTGTATGAGTATGTAATAAATTTGAATTCCTTTTAATAAATAAGAGATTCCACGATCGTTCTTGGTTAATTAGATTCTCTTCACATTTTGAGGTGTGCCCTTCAAATCCATAACAACTTATGGCCTTCTCCTATTAGTTTAAAAAAGCTCTAATTAGGATAAATCGAGGGGCGCCTCACCAAATAAAGTTTCAATTCTGTGGCACGCTTTTAATTAGTTATAACGTAACCTTTGAATCTGAGTCGTGCCATTTAGCAAAGTTTCATGTCCCTCGCAAATATAAAAATGCGTAGTTGCTTTAGGCACATAATTTAATAACATTACCTTCCTAAACTCGGGTGCGCATTTATGTGATCCAAATCAAAATCTCGGTAATTTTAGTTAAAATATGTCGAAGACCGTGGGTGCATATATCTGACGTGTTTTAACAACATTGCAATATTTCTAAAAATAAATAAAAACTGGTAAAGTTAAAATGTTCACATAAGTTTAAAATGTACTAAAATCAGATAATTAAGCCGAATATGACTGTTGAGCGACCGTGCTAGAACCACGAAATCGGGAATGCCTAACACCTTCTCTTGGGTTAATAGAATTCCTTCCCTGGATTTCTAGTTCGCGGACAGTCATATAGAGTCAACCCTTTCCTCAATTCAGGATTCAATCTAGTGACTTAGGACACCTTAAATCTCCCAAGTGGCAACTTTGAATTTTTAAATAAACAAATAATCCCATTTTGATTGTCCTTAGTTGGAAAAACTCCCTTCTACGCCCTTCGTGAGATGTAGGTAAAAAGGAGGTGTGACAATGGGTGTATGAAGAATCTTCTCATGGTTCCTAGCTGGGAGTGAATTAAATTTTGTGTTACTGTATGAGTTCAGAATGTGGAAGATCAATCGACAGCGTAATGCCTATGATAGTAGAAGGTATATATAAATGTTAGTTTGAGGCAAAATAGGTAGGTTATCTCCTACGGAGTGTTCTGGAGCTGTGTGATCCTTATGTTGTCTATTAGAAGATCTCAGTTACAAGTGTATATGTTGAAATTTAAATTTGGGTCGCTTAAGACAGTGGGCTTAATTGTTATGAGACTGAATGCGAGATTTGCAGGAGATTTAGGGTACCAGATGGTCCGTGGTTCACAAGCTTATGAAGGATTAAGTTTAATCTCACTATGGTATTATGGAAATAGTAGAGTATATGCGTTATAAGTTATTATGTGTGTTTTGATCTATGGATTCGAGCCAAGTGAGGGAGTCTGCTATCGACTAGTCGGTTGCACAATTATGTACTATGTTGGTTCCAGTTTGAGGGGAACGGGTGAATCATTTATGGCTTGTGGAGATTGAGACCGAGGATGGCTCGAGTAAAGGAAAATGTTAACAAAGGTTATGTTATGCTTCATAGGTGTATGAGAAACAAGGAGTGTCTTGAGTAGTTATTAGTAAATGATGCTCAATGCATAGGGCACGAAGTAGCTTAGTTGCATTAAGGTGAGGTTATGTTCTGTGGTGTCAGAGTGCTAATGAAGAACAAGTTGTTCGATTTATTTGAATAGATTTGATGACTCTCGAGAATGGTCCTAATGAGTTCAAGATTTCATATTTAAAAAAAATGGAAATATAATTTGGCTAGAATTGTGTCACAATTAGGAATTGTGTCATTCCTAAATCAATTATGGGATTCAATATATATCAGAATCAGGAAGGTGAAGGTAACGATTTTGGATTCGCATGAAGTCCCTTCAGGGTAGGTTTGGAATTTGGTGCTTTTAGGAATATTTGAGAGAGTACTCACCGGCTTATAAGCCTTAGACAATGTAGTTTTATGCTTGGGTCACGTGTGTTGAGTTTGTGTTGAGAAGTTACAGTGTTATAGCGGAAAGGATAGATAGGATAGCTTGGTAGTAGGCTGGATCAGAATGGTCAGGATATGATTAGCTCTTTAGATGCTTATGAGGTAATGAGTTTATACTAGTGTTTCGTGGTAATGCTCTTGGGTATTAGTGGCATGTGTAGCTTGGTTGAGTTAGAATGATTCAATCTAGATGGTCTAGTTTTGTGCAAATGGAATCCGGATAGTTCTTGTTGGTCTCTACAACCATTAAAGATATATAATTTCTACGAGCGTGTTAAGCATGAGATGTATTGTGATTTTCTTCTATGTGGGATTAATGGAGAGTTCTTGGCTAGTTGAGTACGTAGTTGCTTGTAGCTCAGAAGGGATATGACGTTCTCACGTTATCCTAGGATGGTGTTGTATGAGAGGTATATTGTAGAGGATTGTAATTTGCATGTGTAAGGTCACAACTAAGTTCTAAAAGGAAGGTCACAAATTCTCGGACGACTTCAGATGATTTGGGAAATGATATTACTAATTGGTGTGTCTTGAAGAGGGTATATATTTCAGAAAAAGGGCAATGTGATTGAGATTGATGGCACTTCATTAGTATTGTGGCACTCTCATGTTGGATCGACTACTGGTATTTGAGTTTGTTTAGTGGCCCAGAAAAATAATAGAATTATCTCTCATGAATGATTAGGTAGTAGGGGTTTTGTATATTGAGATAGCGGAATTGGGATTAGGTATGGTGATTCGTGTGCTATATGGAGTTGGAGACTGCGAGTTCTCACAAATAGATATGTTGTTGTGCTTTGCGTACATATTGTGTATTGACAATCGGGGTTTGGAGACCAGAGTGGATATTTTGCTGTTTGGTAAGTTACGATTTGTTGTGGTATTGGGTATAGACCGGTTGTCTCCGTGTCATGTTATTCTGGACTACTGTTCTAAGGTGGCGATATTGGCTATGTAGGGAATGCCACGGATTCAGTGGAGAGTTTTGACATATTATGTTCTAATGGGGTGGTTTTTTATATTTCGAAGACCCAGCGAATAGCTAGGAAGGATTTTCTTTCTTATTTTGGCCTTAGTGATGGATGTCAGTTTAGAACTCCTTTCATTGATTCAGTTCCGGTGCTGAGGGAATTTTCGGATGTGTTTCTTGGGGCCAGGCATGTCACCAAACAAGGTTGTTGATTTTAGTATTGATTTGGTGTTGAACATCGTAGTATGGCACTGACAGGGTTAAAGGAGTTGAAGGATCAGCTTCACGAACTCCTTGATAATGGTTCATTGGTATGCCTATATGGATGTATGCCCAGCATCAAGACAGCCTTGTTAACTTTGAGTTTTCATTGGTGAGAGATGTGTTGATTCAATTGTTAATGAGCTATTTGTTAGAATATACGCTTAACGCTAGAGGGGGGGTGAATAGCGCTATAATAAAAAGCAATGTAAATTTGCGGAATTAAAAATTGCAGGAATAACGTACGTGCAGTAATTAAAAAGATAAGGAGAGAACACACCGAATTTTATCCTGGTTCACCACAACGTGTGGTTAGTCCAGTCCCCGAGAGACTCTCTCGAGTTTTACACTAACTTCGTTAAGCTTACGGGTGCCCAACAAACTGTTACACGTGCTCGTAGATATACACTCTACAAGACTTCAACCTGCTCGAGGTACCGCACATCAAGACTTCAAACCAAGGAACTACTTTTCCTTCTTACCACAAGGGATTCGAATATCCCTTCAAGTGTGTACAAACACTTAGCACTCATGACAAGACTCTCCTAATAGAGTAGATATGAGTAAAAACAATACGCTCAAGAACACAACAATTTCGTCAAGAGTTTGGCTCTCAAAAACTTATGAAATGAAGATAAAATGATTGCAAAGAGAGTGTGTAAGCTTTAGCAAGAATGTAATCAGTTGTTGCTCTTAGAAGAGTGAATTTGAGTTGTATTTATAGTGCTCAAAACACCCAAGACCGTTGCTTAATTGCCAATCACAAATTGCTGATTTTGTGCTAGGATAATCGATTATCTGATTCTGCATAATCGATTATCTGCCAACGTTCAAAAATCAATCCCAGATTTTAAGCAGAATAATCGATTATCCAAATCGTATAATCGATTACCTGACAACGTTCAAAAATCAATCCCCGATTTTATGCTTAACATAATCGATTGTCTGATTGTACATATTCGATTATCTTTCAGTATTTGAAAATACCTTGGCAACGGTCTTTAATATAATCGATTACCAGAAAAGCCATAATCGATTATTTTGCTACTTTGAAAAATCTGATGCTCACTGTCTCAACATAATCGATTAGTCTAAGGCACATAATCGATTATCTTGTAGCTTTGAAATCTGGTGAACACTGCCTTATCATAATCGATTATCATAAGGTACATAATCGATTATCTTGTAGCTTTCAAAAATCTGGTGAACACTGCCTTAACATAATCGATTATCATAAGGTACATAATCGATTATCTTGCAGCTTTGTAAAATCTGGTGTACACTGCCTTAACATAATCGATTATCATAAGGTACATAATCGATTATCTTACAGCTTTGTAAAATCTGGTGTACACTGCTTTAACATAATCGATTATCATAAAGTACATAATCGATTTTGTTTGTCCAGATTTGAAAGACATGTATAGAATTCATTTTGGTTAAAATGAAATGTTTGAAAATCATTTTGCTTTAAATTAAAGATGCATGGTTTGATAAAAATGATTTTACGAGAGAAGCAAGTGTTGAATCAATTGTCGGATCAAGATCACAATTATAGAACGACTCATGTATAACTTTGTTGCTTTACTAAATCTTGATCTTTGTTTCTCTTGTGCTTGGACTTCGGCATATGTCAATGTTCCGTTCACGTCGGTTTGTCATTTATCAAAACCTACAAATATGAACACACGTTCAGTTTAGCGACTTGAGAACGTGTTTCAACAATTTCCCCCTCTTTGATAATGGCAAACCAATATCGGGATATGCATATTAATTAATAATGACGATCCAAGACAAGTATATAGATATGCAACAAGTTCCCCCTCAAGTTATGAATTCCCCCTCAATTTATGCCAATATGTATTAGTGTGCATAGAGTGTGCATAGCCCATATCTTCCCCCTTTTGACATTAGCAAAAAAAAATAACTAACGCTTTATTGATTAAACAATATTGCAAATACATAAAAATAAAAGACAGAATATTATGCAAACTAGAAAAACAAAGTGACAAGACATTATTCATTATCATCATTGACTTCCGTCTCAAAATCCGGTACATCTTCCCGAAGGACAATTTGGGCATATGGATAATTGACGTGATCAAAATATCCATGGAGCTCGTGAGTCAATCGATTGACAGTCATATCAATACGATTTAGGGAAGTGGACATGGAGGCAAGTTGCTCGGAAATAGATTGGAGGGATGCATCGGACGGGGCCAGATGATGACGTCTTTGAGGTGGAGGAGGAGGATGCTCACCGATATTGGGAAATGAAGATTCTTGAGTTTCCCAATGTTTTGTCGCCTTTTTGTGAGGACCGACGGAGGTGTCGATACCGGAAGCAACAAGAATGGTCATAACGACAAAAGCATAGGGGAGTGGCTTATCTTCCCCAATTGCATCATATAAGTGAGTCATAACGAACTTGCACCAATTGATGCGAGCCCCGGTTATAATGGCATGCATGAGTTTTGAATCCTCATGAGAGATAGTTGTGTGATTGAATTTCCACGGTTTTAGAACGCGGGTGATGAAATAAAAAATTAGACGATATTCCGGGAGCATGTTTGTAATGGTAGGACGACGTGGTCCGGAGTTGCAATAAATTTACCGATACCAATTTGGGTGAACAGAAGTTGTTCATTAAATAACGCGCCTTCTTCCCTAGTATAGAGAGAAATGTCTTCCCCATTGCGCGGGAGTTTAGTTAGGGCTTGAATATTTGCCTCAGATAGAAGAATTGAAGTTCCATTGACGTTCCAGACAATTTAACCATCTTCGTCCTTCTTGAGATTTGAATAGAAGGCCCGAATTAGAGGAGGGTGAATGTAAGGAGTGTGAAGATATAGGAATTCAAGGAGTTGGCTTTGTATAAGCATATTTGCTGTGGATGGAGGGGCGCTTTGATTAAGGAAACGATCCGTGGAAAATCGAGGAGGAAGGATTTCTCGATTTTCAAATTTTTCCATGAAGCGCGTAAGTTCGGCTTCACTATTGAATCGTAAATAAGAACCATCTTTATAACAATGAACTAGTGGACGAGTGACGGAAGAGGAGGCAACATTTTTGCCGGAGCAAGATCGTTTGGAAGTTTTGCCCGTCATTTTGAATAAATAGTAATAGCCTTTGAAGAGTTTTGAGAGATTTTTGAGAATTTGGGAGCTAAGATTGATGTTTGAGTGAAGACACTGAAGATATAATGCACCTATTATAATGTGAAGAATGAGATAGCATTAAAGTGAAGAAACCTGCAAAAATTTAAGGAGCAAACGGTCAGAAACGATAACTATTTTGAAATACAGACTGAGAATAGTTGATTATGGAACTATGGTAATCGATTATCTGACACAGTGTACCCAGGGATTTTCTGACTCGGGGGATAATCGATTGTGCTTTTGAGATAATCGATTATTTCAGGAAATGTAGTAACGGACATCCGAGACGGAATAGGAAAATCGATTACACTGTTTTAAATAATCGATTATTGTCACACAGTGACTTAACACCTGAAAATAAATGTCAGCATAATCGATTAGGGATATGTGATAATCGATTTTTATATTTAACAGCTAAAATCCTGCAAAGCCAAAACTGTTAGATAATCGATTGTAGTGTTGTATAATCGATTATGTCAGTTTTCCAGCATAATAAACATAAAACGTAAATGGGGAATAATCGATTATTGACTTTAGAGAAATCGATTATTCTGCACCAGTGTCTGATAATTCCCCCTGTCTTTGGGGCGATACCTGCAAAAAAGAATTAGGCGCCTCCGACGCTCAAGTTAGTAATCGTTAAAACATAAAAATGCAATGCATGAATTAGATCAACGTGGATTCAAGAATCCCGAGTTTACTACGAATTCGGAAGAAGGACTCTTTCTCTAAAGGCTTTGTGAAGATGTCGGCCAATTGATTTTTAGTTTCAACAAATTCAATTTCGACATCGCCGTTGAGAACGTGATCTCTTATAAAGTGATGTCTAATTTCTATGTGTTTCGTTCTTGAGTGAAGAATAGGATTCTTCATCAAGCTTATGGTGCTAGTATTTTCACATCGAAGAGGAACATGATCGATACTAAGGCCATAGTCCGAGAGTTATTGTTTCATCCAAAGGATTTGAGCGCAACAACTCCCCGCGGCTACATATTCAACCTCGGTTGTGGACAACGCAATACTAACTTGCTTCTTGCTAAACCAAGAAACTAAGGAGCTACCGAGCAAATGGCAAGTGCCACTAGTGCTCTTGCGGTCCAATTTGCAACCTGCAAAATCGGAATCGGAATAGCCAACAAGTTGGCATGAAGAATCTTTGGGATACCATAGTCCACATTTATTGTTCCAACAAGATACTTCATAATCCATTTTACCGCAGCTAAATGTTTCTCCTTCGGACATGATTGATATCGAGCGCATAAACACACGCTAAACATGATGTCCGGTCTACTCGCAGTAAGATAGAGAAGAGATCCGATCATACCTCGATACTTTTTGGTGTCTACTTCCTTACCTTTCTCATCTTTGTCAAGATGGTCGGATGTACTCATTGGGGTGGCCATTGCTTTGGCGTTGCTCATTTCAAAACGATTTAGCAACTCCTTGCAATATTTGGATTGGCAAATGAAAGTTCCCTCTTTCATTTATTTCACTTGTAGCCCCAAGAAGAAGTTTAGCTCACCCATCATTGACATTTCAAATTCGCTAGTCATTAACTTAGAGAATTCCTCGCATAGAAAATCATTAGTAGCACCAAAAATAATATCATCGACATAAATTTGAACTAATAGAGTGTCATTGTTTTTATTTTTGATAAAAAGTGTGGTGTCAACTTTCCCCCTTTCAAACTCATTGTCTAAGAGAAATTTACTTAGACGTTCATACCAAGCTCGAGGAGCTTGATTAAGACCATATAAAGCTTTCTTAAGCTTGAAGACATGGTCGGGAGATGTAAAATCTTCAAAACCCGGGGGTTGTTCAACATACACTTCCTCTTGAATAAACCCATTGAGGAAGACACTTTTGATATCCATTTGAAATAATTTGAAATTCATAGATGATGAAAAAGCAAGTAATAAACGAATGGCTTCTAGGCGTGCAACGGGTGCATAGGTTTCTTCATAGTCAATGCCTTCTTCTTGATTATATCCCTTAGCAACTAGCCTAGCATTATTTCTAGTGATTATACCATTTTCATCTAATTTATTCCGAAAAACCCATTTCGTACCAATTATGGTGTGATTATCGGGTCTTGGCACCAATTCCCAAACATCATTACGTTTGAATTGGTTAAGCTCCTCTTGCATTGCCAAGGTCCAATGCTCATCCCCAATTGCTTCAGAAATGGTTTTAGGTTCTATTTGTGAAACAAAAGCCATATGTCCTACAGTATTTTTAAGAAGGTTTCGTGTACTTACCCCTTTCTCGATGTTGCCAATTACCTTGTCAAGAGGATGGTCTTTAGACGTCCTCCAAGCCTTAGGCATTATCGATTCTTCTTCTTGTGGTGGTACTTCTTCCGAAGGTTGTTCCATGACTTCATCTTGAACTTCCTTTGGATCCTCCTTTTGTACCTCGTCTTGAAGATTGATTTTCTTTAAAGCATCTGCAAGATCAACACAAGAATCCTTTCTCGCCAAGCGAGCATCATTTTCACAAAATACTACCTGAGGAGATTCCTCAATAGTTTTGGTTCGATTATTAAACACTCTATATGCTTTGCTACGTGATGAGTAACCAAGAAAAATTCCTTCATCTGATTTCGCATCAAATTTTCCCAAGTTATCTTTTCCGTTGTTGTGAATAAAACATTTACAACCGAAGACTCTAAGATGGGAAAGATTTGGTTTCCTTCCCTTATCGGGTTCATAGGGAGTTTTCATGAGTATCGGTCTAATGATAGCTCTGTTTAAAACATAGCTTGCGGTACTCACGGTATCCGCCCAAAAATATTTGGGAACTTCAGCCTCATTGAGCATGGTTCTAGCCATCTCTTCGAGACATCGATTTTTACGTTCTACCACTCCATTTAGTTGTGGTGTACATGGAGCCGAAAAGATATGTTCAATACTGAGTCCGTCACAAAAATCTGCGAAGAGATTGTGATCGAACTCTCCCCCATGATCACTTCTTATGGAAGTGATGGTTGTGTTCTTTCATTTTGAACACGTTTAAGAAAACTTTTGAAAGCATGAAAGGCATCACTTTTATGAGCAAGAAATAACGTCCATGTGAATCTAGAGTAGTCATCAACAATTACAAAAGCATAAAGATTTCCACCAAGACTTTCAACACGAGATGGTCCAAAAAGATCCATGTGAAGAAGTTGTAAGGGTCTAGTGGTTGAAACAACATTTTTGGATTTAAAAGAGGCTTTTGTTTGTTTCCCTTTTTGACATGAATCACAAGTAGAATCTTTTTCAAATTTCATGTTTGGAATACCAATTACTAATTCTTGTGAAACTAGTTTGTTTAAAAGATTCATATTTACATGAGCTACTCTACGATGCCATAACCACATGTCGTCTTCTTTACTCAAAAGACAATTCACATAACTTGATGAAGAATTTTCAAGATCAACCATATAGATATTATCCATTCTAATACCACGAAGAATAATTTTAAAATCACTACGACGGATAACTAAGCATTCTTCGGAGTCAAACAATACAAGATTTCCCTTGTCACATAATTGACTTATGCTCAAGAGATTATGTTTATGACCTTTAACAAGCAAAATATGCTTAATGGAGGAGGATTCGTCCTTACCGACCGATCCAATGCCGATAATCTTTCCTTTGTTATTGTCTCCAAAAATGACATTTCCTCCTTCCTTGGGTTTTAGTTGAAGGAATTTTGATGCATCCCCGGTCATATGTTTGGAGCATCCACTATCAAGATACCAAAGTGCACTTGATCCCTTCAAACACACCTACAAAACAAATTAATGAGATTTTGGTGCCCAAGCCATTTTGGGTCCTTGTGTGTTAGGTGCAACATATTGGTGTGATTGTCCTGCAGTGAAATGTCTATGTCTAATGAAGCATGCGGGAGCAATATGTCCAATTTTATTGCAATAATGACAAATGACATTCGGATTGTGCATTCTTCTAGGATGATAGTAATTTGGGGATCTAAATTTATTAACTCTATTTTTAGGAACATAGTTTTGATGTAGTTTTCGAAAATCTTGTTTATGTGGTCTATACATGCCAACATTTCTTCTAGCATCCACTCTATTTTTGGGAAAATAGTTTTGATGTGGTTTTCGAAAATCTTGTCTAGGTGGTCTATACATTCCAATATTTCTTCTAGCATTTGTTCTAGGATGAGTTGCAATTCTAGGATTAAAATTTCTAGGTTGAGCGATGACATTTATTTTGTTTGGCCTAAGTTGAGTCTTAGGTGGTTTAGGAATGGACTCAACTTTTTCTTTTGGCTCGTGTTTGAAGCCTATACCGTGCTTAGGGGATTTCAAATTTACAAGCACTTCATTGAGATTTTTGTGTGAAGAATTGAATTTGTGCAAAGTGCTTCTAAGAATTTCTACTTCTTCCTTTAGAGATTTGCAAGAAGTACAATCCTTATTTGAGCTTTCGGGTTTATCGGCGCTTCTTTTGCCATAAAACTTGTTTTCCTCTTTTAATTTCTCATTTTCAAGAGTAAGTTTTTCAAAATCCTTTTCTTTTGAAGAAAATTGTTTTCTTAAATCTTTTATAGATTTAGAAGCGCTAATAAACTCTTTATACAACTCATCAAATGCATCTTGCATTTCTTCTAAAGTGAAGTAGTTCTTAGAAGTAGTATATACCTCATTTTGCGTTTCTTCGTGTGCCATAAGACACAAGTTTGCGGTCTCGTTTCCTTCTCCATCACTTGATTCGTCTCCGGGGTCGCCTCCCCAAGAGATGTATGCTCTTTGTTTCTTGAATGGTTTCTTCTCCTTTTTGATGTTTGGACAATTTGATTTGATATGGCCGATTTCTCCGCATCCATAGCACTTCAATTGGTTGCCTTGTTGCTTACCTTTTCGTTCATACTTCTTTTGCAAGAACTTGTGAAATTTCTTAATAACAAGTCCAAGCTCGACATCTTCATCACTTGACTCCTCATCGCTTTGAGATTGAGTAGTTGATGCTTTGAGCGCAATCTTTCTTTTCCTTTGATCATCCAAAGGAGAGTTAAGAATAGTTTATTCATAAGTTTTAAGATTACCTCGTAGTCCGTCGATGGTGACGTTTGTGATGCCGATTGATTCTTGGATAGCGTCGGCTTTGGAACGCCATTCCGGAGTGAGGCTTCGTAGAATTTTCCGGACAAGCTCCTTATCCGTGAATGTCTTTTTGAGGGCGTGTAGGTCATTGACGATTTTTGAAAATCGTTCGAACATGTCATCTATCTTCTCGTTTTCCTTCATGCGAAACAGTTCATATTCGTGGGTTAGGAAATCAATTTTAGCTTCCATTACCTGGTCCGTACCTTCGTAGGTGATTTCTAATTTGTCCCACATTTGCTTGGCAGTGGTGCAACATGATATTTTTCGATTGTCATCGGGGTTCACTGCACAATACATCATGTTGATTGCCTTTGCGTTGTTCTCTACTTTTCTGATATCATCAGCGTCGTATTCGTTTTCCGTTTTTGGAACGCGTTCTTCTCCAACCTTTTTGGTAGGTTGTAGTTCTCCATTTTTGATAATTTTCCACAATTGAAAGTTGTTTGATTGCATAAAAATCCTCATTCTCTCCTTCCAGTAAGTGTAGTTGGTGCCATCGAAAAGTGGTAGCCTTGTGAAACATTGTCCTTCACCTAGTCCTGCATAAACACTACGAGTAGAAGCCATGGAAAGTTTCTCTCAAACTGTTAAGTCTTTCAGAGAGTATGGCTCTGATACAAATTGTTAGAATATACGCTTAACGCTAGAGGGGGGGTGAATAGCGTTATAATAAAAAGCAATGTAAATTTGAGGAATTAAAAATTGCAGGAATAACGTAAGTGCAGTAATTAAAAAGATAAGGAGAGAACACACCAAATTTTATCCTGGTTCACCACAACGTGTGGTTAGTCCAGTCCCCGAGAGACTCTCTCGAGTTTTACACTAACTTCGTTAAGCTTACGGGTGCCTAACAAACCGTTACACTTGCTCGTAGATATACACTCTACAAGACTTCAACCTGCTCGAGGATACCGCACCTCAAGACTTCAAACCAAGGAACTACTTTTCCTTCTTACAACAAGGGATTAGAATATCCTTTCAAGTATGTACAAACACTTAGCACTCAAGACAAGACTCTCTTAATAGAGTAGATATGAGTAAAAACAATACGCTCAAGAACACAACAATTTCGTCAAGAGTTTGGCTCTCAAAAACTTATGAAAAGAATATAAAATGATTGCAAAGAGAGTATGTAAGCTTTATAAAGAATGTAATCAGTTGTTGTTCTTAGAAGAGTGAATTTGAGTTGTATTTATAGTGCTCAAAACACCCAAGACCGTTGCTTAATTGCCAATCACAAATTGCTGATTTTGTGCTAGGATAATCGATTATCTGATTCTGCATTATCGATTATCTGCCAACGTTCAAAAATCAATCCCAGATTTTAAGCAGAATAATATATTATCCAAATCGTATAATCGATTACCTGACAACGTTCAAAAACCAATCCCCGATTTTACGCTTAACATAATCGATTGTCTGATTGTACATAATCGATTATCTTTCAGTGTTTGAAAATACCTTGGCAACGGTCTTTAATATAATCGATTACCAGAAATGCCATAATCGATTAGTCTAAGGCACATAATCGATTATCTTGTAGCTTTGAAAAATCTGGTGAACACTGCCTTAACATAATCGATTATCATAAGGTACATAATCGATTATCTTGTAGCTTTTAAAAATCTGGTGAACACTGCCTTAACATAATCGATTATCATAAGGTACATAATCGATTATCTTGCAGCTTTGTAAAATCTGGTGTACACTGCCTTAACATAATCGATTATCATAAGGTACATAATCGATTATCTTACATCTTTGTAAAATCTGGTGTACACTGCTTTAACATAATCGATTATCATAAAGTACATAATCGATTTTGTTTGTCCAGATTTGAAAGACATGTTTAGAATTCATTTTGGTTAAAATGTAATGTTTGAAAATCATTTTGCTTTAAATTAATGACGCATGGTTTGATAAAAATTATTTTACGAGAGAAGCCAAGTCTTGAATCAATTATCGGATCAAGATCACAATTATAGAACGACTCATGTATAACTTTGTTGCTTTACTAAATCTTGATCTTTGTTTCTCTTGCGCTTGGACTTCGGCATATGTCAATGTTCTGTTCACGTCGGTTTGTCATTTATCAATACCTACAAATATGAACACACGTTTAGTTTAGCGACTTGAGAAGGTGTTTCGACACTATTAGTGTTCTTACGTATATATAAGTTCCCTTTACGTGTTGCGAGACATTGGAATTTATTGGTTATAGGCACATGTGGTGCAGTTCTATTGGGGCCTCGTAGTGGAATTAGAGCGAGAAGAGTATGGGGTATTGCTCGACAACGGTGTATCGAATATTTCCTTTCGGGTTGTGTAATGTTATGTCAAATACTTCACGGTTGTTGTAATGATTTATTTGGTTTTAAACATCATATTGCGCATGATTGTCGATTTGTAGCAGAGTGACTTGAGGTGTTTTACGTGGACCAGTGTTTAGATGAGGCCGCGCATTAAACAAAGCTATGTGGAGGTATGATTTTGCGGATTGGATCCGTGTGTTCTATCTCTACGATGTTTGACGGGCTTTAAGCATTGTGTGTCATTGTATTGGTGAGCTTGCGGTACATCTCTTTTGTTTGAGTCATTTTAATGATTTGAGTATGTTCAGATTGTTTCTTATTGGTGCGCGGATGGCACAAGTTGTGACTTTAGCCTGTATTGATGTGTCATTTCACCAGAGTAATTTTGTTGGATTAGATGAGATTGTTGGGGTCTTTACTAAATTCAAACGGATTTGATTTCGGCATGTTGGAAGGATAATATCGAGGTTTGACTTAGAAAGTTGATGTGGTCCTCGCCAAAGGAGAAGTGGCTTCATGGATGGTTGATCTGGGAAATGGTTATGACTTACTGTGTGAGTCATTTATCATGGCAGTATATTAATGTGTTGGAATGAGAATTTAGTTGATAAGAGGTTTTTTACTGGTATTCAGTTGTTGTGTATTGCTGCTGTGATTAGAAGTTATCGCTACAAGTGTTTGAGTTATGTGGTATATCATGTATTTACACGTGAGGTTGAAGGTATGGATTATTAGAGCTTGTTCGGGCTTATTCAGAGTATAGATGTAAGATTCTGATATGCTGGATGATTTCAGTAGTGGAAATGTGGTTCTAAGGTTTATGGGCTAAGTTAGATTGTGCAAAATTAAGTTACATTGTGTTATAAGACCGATATGAGATAAGGTGACGTGGGATCACCTCACCCCCGATAAGTGCATGGTAAGGTTGCACAACTATTTGATAGTTTTAGGAACAACTCTGGGCACATGGTCGCAGAAACGAAAATAGGCTAGGAATGTTGTGTACGCATAAGCGGTTGGGGAGCCGCACCTAAGAAGGCCCAATTGCGGGCAAGGCATCACAGATACGATTTTTGGTAACTTAAGTGAAAGACCGCACAAACGGCTCTTGAACCGCAAAAACGGTACCATAGATGCAATGGATTGATCGCACGTGCAAAAATGCCTGGGTCAGAGAGTATAAAGAGGTTCCCTTCGTGATTTTGAATGGGTTTTCACCATATTTCATTCGGGGGAATGCTTTGGAGAGCCAATTAAAGAGGAAATCAAAGGCTAATCTCATAGAGGTAAGATTTTTTACTTCGAAAATCGTTTATATGTGATTAAAGACCTATTTATTGGTGAAATTTTTGAAAAACTCAGTGCAAAAATGGGTAATTGGGGCTTGAGATTAAGAGACCTTTGAGCGGTGATTTGAGGGGCCATTTGAGGTTCGATTTTTATGCTCATTATATGCATAGACTCATGAGAGGATAAGGATTCTATTGATGTTAATTTTATTGAAATCCGAGACATGGGCTTGTGCATCGGGTTTCAGAAATTTCGGGATTTTTTATGTATATTGGATATTTCGAGTGGGCTTTGTTCCCTTAGCATGTTTTAACAAGCTATGTGCTGATTGTGGCTATATTTGGAGCATCCAATGGCCGATTCACGAGGGCAAAGGCATCATGGACAAGAGTTGGAGTGGATCGAGGTGAGTAATGATTGTAAACATTATCCTGAGGGTATGAAATTCTAGATTGGCATATCATTGTTCTATATTAAGGTGACGCACATGCTAGATGACGGGCGTGGGGTTATGAACTTTTGGGGATTGTGTTTTAGTCAATCCTGACTGACTATTTTACTGCGTATTTGATTGAAAATTATTTTCTATCATCATATTTTGGTTGAATGCATATTTAGGCCTCGCGCCAACTATTTGAACCCTTATGGGATTTTTATTATTATTTCCTCACCATTGTGATTGTATATTTAAACTCAGTGATGCTACATTCTAATGCTTTGAAAACTCATCTACGTTATTATGTTTAAACACCTTAAGTAATATTTTTAAAGATATTTTGAGTTGATCTACATATCATACTGATGTATGAGGGGCTTATAAGATTCTAACTAGTGAAGTCGAGGGCTTGTATTATGAGGATACTATTGGGTCTAGTTGTACACCACAGCGGTGAAATACCGATTATGATAATGAGGCCGAGGGCCTGAGATTGTACGCCATAAGGTGTCTTGTGAGTGATATGAGGATGAGAGCCTATTTATGATGTCACGAGATGGCTTGATATTGCGCTTGGGCCGTAAGGGTCCCCTTCCAGAGCCTGCACACCCCCGGTGAGCGCGGGTACCCATTGTGATATGAGATATTGCCCGAGGGGCTAGTACTGTTCAATGTTATTGCCCGAGGGACTTTTTCTGTTGGTATTTGTGCCCGAGAGGCGGATTTTCTGTGCTTATCTATTCTAGTTGCTTTGCATTTAATTACTTAACTGTTAAAAAGGTATTTTAAAGAAGTTTAAACTGAGGTATTATGTTTTTAGGGATTTCGCAGCTTTAGTCTACACAACATGTTGACATGCCTTTGCATGATTTCTTATAGCTTAGTCTTCATTTACTTTTATTACTCAATGTGTTGGAGTACTCACTTTACTCCATATACTTTGTTTGCAGATTCAGGTATTTCTAAACGCGGTAATGGGTATTGGTTTCTTAGAGGCAGAGTCATTGGAGTTTAGCAAGGTAGCTACCCGACGTTCGCAGCACTGCTTTTCTCCCTCTTGATTTCATTAGACAGTATTTAGTGTATTTTTAGAATTTATCTTGAATTTACACGTAGTAGATGCTCGTGACTTGTGACACCCTGATGTCGGGGAATGTCTATTCCACGACTGTATTATTCACCTTTTTTTTGAGATTATTATTATGTTGGAGAATTAAATTGTATTATTTTTATTTCTTAAAATGAATTGGGAGTGTGTCAGCTGGCCTTGTCTTCATGAGAGGCGCCATGACGACCACGTTAGGGTTTTGGGTCGTGAAAGCAACTCGGTTACCTCCGTTGGGGCCTTCCAATCTCTAATCGCCGCGACCTTGTTGCTATCTATACGAATCAATCCTCGACTGATTGTATTCCCCAAACATTTATACTTGTGATCGGTAAAAGAACACTTCTCCCTCTTCACGAACAAGTTGTTTTCCCCTAGAACTTAGAAAACATTGTGAAGGTGTTCAAGAAGTTCCTCCTTGCAGCTGCTATAAATGACAATGTCATAAAGATAGATGACTACAAACTGATCTAAAAAGGGTGGAACGGCTTTTCCATCAACGTGAAAAATGTTGCAGGGAAATTGGTAAAACCAAATGGCATCACCAACAATTCAAAAGCTCCATAACGTGTCACACAAGTTGTCTTTGGTTTATCACCCTCGGCTATGCGAACCTGATAACATCTTTTTCTCAAATCTATCTTGCTAAACACCTTGGCCTGGACAAGATTATCAAACAAATCTGCTATCAAAGGGATTGGATATTTCTTATTCACTGTGACCTTGTTGAGAGCGTGATAGTCTATGCACAATCGTAATTACTTATCTTGCTTCTTTTGGAACAAGACCGGTGCTCCAAGTGGTTCTTTTGATGGTCTAACATGTCTCACCTTAAGCAGCTCTTTCAATTGCTTCCTTAATTCCTCCAATTATGGAGGTGCCATGCGATCCGGACCCATGGTAGGTAGCTTTGCTCTTGGAATCAACGTAATCTCGTAACCAACTTCTCTACATAGTGGCAAATGTTTTGGAAGTTCTTCGAGCATAACATCCTTGTTCTCATCAAGAACCTACTGCACATATAGGGGCAATGTTTCATCAACCTTGTCCTCTTCAATCTCAATTTCATAAACTATAAATGTGGCTTCACCCTTCTTGAAGCCCTTCACAATTTGGAGTGCGGACAATTGACCAACAGCTTGTGGAACACGAACAGTTGGTACCACACAAGGATGCCTTGGATCCCAAATATAGATTGGTTAAGACTAGGAGAAATTAATGCCATGACTTCATCCCAATATTCCAAACCCTACACAAGATCAAACAAGTCTATGGGAGAGAGAAAGAAACTCACACTCCCTTGGCAAGCTCCTAAGTTGAGTTGCACATTGCGAGCAACTCCATTCACGTTTGTGAGGTCGGAATTGATGTTTTTAACAAAGAACTACTCGGACTAAAAGCAAGGCCAAGTGACATAGCCTTAGCTTCAGTCATAAATTTGTGTGTCGCACCGATATACGAATAGGCTATCCGTTCAACTTTGCATCCACGAACAATGATCCTTTTTGCTTTAATCTGGGGTCCATGCAAATCACAACACCAAACAAAGTATGACCCATTTGAGCAAGGTCAAGCTTATCTCGAACAACCTACATCAAAGCAGGCTCTTTGGTCAGCAACGCACCAAGCATCATGTGTCCAAGATGAGCCAACTCTTGCCTCTCCTGAGCAGCAACTTCTTCTGCTTGTGCAACACCTTCTGCTTGCCTCCATTCAGCAGCAATTAAGGCACTTAACTAGCCTAAAGAAGGACAACCTTTGTATCGATAGCCTGGGTCCTTGCAAAGATAGCAAGCATTGTAAGGACCATTTTCCTTCTTCCTTTTATTGTACCTGTCATGCCAGTGAGAATTAGTGTTGCCTTCTCTTTTAAAATCACAACTAGTACCAGCAACTTACTTGCCTTTGTCGCGATATGTAGGATCTACTCCATTTTTGGTGGGCCTGCTCTTGGTTTTCTTTGCCTTGGTGGATTCTATCATAAAATCTTTCAAGGATCAGCCACAATGATAGCTTCATCGACGTCTTTAACTTGACACTGCTGCAGTTCTTGTTTGGCCCAATTTTGAAGGTCATCCATGAAGTAAAATAATAAGTTATCACTTGTCCAATTGGGAATCAGCAGAATGAGCTTTGTGAACTCTTTCATATACTCACAAATAGAAGTTGTTTGCTTCATCTCTCTAAACTTCCAACGAGCCTCATTGACGATGTTTTGTGGGTAAAACTGTCGCTTCAGCTCAAACTTGAATTGCTCCCAGGTCAACGTACCTTGAGGGGGAACCTTAGGGTACATACCTTTCCCACTTTGAATACTAGCCCACACTAACAGCCAATACACTCGCCATCCCAACGTCTGCTCTAAAACAACATATCAGGGCAAAGATGGCACAAAAATATACTCTAATACCACGTATCGCAGAGAAGATAGCGTATAACATCTCTAATACCACGTGTCACGGGCCGACGTATCTAGAGGGGGAACCTCATGGGCCTACCTGGGCATCTCAAAAGAGTATCATAGGTATCCATACGGGCTTGGGAAGTCTATGGACGTTGTGACGCTTCAGGTCTAGCATTGGGCATAGAACAAGAACCGGAGGCTTGACGTGTGGGATGATTATGCCCTGTGGAATTCCAAAATGGTGGATAAAGACATATGTGCCAATTGGATACTTGAAACACCTATCTTAGGGGCCTCTTGTGTTGACTTGTGAGCTTGGCTTGGATTCAGCTAGGTAAGCAAGTATCTGTTGGCCTAGACGTGTAGTTGTGGGACGATACTAAACTATGCAGGATGAAAGTATGTCGCGAGGGCTATGTTTGGATATGCCACAAGGAAGTGATTGGCATGCTATGAAAGAATCACATGAAGAGGCCAAGGACTATAGGTTTCCCTACTCTAGAAATGCACAACGTAGGTGCGGATGCATGAGGCGAGTGTCAATCGTGAGGATTGGACTATGCATGCAGGAGCGATGCTTAGTGCTAGGCAAGAGACGAATATGTCCTTAGCCAACCCTAGGTGTGCACATGGATAAGATCCAATAGATGAGAAGTGCCACAAACTCTCATGGCTATGAGCCTAGACATCAGACAGGCGGCACAGTTGGAGCAAGCCTCCCAGTCAAGCTCCACCACAGACACAAGATCGTGCTAAAAACCTGGGAAACAGAAAAGGCTGGACTGTAGTGTGGGATGACTACAGGCACTGCACGGGCTATTTGGTGCTGCTAGCGTCCTGAATAAGGTTGGCCCATGACACTAACGCTACTATACTAAGGTTTTCCCTCTCTGAGCACTCTAAATTATAAAACTTGGAAATCATTTGTTCAAGCATATACCATACTCCATCAACAACTATGATCATTTCGTTGACTCCTTCATATCTAGTATGCTTAATTTCACATAGAAATTTTCCGTTTTTAGGTAATTTAAAATTTTTAGTAGATTAGGCCATTTGTTAAAAGATTTCAATTTTACTACCATTTGGGGTTTAATCTGTGATGGGAAAATTGCTACTTGATTTATGGGGATTGGTAAATTGATTTGCATACTTAATTATTAATACCATATTGAATTTGCTCAAAACTTTAAAATCTTAGAAGCCCGATCGATTGTCTTTTGAGATCTGCGATCGTACAAGAAATTGCGCGATCCGTAGAATCAGAGAATAGCTACAAGGCCGCAATCACATTTTTCTTGACCATAGAAGAGCAAAGTGTGGCTGCAAACATTATTGTGCGGACCGCAGAAATAGAGCAGTGTGGCTGCAGTTCAAATTATATGGCTGCAAATTTCCAACCCTGTAAAGATAGATGAAAAGTGCTAACCGCATATGGAATCGTTCGGCCGTAGAACCTCCGAAAGTGCATTTTTATTTGAAAATTCTAGCCCTGTAAAAATAGAAGAGTTCCACTTTTTTAGGTCATGTTTTGATATCGCTGCTACAGTAAACGGTTTCTTTTACTCCCTTTAGTAGTTTTTGCTATTTTGAGCTTCTTGAACATTGGTTTCATAATTTTAATTACCAATATAGGTTTAATTATCACTTCTTCTACTACTTCTTCTATTTTAAGCATGAGTATATAGATTTTCAATTAGATTGTAACCCAACCCTAGAGTGTAATGTTAATAGTATTTGGTTTGTTGCTGTCTTATGGTTGGGTGCTTATTATTTAGCATTCTTCTTGCATTTTATAGTAGAACTAATGATTTCAAATATTAGTTCATGCCTATTTCACTTAGTTTCTACTTGATAAAGAGAGACTTCGTCTTGGAAAGCTTGGCTAACAAGAAAATAGGTCAATCGAGAGATTGATAAGCCCAATTAAAGGGTTGAACCTAGAGATAGTAAAACCCGAGTTGAGCTTTTATTAACTACTTTGTGCATCACCCATTTGGGCTTGATAAAGTCAAATTCACAAAGTAACTCTCAAACCGAGAGGTATTGAGTGTTAATAGCTATAATACATCCCAACCAATAAAACAATCTTTAAGTATACAACCCATTAGGCAAACACCTAGGTAAAGCTCATAGCCCTAGGCCTTTTATATCATTTGAAGAACAAATAAAAATAATTTCCTAGTTTAATTTTTTAGTTTGCATTATATCTAGAAACAATTCCAAGTTTTTGGATATGAAAATTGAGTTGATTCCAGCTCATACACTGCAATATATACTCCTAAGTCCCATTCATAGCTCCATATAGAAAATCGACCCTGACTCCTTGTTGGGTATTACTATTGTATCGACTATTTCATAACCTTAAATAGAGGTATGACTTAGATGAGATCAGTCGTGGCGGAAGAGAAACCCAAAGCAGATGCATGAGCAGGCCTAGCTACAGTTGCAGCAAGAACAGACTCCGATGAAGAAGCTATCTTCCTCATTCAAAATGCAAGAGGAGGAGTACTCGGCCTCCTCGAAGATCCTCGATTTGAACAGGAAAAATCAAATATTGTCACTTACTATACCAAACTATAATGATCAAACGACCATGAGGTCAAGGCAGTATAGATAAAAAATAGATTAACTCATCGATCAAGGAAGACCGAGGCCTAAACTTCATGAGAAAGGCCGGCTATTCACGAATTCCCACCATGTGAGGCAGAACCTGATTAACACGGTCATGAATGTCCTCGATCAAAGGACGGTCCATAGTCTTGTATGCACAAAGAAGGGACAGAATGTCAAACTATGACTAAAATAGGCAATTCAAATGCTTGACCAAAAAAAGATACTTACGGGCGTAATTTCAAGTCTCAGGGAATCTACTTGCGTTGGCCAGTACGTCCTCGATTTTGACGAAAAAGTAGTTGAGCCAGAACTGACGATTTGCATTATCATCCATCTTCACCGCCAGACATTTACTTCCTCGATGGCAAAGGTGAAATATCGCCCTCTATTGAAATTAGGGGCGAAGAGATGCATTAGGTGGCAGAGTGTAACCCCAACTCCATCCAACTCCACATATTTTGTAAATATGAGAATAAGCTTGTAGATGTATGGAGAGAGTTGTGTGGTCGGGCAAACACCGTAAAAGCATCAAAACTTCTAACCTACGTATAAAGGATACACTTAGAATGCATAATACCTGAGGCGGTGTATTTGTACCACATCATGCTCTATTGGGACCAGATCGACGTGGGAAGGGATCTTAAACTTTTCCCTGAGCTTAGCGAGATCGTCCTCTTCCATCGCTGACTCTGATACCTCAGGTTCGTCCTCAATAGCCCTCTAAAATTAAGACCAAACTTTTTCACTCTAAGGGATTATGTCTTCCAGTATAAGAAAATTCTCATCTTCAATGACGATAGAAACACAATCATCGTGAGGAGGCAAACGCACAACCAAAGGAATATGATCAGTTGCCATGCCGGAGTCAGAGGTTACATTAACCATATTTTTGAAATAGGATATTTTAAGTACATAAGGATTGGAAGCAACTAAAATCACCAAAATTAGGGGAGTAGATACACAATAATAAAGTAAAGAGAAGATAAGGATGCAATATGAGGAATAGAGAAGAGGACACATGGATTCGACATTAAGAATATGCAAAACACAAATGAATGATCTCATATCCCTATTTATAAGAGTTCAAGTGTCAGCATCAGGAAATCAAGCCATCACTACCCAAGCGCAGGTATCAAACTGCAGAGGCATGTAAAACAACACAAAGCATCAGAAAAACACTCCATAAATAACGCATGATGTCATGATATCATTATGAAAGATGCGACCCCAAATGTTGTGGCTCGGGAAAGGTCACGTTTTCACCTCGTCTGAAATGCCACATCTCTACTTGGTCGCCCAAATTTTCCAACCACGATAAATAGAGTTCGCTCATAAAAACATTCCGAGATCGACCCTAATAAGCGAAGGGACTAACTGTATATGCCAAAATCTACCCTAAAGATTCATAGCGTAACATGGCATTGAGGAAAGAATTGGTCGAGGTCGACCAGGAAGTAGCAAGATTCATGGCTGAGATGTCAACCATGAGCGTGGTCGAGCATTATGTAAAGAACAGTAATAATTAGTTTTTGAAATAGGATATTAAAGAGGATATTCTATTGAATAATCTCTGCACTTGTACTATTAGGTATTGTTAGAGACATGTCTTGTATAAAAAGAAAAAGAGATAGTGTGATATGGGATTCATTTTGATAAGAAAAATTTTCAGAAAAAGATTCTTCATCTCTCTAACAAGATGCAATTATTGCCTTTTCATTGACATTCTTGCATATATTATTCTATATGTTTTATTAGATATAAGGATATTTCGAACATTCTAGAATTTATTAGTCATGCATCATTGTCAAATGGAACAATCACCTAATTCATTCAGTATTGGGTGATTCATTCCTTCTATTTACTTAAATGCCACTTATTACTAGTTATTCCTCCATTTCTCATGCTTTGAAATATTTAATCCACAATCTCATTAACTTACCACTGAAACAATCCTATATTGTTCGTATTTTCAGGATCTTTGTTGACGAATATTATTATTAACTAAGTTTAATCCATCATTACATAAATATAAGGTTTAACCGAAAGTTATAACTTTTGGTCAACAGAGACTAGAAAACAATTAGTTGTTTGGAGTTTTTGCCTATGATTAGAAAATTTAAATGGTTGTATAAACTGGCTCAAAAATATGCTGTAGCTGATTTTAGATTTTTCTTTGAAATACAGATCAATTTAGAAGTGAAAACAAGTGGAAAATGAAGAAGAAGAAGAAGGAGAAGAAGATCGGCATCTTTATCAGTTACAATTACAAGTATTTGTGTAATAACCGGACCTCTTATTTAGAAAATGTTACGTTGTATAATATGGTTTGAACATTTTATAATATTTGTATAATTATTCCGGAGGTATACATAATATGCTATGAACCCCATGGTCAGAATCATAGTTTGATAGGCTTTGGGAGTAGCCGCAATTGCTACGTAACCGGATACCACGTTTGTCATGCCTCTTTCTACTGGTAATTTCTATTTATCAAAGAGAACATTAGATCTGACTCAGGTCCGGATAGGAATACAGCTTACCAATGGACAGATGAACATGAGCAACCGTCTAGGGGGGAGGTGTTGTAAGACTCTCTACTTGGACCTATAACATGAAATGTTGCGCCTAGGTAGAAAGTCATTTAAAAAGATATAATTAAAAAAAAGCGAGATATCAGGAGTAGTTGTTACCTATGACATTAAAATACGACCCTAGATCTTCTTGCAAGCCAAAATTGACAAGAGATCATAAACGTTCAGTTCTTGATACTAAAAATCATTAATATCGATTGAATGAAGTTGTGACACCTCCTTTTGCACAAATACTCTGAAGGATAAAACGTATAAAGGATTTTTTCCAATTAAAGTGACATTATTCAAAATAGGGTTATTTATTTATTTAGAGTCGCCACTTGGGATAGGTTTGGCTTTTGGTGTCCCAAGTCGCCGGTTTATTTAGAATCCCAAATCGAGGAGATTTTCGACTGCCCAAATGAAGTTTGCGAACCAGAAATTCTAAGTAAGGAATTCTGTTGACCCAAAGGATGGTGTTAGCCACCCCCGGATCCCGTGGTTCTAGCACGGTCGCTTAAACTATTATAATGGCTAACAATTTTGATTCTTGTATATGTTCATCCTATAATGTAATTGAAAATTATTTTATACCGCTTTTAATATTTTTTATGGATATTTGCAATATCGTGAAAACATGTCGTGAACCACATCACATAAATACGCATGCACTTTCTGGCATATTTCAACTTCATTGAGATTTGGATTTGGATCACATAAATGCTCACCCGTACTTAAGAAGATAAAATTATTAATGACGCGCCTAAAAGAGACTAATGCGTTATTATATTTGCGGGCAACCGTGAAATTCACTAAATGGCATGTACCGAATCTCTAAGCATTTTAATATAAGCATTTCACTAGGGCCACACGATTATGGGTTCCGTTTGGAGCGACGCACCTCATTTTTTATTTTTTCAAGGCCAATTCTAAAGCAAACTATTATTTTTCTATAAAATGTGCCTCTAATAAATCTCAATTAATAGGAAATGGATTATTTGGAAGGTCTGAATTTACAAATCAATCTAATAAAATATTCAAACCTCACTGAATCTGCTATATTAACTGAAATTCCTAATGAATTAGGTCTTAAAATGACCGATCGGAGAGAGCTGAAGCTTCAGCTTATTTACAGAATTCTCGAGCAATTGGGCTCACTTACCAGCCCACGAGAGAAGTGAGCTGCTTGGGCTCGTTAAAGAAAAATTCTAGCAATGAATTTAGAAATGTCATAAAATATACTTATTGACTTTTAATTAGCTTATTCTACTTAAATTCACCAATACACAACATATCTGCACATTTAACCTACTGTTTAATAGTAATTTTCACATTAACATATAAAGCAACATGAGCTGAAGCTTTGAACAATTTCAAATGAATGTATTACTTTTCACAAACACACAAGGATCAAATTCACATAACCTGCTATTAAACTTTTACTAGAGATGACAATTTTCCATTGATTACTAGTTTAAACCAAAATCTTATTTCAAGTTCACTTTCTTATCTAAGTATGACTGAAATGTTTAAAATCAATGATAATACTAGCTTAAACTACTACTGACTACTATATATACTAAAGTTTCAATCCAAATGTCCTATTATACAAACAATTGTTTCAACTATGATAAACATAATAGGACTAAAAGGTGATCCTAATTAATAAATTTAATGGCAACAACAGTCCACAACAACAACAATCTATGTGAGCATATGATTTTACTCGGATAAAACAAGCTCCTACAGGACTCTTAAAGTTTAGGATTTTCTTTAAAATGTTAGAATTTTAATTGCATGCGCATGGTCATTACTGCTTGTTTTAAGATTGATTAGGATTTAATAAGTTTTTTTTGCAAATTAAATTACAAAAAAAATATATACATGTCCGGCATTTGAATTTATTCTATGTTTAATTTCAACTTAGTGTAGGTTTTATTTGTGATAATTAGGAATTTTTGGTTGTAAATTAAGTTAGGAATTGTTTTTAAATTAAAAGACAAAAAATTAAAAATATATATGTGTGTATATATACATTGCCACTCAGGGTGGCCACAATTGGTCCAGACCTGAGTGGCCTAAAGCATGTCTCCCTTTTGAAAAACACATGAACCAGCCCAAACCACTGACCCCTCTAATATAGTCCACGTCCAAAGACCAAACAATGTCGTTTCAAAGAATAAGGGCTCATCACATCCGTCCATCCCCATCTCATCCAACAGCCATTAAACCCTCTCCCAAATAATATATATATATATATATATATATATATATATATATATATGTACAAACATCTCTAGTACATATATAGACCAAACCTCACCCTCCTCGCACCATTTTCTCTTGTTGTAACGCCTCCCTTGACCACCCTGTAGCGCCTCACGGCGGCGGCTGGCAACCAAACCTCCCTAGATTTACACCACTAAATCGTCACACCCTCCTCTTTCCCACGTTGTAATCAGTTCTCGTTGAACAAGTCCCTTCCGTCTCGAATCTTCAAAAACATGGTCGTCGGAACCACCGTCTCGGCCGACCTTGTTCCAAAACCTTCCACCTCTACACCAAAGAACCACTAGGACACCCCCTTCACCGTCATGCATCCCACTCCCTTCGAATCTCCCCCCCCCCCCCTTCATCTATAATATTCTCTGAAAGGTCGTCGGAAACCCTTCCTTTGGTGACCCTGTCCCAAAGCCCTCCAAAATTACACCCCTAAAGCACCTCAACCTACTCATTCCTACCGTGTAGGTCACCTCTCTCAAATCTGCCTGAAACCCTTCGAATATCAATTCAAAGGCTAACCCTAAATCTCAAAACCTGCCGGAAATGCCTCAACTCCTGGTAGGCAACCCCTGATCCTTCCTGTCACCAACCATACCACCCATAAGTCCCAAACATCATCAACCACTGAGTAAATCCCAATATGAGACAACACTAAGGTCTCAAAGCCGTAAAAGCCTCCTTGAACTCTTAAAACCGGTTATATGAAGGTTTATAACCATGCGGAAGGGGTCAAGAGTTGATTGAAAGTGCCTAATTGGGAACAAGAATAAGACGCTAAGTACTCTGCCTCTTCTGTATATATTTACTTGATTTTTTGGTCTCTTCTGTATATATTTGCCTGATTGTTTGGTCTCTTTTGTATATATTTGCATGATTACTCGGTCTATTCTGTATATATTTTCCTGATTACTTGGTCTCTTATGTATATATTTGCCTATGTAGTTTATCTTTTTTATTTAGCTCTTAGATTTACCAACTTCTTCAAATAATTTCTTGTTTGTCCATAAGTCTCGCCTGCAGTAGGTTTAAATGGTCATGTGTTGTTGTTTTTCAATACTCTGAAATTTTTTCATCTCCTGGATAGTGTGATATCTTGCTAGCATTAGTCTCTTGACTCTAGAAAACCTAGTCTAGTTTATTCTTCAGTGATGTGATTTTTAAGGCTTAATTGACATTCGTCTTCTGATTCTATGATTTCTGGTTTTCCCCTAAGTATCTGATTCCCACAACAATTTGGTTTTTTAGTATCGATGTTGGTTTAAGCTGATTTGGGGGTTGGGACCTTTATTTGTTCAGTTGTAGCCTTTACTTGCTTTCTAAGATTGTTCCTCAACTAAATACTCACCCTTGCTGTGTGCTTCTCGTTTTTAAGTATATTTCTGAAGCATTTTGATTGAGCCATTTCTAAAAACCAACTGTTGATAAATGCATTCATTCTTCTAGTCCTTTGTTTTGATAGTTTTGTATAATGTTTGGATGTGAAAGTCTATATTAAGGCATTTGTGTTGAAATTTGATAATTTTTGTTGATTTTGAACTTTCATGAGCTTGTTAGTCTAAGATTAAAAGGTGACTCAAGTTTAATTGAATAGGATCAATTGTAACTAAACTTGGGTCAAGGAACTAACTATGGTCAAAATTTCAAGGAACGGTAACTAGGAAAGGAAGTGAGGGTATAAGAGAGATTTTAACCTTTAAAGAATCTGATAGGAATCCCTTAGAACCTTCTAGCAAGGACTAAAACACAATACCTGCCTCAAACTTGAGGTACAAGTCAGGAACTGAAGGACCATTTACGCAAAGTGCAAATTTGAGTTAAGGACTAAAAAAACAAGAAAAAATCGGATGCCCTAAGGCTCTACTATAAAAGAAACCCCTGGGGCATTTTTAAAGGGATCCGGAACTTTCCTTTAATTCTCTCACAATTCTGTTGAAACCCTGGGCATACTGTTTGATTGTTTAGTTGTTTTCTTGACTGACTCATTACATTTTACTCATAGGCTCCTGTTTTGCTGAATTACAGGTACGTTTCCTTGTTCACTTGATATATTGAAGCTAAAAATATGAAATATTCTCAAGTGTGAAGATTCAAGTGCATTAGTTTATTCAAAACTCTTCCCTTGTTCTTCCCTTTTTAGTTCAGACGTATGTAATAATAAGATGATTATCTTATTGTACTTAAACTTTTGGACTGATTCATTTTGTAATACTTGGACTTTAGAGACTGGTTTACTTGTAATAACTGGACATTCGATTTATTTATTTTTTAAGTATGAACTATTAGCAGTGTTGGTAGTAAATGTAAGACTGTCCTAGATGATTATTTCATGTTGTTACGAACTAAGGAAATCATGAAATATTGGCTCCAAAATTATCAAAATCCAGTCATTATGTACGGTGAAGTGCACTCAAATTTCAATATGTTAGTAGTGTTGTGTTTCAGATCTATAAGCTGTAAACCAAAGTCATAATTAAATTTTGATTCATATACTCTGACTGGCGAGTATATGAATCATTTTATTCAGATCTGATGTTAAAGTTGGACTTATAAAAACGACGTTAATATTTTCTTTGTAAGTGTGTAGATATTTAGTTTTGTATACAATTTTGAACCAAGAAGGGTTATTAACAATTCGGCTCTTTCGTTCAAATTAGAATTAGGCTCATTCGCGAGGCCCAGTAAGCACAAAATTTTGTAATCCAACACGTTTTCCTAGGCCAAGTGATTAACAACCCAAACTAGTCACAATAGTTACCAGTCATAGCTTGAGAAATATGTGCTCCTGGTCTGGCGAAAACTTAATTTATTATTTGTAATTGGCCATGAACGAGGCTAAGATGCATGTAGTGTTTCCCAAGTACTCAGTTTATGCATAAAGTTATTAATGTACTTAAGCAGAGGTATAATAGAGAACTTAGCATACATTAGAATGTCCTTATCAACTAAAGTGATTCATGTTAGTTCAAGAAAATACTATGTGATGGCTCCTTAATTCATTAGAACATATAGAAAATCGGAAGTGTCATTTAGCAAATTTCACGGTTTTCCCACGAATGTCAAAGACGTAGTTGCTATAGGCGCGTGTTTAATAAAAATACCTTCCTAAATTCGGGTGCGCATTTATGTGACCCAAATCCTATTCTCAATGAAATTAAAATATGTCTAAAATTGCGGTCGCATTTATGTGATGCGATTCGCGACATGTTTTAATAACATTGCAAATTTTCCTAAAAGATGTTAAAAGCGTTTAATAATCTAAAATTACGATTTAACAGGTATAGAAAACCATATTTTAGCCACTTATAATGAGTTTAAGTGACTGTGCTGGAACCACGGGATCCGAGAGTTCCTAACACCTTCCCTCGGGTCAACAGAATTCCTTACTCAAGAATTTCTTGTTCGCTGACTCCAATTGGGCACTCGAAATCCTTGATTTGGGATTCTAAATAAATCGGTGACTTGGGAAACGTAAAGCCAAACCTATCCCAAGTGGCGACTCTCAAAATAAATAATTAATCCCATCTTGATTAATGTCACTTTAATTGAAAAAACTCTTATACACGTGTCGTCTTTCAGGTAACCACGTGTAAGAGGCAAAAAGGAGTGTGACAGCTCTGGCGACTCTATTGGGGAACAAACCCATAATCTCTAGTCAGGGTTCAAGAATTCGAGCTTAAAATAACTATTATATTTGGCTTCTTCTGATTTGCGTACCTGTTCTGTGCTAAACGCCACATGTTTTACCGATTTTATATTATGTGAAATGTATATATGAACTTTTACAAAACCATTCACTTCTCATCTCCGGGGATGTGCTTACTGGTTGAGACTCCCTATTGTGTTAGTGTCTTACGCTCAAATAATAAAGAGGCCGGACAAGTTACAAAGCCAAACGATCTCGCGCGTCCCCAGTACATAGCCCCCTCCTCAACCCCAGTTGTCCGCTCGGGTCCACAGTCCAGACCCTATACCTAGGTTCTCAACTTAGTATAACAAAACTTCATGTAGGATCCCTAGTAGGAATGTTAATTGCATAATGCATTTTGACTTAGGGGACTCAACATAGGGGTTGGGTCCGTCTAGGACAGGTGCCCTGAAATAAAGGACCACCCTGGTGGATCTTTCAGTGCTACGTGTGCATTTATCTTCCTTGGATCCGCATGTTGACCGGCCTATAAACAAAGGGAATAATTGAGAAAAATAATCAGTGCTAGGGTAGACACCTTTTAAAAACCAATGCTCAAATAGTGCCGAAATGCTGCCGGATTTTTAAAAAATATACACAAAAACCACAATAACAAAAACAAAGGCACCAAATTTTGGAGTTTTTCAATAATGTCTGCGGGTTTTCTTAAATTGTTTTGGTTGGGTCCAACCCCTTTTTCAAAATGTCAAGAAATGCCTGAGTTAACTTTCCCACTTCAAAATGAGTCGGATGGTGTCGTTATTGCGATAATAGCTGAATTTTCTTCAAGGAACGCCGGAAGGCTGATCTTGCGCAAATGGCTACCTCTGAATTTTATTCGGTCCGGTAAGCAAGCACAGCCTAAAATACCTTCTAGCCGAAGTGTTGAGAGGCAGTATTTGCAAAGCCGATCCCTGTTTTAAAATCAATTTCATAAATGTTAATTTTTATGTTTTGAGAATACTAATTCACCATATTAAATGTGTAGAATGAGCATGATAATGAACAAAATTCCTTTGGAGCTGCGGCTATGGTTGAATGACCTAGGAGAAGCCAGACAAAAAAAGGTCAACGCGCATCTGGGATGCCTCACTAATTTGCTGAAAACCAACCCGAGGGGGGACGTCGTAAAGGCCTTAATCACCTTCTAGGACCCTGCCCACAATGTCTTCCACTTCTCAGATTTTGAGCTAACCCCAACTTTGGAGGAAATAACCGGATACATCCGGACCCATACAATCCTTTTGAGACATCAGTACTTGATAGCACCTAGAGCCCTTGCTGTGCACAAATATCTAGATGTTTTGAAAATTAGTAGAAAGATTCACAACCCTGACCTGTCAGCTAGATTTTGCACCCTCTTGTTCATATACAAAAGGTATGGCCACACCGGAGGATTCAACAACCCTAAAAAGCTTAACTGTAGCAAGAGCAATTGTATCATATGGGAGGAGCATCGATGCTTCGCGTTTATGGTGTCCTTTTGGGTCTTTTGGTATTCCTACAGAAGGACGGGAACATTGATATACGGATAGCAGGGGTCGTTCGTACCTTGATGACTCAGGAAAAGAGTACTCTTGCCCCGATGATCATGTCTGATATCTTCCGAGCCCTTGCCATTTGAAAAGCAGGAGGGGATTTCTTTGAAGGCTGTAACTTGCGATTACAAATCTGGATGATTGAGCATCTATGTCCCAGGCCTCGGTTCATGAATCATGGGATGCCAACAAAAGGTTTTATAGAATAATTTTACAACAAGATTAATGGGTTTAAATTGCCAGAGGGTGTCGCATAGTGGGTGTCACATCTCCGGTGTATTTATACAAATCAAATACAATGGACGCTTAGTTAGCTCTCCGTGGACGAAGTTGTGCACGTACCCGCAACAGAACCGCATTTCCTCTTGATGGGCCATAGAATCATCTATCCATACGCCCCACATTGGGTCTTGAGACAACTCAGAAGATGCCAGATAGTTCCAAAAGTCGAAGATCTCAGAATCCGGCTAGTCAAAATTGGGTCTAGTAGTCAGTTCCCCGAAGCCAGGGTTCGCAAAATCTGGAATGAATGCCAATACCTAACCGCTGACACTTGTGTACAAGATCCCGCCAAAGGTGAAGTGTCTTCGGGGTACCTTTCTTGGTAAAAGAGAGAAATTGAACACGAAAGACCATCCAAAAGGCCTCACCTCCAAGAGTTCGTCAGAACATCACAAGAGCAGTGGGATATGTTAGCGAAAAAACATGAATATTGTGCTACCATAGGAACCCTAGAAAAGAAAATTCAAGAATTGCAATTCGAAAACATCCTGTAAATTGCTGCTAATGAGGGAGAAAGAAGACATTGGTTAAAGAAAATGAGGCCCGGCGAGCCCAAATTCAGAAAATGAGAATAGCCGCGGAAAATCCTCCACGAAGTACAAAGGATGAAAAGCTCATAGAGAACCTGCGCCAAAAAGTAACCGAATATGATTTTGACCTGAATAAGGCAGAGGGTGAATTATCTAGAGCTCGGAGACAATTAGCTATGAAAGCGCTAAGTTAAAACAGAGAGTTATCGCGGTTGAAAGCAAAATGGCCAAGCTGGACAAGGATTTCAAAGCCGAGAGAGGGAATTGTTATGCGGTAATAACGCAGTTGAAAGAGATCTGGGGTAGTTTCAAAAGCTACATCAGGCAACTAAGCGGACATTAGAAGCACGGGCTGAACAAATAGGTGTCTGCTGCAAGAAAAAGGGGTTATCAGAGAAAAGGTGCAGGCAATTGCAGATTGTATCACCACTAAATGCAATCACTGTGAGGACATGACAAAATCCATGTTTTTTGCCGCTGCTATGACCTTTGATTGACAAGTAATGGAATATCTCTACTATCTCCAAGGTTGTTTAGCGTGCAAACCCGCAACAAGGCCGAATGATGCCTCGCAAGCTCCAAAAGCATTTGAAGTGTTAATGTACTCATAGATTTATATTTTTCTGAAAAGAGAGTCTGTCTGTTGTCCTATTGAGTGTGTAAGGGTATTGAGTCCCAATCTGGCAGTTGCTTTTTTAATCAAGGTTTATATCCTAATCAAAATTGAAAATCCCAAACATGTTTTACTTTGTACTTCACCATTTATTTCCATGAACTATGCTCGGTCTGATTCATGCAAAGTCATGATACGTAGGCAATCTACATAGGATTCGACCGTATTCTTTAAAATAAAAATAAAATAAAAGAGAGGGAGGAAATAAAAGGCCAGAAGCAAAGGGAATTGAAATAAGTGCCCGGATGACACATGTGACTGTGGCAAGCTTATAGAAAACCTATTATCTGCATGGGTGCATCATGCTCAACGTTGTTAGGATTTATGCCCGTCACTAGAGGGGGGGTGAATATTGCGGCACAAGAATATTGATAAATATTGCGGAATTAAAAATTTCAAGAATAAAATAAATTCGGTAATTAAAATAGCAAGGGAAGAACACACCGATTTTATCCTGGTTCACCACAACTTGTGGTTAGTCCAGTCCCCGAGAGACTCTCTCGAGATTCCACTAACTTCGTTAAGCTTACGGGTGCTTAACAAACCATTACACTTGCTCGTAGATGTACACTCTACAAGACTTCAACTTGCTCGAGGATACCGCACCTCAAGACTTCACCTTGCTCGTGGATACTGCACCACAAGACTTCAACCACTAAGACTTAGGGTACTTAGCGAACCCGACAATCAATGAGAAGATATGTTCTTCTCAAACACCTTTCTCTTTTACAACAAGCACTCTCTCAAAAGAGTAGATAAAGAGATACAAATTTAGCTCTATGAACAACTCAAAGTTGTCTCTCAAATGGCTCAACAAAAGCTCTAAAATGATGCTCAAATAATGTAAATATGTATATCAATATTGGGAGGTGTTGTGTGTTAAAAATCAGCTCAAAATACCTTTATTTATAGGGGTTAAAAGGTGTATGTCCGTTGCTTAATTGACAATCAATTATGCTGATTTTATGCTAACATAATCGATTATATGATCTGCATAATCGATTATCTTCTCAATGTTCATAAATCGGAACGTTGGGAAGGCTACTGACAGTAAATAATCGATTTTGTGAGTTAAATAATCGATTATTTACCCTTGCGAAATTTCCAGCAAAGCTGGAATATACCAGAGTATACCAGAATCAAAGCTGGAAATACCAAAATATACCAGAGTATACCAGAATCGAAAACTTACTTCAAAAACCATTTTGGTTAAAATGAAAACGTTAAAATCATTTTGTTTGAAGTATATTAAAATTTTTTATGATATATATGATTTAATAAAATGATTTTATGCATATTAATGATGACCTATGTAATATACCAGAATATACCAGAATTGAAAACTTACTTCAAAAACCATTTTGGTTAAAATGAAAACGTTAAAATCATTTTGTTTGAAGTATTTAAAATATGTTTATGATAAATATGATTTGATAAAATGATTTTATGCATATTTATGATGACCTATGTGGAGCCAAAAGACGAGATTACTTTAAACGTTGCTCTTACATTTGTTCTACCTAACGACCTACGCCTTGGGTCTTTGGTCTTGAACTTTTGAACTCGTCTTTGGCTTGTCTATGCAATTCCGTCATCAATATGCTTCTTGGCATTCACTCTTGATTGTTTGTCATATAATATCGTTGTTTGACACTTGACTTCATTATTTGTCATTCATCAAAACCTATACCTGAAAATCATGCTCATACAACCAAAGCGCACATATCATAGATAGAGTGATTTTCTACAATTTCCCCCTTTTTGATAATGACAAACAACAGGAGATATGCATATTGGATTCCCCCTAAATTCATGCTATATCTCAACATACAATTCATGTAAACAATTTAATATAATTCCCCCTTAATTGAATATTCCCCCTCAATTAAAGCATACTAAAATGTGAAGACATTCCCCGTTATTCGATGCATATCGCCTAAATTCTTCCCCCTTTTGGCATTTGCAAAGAGTATACCAATTGTTATTGAAACTATTGACGATGCCAATTGTTTAAACAAATCATATCAATATCAAATAATACCAAATGTTAGTAAAAACATGCCAATAATAATAACGGTCATTTTTCGCAAATATACCAACTGTTATTTAAACTAAAAATATTCATCAAAACATGAATCAATCATTTAACATGAAAATAATTGATACCAATTTGGTATTCAAAATAACACTTATCAAAACATGAATCAATAATTAATATTAATTGTTAGCACATCTCAACTATTACGTTTTTATCAAAAATACGATACCTAACCGACGTTCCCCCTCGATGCAGTAAGGTTTCGTGCTTGGTGCATCTACTATAATATTGTAGTCTTCAAGCACACCTGCAAAAGTACCTAAACATAGGTTTTCGGTACCCAGCTTCTTTTGGGTCCTTGGGGGTTAGGCAAATAATAATTATAATCAAAATATGAATCTCTGTGTTTAGCAAAACATAAGGGTGCAATGTGTCCTACCCGGTTCCAATAATGAAATATAACATTAGGGTTGTGCATATGTCTAGGTTGAGCCAAATGCGTTCTAGGTGATCTAAAGTCGTTATTCCTAGAAGCGTTGAAATTCCTAGAGTCATTTCTAGGTGGTCTGAATTTATTTATTCTGGACTCATTAATAAAATTCCTAGAACTGTGTCTAAAATGATTAGTTTTAGACTTATTAACAAAGATCCTAGAGTCGTTTCTAGGTGGTTTAACCTCATTTCTATCATCCTTTTTAATTACTTCACTTGTTTTAGAATCATTTACACTACATTTTTCTAGTGTATTTCTAAGTTCTACGTTCTCTATTTCAAAGAGCTACAAGAAGAACAATATGAACTTTGAACAATTAAAGAGGCTTCATTCATCTCCTTGATTTTATTTTTGAGATAGACATTGTCATTTTCCAAAAATCTATTTTCTTCTTCTAAAATTTTGATTTTATTTTTAAGAAAAGTAATGTCATTTTCTAAAAAATCATTATCACAAGTCAATTTTTCAAAATCTTTTTCTTTTAAAGAAGGTTGTTTTTCAAAATCTTTTTGTTGCAAAGAAAGTGTTTTCTCAAAATCTTTTTCTTGCAAAGAAAGTGTTTTCTCTAAATCTTTTTCTTGCAAAGAAAGTGTTTTCTTCAATTCTTTTATGGTTTTGGAAGCCTTAGTAAATTCGCCAAATAATTCATCATAGGCATTTTGCATTTCTTCAATAGAGCAAGAATTAGAAGTGCTTACCTCTTCTTCTTCGTCGGCCATGAAGCATAGGGCAGTCGTTTTATCACACGAGCTGTCCGAGTCCCATATCACATGCTTTTGGACTTGAGGCGTACCTTCATAAACGGCTTCAGGTTTATCCCACATTTCTTTGGCGGTTATGCAATAGGAAATCCTCCGATAGTCATTTGAATTCATCGCACAATATAGCATATTTATGGCCTTGGCATTATATTCATTCTCCTCCTTTAGAACCATGGCTTCTCCAACTTTCTTTGTCAGCATACCGTTCTTAATGATTTGCCACAAACGAAAGTTATTTGATTGGATGAATATTCTCATCCGCTCTTTCCAATATGTGTAATTGCCTCCATCAAATAATGGAGGCAAAATAGTAGAGTGGCCTTCGCTCATTATACCTGCATTCAACATTCTCAACAAAAATATATATCGCTCTCAACCTGTTAAGGCTTTCAGAGAGTTAGGCTCTGATACCAACTGTTAGGATTTATGCACGTCACCAGAGGGGGGGTGAATAGTGCGGCACAAGAATATTGATAAATATTGCGGAATTAAAAATTGCAAGAATAAAATAAATTCGGTAATTAAAATAGCAAGGGAAGAACACACCGAATTTATCCTGGTTCACCACAACTTGTGGCTAGTCCAGTCCCCGAGAGACTCTCTCGAGATTCCACTAACTTCGTTAAGCTTACGGGTGCCTAACAAACCGTTACACTTGCTCGTAGATGTACACTCTACAAGACTTCAACTTGCTCGAGGATACCGCACCTCAAGACTTACCTTGCTCGTGGATACCGCACCACAAGACTTCAACCACTAAGACTTAGGGTACTTAGCGAACCCGACAATCAATGAGATGATATGTTCTTCTCAAACACCTTTCTCTTTTACAACAAGAACTCTCTCAAAAGAGTAGATAAAGAGATACAAATTTAGCTCTATGAACAACTCAAAGTAGTCTCTCAAATGGCTCAACAAAAGCTCTAAAATGATGCTCAAATAATGTCAATATGTATATCAATATTGGAAGGTTTTGTGTGTTCAAAATCAGCTCAAAAGACCTTTATTTATAGGGGTTAAAAGGTGTATCTTCGTTGCTTAATTGACAATCAATTATGCTGATTTTATGCTTACATAATCGATTATCTTCTCAACGTTCATAAATCAGAACTTTGTGAAGGCTACTGACAGTAAATAACCGATTTTGTGAGTTAAATAATCGATTATTTACCCTTGCGAAATTTCCAGCAAAGCTGGAATATACCAGAGTATACCAGAATCAAAGCTGGAGTATACCAAAATATACCAGAGTATACCAGAATCGAAAACTTACTTCAAAAACCATTTTGGTTAAAATGAAAACGTTAAAATTATTTTGTTTGAAGTATATTTAAAATTTTTATGATATATATGATTTAATAAAATGATTTTATGCATATTAATGATGACCTATGTAATATACCAGCATATACCAGAATTGAAAACTTACTTCAAAAACTATTTTGGTTAAAATGAAAACGTTAAAATCATTTTGTTTGAAGTATTTCAAATATGTTTATGATAAATATGATTTGATAAAATAATTTTATGCATATTTATGATGACCTATGTTGAGCCAAAAGACGAGATAACTTTAAACGTTGCTCTTACATTTGTTCTACCTAACGACCTACGCCTTGGGTCTTTGGTCTTGAACTTTTGAACTCGTCTTTGGCTTGTCTATGCAATTCCGTCATCAATATGCTTCTTGGCATTCACTCTTGATTGTTTGTCATATAATATCGTTGTTCGACACTTGACTTCATTGTTTGTCATTCATCAAAACCTATACTTGAAAATCATGCTCATACAACCAAAGCAGATAGAGTGATTTTCTACAAACGTGTGATTTCCTATTTGTCTTCTACCCCAAACTAACTACGTTTTCTAGAATTACAGATTAGGTGTTTAGAAGTGGTTGGTTTTGCGGTAAACTAGCTTCACACGGATACTTCAGTCGTTCAATTGGAAATACAGAGATGTCAAGTGAAATGTCTCTACCCACCGTTCCTATTCTAGAAAACAGTCCAATCAAGGGAGTACCGGCCTCTTAATCTGCAGCGGCCGAAGAAAATAGGATCCTGCGGCTCCGGGTCATGGAAATATGGGACGCCTGGACCAACGGGAAGGAACCTCCCAACGCCATCTCTGGATTTCCCGAGCTATTTCCACGGTCAGAGGGTACCTTTACTACCTTTATCATCCACCCGAGAATTCTTCTAGGGAAACCCACCATTTCAACAAATTTTGTTGGGGCGCCTTACAAATCCCACCATCCAATGTTTGAATCCGAGCCAGTTCCCAATATCTTTACGGACCCTCGATGTGCAGCTACTACACAGCCTGCAGTGCCAAGGCCTGTGTTTTAACCCACAGCCTTTACCTTCCAAACTCCTAATTACCAAAATGAGCCTTCCACGTACCCTACATACGGTTACCCTCGGCCAACATATGAATTTACCGTTGTGCCAGACAAAACTTCCAAAGCACTTAAGCAGGATGAGATCACAAGGAGAATGAAGAGTCTTGAGCAAAGCCTGAAGAATATTCAAGGGTTGAGCGGATAGAAAATTGTAGCCTATTCAGACCTGTGCATGTTCCCCCATGTCCAACTTCCTTTGGGGTTTAAAATACCGAAATTCGAGAAATACGATGGCCATGGCGATCCCATCGCCCATCTGAAATAGTATTGTAATCAACTAAGTGGAGACGGCGGGAAGGAAGAGCTCCTAATGGAGTACTTTGGGGAAATCCTAGTAGGTATTGCATCCGAATTGTATATAGATCAAGACACTACCCCATGGCACATATTGGATGACCTTGCTCGGGACTTTGTGAGACAATTACAGTAGAATATCGACATCGCCCCAGATAGGAACTCCCTAACCAATTTGAAGAAGAAACCTGCTGAAAGCTTCAGAGAGTATGCTATTAAATGGCGAGAGAAAGCATAGAGGGTGAAGCCTCCTATGATGTCCGCAATGGGCAAACCATTCGCAGAAGGAATAAAGATTGGGGAGATGGTGGAGAATGGCCTCAAAACAGGGAGGATTCTAAGTCAATCACAGTATACTCACAGGCATGCATTTTCTGAAAGAACACCTCAAAATTACTATCCTCAAAAAGACATGCACTATGTCCCTCAACCCTACGCAGTTATGAACACTCAACCATTTCCCCGACCTCAGCAGCAGAACAATAGAAATCAAGCTCCAAGGAATCAACTTCCTCGGAATCAATACAACCCCCACCCTCAACAAAACAATTACCACCATCGAGAGCCACCCCGGAGACAGAACTTCACCCCAATCGGAGAGTCCTACGCCAGCTTGTTTCCTAAGAAAGTCCATATGGGTCTCCTCCAGCCTGTACCCCAAAACAGACAGAATCCTGAATCACTATCTTACCAAAAGGGCATGCGTTGTGCCTACTAAAATGGGGCAGAGGGGCACGATACTGAAAATTACTTGACCTTAAAGAGAGCGGTAGAGGACTTGATCAATCAAAAGAAGATAGTTTTAAGAGATGACAAAGTCCCAAATGTAATTGATAACCCGTTACCACCTCAGAACAACGGGCCGGTCATCAGAATGATCTGCGAGGACAAAGAATTTGATCCCGTTTTGAAAGATATCGTCGCCATCCACGAGGTTGATAGAAAACCAAAAGTCGCCCCACGGAAGATGAAGAGAAGAAAACAAATGAATCCAAGTCTCTTGAAGCAGAAAAAAAGGCTGAGGTTGAAGCTGAGACAACCCCCCCCAAAGAAACAATACTCTACATCCCACGAGGACGCAAAGAAACGCAACCCACTTTAAACCCACCAAAAAGGTTTGAGCTGAACAAAACTATGTACATACCAAAGAAGGCCTATGTGGTACGGGGATCGATTAAACCATCGGTGCTGAATGAGCCCGTGGTTATTGGTCGCGTGCCACAAAAGCCCCTGACCAACCCTTCCGTCGTCCCTTGGAATTATAAGGAAACCATTGTTACATATATGGTCAAAGAAGTCCTCTGGGAAGCCCAAAAGGGTTTTTTCACCAAGAAATACCTGTACATGGAAGAGGTGAATGTCGCTACCAAACAACGATTTCCGCCGAAGAAGCCAGTGAATTATGAGGAAGCAGAAGCCTTTTTCCAAAAAAAGAAAATGCCTGAGTACGAAGTGGTAGATCAACTCCGAAAATCCCTTGAATAGATTTCTCCACTGTCACTCTTAATGAAATCTCCCGAACATCAGCAGGTGTTGGCCAAAACACTAAATGAAGCTTATATGTCAGTTGAGACCTCTGGAGAACAGCTAGAGAAAATGGCGGAGATTCTTCGCTATCAATCAGATATCGTTTGGTAAGAATGACCTGCCCCCGTAGGGAGCTGCTCACAACAAGGCTTTGCATCTCACTGTCAAATGTGAGGGATATAATGTCAAGAGAGTGATGGTTGACGGAGGTTCTGGAGTAGAGATATACCCACTATCTACTCTGCATAGAATGGATATCGGGACAGGGTGGATTCGTCCTAACAATGTATGTGTCCGAGCCTTCAATGGAATAAAAAAGGATACCATAGGTGTAATCGATTTGGTGCTCACTATTGGTCCAGTCGACTTCGAAGTAACCTTCCAGGTGTTAGATATGGACACCTCCTACAACTACCTCCTGGGAAGGCCGTGGATTCATGCAGCAGGGGAGGTGCCTTCAACCCTACACCAAATGCTGAAATTTGAATATGAAAATTAAGAAATTGTACTTCATAGAGGAGAGGACGAACAATCAATTTACCGGGACTCCTCTGTTCCCTGTCTAGAAGCCAAGGAAGGGAGTGAAAACATAGTCTATCAAGCTTTTGAAGTCGTAGTAGTTGATCTGCATGAAGAGGGCAAGTCGCTTATTTAGCCTTTTCTGTAAAATGCTTCAATTATGGTCGCAAAGGAAATGACGCGCCAAGTCTTCAAGCCAGGCAAGGGACTCGGAAGCTCCCTACAAGGCATAACCGAGCCAGTCGCCTTGCCTGCCACAAAAAAGTTCTTTGGATTGGGATTTCATCCAACCTCAGAAGATATCACCTGGGCTAATCAGAGAAATTGCCAAGGATGGACCTTACCATGACCCCTGCCTCATTTGTACAAAACCTTCATAAAACCAAAGTACAGTGAAGAGGATCAAGAACAAACCTTCACAGCTGAAGAAATCGATGAGATCTGCGGGGCCATGAGAGAGTTGCTCTATGAAGTAAACATGGTCCAACCGGGAGAAGGTTCAAGCGCCGTTGAAGTGTTGTATATGGGACCCGATGCTAAACTTCAAAATTGGAAGGCCACACCCTTTCCGTTCAAGCGGGAGACCTGGTAGTGTTCCCTTGCTACCTCTTCCCACATCAGAAGCTATTTCATGGTGTAGCTCGGTCATTGGTTTATCCTTTTAGCACTTTAAATCTCAAATTGTAAACCCTGTTTATCTTTCAATTTCAAAGAAATAAAATCAATATTTTCATTTCTCTTCCTTTCTCTGATTCTTTGACTTTCTTTATTTTTCATCATTTTCAGTCCCAATAATGAGGCATTAAATTAACGACATGCTCCCTGACTTCTTGCCAAGACCCAAACCCGTTGCTTGTCTGTGAAATAATGAACCAGGAACCGGAATACAATGAAGAAGAGGCTTTTAGGGAAATCACTCGAGAATTGGAACACTTTGAGAAAAAACCTAAGCCTAACGTAAAAGATACTGAACCGGTTAACCTGGGTGATCTTGATTAAATCAAAGAAACTAAAATAAGCCTCCACGTAATTAAAGAGATACGGGATTCATTGGTTCAACTTTTGTTGGAATTCAAAGATGTATTTGCATGGTCCTATGATGACATGCCTGGTCTGAGTATGGATTTGGTGGTTCATAAGTTGCCTACATACCCCGAATGCCTTACACTACAACAAAAGCAAAGAAAGTTCATGCCTGATGTCAATGATAAAATCAAAGAGGAAATTGCAAAACAGCTTGAAGCAGGGATAATCCGGGTAGTGCGGTACACCACATGGCTGGCTAATATGGTCCCAGCGCCAAAGAAGTACTAGAAACCCCGACTGTGTGTGGATTATAGAGATTTGAACAAGGCGAGTCCCAAGGAAAATTTCCCTCTACCAAACATCCACATCCTTGTCGATAATTGTGCCAAACATGAGATTCAATCCTTTGTAGACTGCTACGCGGGGTATCACCAAGTGCTGATGGATGAGGAAGATGCTGAGAAAATTGCCTTCACCACGCCTTGGGGAACATACTATTATAGATTTATGCCTTTTGGATTGAAAAACGCCAGGGCAACATACATGAGATCTATGACCACCATCTTCCACGACGTGATGACTAGAGAAATAGAGGTATACATGGATGACGTGATTATCAAATCTAAAACTCAGGGCGATCATGTAAAGGATTTGAGGAAATTCTTTGAAAGGCTCCGCAAATACAATTGGAAATTTAATCCAGCAAAATGCGTATTTGGAGTTTTGTCGGGAAAACTTTTGTGGTTCATCGTCAGTCGGAAAGGCAATGAATTAGACCCAACCAAGATCAAATCCATTCGGGAGCTGGCCACGCCAAGAACCAAAAAGGATATGATGAGTCTATTAGGAAGATTAAATTACATCACCTGGTTCATCGCCCAATTGACTTCAACATGTGAGCCTATATTCAAATTGCTGAAGAAGGATGTGGCAAATAAGTGGACGGTCGAGTGTCAGGAATCTTTTGACAAAATCAAACAATACTTATCCAATCCACCGGTTTTAGTTTCGCCAGAACTAGGAAGGCCATTGTTTCTCGATCTGACGGTCTTGGAAGGCTCTTTCGGTTACATTCTCGAGCAGCGTGATGCCACGAGAAAGAAAGAGCAAGCCATTTATTATCTGAGCAAAAAGTTTACTGGCAACGAGGCCAAGCACACACTATGGGAGAGAACGTGTTCCGCCTTGACATGGGTAGCTCCAAAGCTGAGGCATTATTTGCAAGCTCATACCATGTACCTCATAAAAAGGCTGGATCTACTAAGGTACATATTTCAAAAACCAATTCCCACAGGGCGACTGGCTAAATGGCAGATCCTGCTTGCCGAGTTTGACATTTTTTATGTCACTCGTACGGCGATGAAAGCTCAGCCACTGGCAGATCATCTGGGAGAAAACCCCGTTGATGATGAGTATCAGCCTTTAAACACTTGCTTCCCTGAAGAAGAAGTAGTGAACTCATAGGATATAGTAGATGAGGACACTCCCGTCTAGAAAATGTTCTTCGACGGAGCGGCAAACGCAAAAGGCATATAGATCGGGGCAATATTAATCTCACCTATAGGCCAGCATTATCCAGCTACATCTAGACTTCGGTTCTTTTGCACCAATAATACCGCTGAATATAAGGCATGCATTATGGGCATGAACATGCTAATTAACCGAGATGTCGAAGAGTTACTAATCATGGGGGATTCCAATCTGACCATCCGGCAAGCTTAAGTAGAATGGGAGACAAGGGACATTAAGCTCCTCCCATATAGACAGCATGTCGAAGACCTTAACAAACGGTTCAGGTCCCTACAGTTCAGGTACATTCCCCGTTTTCACAATGAGTTAGCGGATGCACTTGCAACCTTAGCCTTCATGCTTCCATACTCTGGGAATGCCTATGTTGATCCTTTACAGATCAAAATCAAATAAAGACATTGGTATTGTAATGCAACCGAAGTAGAGCCTAGCCCACAGCCTTGGTATTACGACATCTTGAGATTCCTAAAGACACAGGAGTTCCTTGAGTAAGCCACAGGAGAACAAAAGAAGACCATTCGACGGCATGCGAGCAATTTCTTCTTGAGTGGTGACACTTTGTACAAAAGGACTCCAGATCTTAATTTGTTGAGATGTGTGGATGCCGAAGGAGCTGGGAAATTATGCACGAAGTACATGCGGGCGTATGTGGGCCCCATATAAATGGCTATGTATTGGCAAAGAAGATACTCCGAGCTGCTTATTATTGGATGATCATGGAAAAAGACTGCTTCAGCTTTGTACGAAAATGTCATCAATGCCATGTGCACGTTGATTGAATTCATGCACCACCAAATGAACTGCATCTTATGTCAGCACCCTGGCCATTTGCCGCCTGGGGAATGGACGTCATCGGGCTGATCGAGCCAAAGGCATCAAATGGGCACAGATTTATATTGGTCGCTATTGATTATTTAACAAAATGGGTGGAAGACATCACCCTCATATCTGTTACCAAGAAAGTGGTAGTGGATTTCGTGCATTCCAACATCATTTAACGCTTTGGGATCCCGGCTACCATCATTACTGACAATGCAGCTAATCTAAACAGTCGGCTGATGGGAGAGATATGTGAAAAATTCGAAATAACACATAGAAACTCCACTCCCTACATACCTGAAGCTAATGGTGCGGCCGAAGCAGCCAACAAGAACATCAAGAAAATCTTGACAAAAATGATTCAAAGCTCGAGGCAATGGCATGAATATCTGCCTTTCGCATTGATGGAATATCGTACCACAGTACGTACATCTGTAGGATCCACTCCCTACTTGTTGGTCTATGGAACTGAGGTTGTTATACCTATCGAGGTGGAAATCCCTCGCTCCGAGTGATTATCAAAGCAGAAATCGAAGATAGTGAATGGGTAAAAAACCGTTTGGAGCAACTGGTATTTATTGATGAGAAAAGAATGGTTGATGTGTGCCACGGGCAGTTGTACAATCAAATAATGGCCCGTTCCTACAACAAGAAAGTTCGCCCTAGGAATTTCGAAGTCGGGCAGCTGGTTTTGAGATGGATATTTCCCCATCATCAGGAGGCCAAAGGAAAATTCTCCCCAAATTGGAAAGGCCCGTACATCATTAGGAAGATATTGCCTAGAGGAGCATTGTACTTGGGCGACGTTGAAGGAGATGAGCCCGAGGCAGCGGTAAATGTCGACACAGTAAAAAGATATTATGTTTAAACCCTCTACAGCAATTACCCCGGTGGATCGAAAGGATGAAGGCTTTATTCTCCTGCTCCCCACCCTCTTTGTAACCTAGAAGTAAAGGAAAAGAAAATTCAAAAAAAAAGAGAAAAAGAAAATTCAAAAAAAAAAGAAAATAAAATAAAATTAGTTTAGGAAACACTTCCTGAACTACATCTGACTTGATTCCGAAAGGATACATAGGCAGTCTCTGCCTTAGGTTCAGTCACATCAAAATAAAAACCCCATTTACCCGAGAAATTAAAACTAGGGCAGAAATGTATCAGTTCGGTTACAATTCAGTCCGAATGGTTGCAAAGTTATAGATCCCCGAAGAAGAAAATACCATTTATTGGGGTTCGGCACCAATAAAATTTGTGAGAAAATAAATGAGAGTCTTATCGGTGAAAACCTCCGTGCACCATAAGGCGACAGTGAGCAGAAAAAAGCAAAATGAGAGTCCGTTTAGCGAAAGCTCGATAAGAGCGCTATCGGCCGAAAAAAAGAAATATTGCAACCCAGGGCTGAATAAGTTTCTTTGGTTTTCGGAAAGTTGAAATCAGAAAGCAGAAATGGATTTGGGCTAGGTATCCAGTTCAAGAAGCATGTTGTCTCCATTTGAAGTCGGTTCGTATTTCCAGATAAGTTCCCTCTTTTCCTTCCAAGTGCATACATCTCTATATTCATACTTTACTCCTTTCGACTTTTAACTTCCTCACCATTTACTAAAGAAAGACAGCAGGGCCGGCTTTGCAGTTTTCTCCTGACAATAATTAGGGGAATGACTGACATCGTCAAGTACACTTGGCAAATCCCGGTTGATCATGACAGTTAATGTCCTAAAATAAAGAAATAAAAGGAACGAAATTCAATGTCAAAAGGCATGGAGTTGAAGCAAAATCGGGGTCTTTAAGCCGATGAGGATGTTGATCCTTATCAAAAGTCCCAAAGCAAGCCCAAAATCAAAGCAGGACTAAACTCACGACCCAAGGCCCGAGAAGCTAAGACCAATCCGAAATGAGGACCCCCTGGCCAACTAATCAAGGACGGAAAGCCGAGGGTTCACTTTTGAATACAAAGTAATTCGAAATCAAGCATCACAAGACCCCAACCAATCATTGTTCAAACTAACTGTGTGTTTTGTCTCTGAACTAAAATAGATGCAGGTGCAACTTAGAAAAGCAAAAGGAACACGAGGCAAAAACAACCAAAGGAGAGGCACAAGGGCCAAAGGTGGTAATGCGTCAATGACCAAATGGAAGTTTTCTTTTCTTCAAACTCGTAAATGATCATGAAAGAACGACATCAAAATCCCTAGTTCCCCTTTGTACAACTTGGGGACTTCCTAGGCATTACCTAAGGATTGCATTCCACGCCCTCCTGCATAAACCGCGGAGGTTTCCCTTCATATCCCCATGAAATATGAGGATCTTCTCCCTACATTTCCCACTCCCCAGCATAGATTAGGAGTTAATACTCCCCTACCCTTAGCATAACCTAAGAGGTATTCCTTTCCTCATCTATCCCCAGCACAATCAAAAGGAACTCTGAGGTCCTCCGCTACCCTGCATATTCCCCTGACATAACTCAGGATCTCCTATCATCCTGGCATAACCCGTGGATTCCCCTGACATAACTCAGGATCTCCCTTCATCCTAGTATAACCAAGGATTTTTCATTCATCCCGGCATAACCCGTGGATTCCCCAAGCATAACCTATGATTTTTCATTCATCCTGGCATAACCCGTGGATTCCCCTAGCATAACCTAGGATTTTTCATTCATCCCGACATAACCCGTGGATTCCCCTAGCATAACCTAGGATTTATCATTCATCCTGGCATAACCTGTGGATTTCCCTTGCATAACCTAGTATTTTTCATTCATCCCGGCATAACCCGTGGATTCCCCTAGCATAACCTAGGATCTCCCTTCATCCTAGTATAACCTAGGATTTTCATTCATCCCGGCATAACCCGTGGATTCCCCTTACCATAACCTAGGATTTTACATTCATCCCGGCATAACCTGTGGATTCGCCTAACATAACCTAGGATATTTCATTCATCCCGGTATAACACGTGGATTCCCCTGGCATAACCTAGGATTTTTCATTCATCCCGGCATAACCCATGGATTCCCCGAGCGTAACCTAGGATTTTTCATTAATCCCAACCTAACCCATAGATTCCCCTAGCATAACCTAGGATTTTTTATTCATCCTGGCGTAACCCGTGGATTCCCCTAGCATAATATAGGATTTTTCATTCATCACGGCATAACCCGTGAAAACTGGGGAAGAAAATTCGTTCGTTTGCTTGTTTTGTTGTCTGAGTAGGTGTCACCTTAAGGCACAAGATTTGGCATAATTGAAAGCATGAGGGTTAATTCAAAACAGAAGAAAAGAAAAGAGACAAAAGGTGAGCTCAAATGATGAGGCGGACAAGGACGCGGAATGCTCAAACTATAATTGAAGTCACAAGCTCAGGATATCCTGTTTTGTTTTAAGATTGAAGACTGAGCCAGCAGCTGCAATTAACTAGCATCAAGATTCATATCGGAGTCTGCCACGAAAGATAGCCGAGACTCAAGATCAAGCTTCAAGAGACTCATAGATAGGAATCTTGTAACTTGTAGTTGATAGGCCTAGATAGGTTAGTTTTTATTTTCTTTCGGTGTAATAAGGATCTTAGCGAGCAGAAACAACAACAACAGCAGCCAATCACAATCTCTCGGTATTCCCAGCAACCAAAACTTCCAGAACTACACTGACCTGATTCCTTTATTTCCAAGGATATGTAGGCAACCTTTGAAACAAGGTTCGGTCAGAAATTTTTCAAAATGCTTCACATGGAGTATTCAATCGGACGGACATCGCTCATATTTGCTCACTTGTCTATGCACGAAAACTCTTCGTGTTCCCGCGCAAAGAGGGGTAGTTGTGAGAGTATGATTTTTACCCGGTCAAAACAATCTCCGACTGGACTCTTGAAGTTTCGGATTTTCTTTAAAATGTTATGATTTTAATTGCATGCGCATGGTCATTACTGCGTGTTTTAAGATTGATTAGGATTTAATAAGTTTTTTTTTGCAAATTAAAATACAAAAAAATATATATACATGTCCGGCATTTGAAATTATTCTATGTTTAATTTCAAATTAGTGTAGGTTTTATTTGTGATAATTAGGAATTTTTTGTTATAAATATAGTTAGGAATTGTTTTTAAATTAAAAGAAAAAAAACAACAATACATATGTTTGTATATATACATAGCCACTCAGGTTGACCACAATTAGGCCAGACGTGAGTGGCCCAAAGCATGTCTCCCTTTTGAAAAACACATGAACCAGCCCAAACTACTGACCCCTCTGAAATAGTCCACGTCAAAACACCAAACGACGTCGTTTCAAAGAAGAAGGGCACATCACATTCGTCCACCCCCATCTCATCCAACGTCCATTAAACCCTTTCCCAAATAATATAAATATATATATGTCCTAACATCTCTAATACACATACAGACCAAACCTCACCCTCCTCGTACCATCTTCTCCGGTTGTAACACCTCCCTTGACCACCACTGGCCGTTCCTTGACCACTAGTCTACTACCCTAATGCCGCCGCCAGAAATATCCTCACGGCGCCGGCCGGCAACCAAACCTCCCCAGATTTACACCACTAAATTTCACCCTCCTCTTTTTCACCCTGTAATCAATTCCCATCGAACAAGTCGCTTCCATCTCGAATCTTCAAAAACAGGGTCGTCGGAACCACTATCTCCGGCGACCTTGTTCCAACCCCTTCCACCTTTACACCATAGAACCACTAGGACACCATCTTCCCCGTCCTGCATCCCACTTCCTTCAAATCCTCCCCCATAATCTCAAATATTCTCTTAAAGGTTGTCGGAAACACTACCTCTGGCGACCCTGTCCCAAAGCCCTCAAAATTACACCCCTAAAGCACCTCAACCTCCTCATTCCAACCGTTTAGGTCACCTCTATCAAATCTGCTTGAAACCCTTCGAATATCAATTCAAAGGCTCACTGTATATCTCAAAACCTGCCGGAAAGGCCTCAAACTCCTCCTAGGCAACCACTGATCCTTCCTGTCACCAACCATACAACACATATGTCCAAAACATCCTCAACCACTGAGTAAATTCCAATCTGAGACCACACTGAGGTCTCAAAACCATGAAATCCTCCTTGAACTCTTAAAACCGGTTATATGGAGGTTCAAAACCCTGTTGAAGGAGTCAAGAGTTGATTGAAAGGGCTTAAATGGGAACAAGAATAAGAAGCTAAGTATTATGCCTCTTCTGTATATATTAGCTTCATTGTTTGGTCTCTTCTGTATATATTTGCCTAATTGTTTGGTTTCTTCTGTATATATTTTTCTGATTACTCGGTCTCTTCTCTATTTATTTGCCTAATTACTTGGTCTCTTTTGTATATATTTTCCTTATTACTTGGTCTCTTATGTATATATTTGCCTAATTACTTTGTCTCTTCTGTATATATTTGCCTAAGTAGTTTATCTTCTATTTAGCTATTAGATTGATCAACTTCTTTAAATAATTACTTGTTTTTCCATAAGTCTTGCCTGAAGTAGGTTTAAATGGTCATGTGCTGTTGTTTGCCAATACTCTGAAATTCTTTCATCTCGTGACTAGTGTGATATCTTCCTAGCATTAGTCTCTTGACTCTGGAAAACCTAGTATAGTTTACTCTTCAGTGATGTGATTTTTAGGGTTAAATTGACATCCATCTTCTGATTCTATGATTTCTGGTTTGCCCCTAAGTATCTGATTGCCATAATAATATTGATTTTCAGTGTCGATGTTGGTTTAAGCTGATTTGGGGCTGGGACCTTTAATTGTCCAGTGGTAGCCTTTACTTGCTTCCTAAGATTATTCCTAAACTAAATACTCACCCTTTGATGTGTGCTTCTCATTTTTAAGTATCTCTGAAGCATTTTGAATGAGCCATTTCTGAAAACTAAGTGCTGATAAATGCATTCATTCTTCTAGTCCTTTATTTTGATAGTTCTGTATAATGTTTGGATGTGAAAGTCTATATTAAGGCATTTGTGTTGAACCTTGATAATTTTGGCTAATTCTGAACTTTCATGAGCCTGTTAGTCTAAGATTAAAAGGTGACCCAAGCTTGATTGACCAGGGTCAACTGTAACTAAACTGACTAAGGTCAAAATTTCAGCGAAGGGTAATTAGGAAAGGAAGAGGGTATAAGAGGGATTTGAACCTTGAAAAATCTAATAGGAATCCCTTAGAACCTTCTAGCAAGGACTAAAACAGAATTCCTACCTCAAACTTGAGGAACAAGTCAGGAATTGAATGAACATTTAGGCAAAGTGCAAATTTTAGTAAAGGACTAAAAGAAAAACAAGAAAAAATCGGATGCCCTAAGGCTCTACTATAAAAGTATCCCCTGGGCCATTTTTAAGGGGATCCGGAACTTTCCTTTAGAATCCTAGAGATAAGAAATACATATCAGCATCTTCTTATATCTGGAAAAGCTATCAGTGCTGAGTTTAGATCATTTTTGAATTTAATTATCTCACAATTCTGTTGAAATCTGGGCATACTGTTCGATTGGTTAGCTATTTGCTTGACTGACTCATTACATTTTACTCATAGGCTCCTGTTTTGCTGAATTACAGGTACGTTTCCTTGTTCACTTGATTATTGAAGCTAAAAATACGAAATATTCTCAAGTGTGAAGATTCAAGTGCATTAGTTTATTCAAAACTCTTCCCCTGTTCTTCCCCTTTAAATTCAGACGTATGTAATAATAAGATGATTATCTTGTTGTACTTAAACTTTTGGACTGTTTCATTTTGTAATAATTGGACCTTAGAGACTGGTTTACTTGTAATAAATGAACATTCATTTTTTTGTTTAGTATGAACTATCAATAGTGCTTGTAGTGAATGTATGACGGTCCTAGATGATTATTTCATGTAGCTTAGAACTAAGGAAATCATGAAATATTGGCTCCAAAATTATCAATATCTAGTCATTACGTATGGTGAAGTGCACTAAAATTTCAATATGTTAGTAGTGTTGTGTTTCAGATCTATAAGCTATAAATCAAAGTCATAATTGAATTTTGATTCATATACTCTAATTGACGAGTATATGAATAATTTGATTCAGATCTGATGTTAAAGTTGGACTTATAAAACGATTGTTAATACTTTCTTTGTAAGTATGCAGATATTTAATTTTGTATACAATTTTGAACCAAGAAGGGTTATTAAAAATTGGGCTTTCTCATTCAAATCAGTACTAGGCTCATTCGCGAGGCTTAGTAAGCACACAATTTTGTAATCCAACACGTTTTCCTGGGCCGAGTGATTAACAGCACAAACCAGTCACAATAGTTACAGTCACAGCCTGAGCAATATGTGCTCCTAGGCTGGCCGAAACTTAATTTATTATGTGCAATTGGTCATGAACGAGGCTAAGACGCATATAGTGTTTCCCAAGTACACAGTTTATGCAAAAAGTGATTAATGGATTTAAGTACAGCTATAATAGAGAACTTAGCATACCTTAGAATGTCCTTATCAACTAAAGTGAGCCACGATAGTGAAAGCAAATACTGTGTGATGGACCCTTAATTCATTAGAACACATAGAAAATAGGAAGTGTCGTTTAGCAAATTTCACGGTCTTCCCACGAATGTCAAAGACGTAGTTGCTATAGGCGCGTGTTTAATAAAAATACCTTCCTAAATTCGGATGCTCATTAATGTGACCCAAATTCCTATTCTTAATGGAATTTAAATATGACTAAAATTGCAGGCGCATTTATGTGACGCGATTCACGATGTGTTTTATTAACATTGCAAATTTTCATAAAAGATGGTAAAAGTGGTTAATAATCTAAAATTACGGATTAACAGGTATAGCAAACCATATTTTAGCCACTTATAATGTGTTTATGCAGCCGTGCTAGAACCACCGGATCCGAGGGTGCCTAACACCTTCCACCGGGTCAACAGACTTCCTTACTCACGAATTTCTGGTTCGCAGATTTCAATTGGGCAGTTGAAATTTCCTTGATTTGGGATTATAAATAAACCACTGACTTGGGACACCAAAATCCAAACCTATCCCAAATAGCGACTCTCGAAATAAATAATTAATCACATCTCTATTAATGTCACTTTAATTGGAAAAACTCCTATACACGTGTCGCCTTTCGGGGTAACCACGTGTATGAGGTAAAAAGGAGGGTGTAACAATCTATATAGTCCTATTGATACATTTAATATGAAGCTCAAATATCTACAAATGAAAGCTACACTGCCAAGGTAAAATCGTAGAAAACTAAGACAGCTTTTGACTTCAAGTCTCTTTTAAATTGCACTATTCATTAGATTCAATGTTACATCCTTAAAGAAAGAGAAATACCTGGCAATCAAAATACAAAGAGAGAGTAAGGAATCAACGGCAATGTCCACTGATCAACAATAAAATTACAGACAACACACCAGTAATATTCAGCTTGAAAACCAAGATCCACCCAATATAAACCATACATCCTTAAATGACTTGAAACTAAACCCACAAGCTCCAGAAATAACCGAACCCAAATTAAATGATGCAAATCCTAGAAAAAAAAAACAAAGCTAGACTTTTAAAACCAGTTGGACCTCCAATGGAACAGTACTTTGGAATTTCTGTTGTTTTAAAGCTCTAAATGCCTAGATTTGAAGGAAACCTCTAAAATATTCAAATAAAGTAACATTTTTTTTTATTTTTGGCTTTGGATTGGGTTAGAATTGCAGGAATTGGACCTGAATATTTTAGCTACCGGGCTTCCTATAGGAAGTTTCATGGCTATTTTTAACTATTACTGGAAATTTTCAGAGTTTTTCAGACTGTGTCACCACCTCTTTTTGAATGAATTGGGGTGCCTTTTTATAGCCAAAGGCAACCCCTTTATTTGGTTTTAAGTACTAGTCCCTCTTTCAATTTTCAGATTTTACCTACTTGGTCCTTTATTTTATGACTTGTTTCCCAAGTCACTACACTAAAACTACTGAATTTAGACTAAGGTCCCCTTCTAGAAGAGTCTAAAAGATTCTAGCATTGTTTTTCTATTTATAGACTACCTATACTACCATTATTTTATTCTAAAATTACCAAAATCAAACTAAACCCTATACTACCCTTTTAGTGTACTAGAATTACCATTCTTTGCCAAGATAAGGCCTAAAACTAATTATTACTACAGCTAAAACCAAAACCATAATCAAACTGAACTACTAATCAGGAAAAATCAAAAATTCAACTAACAATTCTAGACACTTCCGGACCATAAATTCAAGCCAAGGCTGAAATTAACATGATTAAAAGAAAACATGCAAAGCTATAACTACCATGCCATCCTATCATTTGAAACAATCAAAATTGAAAACTGATTATTATTCATACTACTATCAAATATTAATTGAACACTAAACTAAGCTGAACAATAACAAATAAAGGGTCGGGAATTAAACCGAATCAAAAGTGGAAATTAAGCTAATGTAATGGATAATTCAAAATATGGTCAGAAGCTAAACAAATGTAATCATTAGAAAAAATAAAAAGCAACCGGAATACCTAATATAAAAAATCCAAAGTCAACTCTGAACAGAAATAATCAATATTGCCAACTAAAACAAATAATCAAAACATAAAGCAAGACAGAATTGCCGACAAAAAAAGTAAAAATAAAAAATAAAAATGAATAAAAATAAAAACAAATAAAAGAAACTGAAAAATTACTAATTCATCTTCAAAGAAAACCACACTGATTCGATTTGAATCCCCAAACAGAGTTACATGTTAGTTTTTGGTCAAAACGAACATGCAACTTCATTTGGAAATCCAAATAAAGCTTCGATAGTCTATCTCAAAATTAGGTCAACTTTCAAATTTAAAATTCGAACAATTAGAGGGTTGTTCAAGGGACACAAGGCTCATTTTTTGGGAAGAGGAGGCCAAGGGGAGAATGGCGTGTATTTTTGGGAACCATTGGAGCCGGCGCCGCCGTGGACGGTGGAGTAGCCGCTCCTTTGGAGGAATATTCGACACGTTTGGCTGGGTTAGGGCTGAGTTATGGGGGTTGGAAAGAGGAGAAGACGGGGATAGAGTGGTGTTAATTTGGGTGGATTTGGGGTTACACCTCTAGTGGCGGCGACTTTCGGCCAGTGGCGGGCGATGGGGATACGATGGTGTTACACTAGAGGTTGATTTGGTACGAGGAGGTTGGTTTGTGTCTCTGAGGGTTGTGAGTGTCATTCAGACACTTTTATTAAACATGTGTGGCTAAATCTGAGTTGTTGGATCAAAAGGAATCGAAGGCTGAGATCAATGGACGTCAAACGACGTCCTTTCGATGCTTCGTCTGGCTGGACTAGGTATGGGGCTTGGGTTGGGTTAAATTGATGGGTCAGGTGCTTTTGGGCCAAGTTTGTTGCGAGAAAATAACCCAAATCATGGCATTTTATGAAAGACCCAAGTTATATTTTTTTTTCTTTTTATATTACTAATTTTTAGTAATAAAAATGAAAATGAACCAAAGCATATTTAACTTCTACAAAATAGACTAAATAAACTTTTAAAATAACCGAAATTCTAAATTTCAAAGGAAAATTGAACAAATGAAAGAATAACTAATTTTGCTGTTATGTTTCCTTATATTCAATATTAATTCACTAATAACCCAAAAGAAAAAATGTAAAAATTAAGTCATAAATGCAAACATGCCATTTTTATATTTTTTATGAATTTTATTAATTAAAAGTGCCATATGAAAATAAATAAAAAATTATGCAACTAATTCTAAAAATTTAAATAATAAAAAGGACAAACACAAATAAACACAAAATCAGGCAGTTTGTTTCTAAAATTCAAATAATAGAATAAAAATCCAAATAAACACAATATTACGCAATTAATTCCAAAAATTCAAATAATTAAAGAAAATTTTTAATGAATTTTATAGGACGATTTTGAGCGAGGCAAAAATCATGTGCTCACAGCTGCTCCTCTTTCCTCAGAGACAAGAAGAGTTTCCGGGCAAAGACAAAGGAGCAACTGAGAGATTTTTGCCTGCTTTGTATTCTATGAGAAGCATTTTGAAAAATGTCCGACCGAACCCTGCTTTAAAGGTTGTCTACATATCCTTGGCTATAAATGAATCAAGTCAGTATAGTTTTGGAGTGTTTGGTAGTTAGGACTACAATGAGCTGTGATTTCACTGCTGATGTTGCTGCTACTGCTTGCTGATCTCCTCATTACATCGAAAGAAAATCAAAAGCTAAACTAGCAATGCCTATCAACTATGGGTTACATAATTCCTATCTATAAATCTCTTGTAGCTTGATATTGAGGCTTAGCAGGATTCGCCGTGGACCCCGATCTGAATCTTGATGCTCGTAAGTTGTATGTTCCGGTTCCTTCTTCAGCATTGAAACCAAGCGGGACATGCACGACTTGTGAATTTGAATCAAATTTGGGCCATCGCATCCTTCTTTTCAACCATTCTGGAATTTTTTTCTTTTTGTTCTTTTCTTCTTTTCCTTTTCCTGGATTGAGGTTGGATCTTCCAGCCATCTCGAATCTTGCACCTTGAGGTGAAACCTGTTCGGACACCAAAGCCACCAAATGAACGAAATTTTCTGCCCAAGTTTTTACTAGGAAATTTCGTGATTTATTTGTAGCACAAATCTAAACTATTTCTATTGAAAACAATAAAAGTGAGGATTGTTTATTTTTTTGAAGGATTACTAGGTTATGCTAGCAGATGGCCATGTTATGCAAGAAGAAGAAAAAGGTCCCTACTTATGCCGGGATATGAATAAAGAGTCTCTACTGGGGAAGAGGAAGAAAATCCACGAGTTATGCCGGGACGTATGAGAAATATTCATGGGTTATGCCAGTGAGATCTGCGGGTTATGCCAGGGGGATCCATGGGTTATGCCGGGATTGAAAGAGAAAATACTACTGGGTTATGCCAGGGTAATCCGCTGGTTATGCCGTGATTGAAAATGAAAAGACTCCTCGGTTACGCCCGGGGAATTCACAGGTTATGCCAGGATAGGAAGAAAAGGGCTCCTGGATTATGCTAGGGGGATCCGCGGGTTATGCCGGGATTGAATAAGAAAAAACTCATGGGTTATGATGGGATTGAAAAGAAAAGACTCTTAGGTTATGCTAGGAGGATCCGCGGGTTATGCCAGGATTTGAAAGGAAAGAAAAAACTCGTGTTGGGAAAGAAAAGAGAAAGGCCCTCAGGTTATGCTGGGGAATGAAAAAAAAGAAGGTCCCTCAGGTTATGTTTGGGATGGAAATAAAGAAATATCCCTCAGGTTATGCTGGGGATGGAGATAAAGAAAGGTCCCTCAGGTTATGCAGGGGATGGAGAGAGGAACCCTCAAGATATGTCGGGGAATGAAGGAAAGGAATCCTCAGGTTATGCTGGGGAGAATGGAATATGGTCCTCGGGTTATGCCAGGGAGGTCCACAAGTTATGTTGAGGAGAGCTAGGGGATGTGGTCTTAGATTTGGGGAGATGGAGTCGAGGATCGGGGTCCTATACTACCTCAGTTTGAGATTCTCATTTTATTCTTTTCTTTTATAAAATTTCGGGAAAAGATGTAAAGAGAACCTCCCTTTTGGTTGATCATTGCGGCAAGGCTATTCTTAGCTCTGGTGCATTTCCTTTGGTTGCATTTTCCATATCCCATTGCTTTGGATTACACCTATTTCAAATTTTCAAACAAAGCACAATTTGTTAGTTTGAAATGGTGGCTGGCTTTATGGCCTTGATTTGCTTGATCCCGGCCTCACTTCTTGCAAAGACCTTGGGCTTTCTAGACTTTTCCTTGTTGGTTGGTCGGGAGATCTCATCTTTGAGATTTCTTTCGCCTTCATAGGCCTTTTGGTTATGATTTCTTTGCCCCGATTTCCATTTCAAAGACTTTGAGTATCCTACCTTTTGAAACTTTGTGGAGACAATTAGCCCACTCGGGCTTATCCTTTCCAATATTTATTTTGCCTTTGTGGGATTTTGACATCAATTTTCTTTCTTTCCAACTTTCTGCTTCCGAAGCGTCAACCGTCATGGCCAGCCGGGATCGGCTAGATGCGTATTCTGAGAGTGGGCATTTTTAGTCCTTGCCGGGCGAACACTGTGAAATCGGTCTTACCACCTTTTCTTGCAGAATAGTCATGAAATCAAAGTTAAGCCGAAGGGGATTCAAGGAAGTAGCAAAAGCAATCATATGGATTTAGAGAGAAGTGTCCTTTTCGGGAAAAGGAGAAAGACTTATCTGGAAGTTCATGCCGACTTGAAATGGACATGACATGCTTCTTGGACTAGATACCTGACCCGTACACATTTCCTGCTACTTGTGACCCATATTTCAATCTTTCAAAACCAGGGAAACTTTCTCGGGTTTTGATGGTGATATATCTTCCTTTTGACTGACAGTGCCCTTTGCGGGATTTCGCTAATTGACATCTCTCATTTCTCTTCTCCCATCGCCCGATAGTGCTCTTTTATGAGTTTTCACTAAACAGAATCTCTCATTTTTATTTTCTCTACTCACCATTGCCTTATGATGCACGAAGGTTTTCACCGATAAGACTCTCTCATTTTATTTCTCTCAATTTGAATTTTGCCAAATCCCAACAATGGTGTTTGTCGCATCCCTGCCTTTTCCAATCGATCGGAATGACTTGGACTAGGTTTTCAAGTGAAGGCAATTGGATGGAATATATAACTTTAGAACCATTTTGGTGGGTTCATGGCGAACCATTACGTCATCAGCCCCAATTTCGTATTTGGTGAACTGGGGTTTTTATTTTGATATGACTTAACCTCAGGGAGAGGCTGCCTACATATCCTTTCGGAATCAAGTCAGACATAGTTCAGGAAGTGTTTCCTAAACTAATTTGTTTGTTGTTCCTTTTTTTTTCACTTTTTTCATTTTTCATTCATTTTTTCATTTTTCTTTTGTTTTGTTTCATTTTTCTTTTTTTTTCCTTTTCTTTTATTTTTTTTTTTGAATAGCATTTTCAGGTTCCAAAGAGGGTGATCAAAGAAACGTAACCGGTCTACAGGGTTTACGAAGGATTGATAGTGTTTAGGGTAGCGAGAAAGAAAAGCCTTTGTCATTTCAACCAGCCTGAATTGTTACTGAAGAGTGTTCAAACATAATACCTTTTACTGTATATGCATTAACTACTGTTTTGGGATTGTCTCCTTCGACGTCACCCAGGTACAATGCTCTTTTGGGCGGTATCTTTCTGATATCGTATGGACCTTTCTAGTTCGGAGCAAACTTTCCTTTTGTTTACTGATGGTGAGGGAGAATACGCCTCAATACAAGCTGTCTGACTTCGAAATTCCTAGGGCACACTTTCTTGTTGTAAGTGCGGGCCATTCTTTGTTGGTACAACTGCCGGTGACAAACTGCGTCGATTCGTTTTTCGTCAATTAGTGACAACTTCTCCAGGCGAGTCTTAACGCAGCCACTATCCTCAATTTCTATTTCGACAATTATCTGGAGCGAAGGGATTTCTACCTATGCAGAATAACAACTTCAGTTTCATAGACAAGTATATATATAGTTGCCTCTACCGATGTGCGAACCGTAGTGCGATATCCAAGTAATGCAAAAGGGAGCTTTTGATGCCATTTTCTTGAGCTTTGAATCATTTTTCTCAAAATCTTCTTGATGTTCTTGTTAGCTTTCTTGGTAACTGAGTTTAGTGTGATGGCTTCGACCTACTTTGTAAAGTATACGATAGCAACCAATATGAATCTATGTCCATTTGAGGTTTTCGGTTCGATTGGCCCAATGATGTCTATGCCCTAGGCAGCGAATGGCCAAGGTGCTGATATAGGGTGCAATTCAATTGGTGGTGCATGAATCAAATCACCGTGCACCTGATATTGATGGCATTGTTTAACGGAACTGATGCAGTCTTTCTCCATGGTCATCCAGTAGTATCCTGCCCGAAGTATTTTCTTTGCCAATACTTACACATTCATATGAGGCCCACGAACTCCTATGTGTACTTCGTGCATAATCCTTTAGGCTTCATCAATATCAATAGATCTTAGCAAGTTGAGGTTCGGGGTCTTCTTATATAAGATATTACCACTCAAGAAGAAACCACCCGCGTGCCTTCGAATGTTCTCTTTTAATCCCTAGTGGCCTGCTCGGGATATTCTTGTGTTTTCAGAAATTTCTTAATATCATAATACCATGGCTGAGTGTTGGATTCGTCCTCAGTCACATTACAATATCCATTCCTTTTCCTGATTTGGATTTCCAAAGTATCTATGTAGGCGTTTCCATGGTAACGCAACATGGAGGTCAAAGTTGCGAGTGCATCTGCTAACTCATTTTCACAGCGAGGGCTGTACCTAAACTGTAACAACTTGAATCATTTACTGAGATCCTCCACACGCTGTCGATAAGGGATGAGTTTTACATCTCTCGTCTCCCACCCTCCTTGGGCATGCCGGATAATCAGATCAGAATCCCCCATGATTAATAATTCCTTGATGTCTTGGTCAATAGTTGTATTCATGCCCATGATGCAAGCCTCGTATTCAGCTGTGTTGTCGGTGCAGAGAAACCGAAGTGGTGATGTGGCTGGATAATATTGACCAGTGGGTGAAATTAAGATTGCCCTAATTCCTTCGCCTTTTGCATTTACTGCTCCGTCAAAGAACATTTTCCAAGCAGTGATGTCTTCAGCTGTTACCTCCACCGAATTCACTTCTTCATCTGGGAAATAGGTATTTAAGGGTTGATATTCATCATCAACTGGGTTCTTGGCTAGATGATCTGCTAGCGCTTAGATCTGGTGCATTTCCTTTTGTTGCATTTTCATAGACTATGTCGAATTCGGTGAGCAGGATTTGCCATTTCTCCAATATCCCTGTGGGCATCGATTTTTGGAATATGTAATTCAAAGGATTCAGCATAGTTATGAGGTAGTTGGTGTGGGCTTGCAGGTAATGCCTCTACTTCTGAGCCATCCATGTTAAGGCACAACAGGTTCTCTCTAGCAGGATGTATTTGGCCTCATAACTAGTAACCTCTTGCTTAGGTAATAAATGACCTTCTCTTTCTTTCTAGTGACATCATGCTGCCCGAGAATGCAACCAAAAGAGTTCTCCAAGACCGCCAAATATAGAAACAATGGCCTTCCCGATTCCGACGGGACCAAGACTGGTGGATTGGATAGGTAATTTTTAATTTTGTCAAAAGCTTCTTGATACTCATTAGTCTATTTAATTGCTGCATCCTTTTTCAACAACCTGAATATGGGCTCACACGTAGAAGTTAGATGGGCAATAAATCACCTAATATAATTCAATCTTCCCGACAAGCTCATTACTTCCTTCTTGATTTTCTGAGGAGGTAGCTCTCGAATGGATTTTATCTTGGTGGGATCCAGCTCAATACCTCTCTGACTGACGATGAACCCCAGGAACTTGGCCAACGGTACCCCAAATTCACACTTGGCTGAATTTAATTTCAAATCATACTTGCGAAGCCTTTCATAGAACTCTCTCAGGTCCCGTACATGATCACCTTGAGTCTTGGACTTGATAATTACGTCATCCACATATACTTCTATCTTCTAATGCATCATGTCGTGGAAAATGGTTGTCATGGCCCTCATATATGTTTCCCCAGCATTCCTTAAATCAAAAGGCATAACCCTGTAGCAAATAAGTCCCCCAAGGTGTGGTGAAGGCAGTTTTCTCAGCATCTTCCTCATCCATCAACAACTGGTGGTATCCTACGTAACAATCTACGAAAGACTGTATCTCGTGTTTGGCACAGTTATCAACAAGGATGTGGAAATTGGGTAAAGGGAATTTGTCTTTGGGATTGGCCTTGTTTAGATCTCTGCAGTCTACACATACTTAGGTCTTCCCGTCTTTCTTTGGCACCGGGACTACATTGGCAACCATGTGGTGTACCGAACCACTCGGATGACTCTCGCCTCCAACTGCTTTGTGATCTCCTCTTTGATCTTATCGCTGATAACATGCTTGAACTTTCTCTGTTTTTGTTAGACTGGAAGGCATTCGGGGTATGTAGGCAACTTATGAACCACCAAATCAACACTCAACCCTATTATATCGTGTAGGACCAAGAAAACACGTCCTTGAGTTCAAAAAGAAGTTGAATCAGTGAATCCAGGATTTCCTTGTTCACATGGAGGTAGTTTCGCCGGGACCACCCAAGTTAACTGGTTCGGTATCATTTAGATTTGGCTTAGGTTTATTTTTAAAATGTTCCAATTCTTGATTGATTTCCCTAGAATCCTCATCTTCGTCATACTCCGGTTCTTGGTTCATTATTTCATAATTAGGCAGCATGTTCGGATCAGAGCATGAAGTCCGCAAGCATGTCATATTATTTAAAGCCGCATTATTGGAACTGAAAGAAATGAAGTAAAAGGAAAATAGCGAAATCAGAAAGAACAAAAAAAATGTAGACGATGAAATATTGATTTCTTTTCTTTGAAATTGTAAGATAACAAGGTTTACATTTGGAAATTAAAGGAAAAAATACTAAAGGAAAACACCCGAGTTACACCCTAAAATAACTCGTAATGCAAGAAAAGATGGCAAGGTAGGACTACCGGTCCTCCCGCCTGACTGGGAAAAGCGTAGCCTTCCAATTTTGCAATTTGGAATCCGGTCCCAAATAGAGCACCTCAGCGGTGCTCGAGCCTTTTCCAAGCTGGACCACAATAGCTTTATACAATAATTTCCTCATGGCCCCACATATGTCTTCAACTTCTGCTGATGTGAAGGTCTCATCTTCTTCTTCCTCAGTGTACTTTGGCTTCACAAATGTTTCGTATATGTGGGGAAGGGGACGAGGCAAAGCCTATCCATTATGCTTTTTGCTATTCGCCCATGTTATATCCTCTGGTGTTGGGTGGAAGCCTAACCCGAAAAACTTCTCTGCAGTAGGAAAAGAAATTGGCTCAATTATACCTTGTAAATAAATTCTGAGCTATTTCCTTAGATTGAATCCTTGACGTATCAACTCTCTAGCCACCATGATTGAGGCATTGGAGAGGAAAGGTTGGGGACATGGTTTTCTTTCTTTATGTTGATCAACTACCACGATTTCGAAAGCATGATAGATTATATGCGCACTTCCTTCTTTGGCTTCGAGGGAGGGGACGGAGGGATCGCGGTAAATTGACTGTTTATCTTCACCATGGACTACGATTTCCTGGTTCTCATGCTCAAATTTCAACATCTGGTGCAGAGTAGAAGGCACAGCTCCCGCTGTGTGAATCCATGGCCTTCCCAATAGGTAATTGTAAGATGTGTCCATATCAAATACTTGAAATGTTACTTCAAAATCAACCGGGCCAATGGCCAACACCAAATCAATCTCTCATATCGTGTCTCTTTTAATTCCATCGAAAGCCCAGACACACCCATTATTGGGGTGAATCCTCTCCGTCCCAATTTCCATTTTTTGTAATGTTGACAGTGGGCATATGTCCACCCCGAAGCCTCCATTTACCATTACTCTTTTGACGTTGCAGCTTTCGCATTTGACTGTGAGGTGCAGGGCTTTGTTGTGGGTAGCTCCCTCTGAAGGAAAATTGTTCTTACTAAATGTAATCTGATTAACATAGAAGAATCTTTCCTCCATTCTCTCCAATTGTTACATGGAGGTTTGAACTGGCACATAAGCCTTATTTAAAGTTTTGGCAAACACCTTCTGGTGCTCCGGAGAATCCATCAGCAATGATAATAAAGAGACTTGTTCAGGGGACTTCCGGAGCTAGTCCACCACTTCATAGTCTGGCATTTTCATCTTTCGAAGGAAGGCCTCCGCCTCTTCAGCGTTTATTGGCTTTTTGGGTGGGAATCACTTTTTGGTAGCATTGTTCACCTCCTGCAGTTCAGAATATTTCTTTATTGGGTGGCTCTTATCTCCAATGACTTCTTTGCCTTTGTATGTTACATTGTTTCTTCATAGTTCCAAGGGACTGCAGAGGGGTCCGTCATTGGCCTCTAAGGTGCGCGACCAACTACCACGGGCTCATTCAGCCGTGGTGGTTTAATTGGTCCCCGTACCACATAGGTTCCTTTGGGTACGTACATCATCCTATTTAATCCAAACCTATTTGGGGGACTCAGAGTTGGCTGTTTTTCTTGACGATCCTGTGGGACGTAAAGGACTATTTCTTTGACGGGTGCCGGCTCAGTTTTGGCTTCAACCTTCTTTTCAGCTTTTGAGTGCATAGTTTCATTCATTTTCTTTTCATTAGCTTTCTTGGAGGTCGCTCTTGGCTTTTTATCTGCATCAGCAATAGCAATTATGGCTTTCAAGGAGAGGTCAAATTCTTTGACTTCGCAGATCATCCCGATGACTGGCCCGTTGTTGTGAGCTGGTAACGGGTTATTAGTTACATTCGGGACATTTTCATTCATCAACCCTATTTTTCCTTTTTTCTATTAGATCTTCCACATCTCACTTTAGAATCCAACAATTTTCTGTGTCGTGCCCTTCATCCCCTAAATGATAAGCACAACGGACACCCCATTGGTAAGAAGGTGACTCAGGATTCTGTCTGTTCTGAGGCATATGTTGCAAGAGTCCCATCTGGACCAGCTTTGGGAATAGGCTAGAATAAGATTGCCCAATTGGTGTAAAGTTTTGCCTTCTGGGCGGCTCCCTGGGATGAAAATTATTTTGAGGAGGGCGGGGATTATAGTTGTTTGGGGGCTGATTTCTCGGGGCCAGGTTCCTGTTGACCTGCTGCTGCGGTCGTGCAAATGGCAGGGCGTTCATAACTGCATAAGTTTGGGGAGCATAATGCATGTCTTGATGGGGATAGTAGTGTTGAGAGGTTCTTTCCGAGAACATGGGCCTGGGAGCGTGATGTCTTCTCATACCGGAGGCTGCCATTGATGCTTCTTCTTTCTTTTTATTCCTTGCAACTGCTCCTGTCACGCCTTGGATGGCCTGGGAGGTTGCTCTTATGGCTGACTGAATCAGAATTCTTCCTATTTTCAAACCATTTTCTACATTGCCAATATTGATTGCTTCTGCAAAAGGCTTGCCCATTGGCCACATCATGTTTTGGAAATAGTCTAATTCTTGGGCCTGGAGAAAGATAGTGATCATCTCTATTTCATCCATGGGTGGCTTCACTCTCGACGCCTGTTCGCACCGCTTAATAGCATATTCTCTGAAACTCTCTGAAGGCTTCTTTTTCAAATTAGCCAAGGAATTCCTGTCTGGCGCAATGTCAATGTTGTACTGAAATTGCCTTACAAAATCCCTGGCGAGATCATCCCAGATATGCCATCGTGAGACGTCTTCATCCATATACCATTCTGAAGCAATAGCTACTAGACTCTCTCCGAAGTATGCCATTAACAGTTCTTCTTTTCCGCCTGCCCCGCGCAATTGGTTGCAATACTTTTTCATATGAGCAATGGGGTTGCCATGACTATTATACTTTTCAAACTTTGGCATTTTAAATCCCAAGGGCAGATGTACATGTGGTAACATGCACAAATCTGTATAGGACACACACTTTTTCCCACTCAAGCCCTGCATGTTCTTCAAGCTCTACTCAAGGCTCTTCATCCTTCTTGATATCTCATCTTGTTCAGGCATTTTAGGAGTTTTATCCTGCACTAGTGTAACTTCATATGGTGGTTGAGGATAAGTGTATATGGGGTATGAAGGAGGCTCAGTCTGGTAATTGAGAGTTTGCAATGTAAAAGATGTCGGATCAAACATGGGTCTCAGCACTGCGGGCTATGTGGTGGTTGCACATGGGGGAGCCGTAAAAATATGGGGGACTGTGCCGAAGGTGAACACCTGAGGGCGGACTTCAGAAGGTGCTCGGAAGAAGTTGGCCGGTATAGTAGGCCGTCCTAAGAGGATGTTTGGATGGCTGATAGGAACAGTGGAAGTACCCCCCCTCCCCCCGACCTTGTGAAGAGCTGAGGAAATATAGGGATGGCACACATAGGGTCTTTTCCATTCGTCTATGCATCCCACATCTCTATGACCCTAAGTCGTAGCATCCTATTTTCTTCGGCTATCGCAGATTCTGAGGCAGGGATGCCTATAATCGGGCTATCCTCTGAGATGGGAATTGCAGGCAAATTCATTTCAGATGACATTTCTGTGCTTCCTTTCGATCTAGTGAAATACCAATGTGAAGCTAGATTACAACAAACCCACCACCATTTATAAAACCTCAGACTGACATTCGTGATAGCAATAAACAGTTAGTTTGAGAAAGATTACAGATAGGGAATTCCACATTAGGTGTGATGCACCTATACTGTTAACGGATGTCTACATGTCTGCGATTGTTGCATGTGTTATCCCGGCATTTATTCCAATTTTCCTTTTGATTTCCCACCCTTTATTTTCTTGCTTTCCTCTTTTGTGCTTTCTACCTCCCTGATTTTTCCTTTTGTTTTGGTTTCTCTTTTCTTTTGTGGCATTTGTTTTTATTTTTAAGAATACGGTCGAATCCTACGAATATTGCCTACGTATCATGCCCCGCATGAATCAGACCAAGCGTAGTTCATGAAAAATAAAAGTGAAGCAAAAAAATATTATTTGGAATTTTCAATTTTCATAATAACAAACTTTGGTTACAAAGAGTGATAGATTTAAATAGGCAACTACCAGACTCTGCCATAAGAAGAACTACAAACTTGAAGAATAACCAACCATGTGTAAAAGAAAATACAGACTCTAAGACAAACTGACAGACTCTAAATAAAAATACAGTTTTCAAAATTCGCGGATACATTAGGGTTTCAATTGCTCTTGGAGCCTGCGAGGCATCGTTCGGCCTTGCCGCAGGTCGAGTAGCTAAATCCCCTTGGAGGTGATGAAGATCTTCCATTAGGTGGCGACCAAAAAGAATCACGATGGCAAAGAACATAGATCTAGGCATGTCCTCACAGCTGTTATATTTCATTGTGATGTATTGAGCTATTCCTTTGATTCTTTCTAGTATGACGCCTTTCTCCTGCAATAGCCATCCAATATGTTTAGTTCTGCCTCCCAAAATTTGTTTGGCTACTTGGTTCTACTTTTCAAGCTGTTGCAAACTAAATTCTAACAGCGCCAATGCTATGTAACAATGCTCCTGTTCCATTTTGAACTCTTTTGCTTGTTTGAGAATTTTGTTTTTCGCGATGAAGACCCTTTTCTTTAACCCTGAACCCTCACCGTCGAACTCTTCTCTTAATGACCTGATCAGACGTGCTCGTTCAGCCGCATTTTCAACAATTATTTCCAAGCCCTGGCTAGTTAATCAAAAATATAGTCATCCACCTTCTGTATCAAGCTATCTATAAGTTTGACATCTTTGGAACTCCGGACGGGGTTTTCCGCTTCTACCTTTATAAACTAGGGACAATGACATGAATGCGCGGTCATCCATATTTGCAATAATAGATTGCACCCCTCAAAGAAATCTTTTCTGGTCTTGCAAGCTGTGAGAGCACGAAAGATCTCGGCTACTATCATAGGTGCGAGTGTACACTTGGCTTGGGTGCGTAGGGCATTGACAACCCCTGCTATTTTTATGTCGGTATTCCCGTCTTTCCTTGGAAACACCAGAAGCCCTAGAAAAGCCACCGCAAAAGCAAAGCGTCTGTGTTTTTCCCATTTGACACTGTTTCTTTTGCTGCAGATTATGTTTTCTGGATTGTTGAACCCCCCTATGTGACCATATCTAGTATGCAGGAATGAAAAGGTGCAAAACACTTCTGCCAGGTTCGATTCATGTACCACTCTGCTTATTTCCAAGGTATCTAAGAATTTATGCACCGCTACAACTCTTGGAGAAACCAAATATTTTTTTCTCAAAAGAAGCTCAGCATTTTCGATATACCCAGTTATTTCTTCTAAATTTGGGGTATGTTCAAAATCTGAGAAGTGGAACATATTGTGCGCGGGGTCCCAGCACGTGACCAGCGCTATTATGACATCTCCTCGGGGCACAATTTCCAATAGCCCAGGAAGGCCTCCCAAATATTTCTTTACCTCGTTTTGCCCTTCTATACCTATATCATTCCACCACAGCCGCAACTCCAAAGGGATTCTGCTTACGAATGAAATAGGTTCATTTTAGATTGTGCTCATCCTGCACATTTATTAAGGTAAAATAGTGACTTATGACTTTATTCCTGTTTGACTTAAAAAATCAAAAATTGACCCTTTTCTGTTTTGAAATTTATTTTCTAAAACCAAAGGCCCAGCTTTGCGCATATGGCCTTTTAGCACTTGCAGAGGAAGTTTTTAGGGATGTGCCCGCAAGCCGGCCAAAAAATACAATAAATACCTAAAAATGGTCGTTTGTGCAAAATCAGCCTTCCGGCGCCCCTTTCGTGAACAGTCGGCTATTCTTAACAACAGGGACATCACCCGATTTATTTAGGACAACAAATAAAAATTGGAAACTTGTTTTTTTCTTTGTTTTTGCTATTTTTTCAAAAGGGAGGTTGAACCCGATGGGGGTTGCCTACTTTTCTCACACTTGGGTGAGAATCAAACAGGCGTAGTTCGGGCAAAATATTTTGTCAGAACCAAAAATTTGTTGAAAGGCCGCCCTTTTTGTGCTTTTTCTTGTTTTTCCTTTTTCTTTTTTTTTTCAAAAATTCGGTAGCATTTTGGCGCAATTTGAGCATTGGTTTTGCAAAATGGTTACTCTCAGTCAGCCCTAATGCCATTATTTTCTCAAATTTGTTTCTTTCCTTATTCACAAGCCGGTCAACATGCAAATCCAAAGCAAGTAAATGCGCAAGTAGCATGTAATATGCATCAGGATAGTCTTTCCATTTCGGGTCACCTGTCCTAGACGGACCCAACCCCTGTGTTGAGTCCCCTAAGTCAAATGCACGTAATGTAAACAAACGTTCCTACTAGGGATCCAGCATGAGGCTTCGTTTTACTAAGTTCAGAACCTTGGGCATTTGTTCTAGACTGTGTACCCGAGCGGACAACTCGAGTCGAGGAGGGGGCTACGTATCGGGGACCCGCAAGATCGTCTGACTTAGTAACTTGTCCGAGCCTCTTTCTTATTTTAAATTATAACACTAACAGAATAGGGAGTCTCGACCAGCGAGCACATCCCGAAGATAAAGAGAGAGGGGTTTCTTAGCAATTTATATATACAATTTATTCAATATCAAAGTGATAAAGCATTTAGCATATATGGCATGGAACATCTAATCAGATAAAGCCAAATATAATAGTTATACTAAGCTCGAATTCTTGAACCCTGAACCAGAGATTCTGGGTTCTGTCCCTAGTAGAGTGGCCAGAGCTGTCACACCTCCTTTTGCACAGATACCCCCACGGATAAAACGTATGAGGGAGTTTTTCCAATTAAGGTGACATTATTCGAAATAGGGTTATTTATTTATTTAGAGCTGCCACTTGGGATATGTTTGGCTTTTGGTATCCCAAGTCACGAGTTTATTTAGAATCTCAAATCGAGGAAACTTTTTGACTGCCCAAATGGAGTCTGCGAACCACAAACTCTAAGTAAGGAATTTTGTTGACCCCAGGGAAGGTGCTAGGTACGGATCCTGTGGTTCTAGCACGATCACTTAAACTATTATAATTGGCTAACAGTTCTGATTCTTGTACATGTTCATCCTATAATGCAATTTAAAATTATTTTATACCTCTTTTAATATTCTTAAGGAAATTCGCAATGTCGTTAAATCATGTCTTGAACCACGTCACACAAATGTGCATGCAGTTTTTGACATATTTCAACTTCATTGAGATTTGGATTTGGGTCACATAAATGCGCACACGTACTTAAGAAGATAAAATTATTAAAGACGCGCCTAAAAGAGACTAACGAGTTATTATGTTTGCGGGCAGCCGTGAAATTCGCTAATCGGCATGTACCGAATCTCTAAGCATTTCAATATAAGAATTTCACGAGGGTCACACGATTTATGGGTTCCGTTTGGCGTGGCGTACCTCGTTTTTTTATTTTTAAAAGGCCAATCCTAAAGCAAACTATTATTTTTCTATAAAATGTGCCTCTAATAAAGCTCAATTAATCGGTAATGCATTATTTGGAAGGTCCGACTTTACAAATCAGTCTTTTAAAAATATTCAAACCTTACTAAATCTGCCATATTAACAAAAATTCCTAACGAATTGGGTCTTAAAATGACCCATGGGAGAGAGCTAAAGCTTCAACTTATTTACAGAATTCTCGAGCAATTGGGCTCAGTTACCAGCCCACGAGAGAAGCAGGCTGCTTCGGCTCGTTAAAGAAAAATTTGAGCAATGAATTTAGAAATGTCATCAAATATACTAAATGACCTTTAATTAGCCTAGTCTACTTAAATTCACCAATACACAACATATCTGGACATTTAACCTATTGATTAATAGTAATTTTCACATTAACATATAAAGCAACATGAGCTGAAGCATTGAACTATTTCAAATGAATATACTACTTTTCACAAACACACAAGGATCAAATTCAAATAACCTGCTGTCAAACCTTTACTAGAGATGACAATTTTCCATTGATTACTATTTTAAACCAAAATCTCATTTCAAGTTCACTTTTCTTACCTAAGTATGACTGAAATGTTTAAAATCAATGATAACACTAGCTGAAACTACTACTGACTACTGCATATACTAAAATTTCAGTCCAAATGTCCTATTATACAAACAATTGTCTCAACAATGATAAATATAATAAGACAAAGCTGATCAAAATTAATAAGTTAAATGACAACAACAGTCCACAGCAGCAACAATCTATATAGTCCTATTGATAAATTTAATATGAAGTTCAAATAACTACAAATGAAAGCTACAGTGCCAGGGTAAAATCACAGGAAACTAAGATAGCTTTTGACTTCAAGTCTCTTTTAAACTGCACTATTCATTAGACTCAATGTTACATCCTTTCGGAAAGAGAAATACCTGACAATCAAAATACAAAGAGAGAGTAATGAATCAACAGCAATGTCCAGTGAACAACAACAAAATTACAGGCAACACAACAGTAATATTCAGCTTGATAACCTGATCCACCCAGAATGAACCATACAAAGCCATTGAATGACCTTAAATCACTTGAAACTAAACAGAGGAACTCCAGAAATAACCAAACCCAAATTAAATGATGCAAATCCCATAAACAAAACAAAACCAGACTCTTAAAACCAGCTGGACCTCCAATAGAATAGTACTTTTGAATTTCTGTTGGTTTTAAAGCTCTAAATGCCTATATTTGAAGGAAAGCTCTCAAATATTCAAACTTAGTAACATGTTTTTGTTTTTTTTCTTTGGATTGGGTCAGAATTGCAGGAAATGGAACTAAATATTTTAGCTACTAGACTTCCTTTAGGAAGTTTCAGGATTGTTTTTAACTATTGCTGGGAAATTTCAGAGATTTTTCAGACTTTGTCACCCCCTCTTTTTGAATGAATTGGGGTGACTTTTTATAGCCAAAGTCTAGGGCAACCCCTTTATTTGGTTTTAACTACTAGTCCCTCTTTTAATTTTCAGATTTTACCTACTTGGTCCTTTATTTTCTGACTTGTTTCCCAAGTTACTGCACAAAAACTATTGAATTTAGACTAAGGTCCTCTTCTAGCAGAGTCTAAAAGATTCGAGAATTGTTTTCTATTTATAGACTACCTATACAACCCTTATTTTATTCTAAAATAACAACAATCAAACTAAACCTTATACTACCCTCTTAATGTACTAGAATTACCATTCTTTACTAAGCTTAGTCTTAAAACAAATTATTACTAACAGCTATAACCAAAATCATAATCAAACTGAACTACTAATCAGGAATAATCAAAAATTCAACTCAGAATTCTAGACACTTCTGGACCACGAATTCAAGATAAAGGCTGAAATTAAAATAATTAAAAGAAAACATGCAAAGCTATAACTACCATACCATCCTATCATTTGAAACAATCAAAATTAAAACTGATTCTTATTCATACTACTATCAAAATATTAATTTAACATTAAACTAAGCTAAACAATAACAAGTGAATGGTCAGGAATTAACCTAAATCAGAAGTGAAAATTTTTTTTGGTAATTAAACTTGGTATTAATCACCAAAGTGTTTGTCATACAAATCCATAGCACAGCTTTATTCTCAGCTGTCTATCAAAAAAGGAGCAAATGACTAACCTATACTGTCCAAAAAGTTCAGCATTATAGTAAATAATGCTGAAGGTGTACTCTAGCCTAGGAGCTTTAACATTACAAGTATAAGCAATAGTTCTAAGCAGTTTGTCACTGTTACAATAAGTGTTTTCAAATATTCTCGCATTCCTTTCTAGCCATAGGACATAGAACATTTCTGCCAAGGTCATTTTGACTATATGAGCTCGAGGAGATTTCCCTTTAGACTGCTCGATGAACCAGTGGACAAATTGAGGCCAGTTCTGTCCAGTAGGTTGCTTAGTTCCAATCCATTGCAATGTGTGATATCTCAGCTGGGATGCAAAGGTGCAGTCCAGGAATAGATGTTCTCTGGTTTCCACAGCTTGTTGGCACATAACACAAGTGTCTGCCACACTCAGGTTCCATTTAATCAACCTATCTTTGGTAGGAAGTCTGTCTTGTAATAGCAGTCACATATTGAAGATTGCTTTAGGTCGAGCAGCATTCTGCATTGTTAAGTTCTTCCAAGGGACTCTAGGTGCCTCTCCAATCTGTTGTAAGTAGAGCATTCTTATAGTGCAATCAGATTTATACAACAGTTAATGTTGCTGCAATAGCACAGTGCCTTCAATGATCTTCCGGACCATCCAACTAGCTTGTTTGGGAGCAGTGATGGTCTCCAACTGTTGTTGTTTGATATAGACTGTGTGGATCCATTTCACCCATAATGCATCCTTTTTGTGTTCCAGATCCCAACTGAGTTTGGCAACAATAGCCTTGTTCCACAGTAAGAGATTGGTCAAGTTCAATCCTTCCGCAGACTTTGGTAGACAAATTTTTTCCCAAGCCACATATGCTTTCCTTGATTCATTCACTAAGCCAGACCATATGTAGGATCTACATATTGCCTCAATCAGTTTTATAACTTTGGAAGGTATTAAGAATAGTTGAGCCCAATAAGCTTGAATACCAAAAATAACTGATTGTACCAACTGGATTCTACCAGCATATGATAGCTGCCTAGCAGTCCAGGATGTAATCCTGGCAGTAATCTTGTCGAATAGTGGTTTCCATTGAAAAACAGTCAGCTTCTTAGTAGCCAAAGGTACTCCCAAGTATTTAAAAGAAAGTTCTCCACGTACATACCCAAGAAGATCAATAATATGCTGTTGATCCCCAAGCTTTACCCCTCCAAAATAGACAACACTTTTATGCAAGTTGGCTTTCATACCATAGGCTGCAGTGAAATGAGAGAAATATGTAAACATGGTACTTACAGAGTGAGGTTCTCCTTTGACAAACAGCAATAGGTCATCAGCAAAGCTTAAGTGAGTTATTCCCAGTTTTTTGCAACCAGGATGAAATGTGAAGCCTTTAGCTTGCCTCAGCCCAACCAAAGATCGACTAAGGTATTCCATCACAATAGCAAACAGAAAATGAGATATAGGATCCCCTTGTCTCAATCCTTTGGCTGCTTTAAAAGGTTCTGTTGTTTCCCCATTGACAACCACTGTTAGGTGACAGTTTGGACACACTCCATGATCCATCTTGTAAATCTGGTAGGAAAATACAGAGCTTCCATACCCTGCTGCAAATAACACCATTCTACTGAATCGTAAGCTTTCTGTAGGTCAATTTTTATCATACATCTGGGAGATATATGTGACCTTGAGTAATTCTTTATTAATTCATGTGCTAAAATGATATTATCTGCAAATCTCCTTCCTGGGATGAAGCCTGCCTGTGCATTACAGATGATACTGCTCATGACCTTCTGGAGTCTGTTGGCAAGCAACTTGGAGATGATTTTGTATAGAACTGAATAACAAGCTATTGGTCGAAACTCTTTAACTGTTTTAGGATTGGATACCTTGGGAATTAAAGTGAGTGTGGCACAGTTTATTGGTCTATGCATCTTGTTGATTTCAAAGAAAGTCTTGACTGATTGCAGTACATGTTTCCCAATGATAGGCCAAGTGTGTTTAAAGAACATAGCATTATACCCATCTATCCCTGGAGCTTTATCATTACCAATTGCCTTTAAGCTGTTTAGAATCTCTATGTCACTGATGTCAGCAGCTAGTTCCATCCTTTGGTGATGTGAGAGGCAAGGACCATTGCTCATATACTCTTTGTTAACAGCTGGTAGGGAAGTGGTTGCTATCCCCATGAGTGATTTATAGAAATCTTTAATCTCCTTCTTTAGGTTAGCTGGATCAGTTATCTTCAGTCCTCCTTCTGTGGTCGGTTCAGTAATCCTCTTATACTAGTTTCTCTCCTTCATTACTGCTGAGAAGTATTTGTTGTTTGAGTCTCCAAGTTGGATCCATCTGGCTATAGATTTTTGTTGCAATGCTGATTCTTCAATCAAAGACCACTTTTCTAATTGCTGCACCAGGTCCTTTTCTTTCATCTGTAAGGCATCTGTATAGGACAAAGTCATCTGGTGTTGGACAGCTTCCAGTTCTTTTCTGCTGATCTCAATTTTTTGTGCAATATTCTTAAACTCTCTAGTATTTAGAGATTTTAAGGCTGGTTTAAGGGATTTAAGATTGTTCCACACCCCTTGAAGGGTACACTGAGCATTGCTTTTCCAGTTATCTTTGATCAGAGGCTGGAAATCCTTATGTTGAGTCCATGCATTGTAGAACCTGAATGGTGTCTTCCTGCTATTGTTATCTTCTGCCAGGGTTAATAACATGGGATTATGATCAGAGATAAACGGGGCTCCATATACAGTGTGTACATGGCTCCATTTTATCATCCATTCATAATTGCCAAACACCCTATCCAGTCTACTACGCACTCTATCATAGCCACTTTGTTTATTGGTCCAGGTGAAGAAGTCCCCTTTCCATGGTAGTTCAGCCAGACCAGTCTGTTGTATGCAATTGTTAAAGTCTACAGTCTCCACTTTCTTAACTTGGTGGCAAGATTGTCTATCATTACTAGACAGAATGGCATTGAAATCTCCTACAATTAGCCATGGGTCAGTAACACCAGCAGCCAGGTTCTGAATAGTCTTCCACAATGTCCCCCTCTGATCACTGTCATTGAAACCATATACCACTGTGAGGCAGCAGATAATTCCACCATTAAGGGTCCTAACATTGCAATGAATGAGTTGAGCCTCCTCCTGCAAACCAGTGATCAAAATTTTTGTAGGATCCCATAGGATCCATATTCTACCATTCACTGCTCCCTTGTAGTTAGTTAGTATACTCCAGTTAGGTAACAAGAAAACTAGATATTCTCTCTACATTCTTCTGTTTAACCTTTGTCTCTACCAGGCCAACAAGGTCAAACTTATTGGTTCTAAAGTATTCTTTGGCATCCTTCTGTTTGTACCTTTTATTTACACCCCTTATATTCCAAAATAACCACCTCATTGATTATAGCTGGTTCCCCCTTCATCTAGGGGGTGATCTGCCCAACTCACTAACCCAACTTCAAATCTGTTAGACATCACAATAGGGGATAGTGGTGGAAAATTTGTGATGTTAAAGACTGGAGACACCTGTGTACCAACACCTTTCTGTTTATTCACAGCTTCACCTATAGCAGCATGGGGACTTGGTTCCTTTGCAAGGTTTGGTTGTTGAATTTGAGCTTCCTGGTTACTCTGGGTCACAAGGGCTGGAGCCTTAGCTCTCCATTCCTGTGTCACCTTGTTCTTCTGTAAGGGGTTGGGTTGAGCAGTTTTGGCCAAACAATTGTGTCCCACCATAAGGCACTTCTCACAATACGATGGTTTTCAATCATAGGTCACATCTTGCATAAACCTCTTCCCATTTGGATCCAGTAGTTCAATCTCACTAGGCAATACCTTTGATACATTCACTTCAATGAGTATACGAGCATATAAGATTCTACTTTGCTTAGTCGTACATTCATCAGCAAAGATGGGCTTACCCAACACACTTGCAATTCTACTCAAAGACCTACTGCCTCAACAGGACATAGGTAAATTGGGGAATTTGATCCACAAGGGGATTTCTGTCGGGAAAGCAGCTTTAAAGACAAAATCAGCAGACCACTGTTTCAAGATCATAGGTCTGTTAGCAATAGAGTATGGTCCTCCACACAGTACTTCTTTGGCATCATCCAGGGAATGGAATTTGACAATATAATAGCCCTCATCATGGTAAAAGAGATCAAGTTCAGGCACATGAGACCAGTGTATGTTTATAAACCTTTTCATAGCATTGTACCCTGGTCCATTGCCTAGAACAAATACAACTAGGGCACACTTCCATTTTCCTTCTTCTCTTCCACTTCATCCTTAACCAGCTGACCAACTGGTTTACCATTAGTGAGTGTTGGGGGAATATATTCCAGAGACATACCATTAGCAGCAAGGCGATTCCTCTGAAAAAGGCTAGCCCACCCTTTGGGTGCTTCAATTTTCTTCCCCTCCTCTGCAACAAGCTTTGTCACATCTGGTTGTGGAGGTTGTTGCATGTGGTCATTACCTTTATTTCCTTGAACCATCGGAGCTATCGCCGGTACACTTTTAGGATCTGGGCTGGTATCAATGTTATCAGCAAGTGTTACAAGCTCAGAAACTTCAGTTGACTCTGGATCTGCAGTTGCATGTGGCAATGGAACAGTGTTAACACTGTGTTGCAATGGAACATTGTTAACACTGTTAGGAAATGGAACAGTGTTGGTTGTATTCACAGCACACAGTGGTTGTGCAACGACTTGGTCTATGAGTGCTAGGGGAACTTTCCGAGGTCGGCCTCTCCCTCTCGCCATGGACACCCTCGGCGCACATAAACAAACGTGCGCTGAGGCAGCAGAGAAGACGAAGCAGTATACAATAAAGGTAGAGAGAAGGGAGAGCTTCTCTCTCTTGGTGTCGATTACTCAGAAGTGAAAATTAAGCTAAAGAAATGGGTAATTCAAAACATAGTCAGAAACTTAACCTATGGAATCATCAGAAAAAATAAAATGCAACCGGAATACCTAGTAACCAAAATCCAAAGTCAACTCTAAATAGAACTAATCAATATTGCCAACTAAAACTAATAATCAAAACTTAAAGAGTGACAGAATTGTCGATAAAAGAAGTAAAATTAAAAACTAAAAACAAACATAAGAAACTGAAAACTTACTGATTGATCTTCAAAGAAAACCGCAATGATTTGACTTGAATCCCTAAACGCAGTTACATGTTCGTTTTTCGTCAAAACGAACATGCAACTTCATTTGGAAACCCAAATATAGCTTCGACGGTCTATCTAAGAATTAGGTCAACATTCAGATTTAAAATTCGAAACGTTACAGGGTTGTTCGAGGGACACATGGCTCATTTTTTGATAGAGAAGGCCAAGGGGAGTATGGGGTGTATTTTTAAGAACCATTGGAGTCGGCACCGCCGGGGACGGCGAAGCAGCCGCTTCTTTGGAGGAATATTCGACACGTTTGACTGGGTTTTGAGGGCTGAGTTATGGGTGGTTGGAAAGAGGAGGAGAAGGGGATTGAATGGTGTTAACTTGTGTGGATTTGGGGTTACCCCGCCGCTGGCGGGCGGTGGGGTTACGGTGGTATTACACCGGAGGTTAATTTGGTACGAGAAGGATGGTTTGTGTCTCTAAGGGTTGTGAGTATCATTCAGGCACTTTTGTTAAACATGTGAGGCTAAATCTGAGCCGTTGGATCAAAAGGAATGGATGGCTGAGATCAATGGACGTCAAACGACGTCGTTTTGATGCCTCGTCTGGCTGGACCGAATATGGGGCTTGGGTTGGGTTAAATTGATGGGTCAGGTGGTTTTGGGCCAAGTTTGTTGCTCAAAAATAATCTAATTCATGGTCTTTTATGAAAGACCCAAGTTATATATTATTTTTTCTTTTTATATTTTGTTATATTTTCAGATTTTTAGTAATAAAAAGAAAAATAAACCAAAGCATATTTAACTTCTACAATAGAGACTAATAAACTTTTGAAATAACCTAAGTTCTTACTTTCAAAAGAAAATTGAAAAAAATGTAACAAGAACCAATTTTTTGTTATTTTTCATTATTTTCAATATTAATTAACTAATAACCCAAAAAAAAAATAGAAAAATTAAGTCTTAAATGTAAACATGTCATTTTTATATTTTTGTGAATTATATTCATTAAAATGTGCAAAATGCAAATAAACATAAAATTATATTAATCCTAGAATTATATGATAAAAAGGAAAAATACAAATAAACACAAATCACGCAGTTAATTCCTAAAATTCAAATAATGGAAGAAAACTTCAAATAAACACAAAATCATGTAATTAATTCCTAAAATTCAAATAATAATAAAAAAATAACAAATTTTATAGGAACATTTTGAGCGAGTCAAAAATCACGTACTCACAGAAATCATTTCGAAATTCATGAATTGGCAATATTTTTTCCATTTTGGAAATGCAGGACAAATAAGAAAAGAAATCTAATAATAAAAAAGAGATTAGTGTTATAAATAGAACTCTAATTAGAGTGAATGTCTATCTTATAGAAGAGTTCTACTTTGAGGCTAAATCTTTTCTCTTCCTATAAATAGAGGGGTCTTACCCCATTGTAAATCATCCCAAAGTATTAATAAGAATACTCCTCTCTCTACTTCTCTCTATATTGTTCTTGTTCTTATATTATTTCATAACACGTTATCAGCACGAGTCTCTAACCAATTGAATTTAATATTCAGCAATATCACTCTCAGAATCTCGAGTTGCAATCAGATTCATCCACTCTAATTCGTGTTCCGTCATTTGGATTTTTCTATTTGAGTGAATTTCCAAGCAAAAGAGTGTAATAACGATTGCTACTGCTCCATATGAGAATTTCTACACGGAAAAATAGAAGAGATGGTATCATCATAAAATAATGCAACGGGATGGAAACTCAAGAGGTATATTTGATATCACAACATTTATTGGTATACCTTAAAGGTTAGTAATATACTTTTCCCTTTCAAATTCTTGAAATTCTACAATTTGATTTCATATACAAACATAGACAACATAGTTTGATTATAACTCTAATGGAGTTTGTAAGGAATTATAACCACGTGAAGTTGTAAAATTTGTATGTCTTGCAATGATTAAATTCATGTATGATTGTGGGCAAAGAATTGAAAATCCGTCCCATTGAATTTGCTTCATTCTCATTCCCTTTAGAGAATGTGATAGCAGTATGTGATAAGCTGAAAGAAGACAAAAATTATTATCGTGAAGGTATCAATGGATGTGGACGTGGCAATAGACGGAATTATAATCATCATTGTGATAATGAGAATAATAAAAATTCTCAAAATAATCTTTCACTTTATAAAAGTAATATTTGACATGAGATTGTATATAGCAGATACAGATGATTATGATCCATTCCCTGAAGTGAATGTGATAATTGTAATAAAGCCCGTAAGTATGGACACGCTCTTGATGTAATTTTGTTTTATGTCTGACATTATGAAAAGAAAGTTCGTTGCCCTTGAAATTCCGGGCAAGAACTATACGACATGGGTGTTGGATGCTGAAATCCATTTGGATGCAATGGGTCTTGGAGACGCCATTAAAGACAGAAAGAATGCATCCACCCAAGACTATGCTAAGGCCTTTATTTTCTTGCGCCATCACCTTGATGAAGGTTTGAAAATTGAATATATCACAGTCAAAGATCCACATATCTTGTGGAATGGCTTAAAGGAGTGATATGACAACCTGAAGTTGGTCACTCTGCCACAAGCACGATGCGATGAGAATCCAAAAGCAAATAGTTCATAAACTATATATTATCGTTGCGGTGGAAAAGGGCACTGGGCGAAAATTTGCCGTGTACCAAGACATTTGGTTGAGCTTTATCAAGCATCTCTAAAAGGTAAATGCGATGAAACCAATTCTGTCTCTGACGACAATTTTGACATCACCCACTTGGATGTGGCAGACTTCTTTGAGCAACCTGAGGGGAAAATAGACCACTTAATTGGTGATGGATCTGTGATGAAGGAAGATGGAATTTTTTGATTTTATTTTACTTATTTGTATTAGTTAGTGAATAAACTAATAGTCATTAGTATCAGCTCGTATTAGTTAGCATATGATATAATGTTAGTATTAGTTCTTTAGAATGTTTCAATATGCTTAAATTTCAAAGATATTTTTATTTTCCAGTAGAGTTAATCGACTAACCTAACTGTTAGTCGATTATCTAATATTTCGCATTAAAACTGGACTTCTCGGCAAGGCAAAATAGTCGACTATCTGATTTAGTTAGTAGGCTAACCTAATGATTGCTTCCCAAGTTAGTCGACTATTAACTAAGTTAATCGACTAACCTCAACAGATTTTGAAAATATTGTTTAATTATGAAGTAACAGATTAAATTCGTTTATTCTCATGTTCGTATATCTCTTTTGATTAATTGATTCATGTACCACACATACGATATTCAAAGAGAAGAAATATTACTCGCATTCAAGTATGTGTAAGGCAGATGTTACTACAATTTCTGGTAGTAGTAAATTGATTAAAGGCTCCGGAAGAGCAACTATAACTCTGCCTAAAGGAACAACATTTTAGAGAATGCAATGTTCTCCTCCAAGTCTAAAAGGAACTTGTTGAGTTTTAATGATATCATTCAAAATGGATATCATATTGAGACAATAGATGAGAATAATCATGAATTCCTCATTTACTCATGAAAACGAGGCTGCCCACTTCGGTTTGGGGTCACGCCATTTTGCATGCAGCAATGCTAGTTCGTCTCAGAACGACGAATTATCAGAAATATTACCCGTTGCAATGAGTTTTGGGTCATGAACCTAATATATCCCACTTAAGAATTTTTGGATGTGCAGTATATGTGCCTGTAGCACCGCCATATTGCACCAAAATGGGTATGCAAAGAAGGTTAGGAATATATGTTGAGTTTGAATCGCCCTCCATTATTCGCTACCTCGAAACATTGACTGGGGATTTGTTCACTGCACGATTTGCAGACTGTCAATTCGATGAGACACTTTTCCCAAAATTAGGGGGAGAAGTTGGTGAAACCAAACGGGAAACTTTGTGGAAAAAATGCATCATTATCTCATCTTGATCCACATACCTCTATTTGTGAAAAAGAGTTGCAAAATATTATCCATTTGCAAAGAATAGCAAATCGAATGCCAGACGCATTTACAGATTTGAAAAGGATAACCAAATCACATATCCCCGCAGTGAATGTGACGATATCTCATTCACAAATATATATTCATTATTGGAAGAATATGAATATGAAATTGGTATTGAATATACCACACTCACCCCTAGAAGGAGGTTTGAGATGATATATGAAAATAATGTCATTGTTATGGCATGAATAGTCATTGGTCACGTACCTATTGTACGCCAAAATAATTTGTCAATGTGATTATCAAAGGACAATAATAATGCAAGAAACATATCTTGCATATAATTTTGACATGACCATAATGGTATAACTTTCTCTTTAAAAGAGATATTCACCACATGGATGTTGATGAATTTGTGGTAGTACAAAATTAACTGAGAGCTCTAGAAGAGCCAATTATTACTATGTTGGAGAAACACAATTGACTACCAATAAGGTATTGTGTTGTAGTAAGTCTCAAAGAAACTTATTCAGTTTCCAAAGTATATGCGAAAGCGATTGATTATATTGAGACTATAAATAAAAGAAAGATTTGATATCTTCTATTACTACAACTTGTAGCGGGATAATCTGTATGTGAAAACTACCCGCTTTATTCTCCAGTTTGTACTACACAAGAATACCACAATAAAGTGGACGTTTATTGATATAAAAACCCATATCATAATAAACTTGAAGTTTATTGATAATTGCACATGTCATGGTGTAAATTTGAAGTTTATCAATATTGATAATTTATTCAGTTGGCATTCGGGTTTGCCATATCATTTTAAGAATGATGTGCAGTAATAGAGAATTTACATGGGTAAATATTAAAGAACTAGAAAGTTCTTTACGAATTCTCTTGTATTACTTGTTCTCATTAATTAATTGACCAACTAAAGAGTTCGGGTTGAATCCCATAAATTCTGGAAATATCAAAGGTGAACATGGGCCCATTCACCTGCCATGTATACCACATATGATGCATCTATGATATGGTTACATGTGCGATTGTTATTAACCCGCAGCCTGGCCGGTGCTTGCGAGGTAAATTGCTCAGTAATATAACTTCGAGCATAATTTCCAAATTTTCTATTCAAGATAGTTCATCTTCATAAGTTTGTTTATATCGTAGTTTAGCAAGATAATTATTCAGTGCCTCCACTCAATAGCTAAATTTTTTCTTATGAGAACAAAGTTATATATATCAGTTTGATATACGTTGTATACGAGAGTATATTATATTCTCCCCTCACAAGTGGTTCAGGGTCAGAAACCAAATAATTTCATCTTATTATTATTGATGTACGGTGTATATTTTCATTAACACCATAATGCACAAAGATGGACTCTCAAAGTTGAGGAAACAAGTTAGCTTTTCTAACATGAGGGGGAGACATGATAAACACTTGAGAAAAGGTTACATGGGATGAATTATCATTTGTATATATAGATCCTCGAATATCATAATATGAACCTGAAGTTCATAAAAGGATAATTCAATTGCAACATATTGCAAAGCATGCTATACGCATTTGCAGACCCAAAGAAAGTAACTATATTCTCACTGCAAATGCTCATGCTAAGTCCCAGAAGGACAAAGTATTTGGTACGCTTAAAGCGTATAGACAAATCGGTTTCAAAATAACTTCTTATTAAAGAAGATGAGCAAATGATCAAAGTGATCATAATGGGGAGGCAAGTGATCTAGAAGATCACATGACATAACACTTCATAAAATCTCATAAGAGATTCAGGTACCTGAATATACGAATAAAGAGATCTCCATGTTGTCTTTATGAAAATTTACTGGAACGGATATAAAATGTTCGTCGACGACATCTATGATAGTGCTAAATATCGATGAGGATCTTATGTTTGTCGAATACAAACAAAATATTGGCTAAATGGAAGAGATACAATTCAATCAGAATTGATTCCATATGAAAGACATGTAGTTTTGGACATGTAGTTCAAATACTTGAAAGTATAAAGTCAATGGTATGTGTAATCAGTTTTCGATATCTTATTTGTTTAGCATGACATGAAAACTTGATATGCATCTAATGTCTATTATATGGCTTATATGACTTAACTTATATGTCATTCCATGAAAGATTGAAGTTTCTTGAAGCATATACAATTCTTGGTCCTGAAGTACCACATCCTAAGTGCAACTTGTGTACATATGTATCTTGCTATAACTATAAGCATGATGGCATCGAGAATACCTCTATGGAGATATTGAAGAGTCATTCCACGACATTATATGAAGATGTTCATATCTATCAAGAATGATAATTTCAAGGTGCGGAATATTTATTCAAATCAATATGGCTGATTTATTTATCAAATCTCTACAAAAGATCGTTTTGAAGATGGTGCACAAGATTGGAATGCAAATACTCAAGGATATGAATTGATGCTCTTTTCAGGGGGAGTTAATGCGCGTTGCACTCTTTTTCCCATACAAGGTTTTGTCCCAATGGGTTTTCCTTGCAAGGTTTTTAACGAGGCAACCAATAGGCGCATATTCAAACATGTGTACTCTTTTTCCTTTTCTATAATTTTTTTCCCATTGGGTTTTGTTTTAGTTAAGGTTTTAACGAGGCACATTATTGAATAGATATTCAAGGGGGAGTGTTATAAATAGAACTCTAATTAGAGTGAATGTCTATCTAATAGAAGAGTTCTACTTTGAGGCTAAGTCTTTTCTCTTCTTATAAATAGAGGGGTCTTACCCCATTGTAAATCATCCCAAAGTATCAATAAGAATACTCCTCTCTCTATTTCTCTCTATATTGTTCTTGTTCTTATATTATTTCATAACAATTAGCTTTCTTTATTATTTCTCTTATTTGACTTTCCTCAGGAGATCTTTTCATATCCCGGTTAGAATCTCTTTCAAGATTTAGATTTAACAATCTCTTTAATTAGTATTTTGTCCATATATACTCTTCTTTAAATCTTGAAATGATTTATTAATTTAATGACCAACTACTAACTTATAAAAGCTTAATACACATTATACTACATACACAGGAGACTACCAGAGAGGTATGCAACTTCTTCGCCGTTATTTATTTATTTTTTCTTTTTGTTATTATTATTATTATGTTATCATCATTAATCTCTTTTTTTAATTTTCTTATTTATCTTTTAGTTTCACTTTCCAATGGAAACTAATACAAATTGCTTCTTCCTTGTGTTTCTGTTTCTTTTCTTTCATAATTTGGCTTTGTTTAGTTTTTTACGTTCATGTTTTAGGTTCAATATAATATTAATGGAGTTATTGATAAGAAGTTTAGTGGTATTTACTTCTAAAGTATTGAAGAAGAGTTGTCAGGACTTATTAGGATACGAATTTCTTCTACAATATTTCTCTATTTCTATTTTTGTGGCGATGTTCGAATTCTGAAAGTCAATCGAATTTTCTTTAATGATTTTTTGGTACAAATATATGTCCGAAATGGCTTTACAACAAGCGGTGAATGAGCTTCATGATGCTAGGGGTGCCAAATTTAGCCAATAAAAATATATTCCTCCAACCTGTTCACGTGTTGATTTTGTGACTCGTGACTCGTTACAAACTTGATTATAATTTTATGACCCTACCATTTTACACATAGAAAGTTTAGTTTTATACGTAAGAAATATACTTTTTACACTTAAAAACTCTAAAAAGGCTATTTTTATTATAAATAGAACTCTAATTATGGTGAATGTCTATCTTATAGAAGAGTTCTACTTTGAGGCTAAGTCTTTTCTCTCCCTATAAATAAAGGGGTTCTCTCCCATTGTAAATCATCCCAAAGTATCAATAAGAATACTCCTCTCTCTCTACTTTTCTCTCTATTGTTCTTGTTCTTATATTATTTCATAACACGTTATCAGCACAAGTCTCTAACCAATTGAATTTATTATTCAGCAATTATCGCTCTCAGAATCTCGAGTTGCAATCAGATTCACCCACTCTAATTTGTGTTCCGTCGTTTGGGTTTTTCTATTCGAGTGAAACGAGATTTGTGATATTTTGGTTTCTGAAATTATTCAATTTTTTTTCTTTCTCGTTGTTTACTTTTGTTTTCTTTTTGAAGGTGAATTTCCAAGCAAAAGAGTGTAATAACGATTGCTACTGCTCCATATGAGAATTTCAATACGGAAAATAGAAGAGATGGTATCATCATAAAATAATGCAACGGGATGGAAACTCAAGAGGTATATTCGATATCACAACATTTATTGGTATACCTTAAAGGTAAGTAATTTACTTTTCCCTTTTAAATTCTTGGAATTCTACGATTTGATATCATATACAAACATAGACAACAAAGTTTGATTAGAACTCTAATGGAGTTTGTAAGAAATTACACTCACATGAAGTGGTAAAATTTCTATACCTTGCCATGATCAAATTCATGTATGATTGTGGGCAAAGAATTAAAAAAATCCGTCCCATTGAATTTGCTCCATTCCCTTTAGAGAATGTGGTAGCAGTATGTGATAAGTCTGAAAGAAGACAAAATTATTACCATGAAGGTATCAATGAATGTGGACGTGGCAATAGACGGAATAATAATCGTCATCATTGTGATAATGAGAATAATAAAGATTCTCAAAATAATCTTTCACTTTATGAAAGTAATAGTTGACATGAGATTGTATATAGCACATACAGATGATTATGATCCATTCCCTGAAGTGAATGTGATAATTGTAATAAAGCCCGTAAGTATGGACACACACTTGATGTAATTTTGTTTTATGTCTGACATTATGAAAAGAAAGTTCGTTGCCCTTGAAATTTCGGGCAAGAACTATATGACATGGGTGTTGGATGCTGAAATCCATTTGGATGCAACGGGTCTTGGAGACGCCATTAAAGACAGAAATAATGCATCCACCCAAGACTATGCTAAGGCCTTTATTTTCTTGCGCCATCACCTTGATGAAGGTTTGAAACTGTGCTAAGGCCTTGATTTTCTTGCGCCATCACCTTGATGAAGGTTTGAAAATTGAATATATCACAGTCAAAGATCCACCTATCTTGTGGAATGGCTTAAAGGAGAGATATGACAACCTGAAGTTGGTCACTCTGCCACAAGCACGATATGATGAGAATCCAAAAGCAAATAATTCATAAACTATATGTTTTCGCAGTGGTGGAAAAGGGCACTGGGCGAAAATTTGCCGTGTACCAAGACATTTGGTTGAGCTTTATCAAGCATCTCTAAAGAGTAAAGGCCCTGAAACCAATTTTGTCTCTGACGACAATTTTGACATCACCCACTTGGATGTGGCAGACTTCTTTGAGCACCCTAAGGGGAAAATAGACCACTTAATCGGTGATGGATCTGTGATGAAGGAAGATGGAATTGTTTGATTTTATTTTACTTATTTGTATTAGTTAGTGAATAAACTAATAGTCATTAGTATCAGCTCGTATTAGTTAGCTTATGATATAATGTTAGTATTAGTTCTTTAGAATGTTTCAATATGCTTAAATTTCAAAGATATTTTTATTTTCCAGTAGAGTTAATCGACTAACCTAACAGTTAGTCGATTATCTAATATTTCGCATTAAAACTTGATTTTTCCGCAAGGCAAGATAGTCGACTATCTTATTTAGATAGTCGACTAACCTGATGACTTTTTACTAAGATAGTCGACTATCTGATTTAGATAGTCGACTAGCCTGATGACTGTTTACTAAGATAGTCGACTATCTGATTTAGATAGTCGACTAACCTGATGACTGTTTACTAAGTTAGTCGACTATCAACTTAGTTAGTCGACTAACTAATATTTCGCATTAAAATTGGACTTTTCCGCAAGGCAAGATAGTCGACTATCTGATTTAGATAGTCGACTAACTTGATGACTGCTTCCCAAGTTAGTCGACTATTAACTAAGTTAATCGACTAACCTCAACAGATTTTGAAAATATTGTTTAATTATGAAGCAACGGATTAAATTTGTTTATTCTCATGTTCGTATATCTCTTTTGATTAATTGATTCATGTACCACACATATGATATTCAAAGAGAAGAAATATCACTCTCATTTAAGTATGTGTAAGGCAGATGTTACTACAATTTCTGGTAGTAGTAAATTGATTAAAGGCTCCGGAAGAGCAACTATAACTCTGCCTAAAGAAACAACATTTTAGAGAATGCAATGTTCTCCTCCAAGTCTAAAAGGAACTTGTTGAGTTTTAAAGATATCATTCAAAATGGATATCATATTGAGACAATAGATGAGAATAATCTTGAATTCCTCATTTACTCATGAAAACGAGGCTGCCCACTTCGGTTTGGGGTCACGCCATTTTGCATGCAGCAATGCTAGTTCGTCGGCTACCCACTTCGGTTTGGGGTCACGCCATTTTGCATGCAGCAATGCTAGTTCGTCTCTGACTGACGAATTCTCACAAATATTCCCCGTTGCAATTAGTTTTGGGTCATGAACCTAATATATCCCACATAAGAATTCTTGGATGTGCAGTATATGTGCCTGTAGCACCGCCATATTGCACCAAAATGGGTCTGCAAAGAAGGTTAGGAATATATGTTGGGTTTTGAATCGCCCTCCATTATTCGCTACCTCGAAACATTGACAGGGGATTTGTACACTGCACGATTTGTAGACTGTCAATTCGATGAGACACTTTTCCCAAAATTAGGGGGAGAAGTTGGTGAAACCAAACGGGAAATTTTGTGGAAAATGCATCATTATCTCATCTTGATCCACATACCTCTATTTGTGAAAAAGAGGTGCAAAATATTATCAATTTGCAAAGAATAGCAAATCAAATGCCAGACGCATTTACAGATTTGAAAAGGATAACAAAATCACATATCCCCGCAGTGAATGTGACAACATCTGATTCACGAATACATATTCATTATTGGAAGAATATGAACATGAAATTGGTATTGAATATAGCACACTCACCTCCTAGAAGGAGGTTTGAGATGATATATGAAAATAATGTCATTGTTATGGCATGAATAGTCATTGGTCACGTATCTATTGTACGCCAAAATAATTTGTCAATGTGATTATCAAAGGACAATAATAATGCAAGAAACATATCTTGCATATAATTTTGACATGACCATAATGGTATAACTTTCTCTTTAAAAGAGATATTCACCACATGGATGTTGATGAATTTGTGGTAGTACAAAATTAATTGAGAGCTCTAGAAGAGCCAATTATTACTATGTTGGAGAAACACAATTGATTACAAATAAGGTATTGTGTTGTAGTAAGTCTCAAAGAAACTTATTCAGTTTCCAAAGTATATGCGAAAGCGATTGATTATATTGAGACTATAAATAAAGGAAAGATTTGATATCTTCTATTACTACAACCTGTAGCGGGATAATCTGTATGTGAAAAACTACCCGCTTTATTCTCCAGTTTGTACTACACAAGAATACCACAATAAAGTGGACATTTATTGATATAAAAACCCATATCATAATAAACTTGAAGTTTATTCATAATTTATTCAGTTGGTATTCGGGATAGCCATATCATTTAAGTATGATGTGCAGTAATAGAGAATTCACATGGGTAAATATTAAAGAACTAGAAAGTTCTTTACGAATTCTCTTGTATTACTTGTTCTTATTAATTAATTGACCAACTAAAGAGTTCGGGTTGAATCCCATAAATTATGGAAATATCAAAGGTGAATATGGGCCCATTCACCTGCCATGTATACCACATATGATGCATCTATGATATGGTTACATGTGCGATTGTTATTAACCCGCAGCCTGGCCGGTGCTTGCGAGGTAAATTGCTCAGTAATATAACTTCAAGCATAAGTTCCACATTTTCTATTCAAGATAGTTCATCTTGATAAGTTGGTTTATATCATAGTTGGTTTAGCAAGATAATTATTGAGTGCCTGTACTTAATAGCTAAACTGTTTCTTATGAGAACAAAGTTATATATATCAGTTTGATATACGTTGTACACGATAGTATATTATATTCTCCCCTCACAAGTGGTTCAGGGTCAGGAACCAAATAATTTCATCTTATTATTATTGATGTGCGGTGTATATTTTCATTAACACCATAATGCACAAAGATGGACTCTCAAAGTTGAGGAAACAAGTTAGCTTTTCTAACATGAGGGGGAGACATGATAAACACTTGAGAAAAAGTTACATGGGATGAATTATCATTTGTATATATAGATCCTCGAATATCATAATATGAACTTGAAGTTCATAAAAGGATAATTCAATTGCAACATATTGCAAAGCATGCTATACGCATTTGCTGACCCAAAGAAAGTAACTATATTCTCACTGCAAATGCTCATATTAAGTCCCAGAAGGACAAAGTCTTTGATACGCTTAAAGCGTATAGACAAATCGGTTTCAAAATAACTTCTTAATAAAGAAGATGAGCAAATGATCAAAGTGATCATAATGGGGAGGCAAGTGATCCAGAAGATCACATGACATAACACTTCATAAAATCTCATGAGAGATTCAGGTACCTGAATATATGAATAAAGAGATCTCCATGTTATGTCTTTATGAAAATTTACTGGAACCGATATAAAATGTTCGTCGACGACATCTATGATAGAGCTAAATATCGATGAGGATCTTATGTTTGTCGAATACAAACAAAATATTGGCTAAATGGAAGAGATACAATTCAAGCAGAATTGATTCCATATGAAAGACATGTAGTTTTGGACCTGTAGTTTAAATACTTGAAAGTACAAAGTCAATGGTATGTGTAATCAGTTTTCGATATCTTATTTGTATAACATGACATGAAAACTTGATATGCATCTCTCTCTATTATATGGCTTATATGACTTAACTTATATGTCAATCCATGAAAGATTGAAGTTGCTTGAAGCATATACAATTCATGATCCTGAAGTACCACATCCTAAGTGCAACTTGTGTACATATGTATCTTGCTATAACTATAAGCATGATGGCATCGAGAATACCTCTATGGAGATATATGAAGAGTCATTCCACGACATTATATGAAGATGTTCATATCTATGAAGAATGATATTTTCAAGGTGCGGAATATTTATTCAAATCAATATGGCTGATTTATTTATCAAATCTCTACAAAAGATCGTTTTGAAGATGGTGCACAAGATTGGAATGCAAATGCTCAAGGATGTGAATTGATGCTCTTTTCAGGGGGAGTTAATGCGCGTTGCACTCTTTTTCCCTTACAAGGTTTTGTCCCACTGGGTTTTCCTTGCAAAGTTTTTAACGAGGCAACCAATAGGCGCATATTCAAACATGTGTACTCTTTTTCCTTTTCTATAATTTTTTGCCATTGGGTTTTAGTTAAGGTTTTAATGAGGCACATTATTGAATAGACATTCAAGGGAGAGTGTTATAAATAGAACTCTAATTAGGGTGAATGTCTGTCTTATAGAAGAGTTCTACTTTGAGGCTAAGTCTTTTCTCTCCCTATAAATATAGGGGTTGTCTCCCATTGTAAATCATCCCAAAGTATCAATAAGAATACTCCTCTCTCTACTTTTCTCTCTATTGTTCTTGTTCTTATATTAATTCATAACAATTTTCTTAATTTTTAATTTACAAAAACGGCATGATGTACAAATAGCCCTGTTTGGACGTTTGAATTTGGACATAACCAAGTTAGCCTATCTAATAGCTTGGAACAATTTGAATAGCCTATGTAGTTGGAATTACATGAATAGTCACTTTCGAGCCTTATATTTAGAAGCTGACCACTTCATCCGAAGTTGATCAGTGGTCAAGAGTTCGAAAATGACCACTTGGCTTGAAGTTTAAATTCGAAATAGATATTCAGACAACTGGTCTAATTATGAAAAAAATGGTTAACTTCTAAATACGAGACCACAAAAGTAAAGGGTGTAAATAATCTATCTATTGTTCTATGTAGGCCAAATTGACACATAAGAGAACTTATTAAAGCATAAATAAAATAAAAATTGTTAAGTATAGGATTCTATTTAGAGTGAATGTCTATCTTGTAGAGAGTTTTACTTTGAGGATAAGTCATTTTTCCTCCTATAAATAGAGGGGTCTTACCCCATTGTACCCCAAAATTCAATAAGAATTCTCTCTCTTTCTCTGCAATATTGCTCTTCTTCTTTTATTGTTTCATAACACGTTGTCGGCACGAGACTCTAACCAATCGGGTAGAAGCTTTGCGATTGAGCATAATGATTGTAAGTTGTTCCATGAACTTCCTTCATGATTAAAATTCTTGATTTAAGGTAAGTATTTTACTTTTCTCTTTAAGTTCTTGAAATTCTGTGATTTGATTTTATATACAAGTAAAGACAACAAAGTTTGAGAGTGGTCAAAATTTATAGTTCGCTATCAGTTGAAATTATTTGCTAAAGTTTTTAAATCAACTGATTATACAAATTTTTAAGCCAGGCGTGAATCCATGTTTGCTACTGTAATGCAGCAACATAAGTTACTGTTTTCATCTCTACTAATAAATGCTAAACGAAAAAAGAAAACTATTATTCGTTTCGAGGATAAAGGTCTAACCTTCAACTCCTTTTTCCGGTAAAGTGCATGCCTTCTGAAAACACACCCCGTACCAACATATATTGGTCCTTGTATACCATCTAAGCCTTTCATGTTAATGTGTAAAGAATTTTAAGAAATTTTGTTTTCTAATCAAGTTATTCAATCAAAGATTGTGTCTTACGGAATTTTTTTTATATTTAAAAATACTAATATTTATTTGTATATATTTTAAGATATCAAATCATGGAAAGCAAATATAGACATCTCTCAAAGAAAACTTGGATCAAAGTTTAATTGTAAAAATATTTGTTTAGTTGATTCATGTACGACATATATAATATTCAAAAAGAAAAATATTTCTCTCACTTAAGTATATGTAAGGCAGATGTAACTACAATTTCTGGTAATAGTAAATTAATTGAAGGCTCCGGAAGAGCTACTATAACTCTGCCTAAGGAAACAATATTTATCATAGAGAATGTAATGTTCTCCTCCAAGTCCAAGAGGAACTTGTTGAGTTTTAAAGATATCTGTCAAAATGGATATCATATTGAGACAATAGATGAGAATAAACTTGAATATCTCATTATTACCAAAAATATCTCTGGCCAAAAGAGGGTTATTGAGAAGTTCCCGTCTTTATCGGCCTGTATTGGACAAGAATTAGTGCAATTGAGACACATTCTACCGTAAACCAAAAGGTTACGGATTACAATACTTGCGTACTTTGGCATGATCGATTGGGACATCCTGGATCAATTATGTTGAGACGGATTATAGAAAACTCAAATAGGCATCCATTAAACAATTTAAAGATTCTTTTAAATAATGAATTTTCTTGCACTTCTTGTTATCAAGGCAAGTTAATTATTAAACCATCACCAGCAGAGGTTGGAATTGGGTCACCTGCGTTTTTGGAACGTATACAAGGAGATATTTGTGGATCTATTCACCCACCTAGTGGGTCGTTTAGATATTTTATGGTCTTAATAGACGCATCTTCTAGATGGTCTCATGTGTGCCTATTGTCATCTCGCAACCTTGCGTTTGGAAAATTAATGGCACAAATAATTCGATTACGGGCATAATTTTTCGATAATTTAATTAAGTCTATTAGACTAGATAATACGGCTGAGTTTTCATCCCAAGCATTTAATGATTATTGCTTATCAATTGGGATAAAAGTGAAACATCCTGTAGCTCATGTTCACACTCAGAATGGTCTTGCAGAGTCTTTAATTAAACGTCTGCAGTTGATAGCAAGACCGTTACTCATGAAAACGAGGCTGCCCATTTCGGTTTGGGGTCACGCCATTTTGCATGAAACAATGCTAGTTCGTCTCAGACCGACAAATTATCACAAATATTCTCCGTTGCAATTAGTTTTGGGTCATGAACCTAATATATCCCATTTAATAATTTTTGGATGCGCAGTATATGTGCCTGTAACACCGCCATATCGCACAAAAATGGGTCCGCAAAGAAGGTTAGGAATATATGTTGGGCTTGAATCGCCCTCATTATTCGCTACCTCGAAACATAAACGGGAGATTTGTTTACTGCACGATTTGCAGACTGTCGATTCAATGAGATACTTTTCCCAAAGGTAGGGGGAGAAGTTGGTGAAACCAAACGGGAAATTTTGTGAAAAAATTCATCATTATCTCATCTTGATCCACGTGCCTCTATTTGTAAAAAAGATGTGCAAAAGATTATCTATTTGCAGATAAATAGAAAATCAAATGCAGATGCATTTACGAATTCTCTTATATTGCTTGTTCTCATTAATTAAGAGACCAACTAAAGTTGGGATTAAATCCCATGAATTCTGGAAATTTCAAAGGTGAATATGGGCCCATTCACTTTCCATGTATACCACATAAGATGCATCTATAAGACGGTTACATGTGCGATTATTATTAACCTGCAACCTGGCTGGTGCTTGCGAGGTAACTTGCTCAGTAATCTAATTTTGAGCATAATTTTCAGATTTTCTATTCAAGAAGTTCATCTTGATAAGTTGGTTTACATCATAGTTGGTTTACAAAATAATTGATTGAGTGCATCCACTTAATAGCTAAACTATTTCTTATAAGAACAAAGTATGTATATCAGTTTGATATACGTTATATACGAGAGTATATTATATTCTCCCCTCACAAGTGGTTCAGGGTCAGTAACCAAATAATTTCATCTTATTATTATTGATGTGTGGTGTATATTGATTAATACCATAACACACAAAGATGGATTTTCTATGTTAAGGAAGCAAGTTAGTTTTTCTAACATGAGGGGGAGACAAGATACAACAGTTGAGATAAAAGTTATATGGAATAAATTATTATTTATACATATAGATCCTCAAATAGGATAATTCGTTTGCAATATATTGCAAAGCATGGCATACGCATTTGTTGTCCCAAAGAAAGTAACTATTTCTTATTGCAAATGCTCATATTTAGTCTTAGAAGGACAAAGTCTATAGCACGCTTAAAGCTTATAGACAAATTGGTTTCAAATAGAACTTCTTGATAAAGAAGATAAGCAAATGATCAAAGTGATCATAATAAATTAGGCAAGATCTAGAAGCTCACATGACATAACACTTCATAAAATCTCATGAGAGATTCAGGTACCTAAATATATGAATGAAGAGATCTCTATGTTATGTCTTTATGAAAATTTATTGGAACCGATATAACATGTTCATCGACGATATCTATCATAACAATAAGTATAGATGAGGATCTTAAGTTTATCGAATATAGACACAAAAGTATTAGCCAAATGGAAGAGATACAATTCAAGTAGGATTGATTCCATATGAAAGACATGTAAATTTGGACATGTAATTCAAATACTTGAAAATATAAAGTCAATGGTATGTGATCAGTTTTCGATATCTAATATGTCTAGCATGACATGAAAACTTGATATGCATCTAAAGTCTATTATATGGCTTATATGACAAGCCATGAAGGATTTAAGTTGCTTGAAGCATATACAATTCTTGATCTTGAGGTACCACTTCCTTAATGCAATTTATGCACAAATGTATCTTGCTATAACTATAAAAATTATAATGTGATAGCGATGATACCTTTATGGAGATATTTAAGAGCCATTCCACGATATTTGTGAAGACATTATATATCTATCACGAGTTATGATTTCAAGGTGCAAATATTCATTATAATTAACATGGCTGATTTATTTATCAAATCTCTACCAATAATCTCTTGAAGGTGCACAAGATTGGAATGCGAAGGCTCAAGGATGTGAATTGATGCTCTCTTCGGGGGGAGTTTATGCGCGTTGCACTCTTTTTCCCTTACAAGGTTTTGTCCCACTGGGTTTTCCTTGCAAGATTTTTAACGAGGCAACCAATAGGCGTATTTCTAAATATGTGTACTCTTTTTTCTTTTCTAGAATTTTTTTCCCATTGGGTTTTATTTTAGTTAAGGTTTTTTTAATGAAGCACATTATTTATTGAGTAGACATTCAAGGGGGAGTGTTAAGAATAGAATTCTATTTAGAGTGAATGTCTATCTTGTAGAGAGTTTTACTTTGAGGATAAGTCATTTTTCCTCCTATAAATAGAGTGGTCTTACCCCATTGTAAATCACCCCAAAATTCAATAAGAATTCTCTCTCTCTTTTTCTGCAATATTGTTCTTCTTCTTTTATTGTTTCATAACAAAAATAAAAATATTGCGTTGATAAGATATAGTCGTGATATAAAGTTTTTGTTAGTTGGTTTGATAATTAAACAAATTATAATAAAACAGACAAAGAATTGAAAAATAATTTTGAGTCGGACATGCAAAGATAATTGATCTTTATAGCCAGCTATATTTATTGTTTATTCTTTCTAGCCATATGCATAAATTTTATATTATTTAGTCACATTGAGTCGATCATCTTAATCTAAGTAAATTTCGATATTGTTGTGAACCAATAATATTGATTCAGCATGTTTTAACTCAGTAAAGTTAAATTAAGCCGGTTTTAACTCGCTCAAATTTAACTTAACCCCGTCAACGTACTGATTTATTACTTCTTTTTTAGAATTAAAAACAGGGAAAAAATGACAACAACGCCAACAGTCAAATTGGACATACAAACAGAACAAGTAAATATACATTTTATTCTATGTTTATAATTTTACATCTTTAAAGTTAGCTAGTTTATATTTGTATAAGAGGTTGTACTTAATTTTGATTTTATATTAATTAAATGTAATTCCTTCAATTATAATTCTAATTGTTTTATCTTCGGGTGATACTGAGCAATGGCATCGCAAGTATTATTCTATCAAAACCGGATGGCCACGTCACATGTATATCATATGGTGGGATCGAAAATTTACTAGCCACCAAAAATGAAAACGTTAGAGGGTATTAAGTTTTAACCTATTGTTACACCAAATATAAAGTTTAAATTTTTTATTTAATGAAGAAAATAATTAATTATAATAATACTACAATTTTGTCAATTTCATGTATTGGGATGTTATCTGGAATAATACTGGACCTCAGACAACTCGAAAAAAGTAATTCGTCTTTACCTCTTTAGTTGTTGCCTGTTATGTTGTATTGTATTGTTACTTTAAATGTAATAATTATTTTAATTGTTACTTAAATTTTATTATGTGGTATCGTTAAATCCTCGTAATAACGAAAAATAACATTTTATGGAACGAGTGATTTGGTGTGGTTGCATAGTTTCCTTATTTGTTTTCTCTTATCAAGCATTTTCTTATTATTAAATAATCCTATTTTATCTTTTATCCTATCTTTTTAACTTTACCTTGTACGGTTGTACCTTAATTTTTCTTTATAATATTGCAAGTTTATTCTTCCTATATGATAGTGCATGGCATTATAAAACGATGACAAATAATATAATCTATCCAAATATTGTATACATCAAAATGATACAGTAAAATAGAGTACTATATGTTACATTATGAAACAATACATAACAACCATCTAGACAAGCTGTAACTAGTTGATGAATTTTTATTTTTATTTTTTGGAAAATTAAGTCCATAAAATTTGTTGTTATTTTGCAGGTTTTCAGCAACAAGTTTTGAAGTCATAATAGATAATGAAAATCAGACAGAAATTTCATTTAAAAGAACGTGGAATGCTTCTCAATCTGATGAACCACCCTTAAACATTGACAAAAAGGTGAAGTATTTCAATATAAAAGCTCAAATTTTTCTTTCTTTTTGAAGTTTCTAATTTCGTTTGTAAAAATAATATTTACACAGTTAGAGTATAGAAGTTTATCGTTGTATTCGACTATTTTCTAATATTTTAGCGCACAAAATTCAGGTATATAATGCTACGCGACGCGCCAGGATTTTATACATATTCAATCGTTGAACGTTTAAAAGGATGGCCAATTTCGTTTATCCAAAATCTCAGGATTGTCTTCAAGCTTCAAGAAGACATGTATCTTATCTAAAATTTCTCATTATTAATTAAAAAAAATTAAAACTTATTATTGGATTTATATATAGTATTGAAACTGCATTTTTATGAATAAAAAGGTTTCACTACATGGCTGTCTCTGATGAGAGGCAACGGGTCATGCCAATGGAAGTGGATCGAAAGACTGGCGAGATGCTCGACTACAAAGATGCTGTTCTTCTTACTAACCCGACTAATCCAGATTTAAAAGGAGAGGCATAGGACCAGATAATTAGCATTTATGTACATTTATTTGAAAAAAATTTAACTTATATATGCTGACAATAAAAAAAAATTCGAAAGTCATCAAGCAAATCAACTTTGAAGCTTGTATGGTAGATAATTCAAAAGGATTCACTTGAGAATTTGTATGGTATATATAGATCATATATTGCATTATTTTCATAGTTATAAGCTTTGATTAAACCACTAAAAGTTGTTGTTGGGTGGTAATTATATTACCGCCCCATTCTTAACCAGAGGCGTTAGATTCTAGTCAAGTGTTGTGAAAAGCGCACATAAAGCACGTTTAAGCCCTGAAGCGAGGCTCAAAATATGTTGAGCGCTTATTCACATCTCTTTGTGGGAGCTTCAGTATCACATCAAGGCTCTAAGACATATATTTTTTTGTCATCGAGTGTAATCCAAAGGCAACACTAAACAATTGATATTTCACTTTATCGTAGTTTTTTTTCAATTTTTTTGTCCATATATATGTTATTCATGCTTATAATTATTGGTCTTGGACTATATATATATTTTTACATTTTCTCCAGTAGTGATTTTTTTCATTAAAGCACACGTTTTATTTGCTCTTTATATTTAAATCCCCAATAGACATTAAAGTTTTTTGTTTATTCAGTTTCGCCTTTAGAGATAAGGAGTGTTTTACCACGAAAGCAAGAATTTCTAATATAAATCTAGATAAGTGAAGCTCCAAAGCTGGTACCGAACACACACTGAGTGGGAGAATTTTTTTATTATTATTTGCATGGCTTGATGTTTACATACACGTATAAAAAATGCAGGTGAATGACAAGTATTTCTATACAAATGATAACAAAGACGGTAAAGTTGATGAATGGGTGAGTGCAAATCCTCCAGTAGGATTTTGGATGATTATTCCATGCAATGAATTCCGTACCGGAGGATCATTTAGGCAAGACATTACTACACATGTTGGTCCAACTGTGCTTTCTGTAAGTGCTGAATTATTGAAATTCTATGAGAAATATGTAACACTTCATTTTCTTTTACTTTTAGGCATATATTTTAATCATAATTGCAGGTATTTGTTAGTACACATTACGCACGAGAGGATTTAGCTATAAAATTTCAACAAGGAGAACCATGGAAAAAAGTTATTGGCCCTGTGTTTGTGTAACTTAATTCAGATGGTTTAGCTAAGGACAATCCCTCCATACTTTGGGATGATGCTAAGAAAAGGGTTTATATTCATCTCTTACTATTTGCTATTACCATTCAGTATTGTTAAAGGCGAAAAACGCAAAAAATCTAAGTTTTGTTGGGGTTAATAAAGCGCGGACTTTAATGAAAAAAAACGCAAATGGAGAAAAATTACAAATATATATGTGTAGTCTAAGACTTAATATCTATTAACATTAATACCAAATATATGGACAAAGAAATTGAAAAAAAATATGCCAAAAAATGAAATGTCAATTGTTTAGGGTCATCTATTTAGGATTATGCTCATTGAGAAGGAAAGATATGCTCCTTAGAGTCTTGAGGACAATAATGAAGCGCTCACTAAACGAAGCGAAGCGCTCACCTTGTTTTGAGCCTCGCTTTAGGGCTTAAGCGCACCTTTGATAAGACTATACCAATTTGGTAAGTGAATTCAGTTAACATATTGCTGAAGGAACTCCCTGTCAAATTTACAGATGAATCAAGAAGCTGCAAGTTGGCCCTATGATTTTCCAGTTTCAAAAGACTACATCAAATCTAATCAAAGAGGAACAGTTAGAGGCCAAATATTTGTTAATGACAGGTAGGTTTTTTACCCAGTATTCATCCTTTAGTATCTGCAATCAAATTACTTCCAAATATATTTCAAAGTAAAAATGCTTGATCTACTTGGGCATTCCATTTTGAGCAAGAGTAGATTTGTTTGATTAATCTATGGTCATATCTATCGTGAGTGGAGTCCCAACTAACTGAGATTAAAGTAGTTAACCATGTAGAAGTAAGTGTGAGACTCAAAGAACTCATAACTCGTCCTTTGAGACAGATATATAATATCAAGATAAATGAAGTTATTTAACTGAATATAAAGGATTCATGCACCCAATTCAATTGTAGCATAGTTGACTGATTGATTAATTAACGTTATTTCTTTCCATGTACAAGTAACAGTCCCCAGATTTATTGGTGACTATAAATACACTTCAGATGTACAAGTAACTCCAGGTTATACATTTTTACATACCCAAATTGTATATTTTCCAAATTCTAAATAATTAGTTGGTCAAAATAAGTGTATTCTCTCTTACAGCTAATATTTTTTGTTCGTTTATATATTTGTTACCAACTACAGGTTCTACTATTAAATTAGGGTGTTTGGTGTATAAAGCTCCAAGAAATGGAGCCACACTGTGGGAAATTGGAGTGCCAGATCGAACTGCAGCTGAATTCTTTATTCCAAATCCACCTCCACAAATTAAAGTTCATAAATACAAAAACAACTCTGAATCAAAACAACCATTTACCTGCTCTATCTGCCTAATGGCAAGACATGGGAGATAATTTTTTTCAGAAAAATCTACTAATTCTACCAAGATCTTTCAACTTCTTCATGTTGATCTCTAGGGTCCTTACCACATTCTGGCTTATGATAACTTAAGATATTTCATATGGTGGATGATTATAGTAGGTCCACCTGGACTCACCTATTAACCAACAAAAGCAATGCTCTTCATGCCATCAAAAATTGTGTCAATGATTGAAAACCAATTCAATGCCACTATCCAATCCATAAGGTCAGACAAATGTCAATAGTTTAACAATACAGAAGCAAATTAGTTCTTCCTTTCTAAATGTATTATCCACCAAAAGACATGCCCTTATATACTATAACAAAATGGCATAGTGGAAGCAAACCATAGGTATTTATCGGAAACAACCAGAGCCCTCTTATTTCAGTCAAAATTACTTTTACGATATTAGGGTGAATGCATCTTATATGTTCAACTTACATAATAAATAGACTTCCCTCTTCTCATTTCAAGGGCAAGTTACCATATGAACTACTACTAATAGAAAACCTACATACTCTCACATGAAGTGTTTTGGGTGCTTTTGCTATCCTACAGTACCCAAGGTTCGCAGATATATATATATTTAAACCTAGAACCACAACACATGTTTTTGTTGGATATCCCTTTGGGGTAAAAGTGTACAAAGTGCTTAGTTTGGCCACCAAAAAAACACATGTATCTAAAGATGTCATTTTCAACGAAAATATCTTTCCTTTTAGTATGTCTAATGATACTGCTTCATTTTCATGTGTTCTTAAATCTATTCCTTTTATTGACTTTGTGTCTAGTGACAATGAGCAAAGTCAAACTAGTGAGTAAAATGATCAAGGGGTTTCAAATGCCACACATGTTGATTTGTCATCTGGTCCAACTCATTTACCCTTTTTCCCCTAATAATATAGATTCATTTGATTCACATACTCCAGAAGACCCAAAAAATGACTTACTAGTAAGATCTGTAAGGAATACCTCACTTGAACATGTCTTGGAACCAATGGAATCTCATAGAACACATAAAATTCCTACATACTTAATGGATTATGTTCACAAACTACCCCCAGCTGAAACCAAACACGAATAACCACACCAATGCATCCCTTTCTATCAATGCCTTATCATCTTCCCACATTCACAAATTTGTTGAGAATCTAAATTAGGATAGCCAGTGCCCTATGAGAATCACTTGCAATGACAAAAAGCCTAACTCATATGAGGAAGCACCTACGTATCCTTCTTGGCAAGAGCAATGACACAAGAGTTTGATGCATTGCATGCTAACAACACCTGGGAGCTAGTACCATTACTAGTTGGGAAACAAGCCATGGGGTGTAAGTGGGTGTATAAAGTGAAGCACAAAGAATATAGCACAATAGAAAGGTTCAAGGCCAAATTAGTGGTAAAGGGGTATACCCTATAAGCTGGAATCAATTAAACAGAAACTTTCAGTCCCATGTTGAAAATTACAACTGTAAGAGCTCTCATAAATGCAGCAATCAAGAAAGGTTGGGATATATTTCACTTAGATGTGAATAATGTCTTTCGTCATGGGGTCCTCCATGAAGAGGTGTATATGAAAGTGCCTCAAGGGTTGGTAGTAGATTAAGCAAGCAGACAGTGGTATGCAAAATTGATTGAAACATTGTGTTGTCAAGGATATACCCACTCTATGTATGATTATTCACTTTTGTAAAAGAAGACACCGAATCAACAATATATGTGGTAGCGTATGTAGATGGTGTGATACAAACAAGAACAAACAAAGAGGATATAGAGGAACTGAAGGCACCCCTACATGAAAGTTTCAAGATTAAAGACTTGAATAAACTCCATTACTTTCTAGAGCTGGAAATATTCTATAAAGCTTATGGAGTTGTAATTTCACAAAGAATGTTTGTGCTTGATCTGCTGAAAAGGTACAATTTCATGGATTATAGTAGTCTTGCCTCACCACTCTATCCAACACTGAAGTTGAAAGCTAAAGAGGGGACTACATTAACCGATCCTACATATTATAGAAAACTGGTTGGAAAATTGAACTTTCTCACCAACACAAGGATAGGCATAGCCTAGTGTACGAGATCTTAGCCAATTCATGAAATATCCAAGAGAAACCCACCTGAAAGTTGCATTTCACCTGCTTAGATACTTGAAGGGTGACCCCTCCATGGGAATATACATGTCACATGATCCAAACTGTAATGTTAGAGCCCATTGTGATTCTAATTGGGTTGTTGGCCCATATTCATGGAAGTCAGTAAATGGTTACTTAATTCTATTATAGAACGGTCATATATGCTGGAAATCTAAGAAGCAAGAGACTATTTCACTGTCATCACCAGAGGTAGAGTACAGGGCACTCAGAAAAATATAGAAGAATTTGTGTGGTGTGCATGTTACTTGAAGAGCTCATTGTGCCTTTTGGTAAACCAGTAGAAGTCTTTTGTGATAGCCAATCAGATTTACACATAGCAAGAAATCCTATGTTTCATGAGCGGATAAAACACATAGAAGTGGATTGTCACTTTGTCATAAGCAAGCTACAAGAGGGACCGATCTTACTGCATCATGTTGCAACAGACAATCAATTGGCTAATGTCTTTACCGAGGTTCTAGCAGGAGTAAAGCACACACCGAACTTAAGCAAGTTAGTAGTATGCACAACACCTCCAACTTGTGGGAGGGGGGGTGTTAAGACTTGTATAATTATATTGTTATATGATAGTTAGTTGTATAGTTAGTGAAGTTAGTTAATTGTAATTGAGTAGAGTTAGTTAGTGGCCAGATCAGCATTAGTTGCATCCACACGTGTATATACTTAGAAAATTAATGAGAAAGAAAGTGAGCTTTCCACTTTCCAATTCCTATTTCATCTCTCACAAACTCTCTCTCATATAATACTCTACAAGGACTCCATTGGAGCTCTAGATTGAGCTTCAAGCTCGTCTTCAAGGTCAGATTTGTTACCATTCTTTCTTAGCATGGAGCAGTCAAGTTATCCAAAAAAAATAATCAAGTTGACATGTATAGATTTACTACTTATAATACTTAACATTAACATTTAAAGTCAAGCCTATCCATAAAAGGCTTTTTTTGTTATGATATTATTTGGCTGTTATAGTGACATGTTGTTATTGAGGATATATTGTAACATAACATAAAGTCAGTTCCAGAAAAAACTTGATATTATAATAAATGATTGTTATATAGGGATATTGTTATAAAGAGGTCTAATTGTAATTTACAACAAATATGATATTAATTAAATTCATCATAGTAATCATCATTTTAATATAATTTCAATAAGACTATCAAACGATAACTTTCACAAAAAATTTGCTTAGTTGCTTCTTCAATTTTACAATGTATACTCTTTATTGTCCCTTAAGAATCTATTGTTGTTCAGTTTATTCATATGATGTCCGAAACTCACCAGCCAATTAATTTGAATTTTGTCGCGTATTACCTATTAAAAGAGAAGATACTCCCACCAGCAATTTCTTCATTGCTAGGACATGCTGAAACTGCTCCAAACTAAAAACCAAGAACCTGGTCTTTCCCATCCATAAGCCTCCTAGCTTAGTGTAGATTAACCAATGACATAACTCGATATTCTTTTTGTTTCTTTTGCTCATGATCCAATGTTTTTATTTCTTTTTATGTTTTGTGGTAGGATCTTATCAATTAATGAAATTCACTGCCTTTTGTTATAATTGTTTGTTGATATTTCTTAGATGGCTAATATCCTTAGATTGATTGATGATATTTGACTCCAGTACTGCATTTGAAGTAGCACCGGTGGCCATGAGTAATTTCTATTAAAATCGGGTTATCTCACTAAATTATGCAACTTTTGATTGATGCCAAAAGGGCGATGATAGGTTGTTCTTTTACTTTGGAATGTGATGTTTAGAACCTATGAACCTGGTCCTTGATGATTAGTGGCGTTAAAAAGGAAAACATGTTCAAATCTTGTGTTGATGTTGAGTTAAGTTGAAAAAGGCCCAGCGTTTATGAAAAGAACTAAGTTTGACATCATTAAAAAAGGGGGAACATATTGTCCCAAGTGAAGATTGTTTTGAAGATTGTCAAAGGAACTCAAGAATGAACAAGGTTCATCCACAGTATATACAGACACGGGCAGATTCAAGCATAAGGGATGCACGTGAGGGAGATAAGCTTAAATGGTTATATTTGATATCTCCTTATTGAAAAGGTTGCTTAATAGATAAGGAGAAGGACTTCTTACTCAAAGAGAACATTATTCAAGATAAGGAAGGAGTTAGAAGTTGAGAACAACTAAAACTCTTCCACCAAGGAAAAGTAGCCTTAGAACTCTAGTTAATTCTTAATATACTAACTCTACATATTGCAGGATGTTCTTACTTTATATATACGCATAAAAGTTGAAGTTAAACGTGAGATTGAGAGAAAAATAAAAAGGCATTTTGCAAGAAATTTATCACGACCCAAAATCCACTAAGGGTCGCGGTGGCGCCGGACACCCCTGTCAGGCAAGCCAACCAAAATACTTGATTAATTTTCAATTTTAGTACTTGTTTAAATAATTTTTCTTTATACAATAAATAATGAATAATGAAATTTACAGGAATAACCATGAAGTCTTCTACAAACTAAATATTGAATAATATGAAAATCATCCCAGAATCCGGTATCACAAGTGCATGAGCAATTTCTATGAAATAATAAAGTACAAAAACCATCCGGAGTACACTATTAGACAGAAATAAATATAGAAAATTGGAAGAGACTCTGCTGGCTGCTGGTCGTCTCGAGAAGAGCAGTTCACTAAGTCTCAGTAACCATGCTGCTACGCCCAGTTGGCCACTAGACATACAGGTGTATATGCAACAAAAATGCACAGAAGTTTAGTATGAGTACGAAAACAACGTGTACCAAATAAGTATCCAGTCTAATCTCGAAGAAGTAGAGACGAGATGGTCGACTTCGATACTTACTAGAGGTCCAATGATGATATATAATTAATGTGATGAATCGAGGATTTATTAAAAACAGTAAATGCAGATAAGTCATGAAACAGGTAAAAGTTCCTTATTATTAAAAGCCTCCGGATTCGTAATCCATTACGCAACAATTATCTCAACTTGGGGAGAGCAAATATCAATCTCAAATAATCTCAAGGGAAGTAATACAAGCATGCGCAAATAATCACGTGAGACATACGCCTGATCCGACATAAAAGTAAATGGTGCACTGCCGAGGGTCGAATGGCTCGAACCATAGATGCATCAATTACCCCGCTCGTGAATCATCCATGTGACACGGTCAAATATAAATAAAGAACATCCCGCTCACGAATAATCCATGCAATACGGTTAAATAGAAATAAACAAGCACTCCGCTCGCGAATCATCCATGCGACGCATGTACACATGGAAGCATGCATTCAAACAATCAATCAAGACTACATCAGGGAAAAATAATTACCTAAAGAAATATAAATTCTCTTTAACGATCAAGAAAATGATGTTTAATCCTTTTTGAAATTTATTTACAAATTCGATGTGATTTAAGAAATTCAAGTTGTCAATGAGTTTACAATTAATCCAAGTACAGCATGCTTTTGGGTCCTAGACTACCCAGATAATAGCATCACAGTAGCTACGCATAGACTCTCGTCACCTCGTGCATATGTAGCCCCCGCAAATAGGAGCACATAACCAATTAACTCACCTATGGGGACAATTCCCTCTTACAAGGGTAGAAAGGAGACTCACCTCACTCCGAAGCCTATATTCCGATTGAAGAACGCGCTCAAACCTCCGCATCCGGAGCCGAACACTCCAAAACTATTCAAATAGGGTAAGAACTAGTAAATACATGCTCAAAAGTTCATATTCTAATTATTAAACCAATTTCCCAACTTTAAATGCAAGGTTCCTAATTTTCATTCCTGGGCCCACGCGCCTGGATTCTGGAAATTTTTGAAGAAAATTGTTACCCATAACCTAAGGATCAAGAATATATGATTTTTATTTTATTCCCTAACAATTTTCATAGTTAAAGCTCATGTTTACCAAATTTTGGGTTTTTCATCTAAAACCCTTAATTGTCCTTAATTTTCACATGTTAAATCTATCCATAATCTGTGTATTTAACTTATGATGTGTAGAAATTACTTACCTCTTCGATAATGACGAAATCCCTCCCCAGATGCTTGCACAAATCTCCTAAGACCAAGTGGGATATGAGGGAAATGGGATAAGTCTTGGAATAAAAAGCCACAGCTCAAGACATAGATATCGCATTCGCGACTCCAGGCTCGCAATTGCAATGTCACATTTGCGACACCCTGTCCTGGTCGCATTTGCAACAATATCCTTGGCAATTGCGAAGGTGACAGCCTTGCAAAATAGATCCCTTGTTCGCAAATGTGAACTTTCCCCTAGAATCTTAGACTCACAAATGCGAACGAAAACTCGCAAATGTGTGGTCGCATTAATGCATCACAAATGCGATCATACCAGTACCAGCAATCCTATTTCTTTGGAAATCACTTCGAAACTATCCCGAAGCATGCTTGAGCCCCCGGGGCTCCAAACCAAACGCCCGCACAAGGCTAAAAATATAATACGGACTTGTTGGAAGTCTCAAATCACGTCAAACAACGCTAGAACCATGAATCGCGCCCCTACCCAAACTTAACGAACTTTGAAATTTCCAACCTCTACTTTCGATGTTTAAACAGATCAAATCACGTCTGATTGACTTCAAATTTTGTAGACAAGTTATATTTGACATTATGGACCTACTGTCACTTCCAAAATCTGATTCCGACCCTCGTATAATAAATTCCACTTCCGGTCAAACTTTTCAAAAAACCTTCAAATTTCTATCTCTAGCCAAATGACTCCAGAATGACCTCTGGACCTCCGAATTCACTTCCAATCGCGCTCCCAACTCTAGAATCACCATACAGAGCAATTTACATACTCAGAATACCAAATGGACATCAATAACACTAAAATGCACTTCAAGCCAAACTTATGAAATTTCTTCCAAAATGCTAACTTCCACAATAGGCGCCAAAATTCTCCCGGGCTATCCAAGGCCCGATCCAGGCATATGCCCAAGTTCGAATTGTCATACGAACCTGATGGAACCTTCAGATCCCAATTATGATGTCATTTACTTAAAAATCCAATCTTAGTTAATTTTTTCAACTTAAAGCTTCCGCAATGATAATTCTCTTTCCAGATCAACTTTTAACTTTCCGAAATTCCATTCCGACCACGCGTACAAATCTTAATACCTGAAATGAAGCTTCTGATGGCCCCAAACTGCTAAACAACACACTAGAGCTCAGTAAAACCAGTCGGGTTGTTACATTCTCTCCCACTTAATCATACATTCATCCTCGAACGTGCTGATAACTACACTGAAGTAGTCTGAAATCAGTGTTTAACATCTCATGCACCTTCCCGTGCTACCGCAACTCAGTTGTGCACATCAGCTCGATTAATTCTGAAGATATCCCCTTGTATTCAAATAAATATGTCTTAGAGCCTAATTCCAACATCCGAAATTCCCTGGCAGGCGTGTTTCCAATACACGAACACCGTATAATTCACCACACGATGCACCAGAACATGATTGCATACCTTTGTTGAATTCACACCTTGCACTATTTTACTCATAGAACAACCACAACATTCTCTAATCAATTTAGTAAAAATTCCACGAATCTGATGCTCCCATGGCATCGCATGACATACATGGGTCTTGTTCTAAATCTTACAACACCGACACAATGGAAAGATGTGCAGAACTTCATAATTAACTGTTGAATTAAAAATCATTGGGTCTATACTCCTAACAAGAACTATCACCTCATTCTGAACCAAATAATGCTCATAGCTCTTTAATATACTTCATATAATCAGATTGCACTAATCCAGAATTTAATGATCTCGTCTCACCCAGTACTAAATGCTCGGGTAATAAGCCATCCCGGCATGACAACAAGGGTCTTTTGATGTCACATTGTGCCAATAGGCTACCAATTCAAATGTGATACAAAAGGAAAACAAACTCTGGAAAGGAAATCCAATTACACCGCTCGCAAATCATACATGTGACGCGGTGCAAAGCTAGTATGAGCTTTTCTCACAAAAATAGGAAACCAAATAAATAAAAACAAATAGGGAAAACTGTACTCAATATCACTCCACTATGGTGTGCAACCCGATCAAAGCAACATAACCAGCACATAGAACTTACATAAGGAGATATACATCGAGCAAAATTGCTCATTACAATAAGATATCGAATATCGGTCACCAGCACGCCAAGTGCATAATGCCATCCCTGGGGGGACATATAGCGAAATAAGCTACAAACTCAAGCATAATTGAGGTGCGATATACAATTTGAATCTCAAGAGCCATCTTGCTCATATAATCTCACCTCTACTCGGGACCTCAACACATAAGAAATTCACCAAGCCGTCTAACAACTCATACGGTGCAATATATCATTACATGAAATAGCTAGCGATGTAATAGCACCCCGACTACTCTTCTATAAGGAGCACATTGCTAAAATGAACACATCTGGCCAGATATAAAGCCCATATTTAAATTTAATCCCATCCACCGACCTCAAGTCGATCTTGATCATACCAAACTAAGCCTATAATCTTTCAAATGTCCATACTAACTTTCCTTTTCTCCTATAACACATAACAACAACCATCATAATCGGAGTAATCATCCACAGTACACAACTCAATAAGTCATGTTCCCTCCAGGCATCAATGCTTAATTTAGAGACATTACTACTGTTAGAATTTATGCCGTTCACTAGAGGGGGGGTGAATAGTCAGGCACGAGAATATTGATAAATAATGCGGAATTAAAATTGCAGGAATAAAGTAAATACAGTAATTGAAATAATAAAGAAAGAACACACCGTATTTTATCCTGGTTCACCACAACCTGTGGCTAGTCCAGTCCCCGAGAGACTCTCTCGAGATTCCACTAACTTCGTTAAGCTTACGGGTGCCTAACAAACAGTTACAATTGCTCGTAGACGTACACTCTACAAGACTTCACCTTGCTCGAGGATACCGCACCCCTAGACTTCACTTTGCTCGTGGATACCGTACCACAAGACTTCAACCACTAAGACTTAGGGTACTTAGCAAACCCGACAATCAATGAGAAGATATGTTCTTCTCCAACACCTCTCTCTTTTACAACAAGCACTCTCTCAAAAGAGTAGATAAAGAGATACAAATTTAGCTCTATGAACAACACAAAGTTGTCTCTCAAATGGCTCAACAAAATCTCTAAAATGATGCTCAATTATGATCAATATGCATATCAATATATGGAGGAGTTGTGTGTTTAAAATCAGCTCAAAAGACCTCTTTTTATAGGTGAAAAATGGTGCATAACCGTTGCTTAATTGACAATTAATTATGCTGATTTTATGCTCATATAATCGATTATTTAATTTCACATAATCGATTATTTGTAACGTTAATAAAATCTGCCAGATTCTACCCACACATAATCGATTATTTCATCCTGGATAATCGATTATGTGTGTAACGTTTCGAAAATCAGATCGCTGATTTTCAGCCAGATAATCGATTATCTTATTTGATATAATCGATTATATTGAGACAGTGTCTCAAACGCTGGCAACGGTAATCTCATAATCGGTTATACACATTTGGATAATCGATTGTTTGGGGGTAGTGTTCAAACACTTAGGCCACGGCTACCATATAATCGATTATGCCTTGTTGTATAATCGATTATTTACCTCCAGAATTTATAACTTACTTCAAAAACAATTTTGGTTAAGATGAAAACTTTAGCAACATTTTATTTGAAGTATTTAAAATATATTTATGATAAATATGATTTAATAAAATATTTTATGCATGTTTATGATGACCTAATGTTGAGCCAAAAGACGAGATAACTTAAGCGTTGCTCTTACATTGGTTCTACCTAACGACATACGCCTTGGGTCTTCGGTCTTTGAACAATTGAGCTCGTCTTTGGCTTGCCTATGCAATTCCGTCATCAATATGCTTCTCACCATTTGATTGTTTGTCATATAGTATCGTTGTTTGACACTTGACTTTTTTGTTTGTCATTGATCAAAACCTATACCTGAAAATCATGCTCATACAACCAAAGCACACATATCACAGATAGAGTGATTTTCTACAATTTCCCCCTGTTTGATAATGACAAACAACAGGAGATATGCATATTGAATTCCCCCTAAATTCATGCTATATCTCAACATACAATTTTATGCAAACAATTCAATATAAACAATTCAATATTGTTCCCCCTTAATTGAATATTCCCCCTCAATTAAAGCATGCATATCGCCTATATTCTTCCCCCTTTTGGCATTAGCAAAAAGAATATACCAAATGTTATTTAAACTATTGACGACACCAATTGTTATAAACAAAATCATATTAACATCAAATAATACCAAATGTTAGTAAAAGCATACTAACCATAATAATGGTCATTTTTCTCAAATGTACCAACTGTTATTTAAACTAAACATATTCATCAAAACATGAGTCAATCATTTTATATAAAACTAGTTGATATCAATTGTTATTCAAATAAAACTTATCAAACTATGAATCAATAATTAATATCAATTGTTAGCACATATCAACAGTGACGTTTTTATCAAAAAATACGACAACTAACTAACGTTCCCCCTTGATGCATTAAGGTTTCGTGCTTGGTGCATCTACTACGATATTGTAGTCTTCAAGCACACCTGCAAACGTACCTAAAAATAGGTTTTTGGTACCCAACTTCTTTTGGGTCCTTGGGGGTTAGGATAATAATAATCATAATCAACATATGAATCTCTATGTTTAGCAAAACATACGGGTGCAATGTGTCCTACCGGTTACAATAATGACATATAACGTTAGGATTGTGCATATGTCTAGGTTGAGCCAAATGCGTTCTAGGTGGTCTAACGTCGTTATTACTAGAAGCGTTGAAATTCCTAGAGTCATTTCTAGGCGGTCTAAAATTATTCATTCTAGACTTATTGATAAAATTCCTAGAATTGTGTCTAGGTGGTCTAAAATTATTTATTCTAGACTCATTAACAAAAGTCCTAGAGTTGTTTCTAGGTGGTCTAAAATAATTAATCTTAGACTCATTAGTAAAGTTCTTAGAATTATTTCTAGGTGGTTTAACCTCATTTTTATTATCCTTTTTAATTTCTTCAATTTTAGGATTATCAACACTACGTTTTTCTAGTGCGTTCCTAAGTTCTATGTTCTCCATTTTCAAGGCACTACAAGAAGAACAATTGGAACATTGATCAGTTGAAGAGGCTTCATTCAATTCCTTGATCTTATTTTTAAAAACAACAATGTCATTTTCCAAAAATTTATTTTCTTTTTCTAAAACTTCAATTTTATTTTTAAGAAAATTATTGTCATTTTCAAAAGAATTCTTTTCTTCTTTTAGCTTCTCATTTTCACTAGTCAATTTTTCAAAATCTATTTCTTTCAAAGAAGATGGTTTTTCAAAATCTTTTTCTTGCAAAGTAAGTGTTTTCTGAAAATCTGTTTCTTGCAAAGAAAGTGTTTTCTGCAAAGAAAGCATTTTCTTCAATTCTTTTATTGTTTTGGAAGCATTGACAAATTCACCATACAATTCATCATATGCATTTTGTATTTCTTCAATCGAGTAAGAATTAGAAGTACTTACCTCTTCTTCTTCGTTGGCCATGAGACATAATGCGGCGGTTTCATCGCCCGAGCTGTTCGCTTTTTGAGACGTACTTTCATACGTTACCTCAAGCTTATCCCACATCTCTTTGGTAGTTTTACAGTGGGAAATTTTCCGATAGTCTTCCTGATTCAAAGCGCTATACAACATATTGATTGCCTTGGTGTTGTATTCACTTGCCATGGCTTTCCCAACTTTTGTCGTCATTTGTTCACCATGCTTGATGATTTGCCATAGACGAAAGTTGTTTGATTGGATGAAGATTCTCATCCTATCTTTCCAATATGCATAATTGCTTCCATCAAATAGTGGAGGCAAAAAGGTAGATTGACCTTCGCTTATTATACCTGCGTTCTACATTCTCAACAGAAAAATATATATAGCTCTCAACCGGTTAAGGCTTTCAGAGAGTTAGGCTCTGATACCAATTGTTGAATTATGCCGTTCACTAGAGGGGGGTGAATAGTGAGGCACGAGAATATTGATAAATAATGCGGAATTAAAATTGCAGGAATAAAGTAAATACGGTAATTGAAATAATAAAGAAAGAACACACCGTATTTTATCCTGGTTCACCACAACCTGTGGCTAGTCCAGTCCCCGAAAGACTCCTCTCGAGATTCCACTAACTTTGTTAAGCTTACGGGTGCCTAACAAACCGTTACAATTGCTCGTAGATGTACACTCTACAAGACTTCACCTTACTCGAGGATACCGCACCCCAAGACTTCACTTTGCTCGTGGATACCGCACCACAAGACTTCAACCACTAAGACTTAGGGTACTTAGCGAACCCGACAATTAATGAGAAGATATGTTCTTCTCCAACACCTCTCTCTTTTACAACAAGCACTCTCTCAAAAGAGTAGATAAAGAGATACAAATTTAGCTCTATGAACAACACAAAGTTGTCTCTCAAATGGCTCAACAAAAGCTCTAAAATGATGCTCAATTATGATCAATATGTATATCAATATATGGAGGAGTTGTGTGTTTAAAATCAGCTCAAAAGACCTCTTTTTATAGGTGAAAAATGGTGCATAACCGTTGCTTAATTGACAACTAATTATGCTGATTTTATGCTCATATAATCGATTATTTGATTTCACATAATCGATTATTTGTAACGTTAATGAAATTTGCCAGATTCTGCCCACACATAATCGATTATTTCATCCTGGATAATCGATTATGTGTGTAACATTCCGAAAATCAGATCGCTGATTTTCAGCCAGATAATCGATTATCTTATTTGATATAATCGATTATATTGAGACAGTGTCTCAAACGCTGGCAACGGTAATCTCATAATCGATTATACACATTTGGATAATCGATTGTTTGGTGGCAGTGTTCAAATACTTAGGCCATGGCTACCATATAATCGATTATGCCTTATTGTATAATCGATTATTTACCTCCAGAATTTACAACTTACTTCAAAAATCGTTTTGGTTAAGATGAAAACTTTAGCAACATTTTAATTGAAGTATTTAAAATATATTTATGATAAATATGATTTAATAAAATATTTTATGCATGTTTATGATGACCTAATGTTGAGCCAAACGACGAGATAACTTAAGCGTTGCTCTTACATTGGTTCTACCTAACGACATACGCCTTGGGTCTTCGGTCTTTGAACAATTGAGCTCGTCTTTGGCTTGCCTATGCAATTCCGTCATCAATATGCTTCTCGCCATTTGATTGTTTGTCATATAGTATCGTTGTTTGACACTCGACTTTATTGTTTGTCATTGATCAAAACCTATACCTGAAAATCATGCTCATACAACCAAAGCACACATATCATAGATAGAGTGATTTACTGCAACTACAACCTTCATACTCAGTTCAAAACTTTAATCAATCAAGTGACTACATGCCACAATAATACATTCTCCATGTGTGACATGCCCTCCCAACCTACCATAATAAATAACTCTCTGAACCACCGCCTGCACTATCGCTGAAAAGCGACCAAGAATCATTAAACGAGATGCAAAGCCTTTATCGATCTCAAGTGACGCTGAGGACAATACCAACATACTTGAAACATCAAAACTCATTTCCTGCTCATCCCAACTCGTGACATCCTTGTCAACACCGAACAAGAACCTTGGTCTTCATCTCAAATTCCATAATACTAACTGCATCCAACATGTCAATATATGATAGAACACGTTTTTCATCATATCTTCGGAACCACTATAAGATTAACACTTCATCATATAAAACTTTCTACTTAACTCACTTTAGGAGAACCATAGCAACACACAGGTGAATTCTCATAACCATAGAACATGCAAATCTCTAAGTACTGGTCTAAGCGACCATAGCCCTTCCGGGACCCGCCTCCACATAACATGCCACAACAATAGAATACTTTCTAATTAACACCAATTGCGGCGGCCGACAAGCCTCATATGAACCATCTCAAATCACTTACATAACATGATCACGCTGAAGGAACTAATCATTACAACCAATATGCCAATTCAAGTGTGGCTAACCAATCCATAGTCCTCCAGTTTATCATTGATTGCCCTGGAAACAATGATAAATCCATTCAACACTGAACACACTCCATCCACACTCGTCCCGGGTGACCTTGAACCATGAGACATGCCGTCTCAAATCCTATGAACCACTTTGTACCTCCCAATTGCTACACTGCAAGTCAAAACATCCTATACATTTTGGGTCCTTCTCTTAAGATGCTATAAATCTTGGTTCTTAACCGTACCTATAAGCTCGAAATCACTAGGCACCACACCTTTCCTCTTTGAATCTAATAGGAGCGTTGCTAAGAGCTGTCCGCTCTAACTTGGCCCGAATATAAGCAACTCCATGATTCTTCTAGCACAAGCTTACCCTCTCGACGAAACACCCGGCAAAATTAATCCCCAAGTATGAACATGATCCAACAAGGCCAACTTTAGCCAACCTTTAACAATCCATTTGCATAAATTACTACTTATGCTCTTTTCCCGTTGCTAAAATAACTTACCAGCCCGCCGATAACCTGAAACCTTACAACAAGATAACCATACAACCCAATTGTAGGCGGTGGGACTCTTCCACTTGGCTTGAAGCCATTTATTACACAACTCTGGAATTTTCCAGGATTCTTATCACTTATTAACACAACCATGCGCAATAAACCGCTAAAATTCTCAAAATCTTTCTGTAAAACCCCCTTTTTATATTCTAAATAATCAAACACATTTGCACAACCAATTTCTTTGCGGTATAACCAATAGAACTCTTCACGGAAGCTTCGCCAACCACGCGACTGCTAACCTGCTCACAGGGAATAACCCACCTGTGGAAATCACTTTCCAACATCTTCCAATGCTTCTATATAGGGTACAATCACCATGACATCAATAACCCATCCTGGGTCGGAGCTAACCCTCTAGCTGCATAAGTCTTTTCACCCTTTGTGAACATCAATTAAATGTGCGGTAACATCTTTCCCATTGTATCCTTCTTCATTCAAGCAGCTCTTTCCCGTTATATCAAATCTCCTGCCGCATAATAGCCCATACTTTAAATTAAATCCATTGGCCCAATCACCAATCACGAATATTCTCAAATCACTCAAAACTCTCCTTATGGTACGTAGTCATCCTACTGCAAAGCCCATTTGTATCTCTGCCACTGTCCAACTTTGGGCAACCCGCTTCCTTAATCAATTACTCAAGCTTCGCTTCATATACCTGGCCTTTTAGAATTTTTTGAACACCGCCTGACGCTTTCCTAATGTCCTTCATTATCCTTTGTTGTTTAGTTGCTGCCTCAAATAAAATCTTTCTTCATAGCTCTTGGACCCACAAATTCTACTAATTGGAACCTTTCTAGAGATCATCTTTCTCGAGTTGTCGACATTAGAAACACCAATTAAATCCTAAACCACCGCACCATACGATCTCTGACTGCCGCTTCTTCAATACTATCTCACTATTTCTTGCTCCCAAGGCGAATTGTTGAAGATTATAACACCGGAAAAACTTAGTACATTCAATAGGGACAACGACACCTCATCATAGGAGAATACTCTAACACGCTTGCAACACTAAGCCTTGCTACTCCATCAGCCCAAATCTGGACATTCAAAGGCCAATTGCTTTTCTCTTGTCGGGGATAATTACCAAATCTCATGACATTCAGTGCCCCTACACGTAGGCAAACATCCTGCATCAAATCAATTCTGCAGAAGAATCGTTCATAAGTATCATGGCAACTTGTGCCTAGACTCAGAGCCCTCAGAGGTATCGCTACTGTGTTGACATGACCGAATATCCTTCAACAAAGCGACGATAATAATCTGATCAAGTACACCGGGAGAAACATCTCGCACCACATCTGTAGTACCATTTACAGTTCTTCAATTCTCAATTTATAACAAGAGATTTGCGTCGCATAAGGATTGAGCAGGAAAGAAATACAGGCATAAGCCTCAAGGAATCAAATTGCACGATAAGGAATCAAGAAACGAAGTATTCCTAATAGTCCTGCACCCTCCCGAGGATAAGCACAGACGTCTCTGTACCGATTCGCGAGACTCTACCAGACTTGCTCATGACTCGTGAGACCCTAGCAACCTAGTGCTCTAATACAATGTCATCACGACCCAAAATCCACTAAGGGTCGTGGTGGCGCCGGACACCGCTGTCAGGCAAGCCGACCAAAATGCTTGATAAATTCCAACTTTAATACTTGTTTAAAATTATTTTCCTTTATATAAGAAATAATGAATAATGAAATTTAGAGGAATAACTATGAAGTCTTCTACAAACTAAATATTGAATAATCCAAAAATTATCACAAAACCCGGTGTCGCAGTGCATGAGCAATTTCTACGAAATAATAAAGTACAACAATCGTCCGGAGTAGACTATTGGACAGTTAAATATAAAAATGAAAGAGACTCTTCTGGCTGCGGGTCATCTCGAGAAAAGTAGCTCATCTAAGTCTTCGTATCAACCATGCTGCTATGCCCAGTTGGCCACTAGAGATATAGATGCTTGTGCAACAAAAATGCATAGAAGTATAGTATGAGTACGAAAACAACGTCTACCCAATGAGTTTCTCATCTAAACTCGAAGAAGTAGAAACGAGATGGTCAACTTCGACACTTACTAGAGGTCCAATAACAATATATTATTAGAGCGATGATTCAGGGATTTATTAACAACATAAATTCAAATAAGTCATGAAAAAGGTAAAAATTAGTTTTTGTTAAAAGCCTCCGGATTTATCATCCACTACGCCACAATTATTTCAAGTTGGGGATAGCAAATATCAATCTCAAATAATCTCAAGGCAAGCAATACAAGCATGTGCAAATGATCACCATGGGACGTACGGCCCGATCCAACAAAAAAGTAAACTATGCACTACCGAGGGTCGAACGGCTCAAATCATAGATGCATCTATTACACCGCTCGTGAATCATCCATGCGATGCGGTTAAATATAAATAAACAACACCCCGCTCATGAATCATCCATGAGAAGCGGTCAAATAGAAATAAACAAGCACCTCGTTCGCGAATCATCCATGTGACGCATGTACACATAGAAGCATGCATTCAAACAATCAATCAAGACTTGATCAGGGAAAAAATATTACCCAAATACAATTCTCTTTAACGGACAAGAAAATGATATTTAATCCTTTTTTAAATTCATTTATTGATTCGATGTGATTGAAGCAATTGAAGATGTCAATAAGTATACAATTAATCCAAGTACAGCATACTTTTGGGTCCTAGACTACCTAGAGAATAGCATAACAGTAACTACGCACGGACTCTCATCACCTCGTGCGTACGTAGCCCCCACAAATAGGAGAAAATATCCAATTAATTCACCTATGGGGACAATTTCCTCTTACAAGGTTAGAAAAGAGACTCACCTTGCTCAGAAGCATGTATTCCGATTCAAGAACGCGCTAAAACCTCCACATTCGGAGTCGAACACTACAAAACTATTCAAACAGGGTAAGAACTAGTCAATACATGCTCAAAAGTTCATATCCTCATTATTAAACCAATTTCTTAACTTTAAATGCAATGTTGCTAATATTCATTCCTTGGCCCACATGCCCGGATTTTGAAAATTGTTGAAGACAAATTGTTACCCATAACCTAAGGATCAAGAATATATGATTTTTACTTCATTCCCTAACAATTTTCGTGGTTAAATCTCGTTTTTACCAAATTCTAGGTTCTTCATCTAAAACCATTGATTTTCCTTAAATTTCACATGTTAAATATAACCATAATATATGTATTTAACTTATGATATGTTGAAATTACTTAACTCTTTGATGATGATGGAATCCCTCCTCGGACTCTCTCAAAAATCACCTAAGGCCAAGTGAGAAATGAGGGAAATGGGCTAAGTCTTGGAATAAAAAGCTACAGCTCCAGACGCAGAAGTCGCATTTGCGACTCCAGAATCGCTATTGCAGTGTTGCATTTGCGACTATTTCATTGCAAATGCGAAGCCTAGCCCACCCTATCGTGGTGGCATTTGCGACAATATCCTTTGCAATTGTGAAGGTGATAGCCTTGCAAAATTGATCCCTTTTTCGCAAACGCGAACATTCCCCTAGAAGCCTAGGCTCGAAAATGCGAACGAAAATTCGTAAATGTGAGGTCGCATTTGCGACCAATGCATCGCAAATGCGATCATACCAGTATCAGCAGTCCTATTTCTTAGAGAATCACTCCGAAGCTATCTCGAAACGCACCCGAGCCCCAGGGGCTCAAAACCAAACACCCGCACAAGTCTAAAAATATAATATGGACTTGCTCGAAGTCTCAAATCACATTAAACAATGCTAGAACCATGAATCGCGCCCCAATCCAAGATTAATGAACTTTGAAATTTCCAACTTCTACTTTCGATTTTTAAACCTATAAAATTACGTCTGATTGACTTCAAATTACACATACGAGTCATATTTGACATTATGGACCTACTGCCACTTCCAGAATTGGATTCCGACCCCGATATCAAAAAGTCCAGTTCTAGTCAAACTTCTCAAAAAACCTTCAAATTTCTATCTTTAGCCAAATGACTCCAAAATGACTATGAACCTCCGATTTCATTTACAATCGCGCTACCAACTCCAAAATCACTATACATAGCTATTTGCAGACTCAGAATCCAAAGCAGACATCGATAATACTAAAATGCACTTCAAGCCAAAATTATGAAATTTCTTCCAAAATGCTAACGTCCACAATAGGCGCCAAAACACTCTCAGTTCATCCAAGACCCAATCTGAGCATACACTCAAGTCCGAGATCATCCTATGAACATGCTGGAACTATTAGATCCCAATTCTAAGGTTGTTTACTTAAAAATCCAATCTTAGTTAATTCTTTCAATTTAAAACTTCCGAAATGAGAATTCTCTTTCCAAATTCACTTTGAACTTTCCGAAATTCAATTCATGTCACGAGTATAAGTCATAATACCTTAAATGAAGCTACTTATGGCCTCAAACTGCCGAACGATGCGTAAGAGATCAAAACGACTAGTCCGGCCAGTACACAATTCTTGTGTGATTCAAGTGGTGTGAACCTGAAGCTACATAAACAAAATAGAAGAACCAGTTCCAAGTGCATGTCTTTTATTCTAGTTCAACTGTAAAAAGTATTTTCATGTTGTACATTTGAGCTTTATCTAAGCAATTGTGATAGGTACCTTGAGTATTTATGTTAGAGTTAACTTGAAATTGTCGCAACAATTAGAGGTTGGTTGGCACACCGAGATTAGAGTTAATCCTTAGGTTTACAAAGTATTTTTTAAATGTTGTTTTGGCTCAGTAATTTAGTGAAGTGTTGGGGAACATCCTACTGAATAGTAGGTCATGATTTTTTCTCCTTTTGATCCAGGTGTTTTCCACGAAAAAATATTTGTGTTCTTTACTTTTTGCATTTACTATTTCAACAAAACTAGGTGTTTCTCTCCAACGCACACACAAGTGTACATGGTCGACAAGTAATATAGGATTGTAAGTCGAGATATCGTACCCACAGGGACTTGACAATTAACTAAATTAAACCAAACAATTAATCTATTTAAGTGATTCCTAAAGTATGAATATTTTTCTAAAATTAATCTGGAGTAACAAGTTAATAGATCAAATAACATAAGTTGGAAAATTTTGGCACGAATCAATGAGAGACGATATTCTAGAGTTATGGGTTAGCTGTCAATCCTGTTCAGTTTTTCACTTATATTATCTAATTAATTTATCTAGTTTATTGATTGACATGGTTAGTATTACTCTTAGCCTTCTCCACAAGTACTACTTTTCTATTCAAGCTAACCTAACGCCTATATTCCTATGGAATTAGAATTAACAAGAACAAATTAATATTCCTGTATAATAACCAAGCAAGGCGATTAGGCATATTCCTATCCTAACCGCAAATCCGCTCCCCTAAGAGTTAAGATCTTGATCAACTCAATCTTACATGCAATTTAGAATTCCCTCTCTCAAGTTCAATCCTAGATTCGTAGATAGTATTCAATTAGTGATCAAGCAATCAAATAATTAAGCGCAAGATTGAACAAATAAACCAATATGATAAAATAATAAGAACAATTTAAGCTTACTACAATGTTCATGTAGCACCTAAAACTCTAGAACTAATAAACTACAAAATTGAACGAATAGAAGAGAAGAAAAAAAAGTTAGAAGCCTCCTCCAAGTGTGGTGTGTGTTCTCTCACATGAATTCCTTCAAAGTATGTTAGATATCCTCCAAATTAGGTTTAGAATACTTTTTATACGAGTTGGACCATGTATTACTGAAATAACCTTGTCCTGAATGAACTAATAAATTCCCCACAACACAGCATCAGGCCAGCGCCTAACGCTGGCCGTGACGCTGGAGGCACTAGCATTTTTCAAGCTTCAGTTCTTTGAATTGTTTCACCTCTTTCTCTTTCTTTCACTTTGGGGGACAGAAATCAAAGGTTTTCCCCCATTTTTCTTCTATTATTTTATTTGTTTAATTTCCTTTCTTTTTCTTTCGTGTTTTATTCAGTTTTGCTCCAAATTGCTTCATCTTCATCCCGCTTTATTTCTACACAGTTAAAGTATAATATTAAGCACAAAGTAATATAATTAACACTCAAAAGATGATTAAAATACTAGAATGTGAGGCGCAACAATGAGTGAATATATGCATTTTTGGTCGAACATCAAACACCCCACACTTAGACTCTTGCGCGTTCTCGAGTAAGCATTAAAACACTCTCAATAAATCAAGACTACAAACATCACTTCTTTGGTAGATACTAACAATTAGGCTATATAGCAACTCAAATCATCATATATTACTTCCTCATAATCGTGCAAGATATACAAGTTACAAACAAACAACAAACTTTTAACCTCCTAACCTCAGAGACGGACTCTGACTTATGAAATTTAAGCTCGCTCACCTACTGTCTCAGAGAAGCTAATAACATCCCCCGTCTATCATAAACCAAGTGCCCTCACAAGAATAAATAGTCAATACACTCAAGTCAAAGAATTATTATAATTTAAGGACTTAGCATCAAAGAACAACTCTCGCACTCACATACCAATTCACATGTATGCGCAAAGAACCATAGGCTTTCCCATTATGTACATATCTACTAATTAAGTATGCTTAATTAGAATCAAATAGGACTTTAACGGGTTGTAATTTTGGCTAAGGGGCGGGTAGGAGAATTGAATAATAGTGACTTACTCTTACCGAAGCACTTTGCACTTTTAGACTCAATCGCCCATTATTTTCTACTCTTCAATTTATTTTTCATCCAACTCTTCATTTATTGTTTCACAAGTATTTCTCTCATACTCCAGCCTTCCGTTAGCTTTCGATTTAGTTTTCATTCAAATTCTTGGAATGCGAGCTTATGTGCTTTCAGGTATAGGCACCATTCGCCTGACATCTCAGAACAAACTATTAAGAGCCTCTCCAGCCGCCGTCCATGAGAATATCCCCAGTGTGTTGTGGAAGACCAGATGCTAATCAAGTGTGTTTCATTTTTTCAAAGCAATTTTTTTCTCATTCACTTTTTTTTTCATATAATAGTCTTTTCAAGAAGGCCTTTTCATCACCTTTCAGCAATCGTTGGTCACAATTTTTACTTAATCATCCTTTTCTTTAAATATATTAATTCATATCACATTCCAAGCAAAAATGCTCAAGGAATCAGGGTGCAAAAGTTAGGGATTATACAAAAGGATCAAGGCAAAAATACAGCTTACAAACAAAAGGCTACATGCACAAAGGGATGATTAGTTATACAATGTCTGAAAAGGCTAAAATTCACAAGACATATCAAAGAAAGCTTATTATCATCTTCTAACCAGAGTAAAACTTGTATTTCATTTCAATAACACGCAGAGCAAGTTCTAAACTAAGATGTAATGCATGGGATATATACATATATATATATATATATATATATATATATATATATATATATATATATATATATATATATATTATATGTAAGAAATTTAACCATGCATGGAACAAGTATCAATCAAGATGGATCAATTCTACTCTAAGACAGACAGGATCATCGCGAACACAAAACAAGAATAAGTTATATACAGAGTCACAACCCTGAGCTTGGGTGTCAGAAAGTCTGCTAGTTTATTCTTTACTTAAGCATTCAGAGAAAAGTACTACTTAAGCCCGAGCCTAAATATGCTAGTATCAAAAAAATCACAAAAGTTTTTTTTCTCCCTTTTTTCTACTCCTAAAATAAATGAAAAAAATTATCTAATCCTAAAAAACATAAATAAAAATTATCCGGTTCAAATTACATCCCCTGGAAAAGAACCAGTGCAAAAAAAACCAAGATGGATTATTATCCGACTAAAACTAACTACAAAAGAAAAAAATATTTTTGGTTTTTTTGTTTGGACTTTAATCTCTCAAGAAAGCTGTCCACAAAATTCATTGTCGGGAAAAGACAAAATTTTCTAAAAAAGTTTAATTTTATTTCCTAATTTTTAACCAAAAAACTCTGTACTAAAAATGAGTTCTACAACTAAGCTAAGATAGCATAGAAAGTCACCCAGACAATCTCCTCACCCCACACTTAAAATTGTGTCATGTCCTCAATGCACAGAAAATAACAATAGGGTAAAAGAAACTCCCTGTATGGCCAAAGGCCGAAGTATTAACAGCTCACAAGATACTCAGACTTCTCCTAGGTATGAGCCCTTGTGCAGGTATCTTACATTTGGTTTCAACCACTTGCTCGCTTTTGAACATGCCTATTGGATTTGACTCCATATTCCTACTCCTACAAAACACAAAAATACCACAAAAAATTTACAATAAAATAAAAAATAAACATAAGAACAAAACTAAAATTGGGTTGCCGCCCAACAAGCGCTTCATTTAACGTCGCAGCACGACGCCAATAATTTCATCATATTTACTTCCACTTTGAGGATATAAATTGCGCCCCCAATTTTGCATCAACCTTTGTATCACGTTCCTGGGGCGATGGTTGTAAAAATAAAGATATCAAGTAATAGGTATCACATCTTGCACTTCTTGGCCTTTAAGTGAAGAATGTTGTTTTATCTCCTTGGTGTGGAAACTTTCAGAATATAAAAACTTTGTTCCTCATCAATTGAATCCTCCATATGCTTAAATGGATCAATTTTCATGTCACCGATCAAAACAATATTGAAAAGTATTTAGAATAAGGTCAAATATGCTCCAACTCCAAAATTATATTATTTTTGACATCCTCAATTTTGTACTCTTCGTCAGCCTGGCATAATTAATAATATTTTGATCGAATACTTGGAACTCCTCTTTTTGCTTCACAAGCTGACCGGTTTCCACAATGATTGGTTGTAGGGCTTTAGGCGCCTCAACCTTTTTATTCAATTTATCCTGTATGACATGGACATCAGATCCATATTAGTCTATCTCTTGTCTTAGCTCAGTTATTCCTTCATTAGTTATTCTGTCATATTTGAAAGATCATCACGGAGAAACTCTTGAGATTTTATCAGTTGAGCTTCCTCTACCCAAGATTGGCTCACTACATCCGCTTCTTCAAAATTTTCTTCTTGCTAGTCTTCGCTCTCTTTATTTAGTTCTTCCATATTGGCCTTCATTCTTGTGATTGTTGCCCTCATTCTTTCATATCTTTTTTGAGTTCATCATGTTGCTATGCTACTAGCCTCAAAATATCCCTAATATAAGCATCAGATTTTGTATCATTCACTTTATTACCCCTATCAAACTCACAAATATTATTAGAAACATCATAATAAGAGTTCTGAGAAGGATAATAAGAAATAGGATAACCATCCCGATGGCCACTTTTACCACCACACATATGACAAATATTTCAGTCATAAGATTGAGATTCATAATTTCACCACAAGTGTGGTCCTCCACAATATGGACAAAGATCACCATAATAAGAATAAACATATTCAACCAATTATCATTCCAAGATGCCATATCAACAAAGATAGTAGATAGTAAACTAAGATAAAAATAAGAAGGAAAAAAACTTGAGTAAATAAAAAGTAAAAATCTAATCTAGTAGACTAGTTAATTTCTACGTCTCCAAGAACTGTGGCAAAAACTTATTGCTCCTTAATGCGCGTGTAAGTATATGTGGTCGACAAGTAATATAGGATTATAAGTCCAGATATTTTACCCACAGGGACTTGTGATTAACTATCAACTAAATTAAACCAAAAAATTAGTCTATTCAAGTGATTCCTAAAGTATAAATATTTTACTAAAATTAATCTAGAGTAACAAATTAATAGATCAAAAAAATAAGTTGGCAAAATTTTGCACGAATTCAATATGAGACGATATTCTAGAGTTATGAGTTAGCTAACAATCCTGTTCAGTTTTTCACTTAATTATCTAATTAATTTATCTAGTTTTGTTGATTGACAAGGTTAATATTACTCATAGCCTTCTCCTGAAGTACTACTCGTCTATTCAAGCTAACCTAACACATATTTTCCTATGGAATTAGAATTAACAAGAGCGCACTAATAATCCTGTATAATAACCAAACAAGGCGATTAGGTATATTCTTATCCTAACCGCAAATCCACCACCCCCACCCCTAAGAGTTAAGATCTTGCTCACCTCAATCTTATATGCAATTTAGAACTCTCTCTCCCCAGTTCAATCCTAGATTTGTAAATAGTATTCAATTGGTGATGAAGCAATCAAATAATTAAGTGCAAGATTGAATAAATAAGCCAATATATAAAATAATAAGAATAATTTATGCTTCAAACAACAACGCTCATGTAGCACCCAAAACACTAGAACTAATAAACTATAAAATTAAAGGAAGAGAAGAGAAGAAAAACTAGTTAGAAGGCTCGTCCAAGCATGGTCTGTGTTCCCCATGTGAATTCTCCTTCAGAATATGTTAGATATCCTTCAAATTAGGTTTAGAATCCCTTTTATAAGAGTTGGATCATGTAGGACCGAAATAACCGTGTCCCGAACAAACTAGAAACCCCCCCCCCCCCAAAACGCAGCATCGAGGCCAGCGCATAGCGCTGGACATGGTACTGGAGACAATAATGTTTCTCAAGCTTCGGTTCTTTAAATTATTTGACCTCTTTCTCTTGTCTTGCACATGGGGAAAAAAACAAAGATTGTCCCTCAATTTTCTTCTATTATTTTATTCGTTTAATTTCCTTTCTTTTTCTTCCGCATTTTATTCAATTTTGCTCCAAATCTCTTCATCTTCACACCGCTTTACTCCTACAAAGTTAAAGTATAAAACTAAGGACAAAGTAATATAATTAACACTAAAAAGACAATTAAAATACTAGAATGTGAGGCAACAATGAGTGAATATATGCATTTTTGGCCGAACATCAGTACATTTAGGCACACTTAGAAGAGTCGGGTTCTTTATAATTAGTGCACTCAATGAATTGGAGACCATACAAATCAACCCCCCCCCCCCTTCTCTTGTGTGGTATTGAAGTTAAAACATCAGAATTACCGTCCTAATAGTCACACCTCCTTTTTTTCCTACTCTCGGAGAGGTGTATAAGGGAGTTTTTTCCAATTAAATTGACAATCGAAACGGGATTATTTGTTTAAAGATTCAGTCACCACTTGGGATAGTTCATGGAATCCCAAGTCACCAATTCAAATCCCGAATCGAGGAAAATAGTGACTTTGTTTAACAGTCCGCGAACCAGAAATCCAAGTAAGGAACTATGTTAACCCGGGAGAAGGTGTTAGGCATTCCCGAGTTCTGTGGTTCTAGCATGGTCGCTCCACTATTATATTCATCTTAATTATCTGAATTTAGTTCATTTTAAACCTATGTGCAATTTTTAAACTTTAATCGATTTATTCATTTTTAGAAGTATTGCAATGTTGTTAAAACATGTCTTGAACCACGCCACATAAATGCACCCGCGGTCTTCGACATATTTTAATATTGTTGGGATTTGAATTTGAGTCACATAAATTTGTAGCTGAATTTAGGAAGGTAAATTACTAACGCGCCTAAAGAAATTACGTATTTTTAAATTTATGAGGGCCATGGAATTTGGCTAAATGGCACGACTCGGATTCTAATGTTAAGTTAAAACTAATTAAAACAAAGGTCATGCAATTGTTATTTTTGTTTGGCATATCCACCCCAGTTTTAAATTAAAAGGATCAATTCAACAATACTCGGAGGGCCATAATTGTTTGTGTTGGTCAACGCTAAATATGGTCGAAGGTTCCATTGAAACTCAAATATCTTCCCCGGGGAAAGGTTAACCCATGTGTGCAGAAGGCTTGTGCTAGCACAAGTGGACCAATGGACCAGAAAGTTGCCCAGATATACTCAAAAAGGGAATTAGGAATTGGGCCACATAAGGAGCCCAAATTCAGAGGCCTACAACTGAGGCTCAACATCGAATACCTAACACTTATGAACACAACTGAAGATGCGACTGAGGCAACAACGAGACCATTATATGTGCAAGTGACCTTTGGAATCGCTTTGATTCATTTGTAACCAACCATATGACATCAAGCAATGAATTGATTTTGACAATGAGTGAGAATTATGGTTCTAATAACTAACAATAAGCAGAAGGATTTTAAAACTTCCAAAATTTCAATCTCATATTGACTTGGCTAATTGTATCACTTTCACGAATATGTTAACCGACAAGCAAACGATATGTCAATAACTGCTTGACCGATCACTAACACCACATCACTAACTGACCTAACACTGAATGGCCCATAATTGACCAAATCCTAACAAAGCCATCACTCAGCAACCATAACCTTCCAATAAACCTCAAACAAATATAACCTGGAACATGATCAATGACTCTACACAAACAGACACCATTAGAGGTCTAACCTAATTAAACATGAATAATACTCAAAACATGATACTAGTGGACCAGGTGCTAGTGAACCAAAACACCATACCCCTATTAATGCACAAACAAAATTACACAAATCACGCATGACACTGCTAAGTTGAACTGAAGATCCATAATATGATTGCTAAGATTACATCACTGCTACTGATGTGGTTTCGAGACGATGGGGGGAGGGGGTAGGGTGTTTAAGACATTATTATATCTATGATATCCCACTTTCTAACCGTTAGATCATCTAATCCTAGATGGCTATGATTGATGCAATGCAAAACGGTATTGTTTGGGTGTAGCTAGGGCTGCCCCGAGTGAGGAATTGGTTTGGGCCGGGGCAGGGGTATTGTGGATAGGTTTTTTAGTGGATAATTAGCCCAAATTCTGGTTTTCAACTTATTACTAGATTAAAATAAAATTCTTTTCTTTTTTCTCTTTTTTAATTTTAATTTCTTTTATTTTATTAAATCCTAAATCAAATTTTAAATATATTATTTTAACTAATTACTCATCACAATATTTACAATGACTACTTAGTTTCCAAATTAGAAGAAGCTACAAAATTCAAAAATTAAAAAGTTAAAAAAATGCAAAGTGAGTCACTTTGATTGATTTTTCCTTAAAAAAACCTAATTATTGATTAATTTCTCAAAATGCATATTTAACTCCTAAATGCTCATGCAACACATTTTTATTTTTTCATTAATTAAAATAAAATAAACAAAATTTGACAAAAAATGCCACGAAAATTCACAAAATTGCAAATATTGAAAAGAAATAATGGTTTGGGCTAGCTTTGGTTCTAAAAATGGACCAATTGCTTAAACTAAAATCTAATTGCAATTAAATCTTATTCTCTTTGATTTTCTCTTTTTTTAATTAAAAATCATAGAAATTAAAAATCCTAAATTAATCTATTCTTGTAGAAATTAAAATTCCTTATTTATTTTTAACATGAAAACAACTAATTAACTTTAAACTAAGAAAAAAAAACGATAAATACGTAAAAATGACAACGATTTTGTTTTTTGGTTTTCTACGATTTGAAAATGTTAAAAATGCATGATATGTAAATAAACAAAGAAAAATTCTTAATATAACTTAAAATTATTTTTGGTCTATTTTTTAGCAGTTATTCTCATGTAGGGCAAAAATCACGTGCTCGCAACTACCCATCTTTGCTCGGAAACATGAAGAGTTTTCGTGCAAAGATAAAGTGAGCGGATACGAGAAATTTTTTCCCGTTTGAATACTTCGTTGGAAGCCTTTTTGAAAGATTTGACCAAACCTTGCTTCAGATGTTGACTACATATACATGGCTCTAAAGGAATCAGGTCAGTGTAGTTCGGAAGTGAGTGAGATGATGGAATATGCCGAGGTAAAGAGCCGATCGAGGTGCCATCCCATAGAGGTTCCGGTCCGCGGTCCTGTCATTACATTACAATCAAAAATAACTAAAAAGACTAGCTAAACTTGTCAACTACGAGTTACAAGATTCCTATCTATATCTATTCTGAAGCTTGATCTAGAATCTTGAGTGGTTCTTCATTCAGACTTTAGATTTCAACCTTTACGCTTGTTTGCTACATGTGTTGGCTCGTTCTTCTTTAGCTTTTCAAATTAAGACAGGACATGTAATGCTTGCGACCTCAACCATGCCTTGAGAAGATCACATATTTCATCTCGGACTATTGACTTGTATTCTTGCCACAATCTTCTTTTGTTACTGACTTGAATTGTAATCTGAGATGCTTTCTCTTTTTCCAGATGACGCCTGATCGACAACATTTTAACTATATTCCCTTGTTCTTTAGCCGAGCGCCTGATCACCAAAAACTCGAACCATATTCCCTTATTATCCAGGTGGACGCCTAATTGCCAAAACTTGAATTGTATTTCCTTGTTCTCCAGGTGGGCGCTTGATTGCCAAAATTTGAATAAAACTGATATGTATTCCCTTGTTCTCCAGGTTGGTGCCTGATTGCCAAAACTTGAATAAAATTTAGATGTATTCCCTTGTTCTCCAAGTGGTCGCCTGATTAGAAAAACTTGAAACATGAAATGTATTCCCTTGTTCTCCAAGTGGGCGCCTGATTGCAAAAAATTGAATAAAATGGAGATGTATTCCTTTGTTCTCAAGGTGGGCGCCTGATTACCAAAAGATTGAAATGTATTCCCTTGTTCTCCAGGTGGGCGCCAGATTGCTAAATTTGAATTGTGTTCCTTTGTTCTCAATGTGGGTGCCTGATTACTAAGAATTGAATTGTATTCCCTCGTTTTCCAGGTGGGCGCCTGATTATCAAAACTAAAACTTGAAATGTACTCCCTTGTTTTCCAGGTGGGCACCTGATTGCCAAAAACTTTAACTGTATTCCTTTGTTATCCAGGTGGGCGCCTGATTACCAAAAACTAAAACTTGAAATGTATTCCCTTGTTCTCCATATAGGCTCCTGATCGCAAAACTTGAAATTTGAAATATATTCCCTTGTTCTTCAGGTGGACGCCTGATTACTAAAACATGAAATAAACTGAAATTGCTGCCTTTAAACCTGATTACAACAAAACAAACAAAATAAAAGAAATTTTTGTGCCCCAGTTTGGTGCTGGGCATATCTATGAGTGCTAATCAAATCCCGTTACCAAATATATCTAAAATTTTAAAGCTAAATCCCATTATCCAAGAGGGTCCTGACAATACTTAATCACTAACAACTCTTATGATTAGGCTATGTTTTCTAAAGGTTGTATTATTTTCCACTATGTCTTGTTATAAGTCATATCATGAGGACCGGTAATTAAAGCTACATCACATTATCCAGGAGGGTACTGACAACTCTTAATTAGATGATAAATAATGTCTGTTGGGCATTAGTATTTAGAGCTACATCCTATTATTCAGGAGGGTCCTGACAACTCCTATAATTAAATCACATTATCCAGGCAGGTCCTGAAGACTCTTGTTGGGGAAATATTGGTGCCTGACCATGCTACCCGTGACTATTTGAGTTTTATGGTGAGTCCCATTTTCTAGGAGGGTCCTGGCAACTCTTAACTGATTCCTCTTTTAACATGCAGGTCGCTTTATGCTCTTTGCTATTCATGGTTACCTCCAACCTTTAAATAAGTCCCATTTTCCAGGAGGGTCCTGAGGGTTCCAAATTAGATGCCAATTCTAAATCTCGATTTTCTCTGCTAGGGATTGCTAGTTAAAGTTACGTCCCGTTATTCAGGCGGGTCCTACAATTCAAATAAGCACAACAAACGAATTTTTTCACCCCAGTTTGCACGAGGGAGATTTGTGAGTTGTTAGCAAAATAATATACCACTTACACTATTGATGCAATTATGAGAGTAAACTAAAGACTAGAGTACAATGTGCGTCTCCCATGAGTAAAACCAAGACTTTGACTAGCAAATGGGTCTGCTAAAATAATACCTGAATGAACCAAACTTGGAAGTGTCTCTCTTAGGGGTGAACTTAAATGACCAAGGATGGGAAGTGCATCTCCTAGAGGTGAATTTAATGACTAAGACTAGGAAGTGCGTCTCCTAGGGGTGAAAACTTCAGTGACTAAAACTAGGAAGTGTGTCTCCTATGAATGAACTCTCATTTTAGGAAATGCGTCTCCCAAAAGAATAACTTCAAAGACCTTAATTAGGAAGTGCGTCTCCTACAGATAAAGCTTAAATGAACCAGACTAGAAAGTACGTCTGCTAGGGTTGAACTTAAATGACTCAAACTAGGAAGTACGTCTCATATTGGTGAAATCTCAATTCACGAAGTGCGTCTCCTAAAACAATATATAACCGAAAAATCCAGACTAGGAAGTGCGTCTCCTAGGGGTGAAAACTTCAGTGACTAAAACTAGGAAGTGTGTCTCCTATGAATGAACTCTCTGTTTAGGAAGTGCGTCTCCTAAAAGAATTACTTCAAAGACCTTGATTAGGAAGTGCGTCTCCTATAGGTAAAACTTCAATGAACCAGACTAGGAAGTGTGTCTGCTAGGGTCAAACTTAAATGACTCAAACTAGGAAGTGCGTCTCCTATGGGTGAAATCTCAATTCACGAAGTGCGTCTCCTAAAACGAAATATAACCGGAAAAATCCAGACTAGGAAGTGCGTCTCCTAGGGGTGAATTTAAATGACTAAGACTAGGAAGTGCATCTCCTAAGGGTGAATTTAAATGACTAAGGCTTGGAAGTGCATCTCCTAAGGCCGAACTTAAATGACTCAAACTAGGAAGTGTGTCTCCTAGGGGTGAAATCTCAATTCAGGAAGTGTGTCTCCTAAAATAAAATATAATCGGAAAAAGCCAGACTAGGAAGTGCGTCTCCTAGGGGTGGAAATTCCATGAATCAAACTAGGAAGTGCGTCTCCTAAGAATGAATTCTCAATCTAGGAAGTGCATCTCCTATTAACTATCAATGACTCAAATTAGGAAATGCGTCTCTTGTGAGTGAACTCTTAATTTAGGAAGTGTGTCTCCTACAATAAAATGCAACCTGAACTACCCAGACTAGGAAGTGCATCTCCTGGGGGTGATGTATGATCTTCTCAATAGCCTTTGCATAAGAAGAATTGGGGCATTACACCTATAAATTCCAAGTTTCCAATCATAAATATGAGCACTGCTTCCGTCCCTGTTTCAGACAAAGAAAACTTGTAAGTTTAAACATGGTGGTTGGTTTGTGGCCTTGACTTTGCTGCGATTGCTCCTTCACTTGATATGATAACTTTGATTTTACCTTGAAAGACATTGCTTGCTTATTGATAACCAATTTCTCTGTCAATATTATCAAAGAAAATACCTCTTCTCCGTTCAGACACAATATCCTCTATTTGTTGCATTGCTTATGAACGGACATCTACCTAACCTTTGTGTCTCACATGAATCCCAAAGCACGTCCATTTCCCCCAACCATGTATGTATATTGTTCTTTATTGACTTAAACCACTGGCCTTGACCTTGAGGTAGGTTTCTCCTCACTTGTCATGATAACTGATTTCCATTCGAAGACCCTGATTGTTCCTTGACTAACCACTTCTTTTGTAAACCTTAACCCAGAAAATACATCTTCTCGTTCGAACCCAATACCTTCTATTTGTTGCATTGATCCTGAACCGACATCTACCAAACCTTTGTGTTTCACATGATACCCAAAGCATATTAATTGTTACCAACCTCAGTGTGTATGATGTTCTTTCTTGACTCAAACCACTGGCTCTGGTCTTGAGGTCTATTGCCCCATCGCTAGCCATGATAACTTCGATTTCATCTTGAAAGATCTTGGTTGTGACTAGTTTACCACCCTTTTTGTCAACCTTATCATAGAAAACACCTTCGATATGTTCACCCTAGCCCTCATTATGTTGCATTTTCCACGATTTGTTATATACCAAGCCTATGTATTTCAAACGACTCCTAAAGCATGTTAATTGTTACCAACTCAACGTGCTTGTTGTTCTGTCCTAACGTATGACACTTTGATGTGTTAACAAGATCCCATTTTGTGCAATTGGAAAGCTGGTGGCAGATTTTGAAGTCATTTCTCACTTGTTATGACCAAACAGACTCAGGAAAAGGAAGTAAACAAGACAAAAGGAATAGAGTAGAGGACAATGGAAAGAGATGATTCCTAACAAGAAAACTAAAGACTTATACGATGTGTATACCAACTCTAATGACCATGACATGCACCTTTGGGTTATCAAGAAAGTCTAATATTCAACTCGTATTGCACCTCTTCATGAAACTTGGCTTCAATGCTCCGATTTTCCAATCTGATGCACAATCCTTAATTGAATTGTGATGCCCGAAAGGTTTTCACCATCAAGCCTCTCTCATTTTGTTCTTTCTATCAACTTACAGTCGCCTCAAGGTGCCCGTGAAGGTTTTCACCAATAAGACTCTCTCATTTTTTATTTCTCTCAACTTTCGTCGCCCTACGGTGCATGTGAAGGTTTTCACTAATAAGACTCTCTCATTTTCATTATTTTTCCTGCTTGGACCAGAGTGTTGCCCCTGATATGAATCACCTCTACTTCCTTGACTTGGCATTTCTCGTAGACTGGTCAGAAGGTCCTTCTTTGGACCGTAATGCAGGCTTTTGGGTAGGGTTAGAAAGAAAGGGTATCATGAAGACTCAAAACAATTTGAATGGGATCATAATTACAACCTGTGGAGTCAAATCTTTTATATAACCACAACGTCTGCGCCAATTTCTTTGTCTGGGGGCTTTTGGGTCTTTATTTTGATGGGACCGAACCGTGAGGCTGGCTACATATCCTTAAAAGAAATCAGGTCGAACGTAGTTCATGACATAAGAATTGCTTTGTTTTGTTGTGATTTTCTCTTTTCTCTTTCCTTTATTTATCTTCTTTTCTTCTTCCTTTGTTTTTTTCTTTTTGTTGTTTTTTCTTCTTTTTCTTTTTCTTTTTTTTCTTTTTTTTATTCTTCCATTTTCTCTTTTGTTGTTTTGTTGTTCTCTTTTTTCTTTACTTACTTTTTCCTCTTTTTTTCTTTTCCTTCACTTATCTTTCGCGCATGCGCTTCTGATCTTTTCGACTGATTCCAAAAGAGGGATACAAAAGGAAATAAATAAGGCTCAAAGGGATAACAAAGGATAAAGTGTTTAGATAGCATAACAAAATGCCTTCATCATTCCAACCTTCAAAACATGCCAAGTACAAACAAACACAATTAAACAAACAAAAGAAATCACACATATTACCTTTTGACTGCATAAGAATTGATAGTCATATCCACGCATTTGCCTTCTACCTCTGCTAAATACAAAGACCATTGGACAACTCTCTCATTACCACGAACCGCCTATGCTAATTAGGGGCAAACTTGCCGTTAACTTCCGCCAGATGCGGCAGGATGCATTTCAATAGTATTTCTTTATGTTCTATCTACCCCAGTTTCACAATTCGGGCTTAACGTGATCTCAAAATGCCTTCACTCATTTCCATCAAATATCGTTGCATCTTCAAAATTATTTTATTGCTTCATGAATAAACTGATTTATAAAACCAGGCTGAAAATAATACATGCATGTCATGTCACTAGAGTCAACCGGAAAAGAACTATAAAAGGAAAAGAGAACTAACAAAAATGACTGAAAATAACAGAAAATAGAAAATTGCATTAGACATATGGTGAAAGGGTTTGAACAACAAAAACAAACTAAACCGAGGTTACAACCTTGGGGCAAACCTAGACGACACTAAACGAGCTACTACGACTAAACAAACTACGCAAAATAAAAAGATAGAACGGTTTGAGTCACAAGACAATATCCAGATTACAACCCTGAAAATAACCTGGACAATAGAAATGACAACAAAATAAACCACCAAACGTCTTCTCTGGCTGACCAAGATATGGAGCATCTTTCCAATTACCAAGCTCTGCATCTTAGACACTGAGTCTCGCATCAATATTGCCAAGACCATTACCAATTTCAGTATCGTCAACTTCAGTCAACAAGTTCCCAAGAGGATTCGCGTGCTCCCTGTCATTGTCATTGATCACAATTATCCCTTCTTGAATCATTCTTTCTATGTCCCTTTTCAAAGAACGACAATGTTCAATGCTATGCCCTTGGACATTAGAGTGGTACATGCATCATATAGTAGGATCAAAGCCTTTTGCATATGGGTCTGGAGTATAGCCGAGGAGCGGCTCAATCAGGCCAGCATGCATTAAGTTTTCAAATAATCTTGTGTAGGACTCCCCAATAACTTGTATGTACCACTTATGCCTCTCGTCTTACTGTAGTAACCTCTCAAATGGGCCACGGGATCTCCGTGACCATCATACAAATCAAACTTTGGCATCTTAAATCGAGCAAGCAGTTGGACATCAGGAAACAAACACAAGTCTTTGTAAGACATGCCCATCTGGCTCCCTATCTCTTGCATGTTTATTAAAGATTGCTCTAAGATTTTCACCGTCCTGGATATCTCATCTTGCCCCACTCTCTTGGCAGGCTTTTAATTTTCACCAAGAGACTCAAAATGAGGAGCGTGAGAGTATGGATCCGAGAATTTGAAAGTTGGTTCTGGAGCATACTGTTGGGCATCGGGGACTTTGAGCACGGTCTCGTTAAAGGAACAAGGAAAAGTAGCTAGATGAGGAGCTATAAGAGCATGTGTAGCCAAAGAAGTGGGATACGAGGTAGCTTTGGTGAGTAGAATGTGAAACGGTTGTGGGGTGATATCAACAGCAATGAAAATCTAGATTTGGGATATTTGTGAGATAGTTGCAGGGTTTTCAGTGTAGTTAGAAGGGAATGAAGGTAGAGGATTCCCCCTGATGCAAGATTGATACATTTCTACCATCTGTTGTTTCATCCTTTGGACCTCCTCTTTCAATTCAGACTCCGACTCCACAACCTCCCTTGACGGGTCAACAACTCTCGTGCCCAGGTTTTTGCTAGCCATGGCTACCTTGCCTTTTGACTTGGTGTTGTATGGACGAGTTACCTTGAGAACTACAAATCAACCACCCTTCTGCTATAATAAGGAGAACAAAGAGGAACCAAATAAAGCCATCATGTTAGCTTTAGGATAGTTAACAGCTAAAAATATCACATTTAGTGCAATGCACCTAGCCACATTTATCGGTTTTAAAATGGCTTGGAGGGTACGAAGGTCAGTTGACATCATCCCAATTTTCATTTCAATCCTCTCTTTTCTTTGTTTTTCTATCACTTGCTTGATCATTTTCCTTCCTCCTTTTCTATTTATCACTCTTTTTCCTCTAATTTTCACGTCCCATAATTACACCCCTTTTTCTTTTTTTCCCCATTTTCTCTTTCTTTTTGTCTCTTTTTTCTCTTTTTTTTAATAAAATAAAAATGATTCGATCGAATCCTATGTAGGTTGCCTACGTATCATGACACCACATAAATCAGATCTTTGCGTAGTTATGGCAGATAGTAAATAAAGTAGACAAAATAACATCCTCATTTTCTTTTCTTTTTCTTTTTATTACCTTAATGGCTACCCTGATGAACAAAGAAAAAAACAAAACAAAAAACAACAAAATCTCACCTTTCTTTTGAATTTTTTAGACTTAATGATCTATCCAAACGAGCATGTTTTTTTGTTTTTTCTCTTCTTTTTTGAAACAAATACTCTATCAAGAAAAATTCTAGAAGCGATAAATATTTTCTTGATTCTTTTCAGGAAGAAAATCTAAAGAATAAACCACAAAAAAATATTTTAAATTTTCATTTCATATCCCTGAAGAAAGACTTCGAAAGGAGTATTGAAAAAGATAAAACAACATGTTTTTGGATTTCAATTTTGATTGCCTAAAGAAAAAATTCTAATGATAAACAAAAGACAAAGTATGTTTTGTTTTTTTATTTACAGTATCCTAAAGTTATAATGACAAAAAAAGAAACTTTTTTTTGTCATTTTTAACTAATCTCCCAAAGAAGCACCTCAAAAGATTTTTTTTTTTTTTTGGATTTTGGAATTGATACCTTAAAGAAGGCTTTTTTTTTATTTTTAAAAAGGTACAAATTTTTTAAAATTTTTGTCCTAATATAATAGATGAGATATAAAGTAACTTTTATTTTGATATTAATTTTCTAAAGGAAAAACAATCTTAAAGGAATTTTTTTTTTCATTTCTAGAACTAGTATACTAAAGGAAACTTCCAACAGAAATATAAAATGCAACATTTCCTTTTGAATTCTTGATTTATAACACACTTTCTAGATGAAAAAAGGAAAATACAATAGCAAAAAAACTCAACATTACTATATAAAACTAGAAAGCAAAAGATGCCATAAACATAATAATACTAATAATAAAAAACTCCTTAAGTAACTTCTGACTGCAGTGGTCCTGTAGCATATGTCATACTCAAATTCCGGTAGGTAGATCCACACCTGTATGAGAAAGCTTAAATCAACACTATGTGAGACAATAACATTCCCTATTAGACACATGCAAGACATCGTTGCGATTAGTTTTGCAAAATGACTTATTTAGCCAAAAGGTGGCTAGAAGTGAAAAATTTAGCTAAGACCACGTAAAGCCAAGAACCTAAGATTTACTAGAAAGAACGGACCCTATGTGGGTTGCCTACGTATCACGCCCCGAAAGATGAGAATCGAGTTTGCGTAGTTCGGGCAAATTGGATACGGGCAAGACTAAAAAAAATCTAGTTTTAGAGAAAATATTTTCTTTTGTTTTTCTTTTTCTTTTTTTTTTTGAAAAAATGATGAAACACGTAAACTATATTTGGATTTTATTTTTTTTCTTTTTTTTATTTTCGAAAAATGATGAAAAGCGCAAAATATTTTAAAATTTTTTCATATATTTTTAATCCCTTTTTTTAATAAAAAAAGTAACAAAAACGTAGCTAAACCCTACTTGCTTGATTTTCACACTTCACCCTCTCTTTTCCTTTTTTCTTTGTTGTCTTGCTTCTTTCTTTCTTTCATTTTTTTTTTTTGCATTTGTTCATTTACCCTCGGCTATCGTTGGTCCACCAAATGACCCTTTTACCCTTGAATAAATGCAACATGGAGCACATAGGATGTATCAAGATAGTCTGTTATTTTGGATTGACCTGTCCTAGACAAACCCAACCCCTGTGTTGAGTCCCCTAAGTCAAATGAACATGATGCAAATATGCGTTCCTAAAAGGGATCTGGCATGAGGCTGAGTTATTCTAAGTTCAAAACCTGGGCATATTTTCTAGACAATGTACTCGAGCAGACATTTCGAGTCAAGGAGGGAGCAACGTACCAGGAACCAAAAGGCCATCCGGCTTAGTAACTTGTCCAATCTTCTTTCTTATTTCAAGGTATGACACTAACAGAATAGTGAGTCTCGGCCAGCGATCACATCCCCGAAGATAAAAAGAGAACAGTTTCATAGCTGTTTTATATATACATTTCAGATAATATCAAAGCGGTAGAAGCATCATTGAGCACATTAGGCCCAAACATGTAACAAAATAAAATGATAAATAAATCCAAATACAACAATTATTCTAAGCTTGAATTCTTGAACCCTGAACCAGAGATTCTGGGCTCGATCCCCAGCAGAGTCACCATAGCTGTCACACTTGTTGTTTAATCACTACACCCCATGAAGGGCATACAAAGGGAGTTTTTCCAATTAAAGGACAATCAAAACGGGATTTATTCATATAAAAAGATTTTAGAGTCGCCACTTGGTATAATTAATGGTGTCCCGGGTCACCGTTTTAAATCCCGAATCGAGGAAGGATTGACTCTATATACAGTCTGCGAGTCACAAATCCGGTTAAGGAATTCTGTTAGCCCAGGAGAAGGTGTTAGACACTCCCGAGTTCCGTGGTTCTAGCACGGTCGCTCAACTGTTGTACTTGGCTTGATTATCTGATTTGCTGCATTTTGTATCTATGAGCAAATTAGCTTTTAACCGCTTTTATTTAATTAATTCAAGAAAGATTGCAACATCATTTAAAATATGTTTTAAACCACGTCACATAAATGCACCTGCAGTCTGCAACACATTTTAATCGACATTGAGATTTGAATTTGGGTCACATAAATGCGCACCCGGCTTTAATAAGGTAAATTATTTAACTAACACACCTAATGCAATTATGTATTTGCAACTTTGAGAGAGCTATGGAAATTCAACTAAATGGCTTGCCCTGATCTATATGAACTAAAATTAACTAGTAGCCCATGAAAACCCATTTTTACCATAGAATCATACCAAGCATCCAAATCAACGACAAGAGATCATTATGTTACTGAGATGGCTTATTGCAGAACTATATTTAAATCGGAGGAAGATATATATCTATATAAAAACTGCGGACAAAATCAAGTAGATTGACATAAACTACAATTATACGGGCTCATTACCTCCTGAATTTTCCAATATGTACTAGCGTGTTAAGCAAATAGAATTCTGAGTACTAACTCCTTTACTTCTATTAATGCTCCATATTCCCTATGTTATTCCAGATTCTTAATCTTGATCAACTTCACATGCTCATGGAAAGTAGATTGACCTTAACGACGGCCTCCACATTCATGAAAGGCCAAGAAAACAAAATAATCCATAAAATATAGCTATGAAGTACTCGCTCAAACAATTAGTACACAAGAAATAATAAGACTACCAAAGCAACTAATACACAATGTCGAGGTAACATAATAATGAAGAGAAGATAGAACAGACCTTAACGCGTGAAACTTCTAATTGATCTATCTTGGAATTAAATATAAATGAATCCGACAATAGCAAAATGGAGATGAACAACAACAGACGGACCCAAACCAGCAGCGAGGCTCGAACCGAAATCAACCTTGATCAAACTCCATCAGAATCCATGCTTTCGGAATCAAAAATTTCAGAAAAAGAAACTAAAATGTCATAAGACATGAACAGAACCTATCACTCGGTGTTTGTTTTACCAAATGAAACTCATCAATCATCTAAAATGTAAAATAATGAACCTCAACCAAGCTACCATTTGAGAATCCCGGGTTTTCAAGAACTTAGAGCTCTAGTTTTCAAAGTTTTCCTTCCCTAATAAATCGTCCCACATCTGGTGTCGAACGAGACAGAGAGAACCCTCGCGTCATTAGCAGCGCTAGCCCGATCAAGTTTTGCTGATGACCTATGAAATCAAAGAGGTCTGCTTCTTTTGGTGAAGATGTAGGTCTCTCCGTTAGGAGCAGATTTAATGTCAGATACTTTAGCTCTTGATAAAGATGAAGAAGCTCAGGGGGAGAAGGAGAGTGAAAAGTCGTTTTGGGGTGTTTTTCACTGGTTCAGCTCTTTTGTATTTTCAGCTGGGTCTTAGAATAAAGATGGTTGATGGTTAGCTCTAAGGTTCAGTCATTCTTTTCACAATTGAAGGAGATGAAGACGATGGCAGTAAGGGGGGAGGGGTCGTTTCTCTATGTTATATGGCTGTCTCGGCTTCAGAAGAAAGAAACGATAGGGGTCTCCATTTTTTCGAACTGTTGCGGCTCATCCGTCTCTTAGAATCTAAGGTTTTTGTCCGGCCTACATGAAGAAGGAAGAACAAGAAGCTTGAGGTTTCTTCGTTGGCGTTATGCCGCTGGTCAGAGGGTTCGCTAGCTTTTGATTAAAGGGAGGTCATGGATGTTGGCCCTTCCCTGAAGAAGAAGAAGATCGAAAGGGTTCTCTCATTTTTTTCGTTGCGGCTCCTCCTTTAATATATCAGGCGTTAGTTTTGGGTCTAGGTCTATCTAGGTTTTTTTGTTTGTTTTTTTTTAATTAGTATAAGGGTAAGGGAATGGGCTTGGGTTATGTGGGTTTGGGTAGGAAAATTAAAGTTTGGGCTAGCTTTGATTTTATGAATGGCCCAATTGCTTAAACTAAAACCCCATTGCAATTAAATCCTTATTCTCTTTTCTTTTCTCTTTTTTTAATTAAAAAATCATAAAAATTAAAAATCCTAAATTAATCTTGTAGAAATTAAAATTCCTTATTTATTTTTAACATTAAAACAACTAATTAACTTTAAACAAAGAAAAAATACTAATTTTAAAGACAAAACGATACATATGTAAAAATGACAACGATTTTTCAAAAGATTTTCTACGATTTAAAAATGTTAAAAATGCATGAAATGCAAATAAACAAAGAAAAATGCCTAAAATTAATAAAAAATTATTTTTGGACTATTTTTTAGGAGTTATTCTCATGTAGGGCAAAAATCACGTGCTCACATTCAGAACCTTCATACTCTAACGAGTCTAGCCATATAAAAATCTCTCAAATCGGAGGTCAAACATCCCCTCAAAACTCAATAATTCGGTCTATGAAGTTCTACCCATTTTTCATTAAAAATCTGAAACTAAAGGATGAAATTAAAAGGAGATTCATGGAAATTGGTCTAAATTGAGTGAGAAACACTTACCCAAGTCGCCCCGGTGAAAATCCCTTCAAAAATTGCCAAGAACCGAGCTCTAGAAGCCAAAAATATAATAAAATGGTGAAACCCTCGAATTTGGGATTTAATTCTGTCTGCCTAGTGATTTGTGTTATGCGATCGCGGGCCAAACAATGCGATCGCATAGAAGGAAAAATATTGCTGTCAAATTCGTGCTATGCGATCGGGGGAAATTCAATGCGATCGCATAGAAGGAAATACTTCAGCCCAAAATTTGTGCTATGCAATCTCGGGATGAGCAATGCGATCGCATAGAAGGAAAATATAGATGCCCAAATTTTTGCTATGCGATCGCGGGACAAACAAAGCGATCACATATAAGTAAAATATTGATGCCCAAATTTTTTCTATTCGATCACGGGACAATCAATGAGATCGCATAGAAGGAAATACCATATAGCACAATAGCAGTTCAAACATTGGGAAAAATAACCCATAGCCCATCCGAAACACAATCGAGGCTCCCAGAACCCCATCTAATCACACACACAATTCATATATCCTAACACGTACTCGCTCAAAGATTCAAATCACTTAAAACAACATCGGAACAACGGATCAAACCAAAAAGCAAGCGTATGAACTTTCAAATCTTCAAATATCGAATCTCATGCCGAAAAACCTAACAATTCAACTCGGAATGACGCCAAAGTTTACAGACAAGTCAAAAATAACATAACAGAGCTGCTCCAAATCTCAGAATCGCGTTCCGACCTCGATATTCCTAGAAGTCAATTATGGGTTAAACTTCTTCATTTTCCAACTTCAACTTTCGCCGAAATGCCTCAATTCACTCTACTGACCTCCAAATCAGAATCCGGACGCGTGCCTAAGACTAAAATCACTCTGCGGAGCTGTTGAGATCATCCACGACCCATTTATGGGTCATTTTGCCATGACCCAACCCCGATCGTGATGGCGCCCAACACACTGCTAGGCAAGCCCGACCAATCTAATGACCTCAACCATTTTTATACAGTTCATGAATTAATTAACACAGATAAATTACTAAGTTATCATACTAAAATTCTGCAATGGAGTTAAAACATGCGAAAATACTAAATACTAATACGACTACACAACCCAAAGAATCCGTAGTCACAAGACTGAGCCTCTAATACATGAGTATCAACCTACTACATTTCGTTCTAAAGAAATGCTGAAATGAATCAATAAGATAAAATGGAAAATCAGGACTGTAGACGTCATGCAGCTGCCTTAATACTCCCGGATAAGCTGCTCGATAGAGAAGTCCTCACTCAGCCTCAGATGCACCTAGATCTGCACACAAGGTGCAGGGAGTAATGTGAGTACTAAATCTTGAATAGGCACAAAGTAATTCTATAAATGCAGCAATGTTGACCAAGTAGTATAAATTCCTTAAGCCAATGAAAACAATTAAGGAAATACTGCAACAGATAAGTTAGTAAATGAAAGTCAAACATTAAATGCAATAGATAGTCTGGTACTCTCTAGTACCCACTGCGGCGTGCAGCCCGCTCCATTTATTTATCGTCAACGACGCTCACTGGGGGTGTGCAGACTCTGTGAGGGGCCACTTACGGCCCAAGAGCAATATAATCCATTTCGTGGCATCAACTAGGCTCTCGACCTCATATCAATATCAATATAATACTACTGCAGCGCGCAGGCCGATCCCATGCTCAGTCCAAAATCATATAACCCCTCGGGCACAATAACATATAAATATTCAGCCCAAACTTCATTAGAAATATTATTTAAGTTTGAAGTTTGAGAAAAGATGGCTGAGTTTGAAAAATACTATTAAATACTAGGATTGAGTTCAATAATACGTAAAAATGGTACACCAATAATAGCAATCCCTGAAGGATTCAATCAATTTAAACGAAGCCCAAATATGACAATCAGCTCAAATCATAATGATAACAAGTGATATTCAGTCAAATACATAGTAAATTCATCTATCGCGACGGAATAAGTCACCATCCCCAACAGTACTCTACCCCATGCTCGCCATCTGGCATGCAAGTCGCCTCAATATAGCATATGATGTGAAATTCTGGGATTTCAAACCCTCAGGACAATATTTACATCTATTACTCACCTCAAGCCAGCCAAATTCCTAGCTCGCTATGCCTTTGCCTCTCAAATCAACCTCCCCGCGCATCGAAACTAATCAAAACCACAATGGATACATCACAATATGCCAATGGAACAATACCCAATTGAAAACAAACGAAAATAGCAAAAATCTCGAAATTAGCAAAATTTGAGCCCCAGGCCCACTGACCAATTTTACCCTTCACAAACCCGGTGCCTTATCCGCAGACGCGATGCTTTAAATGATACAACTACGGAATGCGAGCCTTATGTCGCGAACGCGAAGAACAAATAATATGGGACTTAAAATCCGTCTATGCGAACACAACACTTGTCACGCGAACATGATGCACACTCCCAGGACCTTCCGCAAACACGGACCTACCTTCGCAGACGCGAAGGCCAAATCTGGCCTGGACCTGCTGCTGGATTTTCTACAATATCACAAGTCCAAAATTCATCCCAGTAGCCATTTGAAATCACATCGAGGCCCCCGAGACCTCAACTAATAGCACCAACACCTCCTATAACATCATTCAAACTTGTTCCAATCATTAAAACACCACAAACAACACCAAAACCATCAAATTACATCTGATTCAAGCCTAAGTTCTTATAAAACTTCCAAACACACATTTGATCAAAAACCCAGTCAAAACACCTCCGAATGACCTCAAATTTTGCACACACCTCGCACATCACCTAACAAAGCTACAGCAACTCTCGAATTCTATTCCGACCATCTAATCAAAATCTCGCCAATCAACCGGAATTCGCCAAAATACTAACTTCACCAATTCAAGCCTAATTCTACACCGGGACTCTAAAATCACTTCCAGTCCCATTCCTAATTCAAAAATAATCCCTCGAAGCTAACCGAATCATCAGAATTCACATTTGAGCCCTCTAACTAGGTTAACATCCGGTTGACTTTTCCAAACTAAGCTTTCCTTAAAAAGACTAAGTCTCATTTCCTTCAAAAATTCATCCAAACCAACTCGACCACACACGAAACTGATACTGAGACATAAAGAAGCAGAAAATGGGGAAACGGGGTGGTAACTCACATGACGACGAGTCGGGTTGTCACACGTTTACCTAAAAGTCCACTTCTGGTCAACTTTTCACCGTTCAAACTTCCAAAACTAGATTTCTTCTTTCAATTTGACTCTAAACCATCCGAAAGCCGAATTCTACTATGCACGCAAGTCAATATTCATATGCTGAAGCTGTTCCAGACCTTATGCTACTGAATAGAGCTTAATTTCTCAAAACGTCCGGTCTAGTCGTTACACGAAGGCTCCATTGAATTTAAAATATCCTACCTGAGGAAAGGTTAAACCATTTGAGCAGAAGGCTTGTGCCAGCACAAGTGTACAATTGGCCCAGAAAGTTGCCAGGATGTACTAAAAAAGACAATTAAGAATTGGGCCGCATAAAGAGCACAAATTTAGAATCCCACAACTGAGGCTCAACATCAAATCCCTAACACTTATTAACACGACTGAAGATGCAGCTGAGGCAACAACGAGATCATCATATGAGCAAGTGAACTTTGGAATCCCTGACTCATTTGTAACACACCATATGACATCCAGCAATGAATTGATTTTGACTTCGAGTGAGAATTATGGTCCTAATAACTAACAATAAGCAGCAAGATTTCAAAATTTCCACAATTTCAATCTCATACTAACTTGGCTAATTGTATCACTTTCACGCAGATGTTAACCAACAAACAAATGATATGTCAATGGCTGCTTGATCGATCACTAACAGACCAAACACTAAATGACCCATAATTGACCAAATCCAAACAAAGCCATTACTCAACAACCATAACCTTTAAATAACCTCGAACAAATATAACCTGGAACATGATCAATGACTCTACACAAATAGACACCATTCGAGGTCTACCCTAATTAAACATGAATAATACTCAAAACATGATACTAGTGGACCAGGTGCTAGTGAACCAAAACACCATACCCCTATTAATGCACAAATAAAATTACACAAATCACGCATGACACTGTTAAGTTGAACTGAAGATCCATAATATGATTGCTAAGATTACATCACTGCTACTGATGGCTATGAACTACTCATTTAGAGCAGATTTAGATGAAATAAACATAGTAAACTAGATAATAAGTCATAGAAAACGAAAATAGAGCATTTCAATACTTCAATTCTTCACTTCCCAATTCATCCTTCAAATGTTAACTTCACAACCAACAGTATTACAAAGTTGTGTACCTGGGTGTTAAAGAAAAAGAGGTGAAGAGTCAGCACAACCACAAATCAACAGCTTCAGCAGTTGGAAATCAACAAATTTTGATACGAAACCCAGAAATTAACCCAACAAAACTAATGATAGATCAGCCCTCAACTAGCTTGAATCAAACTTCAATAACCAAATATCACCCATTGGAATATGAGGATAGGAATTTATTTTTAAGAAATAAATGAATCCCTGAGCTTTCAATAGAACAGTAGAACTCTTATCAAAAAAAATTTGCTGTTTTGATTTTTCAGAATTTCCCTTAAGAACCTCTAAAAGCTCAATAGAACAGTAAACTTCTATGGATTTGTTATATTTTTCTGATTTTATCACCTCCATACCCCTTTTAACCTAAGTTTTCAATGCTTTTTTAGGCCAACCATTATGGCAAACTTCAGATTTTTATTTTATCTCTTTAGTCCCCGATTTTATGACCTGTTAGCCAAATCATAGTATGCAAATTTAGAACAAACCCCTACTAGAAGCTTCTAGTTTTGTTATCCAAAGATTCCCTTCTCTAGTCTACCCAAAGTACCCTCATAAACCTTAAGAATTACTATCCATGAACCAACAGATGGGTCTTGGGCCTAGAATAATTGGGTCATATTTGAATTGGATAATGCATGGCTCAAAAAAGCCCAAATCTGATTCAATACTATGCATTCACAAACCCCTTTTGATTTATTAGCTGTATTCGAACCTAATCGATTCCACTTAACATTTCCAATTAGTAAATCAAGAACAAGTAAAAATGCAGTCCTAGAAGTAACATGCAACAACATAGTCGAAGGGCTAAATAAAATAAATAAATAAAAAACAAAGAAAGACCAGAAGAAGAGATGAAAGCAAACAACACTAAACCAAAAGAGAAAAGAACACTTACCGAAATTTGGACACAAGCAAACGAGTTATGGGCCCTTCTTATTCCAATTTGTGGTTAATTATGATGTTAATCGTGTGTTCTTAGCAAGAACACACGAATAACATCACAATATAACTTGTCTCTTTATCAAGACCCGTACCTAGGATTTTCCCAAAATCAGTGCTCCCTTTGATTCAATATTCGACAAGTTTCGGCAATATTCGAGAATATCTGAATAATGATTTGGAATGAGGGAATGAAGAAGATTAATTTATGTTAATTTGGGTAGAAAAGGGGTGGCACTACCGGCCATGATGGGAATTCAAGGGCGTCACCCTAGGGTTTGGGGATTTTGACGAGCTCCGATGAATTCAAGGGTAGTGGATGGTGTTATGGGTATGAGGGGGAGGAGGTGAATCTCTGGTGTGAATTTGGTGGTCATTGGAGACCTGTCGTCGCCGTAGGGAGATTTTCGACGGCGGAGGACGGTGGCATTACACGGAGGTGGTTTGGAGGCGATGAGGGCAGGGGGTAGGGGGTTTAGAACATTATTATATCAATGATATTCTTCTTCCTAGCCGTTAGATCATCTAATCCTAGACGGCTAGGATTGATTCTATGCCAATCGTTTGGGTGGTTGGACCGGGTGGGGAATGGATTTGGGCCGCGGCAGGGGTATTTTGGATGGGCTTTGTAGTGGATAATTGGCCCAAATTCTGGTTTTCAACCTTTTTACTAGATTAAAATAAAATTCTTTTCTTTTCTTCTTTTTTATTTTAATTTCTTTTAAGTTATTAAATCCTAAATCAACTTTTAAACTAGATTAGTTAAACTAATTACTCATCAAAATATTTACAATGACTAATTAATTCCCAAATTAGAAGAAGCTACAAAATTCAAAAATTAAAAAGTTAAAAAAATGCAAAGTGAGTCATTTTGATTGATTTTTCCTTAAAATAACCTAATTATTGATTAATTTCTTAAAATGCACAACTAACTCCTAAATGCTCATGCAACATATTTGTATTTTTCATTAATTAAAATAAAATATACGTGCGCAAACAAATGTAAATAATTAACAGAAAATGATACAAAAATTCACAAAATTGCAAATAATAAAAGAAATCATTTTGTTTTGGAATTATGAGAGTAATTCATATAGGGCATAAATCACGTGCTCACACTAGTGATCCCCGATCTGATACCATGTTGAGTTGCAGCTAACGATAGAGTAGAAACAACAATTGAGGAGATAGATAGAAGAAGAAATGAGAATGCATCTCGTCTGAAGCATAAGAAGCAGAGTATAATGGTCTATAATGCACATATACACCAACTATCTGAGGGGAATTTGTATCTATACCCGCTTTTTGTGCCGTTTTAACTTGTGCTCACTTTGCAATAATAATTGCAAGAGTAGCCGCTTTTTCGCATAACTTCAACATTCTAGTAGACAGGCTTGAAGTAGCAAGTGAGCTGAACTAGGTGTGCTTAAGTTTTTGTTTATAATTGCTCAACTTAAGCATAAAAGCTAAGTTTTGTTCTCTATTTGCTGGAGTTTTTCTTTGTAATTGATGAAATTTTATTTTTGTAACTGGCAAACTTCAGCTCTAGACTTCAGCTCTACGGCTTAAGTTTTTGTTTTGTATCTAGCGAACTTCAGCTCTAGAGCTGAAGTTTTTGTTTTTGTAGCAAACTCCATCTCTACAGCTGAAGTTTTTGTTTTGTAACTGGCGAATTCAGTTCTAAAGTTGAATTTTTGTTTTTGTAACTGGCGATTGTTTTGTAAAGTTTTTATTTTTGTAACTGAAAAACTCCAGCTCTAGAGTTGAAGTTTTTGTTTAGTAACGGTTTCAGCTCTAGAGCTGAAGTTATTTAGTTTATTTGTAAAAATTTCAGCACTATATAAGCTGAAGTTTTTGAAAAAACTATCCAACATGCAAGATAAATAATTAGATTGCCAACAGTATCAATCATAAATTTTGGAAACCATAAACGTGAAAAGAACAGAATTATCATTGTCTACTAACTTACGTACGTGGAAATATTCATAAATTATTGTCTACTAACTTATATAATTATTTATAATTTATATTTAAATAATCTGATAAACATATTTATGGCAATCATTGCCACGATCCAAAATCCACTAAAGGTCGTGATAGCGCCGGACACGGCTGTCAGGCATGTCAACCAAAATATTTAATTAAATTCTTATCTCAAAATTTTTGAAAACAGAGATTGTCCACCAATACAGTTAGTATAAGATAATCTTTACGAGAAAAAATACAAGAATACATAGAAATACTACAAAATGTCCCATAATCATCGCGGAACCTGGTGTCACAAGTGCATGAACAATTTCTATGAAATAATATAATACCTCAATTGTACGGAATAGAATATTGGACAGAAAAATAAATTCAGTAATCTGAAGGAGACTCTGGTGGCCGCGGTCGTCCCGAAAAAAAATGCAGCTCACCTAAGTCATTTAATCGATCATGCTGCTACACTTACTAGGCCACTAGAGACGCATTTGCATGTGCAACAAAAATGCGCAAAAGTGTAGTATGAGTATGAAAACAACGTGTACCCAATGAGTATCCAATCTAATCTCGAAGAAGTAGAAACGAGAGGTCAACTTTGACACTTAGTAGTGGTCCAATAATGTTATCTCAATGATATAGTAAATAGGGTATTTTATAAATATGATATTAAATCAATGGCATGAAGCAATGTAAGCAATTCTTTATTTTATACAAAACTTCCAAATTCCTTTTTCATCAATCATGCATATACTCTCAAGCCAGGAAGAGGCGCTAACAACTTCAATAAATTTCAAGGTAAGCAATACAAGCATGCGCAAATCATGTCGGGGGCATATGACCCGATCCAACATAAATGTAAAATGTGCATTATCGAGGGTAGAGCGGCACGAACTATAGATGCATTTATTACCCCGCTCGCGAACCATACATGCGATGCGGTCAACATAAATAAACAAGTACCCCACTCACAAATCAAACATGCGATGCGAGCACGCATAGATACACACCGTCAAATTGAAAACTAAGAATTTATCGACGAATGTTTCTCAAAATAGTAACCAATTCTCTTTTAACGATTAAAGAATATGAAGTTAAATTCCATTAAATTCATTTACCAATTCGAGAGGGTTTAAGCAATTCAACTATCAATAATTTACAGATATTCCATGTATGACATGCTTTGGGGTCCTAGACTACACCGAACTTACACGTTTTAGAAGCTGCACGCAGACTCTCGTCACCTTGTGCGTACGTATACCCCAAAAATAGGACCACATAATCAATTACTTTACCTATGGGAATGATTCCCTCTTACAAGGTTAGAAAAGAGACTCACCTCACTCCGAAGATCTATAACCGACATTTCGGGCTCTTCTGAAGACTCGAATTGATGCTAAATGCTCCAAAGCTAGCCATTAATTATGAAAAACCATTAATATAGGTTCAATTACCCGTTACAATCATATTCATAACAATTCCTAATCCCGAACGAAAAGTTGACAAAAACGCCCTCAGGCTCTTCTGCCCGGATTCAAAAAATTTTCGAAGATAAAGTTTACCTAAGAACTCACGAACTCAAATATATATATATATATATATATATATATATATATATATATATATATATATATATATATATATATATATATATATATATATATATATATATATACTATTCTATACCCAAAATCATGGTCGAATTCCAAGAATGTCCATTTTCTAGGTTGCCCCTCAAACCTAAGTTTTCTACAAATTTCCATGTCTAAATCTGTATATAATTATGTATTTAACTCAAAACTAGCATAAATTACTTACCTCATGCTTGGTGGTGAAAATGACACCTCAAAGTTGCTCCAAAATCGGCTACAACGGAAAAAAATGTGTTTGATATGAAACCAATCTACGATTTAAAAGAACCTCACTGCCTCCAGCATTTTCGCACCTACGGTTCCGTAGGTGCGAGCCAATCTACCACTTCTGTGCTTTCCTCCAGGCTCCCCTTTTCCGCTTCTGGGCCTCGTCTATCACAAGTGGTGTCCTGCTTCTGCAGCTCCATTGCCACATCTGTGTCTCTTCACTTCTCGCTAAAGCCGCATCTGTGTCTTTTCTGGTCGTTTCTGCGGCTCTGCACCTGCGACCCAAATTTCTTAGGTGCGGTTATATAAGCAACCAGCAACTTCAGCCCTTTTAAAAATCCCATTTTTGATCCTTAACCACCCGAAATCCACCTGAGGCCCCCGGAACCCCAACCAATCATACCAACCTATCTCAAAACACATTACAGACTTACTTAAGGCCTCAAATCATAGCAAACAATGCTAAAACCACAAATCGACCTCCAATCCAAGCTTTATGAACTTTAGAACTTCAAACTTCTACTCTCGATGTTTAAACCTATTAAATCACGTCCGATTGACCTTAAATTTTGCTGACATGTAATATTTGATATTACGGACCTACTCCAACTTTCAAAATTGGATTCTGACCCCGATATCAAAAAAGTCCACTTCCGGTCAAACTAATCAAAAACCTTCAAGTTTCTATATTTAGCCAAATAACTCCAAAATGACCCACACACCTCCGAATTCACTTCCGATCGCGCTCCCAACACCAGAATCGGCATACGGAGCTACTCCCAAACTCGCAATCCCAAACAGACATTGATAACACTAAAACTCACTTCAACTCAAATTTATGAAATTTCTTCAAAAATGTCGACTTCCACGAAAGGCACCAAAATGCTCCTGTGTCATCAAAAACAAGATACGGGCATACGTCCAAGTCTGAAGTCATCATACGAAGCTATTGGAACCTTCGAATCCCAATTCTGAGGTCATTTCCTCAAAAACCCAATCCTAGTTGATTCTTTTAACTTAAAGCTTTCGAAATGAGAATTCACTTTCCACATTAATTCTAAACTTCCTAAAATTCAATTCCGACCATGCGTACAAGTCATAATACCTAAAATGAAGCTGCTCATAGCCTCACACTGCTGAATCTTGTTCTAGAGCTCAAAACGACCAGTCTGGTCGTTATATTTTCTCCCACTTAAACATACGTTCATCCTCGAACGTGCTAAGAACTGTGTTGGGGTTGTTCGAAATCACTATTTAACAGTCGAGCACCTACCATGCTACCACAACTTGGATGGGCACCCCAGCTCAATCAATCTCAAGATATCCTTTTTAACTTAAGCAAATAAGCCTTAGAGTCTAATTCCAACATACGAAATTCTCTGCTAGGCATGTTTCCAAGATGCGATCACCGTATCAGTAACTATACGCAGCACCAAAACATGACTGCGTACCTTAGATGAATTCACAACTTGCACCACTTTACTCGCAGGACCACAATAACATTCTCTAATCGAATAAATCGAAACACCACGAAACTGATGCTCTCATTGCACCTCGACCAACATAGGTCTTGCTCTAACTCATACAATATCGCCACGACGGAAGAGATGTGTATATTTTCATTATCTATTGGCGAATCAAAAAATCATTGAGTCTATACTCCAGACAAGAACCCTCACCTCATTCCGAATTAAGTAGTGGTCTTTGCTTCTTAATATACTTCATATTCTCAGGTTGCAATAATCCAAAATCCAATGATCTCGTCTCATCCAGTACGAATTGTTCAGGCAATAAGCCATACCAGTCATGATCAAAAGTCTCAAATGATGCCACAACAAGCCAATAAGCTACAAATTCAAACTCGTGAATTATACATGCGATGCGATCAACATAATTGAACTGACACCACGCTCGTGAATCATATATGTGAAGCATGCACACAACTAATATTAGTCTTCCTCAAAAAAATAGGAAACAAAACACAAAAAAACAAATATAGGGAATTGTACTCAACATCATACTGTTGCAGCACAACATCTTCCAAACAACATACCTATGGCGCATGCCACCCAATCCATATATAAAATTCGAATAATAAGGTACACACCGAGATAGATTGCTGATTACAACAAGATACCAAATATTTATCACAAGTACGCTAAGTACATAATACCATTCCTAAGGAGAGATATAGCGCTACAAGCTACAAAACTCAAGCACAACTGAGGTGTGATATACGATCTGAATCTCAGGAGCCATCTTCTCATATAACATCATCCCTATATGGAACCTGAACACATAAGCAATTCACCAAGTTGTCTCAGAACTCACACGATGCAATATATCATATCATGAAATAACTGACGACAAAATAACACCCTGGTTGCTCTTCCATAAGAAGCGCATTATTGAAATGAACACATTCGGCCTGATATAAAGCCCATATTCACATTTGAATCCATCCACTGATCTCAAGCTAATTCCGGGCGCACTAACTAGGCTAATAACCTTTCAAAGGACCATAATAACTCCTCTTTTTCACATAACACATAAGAACAACCATCATAACTGGAGTAACCATCCACGGTCTACATCTCAATAAATCAAGTGCTCTCCAGGCATCAATTCCCAAATCAATGATATCACCACAACTATCATGCTTGGTTTAACTCTTCAATAAATCAAGTGACTATATGCCATACTTATACAACCTTCTCGTGGGGCACACTCCTAGAACCTTCAGTAACAGATAACAGGTCTTTACATCCAAACCACCGGTTGTACTAACGATAAAAGTGATCAAGAATCCTTAACGGGATGCAAGACTTTTTACATAAAACACCGATCTTAGGTGATGCTGAAGATAAAACCAACTTACTTTAAACATCGAAACTACTTTCCTGCTTATCCGAGCTCGTTGCACCCAACATGCCAATATTCGATAGAACACGATTCCCATCATAACTCCAAAAACATTAATAGATTAATGCTTCATCGAATAAAAACCTTTCACTTAACTCACTTTAGGAGAACCATAGCAAACATAGGTGAGTCCTCATAACCGTAGAATATGAAAAAAATTTGAATAGTTGTCTAAGCCACCATAGCCCTTCCGGGATCTACCTACACATAACAGGCCATGACAGTAGAATACTTATGAATAACATCAATTACGACGGTCGAAAATCCTCTCACGTATCGCCATAAATCACTTGAACAATTTGTTGAAGGAACTAATTACTACTACCAGTATGCCAATTCAACTATGGCTAAATAGTCTATCTCCTTCCAATTTATCCCCGATTGCCTTAGAACTAATAACTCCTTTCAATACATATCACACTCCATCCGCAGTGATCATGAATCACGAGACCATGCTGTCTCAATCCCTCGAACCATTTTATACCTACCTTGTGTGCACATTCGTATCCTCAACTGGAATGCCGATACCAACTACGGATCCGAAGTCTTTTCTCATTCCCCCCCCCCCCCAAATGCTACACCGCAAGTTTTAACATCATAAAACATTCTAGGCCTCTTCTCATAAGTTGCTTCAAAAGCTTGCTTCTTAACCTCACCTATAGGCTCAAAATCATTAGGCACCATGCTTTACCCCATTGAATTCACTAGGACCGTTGTTGAGAGACAGTCGGCAGAATCACTTCCCCTGAAACTCACACTTATACAAGTCATAAATCTTGAATCCTTCCCCAAGTCTGAGCATGAGCCAGTAAGGCCAACCATAGGACACCTTTAGCAATTCCTTTGCTCAAATTATCACTTATGTTATTTTCCCGTAGCTAAAATAACTTACCAATATGCCGATAACTTGAAACCTAACAAGAAGATAACCATACAACCTAATCGTATGCGGTGGTACTCTCCCACTTAGCCTGAAGCCAATATTACACAACTCGAGAATTCACTAGGATTCTTTATCTCTTATTGACATAACCATGTGCAATCGACTGCAAAAATTCTTAGAATCTTTCTGTAAAACCCCTTTTAATACTATGAATCATCAACCGCATTCGCACGAGCAATGTTTTGCGGTATGACCAATAGAATTCTTTGTAGAAGCTTCGCCATCCACGCGACCGCTAGCCTGCTCATAGGAAATAACCCCCTGAGGAAATCACTCTCCGGAATCTTCCAACGTCGCTACACGGGGCACAATCAATGCGACGTCAATGACCTATCCCGAGTCCGAGCTCACTCTCTAGCTGAACCAGTCCAATCACTCCTTGTGGACATCAACTAAGTGTGCAGCAACATCCTTCCAATTCAAAGTTAGGTTTTATCTTTCGACACTTCAAGAAGCTCCTTTCTGTTATATCCAATCTCCTCCCGCATAATAGTCTACACTTCAAATTGATATGTAGGCCCTAATCACCAATCACTAAAATTTCCAATTCACTCTAAACGCTCCTAAAGGTGTGTATTCATCTTACCACCAGACCCTATGCAACTGTTCCACTCTCCCACTTAGGCAAATCTCACCGCTTTAGTCTGCTACTCGACCTTTGCTTCTTATACCCGGCCTTCTAGAAATTTTAACCACCGCTTGACACTTCCCACATGTCCTTCCTCATCCATTGCTGCTCAACAGTTTCCCTAATAAGATCCATCTTCGTAGCACTTGAACCCACAAATCGCTACTAACTTTAAACCTTTCTGGAGATCATCTTTCTCGAGCCGTCAACATTAGAAACACCAATTTAATCCTGAACCACCGCACCCCGGGATCTTTGTCCATTGCTTCTTCAATACTATCATGCAATATCCTGCTCCAGAGGTGAACTGTAGAAGATAAGTACCGATGTCTCCATACTGATCCGTAAGACTCTACTAGACATGCTCATGACTCTTGAGATCTAAGGAAACCTAGTGCTTTGATACCATATTGTCACGACCCAAAATCCACTAAGGGTCGTGACGGCATCTGACAGTGCTTTTAGGCAAGCCAACCAAAATACTTAATTAAATTCTTATCTCAAAGATTTTGAAAATAGAGATTTTCCTCCAAACCAGGTAGTAAAAGATAATATTTACGAGAATAAATAAAATAATATTTAGAAATAATACCAAATATCCCATAATCAACCCAGAACCCGGTGTCAGAAGTGCATGAGCAGTTTCTAAGAAATAATGTAATACATCAACTATACGGAACACAATATTGGACAAAAAAATAAATTCAATAATCTAAAAGAGACTCTGCTGGCTGCGGCCGTCTAGATAAGTGTGTTTATACAAAATGTGTAGATGGTACATGTATTATTATTTGCCTTTATGTAAATGACATAGTTATTTTTAGTTCTAGCCTTGATTTGGTACATAAAATCCAAATTTTATTGTCTTCTAATTTTTAGATGAAAGATATGGGAGAAGCTAGAGTTATTTTAGGTATGAAAATTATAAGAGATGGCAATAGTTTGATGTTGACTCAAGAACATTATGTTGAAAGAACTTTTTAAAGAAAATGATAATTTTGATGTGGTACCTGTAAAACCTCTTTATGATGCTAGTAGTCAGTTAAAAAAGAATAAGGGAGATGTTGTAGATCAAAATAAATATGCTCAAGTTATTGGTAGTCTAATGCATTTGATAAATTTCAATAAACATGATATTACATATATTGTGTGTAGATTGAGTAGAAATACTCAAAACCCAAGTCATGATTATTGGAATGCATTAGTAAGAGTAATGAAATTTTTTAAAGGTACCATGAACTATGGTATTAAATATAGTGGATTACCACTGTACTAGAAGGATACAGTGATGCTAACTGGATTTCTGATTTATATGGGACAAAATTCACTAGTGGTTATGTGTTCGCCCTCGGTGGGGGTTCTGTGGCATGGAAATCAGCTAAACAAATAATAATAACTAAATCTACCATGGAATCTCAGTTTGTAGCATTGGAATTAGCTGGCAATGAGGTCGGGTGGTTGAAGAACCTTTTGGCGAATATTCCACTAGGAATTACACCGACACCTTCTGATTAAGACATAATGTAATAAAGCACCTAGATGGAATTATTTCAATAGATTATACGAAGTTACAAGTGAATCAGGCAGATCCTCTGACTAAACCTTTAGGAAAAAAATTAATATCTGAAACATCGAGCGAAATGAGACTTTTTGCCAATTTTAGCTATATCAACAATGATGGTAACCCAACCTATGTGATTGGAAATCTCATGAAGTATGTTTATATGGGTAATAATAAGTCATTAGTTGATCAAATGTGCACTATTAGAATCTCTTCCTATGGTGTATGTGTCTATATGGTGCAAGACTACAAGGAATGAGAGGCTGAATTATTAAACTCTTAATCTAATAATACATAGCCTTTTATAGGTAGTGTATTGTGTTGTAGAATACACTTGATGAATGAACCTATATGAGTGTGGAGTAGGGTCTCTTCTATGAAATTTATGGCAAACAATTTTAAGATCAATCATGAAAACCAGGTGCACGCATGGCCTATTAGCACAAAAATGTGACAAATAACAAAGTGCCTGCAGGTATAATTGTGATAACCCAAAAGGTCATCACTTGTGTTGCAAGTAAATTCAGTATTCTGAGGCCTACAAACCTCCTTTTTACCTCACCTCGATTTGTGTGCATGGTCCGAACCCATATTTGGAAAGTCATCTATGTGAAAATATGAGACATAGAACTTTCTAGAGATTAAAATTTTATTATGGTTGCTTTGGTCAACATTTTGAGCAAACGGGCCCAGATACGTGTTCCGATGATCCCGGGAGGTCCGCAATAAAATATGGGACTTGGGGGTATGACGGGAATTAAATTCCGAGGTCCCAAAGAAATGAGGAAAAGAATTAATATTTGAAACCATTGTTATCGGGCCCGTATTTTAGTTCCGGGGCCCAGTACAAACTTTTTATGGTATTTCAAAGATAACCGTGAAATTTGGTGGAAAAGGAGTTTATTTAACGTGAGTTGGACTTCCGATGGAAGAGTTATGAACTTTGAGAGTTCTTGATGAAAATATTGAGTTTTGAGGTTTCATTCATAATTTTACCTGTAATTTTGATGATGTGATTGCACAAATAGGTTCATGTGATGTTTTTGAGTTAGTATGCACGTTTGGTTTGAAGTTTCAAATGCTCGGGAGAATTTCGGGTAGGTTTCGGAATGTCTTAGGCCTAAAACACAAATGTTGCAGGTTCAGAGAAGTTCCAGGTCTATGAACCCGCCAGTGCGATCCACAAGAAAATGTGTGCGGCCGCGGAAGGGGCCAGTGTGGTACGTAGTTGACCTTGTGCAATGCGCGGCGGAGGGTTGTACGGCCGCAGTCGACTTTGTGCGGTCCGCACAGGGTCACTTGTCTGCAGTACTCAGAAAGGGTTGTGCGGCCACAATCCATTTTATGCGGTCCGCACGGGGGGCCTGAGAGGGATATATTAAAACGGGATTTTCAGTAATTTTTTATTATTCAAAACCCCAAAAACATAAGAGGCGATTTTTCAAACAACCTTTCTTCTCTAAAATGTTAGTAAGTGATTTCTAACTCACTTTTTTCACTTTTTAACATCTTTTAATATGATTTCAACTTAAAATAAATGATATTCATGGGGGAAATTGAGTGCTTGGGTTGAATCTAGTTTTTTCAATAAAATTGGGGATTTAGACCTTGATTTGAGGTCCGCTTTTAAAATAAATTATATATTTGAGCCCGTGGGGGATGGGTAATTAGGTTTTGGTTTGAACCTAGGGTTTTGCCCATGTGGGCCCGGGGGTGATTTGACTTTTTGGGTTAAACTTTAGAAAACTCATTTTCATGCATCGGAGTTGATTCAATTTTAGCATGTATTGAGGCAATTAAGTAAATTCTGACTAGATACGAGCAAAGTGGTGGGGGAATCAAGGGGTAAAGTGATAATCGAGATGCGAATTGAGTTCTTGGCATCGAGGTAAGCGTTTGGTCTAACCTTAGCTTGAGGTAATAGGATTCGAGTCCTATTTGCTATGTATAATTGTTGTCTACGACATATAGGCATGGTGATGAGTATCTATACATCAGAGTCAAGCATGCATGTGAGTCTTATATTGTGATTTTCATGACTTCGTTGTATATCTATGCTTTGGAAGGGATTTTTATTTGTTGTGAAAAGCTTGTGGAAGTAATTGTGAACTTTGAGCATCGAGGAGCATTGGCTCAAGCTACATTATAAACTGTGAAAGTAAAGGAGTTGATTGAACCCTTTGGAGCATTATCTCAAGTGGTAAAGTGAGTTGTGAAGTAAAAGTGAAAAAGAGAAAGAGTCGTTTAATTGTTCCCTTGCCGGGATATTATTGCTTTATTGGTTATCCCCTTTTCCAGGATATTGATATTATTGGTGTCGTTCGCTTGCCGGGATTTAATTGTTTAATCATTGTTCCCATGCCGGGATTTTTATATAATCTTGTTTAATCCCTCACCCCATTGTTTGTGGTTGTTGTTTAGGTGAGGAAGAATGTTAAAGCACGAAGGGTGATGCCATGTATTATTTGTTTTGTGAGAAAAGAGTGTAAAGAATGAAAGGTGATGTAGTGTATGATTGCGAGGAAAGAGTGTCAAGAACAAAGGGTGATGTTGTGCCTCACGATGTACCATTCCGTGCCGATTATATTAATTATATGGTGAGGAAAGAGAGTAAAAGCATAAAGGGTGTTCTCGTGCACATTTTTATTATATAAATGCTTTGGTGAGGACGACAGTAAAAGCACGAAGGGGGATGTCGTGCATTTATTGATTTCTACTTCTTTATTGATATCCAAGTTATGTTGTTTCTTTCATTACTTGATGTCCTTCTATTCGGAATTGTTATCTCCTCCACAGCATGCTCCCCCTCCTATATTGATTGGTTATCTCTGTATTGCTTTTCTGTTGTATGTATATTTGAACTGTATAGGTTTATTTGGTATGTCTGGTCCTATCCTCATCACTACTTCATTGAGGTTCGGCCAGGCACTTACCAGCACATGGAGTTGGTTGTGCTGATACTACACTCTGCACTATGTGCAGATCCCGGAGTAGCTTTTGGGCAGTAGTTAGAGTGCTTCCTTCAATCCGCCCGAAGACCCAAGGTAGACCGGTAGGCGTCCGCACGCCCTAGCGTCTCCCTTTATCCATATTTCCTGTTTTAGTTACCTTTTATTAAGAAATAGTGTATTGTTATTCTTCAGACTTTGTATGTAGCAATCTTAGATAGTCTGTGACATTGTGACACCAGGTTTTGGGTGTTTGAGGTTTAAGAGTCATAATAGATTTTGATTTCATATATTTGATTGTCATCTTCCGCTTATTTATTTAAAGTTCTATTGTCTTCATGATTATTGCCTTATATTTGCTAAAAAGAAGTAATTGGATAACGAAGTATCCAAGAATTGGCTTGCCTAGCTCTTATTAATAGGCGCCATCATGACTCCCGAGGATGAGAAATTTGGGTCGTGACAAGTTAGTATCATAGCACTAGATTATATGGGTTTCATAGTTCACATACAAGCTTATCAGAGTCTAAGGGATCCGTACGGAGACTTTTGTATTTATCCCCCAAAGGCTATAGAGTTAGGAAATTTCACATCTTTTATTTCCTATAGTGCGGTTTGGTTTCTCTATGCTGATTGAATTTCTATTTTGTTCTCTCGTAGATACTGAGAACACGTGCTTTCTCATCCGCTGACCAGCAACTCGAACCCCCAGCAGCAGCTCCCACAAGGGTCAGAGGATGAGGACTAGAGGCTAAGGCAGGGTAGAGCTCAGCCCAGGGCAGAAGCACCCCCCAGCGGAGCCTCACGTTGATTTTGATGATGAGGTTCTGGTCCTAGTAGTTTCGGTAGGCCCCACTCAGGTCCTAGAGGGGTTTATTGCGACATTAGTTCTTCAGGATTTTCTAGTCCATCTAGTGTGCCTGATGGATAGTGTCACCCGGGCAAGTTTATTATTTGTAGCACCATCCATCTCTCAAGCTGGAGGAGGAGCCAAGACTCTTGCTACTCACACTCCGGAGCAGGTAGCTCCCCAGTTTCAGACTCCAGTGGCTCAGTCTATTGGAGTAGTTCAGCCAGGTGTGGTAGCTCAGACTGGCGATGGTGCAGCTATGTCTGCCGATGCTTTGTGGAGATTGGACAAGTTCACCATGCTCTTCACTACTACTTTCAGTGGTGCATCTTCTGAGGATCCCAAGATTCTCTAGATAGCTTTCACGAGGTTCTCAGGAACATGGGGATAGTTGAGACCAATAGGGTCGATTTTGCCACTTTTTGCTTATCTTGATCCGCTAAGACTTGGTGGAGAGATTATTGCTTAGCTAGACCAGCTGGATCGCTAGCCTTGACCTGGGAGCAATTCACGCAGCTATTTTGGAGAAGTTTCTCCCCATCATACAGCGAGAGGCCTATCAGAGGCAATTTGAGCGCTTTCATCAGGGTTCCATCACTGTCACCCAGTATGAGACCAAATTCATTGATTTGGCTCGCCATGCCCTTATCATACTTCCCATCGAGAGAGAGAGGGTGAGGAGGTTAAGTGATGGACTCGTTTAGCCGATTCGTCTTCAAATGGCTAGAGAGATTGGGAGTGAGATATCTTTCCAGGAGGCGGCTAATATAGTCTGGAGAGTTGAGATGGTTCTATCACATGGAGGTCATCTAAGAGGCCCAGTCATTCAGGAAGATTCAGTGTTACCTCGTCTGGAGGTGAGGATTTGAATGGTTGAAGCCATCCTCCTAGGCCCTTTCAGTCAGCGCTTCAGGTTTCTCACGGTGCTTCCAATGGTCGTGGTTCTTACATGCAGTATTCTATTTAGCAGCCATACACTGCACAGCCAGTTCCTATCAGCGCACCGCCATCTCCAATCAGTGCACCACCGCTTCAAGTTTTCAGGATGGTCATTCAAGTTGACAAGGTCATCAGTCGATAGCTTGTTACACTTGTAGTGATACGGGTCAAGTTGCTAGGATTTGCACTCGAGCACCGAGTAGATCTCGGTATTAGGGTTCCAGTGCCATGGTTTAGGCAATAGTTATTCCCCAGCCAGCCCAGCCAGCTAGAGGTGGGGTAGAGGTGCTAGAGGTGGATGTAGAGGTATTAGAGGTGGAGCTCAAGGCATTTGTGGTGGAGGCTAGCCAGCAGCATGTCGTCTTAGAGATTTAGTTCAGGATGGTGAGGCCCGGCCCTGATGATATGCTCTACCAGCTAGGCTCAAGGTCGAGACTTCATATGTAGTTAATACGGGTACGATTCTGGTTTGTGATAGAGATGCTTTAGTGTTATTTGATCCATGGTCTACATACTCGTATGTGTCATCTTATTTTCCACCGTATCTAGTTATACCTAGTGATTCCTTGAGTGTCCTTGTATATGTTTCTACACAGAGGGTGATTCTATTATGGTATATCGAGTCCATTATTCCTATATTGTTGTGACTAGAGGTCTTGATACTCGTGTAGATTTGTTGCTTCTGGACATAGTCGATTTTGATGTCATACTAGGGATGGATTAGTTATCACCTTACCATGCTATCTTGGACTATCATGCCAAAATGGTAACATTAGCCCTACTAGGTTTACCTTGTTTAGAGTGGAGAGGGGCTCCTAGTCATTCTATCCGTAGTGTTATCTCTTATGTTAAGGATCTGCGTATGGTCGACAAGGGGTGTTTTGCCTATTTTGCATATGTTCTTGATTCTAGTACCGACAGAAATATTGATTTTTGCATTGATTTTGCTTCGGGCTTTCAGCTCATTTCTATCCCGCTGTATCGTATGGCCTCGCCAAAGTTGAAAGAGTTGAAGGAGAAGTTGCAAGACTTGCTTGAGAAAGGTTTCATTAGGCTGAGTGTTTTGCCTTGGGGTGTGTTGGTGTTCTTTGTCAAGAAGAAGGATAGATCGATGAGGATGAGCATTGATTTCTGGCAGTTGAACAAGGTTACAGTCAAGAATAAGTATCCATTGCCGATTATTGATGATTTGTTTGATCATCTTCAGGGTGCCAAGGTATTTTCAAAGATTGACTTGAGATCTAACTATCATCAGTTGAGGATTAGGGCATTCGATGTCCCTAAGATAGCTTTTCGCACTCGGTACAGGAATTGTGAGTTCTTGGCTATGTCATTCGGGTTGACAAATGTCCTAACAACTTATATGGATTTGATGAACCTAGTGTTGAGCTGTATTTGAACTTATTCATGATAGTCTTAATTAATGATATCTTGATATATTCCTGCAGACAGGAGGAGCACGATCAGCATCTCAAGGTGGTTCTTCGGACTCTAAAGGATCGTCAGTTATATGCTAAGTTCTCAAAATGTGAGTTCTAGTTGGGTTCAGTTGCATTCCTGGGTCATGTTGTATCAGCAGAAGGTATTCAGGTTGATCTGAAGAAAATTGAGGAAGTCAAGAACTAGCCTAGACCACTATTAGCTACAGAGATTTGGCGTTTATTGGGATTGGCAGGCTACTATCATCGATTCATCGATGGGTTCTCATCTATTGAAACCCAGATGACAAGGTTGACCCAGATGGGTTCCTAGTTCGGATGGTCGGATGAGTGTGAGGCAAGCTTTTAGAAACTCAAGACAGCTCTGACTACGGCACTAGTGTTGGTTTTTCCTACAGGTTCAGGGCCTTATACAGTATATTGTGATACATCTTGTATTGGTGCATTGTTGATGCAGGATGGCAAGGTCATTGCCTATGCTTTGCGGCAGTTGAAGATTCATGAGAAGAACTATCTGGTTCATGATTCAGAGTTGGCAGCCATTGTTCACGCATTAAAGATTTGGAGGCACTACCTGTATGGCGTGGCATGTGAGGTGTTCACGGATCAAAAGATTCTTCAGTATTTGTTCTAGCAAAAAGAGTTGAAGTTGAGGCAGAGAGAGTGGTTGGAGTTGTTGAAAGACTATAATATAACCATCTTATATCATCTGGGAAAGGCCAATGTGGTGGTCGATGCTTTGAGTAGGAAGTCAGCCTGGGATATTTCTAAGCCCAGTCGTGTCTTAGCTTGCACAGTCATTCATTCTTCATTATCGGAGCATATCCGAGATCAGCAGTACGATGATCCCATGTATGTGCCCTTAAAGACACGGTGCAGTGCGGAGGTGCCAAGTAGGTTACCTTAGGTGATGATGGAGTTTTGGGATAGCAGGGTCGAGTTTGTATGCCTAATGTGGACGGACTCTGAGAGTTGATTTTATAGAAGGCCCATAGCTTCAGGTACTCTATTCATCTGGGTGGCACGCGGATGTATTAGGATTCGCGGCAACATTATTGGTGGGGGAGAATAAAGAATGATATTGTTGCATGTGTGGCTCGATGTTTGAATTGTCAGCGGGTTAAGTATGAGCATCAGAGGCTTTCTGGTTTGTTCTAGAAGATTGAGATTCCTGAGTGAAAATGGGGACGTATCATTACAAATTTCGTTGCTGGGTTCCCACGGACTCAGAGGAAGTTCGATGCAGTATGGGTTATTGTTGATAGGCTGACCAAGTCAACACATTTCATTCATGTGGTAGTCTCCTATTCTTCTGAGTGGTTGGTTGAGACCTATATTCGGGAGATTTTTTGCCTTTATGGTATGCCTGTGTCTATTATTTTGGACCGAGGTACGCAGTTTACCTTACATTTTTGGAGGGCAGTCCAGTGAGAGTTGGGCACATGAGTTGAATTGAGCACAACATTTCATTCTCAGATGGACGGGCAGTCTGAAGGGACCATTTGTACTTTGGAGGATATGCTATGAGCTTGTGTCATTGACTTTGGAGGCTCGTGGGATCATTTTTTGCCTTTGGCAGAGTTTGCCTACAATAATAGCTACCCAATCGAGTATTCATATAACTCCTTATGAGGCTATATATGGTAGGCGGTATCGGTCTCCAGTTGGATAGTTTGAGCTGGGAGAGGCTCGATTATTGGGTACGGATCTGGTTCAGGATGCCTTAGACAAGTCAAGATCATTTAGGATAGGCTTCGTATGGCTCAGTCCAGGCAAGAGTGTTATGATGACCGCAAGGTTAGAGATTTGGCTTTCATGGTCGGTGAGCGGGTATTGCTTCGAGTGTAGCCTATGAGGGGCTTGATGAGATTTGGGAAGAAGGGAAAGCTTAGCCCTAGGTTCGTCGGCCCGTTTGAGATTCATGATCGAGTGGGAGAGGTGGCTTATAGACTTGCATTGCTGCCAAGCTTGTCAGTCGTCCATCCAGTGTTTCATGTGTCCATGCTTCGTAAATATCATGGTGATTTATCCCACGTGTTATATTTCAGCACTGTCCAGTTGGACAAGGACTTGTCATATGTGGAGGAGCTGATAGCTATTTTAGAACGGCAAGTTCGTCAGTTGAAGTCGAAGAGTTTTCCTTCTGATCTTGTTCAGTGGAGAGGTTAGCCTACTGAGGCATCGACCTGGGAGTCCATGTTCGATATGTGGAGACGTTATCCCTATCTTTTCCCCGACTCAGGCACTTCCTTCTTATGTCCGTTCGAGGACAAACGGTTGTTTTAGAGGTGGATGTCATTACTTGTGTTGCAAGTAAATTCAGTATTTTGAGGCCTAAAACCCTCATTTATACCTTACCTCGATTGCGTGCGTGGTCCGGACCCATATCCTGAAAGCCTTCTATGTGCAAATATGAGAAATAGAAGTTTCTAGAGTATAAAATTTTATTATGGTTGAATTTAGTCAATATTTTGAGCAAACGGAACCAAATTCGTGTTTCGACAATCTCGGGAGGTCCACAGTAAAATATGAGACTCGGGCATAAGCTCGGAATTGAATTCAGAGGTCCCAAGCTTTAGAAATCAATCTTTGAAAGAAATTGTTTTACTAAATTATCTAAGAAATGAGGAAAAAAATTCATGTTTGAAACCATTGTTATCGAAATCGTATTTTTGTTCCGGAGCCCGGTACAAACTTGTTATGGTATTTGAAAGATAACTGTGAAATTTGGTGAAAACGGAGTTTATTTGACGTGAGTTGGACTTCCGATGGAAGAGTTATGAACTTTGAGAGTTCTTGATGAAAATGTTGAGTTTTGAGGTTTAATTTATGATTTTGCCTGTTATTTTGATGATGTGATCACACAAGTAGGTTCATATGATACTTTTGAGATAGTATACATGTTTTGTTTGAAGTTACGAATGCTCGAGAGAGTTTCGGGTAGGTTCCGGGATGTCTTAAAACTAAAACACATATGTTGTAGGTTCAGAGAAGGTGCAGGTCTCTGAACCTGCCACTGCGGTCTACAAGAAAACGTGTGCGACCTCACAAGGGGGCAGTGGAGTCCGCACTCGACTTTGTGTAGTCCGCATAGGGTCACTGGTCTGTAGTACTCAGGAAGGGATGTGCGGCCGCAATCCATTTTGTGCTGTCCGCATATGAGGCATAAGAGGGGTAATTTTAGTTATTTTTCATTTTTATAAACCCCAAAAACATAAAAGGTGATTTTTCAAACAACCTTTCTTGTCGAAAAATATTGGTAAGTGATTTCTTACTCATTTTCTTTACTCCTTAACATTTTTTAACATGATTTCAACTTAAAATCAATGATTTTCATGGGGGACATTCAGTGTTGGGTTAGAAACTAGGTTTTTCAAAAAAAATGGAGATTTAGACCTCGATTTAAGGTCCTATTGCAAAACAAATTATATATTTGAGCTCGTAGGGATGGGTAATCAGGTTTTGGTCGAACCTCGGTTTTGACCATGTAGGCCCGAGGCGATTTTGACTTTTTGGGTTAAACTTTAGAATACTCATTTTCATGCATTGGGGTTGATTTATTTAGCGTTTATTGATGCAATTAAATAACTTGTGACTAGATACGAGTGAAGTGGTGGTCGAATCAAGGGGTAAAGCAATAATCGAGACGTAAATTGCGTTCGTGGCATCGAGGTAAATGTTTGGTCTAACTTTAGCTTGAGGGATTAGGAGTCGAGTCCATTTTGCTATGTGATAATTGTTGCGTACGACGTAAAAGAATGGTGACAAGTTTCTATACGTTGGAGTCAAGCATGCACGTGAGTCTTATTTTGTGATTTTCATGACTTCGTTGTATTATCTATGCTTTAGAGGGGATTCTTTATTTGTTGTGAAAAGATTGTGGAAGTAATTGTGACCTTTGAACATCGAGGAGCATTGGCTCAAGCTACATTATGACTTGTGAAAGTAAAGGATTTGATTGAACCCTTTGGAGCATTGGCTCAAGTGGTACTTTGCTGGAATATTGTTGCTTTATTGGTTATCTCCCTTGTCGGGATATTGATATTATTGATGTTGTTCTCTTGCTGGGATTTAATTGTTTAATCGTCTTTCCCTTGCCGGGATTCCTATTATATTCTTGTTTATTCCCTTGCCCCATTATTTGTGACTATTGTTTGGGTGAGGAAGAGTGTCAAAGCACGAAAAGTGATGTCGTGTATTGTTTGTTTTGTCATGAAAGCGTGTAAAGAACGAAGGGTGATGCCGTGTATGATTGCGAGGAAAGAGTGTAAAGCACGAAGGGTAATGTCGTGCCGCACAATATACCATTTTGTGCCGAGTATATTGATTATACGGTTAGGAAAGAGAGTAAAAGCACGAAGGGTGTTGCCGTGCATATTTTTGTTATATTAATGCTTTAGTGAGGACGAAAGTAAAAGCACGAAGGGTGATGTCGTGCATTCATTAATTTTTTTTTCTTTATTGATATCCGAGTTATGTTGTTTCTTTCGTTACTTGATGTCCTTCTATTCAAAATTGTTGTCTCCCTCACAGCATGCTTCCCCTCCCATATTGACTGGTTATCTCTGTATTTTTTTTCGCTGTATGTATATTTGAACTGCACAAGTTTATTTGGTATGTCTGGTCCTAGCCTGGTTACTGTTTCGCCGAGGTTAGGCTTGGCACTTACCAGCACATAGAGTCGGTTATGCTGATACTACACTCTGCATTACGTGCAGATCCCGGAGCAGCTTTTGGGCAGTAGTTGGAGTGCTTCCTTCAGTCCACCTAGAGACCCAAGGTAGACCTGCATGCGTCTGCATGCCCTGGCGTCTCCCTCTATCCCTATTTCCTGTTTTGATTACCTTTTATTAAGAAACAATATACTGTTATTTCTTCAGACTTTGTATATAGCAATCTTAAAGAGTCTGTGACACTGTGACATCAGGTTTTGGGTGTTTGAGGTTTAAGAGTCGTAATAGATGTAGATTTCAGATACTTGATTGTCATCTTCCGCTTAATTATTTAAAGTTCCGCTGTTTTCATGATTGTCGCCTTATATTTGCTAAAAAGAAGTAATATAATGAAGTAAGTAGTTAAGACTTGGCTTGCCTAACTTTCATTAGTAGGCGCCATCACGACTTTCGAGGGTGGAAGATTCGAGTCGTGACGATAATGCGATAGATAAGACACTAAACTCACAAAAGAGTTCTTGATTTATAGAAGTTCTAAATTTCACCAATTATTCTGTAAGTTTAATCTAATTTTATGTAGATCTGGTTCATAGTCCAAGAGACATCAGATCGACGCATCATGCTCATTTTGTGAAAACCCAGTAAAAATTTTCTTCATTATGATATTCTTTTTTATCTATGTGGGGAATTGTTAAAAAATACAATATTTGTAATAACTCAAAAAGAAGGAGTATTTTAATATTTTTAATATCTCAATGTTTATTAACATTGAATGGGTATTGCAATCAGTTATACTTTTTGTACTGTTAAAATTGACCAAAGGTCTTGGCCGTTTGCAAACATTGAGGGTGATAATAATTTTCTTTAATCTTGAATAGGGAATGATTATTACAGTTTCTTCTTTGGAATTGAATTCTTGTATTTGAATTCTTAAGATCTGTTTTGGTTTCAAATTCCGTTTTGGCATTGAATTTTTGGAATTATTTCAACGTTTCTTTCATGGAAGATGTAACTTCTTTAGGCTATATATAAAGTTATTTGTTTGTCTTCATGATAGCAGTGTGAAAATAGTAAAAAAAAATCTTGTTCTTTTTTTTTGTGCTGAGTTTTATTCTTATAAATCTTTGTTGTTTCTGCTTCTAGTTATACTAGAAGTTCTTGTTTAATCCCGGGGGATACGCCTAATATTATTCATCTCGATGCGGCCAAAATATTCTTAAGGACAGTGTCTTTGACACTTCTCAAACTAAACCTTTTATTCTCTATAATCATCCAATATTTCCAACAAAAATACTCCACCAATTTTGCATTTTATATTCTTTATTGGCCTTTGAGAATCTATATGTTGTTCGATTTACTTATTTGGTGTCCGAAACTCACTAGCTAATTGATGTGAATTTTGTTGTGTATTAACTATTAAAAGAGAAAATACTCCCACTAGACGTTTCTGTAGGGGTAAAATTTAAATCTCTCTCGCTATAGTGGAAGAATCTCATCCATTCGGCCATCACACCACTTAGGGGAGAATCTAATATTTTTTTAAACTTAATTAATTCGTTGTTGAAGAGAAGAACAATGGTGAATCATTTGATATGAATTAATGCATTAATAGATATCATAAATTAAAGTTAAAGTAACGTAACCAAAATTGAAAGCAAAAGAAAAGCACATGGAACATCTATCACAACAAATAGTTACCTAATTTACGACTCGAAACTTGCAAGCCAACCAACCATTGAACTACCAAAAACCATAACAAATTGTTTCCTACTTCTTGCTTCGTCTGCTACCTAAAATATTCGTTTCTACCAACATAAGCTGCACCAGAAAACAATAATAAAATAGAATAAATCATATTCTTATATATACAAAATTAAATGACTACCTGCTCTTATCAAAATTGGAGAGTAATAAAGACTTTAACTTTTACGTGATAACATGGTAAAAGAGTTTTTAAACTATCATAAATCACCGAAAAACTAGATTAGTAACCTAAAAAATAAAATAATTTAAACATATTGATAGTGTTTTGCACTGTTAATGGATATAAGTCAAATCCACCTATTTTGGTAAGCGATTGGAAATTGAAAGACCTATATAAGTTGGCTAAAAAGTACTTATATGTAACAGCAGCAACAAAACAAATACAATTAAATTTTTCTATGACAGCCTTATTTGTTTCGAAATTTTTGGTATGCTGTAGTGAAGTTTTATTATAGAGGACATAATATTCGATTACAAGAATAACTCGGCTTTTACACCGAATGACTATTATGTCAGGATGTTATTATAGTGAGATCTGAATGTATATATAATTCCACAAAGTAAGGTTTGAGGGGATAGAGGATAAGCAGAACATAACCCTATCCTGTGAAGGTAGAAAAACCATTTTCGATAAGCTCCGGCTCAAAATAAAAGTAAAAGAAGCTAGAAAGTACTTATATGTGTTGCTTTAAAATGCAGGACAAACAAGGAAGGAAATCTAATGGAGAAAAGAAAGGATCTGCATCTAAGTTAAATTTATTATTAGGGAGTCATATATGACTTTTCCTTGTAGATATTTCTAAATATTATATAGCCTAGGTAGTTAGAATATTCTTGAAATATTTACCTTCATAAATCTTTGTAACAAAGTAGTATACCTCCTATATGTGTTTATAAATGATGATATGATATGATATATATTTTAAAATACGGTTGTCCAACTTATAAAAGCTTAAAGTCATCATTCTCCCAAGTTTTTGCCAGAAGAAAAAGATATTCGTATGACACATCCAGAAGGAAAGCAAAACTAGAGCTAAGCAACAAGAAATTAATCCACACAGAGGTATGTAACAATGGCTGAAATCTCAAATAACTTGTTATACTTATATTCCTTTTTTTTTTGTTTTCTTCTGTTATTATCTTTTTACTTTCGCTTTTCATGTTAATTCATCTTTTATCTTCATAATATGATATTCATAGAGACGTAAAAGCAATTCATATTACTGTTGAAATGGTTTCTCCTTCCTATCAAGTGTTACCAAATGGTTTACGAAAACTGAAAAGTACACCCGTGACCTTTAAATCATAAAGCCCGCCTCTAATTATAGCTATTGGTAATTATAGTGTATATAGTAAAATTACTTATTTTCTGAAAATAGTATCAAATATAAATATTATTGAAGTCAAGAAAGTTGAACCTAAGTACTTAACTACATTTTCTGTCCTTATGCTATGTACGCCCGTGACTGTCTCACTTTAAATTTTGGCGTTACTTGTGTTAGGTACTGATGGTCCTAATTAGCCTTGACCAACTCCTATTGTGCAGCTTTAATTTCTTGGCTTCAGCAACCATGGCACATGAAATATCTACATGTGATTAACGGTTTAAGCCTAACTGTTAAAGTATTGCTCGTTTTGGGTCAATTTTTAGAGCCTCACACTTTTATCCCTTTAAATTTTAACCTAAAAAATAACTTACGCGCAGTTTAAACTTAACTGTCAAGGTATTGTTTGTTTAGGATCAACTTTTAGAGCCTTACGATTTTTTTATCCCTTTGAATTTTAACCCAAAAAATAGCTCGATAGTTGAATACCTAAACCATGGGTGGAGCTCGAGTGGCGAAAAGGGAATCCTTTTTTTCGGAAAACTATATTGTGAATATAAGTTTAAAGTCAATATCAGTGTCATGTAATTAGATGAATTACGATTATTAATATTTCTACTTTGTTAATGAAAATGCAGATAATGGGGAAGAATGTGCAACTAAGCTTATATGTCTCAATGGTTGCTTTAACATTCTTATTATTAGTAGCTGATTGTCGTCCTCGCAATGGGTAAGTGTATTTAACTTTTATTCAATATATAAATCCAATTCCAAACATATATAGGAAGTACATATATGTTTTTACTTTTTGGAAATCAGAGATTAATCGGTTAATGATTAAATTGTGGAAAATTAGCCTACTCTTCTAAGCTGAACTTATTGAGGATTTTCTTATATACACATAAAGTTTAAAGATTTTTAATAATATTAACGTATTTTAACATGTCTAATCTGTACTCTTTTATAGGTTACTAATCCAACTAATTATGGGCAATTATTTGAGTGGGCAAAAGTTCTTTTATATGCCGAGTGTGTTGAAGTTATCCTTTAAATTATTATTTGCAGTATAAAGCTGGAAATTGGGTTTACTTAATACCAAATAATTATAAAATGGAAAAAAGAATAGACCCTACCAGTTTATAATTATTTAATTTAAAGGTGAAAAATGAAAAATACCTACTCACAGAGTCACATGTGAAAAGTTATTACTTTCATTTAATTAAAGGTACTTATCTATGAAAATCACTTTTCGTTATTTTGTATCACAAAAATTACTTTATTTTACACACAAGGTCGCTCATTAGACTTTTAAATATTTTTTAAAGCCAGATATTTGAAAAATGACAAGGCACCAATTAATATTATTTTTTTATCCGCTTCCGGACTCAAAATATGAAACGCTAACGAACTTTTGCTCATATTAAATTACCCCTTTTAAATACTATCGTTTGCTCAAATTAAGTTATCCTTTTAGTGAGACGATCTTGTAGCGGATTTTAGTGGGCGTCCTTTTTTTTTTGACAACCAAACATTTTTATTTATCAAGTAATATTTACAAAACATTTTCATTCTTTAGTTTGATTTTGGACACAGATCCTAGATTCAAAATGTACCTCTCAATACTATGTCTTCTAACTATTATCCTAATTACATATCCATACAGAAATTAGGGTAGTAATTAAGAACAATTATCTCTTCTTCAATCTTTGGATCATGCTGGCTCGACCATGAATTTCTTAAACTAGTTGTCGAACAATTAATTCAATGCTCCTTTGTTCTTCTTGGAATATCCTTGAGTTCCTCTTTTGCCATATGCAATAGACTGTACCATCTAGGGTCATTTTGTACACTTTTGCTGTAGAGCTCCTTCCTTTGTAATGACTTGCAGCCCATTCTAACTCTTGCCCCATTCCATTACTTGCCTCTGTAGTCCTTGCCAGTGCAGTAGCGTTCTTCATATTCTTGCTAAGTCAGAATATTTAAAAAACAAATGCTCAATAGTTTTTTCTGCTTTGTTACATAGTATGCACATTGTATCATCAACATAGCCTCATTTGTTTAGTCTATCTCGTGTTAGCAATCTTCTGTGAGCAGTCATTAGTAGCGTAAACTTCTACTTAGGCGGTCCTGCATTGTTATATGTAATTCTCCTCCATGAAACTTAAGTAAATTCTCTTCTAAGCTTCAAATATATTGCGTTGGGTGAAAACTTGTCCATCTGCATAAATTTTTCTTCTGTCAGCCCAGCTTCCTCAACTTGCTTCTTTGCCTTTAATATCTTTTGAACCACCATTGATGCTTGCTTTGGGTTTCCACATGTAGTCATGTATCTTTTGTAGTAGAGGTGCACCCGTTGTATTCATATTTTATCTTCCTTTTTGCTAAGGTTCCAAAGTAATTTACATATAGATGCTTTATTCTAGATTCATATGTCCAGTATATTAAAAACCTCCAGCTACTTTTGGCCAGCATAATCTGTCCCAAGTCAACAATGGTTTCTTTGTGACTTCTACCCCTGCAGTCCATAGGAATGTCCTGCATATACTCTCTATTACTTGGATCAATTTCTTAAGCAACATAAACACTTGTGACCAAAATACTTGTATAGAAAATAATACACTCTTGATTAGTTGAATTCTACATGTATAAGATAAGAATCTGACTGTCCATGATTGAATTCTTTCCAGCATCTTTTCTATCAATGATTGACATTGTACCACTAATAATCCTTTAGTACTTAGAGGAACCCCCAGATACCTCACATGCATTGATCCTTTACAAAAGCCTAGGATCTATAAGATCTCATATTTTGTATCCTCAGTAACTCCACCAAAGAAGACTGAGCTCTTGCCATTGCTTGCAATTAGGTCATAAGCTTTAGAGAATTCTTGAAAGCATAGATAGAGTAGTTGTACAGATATAATATTACCTATGCAGAAAAGCAACAGATCATCAGCAAGACTAAGTTATACTATGTTCATCTTAGCGCACTTAGGATGGTAATTGAAATTTAGATTCATCTTCAATATCTTTAGTGTTCTTGTCAAGTACTCCATAGCCAATACAAATAGATATGGAGACAATGGGTCTCCATGTCTCACTCCCTTCCTTGCATGAAATAGTAATATAGTTGCTCATTGAAAATGATAGAGTAAGATACACTTCTCACATACTTCATGATCCAGTTGACAAATCTCCCAAGCATTTGTAAATTTTTCCGAACTTGTTCCATATAGTTCCAATCAATAGAGTCATAAGCATTCTTTATATCAATGTTCATCATGCATGTTGGTGACACACCTTTCCTGCCATACCATTTGAATAATTCATGACTGAGTATGATATTATCATTTATCAGTCTCCCTGGCACAAAGGCAGACTGTTTTTATCTACTATATCATCTATTATCCCCTGCAGTCTGTTTGTGATAAACTTTGAGATTATTTTAATAGTATATTACATTATGATATTAGTCTGTACTCAGTAATACTAGTAGGATCCTTCACATTTGGTACAAGACTCGCTATTGTAAAGTTAACAGGTTGATAAAGATCAGAGCTCGTGAAGAAATCCATTACTGCCTTTGTAACTTCCTCACCAATCACAAGCTAAGCCTTCTTATAGAGTAAAGCACTAACTCAACACAGCCAAGTGCTTTGTTGTATCCAATGTCTAGCAGTGTATCATATACTTCCTCTTTGGATACATCTTTCACCAATTGAAGTTGTTGTCTGTTCACCAGGGCTCCATCTCTCATCACGACTGGATTTATAGCTGGCATAGTTCCATCTGATGATCCCAATAGTTGTTTATAAACCCAAGTACTTCCTCTTCAATCTCTTATTTGGATTATACTACAGCTCCATTAGCCTTTGTTAGGCTCTTTATTTTATTTTGCATCATCTATTCTTCATACTTGCATGAAAATAAGTTGTGTTATCATCACATAATTTCAGCCAATTCACTCTGGATTTCTGTTTCATAATGCTTTTTTCTACCCCCAGTTATTTCTCTAGTTGATCCTTCATATCTTTTTCTACCATAATCACATCTCTTTCTGCCCAGGGTCCCTCATTTGCTCCTGCAGTTTTACAAGTTGATGTATGTATATGTTTATCTTCTTATCTACTTCATTATATTCAGCTTTATTAATTTCTTTCATTGCTTGTTTCACCCTCTTTAACCTGCACCATACGTCCTTCATTTTGTTTTTCCCATTTCCCTTTTGCCATGCTTCTTTTACTTTTGTAAAAAATTCCTTATGTTCAGCTAAATGGTTAAGAAACTTGAAAGGCTTTGATTCCATTTCTTCAGTATCTTCAAACTTTATACTCAAAGGGAAGTGATTTGAACATCTTGGATCCATTGCTCTTACTTCTAGTTGTGGCATTGTAGCATCCATATATCATTTACCATAGCTCTGTCTATTTTTCTATAAGTATGTCCATTGGTCCATGTGAATCTCCTTCCAACAGTTCTAATTTTTGTTAAGTCATTTTGCTCCATAAAGTCATTGAGATCTCTAACTTCATCCTTTTGTACAGGTTTGCCAACTAGTCTATCCTCTTGTCCTATAATTGTATTATACTTCCACATTATCAACCATGCTTCTTGTTGTATATTGCTCCACCCATTAAATTCATTCCAAAGCCTTCTTCTATCTTCAATTGTATGTAATCCATACACTACAGTAAAAGTAAATCTCAAATTCATACCTTTTAGGTAAATTTCAGTATGAATGTATTGGTAATATTTTCCCAGCTCTCTGCATTCCACTTCATTAGAATCCCACAGTATCCAAATTACTTATCTATCACTATACTCATAGTTGGTTAACCATTTCTAGCCTAGAGTGATTCTCCTTATTACTTTTGCATCATTTTACTTATTTGTTTTGTGCTCTAGTATTGCAATTATACTTATTCTATTACTTTTAATAAATATCTTGACCTCTTTTTATCTAGGGACCTTGTTGAATCCCCTTATGTTCCATGTAGCAAGAATCATATTGGGATGAATAGATTTTGATCCCCTGCTCCTACTTCTTCATTGCTTCATGCTTGTTTGTGCCTTCATCTATTGCTTTGTTATATGCTAACTGGAAACCAGTTTCTGCCAGAACATTGAAACCATTTATCATGCTGATAGTTCTATTCTCTGGCTTCTCCCTGCTTTTAGCTACTGATTTTCCAGTAACTTTCTTCCATGCATATTCCTATTCTTTGCTTGGTCCTGTATTATTTCCTTGTGTTTCATTGTAACTAGTTATTTCCTTGTCTTTGTTTGCCTCTACCTTCTGCTGATTTCCTTTTCCAGTTTGAATCACCTTGGGCTGCCACTCTTGTTTCTACTTCTGCTTCCTTGTATTGTCCTTAGTGATTTTTTGCTTTCCAGCATTACATTGATGTCCCACTTGCATACAAGTAGTACAGAATATAGGAACCCAGTCATAGGTCACCTCTTTCACGAACACTCTTTCATTAGGATCTATTACCTTCACTGCTTTAGGAAGTTCTTTAGGTCACCTCTTGCACGAACACTCTTTCATTAGGATCAATTACCTTCACTGCTTTAGGAAGTTCTTTAGTAACATGTACTTCAATTAAGACTCTAGCATAGGAGTTCTAAGCTACTGCAGATTCTTCTTAGAGACTTTGCTCCCCATTAGTTAAGATGAAGGTTAGGGAACCTACCCAAACAGAAATACTCTGTAACAGTTCCTTATTAAAGTCAAAATCAGCAGTCCATACTTTTACTATAATTGGCTTGTTGTTTAACATGTAAGGTCTAGAATATAAAACTGCATCTCTATCATTCATGGAATTGACTCTTTTAACAAAGTATCCATCATTATGGAAGTAAACTTTTGGATTCGTTGCAAAATTCCATTCAAATGCAATGAATCTCTACATAGCACCTATAGTTGGGGTACTTCCAACTACATATAGAATCAAAGCTTGTTTTGACTTCTTTGTTTCCTCTTCTGCTTCTTCCTTTCTCAATCCAACAATTACCTCACCATTTTTAATAGTTGGAGCAATGAAACTCATATCCATCCCCTTCGCCGCCATTCTGTTCTCTACAAATAGATTTGTCCACTTTTTTTTTTTGCTCTAGTTCCATCTTCTCATTAATTATTGCATTTTGTCTCTTATCCATGCTCTCCTTGTCCTCAATTTCCCTAGATTTTCCAGCAATTGCACCTGAATTACTCACATGCACGTCGATTTGCTTTGGCTTTGTAGTCACCTTGATTAATTTACCTTCATCGGATTTCCTCTCACTCAACACTATCAAATTAATGTTCATAGTAGGATGAGTTTTCATATAGCTGTTAGCGATGGCCCACTGTTCCATTGAATTTTCATCTTCAATTTATGAATTCTGAGTTTTCCTTTCACTACTCTGAGCGTTATTGTTTGTTCATGCTAGATCTATCCTCTGAATTATGACTAAATTTTTCTTAGGTCTGCCCCTCCCCATTGATGAACAACGTACGTTAGCAACCACGCTTATCATGCGCTGAGAGCAAACGAGAAGAGCTTATGGCATTTACCCTTGAAAAATGGGTGTCTTATTATTCTTTTAAAACTATTTGGCTTAAAAAAGTTAGAAAATATAGCGAGTGACCTTATGTCTAATATGCTAGAGTAGAAGGACTTTTGATACTACAAAACAAAGAAAAGTGAATAAAATAATTTTACATGTGAGTGACAAAGGAGAAAAAAAATCAAAAATAGCCAGTTTATAATTGTAATTGAAAAATAATTACGATCAAATTTTACCATTTTTTATATAATGATAAAATTTAAACAAAAATACTTTTAAAAATTCGAAAAAATTTATAATATGCTGGAGTTCAATATAATATACTAAGAGTTTATATGCTTGAGCTCTAATTCTAGTATATACGCTAAAAATATTTCGTGTGCTAGAATTACAACATAATATGCATTTGTACCCAAAACTTTCGACTTTTCGTGTTAAAATAAAATAATAATTATTTTTTTAATAACTTTATAAATAATGATTATTTTTTTATTACAGTTCCGAAAACTCACATATAAGATAACTTTAACCCAAAACCCCTCTTAAACCTTTCAATCTGACAACCACCGGTCCACCACTACGAAGCGCCGTGAATTCCAACAACGCAACCTTCCAAATTCGCCGGAATCCGTCGTAGACAGTGATGATGATAACAAACGAGTCCTCTTCCAAATTCATAGCTCGCCAAATAAGGATATCGATAAAGTGCAAATTCGCACAATCCTTAGTGGCAAAATTCATGGGAAGTAGTACTTCGAAAGGGTCAATACTGTTAAGCTTACGAATTTGGGAGAAGCGAATTATTCGGGTCGGATTCTTCGGAGGAATATGAATGCTACTCCTCTCGATTCTATTGATGGTGGTCGGGTTGTTAAAAGTGTTTGATATTTTTACACTGAAGAAACACTTGGAGGTTGCTGCTGTATTTTCCCTTGGCTGAAATGGTGATTTTTCACATTTGCCTTTTCTAAGCTATTTAGTGTTCAAATAGCATTGCAAATTATAATCTTGAATTGTCTGAAATTCTGCATAAACAAACGAAATAATAGCTCCCTGGTGAGCAGATGAGAATAATTCCTGCTCTCTTTTTCTTTTTACTAGTTCCCCCGTTCCAATTTGTGTGGCAAAGTTTGAATAGAAACGGTTTAATAATGTAATACGACTTTTGTAACTTGTGGTTATGACATTTATGTGCCAATAAAAGAGGGCAAACTGAGAAGTTTAAAGTTAAAGTATGTTGTCATTCTCTTTGAAACAAACTAAAAAGGAAAAAATGGCACATAAAATTGGAATGGAGGGAGGTGACTTCTTAGACTTTCGGCCAAGCCATTATTGAACAGACTCTTATTTAGTCAGGACGTCGTTTCCGTCTCTTGTAGTGCGTTTTCAACCTCTTGCTTTGACATAGTAATCTATAAGCAGGGTGGGTGGATCATCTCACCCTAGCATAATCCTCTGCCAGACCAGCGGATGGAGAAGGTTGGACCAACCAAGGGGGAGGCATTCAACCGGATCAGGGGAGGGGGTGTTTAAAAGACCACCAAAGGAAGGCAAGTGCTTTAACGAATGAATGTGGTAAACCAGTCAATATTTTTGGTACATATCGGGGACAGGGAACCAGCCCAGTTAACGCGATAGTACTTTTTAACAAAATTCTCAATAGAAACACTTGAGTTACAACAACACAATCCAGTATGATTTTACCAGTGGGGTATGGGAAGGATAGAGTGCACACAGACCTTATCCCTACCCCAGAGGGGTAGAGAAGCTGTTTCGGGGAGACCTTAGGCTCAAAGACAATCGATCTGTGAATCAAAACCTGAAAAATAATATCAGCAACGTGAGAGACAACGAATAAATGGAAAAGCAGTAATACAAATATTATGCATAAGTATGAAACACAATATAAATCGCTACCAGTGTCAGTGCTAGACAAATCAATATCATACTCGTCAGTAAAAAAAGGGAAACCGGGACAAAGAGGAAAATCGCTCGACTGTCTTTTAACCTACAACTCTAATGCTCGACCTTCACACCTTCCTATCAAGAGCCATGTCCTCGAAAATCTGGAGTCGGGTCATGTCCTGTCTAATCACCTTGCCGCAATACTTCTTAGCCACCCTCTACCTCTTCTCGTACCTGCCAAAGCCAACCGCTCACACCTCCTAATCGGGGCATCTAGGCTTCTACTTTGCACGTGTCCGGACCATCTAAACCGTGCTTCCCGCATCTTGTCATCCACCGGAGCCACACTCACTCTCTCCCAAATATTTCATTCTTAATCTTATCTAGCCTAGTATGCCCGCACATTTATCTTAATATCTCATTTCTACTACTTTCACCTTGTGGATATGTGAATTCTTGACTGGCCAACACTCAGCCCCATACAACATAGCTGGTCTAACCACCGCTCTATGGAACTTATCTTTGAGTTTCGGTGGCACATTATTGTCACGCGAGACTTCAGACGCTAACCTCCATTTCATCCACCCCACCCCAATATGGTGCGTAACATCTCCGATCTCCCTATCTCCCTGGATAATTGACCCTAAGTACTTAAAACTTTCTCTATTGAGGATGACCTGTGAGTCAAGCCTGTCTTCCACATCCTCTTCCCCTGTCACGTCGCTGAACTTACATTCCTCATATTCCGTCTTAGCCCTACTCAACTTGAATAGAAACACTTGAGTTGTTTGGTTTCAATGATTACATATCAATCAACCATGGTGAAGTTATAAAAGTGTATGTAGATCGCACATGTCTTTTATTCATTAGTTGGTGTAAGTAAAAATAAATTTTTTCAGTCACATACTCATAGTGAAATATGACAAGAAGTTCAGAATTTGATTATATAAGAGATTTCTTCTGTCTAAATCTGCAGTAGGGGGTGTGCAGTTTAGTCTAAGCTTTAACCATTTTGTATTAAGTGGGAGATCTGCTAGCTGTTGTACAATCCTCTTAAGTTGATAGCAAATGTCATCTTTATGCAAATCTTCATGCTGACTTGCTATTTATTTTTGCTAAAAACAGTCGAAGATTGACAACAACGACAGCCGTCAAATTGGACATACAAACTGAACAAGTAAACCTTCATTTACATTTGTGTTTTAATTTTTGTACTCTGATGCATGAATCTTAGCATCTTGTCTCGTGCTTATGCCATGTCTCTTCAGGTGGCAATGAGCAATGGCATCACCAATGTTACTTTGTCAATACCAGATGGTCTCGTCACGAACATATCATATGGTGGAATTGACAACTTACTCGCGACCCAAAATGTCGAAAATGATAGAGGGTATAATTAACATATAAACAGTTTAGTATGTTGAATTTTCTTTCAATGAAGGAAAGAACTAACAATAGCATGACATTTCAGGTATTGGGATGTTTTCTGGAATCAGACAGCATCTCGAAGAGTTCGAAAAAAGTAAACTTTACCTTCTCTTGTGAAAGAATTTACGTAGTTGCTTTTTTACCATCCAAAATTAAGTCTTATTACTTTTGAGTCACATGCAGGTTCTTAGGAACAAGTTTCGAGGTCATAATGGACAGTGAAAACCAGGCAGAAATTTCATTTAGAAGTACATGGAATGCTTCTGAATCTGATGAACTTCCGTTAAACTTTGACATAAGGTGAAGTACTGTTAAAGCTCAAAATTGTGTAATCTTTTATATCACAAGTTTTATATATGTAATTGTATTATCAATACTATGTTAAAGGGGCAATTTTTCAGGTTTGTGATGCTACGAGATACACCCGGATTTTATACTTATGCTATATTGGAACGTTTAGAAGGATGGCCCCTTGTCTACATTGAAAATCTAAGGATTGTCTTCAAGCTTCAACAAGACATGTATGAATCTAAAACTTCTCATCATTAACTTAATATATTATCTATTTTTCCCTCCCCTAAACCCCCAAAAGTGAATTTCGATTTTACGAAACTAATTTTGTATGCATAGGTTTCATTACATGGCTATCTCGGATGAGAGACAGCGATTCATGCCAATGCCGGTGGATCGAGAGACTGGCAAGGTGCTTGACTACAAAGAAGCTGTTCTTTTGACAAATCCAACTAATCCAGATCTAAAAGGAGAGGTAGGATCCTACAATTACCTAGAATATATATATGTCTATATGAAAGAGGCTAACATCCATCATATTCTAGACCATGTATCTGATGAAGGTGCGACTATCTCATTTAAAAGCTTAATCTATTAAACATGAGACATTTTTATTTATTTAATTATATTTTCAACTGTATCTAGTATGGTAGGAAGAGAAAGAAGTTGTTCGTCGAATGAACATGTTCTCCTTCAACTTAGAGAGGGAAATGCCGGCTATAATTCAAAGATTTCACTCGATAGTTCGGACAAGTGATGTGGGGGGGAGGGGGGTTGGAGAGGGGTGGGGGGTTACGTTTAGTTACAGAATAAATTTTTTTATTCATTATTTACCTTAATACTTACCATCTACAAATATGCAGGTGGATGACAAATACTTCTATGTAAATGATAACAAAGACGATAGAGTTCATGGGTGGGTAGGTGCTAATCCTCCTGTAGGGTTCTGGATGATAATTCCTAGTGATGAGTTTCGTACCGGAGGACCTTACAAACAAGATCTCACTTCACACGTTGGTCCAACTGTACTTTCTGTAAGTGTTGAATAACTTAAATACCAGTAAATAGCACCTGCTTCTGTTTTATTTATAGGAATATTGACTATTTAATCATAATCTCAGGTATTTGTAAGTAGGCATTATGCTGGAGAAGATTTGGTACTCAAATTTCAACAAGGAGAGCCATGGAAAAAAGTTATCGGCCCTGTATATCTGTATCTTAACTCAAATGCTTCAGCTAAGGACAATCCATATATACTTTGGGATGATGCAAAGAAAAGGGTAATATACTAGCCTTTTACTATATGCTAATACCATTTTGGGCCATCTTCAGAAGTGAATTCAGTTAACACTAAACGTATTTGCTGAAGGAATTCCCCGTCAAATTTACAGATGAATCAAGAAGTCGCAAGCTGGCCCTATGATTTTCCAGTTTCAATAGACTACATCAAATCTAATCAAAGGGGAACAGTTAGAGGCCAACTTTTTGTTAATGACAGGTGCTTTCCTCTAGTGTTCATTCTTTAGTATCTGCGTTCATATTATTTATGCATACCATGGAAAAAGTAGTGTCTTTGAGTATTGTGGATTTGGTGTATAATCGGTTTTAAATCAGTGTTTTACAAGTGTAGATGCTATTATGCCTCCTAAACATAACAGCGTTGTTTTATTGCCAAAACTCTTTATTTAAGTCTAACTAGTGTTGTACTTACAAGTGCAACTAAATACAACTCGCTAATATGTAAAATCCATAATTTGTATTTTCAGCACTACTACTTTAGTACCAGCATCCAACGCTTATATAGGGTTAGCACCACCAGGAGATGTTGGATCTTGGCAAAGAGAAAACAAAGTAAAGTTGCATGATTCATAAATTTATAAATAAACTAAAATATTTTTTTAAAATTATATTGATTTAATAACTTTATTTCATTTCATTTTTAGGGATATCAGTTCTGGACTAAAGCAGACACTAGTGGGAATTTTACCATAGAGAATATCATATCCGGTACATATAACGTGTATGCAACCATCCCTGGAATTATTGGGGATTACAAATACACTTCTGATGTACAAGTAACTCCAGGTTTTAATTTCTTACTTACCATTTTGTTATTATTTCTTACTTCGAAGTTCGTTCAGAATAAGACTCTTTTGTGACCCATATTTCCTGATACCGATGCTCTTATCTCATCTTATCTGTTGTTCAATTTTCATTTGTATCAAAATACAGGTTCTAGTATTGAATTAGGGAGTTTGGTTTATAATCCTCCGCGAAATGGAGCCACACTTTGGGAAATCGGTGTGCCAGATCGCACAGCTGCTGAATTCTTCATACCAACTCCACCCCCACAATTTAAAGTTCACGTGTACCAAAACAACTCAGAATCAATGTATGTCCTAAAAATCTTCGTACCTGCTTATGTTGAAACTAATTCCAGTATCACCTATTTACATTTAAAATTTCTCAAATTTTCTTAGCCTCCGCTTTATAGGATTTATTAATTTCCAAGAAAGTACTTCTAAATATTTACTAGTTATCTTAACTGTAAAAAATGGTAGTTCATTCTCCATTTTGCCTTGCAGATTTAGACACTATGGTTTGTGGGAACAATATAGTGCTTTATATCCTGAAAATGATCTCGTCTACAACGTTGCGACTAGCAATTATTCAACAGACTGGTTTTTTGTTCATGTTACCAGGTACTCGAGCTTCTTCTGACTCCTATATATGGGTTATATTACATACATAAATGTGTGCCCGCGCGTATCTTCGTTCTTGTATATCTTAGTTCTTTTATTCCTTTTCCGACAATACTATATATTAGTATGTAAATTTGAATGACAATGAGACTTCTGCAAAACTGTTGTTCTGCAGGAATATAGGAAACAACACGTATAACGCTACCACATGGAGAATTATATTTAGCCTTGAAAGTGTTGTCAATACGTCGAATTACACTCTCCAATTGGCTCTTGCAGCAGCTCAGAGAGCTGAACTACAAGTATGTAGCTCATCCTTGATTCCTTGACCTGTCATTTCTATTAAGTTTATTTCTGTTCATTTTCTATTAAGTTTATTCCTTGAGCTATGAAACATCTGTAAAGTTGTCTCCAGGGGTGTTCATAAAACCTCGAAAAATCGAACCAAACCGAAAACCAAACCAAACCGACCAAAAAAACCGATACTTTTTGGTTTGGTTTGGTTTTGGTTTTGAATTTTAAAAACCAATTAAATTTGGTTTGATTTTGATTTTAGTCGGAAAAAAACCGAATCAAACCGACCATAGGAGTAGCTATTTCAAATTTATTATTACACATATATATATATATGTATATACAAAGTTTTAAAAAAATTATGGTAAATGTTAATGGTTTGTACTTTTAATATAGTTATTTACCTTTATATTCTAATTTGATTGGTAGTTTTCTTTTGTTTAGTATAAGAATTTATTTTGTGTTAAAAATAACATATTTTTAATTGAGTCCTTAAATTATTCATCACTATTTGATTCAATTATCATCAATATATCTTGGTAAATAATATATTTCTCAAGGGCAATTGATTCGATAGTGTTACATTGAAAATATGATCGCATGAATATGTTTTTGGTAGTGTATATCTTATTTTTAAGAAAAAACCGACAAATAACCGAAAAATCAAAACTGACATAAACTGAATTGAGAAAAACCGACTTAATTGGTTTGATTTGGTTCTAATATTTGAAAAATCGACTTACTTGGTTTGGTTTCTTTTAAGAGAAACCGATCCAAACCGAACTATGAACACCCCTAGCTGTCTCCAGTTGTCTCCGTATGACCTATAGGTCACGAGTTCAAGCCGTAGAAGTAGCCAATAATGCTTGCATTAGGTAGGTTGTTTACGTCACACCCCTTGGGCTGCTGGTCTTCCACGTAGCTTACGTGAACGCGAGATGCCTTGTGTAGCGGGCTGGCTTTTTTCTCTTTTTTTTTTCCTTTTTTCGTTTTCGTTTAAATGTTATTTTCCTTTCGGTCACAGTATAATGATTCACAAAAGGAAAATCTAAATCTTGATATTCTTTATTACATCTCCAACTTGACTAGCTAGCGAGAGTTTATTTTATCCCTCTACATTTGTCTCAATTTATAACTTGAGAAATAATTTTTATAGGTGGTTGTGTGGATTATTGACTTTCTTGAAAATTGTTTTTTTTTTTCCTAAGGTTCGTTTCAACGATGGAAATTTAGCAACACCTCACTTTACAACAGGAGTAATAGGGGGAGATAATGCAATTGCAAGGCATGGTATTCATGGATTATATTGGATTTACAGCATTGAAGTACAGGGCAATCTACTTGTAAATGGAACAAACGCCATATTTCTTACACAAGCAATAGCTACAAACCCCTTTCAAGGAGTAATGTATGATTATCTTCGTCTTGAAGCACCTCATTAGTTATAAAATGGTCATTATCTAGTAAAATATTTCTTTAAAATCTATTCTTCTATCTTCTAAAGTTCCTCTTATTTGATTACAGAAGTAGTGTACTAGGAGTGTCAAATGGGTGGGTTGGGCTGATTTCGGGCGGGTCAAGTTTGGTTGAGTTAATAATGATTCGCCCAAAAGTTAACAACAACAACAACAACTACCCAGTATACTCCCACCAGGTGGGGTCTGGGGAGGGTAATATGAAGACAAGCCTTACCCCTACCCGAAAGGGCAGAGAGGCTGTTTCCAATCGACCCCCGGCTCATAGGATAAAAGGAAAAACATCAGTAAAACAAAACAAAGACAAAAACAAAAACAATAGAGCATTAGTAACTCCAGCGGAAATAGCGTAAAATAATTATCTAAACATAAGAAACATAAATACAATCGCCCAAAAGTTACTTAGGCTGAAATGCAGTGGGTCAAGATAGGTAAAATTTGTGAAATAACACGGGCTAGTCATTTTCGGACTTGTAATTAAAAAATAGCTAGCATTTGCAAAGTCATTGAAAATAGTCATTATTTTGCTGAAACACGAAAAGTTCTAGCGTATTATGGAGCTCGAGCATATTATTGGAACTCCAACACATGGAAAATTCCAACATAATTTGCTGAATTATAGAACTCCTTCGTATAAACTTTCAGTATATTATGTTGGAACTCCAGTACATTATGAAATTCCAACATATTTTGCTGGAATTTATTCGGAATTTTAAGGGTGTTCAGATTTTATCTTTACATGAAAAAGTGCTAATTTTTTATTAGTTTTGAAATTGCGGCTACTTTTCAATTATTAGTTGTAAATACGGCTATTTCTGATTCTCCCCTGGAATTCGGGTCATGACCTAACTCGCCCAACTCTTACCAAGTTTTAACTAATGTCCGTTGTTTTCTTATAAATTATTTATCTATCAAATAAATTTTTCTCTTTTGTTATAGTCATATATAACATATCAATCAAAAAATTAATTTAAGATATTTTGACAAGATTACTCATGAACCAATTTGGGCTAATGTTCCTCCCAAACACACACAAGCATACATGGTCCTACAAGTAATATAAGATTGTAAGTTCAGATATCATACTCACAGGGACTTGTGATTAACTACTAACTAAATTAAAGGAATTTCTACCTCCTATAGCAAAGGTTAACACCTTATTTATTTTAAATAAATACCATTTAAAAATTATATTTTATAGATACCTTTTAAGATTTATAGCAAAATATTTAATTTTGGTTACCTCCTGTCCTAAGTCACTAAATACACTGTACAGTTATACTATTTTTTTCCTCTCTCTACTTTGATATCAAAAGGACACAAATTTCTCTCTCTCAGTGAGGCAGCGATAGACCATCAAAAGGGCACGAATTTCTTTCTCTTCCAGTGAGGCAGCAATTGACTCATTCTGCAGTGAAGGCAGCGATGGACAATAAAACGTGAAGGCAGCGATGAAAATTTTGACCAACTTATCTCTGTTGGTGTTTTAGTTTTATTTATTAGAGCAAACATCAATCGCTTGTCAGCTAGTTTTAAATGTTTGAATAGTTCAAAGCCATGTAAGGCAAAATTGTTAGGATTGATGGCTGTTCCAATTCTATATATGAAAGTACTTTGAAGATGAGATTCGAAGTTGCAGAAAGCAAAAAAACTTTTACTAGGAAAAACTTATGCTTGAAGACAGTCTCAGAACTTGCAATGATTATGCAGCTATGGTAGGCGTATAGTTCAACGTCCCCACGATAAATTCCTTTGCCATGCTGGGGGTTGGCGTGGCGGTGACAACCGTGTCGTCTCCGTTGACCGTCGTACCACCTTCGCGTCCCTCTCCGCACTTACTGCCTATCTTTTCTGTTTCCTTTACATTTGTAATTCAATGTGTCTCGTTGTATTCCATGTATTTCATTATATTCACTATTTTTTTTTCTCATTGTATTTCAGTGTATCCGTTGTATTCTATGTATTTTATTGTGTTCACTGTCTCGCTGTATGCCATGAATGTATTCATAAATTTTTTTAATTAATATAATTTATGTATTCAAATGTATTATTTAATTTCTCTAAAGATTGCTATATTTTTTGGATATTTTTCAACTGAGAATCTTTTTTATAACTAAAAGGACAAAATTTGCGTATTATAATAGAGTTTGTTGGGATATATTAGGAGTCTATTATGTTAATTAATTCACTTTCCATTTCTAAAAATAATGTAATCCCCTATTTCACGACGTGAATGCAGTCAAATACAATAATTTGTCCAGCTGTAATCTCATGCTTCATTCCATGAGTACAGTCGAATACACTCGAATACAACAACTGATTAGCTGGACTTCCCTGATTCACTCTTGCTACTATATACATGAATACTACAGCTTAAATACATCAAATATATCTTATAATCACATAAAAGGTATATATCATCCGTAATATAGTAAATGATATCTATAAATGGCTAAGATAGTGATTTATGAGAATTTCTCTAAATTAAACTAAGACAATTGATCTATTCAAGTGATTTTCTAAAGATTATTAACTACAACTAATCTAGAGTCTAAATCTAAGAAATTAAAGAAAATATGTCGGCAAGCTTAGATACGAATTCAATGGAGAAAATATTCTAAAGTTATGGTTAGCTAACAATCCTGTTAAGTCTTTCATTTAAATTGTCTAATTAATTTATCTGATTTATTGGTTGACAAGATTAATATTACCCGTAGTATTCTCCCAAATTATTACTCGCATATTCAAGCTAATGTATCGCCTATATTCATGTGGAATCATGATTAACAAGAACGCATTAATAATTGCCGTATATTAACCAAGCAATGCGATTAGGTATATCCCTATCCTAACTACAAATTCATTTTTGATACTTAGGTTCAAGATCTTGCTCTATTCAATCTTATATGCAATCTAAAATTCCCTCCCCCGAGTTCAATCCTAGATTCGTAGATAGATTTAATTGGCAAGCAATCAAATAATTAAGCGTAAGATTGAATAAATAAACCAATATGATAAAATAACAATAACAAGTCAAACTTAAACTACAACGTTCATGTAGCGCACGCAGTTCTATAAGAAAAGAAGAAAAACTAGTTGGAAGCATCCTCCAAGCGTAGTTGTGTTCCCTCACGTGAATTCTCTTTCAAAATATGTTAAATCTCCCTCCCCCCCTCCAAAAAAAGGTTTAGAACCTCTTTTATGTTAGAAAATACGCTTAACGCTAGAGGGGGGTGAATAGCGTTATAATAAAAAATAGCGTAAACTTGCGGAATTTAAAAATTGCAGGAATTAAATAAGTGCGATAAGTAAATAAATAGGAACGAACGCACCGATGTATCCTGGTTCACCACAACCCGTGGCTAGTCCAGTCCCCGAGAGACTCTCTCGAGATTTCCACTATCTTCGTCAAGCTTACGGGTGCTTAACAAACCGTTACAGTTGCTCAAGGATACCACACCTTAAGACTTCACTTGCTTGAGGATACCTCACCCCAAGACTTCAACCACTAAGACTTTGGGTACTTAGCAAACCCGAAAAATGAGAAGATATGTTCTTCTCAAACAACTCTCTTTTACAACAAATACTCTCTCAATAGAGTGGATAAAGAGATACACAATAAGCTCTATGAACAACACAAAGTTGTCTATCAAATGGCTCAACAAAAGCTCTAAAATGATGCTTGAAAATGATCAATATGTATAACAATATATGGAGGAGTTGTGTGTTTAAAATCAGCTCAAAAGACCTCTTTTTATAGGTGAAAAAGTGGTGACCGTTACTTAATTGATAAATAAAATCCCTGATTCTGTGCTCAGACAATCGATTGTTTGGAGTAGACAATCGATTGTTTGACCAACGTTCAAAAAATAGATTCCTGATTTTAGGCTGAACAATCGATTGTTAACCCTGAATAATCGATTGTTCTTCAACGTTCAAAAATCAATTTAGGATTCTGTGGGAACGGTCAAAAAATAATTGATTGTATGAAAATGACAATCGATTGTTTATGAGTATAATCGATTGTATGATAACAACAATCGATTGTTTTGATGTTTAAAAACTTTGGTTGCACACTGTCTCAAAATAATCGATTGTTAAAAGTAGACAATCGATTGTTTGCTATTTTGAAAAACTTCAGATCACACTGTCTTAATACAATCGATTAAAACTGTATAATCGATTGTTTGCTATTTTGAAAAACACAATCGATTGTAAGGAGCATATAATCGATTGTTTAGGTCCAGATTTAAAAGACATGTTTAAAAACCATTTTGACTAAAATACAAATCATTTTGGTTTAACACAAAGATGCATGTTTATGATAAATAAGATTTAATCAAATGTTTTATGCATGTTTATGATGACCTAATGTTGAGCCAAAAGATAAAATAACTTAAATGTTGTCCTTACATTGGTTCTACCAAACGACCTACGTCTTGGGTCTTCGGTCTTGAACTCTTTGGCTCGTTCATGCAATTCCGTCATCAGTATGCTTCTCGCCATTTGATTGATTGTCATATTATATCGTTGTTTGACACTTGACTTCATTGTTTGTCATTCATCAAAACCTATACCTGAAAATCATGCTCATACAACCAAAGCGCACATATCATAGATATACATGATTTCCAACATTTTATACTTGTTGGGGGCATGTAGGTTCAAAACTACCAAGTCCCAGCCGAATTAGGACGAAATCCGTCCTTGAGCGTCATGCTTTGTGCCTGGCACGAAGCTGGACACTGAACTTTTTAACCCACTGTCAACGGCATTTCGGTTGGTGCTTCGCGCGAACCCGGGCACCAAACTCGTACTTCTCCCAAATTCTTCTGTTTTAAGTTCAATTTGCACGCAAATTGAACAAATCACTTCTAATTGACTCCTACACATATATATTTTACACACACAAAAACCACGAAATACGAGTAAAATGAGAGGCAATATGCATATAAATATACATACTTTAATCTGAATATCAGCTAAAAATTAACTCTATTTTAGATGGGCTGAGATGTGCTGGGTCAAGATGAATTGAGTTCAAAAAAATGAACAGGTGATAGTTTTTTCTGGGCCAATTTTGACACCTCTATTGGTTACATAAAGAAAATGAAAGAATGGAGTCACGACGTAGATCTTAGTTTAATTATCCCAGCATGATCTCATAACGGAGCCAATATGCACAAAAGAATAAAGGCATATACACAATATAATTGATGGAAAACTGAGAACAAACAAATTATAATTGATCACGAACATTAAATGCCAGAAAAATAAAATCATAAACGCAAACTAGTAATTGCTTTTCCAACAAAACATAAGTGTCGATTGCAGCAAAACTTTTCTTTGGTCCATACCACGAAACAAGCAAAGACCTCTTTTTGCTCTGCCTCTGGGCCCGAGAGCGAGGTCCAATGATCCTCTTTCTAATCTCTTACTTACTCTCTCTTACGATTAATTCTCAAGGCATAGCGAACAAGTAAAGAAGAAATGACCGAACAAAGTTGCTAAAGACAGGCATCTATCCCTTTCATTTGGTCAAAGGCATTCGAGCTGAAGTACTTCAGTTCGTTAGAAAGGAGAAGAGCGTCAAGCAGCCCCAACTCTAGCTCCAAAGGGCTCCGACTTTGGCGCAGTGAACAAAGGTGATGCCATAACCCCAGGTTAGTAATTTAATTGGCGGGAAGCATAGAAACCTTTTATTTTCAAGTTCTTTTCGAAATATGGATAACTTTGGATTACCGTATCTTAAATGACTTAAGTATACACAGAACAAGTGTGAAGATTCTTTTACTAGGTTAATCTTACTAGTGTTATATAATCATAAAGGTTTACATGTAATTATGTGACGAACATAGACTAGCATGTTTCTGAAAAAGAGTTCCGTATGACTATTTTGACAAATCTCACGTCGGAATGAGAGAGGAAATTGAAAAGCCTTATAAGGCATATAATAATTTCACATAATACATGTATTTTTTGACTTGAGGATGCATTGTCCAAGGAACAAATTTGTGAGGCCTAGTAGATCAAAACAGACAATATGTATCATGGGCTTGGACAACAACAAATAACTTTTGCAACACAAAAGCAAAGACTGAAGCAGAGTTTGAAACTTATAAGTTAGGGATTAGAGTCGTTTAAATTACTAAATTCTAAATTAATAATTTATTCTTAGTGAATAAATTTATTAGAACAAATATAAGATTTGGATCAAAATTATAATTGAATTCGGCCTAACCATTATCCCGCATGCTAGCTCTTGCCTGCACAGAAGGCCTTAGATTAAAAGGAAGAAACAGTAGGAGTAGTGCATTATGGAACATAAGGTCAACTAAAAGTCACGAGTGGTCCACATCTTCACCATTAACTTTATTTTGGCACTTTTGATCCCTCAGAATTCAAGCAACAGAACTGCCTTTTATATTCGCTTTTTGGATGTTTCTATAGAAGGAATTTTAAGTCATTTACTCCTTCCACTTTCGTCCCTTTTGCATTATTGAAAGGAAATTAGACACAATTATTTTTACTGATTATGACATCTACTCCCTCCTGTCGGGTTCATAATAAATTATCAATATTTTTTTTATTTTGGTCTAAAATAAGTGTTTATTTACATAATCAAGAAAAAAGTCAATTTGATTTTCTAAAATTACCCTTATATACGTATTCCTAAAAAGTCTTTTACTCCTCACATTGAATTATGCTGCAACATTTAATTAAGGATAATTTAGTTATAATAAGTACTTTTGTTTAGAATTTAGTATTTATTAAATGGATGTGCTCAAAGTAAATTAATCACCTATTATGGGTCGAAGAGAGTAAAAAAGACGGGGGAGTAATTAGGCATTGAAGACATTAAAGAAAGAAAATTTGAACATAACTTTTTCTAAATTTCTTTAAGGAGAACGAACAATAAATTTGGGCCTCTAACTAATAGAGTTTGACTTAAAATTGAACGTCATAAAGAGCCTGATAATTTTAAGGGATTTTTACCTAACTATATCATATAGCAAACCTTATTATCAAAAATGTTCATAATATTATATTTACCCGTCTAGTCCATAGTTTTGCTATAAAATATGTACCAAATCAAAAATAGATAGATTTCTACCCTAAAAAGGCTCCACATTTGTAGGAATCAGATTTAATGGTGATTCTATCACCATTAGTTTCGAAATTTAAAATGGAAGAAATCCATTACAGCGTAGTTCTCTCCTTCTCCATATATTTTCCACCATTGATAGCCATTAAAAAGCTTGAAAGCTTTGAATTCAAATTTTGATTTTCAAAAATCATTATTTGTTTGGATTGGCTGTTATTGTAAATAATTCGAAATATGTTTAGGAGTTTATATCTCAATTTTGAGGGGTTTTGGTGAAGACTAGACTTGGTTTTGACTGAATTTCAAATTGAAACTTGTCGAAGAAGAAGAAGACATATTTTCCAGAAATTGTAGTTAAATTGTAGAATTGTAGATAAAATATAGATAAATTGTAGATAAGTTGTAGATAAATTGTAGATTGGGAAGACTAAAACTTCTACAAGTCTTCTACAATTATGTCGAAAATGCCAATTATGCTACAATTGAAAATCCCTTGGATTGGGTGTTGTTGTAAATAATTCGAAATATGTTTACGGGTTTATATGTCAATTTTGAGGGGTTTTTGTGAAGATTAGACTTGATTTTGACTGAATTTCATATTGAAACTCGTCGAAGAAGAAGAAGAAAATATATTTTTCCAGAAATTGTAGTTAAATTGTAGAATTGTAGATAATTTGTAGGTTGGGAAGACTAAAACTTCTACAAGTCTTCTACAATTATGTCGAAAATGCCAATTATGCTACAATTGAAATGAGAATTGGAATATTAAAATTCAATGTATTCAGTTTGTAGATACAATTTCTACAAATAAACTACAAAATCAGTTTAAGTATTGTATAAAGTTGTATTGTTATATTTATAACTACAATCTTGTGTCAAAAAAATTTAAGCATACCAAATTTAATCAATTCTTTGTGATAATTTATTTTTCCCTTTGTTTTCTAGGAGGTGGGTGGTGAGAGGGCATGAGAAAATAAACTCAAACCTTACTGTTCTTATAATAACAATAATCCATAAACAATGTAAAAGATGATAGTAACTGATTGAGACTGTTAATGCTCATAAGCGGTTCAGTGAGTTGTCATGCAAATGATTTAATACTCTCTATAAGAAACTTAAGGTTTGTTTCCTTGCTTAAAATAAGGTGAACGACAGGAATATCAAATATCCTAGGATAGTCTTCAAGGTTCAGAGACCAAATGGAGCCATATGAAGAGATGGAAATGAAGAGAAAAAAAATTTAAATAGGTAACGAAGAAGCTATGACTTTGGTGTAAGATATGCAACCAAACAGAACACTAGGAAAGAGAAGAGGAAAAAAAGGAAAAAGAAATATATGCTCCTAAAATCATACCTAGAATAAATGAAGCAATTATACCCTTAATTTGAATTATGGTACATAAATTTAAATTTGGTATGCTTAAATATAATAAATACAAACCTTAAACATGGTTGATAATAAAGTTTGCGTAAAAATCCCTAATTTTAGTATGAAAGTTGAAAAGAGTAAATAAGGTATCTCCGATTTGATTCCAAAAATGTAAATTTAAATTCGTGATTTCTACATAAAGGAACAAATAGTGTCAGAATATATTAAATTACACTAATAATATAAAAATATTTTATATTGTCAGTGTACATCAAATTATCTGCCTTCCAATTCCTATTTAGGTTGTTACGTTGACTACTGGGTTTGATTAATGCATATATTGTTTCTCGAAGAAAAAAGGTGGAGGTGTTAAGAATTTAAAAAAAATAAATTTATTCTTCTCTTTTTTGTTTGTTTGAATTAGATCCTCATTCCTGACATAGCTTTACCTAAAAGCCAAGCAAACTCAACCCTAGTGCACATGGGCGGCATAGCAAAGAACTTCTACCTATTTCTTTCTTTTTCCCCCGCCTATATTCTTTTTTTTTTTTTAACATTTAAGAATATGAATAACGAAAACTATTTTTAAGATTCTCACATGGTATTCGGTATTTGTTTCGGCTAATTTGTTATTCGGTATTTGTTTTAAAGTTCCGCTTAATTTAGACTTGTGTTGATATTATAAGTTTTTTTATTCATCTCACCATAATACTTAGTGATAATCACGTAAAGTGTAATCTCTTCTTGTTAAACGTTAGACTAAAAAAATTTCACAATTGAATTTAGAATACACGATTAATTTTAGTAGCTGGAGTATAAGAAACAAGTCCTATTAGAGTTTAAGGGTCCAAACATCAACACTCGAAGGATTTGGTCAATCTAAGGATAGGTAGAAGTAGAGACAAATTCAGTTTCTAGAGTCACTAAATTCAAAAAAAGACTATTATTGTTATAAGTAAACATTTTTGAATCTCTTCTATATTTTTACACAATTCGAACTAAAAGTAAATGTTCAATTGAAACACAAAACTCTGCCTTAAAATATATATATATATATATATATATATATATATATATATATATATATATATATATATATTAAATAACGGATATATGTTTTGATTTACACACAAACATTCAAATCTTAGTCAGATACATTGGTTGATTTGGGGCCGCAACTTAACTTTTAGTGCCTGCATGGGTTAGATTTTGACTCTAGCATATGCTTCGATTTTACTCGATAATAGTGTTCTGCTACTTTTAAATCCTAGGTTCGCCTCTGCTAACAAATAAGAACTTTCATCGGTAGATCACTAATTCCGAATTGATTTGTAATTTTACTTTAAATTTCAGTAATCGAGTGAATTCGTTAATCAATCGCCTATCATAATTAATTAAATTATGAGTTGTTACAGAGTCCAAAAAATAAGTTTTATTAGCAAGAACGTTTCATATTAATGACAGCTTGGTGTCCATATCGAGGGGTCATGCTTATCACAATAATCGTTATTCCCGGTCCAAAATAAGTAATTTTTTTTGTAAGAAATTCACTTTTTAATATTAATTAGCAATAAAATTGATCACATTAACCTTTATTATTTACATAAACATTTCTAACACATATTCCAACATTATTTACTCCAGGAATAATGTAAGAAAAAATAATTAATTCATTTTTGAAATCTAAAAGAATCATTTATTTTGAACCACTAAAAGAAGATTAAAAAATTACTTATTTTGGACCGAAAAGAGTAGCTCTTAACGGTATTATCTGTAGTATTCATAATAACTACAAACAAAAAGAGATTAGATTTGTTTTCGAGACCAACTAATCTTTAATAGAGACAAAAAAAAAAGTTCTTTTACTGCAAAGACCAAAGTTAATCCTTTCTCCTTATTTACTACTCATTTTTGTCCATATTATTTGTCTTTTAAAAAATTTGCACGCCTCTTTTGTGGTAGCAGATAGAGAATTTAAACTGATAGGGTTGAGTTATAATATTTTAATTAACATTAAATTTATTGTACTTTTAACAACGAGTTCAAATACAAATATTTGTTGAAATATTAGTGATATTTCAAATTTTAATTTATATTTCACGTTAAAGACTAGATTCGGATGAATATGCTGTCGAAGTGTTGCATCCGCTCCTTCTCTTAAGAAAGCCATTTTGATAATCTAATCATAGGGTTATATTTAGTTAGAAATACCCCCTTCGTTCTTTTTTAGATGTCAAGTATACAAAAAACAAAATTTTATTTTTATTTGTTATTTTTGTATCTCAAAAGAAAAATAATTTATTTTTTCTGTTTTCAAATCCGTTAAGACTATACACCAATTAATATGAGCATCATGGTAAATTGTATACTTAATTTACTATTTTTTAAGGAATGTGCAAAATTAACAGTGGACAAGTAAAAGTGAACACATAGAGTATTAAATATAACATTTAATTTAGTGATCTATTCCCTCTGGTCCGCAATAAGTGATCAATTTATCTTTTTATTTTGGTCCAAAATAAGTGTTCATTTGCATAATCAAGAAAAAATTTAATTATTTGTGCAAAATTACCCTTATGCACATATCCATAAAAAGTCTTTTACTCACATTAAATTATGCTGCAATATTATCACGACTCATACTTCTCACCTTCGGAAGTCGTGATGGCGCCTACTAATGAAAGCTAGGCAAGCCACTTATCTTACCTTTAAATTTTAATCCATTAACATCTATAAATTAACTTTTATAAACAACGAAAATTAATAGAGCGGAATAATGAAAACTTAACAATTTAACTAATATCAATGCAAATTCATAACATATACTACCTAGAATTGGTGTCACAATCTCACGGACTGTCTAAGAAAACTAAGGCTGTAAAGTGGCCCGATTATGAGCCTATTTGTGCCTGACGGGGCGGGTCTCACGGTCCCGGTTATGGTGTACCGGGTCTGGCGGTTCTCCAGGTTGGTACCGGCCCATGACGGGTCTAAGCACCATGCGGTCCTGGGTCTGGTGGGCCGGGTCTGGCGGGTCTGACGGGGGGTTTTTTTTTTAAGTCAAATATCTTGTATAGTAGTCATTAGTATAGTGTAGAATATATTTTATATGGTGTACTAAATTATCAGTATAGTATATATTGTGTTGTAGTAATTAGTATATATTGTATATTATGTATATATTGTGTTGTAGTAATTAGTATATATTGCATATTATGTGTATATGTATTGTAGTAAGTAGTATATATTGTATATAATGTATATAAAAGAATGTTGTAATTAGTATATTGTGTTGTATGTTATATATTGTATGTTATATAAATATTCAAGGATTGATATCAAAGTAAAGACAGAATTATTGAGAAAAAAGATATTCAAGGATATAATAAAGAGCATATTTATTGACCAAAATGGCATATCTTTCTTAGTCTTTCTTCCCCCAATGGAATGTGCACAACAAGGTACTAATACCACCATTAAAGGAAAAAAAAACTAAAAGAAGACGTGCCAATGTACAAGCTACATCATAATTTATATTGTGTTTCTAACAAATCTCATAAATCCGTCAAGGTTGGGAGGAGGTTGTGTTGGCGGTGGTGGAAATGAAGCTTGTTCATCACCACTTCCGGGTGAAGTCGCTTCCTCAGCAAGTTCTGCTATCATCTTCATATGGCTCATCTATTGTGGTTGTGATTCTGTTATGCCAAAGTTCCTTCTTTCTGCGCGGATCCAATCTCTAAAAAGAACTGATTTTTCCAAGCTCTCCCGCATCGACGCTCTGTGATCACCGATTTGTAGTCTTGCCTGACTGAAAGCACTCTCCGATGCAACATGACGCTTGAATTGACAAAACATCCCGAGCCATCCTTGCAAGAACGGGAAAATGCTTTTCCCTTGACTTCCACCATTCCAAAAGGTCGAAAGAGCCGTCTGGATTCTCCTTTTCTAGTCCCTGTGACAATTAAACTTGAAGCTCATTTAGATGGGAAATTTCATCAAAATTATCACCTTGAGAACCCCTTAACTCCGTCAACGATTTAAGAGCTGTTAAGCCAGCAGCTCTTTTAGACGATTGTGATGTAGACGAAGTAGGGGTTGGAATATTTGGACTAGCATGCTCTAACGCCTTTTTATAAGCATTATAAACAGTTTGAGCATTAATTTTAATTGATGCTTTCGCATTAGCTAGTGTAGCAATTTCGTCTTCTGAAAGATCTAAAGCTCTATAAATATTAGAATACCAAAGGTGAGGACCTCCTAATTTCATTGTTTGATTTAACATAGCAGCTACACCAAAAATAGGAGGGATTGGAAAAAAATATTTTTTAAACTTTTGTTTCATTTCATTTATTGCAAGTTCATAAATATCCCCACCCTCGCTAAAATCAACAAACAAATCAGCTAGTGCGGCAATATAAACTAAAAAGTTAGAAATAGTCGGATAATATTGTCCAGAAAAAGCATTTGTAGCCACTTGAAAATGTTCTAAAAATCTAAAAGAATTTTAACATTAGTCCAATCTTGGGTAGTTAGCATTTCATCATCATCCTCACCACCTACCCAAGAATTAAACGTAGCATTAATTGGGTTTCTATATTCATACGCTACTACTAAACTTTCGTACATGTATTTCCACCTGGTCGGTCAAGGTTTAGGAACCTTTCTTTCTCTAAGGCCATATTCGTCACATTTTTTAAAATATTCTCTAAATCTAGTTCTACGGTTTGAATAAAATAGTCAACTAAGAGCCATTCTCACCTTTTCAATTTCTATGTTTAATATTCGCATACCATAACCAACAATTAAATGATAAATATGACAAATACATCTAACATGGAAAATATTACTAAATGCAAGATTAAGGGTTTGTGTTAGCATGCCTATTGTACTAGTGTTGCTAGAAGCATTATCCATAGAAATTGCCATTATTTTATCACTAAAGCAAAAATATCTACATATATCTGAAATAATGTTAGCTATAAACCTACCCGTGTGCCGTGAATTAATTATTCTATATGCAATTATGTGTTTTTGCATTGTCCAGTCTTCATCTATCCAATGACTTGTTATAGTTAGATAATCACAGTCATTTCCATTTCTACCAATATCAGTTGTAATAGAAATATGATTAGGTATATGAATAAATAAATAGCGCAAATATTGTTCACATTCATGCTTGAATTTATAAATATCGGCCTTAACTGTTGCGCGAGGCCAACCTTTATAAGTAGGATTAAAGACTCTTCTAATATAATGAATCCAATTAGGATTAGAAGCAAAAGTATAAGGCAAGCACATAACAGTAATCATTTTCGCTAATTCTTCGCGATCCTTATTTGGATCGTAATATAAAATACCTCCAGTGACAGTGTTTATTCCTGGTTGAACTAGATTTAAACCAGTAATTGGGTTAACTTGAGAATCTACACTTGTCCTCCCCCCCTCTTGTTGCGCTTTCATTTGCAAAAATCTAGCCTTATCTCTAGGGTGTAATTTTATATGCTTAGACAAACTACCCGTGCCGCTACGATCTTCAGTATACCTATGAACAAATAATTTCCCACAAGTTTTACACCTAGCCTTATTTTGTTCTCTTACATGAGTAAAAAAATGCCAAACTAATGATGTTTCTGTACGCTTAGGAGGTTGTCTACTAAAAGTGGGAGTTTGTACAGGTGGGTGTACCAGTTCATTACCTAAGTTATGAGCAGGACTAGTAGGTGTATCATCTAAATCTGGTGCTTGGGTTTCATCATCATCATCATCATCCTCATTTTCCTCTAAGATAAGTTCATTAGGATAAAGGGCATTCATAATATCATCATCTAATCTATCACCTACTGCAACATCATGTAGAAATTCACTATCAGTAAATTGAAAACAAGGGTGTTCACTATCAAGGATTACGAAGGGCGTATTAGGACATCTAGGTTGGCTACTACTTTCAACTTGCTTATCTTTTTTAGGTCGGGGAGCCGGTGGAAGGGTAGTATTATGGCCACTACTTTCACCGATTTTACCTTTTCCTTTACAGAACATTTTTTTCAAAGGAAATGCCATACTAATTAGAATTATGCAAACTAAAAACACAAATTAGCACGTAAGAGTTGAAACGAGTTTACCGGATTGCCGAACAACTTCTTGAAAATTGAAAATCGTTGAACTTGAACACATGAAAACTTCAATTCAACAACTTCACAATTTTTCACGAATTTTCAACAATAAATTAAGCACTTGAACTAGAAAAATTGAAAGAGAGCTTGAGAGAGATTGAGAGATATTGATGAATTGGTGAATAAAAATGAAAGAATGAGGGGGTATTTATAGTTGAGAAATGGGAAAAAGTATAACTATATAAAGTTTTGGGGCCAAATGGCTATTTTTCAAACTTTCAAATGGCTACTTTTTGCAAAGAGCCGTTACTGAATTTTTTTTTTAAAAAAAATTAAAAAGTAGCCATTGGACCCGCCAGAATCGATCCAGGCCCGCCAGCCGATCCCGGGTCTGGCGGTTCCGGTCCTAACGGTTCTGGATAAGGGACCGGCCCGTCACGGGTATTTAGAACCGGTAGAACCGGAACCGCCGGAATTGGCTCAGCAGAACCGGTAGAACAGCCAGGCACGCGATCCCGGTCCGGTTCCGGTTCGGAACCGTGACACAAAACACCATTAAAGAAAACAACAAATAAAGAATGAAGAAGAAAGTATATGTCTGTCTCTGAAATAGTAAACAACAGATGAAAACTAGATAGGGAAGGGATGCCAAGGCCTGTGGACGTCTACAGGACTACCTCGGGTCTTCTGATGGGCTGAAGGCAGTAACCCCTAGCTAAGGTCTGTATGCTCCAATATCAGAATCTGCATAAAAGAGCGCATAGTATAGTATCAGCACAATCGACCCCATGTGCTGGTAATGTCAAGCCTAACCTCGGCGATGTAGTGACGAGGCTAGGGCATAACAACCAATAACCTATAGCTAAACAATATGTAACAAGATAACAATAATAAAAGTAAAACGGAAGCAACGGGGAAAGGGTAACATGCTACGGGGGAAAATACAAACATAATGAATTACAATAATAGTGGAATAAGACAATTAAGGTACTTGAACCAAAATGGCAATTAATCGTACTTTTATTCTCAATCCTCACCAATGCAATCAAATAACAAAAATGTGCACGACATTACCCTTTGTACTTTATCTCTCTTCCTCGCCAAATAAGTACTAGAAATGTGTATGGAATCACCCTTCGTGCTTTATCTCTCTTCCTCATCATATGCATCATTATAGATAAAATGCACACGGTATCACCCTTTATGCTTTATCTCTTTTCCTCACAGTATGCATCAATATAGATAAAATGTACAGGGTATCACCATTCGTGCTTTACACTTTTCCACATCCAAGCAACAATCACAAAACAGTGTGGGGAAATAAATCAATAATATGATAATAAAATCCTAGCAAGGGAATCAATATCATGAATAATAACATCCCGAAAAGAAAAACAATATCATAAACCTCTTCTCTTGTTCACATTTACTTCACAACTCAATTCTCAACTTGAGCCAACGCTCTACAATATTCAATTACCAATAATACTTCCATAAGCTTTGTTCAACAATAGAAATCATCATATATAGCCTGAACAGTACGAAACAAAGTCACATCAACCATAGTATAAGACTTACGGGCATGCTTGACACCAACATATAGATACTCGTCACCATGCCTAAACATTGTACTCGACAATTAACACATAGCAAATAAGGCACAACTCCTAATCCCGCAAGCTAAGGTTAGATCAAACACTTACCTCAATGCCACGAACACAATTCAAGCCTCACTATCGCTTTACCTCTTGCTTCCACCGCCAATTCGCTTGTATCTAGCCATAATTTACTTGACAATATTAATAAATACAAAATTAATCAATTCTAATACATGAAAATTGGTTTTATAAAGATTTTTCCAAAAAGTAAAAAATTGACTCTATGCCCAAAAGGTCAAAACCCGAGGTTCGAACCAAAGTTCGATTACCCATTTATCCACGAACCCAAATATATAATTTGCTTTTAAATCGGACCTCAAATCGAGGTCCAAATCCTGAAAATTTTAAAAACCTAAGTTCTAACCAAAACACCAAATTCTTCCCATGAGTACCCTTGATTTTGAATTAAAATCATGTGAAAAGATGTTAAAGATTAATGAAAACAAGTTACAAAATGACTTACAATCGATTTGGAAGAGTACTTGTCTTTGAAATATTGCCCAAATGTGTTTAGGTTTTGAAAAGGGTTGGAAAATGGCTGAAATGCGTCTAAGTTATAAATTAACACGTTGCAAATATCGCAATTGTGATCAGGGATCGCAATTGTGAACCCCTAAGAAACTATTCACTTCTCAAATGCGAAGCTATTGTCGCATTTGCCACAAGGCAATTCTGGTCACCCTTGACATTTCCGATAGAACCTTCACAATACGATATCGTATTGCGATATCAAAGTCGCATTTGCAACCAAGGTAGCCCAGGTTGACTTTCGTATTTGCGATGCTTACTAGTATTTGCGAGTTAGGCTTCGGAAATGCGAAGTCTGCAAACCAGCAACATACCAGCTATTCTCCTAAGTCAAATTCCGCTATGTAGCCTATCCAAAACTCATCCGAACCCTCGGAACTCCAAACCAATCATGCGTGCAAGTCCAAAAATATTATACGGACTTGTTCGTGGGATCAAACCATCAAAATAATATCAAGAACTATGAATTTAGCATCAAAATTAAAGAAAAATCTCGTGAACTCTTAAGTTCAAATTTTAACAACCGATGATCCAATTCACGTCATATTAAGTTCGTTTCTTACAAACTTTTACGGGCTAAACTTAAATACCATATAAGACCTGTACCGGGCCCCGGAACCATAGTACGAGCCCGATACCATCAAATTCCAATACATTCAAATATGTAAAAACTCTTAAAATTTTCAGAAAATAATGTTCTTTAAATATTCATTTCTCAAACTTGGGACCTTGGAATTTGATTTCGAGTATACGCCCAAGTCCCATATTTTCCTTTAGACCCTCCGGGACCGTCAAATCAGGGCCCGGATCCGTTTACCCAAAATTGACCAAAGTCAACCTAAATTCATTTTAAAAGCAAAATTTATCATTTTTCATAAATTTTTACATAATGGCTTTTTGGATACGTGTCCGGACTGTTCACGTAAATCGAGGTAAGATAAAAGAGGTTTTTAAGGCCTCAGAATATAGAATTTATTTCTAAAATAAATGATGACCTTTTGGGTCATAATGTTCTCCACCTCTAAAACAACCGTTCATCCTTGAACGGACATAAGAAGAGAGTACCTGAGTCGAAAAACAGTTGGGGATAACGGCTACGTATATTAGACTCAGATTCATAGGTCGATGCCTCAACAGGCTGACCTCTCCACTGAACACGAACAGAAAGGGAATTCTTTGATCTCAACTAACGAACGTGCTGTTCTAGAATGTCTACTAGTGGCTCCTCATAGGACAAGTCCTTGTCCAACTGGACAATGCTGAAATCTAACACATAGGATAGATCGGTGTGATACTTCTTAAACATGGACACATGAAATACTGGATGCACTGCTGATAAGCTCGACGACGATGCAAGTTTGTAGCCACCTTTCCCACTCGATCAAGAATCTTAAACGGGCCAATGAACCTAGGGCTAAGTTTGCCCTTCTTCCCAAATCTCAATACGCACTTCAAGGGGACACCCCCAATCGTTCGCCGACCATAAATGCCATATCACAAACCTTACGGTCGGCATAACTCTTTTGCTTGGACTGAGCTATACAAAGCCTATCCTGAATGATCTTGACCTTGTCCAAGGCATCCTGTACTACATCCGTACCCAACAACCGAGCCTCTTCCAGCTCAACCCATCCAACTGGCGACCGACACCACCTACCATAAAAAACCTCATAAGGAGCTATCTGGATACTCGACTGGTAGCTGTTGTTGTAGGCAAATCCGCTAAAGGCAAGAACTGATCCCATGAGCAAAAATCAATGACACAAGCTCAGAGCATATCCTCCAAACTAAATAGTAGGCTCGGATTGCCCGTCCATCTGAGGATAAAATATTGTGCTCAACTCGACTCGTGTGCCCAACTCAAGCTGAGTCGCTCTCTAGAAATGTGAGGTAAACTGTGTACCTCGGTCCGAAATGATAGATACGGGTATACCATGAAGATCAATCTCACGGATATAGATCTCAGCTAACCTCTCGGAAGAATGGGAGACTGCAACAGAAATGAAATGTGCTGACTTGGTCAGCCTATCAACAATAACCCACATCCTGTCGAACTTCCTCTTAGTCTGTGGGAGTCCAACAACGAATTCCATAGTGATACGCTCCCATTTCCACTTAGGAATCTCAATTTGTGGAACAAACCAGGTCTCTAATGCTCATACTTTACCTGCTAACAATTTAAACACCGAGCCACATATGCAACAATAATCATCCTTCCCCACCAATAATATTGCCGCAAATCCTGATATATCTTAGCGGCGCCCCGATGAATAGAGTATCGGGAACTATGGGCCTCCTCTAGAATCAACTCTCGAAGTCCATCCATATTAGGCACGCAAGTACGATCCTGCATCCTCAAAACTCTATCATTTCCAGGTGTAACCTGCTTGGTACCTCTGTGCCGCACTGCGTCTCTAAGGACACACAAATGAGGATCATCATACTGCAAATCTCGGATACGCTCAAATAATGAAGAACGAGCGACCTTGTAAGCTAACACACGGCTGGGCTCAGAAACACCCAACCTCACGAACTGATTGGCCAAAGCCTGAACATCCAAAGCAAGTGGTCTCTCATCGAATGAAATATACGCAAGACTGCCCATACATGCTGACTTTCTACTCAAAGCATCGGCCACCACATTGGCCTTTCCCGGATGATACAAGATGGTAATATCATAATCTGTCAACAGCTCCAACACCCCCTGCCTCAAATTAGCTCCTTCTGCTTGAACAAGTATTGCAAACTCTTATGATTCGTGAACACCTCGCACAATACGCCATATAAATAACGCCTCCAAATATTCAATGCGTGAACAACGACGACTCACTCCAAATCATGTACTTGATAATTCTTCTCGTGGATCTTCAACTGATGTGAAACATATGCAATAACCTTGTTATTCTCCATCAACACTGCACCCAGTCCAATACGCGATGCATTACAATACATTGTATATGTCCCTGAACCTGTGGGCAAAACCAACACCCGCACCGTAGTCAAAGCTGTCTTAAGCTTCTGAAAGCTCGCCTCACACTCGTCTGACCACCTGAACTGGGGACCTTTCGAGGGCAACCTGGTCATAGGGGATGCCATAGATAAAAATCCCTCTACAAAACTGACGGTAATAACCTGCCAAACCCAAGAAACTTCGGATCTCTGTAGCTGATGCGGGTCTAGGCCAGTCCTTGACTACCTCAATCTTCTTCCAGTCTACCTGAATGCCCTCTGCTGACAACATGACCCAAGAAAGCAACTGATCCCAACCAAAACTCGCACTTGGAAAACTTGGCATACAACTGACTATCTCTCAAAGTCTGAAGAACAACTCTCAATTTTTTCTCATGCTCCTCCCGGCTGCGGGAATAATTAAAATATCATCAATGAAGACTATCACGAAGGAATCCAAATAAGGCTTCAACACTTGGTTCATCAAGTCCATGAAAGTTGTTGGGGCATTTGTCAATCCAAATAACATCACCAAGGACTCAAAATGCACGTACCGAGTGCGGAAAGTTGTCTTAGGGACATCGGATGCCCTAATCCTCAGCTGATGGTAGCCAGATCTCAAGTTAATCTTTGCAAATACCTTGGCAACCTGAAGTTGATCAAACAAATCATCAAACCTCGGCAGCAGATACTTATTATTGATTATAACCTTGTTTAAATGCCGTTAATCTACACACATCCTCATCGACCTTTTTAACGAACAACACCGGTGCAACCGAAGGCAAGACACTCGGTCTAATAAAGCCTTTATCCAACACGTCCTGCAACAGTTCTTTCAATTCCTTCAACTCTAGCGAGTCCATTCGATATGGCGAAATAGAAATGGGCTAAGTGCCCGGAGTCAAATTAATGCAAAAGTGAGCATACCTATCGGGCGTCATCCCCGACAAGTCTAAAGGAAATAACTCGGGAAATCACGAACAACGGGCACAGAATCCATAGAAGGAACCTGAGCACTGGAATCATAAATATACACCAAAGAAGCCAAACATCCCTTATCAACCATACGATGAGCCTTCATATATGAGATAACCCTTTTGGTAGAATGACCAGAAGCCCCTCACAACTCCAAACAAGGAAACCCCGGTAATGCTAAGGCCACAGTTTTGGCATGACAATCCAAGATAGCATGGTAAGGTGATAACTAGTCCATCCCCAGTATGGCATCAAAATCAACCATATCAAGAAGTAGGAGATCTACCTGGGTCTCAAGACCTCCAATATCAACTATTCAAGCACGATAAACGCGATCAGTCACAATAGAATCATCCACTGGTGTAGACACATATACATGAGCACTCAAAGAGTCAAGAAGCACAACCAGATAAGAGGAAAAATAAGATGATACATAAGAATATATAGACCCCGGATAAAATAGAACTAAGTCATATCTACTGCATACTAAAATTATACCTGTGATAACTACATTAGAGGCCTCAACCTCAGGTCTACCTGGTATAGCATAACACCGGGGATGGGCACCACCACTCTGAACTGTATCCCTAGGACGACCTCCTGCTGGCTGGCCTCCACCGCTATTTGTCTAGCCTCCACCTTTAGTGGCGTGTCCTCCACCTCTAACACCTCTACTCTTACCTCTAGCTGGCTGAGCATAAGGTGGAATACCCGGTGCTGGAACCATAGCACGAGAACCCTGGTGCTGAGAACTGCTCGAGACTCGAGGGCAAAACCTAGCAACGTGCCCCATATCGCCACAAGTATAATAAGCCCTTGGCTTCTGAGACTGCTGACCCTGAAATTGACCCTAACAGCCTGGATATCCACCCTAAAAACTTTGGAGCGGAGGTGTATTGATAGGAACTAGTGGTCCACCATAGGGAAACTGATCAAAATACTGCATATGAGGACTATGTCCACTTGGAGCACCGTGATACACCTGAAGTGCTAATTGAAATGTCCTAGGAGGATGGCCTCTACCAAAAGAATCCCTGCCTCCAGACGAGGTACAACTAAATCTGCCCGAATGACGAAGTCTCTTATCAAACCCCTCACCGCTCCCGTGAGCTAAAATAATCTCCACTCTCCTGGCCTTATTTGCCGCATCCTGAAAAGAAGCCTCGCTACCTGTCTCCTTTGATATCTGCAGTCTAATAGGCTGAATGAGTCCCTCAATGAGCCTCCTCACTCTCTCTCTCTCTCTCTCTCTCTCTCAGTGGGGAATATCATAAGAGCATGATGACCCAAATCAATAAACCTCGTCTCTTACTGGGTGACTGTTATAAAACCCTGCTGGAGACGCTCGAATTGCATACGGTATTCCTCTCTATGAGTAACGGGAAGAAACTTTTCAAGAAATAGCTGCGGGAACTGGTCCCAAGTAAGAGCTGGTGATCCAACGGGTCTGGCCAAACAATAATCTCTTCCCTATCTCTTGGTGGAACCTGACAGATAGAAAGCAGCAAAGTCGACCCCATTGGTCTCCACTATCCCTATGTTCCGAAGAACCTCATGACAACTGTCTAAGTAATCCTGGGGATCCTCTTAAGATGTACCACCATAAGTAGTAGTGAACAGCTTGGTGAACCTGTCCAACCTCTGCAAAGCATCGACAAACATAACTTCTCCATCACTGGTCTGAGCTACCATACCCGGCTGAACTGCTCCAATTGTCTGAGCTGCTGGAGTCTGAAATTGGGGAGCTATATGCTCCGGAGTGCGGGTAGCGGGAGTTTGTACTCCTCCCCCAGCCTGATAGACGACTGGTGCTGCAGGAAGCAAGCCTGCTGAGTGACATTCTCCATAATGCCTACTAGACGGACTAGAGTATCCTGGAGTACGGGGGTAGCAATAAACCCCTTTGGGACCTGACCTGGGCCCACTGCAACTGTCTGGGCTGGAACCTCATTATCAAACTCAACCGAGGCTCCGCCGCTGGTGCTGCAACTTTGGGCCGAGCTCTGCCCCTGCCTCGGCCTCTAGCACGGCCTCGTCCTCGCCCTCTACCCCTTGTAGATGTTGTTGTTGGGGGGCTCGGGCTGCTGATACGAGGATGAGGAAGTACATTTCCTCGTCATCTGCGAAAGAACAGAGTAGAAATTCAATTAGCATTGAGGAACCAAACCTACGACATTAAAGAATAGATGTGAAGCTTTTCCTAACTCCGTAGTCTCTGGGGGATAAATACATATATCTCCGTACCAAACCATCAGGCTCTACTAAGCTTGTCCGTGAATTGTGAGACCTAAGTAACCTAGAGCTATGATACCAACTTGTCACGATCTGAACTTTCCATCATCGGGAGTCATGATGGTGCCTATTGGTGAAAGCTAGGCAAGCAACTTATCTTACTCTTTTCATTTTTAATCCATTAGCAAATACAATATAACATTAATAAACAACAAAAATTAATAGAGCGGAAGAATAAAAACTTAATAATTTAAACTAATATCAATGCGAATTCATAATATATACTACCCGGAATTGGTGTCACAATCTCACGGATTGCCTAAGAAAACTACAAATAAATTCTGAATAAGAAAGTACATGTCTGTCTCTGAATAGTAAAGAACAGATGAAAACTAGATAGGGAAAGGACGCCAACGCCTGCGGATGCCTGCAGGATGGACTGAAGGCAGCAACCCCTAGCTAAGGTCTGTATGCTCCAATACCAGAACATGCATAAAAGATCGTAGACTGTAGTATCAGCACAATCGATCTCATGTGCTAGTAATTGTCGAGCCTAACCTCGGTGAAGTAGTGACGAGACTATGACACAACAACCAATACCCTGCAGCTAAATAGTATCTAACAAGATAACAATAATAAAAGTAAACCGAAAGTAATGGGGAAACAGTAACATGCAATAGGGGAAAATACCAACATAATGAATCACATTAATAGTGGAATAAGACAATTAAGGTACTTGAACCAAAGCGGCAAGGAATCACAATAAATAGGCAATAAGTGCACGACATCACCCTTCGTGCTTTACTCTCAATCCTCACCAATGTAATAAAAATATGCACGACATCAACCTTCGTGCTTTATCTCTCTTCCTCACCAAATAAGTATTAGAAATGTGCACGGTATCACCTTTGGTTCTTTATCTGTCTTCCTCACCATATGCATCAATATAGATAAAATGTACACGGCATCACCCTTCATGTTTTATCGCTCTTGCTCACCATATGCATCAATATAGATAAAATATACACGATATCACCCTTCGTGCATTATAATTTTTCTTACCTAAGCAACAATCACAAAGGAGTATGGGCAAGGAAATCAATAATATGACGATAAAATCCCGGAGAGGGAATCAATATCATGAATAATAACATACCAGCAAGGGAAACAATATCATAAACCACTTTTCTTGTTCACATTTACTTCACAACTAAATTCTAAATTTGAGCCAACGTTCTATAATATTCAATTACCAATAATATTTTTACAAGCTTTGTTCAACAATAGAAATCATCATATATAGCGTGAACAATACGAAACAAAGTCACATTAACCATATTATAAGACTTACGGGTATGCTTGACACCAACGTATTGATACTCGTCGACATGCTTATACGTCGTACTTGACAATTAACACATAGCAAATAAGATACAACTCCTAATCCATCAAGCTAAGGTTAGACTAATCACTTGCTTCAACACCACAAACACAATTCAAGTATCACCTATCATTTTACCTCTTGTTTCTACCAAGAATTCACTTGTATCTAGCCACAATTTACTTAACAATGTTAATAAATGATGAATGAATCAATTCTAATGCATGAAAATAGGTTTTGTAAAGATTTTCCCAAAAAATAAAGAATCGACGCTGTGCCCACACGATCAAAACTCGATGTTCGAACCAAAGCCCGATTACCCATTCACCCACAAACCCAAATATATAATTTATTTTGAAATCGAACCTCAAATCGAGGTCAAAATCTCCAAAATTTTAAAAACATAAGTTCTACCCAGAACACCTAATTTTCCCTATAAAAACCCTTGATTTTTAGTTGAAATCATGTGAAAAGATGTTAAAGATTAATAAAAACGAGTTAAAAATGACTTATAATCGATTTGGAAGTATACTTGTATTTGAAAAATCGCCCAAAGGTGTTTAGGTTTTGAATAATGGCTGAAAATGCGTCTAAGTTATGATTTAGCAGGTTGCAGATAATGCAATTGCGACCAGGGCTCGCAATTGCGAACCCCTCAGAATTCCGGTCACCTTTCACATTTGCGAGGGAACCTTCGCAAATGCGATATCGCATTTGCGATACCAAAGGCGCATTTGCGACCAAGGCAACCCAGGTTGACTTTCACATTTGCGATGCTTACTAGCAGTTGCGAGCTCACATTTACGAATGCGAAGCCTACAAACCTGCAACATACCAACAATTCTCCTAAGTCAAATTTCATTCCCGGACCTATCCAAAACTCACCCGAGCTCTCGGGGCTCCAAAACAACCATATACGCAAGTCCAAAATATCGTACGGACTTGCTCGTGCAATAAAATCATCAAATAACATCAATAACTATGAATTTAGCATCTAAAATCAAGAAAATCTCATGAACTCTTAACTTAAAATTTTAACAACCGATGGTCCGATTCACGTCATATCAAGTCCGTTTCTTACCAAATGTTACGGGCTCATATAAGACCTGTACCGGGCTTTGAAACCAAGATACGGGCCTGATATCATCAAATTCCAATACATTCAAAATTCCTTTCAAAATTCCAAAAACTCTTAAAATTTTCAAAAAATAATTTTCTTTAAAAATTTATTTTTCGGTCTTGGGACCTCGGAATTCGATTCCGGGCATAAGCCCAAGTTCCGCATTTTCCTACGGATCCTCCGGGACCGTCAAATCACAGGTCCGGATCCGTTTATCCAAAATATTGACCGAAGGCAACCTAAATTTATTTTAAAAGCAAAATTTATCATTGTCATAGATTTTCACATAATGGCTTCCCGGATACGCGTCCAGACCGTGGATGCAAATCGAGGTGAGATAGAAAGAGGTTTTAAAGGCCTCGAAACATAAAGTATATTTTTAAAACAAGTGATGACCTTTTAGGTCATCACAAATATTTAATTAAGGGTACTTTAGTCACACTAACTATTTTTTGTCAAGAATTTAGTATTTTTTTTCTTAATAGATATACACAAGGTAAATTGGTCACTTATTGTGGACCGGATGGAATAGTAATTAAGTAGAACAATAAGGAACATAAAAGATGACTTCTTAATTTGTTTCAAGATATCTACTATTTTGAAACAAACTTAAGTTGTTAAAAGTGACTTGTAATATTTGAAGCCAGAGTAGATTAATCCACATTAACGTCAAGTTTGTCAACATCAAGAAAGTTGGTAGAAATTAATGTAAAAACATCATTTGTTAAGTGGCCTTTAATAAAGGAGATAAATTAAAATCCTAGTTAATTCTAGACGTAAAATATGGTTACTCATTGAAAGCATAAGCTCTTCTTTTTCCTCTTTTCTTCTTTCACAGGTTGACGAAGCCTACATTTTCATATGTTGGTCCCTGTGCTAATTGTCCTAACATACAGTAAAACTTATATTATGTGAATATAGTCAAGGTTTAAACCAACAGCCTCAAACTCCTAGTGTTTGACAAACAACAATTAAATTACCAACTGCATTGTTAATAAGCAGAATTAATAGCCAACGCTCAGCAACAATTACCGAATACCTCTTTTTTGGAACTGATAATGTTAACATTAATAACATCAAATCGAGTAAGCAATGTACAAGCATTTAAGCATTTGAAAAACACTAATCCGAGAGTTAATCAAATATTTAAAGAGCAATGGGTACACTTCTTAATATCTATACATATCTCTAATTCTTTTATTTCAAAAGGTCCTGAAAAATTCCTTAATTAATCCTTCAAAAGTAATATGGAATTTTATTTTTATAGTAATGAAATAAAAATATTGATTTTTTTTACCCCTTAAAGTTTGTGTGTATTGAAATATAGTATTCCTTCCGTTTCAATTTATGTGAACCCATTTGACTGAGCACAGAGTTTAAAAAAAGAGAAAAGACTTATGAACTTGTGGTATAAAATAAAGCACACATATTTTGTATGGCTATAAATCATTGTTTAAAGGTAAATCATTTCCAAATAGGCAAAGATGTATTTTTTTGGCACGGACTAAAAAGAAAATAGGTTTACATAAATTGAAACGGAGGGAGTAAATATTTTTAAATTTTAATAAGAAACACCCCTTAACTATTGTTATCGTCCCCTTAAGTACCCTCCCTCTAGGACCAGTGGTGATACTGATACGGTAACCCTAAAATCCTCTTAAGGAACCCTCCCCTTACCGGTACCGCCCCGTACCCAATCCCCTTAAGTACCTAAAACCCTCCCCATAGACAACCCTAGGTTATCTTTTTTTATTTTAAAAGTTGTTATTTCCACCTTGACATGAGGGGTTGCTCTGATGATAAATAACCTCCATATCCAACCAAAACGTTGTGAGTTCGAGTCTCTCTAAGTGCAAGGTGAGAAGTTCTTGGAGGAAACGATGCCGAATTTCTTTTTAGAAATACTAAGTGAGATAATGGATTGTTATTGTTGCTGCTTGTTATTTCCATCTTAAGGCAAATTAATTATCCTTATCTTTTATATTATCAACCATGAAACTTCTTAATTAGAAATTCATCTAGTTATCACCAAGAATATGGTGGGATGACTGAAATCTTTTTACATTTAGCCAGAAATCTCGGGTTTATACCTTGAGAATGAAAAAATTCTATTAGGACTCTAAGAGTTTATCTCATATTTGTAGTTATCCCATACATGTGATGGACTCTTAATATGTATCTTTGTATGCATATCATATAAATACAAGTAACACTGGCTCTCTAATCATTGAACCATTTAATGAAATCTATCATGGTATCAGATTAGCCAGCAAGATCCTCTATCATTCCTTCTTCTAAGCAGTCATGTTTTCTTCTAATCTTTCCCTCAACTCTAGTACTTTCCCATACCATTTTTCTTTAATATGGCATCATTTTCACTCTCTATTGCTATTCCTATATCCAATCTTGCCAATACTATTTTATCCTTAAGCCTTACTGTTGCTTTCTCACCTCCCCCTTTAACGTTTCCTCCTCTTATGTTATCATTTTCTTCCATGGCCTCATAACTACCAAGCAATTTATCTACTCCTAGCTTGCTGCCATGTCCTATTATTGCTATTACGCCACATATATTTTCATGTGCTGGTTTGTTGGACTTAACTATTGCCTCAAATTTTCACTCTGTTACTGCACTAGCAGTGCCTAATGTCACCAACGTGGTAACAATTAAGTTACAATCTATTCACGATTATCTCACATGGCGTACTCAGCTCACTTCCCTTCTCAAATCTCATGATTTGCTTGGTTTTATCGATGATTCTATCCCTACTCCACCCCTGCTTATTTGCGACGCTACTGGTTCGCAACATCCATATCCAAGCTATCATTCGTGGGTTCGAATTGATCAAAGCATCTGTTTTTGGATCTTTGCGACCTAGTCGTGTGAAATTCTTGTTGTTGTCCATCTTTTATCATCTTCTTGTGATATTTGGCTTTCCTTAAATCGTAGGTATACGGATGCTAGCCAAGCTAAAGCAATTGAACTTACGGACAACTTACTACTTTGAAGAAGACGACATCTATGTCAATTGATCAATATTTGAGAGAGGCAAAACAATTGGCTAATTCATTTGCAGCCATAAATTCTCTAGTTTCCTCCCAGGATTTCATCAATCATGTCCTTCTTGGATTATGAAAAGAGTATGATATGCTTGTCGGTATCCTCACTCACTTCCCTAGACATTTATCACATGAAGATTTGTGTTCAAAGCTCCTTTTTCATGGACAACGGTTGCAATGGATTCAAGAATCTGATTCTAGCATCTCTCATCATGCATTTGCTACCCAGAATGTTCAATCAAAATCTTCTAATATGTCCAGCAATGCAACACCTTTTTCAAGTAATCGTGGACGGCGAAGATCCTTATCTTTTCGAGGTCGAGGATGTGGTGGAAGGGGCAGTGGTTTCTCTGTTCGAGGTCCCTCACAACTGCCTACTCCAAATAATTTTGCTCGCAATGGTTCTATTGGTCAACCTCTGTCAAGTATTGATGGTGCTTCTCTCACTCCTTATAATTCACAATCTGGAAGTATATTCTCCCAATCCAATGGGATATAGGTCCCTTACCCTTATACATTACTTGTCAAATTTGTGGGCATCCTGGTCACACTGCCTTACAATGCCAAAATCACTTCAATCATGCTTTCGTTGCTAATGATCTTCCTAAGTCTTTTGATACTATGTCTGTTGGGAAAAAAATGACGCTACTTGGTATTTTGACAATGACGCGTCCGCTCACATGACTCCATCTTAAGGTAATTTTATACAAAAGAATCCTTACACTTGCTCTGATCGTGTTTTGGTAGGAAATGGTACATTGCTTAACATTGAAAATATTGGCCATGCTCAGTTTCCTTCTACATCTCGTCCTCTACACTTATAGTCTATATTTCATTTTCCTCAACATCACCATAGTTTGATTTCTATTAAAAAGTTATGTAGGGATAATAATTGTAAAGTTGGCTTTGATGATTCTTCAGTTTGTGTGAACGACAAGGTAACAGGTCAACCTCTCCTTCAAGCTTCCAGTAAAGGAGATGTTTATCCATTGTCGTCCTTGTCCGTGACTTCTCCTTCTCAAGCATTTGTTGCTCTACGTCAATCCGGAGACATTTGGCATTGTCGTTTAGGTCATAATGGTAGTCGTGTTTAGCCAAGTCTTAGGAACCATAATTTTGTTACGCTACTAATTTCCTTTAGTAATAATTGTGTTTCGTGCAAGTTAGGAAAGTCTTAATGTTTGTCCTTTAATTTAGTTGCTCACCGTAGTTCTTTTCCTTTAGGTATTACTCATTCTGATATTTTAGCAATCGCCTATTTTATCAAACTTGGGTTTTCGATATTATGTTATATTTATTGTTGATTTTTCTAGATTTACATGGCTTTATCCTATGATGAGAAAATCAGAAGTTTTTCAGCACTTCTGTGCATTCCAAAAACTCGCGGAGAATATTTTTAACACTAAAATTAAAACTTTTCAAAGTGATGTCGGTGGTGAATTTGATAATAAGGCTATGCTTCAACACTTTTCTAACTAAGGTATTTCTTTTCGTAAATCATGCCCAGATACTCCTTAACAAAATGGGATGGCTGAACGAAAATATCGCCACATAATTGAAATAGTGCGTACCATCCTTACAGATGCTCATTTTCCATCTCAATTTTGGGTTGATGCTACTTTTTTACACTGTTTATACTATTAATAGATTGCCTACTCCCATTTAAAAAGGACTTTCTCCATTTGAAAAGCTTTTTCATACACCCCCTCACTATAATTTTTTTCGAATTTTTGGTTGTGAATGTTTTTCAAATATATCTTCTCAAGTTTCTCATAAGCTTCAACCACGTTCTATCCAATATATTTTCCTAGGTTATGCTTCTAATTATAAAGGATCTCATTGTCTAGATCCTGCATCTGATTATGTTTATGCCAGTTGCGATGTTGTCTTTTATGAATTAGTTTTTCCATAATCCTAAACTATCTCGTCCTTCTATTGTCCCTTCATCCAATGGCTCTTATGAGATTCTTGTAATAACTTCTCCTTGATCCCCTTTGCAGTTCGATACCCAATCTAAGTTAAGTATGTCTCCTTCTACGTTGTCTTCTCCACCTCCCTCTAGTGTTTTTTCCCCGTGCCCTACATCTAGCTCTACGGATCACGTGTCCATAACCGCTTCTCCTACCGAGTGTTGCTCTAATGTCCTCTCTTCTTCTGCACCTACCTCACTAGCAACTAGCAATGCTTCTCCTACTATTTCTATGCCTCATGCTCACTCAATGCACACTCGCTCCAAGTCTGGTATTTCAAAACCAAAACAAATATTTTCTTTGAATACTATTATTCGAGAAATTGAACCCTCTTGTTTTTCTCAAGCAGTAAAAAGTCCGAAGTGGCAACAGGCCATGACAGATGAGTTTAATGCACTTTTAGCAAATAATACTTGGGTACTTGTTCCTTTTCAACCTCACATGAAGTTAGTTGGTTGTAAATGAATTTATCGTATTAAATATAATTCGGATGGATCAGTTGATCGTTACAAGGCCCGATTTGTCGCACAAGGATTTCATCAGCAACATGGCATTGATTATCATGAAATATTTAGTCCTGTTGTTCGTGCTACTGCTATTTGTATTGTCCTCTCCCTTGCCGTTTCTTTTTCTTGGCCTATTAAAAATGCTTTTTTACATGATGTTCTTAATCAGGAAGTCTTTATGAAACAATTTTGGGTAGGAAGGAGTTTCCAGTGAATATGCTCTATCAGGCGTGAATTTAAATAAGTCAAGTGAACTTTAGTGACGAGATGGTTAAATAACAGACAAAATAGAGGGAAAACTGTGGTAATGGGGTAAGAAAGTTGGGTTATCGTCTTTCACTACATAAGAAATTTTGAATGGAATTAACCTTAAGTTAATTAATAATTTGTTAAAACACCAATAAATGCTTAGCTTTCTCTATATAAACCCAAGAGATGAGCTTGAGTTTAACTCTCAAAAAAACCTTTGTAACGCTTTTTTACTCTTTTGGATTCACACCTCAACCCCACATACTTCTTTCACCAAAAAATATTTTACTCTCCACCCCCCCCCCCCCCCCCCAAGTCAAAAAACAAGACAAAATACTAAAGAATCCCAAGAAAATTATTCCTGAAAAAAACCATAAAACATTTGCTTCTTGTCTTGCTTTTTACACAATACACAGGTAATGCATTGTCTTTTCTGTTTCTTTTTGTTCTTACATTTTTTTGTTTCTTTTTCGTTTTTTACAAGAAAATGATTCTCGTTTGAATTTAATGTGTATATATATGTGCAAATATGGCTTTACAGGAAGTGAAAAAACTGGTTAATTAGAAGGTGAGAAAAATGAAGAAGAGACAATGGAGTTGTGTTCTTGGATTGCTGGGAATTTTTCTTCAGCTATTTTTGCTTGCTCAATCTGCATTAACAAGAGTGTTAGATTTCTTCACCTTTCTTTTAAGTTTTATCATTATAACTTCACTTTTTAGTACTCTGCTATTTGGCCTGCATTAATTGAAGAAATTAAAGACTAAGGTTTTGTGTGTTTAATAATTGTTTCTGTCAATTACTTGTGGTTTGCTCAACACATTCTGGGAATATGGTTCATGACTTTAGTTGAGCTGACGATTTTTTAAGTAAAGGTGGTATTTTGGGTTAGCTCACAGAGCTAGGAATTTAGCCTAGGTATTTAAATTTGAAAGAAGTTAGGAAAAATTTTTGATAAAAAGTGTTCAATATATGTTATATATCTTTAAATATAATATTTTATTTATATATATAATACAATTTTTCGATAAAGAGTAATGAATGACCACCCTTGGCTTCGCCACTACTCCCGTAATTTCCACTCGGCCAGAGAATCAAAGGACAGATGATAACGACTCCCCTTCCTCAAAGAACTCTGACCTCGACTATTTTATTGATATATGCTATCTTTCATATCGTAAAACTCTACCACAAAAACTTGAGCAAATGAAAATAATAAACACCAAATATTATTTTTTTACTCGAATTTAAGCACTATTCTCCACTATTTTTGCCAACATTATTAACCACTAATCCACTATCCTGAGATGCAACTGACGAGTCAAAATCATGAAAACTGAAAATTGTTTGTGGGGTTTTACTTGGGTTTAGTGGCTAATCTAATTTCGGAATTCTCTCTGTATATGAACTTCTAGTTGAAGGGTGAGATGGAGAATTCACACCTTATTTTTTCTCTTCCTTTTCCTTTTTATTTCTGTTTTATTTATTGTTCTTTCTTTCCCTTTTTTCTTTTCTTTTTTACCTTTTTGTTTTTAATTCTATAACGACACTCCATGCATTCTTTCCGTTTCAAAATAAATAATTTTTTTAATTATTTTTACACAGATTAAGAAATTTAACTTTTAATATTAATTAATAATAAAATGATCATATTAACATTTATTATCTCTTCACATAAATACTTTCCAAGGACAATGTAGGAAAAAAATAATTATTCATTCTTGAAATCTGAAAAAATCACTTATTTTAAACCACAAAAAAGACTAAAAAAGCACTTATTTTGGACCAGAGGGAGTAATAAATAGTTATCTTATTTTCTAGGTTAATATTCCCATTATTTATAAATAATCACTTGCAAATATATTTTCTAATCTTATAATGAGATTTTTTTTTCTAAGCTATTATTTTCTCTGATCCATTTTAATTGATTATTTTGGTTGTCTTCACGCATTAAAAAATTTACTTTTTAGCATTAGTTAACAATAAAATTGACTATATTAATCTTAAGTTGTTCATTGAAAATATAATAAATACTCCTAAGCTTTTTACTCCAAGAGCAACTTTAAAAGAAAGAAGAAAAAACCTTCTTAATATCTAAATAAATTAAATATTTTGTAACTATCAAAAAAAGTAAACCGAAGAGAATAATATATAACAGCCCTATAAAATGGAGAGAGCATTTTTAATAGGGTGATTCTAATAAATAGCATATAATGCATATTAGTAAATGACATCTCAAGAAAGTGGGAATACATTTCTCTAAAATTAGGGAGTGCACACATAAATTCAAAGTTGTTGGAGTAATTAATTAAATGAAGAATGTTAAGGGAAAAACACATGTTTTCTCTTTTTTCTTTTTGTTTTTTAGGACATGTTCACGAGATGTTATTGTGTGGTGTGAAGAGGATTAAAAAGTAAAAGAAGATGTGATAGGAGTTAGGACCATAAATTCGGTGAAAAATGTTCAATAGAAAGACGACAAGTTACTTCCTCCGTCTCATAATATATATTATAATTATTTTAAATTATTTATTATATTAAATATTTAAAATAAAATTCATTATATTTTTCTTTTTTTATCCATAATCATCAATTATATTTATATTATGTAAAATATAAATAATATTATTGATAAAAACTATTCTTTTTTAAGAGACATGCACTAAAAATTACAAACATATATTAAAAGACAGGTGGGAGTAGTTCATTGTTCATATGAGAACAAAAATTAGTGTGTGAAACTGACAAGGCAAAATTTTCACCACTTCCGCTATTTGATCACAGAATCACTTGAAACGTGTCATTTGCTCAGTTACATTGCGACATTTTAAACAAGGAGTAGATTCTATTTTCTCAGCTGACAAAAATCTTTACAACTATTAGTAGAAATCCATGACTCACTCTGTTCTATTTGATGTGGGACTTTTTTTATAGTGCGTAAAAAAAATTATATATTTAAAAATTCGTTGACATTAAATTTCTCATTTTGCTCATAGCCAAAAAATTTGTTATATAATAAAGACTACAAATCTTTTTTCCATATCAAAAACTAATTTTGACCAGGATAAAATCGTAAGTAAATAGAAGAAATTGAAGGCGGCAAGAAAATCTTTAGAGAACAACAGAGAATTGATTTTGTGTGGGTGGGAGTGATAAGAATGAAGGCCTAACTCAATCCCAAAAGCTAGCTTATGAAGTGAGGATTGCCCAAGCCATATAAGGAGACCAAGGACCTCAAATCCCTCCGATGTGGGACAACTCAACACCCCCCATCACGCCCAGATCTCTGGAGCGTGGACAACATAAATGAGGGCCCAACATCGGTAATAATTGGGATGTGCCTGGCTCTGATACCATGATAAGAATGGACATTGGGCCTAACTCAACCCCAAAAGCTAGCTTATGAGGTGAGGATTGCCAAGCCATATAAAAAGACCAAGGACCTCAAATCCCTCCGATGTGGGACAACTCAACAGGGAGGGAGGAATATATTGAAATGAAACCCTTGATTTTTCTTAAAAAAGAATGAAATTAAAGAGAACCCGTGAATGAGGGATGTAACTTTTCGTTGGTGTCTGTGACTCTTTAGGCCAACTGTTGACTAATTTTATAGTTTCCCTAAATTTAGAGGCTCAAAAATGATAGACATTGCCCTTGCCTTTTTCTTCTCTTTTCTAGCATCAAAATAAATTTTTGATGTTCGATATTTGGGTTGGGACTTAATTTTTTAATATTAAATTAATTCTTTTTGATTTTTTATTCGATAGTCGGTATTTGTATAGGAGGCCAATAAATTTAGATTTGTACTAGAAAATCTTACGTTGAGATAAATCGCTTTCTAGCAAAGACAATTCATCGAGATCCTTAATTAAGGATGAAAGAAAATTTATCACAGTACTACGAATTTTTCCATTAAAAGAAATTTCACTTCATTTACTAGTAATTGTTTTTAATCTGTGTCCTTGTAATGGTTTAAGTCTGCGTTTTTTTCTTTCTATCATTTTCAACTCACTATTGCTTGGTCCCTAATTTTTGTTTTTTTATTGGAAATTGTTTTGCAGAAAAATAAATAAGAAAAACAGCCAATTAGACGAGCAGTCATTTCCACCAGTACAATTGCTTAGACTGGATAATTATGTAAAATCTTCTATTACCACCTATTTAAGCTTTTCACTTTCTTTCTGTTTTCTCATAGATTAAACTAGAAGAAAAATAAAAAATGGTGGCCGATGAACATATAGGCAACTCAACCAATTTAGAATAATTCAAATAAAGTTGATTGATATACAATTTTTCTTCTTTTAGTTCTAGAATTTTTTTTAAAATTTTAATTTCCATCTTATTTTTTGTTCTTTTGAAGGTGGTGGTTACTAATGGAATATTCAACATCACTTTCTCTATTCCTGGAGGAATGGTCACTGGAATACAATACAATGGGATTGATAATTTATTGGAAGATGAAAATGAAGATGATAATAGAGGGTAAGTTTTTTCACACATTCTATTGACTTAATTTTTCTGTTTTATTGGTTAAAATATTCACTTAATTTGAATTCTTGAAATGAAAATAGGTATTGGGATATTGTTTGGAACGAGCCAGATAAACCAGGGATTTTTGACAAGTACGTTTTTTTTCCTTTTTCTTTTTTCCTACAAATTTTGATTCGTAAAATGTATTTTTGTTATAAATAGACTTCTATTTAAGGTGAATGTCTTTAATTAGAGAGATTCTAGAGTCCTATTATTGGTAGGTAGATCATTCCATTCCCTATAAATAAAGGGGTCTTCTACCATTGTAAATCATCCCTAACAATCTCTAAGTATCAATAAGAATACTTCTCTCTCTATTCTCTCTATTGCTCTTGTTCTTGCATTATTGTTTTTGTCTTTATATTATTTCATAACACGTTATCAGCACGAGACTCTACCGTATCAAGAACCATTCTCGAAAAATCTAAGCAAATATGGATATCTCACAAAAGCAAACTTGGATCAAAGTCCAACTGTAAAAGTATTTGCCTAGTTGATTCATGTACTACACATACAATACTCAAAGAAAGGAAATATTTCTCTCAACTAAATATGTGTAAGGCAAACGTTACTACAATCTCTGGTAGTAGTAAATTGATTGAAGGCTCCGGAAGAGCAATTGTAACTCTGCCCAAAGGCACGACGTTAATCATAGAGAATGCAATGTTCTCCTCCAAGTCTAAGAGAAACTTGTTGAGTTTTAAAAATGTACGCCGGAATGGCTATCATATTGAGACAATGGATGAAGATAATCTTGAATATCTCGTCATCACAAAGAATGTCTCCGGCCAAAAGAGGGTTATTGAGAAATTCCCGTCTTTATCTTGTGGCCTGTATTGGACAAGAATTAGTGCAATTGAGGCACATTCAACAGTAAACCAAAGGGTTACTGATTCCAATACCTTAGTACTTTGGCATGATCGATTGGGACACCCAGGATCGGTCATGATGAGACGGATTATAGAAAGCTCATATGGCCATCCATTAAAGAATTTCAAAATTCTTTCGAATAATGAATATCCTTGCACTTCGTGTTATCAAGGCAAGTTGATTATCAGGCCATCACCAACAAAGGTTGGGACTGAGTCACCCACGTTTCTGGAACGTATACAAGGGGACATTTGTGGACCTATTCACCCACCTAGTGGGTCGTTTAGGTATTTCATGGTCTTGATAGACGCATCCTGTAGATGGTCTCATGTGTGCCTGTTGTCATCACGCAACCTTGCGTTTGCGAAATTAATGGCACAAATAATTCGACTACGAGCACAATTTTCAGATAATCCAATCAAGTCCATTAGACTGGATAATGCTGCTGAGTTTACATCCCAAGCATTTAATGATTATTGCTTATCAATCGGGATAAAAGTTGAACATTCTGTAGCTCATGTTCACACTCAAAACGGTCTTGCAGAATCGTTAATTAAACGCCTGCAGTTGATTGCAAGGCCATTACTTATGAGAACGAGGCTGCCCACTTCGGTATGGGGTCACGCCATCTTACATGCAGCAATGCTAATTCGTCTCAGACCGACGAATTACCACAAGTATTCCCCGTTGCAATTGGTTTTGGGTCATGAACCCAATATATCCCATTTAAGAATTTTTGGATGCGCAGTATATGTGCCTATAGCACCGCCACCCCGCACCAAAATGGGTCCGCAAAGAAGGTTAGGAATATATGTTGGGTTTGAATCGCCATCCATTATTCGCTACCTCGAAACATTGACAGGCGACTTGTTTACTGCACGATTTGCAGACTGTCGATTTGATGAGACACTTTTCCCAAAATTAGGGGGAGAAGTTGGTGAAACCAAACAGATAATTTTGTGGAAAAATGCATCATTATCTCATCTTGATCCACATACCTCTATTTGTGAAAGAGAGGTACAAAAGATTATCCATTTGCAAAGAATAGCAAATCAAATGCCTAACGCATTTACGGACTTGAAGAGGATAACGAAATCCCACATTCCCACGGAAAATGTTCCAATCCGTATTGATGTCCCTGTTGGACAATCATCTAGTGTCATAACCAATGAGTCGAATGCACGCCTGAAGCGTGGCAGACCATTAGGTTCCAAAGATCGAAATCCTAGAAAAAGGAAAAAGAACGATCGAGATGACACTACGAAAGAATCTCATGAGGAAATTCATGATTTGACAAATTCTGAGATTCATGAAGAATCCACTGAGCCCGAGACTCTGGAAAATACGAAACTATCCCTATATCCAATTAATATTGAGGCAAATATTAATCGAGTGGATATTGTGGTGGATAATGCCTTTGCTTATAATGTAGCATCTAGCATTATGCAAGAATGTGAGGATCTCGAACCTCAATCTGTTGAAGAATGTCGAAAAAGACAGGATTGGCCAAAGTGGCAAGAAGCAATTCAATCAGAATTGAATTCGCTGGCAAAACGTGAAGTTTTTGGCCCTATAGTTGAAACACCTAATGGTGTTAAGCCTGTCGGCTATAAATGGGTCTTTGTACGCAAAAGAAATGAGAAAAACGAGGTACAAAGATATAAGGCACGCCTTGTTGCACAAGGTTTTTCTCAAAGGCCTGGTGTCGATTATGAAGAGACATATTCGCCTGTAATGGATGCGATAACCTTTCGTTATCTCATAAGTTTTGCTGTCCATGAAAAGCTTGACATGCACTTAATGGATGTGGTTACTGCCTATCTTTATGGCTCACTTGATAATGAGATATACATGAAAATTCCCGATGGACTCAAGATGCCAAACGCGCATAATTCAAAATCTCGGGAAATGTTCTCAATTAAATTGCAAAGGTCCTTGTATGGTCTAAAGCAATCAGGACGAATGTGGTATAATCGTCTTAGTGAGTACTTGTTAAAAGAAGGCTATATAAATGACGCCATTTGCCCGTGTGTTTTTATAAAGAAAACAACATCGGAATTTGTTGTACTTGCCGTATATGTCGATGACATAAACCTTATTGGAACCCCTATAGAACTCCAAAAGGCAATTGTTTATCTAAAGGATGAATTCGAGATGAAAGATCGGAAAGACTAAACTATGTCTTGGTTTGCAAATTGAATATTTGGCAAACGAAATTTTTGTTCATCAATCTACCTATGCAGAAAAGGTACTGAAACGGTTTTACATGGATGAAGCACATCCTTTAAGTACACCGATGGTTGTTCGATCACTTGATGTGAACAAAGATCCATTCCGACCACAAGAAAGGAATGAAGAGCTACTTGGTCCTGAAGTACCATATCTTAGCGCAATTGGCGCACTAATGTATCTTGCAAATACTACAAGACCTGACATATCCTTTTCAGTTAATGTCTTAGCAAGATTTAGCTCGGCTCCTACGAGGAGACACTGGAATGGGATCAAACACATATTGCGGTACCTAAAGGGAACTACCGATATGGGCTTATTTTATGGCAAGAATTGCAGCCCGGATCTTGTTGGTTATGCTGATGCTGGATATTTGTCCGACCCACACAAGGCTCGATCTCAAACGGGTTATGTGTTTACCTGTGGAGAAACCGCCATATCTTGGCGATCGACTAAGCAATCAATTGTGGCTACTTCATCTAATCATGCCGAGATAATTGCTATTCATGAAGCAAGTCGAGAGTGTGTGTGGTTGAGGTCTATAATACATCATATCCAAGACAAATGTGGTTTGAAGTGTGATAAACTACCCACAACTTTGTATGAAGACAATGCAGCATGTATAGCTCAATTGAAGGGAGGATTCATAAAAGGAGATAGAACGAAGCATATTTCACCAAAGTTATTCTTCACACATGATTTTCAAAAGAATGGTGATATCAATGTTCAACAGATTCGTTCAAGCGACAATATGGCTGATTTGTTCACAAAATCTCTACCAAAGTCAACCTTCAAGAAGCTAGTTCACAAGATCGGGATGCGAAGACTTAAGGACATAAATTGATGTTCTTATCAGGGGGAGTTTAATGCGCGTTACACTCTTTTTCCCTTACAAGGTTTTGTCCCACCGGGTTTTCCTTGCGAGGTTTTTAACGAGGCAACCAATAGGCGCATATTCAAACATGTGTACTCTTTTTCCTTTCTTTAATTTTTCCCATTGGGTTTTGTTTTAAGGTTTTAACGAGGCACATCATTGAATAGACATTCAAGGGGGAGTGTTATAAATAGACTTCTATTTAAGGTGAATGTCTTTAATTAGAGAGATTCTAGAGTCCTATTATTGGTAGGTAGATCATTCCACTCCCTATAAATAAAGGGGTCTTCTACCATTGTAAATCATCCCTAACAATCTCTAAGTATCAATAAGAATACTTCTCTCTCTATTCTCTCTATTGCTCTTGTTCTTGCATTATTGTTCTTGTCTTTATATTATTTCATAACAATTTTCAAATTATCATAAACTGAAAGGTATTTTTAATTCTGATATGCAGACTTCATGCAACAGATTTTAATGTTATTATGGAAGATGAAAATCAAGTGGAGCTTTCATTTACAAGGACTTGGGATTCTTCAAATAATTCACATTTATCCATGAATATTGACAAGAGGTGGTAATTTAAGTTCCTTTTCCTTCATCTTTGCCATAATTATCGTACGCATTAGTATTATTCTCGAATTTTCTTTCACTTATATTTCTATTACTCTAATTATTCCTTTAACTTCGATTATATTGTTATCTTGTTATTATTAATTAGCCTTTTCCATGGCTTCTATACTTTCAATTTTTTTTTAAAATATAATAGAAAAAATGATGTGCCTATACTTATCTTGTGCCGTAGTTCTATCGCAAAATAATCTTTCTATCTTCACAAGGTAAAAGTAAGATCTACGTATACACGTTTTCTCTAAATCCTACTTAAAAAATTATACTGGATAAGTAGATATATTGTTGTTGTTATTGTTGAACTTGGTCCAAAATGTTTTTCACTTTAGAACACTAAGAATGTATTATTATTAAGTCATTACTATTCCAAGAAGGAAACTTATCGTTAATTACTCATTTGGAATTTAGTCAAACATCCATTATAAAATTAATGCGATTAATTATTTGTTGTGATTGTGATTAAGTGATTCATTTATATTTTTACCAAACTTAGTTTCTTCTTTTCTCTAAGCTCGTAGGTTTATAATACTAAGAGGAAGTTCTGGATTTTACTCTTATGGGATTTTAGAACGTTTGGAAGTATGGCCAAATATTGATGTCTACCAAGGAAGAATTGTCTTCAAGCTTAAAGAAGAATTGTAAGTAAATAGAAATACCGTAGATGCCTTTATTATTTATTCTCTTTTTTCATTCCTTTGTTATTTTTTCCATATTTGGAAAATCCCCTTATTCACCTATTTTACGTATTTATTTATGCTTGTTGTTTTTAATTATTTTTGGGTCCACCTTAGAGTGCATGCACTAAAAATTATTTACATTTCATAACAAAAAAAAATTATATAATTTTTATATATAATATATAAATATATATCTTTTCTGCTATTATTTTAAAAGCGATTGTACTTTTCAAAATTATTAATTAATTCTTTTAGAATTGTTTGGGCAGGTTCCAATATATGGCAATTTCAGATGAACGGCAAAGGATTATGCCAACGGCCCAAGATCGTGAAATGGGCCAAATACTTGATTATCCAGAAGCTGTTCTTCTTACAAATCCAACTAATTCTTTCATCAAAGGAGAGGTAAATTTCAAATTCTAAAGTATTTCTTTAATTCTTATCTTTAATTTTATTATATACTCGAAAATGTGTATTTAGGTTGATGATAAATATCAATATTCTTGTGAGAACAAGGATAATCGGGTCCATGGGTGGATAAGCTCAAATCCACGAACCGGATTTTGGATGATCACACCAACCGATGAGTTCAGAACTGGTGGGCCTCTTAAACAAGACCTTACTTCTCATACCGGCCCAGTAAACCTCAATGTAAGTAACTTCTCCGGGTAAATTTAAAAAATAGCTATTTTCCGAACCTGTAATTGAAAAATAAATACATTAAAAAATTAGCCAATATTCAAAAATCAGGGCCGTATCTCGGATTGAGATCCATGACACTGCCATGGTGTTTAGCTTCTGACGTATTTTCAGACTCTGGCTATTTTTCAAAAAAGAGTCCAAAAAGGGCTAGCCTGCACAACTTTTACAACGTATCAATGTATAAAAATTAGAAGGATGATGTAATTAATTTTTGGATTAAATTTTCATCTAATTTAATAAACTGCTGTCCTTTTTATCGTGCAAAAACTATGAATTTCAAAGTGTATTGGGTACATATTAAGCTTAATATTTTTTGGCAAATATTACTTTTAGCCCGTGGACAAAATTATTTACATCATGGAACCGAAAAGTAACGTGTGTATATACAAAAAATATATATTTTTTCGGCTATTAGTTTTAGAGTTATTATAATGTGTCATTTTTTCAACTCCCCTATATCAACCAAATATGACCTAAGAATAAAAATGTGATCCATATGTAGTGGTGTTCATGGTTCGGTTTGGATCGGTTATTCTCTAAAATAGACCAAATGAATCGAGTACTAATTAATCGCGATGACTTATTTAACAGATGTTTTTTAGTACACATTATGCTGGAGAGAGTTTGGGACTGAAATTTAGCGATGGAGAGCCCTGGAAAAAGGTGTTTGGCCCTGTTTTTACCTACCTAAATTCTCTTTCACCTGATGAGCTAGATACTCTTACATTATGGACCGATGCAAAAGAACAAATGTTCATAGAAACTGAAAATTGGCCATATAATTTTCCTCTTTCGGAGGATTTTGTTCGATCTGATCAACGGGGTATTGTAACTGGCAGATTACTCGTTCATGACAGGTACATTTACTTAAAAATAACTTTACCATAATATAAGAAAATGACTAAATTTTAAATGGTGATCAAGAAGCTAGAATTCTTTTTGTTGCAGCTATGTAAGTGAAAAGCTTATTACTGCAAACTCAGCTTTCATTGGATTAGCTGCTCCAGGAGATGTTGGATCATGGCAAATGGAAAACAAGGTCATTTTTTCTTTTATGTTTACTTCATTTTTTGTAAATTTACAGATTTTACTTGTAATTGAAATGTTTGGTTGCTTTATTTTCACTGTTAATTAAACCAAGAGTATATCAGAAACAGTCTCTCCATCTTTGTAAGATAGGAGTAAGGTCTGCTTACACATTACCCTCTCCAGATCCCACGTATGGAATTATACATATATATTTTTTTGGTGGTTGTTTTTGTTGTACTTGTAATTAAATTTTTTAAAACCATTTTATGTGTTTTTTCTTCAGGGTTATCAGTTTTGGACTCAAACAGATACCGAGGGCTATTTCTTGATTAATAATGTCATCCCTGGAAATTATAGCTTGTATGCTTGGATCCCTGGATTTATTGGAGATTACATGTACGATGCATACATCAATGTCACCCCAGGTTAACAAATTACTTTTAATTAATCCTATATTTACATCAAATAGTTCGATATTATTTTTTCATCTATTTATAGACTTTGATCAATAAATAACATACTCCTTCTGTTCAGAGAGTTCAAGAAAGAAACCATTTTTACGTATAGTTTTAAGGATGCTATGTGGCATAGCCATATTCATTGAAGGGTGGTCAACTGAATACCTTTTATTGAAAAATTATACTGTATATATAGAAATTTGTATTGTGAATATAGGCCAAAAGTTATTTTTTATATGTGTATATTAAATGTTGAACACTTTCGCGAAATTCCTGGCCTTGTCATTGTCTCTGGCAATTCCAAGGCTTATAACGTATAAGAGCACTTCATTAAAGGAAAAATGGAAAGCTTGATGTTAAAGATTTCCAAATTGGAGTATAAAAAATGTATATTCTTTTTGAAACCGACTAAACATAGGGGGAGTCTTTAATCTAAACAACTGCAAAATATGATTTTTCACTACTCAAATATGGCTATGGATAAAACAGGATCAAGAACAAGAATAGAAACTCTCGTATATGATGCGCCAAGGAATGGCCCAACACTGTGGGAAATAGGAATTCCAGAAAGGACTGCTTCTGAATTCTTCATTCCTGATGCACAACCAAGACTTTTGAACCAATTATATGTTGTAAATAATGCAGAAAGGTTAGCTTAATTCCATTCAAATAGCTTTTTTCTATCAAGTTTTATGTTGGTTTCTTTTGCATAAATAGAAATGTATTTTTCTTGGGGTTTTCAGGTTCAGGCAATATGGATTATGGGATAGATACACAGAGATATACCCTGATGATGATTTGGTTTTTACTGTTGGATTAAGCAACTACCAAACAGATTGGTTCTTTGCTCATGTCAATCGATATATTTACAAGTATGTTCACAACATCTTTACTCTCTTTCGCGCGTTTTTTCATTAGAACCTTCCCATTGCATAAGTGAAAGGTATGAGTGTCAGTAGTGGAGCCAGAATTTTCACTATGGGGTATCAAAATTTTAAAAAAAGTAAATACATAAAGAAGTCAAATGAATTCAATACATAGTGTATATAATTTTCACCTTACAGTGTATTTTTCGACAAAGGGCTGTCGGTTGACCACCCTTGGAGCTATGTAACTCCGCCACATACCGAGTGTGCTTTGTATGATAGAAGCCATTATTAATGAAAAATACAACAACAATAAATCCAACGTAAGTCTACAAGTGGGGTCTGGGAAAGGTTGTGTGCGCGTAGCCTTACCTGGCCCCCCTACCTTCTACAGGTACATAAGCTATTTCCGGTTGACCCTCGACTCCAAATAACTTTCTTATGAAAAATATTTTCTTGAAAATAACTTTCGTCATACCAAATGTCCTCTACATTATACTATCTAAAGAATAGGGACATATATCAAGAACATTGCATATTTTTGATTTAGAGTCTTGATTGTGGCCTTTTTAATGCAGTGATGATGGAAACAAGACTTATATTCCAACTTCTTGGCAAGTTCTGTTTGATCTTGATGATGTTGATCAATCAGCAAATTATACTCTTCAACTAGCATTAGCCTCAGCAAATGATGCTGAACTTCAAGTATGGACTAATAATCCTCTAAATCACTTTTCTTGTAACTCCCCAACTATAATAGGACAGTCCGGAGTACTAAGCTCCCTCTATGTAGGGTCCAGGGACGGGCCGGACCGTAAGGGTCTATTGTATGCAGCCTTACCTTGCATTTTTGCAAGAGGCTGTTTTCACGGCTCGAACACGTGACCTCCTGATCACATGGCAGCAACTTTACTAGTTACGTCAAGACTCCCTTCATAACTTCCCAAGTATATTCTTAGTATTTTCGACTAAGTAAATGTACATTCCTTTGTTTTTAGGTTCAATTCAATGATCCAGATATAGATGGTCCTCACTATACTACAGGATTGATAGGCAAAGATAACGCGATTGCTAGACATGGAATTCATGGAATATACAGACTATATACTATAAATGTTCCTGGTTCTCTTCTTGAGTTTGGAACCAATGTTATGTATCTCAAGCAAACTAGAAGTGAAAGGCCTTGGAGAGGAATTATGTATGATTATATTCGTCTCGAAGGCCCTCCACAAAATTATTAATTCGGAGGAATTATTGAGCTTAAACTTTTAGATGAAATTGGACGAAAACATTTTGGGGTTGTGGATGTTGATAGGATTTGAAGGCTCAAGAAAAGTTTATCTATCTATTTCTTCATGTTTTAAGCATAGTGCCTGTAAATTTTTGGTAGCTTAGTCTACTAATCTTGAACCGATGAAAATTTAAATGATATTTATGTGCTTAAGCTTTTAAACTTTTTTCCCCCTTTTTTGTGCTATTTGGAATAGAATTCGTTTAGATGGTATTGTTGGAAAGCACTCTATTTTAGGGTACGTTAAAAAGAAAATAACCTAAAAGGGTAAAATATTCCTTTTCTATGACCGTACACTTTTTTTTTTGACTTTCCTCATTTATTAGACAAAAGTTTCCGTATTCATTATGTTTATATCTAAAGAAGTATAAAATTAAATTTCTCTTAGTTCTACAAATTTCATCCCTTTTGTGTTATATTGTGCAAATTATAGGATAGTATTTATCATAAATAACTGGAATTTTGCCAAAATTTGGGACAACCGGCCAATCCGACTTTGACAAAAATATGTCCATGGTTAGCTGTAAATACTTAAATAGCTAATAAAAATAAACTTCAACTTTAATTTCCATTTTACTGTGAAACAAAAAAAAAACAATTTTGCATCTGAAGCTAAATTTGAAGAAATTAAATAAGGAATGAGACCATACTGTAGTTAACCATTTATTACATATTATATAAATACAAATTCAAACGATCTATATATATGCACAGAAACTGTTTGTTCTTTTCACTAATTATTTTCTAGTTCTTCCACTTTGAATTCAGAAGAGAAGTTTTTTCTGTGTCTTAATGAGGTTCACATAAAATTTTCTCTTCGTCGATCTGTCTTTCACTCTTTTTATTTCTCAATGTTTCTGTGTTATGGTTGTTTTCTATTGCATGGCTTGTGATAATATTCATTGATTTTTTGTTTAGAGTCAAAATTATGATGAACTATTTATAATTCTTTTACATCATCATATTAAGTAGACGTAGAATAATAGTTACTCTTCATATATCGTAACCAAAAAATAAAATAATAATCTGTTATAGTAGCAATTAGTATTACTAAAGTGAATTGATGAAATATTTTTATATTGTTGTTGTATATAACTTAAATCCATTTATTTAATGTTGACGTAGCTTTTGCATGCATGGTTTATGACAATATTCGTGGATTTTCTTTAACTTTTATGTTTGTTGTGTTGCAGTGTTAAAACATACAAAAGATGGGGTTCAGAAAGCAAAACAGAATAGTTTTGTGGTGGTTTGCTATTGTTTTCCAATTTTTATTGCTTGTCAATGGTTCAAAGGTGCAACATTCTAGGTACTACTAGAAATTATTTCTTTTCTTTTTAAATGCGTGAGTTCTAGGTACGAGTTCGGCCTACAAAACCCAATGGCTTTAGCTATGACTTAATATATTTGGATTAAGAATTTATAAATTACATTTAAACAATTCAGTCAAGAATTCAATATGTTGCTTTTTCTAGTATGCATAATCTATAAACTCAAAATTCTTTATCCATCTCTATTAATAATTACTATTCCCACGTATAAAGTCATTAGCAATTGTAGAAGAAAATACGATACTAAGTGACTAATTAAGTCATCGCATATGTCCTTATTAATTAGTTCGTTCATAATTTTCTCTATACATATCACACATGATTATTTACTGTATCGTAAGGTATAATATTCGAATGATCACTTGAAATTAACGACATTTATTTAATTTTTATTTTCTCTTTTAAATTGCAAGGAATAATCTATCCAAAGAAAGTCGAAAATTGCAACAAGTTTCTCCTCCGGTCACAGTGACGATCATAAATGGCTATGTAAAACTCCTTTAAATATATTTAATAATGCACCTTTTTTATTATTAGGATTATTTATACGAAACAAATTCACATTTATGTTATACCAAGGATAAAATATTGTTATCACTTGTTCCTAAGATGTTATTTACCATATACATTAGCGAGTATCAACCGATACCCCTTCGCCAAAAATAATATTGTATAGTTTTAAAAAATTAAATATGTACAACATAAGGGGTTGACAATTTTTGACACAAGACAAATTTTAAGTGCAATGGTTAAGGGGTATCAAAAGTTATGGAAGGTTACAAGATCCATTCCCACTTGTAACATAATTTTTTTGATTTTGACTATATAAATTCTAGCTACGTCATTGACCATATATATATATTAGGTGACAATTGGTAATGGTATTCTGCAACTTTTTCTAACAAATCCCACTGGAGCGATTGTTGGAATAAAATATAATGGGATCGATAATCTCCTAGAACCCTTGCAAGAAACTCAGAGGGGGTAAGTTACAATTTTATTATTATCTTTTTATAATTAATTTAGACATTTGGATATTACTTGGTATAAAATTATTTCTTTTGATTTTTATCGAAATGCAGATACTGGGATACTGTGTGGAACGGTCGTTTTGACACGTAATATTTTTATATTATTATTTTATTTTTCATAAAATGGGATTTTTCACATCTAATTAATTTTTTTTGGGCAGGCTATTTGCGTCAAGTTTTAGTGTAATAGCACAAGATGATAACAAAGTTGAAGTTTCTTTCACAAAAACATATAATCCTTTGGATGCTGGGAGTGCTCCTCTAAATGTTGACAAAAGGTGAGGGTTTATTTTAGAAAATTAATTATACTTTTAATTATTTACTGAAATTACTTGGGAAAAAGGTTGATTGTTATTAAACAAATATATATAGGTATATTATGCTGCGTGGGAGTTCTGGATTTTATTCATATGGAATAATTGAACACTTAAAATGATGGCCTGATGTTATGTTGGATGAAGTTAGAATTGCTTTCAAGCTCAGCAAGTCACTGTAAGTTCACTTTCTCTCACACACACACACACACACATATATATATATATATATATATATATATATATATATATATATATATATATATATATATATATATATATATATATATATATATATATATATATATATATACCATTAATTTTTAATGCAGTAGCGGAGCTACCCTTATTCAAAAGGAGTCAATTGACACCCTCGGAAATTATATTGTTCAAACAGGTTGAAGTTTACTATTTGCTGAATCTCCTTGATATTTTCATGTGTATATTTATTTATATTTGGACTCATCGTAGTTAAAATGCTGATGATGTGACTGTTTTAATGCTTTCGAAATTTGCATGAATTATGCAATATTTGCTATATGTTATATCATCTTGATTTTTTCACGTGTATATTATTTTATATTTGTAATCCCCTTCGTGAAAATACTGATTCCGGAACTGCTTAATGCTTCCAAATATTTTTTGACCTATGCAATATCTAATACTATATTCACATATACGTGTGTCATTGTCAAGTCAATTCCAATATTAAATTGAAGTCTTTTGCATAATTGAAGTGGACAACGTACTTATTTTGTTGGAAATTAAATTTGTGTAATATTTGGTGACCTATTTTATTTTTCTTTTAATTTTATATTTATGTAGGTTCTATTATATGGCAATATCAGACGATAGGCAAAGAGTAATGCCATCAGAAGTAGACCGCGCAAGTGGCCAAGTACTTGATTTTAAAGAAGCTGTTAAACTCACAAATCCATCCAACCCTAAACTCAAAAATGAGGTAAAAATATTTTTCCAATATTCAACTAAGATATTTTATTGGCGAATTTACACTGAGTGCAAATAATTAGGTTAAGCTGATTTATAATAACGAATAGACTAATAACTTATTATAATAAGTTAAATAAGTTAAATTATACTGATGCAATAGTTTATCTCGCGTTTACCCTTTAGGTGGATGACAAGTACAAATACTCGGATGAGATAAAAAATATTAAAGTACATGGATGGATAAGTGACACTCCACATATAAGGTTTTGGGTAATTTCCCAAAGTTATGAATATTGTAATGGTGGTCCTATGAAGCAAGATCTTACCTCTCACGTTGGTCCAACATCTCTGGCAGTAAGTAACGAATTTTTACACTATCAATGTACTGAAGTTAAACTTTATAAATATGGTAAATAAAAATTATTATAAATATTTGGGCAATTTATCTCCTTTTTTTTGCATAGGTATTTTTCAGTAGTCATTATGCAGCACCATTATTGGGAGTTTCACTAACAAATGGAGAGGCATAGAGAAAGGTTTTTGGCCCTGTATTTTTCTATGTTAACTCACATTCTGGCATTGATCATACTGTACTTTGGGAAGATGCCAAAAGACAGGTAATTAATTAATCTCAATTAACATTGTTAATTTCACTTAATAAATATATTCTTTTAAAAATAAAATCTAAAGTAACCACTAAAACTTTGTCAATTTTGCAGATGAATGGAGAAACTACAAAATGGCCATATGATTTTCCAGCATCAATAGACTATCCCCATGCAAATGAAAGGGGCCCAGTTAGTGGTCAATTAGTGGTCCATGACGGGTAATTTATTTTTAAAGAATCAACCGAAATAACCACTCGCTCATTCTCTTAAATTAAAAATAATTGGAGAATATATGATATATCGGTATAATAATGTATAATATGTATGTATAATTACTATATAAATTATATATATTGGTTAAAAAAAGTAAACAATAAATTCTATCGACTATTTATATAAAGATTTGTTCTTTTTAAGTTCTTACTTATTCTCTAGTTAGGAAGTGATATATATATATATATATATATATATATATATTATATTATTAATAAAGATTTTATATTATTAACAACTTAATAAAGATTTTATATTATTAAATCACTTAAAAAATAACTACAGATTACAAGTAACGAATCGTGTAAATTCTTTACATGTCAATGTATATAACTTGAATAATTATATGGTAAAATAATTAAAGGTTTTCTATGAATGCAGTTTAGGTATATAAACAAAGATCTTTTTCCTGCAAAAAATACATATATTGGACTTGCTAATCCTGGAGTCCTCGGATCATGGCAAAGTGAGACCAAAGGTAATATCTTATTTGCCAATATATATTTTCTATATATAGAAACTTGAATATATGGTAAATTATCAGTAACGTTAAATTTAAGAAAAAATCTTATTATGCTGTTTTATTTATTTGTTATTGACAGAATTATCAATTTTGGACTCAAACTGATGATTCTGGTAACTTCATATAAATAATGTTAGACCTGGAATTTATGGTTTATATTCTTGGATTCCTGGAATTATTGGAGATTACATGTTCTCCTCTTATATATACATTACGCCAGCTAATGTTTGACTGGACATAAAATTTTAAAAAAATATATATGTAATCTCGTTTCTATTGCTATAAGAGCATGTCATAATTAAGGATAAAATATGAAGAGAGTTATCATATTATTGATAGGGGTGTCAAATAGGCGGGTTGAACCGATTTTGGATAAGTTAAAATGAGCTAAGTCAATAATGGGTGGGTTATTGACTCACCTAAAAGTTACTTGTGTTAAGATGGATTTGATAGATACGATAAATTTGAGTCATAGCCAAACCACCAAACTCTTACCTAAATAGCAGCCCACTAATCTTTTAATTGAAAATAGCCAATAGATGTATATTATTTGTATAATTTATATATAATACATATATAATATTGTGTGTGATCAATATATAATTTATGTATACCGGCTAGAAAAAGTAAACATTGAATCTGGTAGGATATTTGTGTAACAATCCTAACTTTAATTAATATCAGTTATTTTCTTATGAATTGTTTAATTACTAGATAAGAATTTTTTTCTTCAAACAAAAAAAATATTGATAAATATTCTGCCAAAGTTACTCATGGAATCAATTTGAGCTAACCAACTTTAGATGGACCGAAACGAGTTGAGTTAAAATGGGTTGTGTTCACCAAAAGGGCGGATCATTGACCCATCCAATACGGGTTGAACGGGTCATGGTTTTCTAGGCCAATTTGACACCTTCAATCTTATAAAATGAAACATAGGGAGTACTGTACTATTTATGACATAATTTCTAACAAAGATTGAATTATTTGGTGCAGGAAATAACATAGTTTTAGGTCAAATAATTTTTGAAGCTCCAAGAAATGGTCCAACTCTATGGGAAATTGGCTTCCCTGATTGAACTGCTGCTGAATTTTTTATACCTGATCCATTGCCTGGTCTTCAGAATTATTTGTACATTAACACTACTGTACATAAGTAAGCTTCAATTAATTAATCCTAATTTTCTATCATTTTTTTTACATAAAACAAAAACTCTAAAATATATCGAATTTCATAAATAAATTAATTTCATTATCATTTGTTACTAATTACAGGTTTAGATAATATGGTTTGTGGAATCGTTACGCGGATTTGTATCCTAATGGAGATTTAGTATACAAAGTTGGTGTTAGTGATTATCGAAAAGATTGGTTCTTTGCCCATGTAACCAGGTATTAGAGTGTAATTTCTTCGTTTAATATTTAGTTAATCGTGTATAATTGTATTTTTTTTTTAAATATTGCAGGAGAAATTTGGACAATACTTATGCACCAACAACATGGCAAATTTCATTTGATCTCACAAATGTGGATCCTAATGGCATTTACTATCTTCGTATAGCTTTGGCTTCTGCATCCTATGGCCATTTGCAAGTATGTAACATCTTTTAGTTTTTAAAATTCATAAAGAAGAAAAATTATGGAAAATTTTGAAAAAGAATATACAAATATCAAACGAATTTATGTTTTAAGTTTTATGCCTTGACGATTTAATAGATATTTACACATGAATCAAATTATTATAAGATAATTAAATCTAATTTTTATTTAAGTATTGATTGGCAATGTATTAAAAATACAACTGCTATAATCGGTTAAAGTATATTGATATTGTAAATAAATTTATTTTCAGTCTAGTTTTTTCTGACTAGAAATAGATTTTTACAATACCAATTTATTTTTTTCAGTCTCTTTTTCATATCAGCAGTATTAATTATTTTTGTATTTTTAGATTTCTATTATTGTGTGTTGTTTCTTTCGCTTCAATTATCTTATCATGTTATCTTGCTGTTGTTACTGCTTCTTTTTTTCTTGAGTTAAGGATCTATCGGAAATAGTCTTTCTATCTTTATAAGGTAGGAGTAAGGTCCGCATACACATTACCTTTACCAGTTCTCATTCATGGGATTATGCTGAATTTGTTATTGGTGTCTACTCTTTTTGTCCTATTAGTTTGTCCTTTATATTTCCATAACAATAAAGGTAATATTATTTTTATTTTTATTTTTATTCCTATATCTACAGGTGTGGATAACACCCCCTCCAAACCAACGCCATGGTTTGATACTCTACAAATTGAGCAAAGTAATGCAATAGCCAGACATGAAATTCATGGCTTGTATATGACCTTCGATATTCAAATTCCAGGGAATATACTTCAAATTGGTGAAAATATAATATATTTGAAGCAAGCTTCAGTTAATGGTCCTTTTAATGGACTAATGTATGACTATATTTGTCTTGAAGGTCCTCCACAATAAGAAATTGCGGGGACAGAGGAGGATTTGATAATTAGAATTAGATAGATTTATTTTTAAAAGTAGGTCACAATCAATTTTTTATTAGGTAGTTTTATTTTTTTAATTTTTTTATTTTTTTTACGAGAATGGATATTTTTCGCGAGAATAATGTTTTGTTACCATAGCCTAACAAAATTTTCTCTCTTCGTTGGTAATCTTAGTTCTGTTTGTTTGGTTGTCTTTAAGTTTATTATTTGTTAGCTAGGCTTTGCCTTATTATCTTACTTGATACTTATTAGAAGAATTAACTTAAATAGTCATTCATTTAATTATTTAAATTTTAAAAAAAGTATAATAAATATATAATTCACGTAAATAAGTGTATAATTATCGAGATAATAAAAATAAAAAGTGAATTCGATCGATTATTTGTATAAAGAGGTTACTCATCTTGGATCGGATTAGATTAATAACTTTGTGCTGGTCTAGGAACGAGCCTACTATTTGATTTATACTATGCTTTTTCAATTCTCTAACATCTCGATCTCTCTTTTCTGCCTGTCCAAAAAAAAAAAAACAGAACCTCTTCTAGTTCAAAGTCAAATTCCTCAAATCAATATCTCTACTTATTACAGTATGTGTTCTGAACATGCTAATTTGATTCTTTTTAAAAAAAAAATAAAATCAAGTAATATTAAGTAAATGGTATGTATAACATATAAAAAATATCATTTGAATCTTATAATCTTAAAACCTTACTAAAAACATAAAACGGCACATTTAATTTCAAAACATACTATAAAATAGATAGTAAGACAATAATAACAACAACAGTCCAGAGAAATTTCACAAGTGTGGTCTGGGAGAATAGAATATACGCAGCTTTATCCAAACCCTGGGAAAGCAGAGAGACTGTTTTGGATTGACCATCGACTAAAGAAGATGAAAGAAGCTAGCATAAGGCTGTATCCGGTTCTGGTTCTGGGTCTATTTGGGTCTGGTGTTCCGGTTCTGGCGGTTCTGGCGGTTCTGAATGTGGAACCGGCCCGTGACGGTTCCAGGTACCATGCGGTTCCGTTTCTGGCAGTTCCGGTTCTGGCGGGTCTGGCGGTTCTGAAATTCTTTATTCTTTAATTCAATATCTTGTATTGTAGTCATTAGTATATTGTAGAATATATTTTATATGGTGTACTATGTTATTAGTATAGTATATATTGTGTTTGGTAATTAGTATATATTGTGTATAAGTAGTGTATATTTTGTATATAAGTAGTATATATTGTATGTAAGTAGTATATATTGTATATAAGTAGTGTATATTGTGTTGTAGTTAGTAATTAGTATAAATTGTATATAAGTAGTATATATTGATAAAAGAATGTTGTCATTAGTATATTGTGTTGTATGTTATATAAATATTCAAGGATTGATATTGAAGTAAAGACAAAGAAATATTGAGACAAAAGATATTCAAGGATATGATAAAGAGCATATTTATTGACCAAAATGGCATAACTTTCTTAGTCTTCCTTCCCCCAATGGAATGAGCACAACATGGTACTAATACCACCATTAAAAGGAAAAAAAACTAAAAGAAGACATGCCAATGTACAAGTTACATCATAATTTATGTTGTATTTCTAACAAATCTCATAAAACCGTCAAGGTTGGAGATGGTTGTGTTGGCGGTGGTGGAAATGAAGCTTGTTCATCACCACTTCCAGGTGAAGTTTCTTCCTCAGCAAGTTCTGCTATCATTTCTTCATACGCCTCATCTATTTCTGGTTGTGATTCTGCTATGCCAAAGTTCCTTCTTTCTGCGCGAATCCAATCTCGAAAAAGCACTGATTTTTCCAAGCTCTCCCGCATCGACGCTCTGTGATCACCTATTTGTAGTCTTGCTTGACTAAAAGCGCTCTCCGATGCAACAGTTGACGCTTGAATTGACAGAACATCCGTAGCCATCCTTGCAAGAACAGAAAAATGCTTTTCCCTTGTCTTCCACCATTCCAAAAGGTCGAAAGAGCCGTCTGGATTCTCCTTTTCTAGTCCCTGTGACAAGTAAACTTGAAGCTCATTTATATGGGAAATTTCATCTAAATTATCACCTTGAGTACCCCTGGACTCCGTCCACGACTTAAGAGTTGTTAAGCCAGCAGCTCTTTTAGACGATTGTGATGTAGACGAAGTAGGGGTTGGAATATTTGGCCTAGCATGCTCTAACGCCTGTTTATAAGCATTATAAACAGTTTGAGCATTAACTTTAATTGATGCTTTCGCATCAGCTGTATAGCAATTTCTACTTCTGAAAGATCTAAAGATCGATAAATAGTAGAATACCAAAAGTGAGTACCTCCTAATTTCATAGTTGGATTTAACATAGCAGATACACCAAAAATAGGAGGGATTGGAGAAAAAAAATATTTTTAAACTTTTTTTTCATTTCATTTATTGCAAGTTCATAAATGTCCCCTCCCTCGCTAAAATCAACAAACAAATTAGCAAGTGTGGCAATATAAACTAAACAGTTAGAAATAGTCGGATAATATTGTCCAGAAAAAGCATTTGTAGCCACATGAAAATATTCTAAAAAATCTAAAAGAATTTTAACATTAGCCCAATCTTGGGTAGTTAGCATTTCATCATCATCCTCACCACCTACCCGAGAATTAAACGTAGCATTAATTGGGTTTCTATATTCATACGCTACTACTAAACTTTCGTACATGTAATTTCACCTAGTCGGGCAAGGTTTAGGAACCTTTCTTTCTCTAAGGCCATATTCGTCACATTTTTTAAAATATTCTCTAAGTCTACTTTTACGGTTTGAATAAAATAGACAATTAAGAGCCATTTTCACCTTTTCAATTTCTATTTTTAATATTCGCATACCATCACCAACAATTAAATGATAAATATGACAAATACATCTAACATGGAAAGTATTACTAAATGCAGGATTAAGTGTTTTTGTTAGCATGCCTATTGCACTAGTGTTGCTAGAAGCATTATCCATAGAAATTGACATTATTTTATCACTAAAGCAAAAATATCTGCATACATCTGAAACAGTGTTAGCTATAAACCTACCCGTGTGCCGTGAATTAATTATTCTATATGTAATTATGCGTTTTTGCATTGTCCAGTCTTCGTCTATCCAATGACTTGTTACAGTTAGATAATCACAGTCATTTCCACTTCTACCAATACCAGTTATAGTAGAAATACGATTACTTATATGAGTAAATAAATAGCGCAAATATTGTTCATATTCATGCTTAAATTTATAAATATCGGCCTTTAAATTTATATTTGTCTTGAAGGTCCTCCACAATAAGAAATTGCGGGGACAGAGGAGGATTTGATAATTAGAATTAGATAGATTTATTTTTAAAAGTAGGTCACAATCAATTTTTTATTAGGTAGTTTTATTTTTTTAATTTTTTTATTTTTTTTACGAGAATGGATATTTTCCGCGAGAATAATGTTTTGTTACCATAGCCTAACAAAATTTTCTCTCTTCGTTGGTAATCTTAGTTCTGTTTGTTTGGTTGTCTTTAAGTTTATTATTTGTTAGCTAGGCTTTGCCTTATTATCTTACTTGATACTTATTAGAAGAATTAACTTAAATAGTCATTCATTTAATTATTTAAATTTTAAAAAAAGTATAATAAATATATAATTCACGTAAATAAGTGTATAATTATCGAGATAATAAAAATAAAAAGTGAATTCGATCGATTATTTGTATAAAGAGGTTACTCATCTTGGATCGGATTAGATTAATAACTTTGTGCTGGTCTAGGAACGAGCCTACTATTTGATTTATACTATGCTTTTTCAATTCTCTAACATCTCGATCTCTCTTTTCTGCCTGTCCAAAAAAAAAAAAAACAGAACCTCTTCTAGTTCAAAGTCAAATTCCTCAAATCAATATCTCTACTTATTACAGTATGTGTTCTGAACATGCTAATTTGATTCTTTTTAAAAAAAAAATAAAATCAAGTAATATTAAGTAAATGGTATGTATAACATATAAAAAATATCATTTGAATCTTATAATCTTAAAACCTTACTAAAAACATAAAACGGCACATTTAATTTCAAAACATACTATAAAATAGATAGTAAGACAATAATAACAACAACAGTCCAGAGAAATTTCACAAGTGTGGTCTGGGAGAATAGAATATACGCAGCTTTATCCAAACCCTGGGAAAGCAGAGAGACTGTTTTGGATTGACCATCGACTAAAGAAGATGAAAGAAGCTAGCATAAGGCTGTATCCGGTTCTGGTTCTGGGTCTATTTGGGTCTGGTGTTCCGGTTCTGGCGGTTCCGGTTCTGGCGGTTCTGGCGGTTCTGAATGTGGAACCGGCCCGTGACGGTTCCAGGTACCATGCGGTTCCGTTTCTGGCAGTTCCGGTTCTGGCGGGTCTGGCGGTTCTGAAATTCTTTATTCTTTAATTCAATATCTTGTATTGTAGTCATTAGTATATTGTAGAATATATTTTATATGGTGTACTATGTTATTAGTATAGTATATATTGTGTTTGGTAATTAGTATATATTGTGTATAAGTAGTGTATATTTTGTATATAAGTAGTATATATTGTATGTAAGTAGTATATATTGTATATAAGTAGTGTATATTGTGTTGTAGTTAGTAATTAGTATAAATTGTATATAAGTAGTATATATTGATAAAAGAATGTTGTCATTAGTATATTGTGTTGTATGTTATATAAATATTCAAGGATTGATATTGAAGTAAAGACAAAGAAATATTGAGACAAAAGATATTCAAGGATATGATAAAGAGCATATTTATTGACCAAAATGGCATAACTTTCTTAGTCTTCCTTCCCCCAATGGAATGAGCACAACATGGTACTAATACCACCATTAAAAGGAAAAAAAACTAAAAGAAGACATGCCAATGTACAAGTTACATCATAATTTATGTTGTATTTCTAACAAATCTCATAAAACCGTCAAGGTTGGAGATGGTTGTGTTGGCGGTGGTGGAAATGAAGCTTGTTCATCACCACTTCCAGGTGAAGTTTCTTCCTCAGCAAGTTCTGCTATCATTTCTTCATACGCCTCATCTATTTCTGGTTGTGATTCTGCTATGCCAAAGTTCCTTCTTTCTGCGCGAATCCAATCTCGAAAAAGCACTGATTTTTCCAAGCTCTCCCGCATCGACGCTCTGTGATCACCTATTTGTAGTCTTGCTTGACTAAAAGCGCTCTCCGATGCAACAGTTGACGCTTGAATTGACAGAACATCCGTAGCCATCCTTGCAAGAACAGAAAAATGCTTTTCCCTTGTCTTCCACCATTCCAAAAGGTCGAAAGAGCCGTCTGGATTCTCCTTTTCTAGTCCCTGTGACAAGTAAACTTGAAGCTCATTTATATGGGAAATTTCATCTAAATTATCACCTTGAGTACCCCTGGACTCCGTCCACGACTTAAGAGTTGTTAAGCCAGCAGCTCTTTTAGACGATTGTGATGTAGACGAAGTAGGGGTTGGAATATTTGGCCTAGCATGCTCTAACGCCTGTTTATAAGCATTATAAACAGTTTGAGCATTAACTTTAATTGATGCTTTCGCATCAGCTGTATAGCAATTTCTACTTCTGAAAGATCTAAAGATCGATAAATAGTAGAATACCAAAAGTGAGTACCTCCTAATTTCATAGTTGGATTTAACATAGCAGATACACCAAAAATAGGAGGGATTGGAGAAAAAAAATATTTTTAAACTTTTTTTTCATTTCATTTATTGCAAGTTCATAAATGTCCCCTCCCTCGCTAAAATCAACAAACAAATTAGCAAGTGTGGCAATATAAACTAAACAGTTAGAAATAGTCGGATAATATTGTCCAGAAAAAGCATTTGTAGCCACATGAAAATATTCTAAAAAATCTAAAAGAATTTTAACATTAGCCCAATCTTGGGTAGTTAGCATTTCATCATCATCCTCACCACCTACCCGAGAATTAAACGTAGCATTAATTGGGTTTCTATATTCATACGCTACTACTAAACTTTCGTACATGTAATTTCACCTAGTCGGGCAAGGTTTAGGAACCTTTCTTTCTCTAAGGCCATATTCGTCACATTTTTTAAAATATTCTCTAAGTCTACTTTTACGGTTTGAATAAAATAGACAATTAAGAGCCATTTTCACCTTTTCAATTTCTATTTTTAATATTCGCATACCATCACCAACAATTAAATGATAAATATGACAAATACATCTAACATGGAAAGTATTACTAAATGCAGGATTAAGTGTTTTTGTTAGCATGCCTATTGCACTAGTGTTGCTAGAAGCATTATCCATAGAAATTGACATTATTTTATCACTAAAGCAAAAATATCTGCATACATCTGAAACAGTGTTAGCTATAAACCTACCCGTGTGCCGTGAATTAATTATTCTATATGTAATTATGCGTTTTTGCATTGTCCAGTCTTCGTCTATCCAATGACTTGTTACAGTTAGATAATCACAGTCATTTCCACTTCTACCAATACCAGTTATAGTAGAAATACGATTACTTATATGAGTAAATAAATAGCGCAAATATTGTTCATATTCATGCTTAAATTTATAAATATCGGCCTTTACTGTTGCGCGAGGCCAACCTTTATAAGTAGGATTAAATACTCTTCTAATATAATGAATCCATGCAGGATTAGAAGCAAAAGTATAAGGCAAACTCATAACAGTAATCATTTTCGCTAATTCTTCACGATCCTTATTTGGATAGCAATATAAAATACCTCCGGTGACAGTGTTTATTCCTGGTTGAAATATATTTGAACCAGTACTTGGGTTAACTTGAGAATCAACACTTGTCCTCCCCTCTTGTTGCGCTTTCAATTGCAAATATCTAGCCTTATCTCTAGGGTGTAATTTTATATGTTAAACTAAACTACCCGTGCCGCTACGATCTCCAGTATACCTATGAACAAGTAATTTCCCACAAGATTTACACTTAGCCTTATTTTGTTCTCTTAGTTGAATAAAAAATTGCCAGACTAATGATGTTTCTGTACGTTTAGGAGGTTGTCTATTAAAAGTGGGAGTTTGTACAGGTGGCTGTGCCGGTTCATCACCTAAGTTATGAGTAGGACTAGTAGGTGTATCATCTAAATCTGGTGCTTGGGTTTCATCATCATCATCATCATCCTCATTTCCCTCTAAGATAGGTGCATTAGGATAAAGAGTATTCATAATATCATCGTCTATTCTATCACCTACTGCTACATCATGTAGCAATTCAATATCGCTAAACTGAAAACAAGGGTGATCACTATCAAGGATTACGAAGGGTTCATAAGGACATCTAGGTTGGCTACTACTTTCAACTTACTTATCTTTTTTAGGTTGGGGAGCCGGGGGAGGGGGAGTTTTTTGGCCACTACTTTCACCGATTTTACCTTTTCCTTTACCGAACATATTTTTCAACGAAAATGCCATAATAATTAGAATTAAGCAAACTAAAAACACAAAAAAAATACTATTAGCACGTAAGAGTTGATACGAGTTTACCGGATTGACGAACAACTTCTTGAAAATTGAAAATCGTTGAACTTGAACACTTGAAAACTTCAATTCAACAACTTCACAATTTTTCACGAATTTGCAACAATAAATTAAGCACTTGCACTAGAAAGATTGAAAGAGAGCTTGAGAGAGATTGAGAGATATTGATGAATTGGTGAATAAAAATGAAAGAATGATGGGGTATTTATAGTTGAGAAATGGAAAATAGTGTAATTATATAAAGTTTGGGATTAAATTAAAATTTGGGGGCCAAATGGCTATTTTTTAAACTTCCAAACGACTACTTTTTGCAAAGAGCCGTTATTGAAATTATTTAAAAAAAAAATTTCTTTTTGAAAAATGGCCGTTGGAAATGCCAGAAGCGGACCGGAACCGCCAGAACCGATCCAGAACCACCAGCCGGTTCCGGTTCTGGCGGGTCCGGTTCTAGCGGTTCCAACGGGTAGAACCGGTGCACGACGGTTCTCTGGAACCGGTAGAATCGGAACCGCCGGCAGAACCGGCAGGGCCACGGTTCCGGTCTGGTTCCGGTTCGGAACCACGACACCATACACCCTTAAGCTAGCAATACATAGTAAGACAATATTTTAGGAAAATAAATTGAAGATAGTAATAAAGAAAATGAAAGAAGTACCTATAGCAAGTAATAACAAGACAACCTATTTAGAGAAACTAAGCCCAGAGCAATAAATAATATGAAAGGAGCTAATAGCAAACTAAAAAAGTACCGGTGACAAGTAATAACAGAACAAGATATGCAAAAATAGAACTCGGGATAAAAAGGTACCATATTAACACTAACACTAATGAACTACTGAAGACAAAAGGAAATGCACAACTACCTACTAATCTTCTACCCTAATCATTAACCGTCACACCCTCCTATCCAAGGTCATGTCCTCCGTTAGCTCAAGCTGCGCCATATCTCAAGCTGCGCCATGTCCCGCATGATTACCTCTCCCCAAGACTTCTTTGGCCTACCTCTATCCTTTCTCTTACCCCCTAAGGCCAACCTTTCACATCTCTTGACTGTGGCATCTGTGCTTCTGCTCTTAACATGCCCAAGCCATCTCAGCCTCGCCTCTCGTATTTTTTCCTCCACAGAGGCTACTTCCACACTATCCCAAATAACTCCATTCCTAATTCTATATGACCGAGTACGCCCACACATCTATCTCAACATCCTCATTTTGATACTTTCATCTGTTGGACGTAGGAGTTCTTCACTAGCTAGCACTCTGTCTCATACAATATAGTCAGTCTAACCACTATCTTGTAGAACTTACCCTTTAGTTTCAATGGCACATTCTTAACGCACAAGTCACCGGAAGCAAGCCTCTACTTCTTTCATCCTGCCCAAATACAATGCGTGACATCCTTATCAATCACCTCATAATTCTGAATTATATATATCAAATACTTGAAACTCTCTCTCCTGGGGATGTCTTGTGTCTCAAGCCTCACATCTCCATCTGCTTCTTGAGATGCATCACTGAACTTATACTCTAAGTATTCTGTCTTGGTTGTCTCAGTTTCTTTTTACACTACACCTCGCGAATGGTGCAGAAGGGAGTTTGTCCAATTAAAATGATAATCGAAATGAAATTATTTAACTAAAATTCAGAGTCGCCACTTGGGATAATTTATAGTTTCCTAAGTCACCTGTTTAAATCCTGAATCGAGGAAAAGATTGACTCTATATTACAATCCATGAACACAGAAATCAGGATAAAGAATTCTATTAATCCGGAAGAAGGTGTTTGGCATTCCTGAATTCAGTGGTTTTAGCACGGTCGCTCAACTGTTACAATTGGCCTATTATCTGATTTTAAAACACTTTTGAACCTATGTGCGTTTTAACTTTATTAACCGCTTTTATTTAATATTTTTAGGAAGGTTCAACGTCACATAAAACACGTTTTGAACCACGTCACATAAATGCACTCGCAGTCCGCAATACATTTTATCTAACATTGTTGAGATTTGAATTTGGCTCACATAAATGCTCACCCGAGTTTAGAAAAGTAAGTTATTAAAATAATACGCCCAAAGCAATTACGCGTCTAGAGCTTTGCGAGGGCCATTAAAACTTGCTATGACGCGCCTCGAATTCTAAAGTTCCAAATTAATTAAAACGAGGGCCATGTAATTAAGATTATTTGGCACGATACACCTCAAATTATTTTAAAAGGATTGTAGTCAATTTAAAGTAAACTACAACTGTTTGATATTTTTTACCTTACACAAACAATTGTCCTGTATTCTGATTTTTGTCGATCAATAGACATAGAAAGGGCAAATTACTCAACTGTCTAGCCTTTGCAGATTTTCCTACCACCTTACGTTAATGTTTTTACCTAATAACCAATTCATTCATTGGTTTATGCCTTGCACACAAACGGATTATAAGCTAATCCCCATTTTATTTTTCATTCTCGCATACTATCATTTACGCTGCCTTTACAGATGAGAACCAAATTCTTTTTAATTATTAACTATTAAAACTACCATTTCCATTGTCTCCATTTCCAAGTACAGTTCCAAGTGAAACCAACATCTATGAACAATAAACAAAATGAATCTCATTTACACATCCGCAAGCACAAACACATCAATTTCAGAAAAAAGAAACAATATAATAGAACTAAAGAGAGTAAGAATAATACCTTTTCAGCTTGATAACAACAGAAAGTGGAACCAGCTGAGTGTTGCTGAGCGAGAGCAGCTGGCACAAATAAGGCCTGAAGTCTCTTGGATTCTCTTTAACAAGCGGTTGGAATTTCTATAAGGCCTCTTCTAATTCACCCTCAAAATGACCAGTAAAATAGAGTTGGACCAAATAAAAGCCAATAAAATGAGGGATGAAGCTCCATCAAATTATCACAGCAAAAACAAAAGCAAAATCGTACTAATTGTTGAGATGAAAGAGCTTACATGATTGTACACTATGTATATACACTGTATATATTTATTGTATACTCTGGTTTACACTGTATGGGCTGTGATGATATGTTTGTTATTTGGGCCAAATGTGTTACACAAGTCCAATCTGTCTGAGCCCCATTATTTCCGGTATTGGGTCGTCCATTGGGTCGTCTGACCCGACCCAATGATACATGTATATATAGCTGCTCCTCAAATATTTTACACTACGGATTTCATTTCATTTTGTTTTTTGTTTAATAAAATTCTCTGGCTTCCAGAGTCTTCTCTCAGACGCTCCTCCTTCTCTCTAGATTCTCTCTCTACATTCTTCATGATTTTTCGGTTTAATCTCATTGTTACATGGTATCAGAGCCTAGACGACGTTCCGACTATGTTTCTCTGCATCTCGTTGTCTTGGTTGAACTCTTCTTTGAGATTTTTGGGGATTTTTTCTGAGACCTTGTGGTCGATTATGATTCCGACCTAGATCAGATGCCTTTCCGAGTTTTTCATCACTTCACTCGAACGTTCTGGGAGATTTTCTGCTGATTTTTGGGTGATTTTTCGGTGACCTATCGGCTTCTAGGGTTTCTGGTGGTTTAACCTAGAGTTTTACTGCTATCCGGTGGCTCGATTCTCACTCAGTGGATGTTTTGGGTACCTTTCTGACATCCCTGACAACATTTCCAGTAAGGATTTCGACGCTTACACCTAGGGTTTTGTACCTAGGGTTTTCTCTGTTGTTTGAAGACCGATCTTCTCCGGTCGCGAAGAAGGAGGGTAACTCTATCCTTATCTTGAGTATTGTATGCTTTGTGTGTGATTATCTAACTCTGTATGTGAGTATCCGGTGTTGTGTGTGAATACCTGATTTGGTTATACTCTGTTTGTTGAAAAACTGTTTTTTTAAGCCGGTTCATTGATTATGGCTTCTAACACAAATGTTGGTACCTCCTCCTCTGTAGACTCTTCTAGCCCCCTTTTTGTATATTCTTCTGATGTCCCTCGGGTTTCTCTTGTTCTCACTCCCTTCTCGGGTAGTGGTTATGGGGACTGGAGGCGTAAGATGATTGCTGCTTTATCCGCTAAAAATAAAATCGGTTTTGTTGACGATTCGTGTCCTCGTCCTGCCACTAATGTGGCTCAACAGAGACTGTGGGACAGATGTAATAAACATGGTCATTTCCTGGTTGACCTCCTCTCTGTCTCCTCAAATTGCTGATAGTGTGCAGTATTCTGATACTGCACAGAGTATATGGTCCCAAATTGAGAAAAGATATGGTACCCCTAACAAGACCAAAATTTTTGAATTACAAAGGGAACTTTCCCACACATCTCAAGGCTCCTTAGATGTAGCCTCATACTTTAACAAGCTCAAAGGCTTGTGGGATGAATTGGGCACAATGTGCACAAATCATGGGCAGAGATGTGTGTGTGCTGCCAAAAATGGAATAATTGAGGAAGATGATGAAAACAAGGTATACCAGTTTCTTATGGGGTTAAATGAAGCATACCTGGGGGTTAGGAGTAATTTGTTGATGATGCAGCCATTTCCTTCCCTTGACAGTGTTTACAACATAGTGCTTAATGATGAGAAACAGAGACAAGTTCAATCTATCTCTCAAATCAGTCCAGACTCTATGTCTTTTAATGCTCATGCAAACAAGCACTCAGTTGGGTTTAACCAGGCCACAATTCCTAGACCCCCTATTTTCAGACCCAGAATTAATTTTGAGCAAAGCAGAGGGCCCTTATTTTGCAGATACTGCAAGAAATCTGGGCACTTAATTGATAAGTGCTACAAGATCCATGGGTTTCCTCAAAACATCAATTACACCAAGGGAAGGAAATCTGTAGCTGCTCATGTCTCCACTGGTGATGACTGTGTGACTGTTAATCATGGGAATCCTGATTTGTCTGTTCCTCTTGGGGATCCTTCTGCCAACCATCACCATGTTACACAGATAGATGGTCACAGCTCTGTGATACCAGGGTTGAGCAGACGCCACTATGATCAATTGATGAGCTTGTTACAACAGACCAAGTCAGGGGATTCCAGTGATCAAGCTCCTCCTCCCATGTGTGCTGCTAATTTTGCTGGTACTATGTTGACTGAGAGTCTTGTTTCTGATTCCATATTATGCATGCTTACACATATTAATTCTGTTACCTGGATCATTGATTCAGGGGCATCTAATCATATGACACATGATAAAAACCTACTCTTTAACATCATACCTTTGACTGTTTCTTATCTTGTAGCTTTACCTAATGGTTACAAAGTAAAAGTAACTTGTACAGGTTCTTTTGCATTAACTTCTTCCCTTACTCTTCACAATGTGCTTCTGGTTCCTTCCTTTAAACACAATTGATTTCTGTTCACAAGTTGATAAAACAGTTGCACTGTATAGTTTTGTTCACTCCAACTTCCTGTTTACTTCACATGATACAGGACCCTTCTCTGAAGAGGCCTCTGGATCTTGGTAAAGAGGAAGCTGGCTTATACAAACTGTCTTGGGTGCCTCCTTCCCCTTCTCCCTCTCCTGGTTCTTCTTTTACTTCTGTGTGTGCTTTATCTGATTTTTGTAATGATTACAATGTGTCTGACAACAAAAATGTTGGCTTGTCTCCAATTGTAAATAATTCCATTTGTAATAATGGTGTTACATCTGATATGAATTACATTTGGCATTTAAGACTAGCCCATACTCCTTTTGCTAATATGAAATATATTTCTGGTTTGTCTTTTCCACTTACTTTTAAACAACCTTTTCCTTGCTCTGTCTGCCCTATGGCCAAACAGACTAGACTTCCTTTCCATGACAATAGTATCAGTACCACTAGACCATTTCAATTAATACATGAGGATACTTGGGGCCTTACCACACTTCTACTTCTTCTGGTTATAAGTACTTCCTTACTATAGTTGATGATTTTTCTAGGGCTACCTGGACACACTTAATGGGATCCAAAAGCACTGCTTTTTCCCTGCTTAAGTCTTTCATCTCCTTTGTTAAAACTCAGTTCCACACTATGGTCCAAACTGTTAGAAGTGACATGCCTTAGAATTGGGATCCAGTACTGAGGGAATATCCTTTTTTAGTAGCCAGGGGATTATTCATCAAACCTCCTGCCCTCATTCCCCTCAGCAGAATGGGGTTGTTAAAAGAAAACACAGAACACTTCTTGAGACATGTAGAGCCCTACTTTGTCAGTCTGGCCTACCTGTGTCCTTTTGGGGGGATTGTCTGCTAACTGCCACCTATCTTCTTAACAGAATACCTTCCCGAATCCTTCACCATAAGTCTCCCCGTGAAATTTTATATGGCAAAGCTCCACCATATTCCCATTTGAGGGCATTTGGATGCCTAGCTTATGCAGCTGTCCCTATTCCTCAAAGGGACAAGCTCAAACCTAGAGCCCATTCTTGTGTTTTTCTGGGTTACCCCTTTGCCAAGAAGGGTTATAAACTGTATAATTTGGTCACCAGAAAATGGTTTGTCTCAAGGGATGTTATCTTCCATGAAACATATTTTCCTTTTAAGATTACACCTATTTCTGCTCAACCTTCTTCTTCACGTTTTCCTTTTATTCCTCTTCCTGATGATTTAACTGACAGTGTTTTTCCCATACATGATACCCCTACTTCTACTGTCCTTCCTTCTACTTCTGCTCCTCCTGCACCTAATTGTTCTGCTACTAGTCCATCTTCTCTTCCTTCTTTCAATCCTGATCTCCCTGCTCCTGTGTTACCTCCTTCACATCCTCTTCCCCCACCTAGAAAGTCCACTAGATAGCATAATCCTCCTTTCTATCTTAAGGATTATGTCTGTCAACTGCCTGCCTTTTCTGGTTCTTCTTCTTCCATTTTGGAATCTGAACCTATGTATTACTCTCAAGCTGCATCTGTCCCAGCATGGCAGGATGCTATGAGACAGGAGTTTGATGCTTTGGAGGCTAACCATACTTGGGATATTGTTTCTCTTCCTCTTGGTAAGAAATCCATTGGCTGTAAGTGGGTCTATAAAATCAAATACAAGTCTGATGGTCTAGTTGAAAGATATAAAGTAAGGCTTGTTATTAGGGGTGATACACAAGTTGAGGGAATTGATTTTACTGACACTTTTTATCCTGTGATTAAGATGACTTCTGTGAAATGCCTTATTGCTGTGGCTGTCAAGAATCATTGGCCTCTTTTTCCGCTTGATGTCAATAATGCCTTTCTTCATGGTGATTTGGATGAGGAAGTTTACATGAAACATCCCCCAGGTTTGACAGTTTCTGCTCCTATTTGTGGTTCTATTTCTACTCCCTCTTCTACTTCTCCTCCTCTGGTCTGTAAACTCAAGAAATCCATGTATGGGCTAAGACAAGCATCCAAACAATAATATGCCAAGTTGTCTTCTGCTCTTTATTCCAGAGGGTATAAACATTCTTTGAATGACTATTCCTTGTTCATCAAAGGTAAACCTGGCTCCCTTGTGGTGGTAGCAGTCTATGTGGATGACATCATACTTACTGGGGATGACAGTGATGAACTTACTGCACTGAAACTATTTCTGGATGATCAGTTTAAAATCAAAGATTTGGGATCTTTGCATTATTTTTTGGGCCTTGAGATGACAGTTGTCCCTGGTGGGATGCTCCTTAATCAGCATAAGTATATTTCTGATTTGCTGCATCAGTTTGACTGTGTTAATGTCTCCTCTGTTGTTTCTCCTTTGGACATTAATGTCAAACTTCATGCTGATTCTGGTGACATTTTGTCCTCTCCTGACCAGTACAGGAGTCTAGTTGGTAAGATGTTGTTTCTGACTCATACTAGGCCTGACATATGCTTTGCAGTCCAACATCTGAGTCAATTCCTCAAATGCCCCAGACTTCCCCATATGACTGCTGCCCTGCATGTTCTGAGATACCTTAAGGGCACTCCTTCATTGGGTTTATTTTATTCTGCTCATGCAGATTTCTCTGTTACTGGCTATTTTGACAGTGACTGGGCTGCATGCCCTGATACTAGACGATCTGTTACTGGGTTTTGTGTGCTTTTGGGTGGTTGTTTGATCAGTTGGAAATCGAAGAAACAACATGTTGTTTCTCTGTCTTCTGCTGAGGTAGAATATAGAGCCCTCAACAAAGTTGTTGCTGAATTGACTTGGCTTTCTCGTTTGTTGGTTGATCTTGGGGTATCTGTTCCTTCTCCTATTTCTGTATATTGTGATAGTCAGGCTGCTGTTCATATTGCTAACAATTCTGTTTTTCATGAACGTACCAAACATATCGAGGTGGACTGCCATTTTGTTCGGGACTTGCTGCAAACTGGTTTTCTCAAATTGCTTCATGTTCCTACTTCTCGTCAGCTGGCCGACCTGCTCACTAAGCCCTTGCCTGGCACTGTGCTTCTTCCACCGTTGTCCAAGTTGCAGGTGGTTTCTCCCTCCAACTTAAGGGTGGGTGTTGAGATGATAGAGCTTACATGATTGTACACTATGTATATACACTGTATATTTATTGTATTCTCTGGTATACACTGTATGGGCTGTGATGATATGTTTGGTATTAGGGCCAAATGTGTAACACAAGCCCAATCTGTCTGAGCCCCATTATTTCCGGTATTGGGTCGTCCATTGGGTCGTCTGACCCGACCCAATGATACATGTATATATAGCTGCTCCTCAGATATTTTACACTACGGATTTCATTTCATTTTGTTTTCTCTTTAATAAAGTTCTCTGGCTTCCAGAGTCTTCTCTCAGACGCTCCTCCTTCTCTCTAGATTCTCTCTCTACATTCTTTATGATTTTTCGATTTAATCTCATTGTTTAAATAGAGTTGGACCAAATAAAAGCCAATAAAATGAGGGATGAAGCTCCATCAACTTATCACAGCAAAAACAAAAGCAAAATCGTACTAATTGACCACTTAATCGTCAAATTTGAGTGTATAAGGAATTTGATTACAACTTGCTTCATAAGCTTCTTTAGACAAACATAAAACAACAAAAATACAGCTAAAAAGAACTATCCAAATGAAGCTGAAATGGAAGCTCAACAACTGTGATAACAAAGAAGAGAAATTCGGAACCCAGCAGAAGCAGATTCAACAACAAAATAATGCAGCAAGAACTCTAACTTTTTTCTGTCAGATCCCCATTTTTCGTTTTTCAGCGTTTTTTTTTCTGTTTTTTTTTGTTTCTTCTCCTTTTTTTCCTATTCTTTTGTTGTTTTCAATTTTAATCTTTTGAGGGTGAAACAAAATTGTTAGTTTATCTAAACTAATGGGATATTAAAGAAAGAAATAAAATAAATTTTTAAAACTTTTTCTTCTTAATATTTTTGGAAGATAAAAATGCCAAAATTATGTCTATATTTTTTCAAAAGTAAAATAATTAGACAAAATATCAAATAGTATTTAAAAATAAGAGAAAATATTTTTGTGATAAAATAAAGTAAAAAGAGCGATTCTAAATCTATACTGCATATTTACGCTAAAATGTGTAAAATATTAGGGTCAAAAATCACATGTCTACATTGGTCAAGCTCAACTTGAAACCCTTAAACTCCATCGTATGTCTCCAGACCTCCAGCCTCTCGTTAATACCAACGCGAGTCTCATCAATCGGGATTATGCCATCTGCAAATAACATGCACCAAGGCACCTCTCCTTGAATGTGTTGCATCAATGCATCCATTGCCAAGGAAAATAAAAACGGGCTAAATGTTGATCCCCGATCAAGGGTGGCTCAAGTATATTTGGGGCCTAAAGCCAAAGTTTAATATAAGGCCTAAAGTTTTAAAAGAAAGTTATACAATATGTTTTTATTTAAAGTCTATTTTGTAGTTTTTTTAGATATCAAGTGTTAATAATCCTTTTCCTAATCGATTTTCCCTATTAATTCATTTTCATTTGATAATATAGTTAAACCGTTTAATCTTTCTTGAGATATTATTAATTTTAGATAAAATTTTATGGAGAAATAGAAGTATAGAACTATTAGAAGTTTATAAGTCTTGGAGAAAGAAGGTGACTAAAAATATTAAAGAAAAAGACAGAATATATGTATGGATTTCTATAATATGAAGATATAAAAAAAAGAAAAAATGACTTGGATAAATTAAGAAAGGGAGAACAAATTTTTTTTCATGTTATCTAATGAAGTAGTAAAAAGTGAAAAATTGAAATGTAGAGAAAACTATTCATCTACCTATGTTTAAGTAAGTTAACTTACTACTTTATTTATGTATCTGAAGAATTTTCTTTCCTTTTATATTAAAAACTCTGAATTTGTATTAAAAGTACTACTCCCTATGTTTATATTTAGTTGTCAAGTATTCTAAAAATATTATTTTTACTTGTCACTTTTAGTATATTAAGAGAAAAATAATTTATTTTTTCTGTTATGCCCTTTATCATTAATTACTCATTTCAAATCATTTCCAAATCTATTAATACTATACACCAATTAATATGGGTACCATAGTAAATTATATGCCATGACCTTAGTTCGCCCTCTGTAAACTATCATGACGACACCTAGTCCCTCTGACTAGGTAAGCCTAACAATGCGAAAATAGTCTAAACTTGCGTAAATAGACGAAAGCCAAAATAACTGACGAAAAACAATGTTTAGGTGCCGATCGGCACATACAACACAACTCCTCAGAATTTAATACATTATCCCGAAACTTGGAAACTCACAGAATCACAAGCCTTTGGAATATCTAACAGTCTAACTTCAGAATATCTAACAAGAAAGTAAGTACAAAAGGGCAATGTTTAGCAGCTAGAATGGAAAGGGACTTCTTGGTCTGAGGACGTAGTACATGTACCTCGAAGTCTCTACAACGGTTGCCTCGCCACCATGGTGGTAAGACTGAGTAGACGTACCTGGATCAGCACATGAAAAACATGCGCAGAAAGGGCATGAGTACACCATAATGGTACTCCGTAAGTGCCAAGTCTACCATCGATTGAGTAGTGACGAGGAAGGTCAGGTCCCTACTGAGATTAGATAAATAATATAATTCAATAGTATGGAACAAAACAGTGTAATATGTGAACGAAAATAAAAGTAATACAATATATATAGAACAACAATATCTACACACAACATAAAAACAATGTAAACACCGAAGGAAATACAACTTAGTTCTAATAATACCACCCGGGGATCTTCCAGCATACCGTCCTGAAGTCCCAATTACAACTGTCTAGTGGATCTCTCGGGATACCGTCATGTAGTCTGTCATATATAGGTCGAAGGGATCTCCTGGGATCCTGTCCTATAGTCCAACTATCAATGCGCGGGGATCTACCGAAATTCCGATCCGTAGTCTCAAATGCAAATACCTATACTGGGATCTACCGGGTGCATTTCCGTAGTTTTATATAACTGTGCAGGGGGGATCTATTGAGAATCTAACCCATAGTCCCAAAGTAAATGTGCAGGGGGATCTACCGGAAATCTAACCCTTAGTTCCAAAGTAAACAGACAAAGGAAAACTACCAGAATCCCTCATCCGTAGTCCCAATGTAAATACACACCTGCAACAAAAAAATATTCATAGAAGGGAAATTTCGTATTAAAGTAATAAATAATTCTAGCCTATCATGCTGCACAGAGTTAGATAAACAAATTGGACAATTAAAGCAATTAAATCACTTAGACATGCTTCCCTAAACTATCAACAGACTTAACAGTACAAGTAAATAAAATAGGAGAAGAAACATACTAATAAGTGTTTAAATAAATCAGATTTTCAAGAATTTGTACAAGTACACGCTCGTCACCTCACGTACAAGGCAATCCAATTACCAAATATACCAATCCTAAGGGGAAGGTCTCACACAAGGTTAGACAAGACACTTACCTCGAACAAGCTCAAATTAACCCGAACCATACCTTTGCCACGAGTACTCAACTCCAAATGACCCAAATCTATTCAATTTAATTGCTTATTGTAAATAACACTTGAAGCAACTGATTCCACAATTAAATTCTAAGTTAATAAGCGAAATTAGGTAAAATGACCAAAACGCTCCTCAGATCCACATCTCGGAATTGGGTAAAATTTATGTTTTCGGAAACCTCGTACTCTCATGAGTCTATACATAACAACAACACTGAATTCGGGGTCCAAATAACCCCTCAAATCCTCATTTAAAGGCCTCTTAAACTCAAGCTCTAATTACTCATTTTTCCAAAATTTTCACGTCTAATTAAGGTATTTAATCACATAAAAACGAGTTATCAAGTCAAAAATGTTACCTCCAAGTGATTCCCCTTTATTTTCCTAAAAAATCTCTTCTAAAAGCTTCAAACCCAGATGAAAACTGAGGAAACTAGGCTAGAATTCGCGAAATAAGCCTTTTAAAACATTTTGCCCAGCTATTTAATTTCCTTCTTCGCGAATACGGTCAAAGCCTCACGTTCGCGAAGCACAACTTTTACTTTGACCAATTTTTCTTCTATGCGATCGCGACATGACCATCGTGAATGCGGTGGTTCCTCAACCTCAACCTTCGCGAACGTGTCACATACATTGCGTACGCGATGAGTAACTTGATCTCAAACTAGTTGACCAAAAAGACCCTACACGAATGCGACAACCATCTCGCGAACACGATGCACATGCCTCCACCAATTCGCAAATGCTATGCGCTTCTCGCAGACGTGAAGAAAAAAATCCCACTGACTTTCTCTAACTCTTCACGAACGCAAGGGCCCTCTTGCGAACGTGAAGAGTAAAAACCTGCAACATCTGAATCTGCAATTTTTGCAATTTTTCCAACTTTAAAATGATCCGATTAATTACCCAAAACTCACCCGAGGTCTTCGGGACCTCAACCGAAGGCATTAACATATGCTAAAACCTTATTCAAACTTGTTCCAGTCATAAAAACACCTCAAACAACACCAAATCCCTCAAAACACATTGGATTCAAGCCTAAGTTTCTAAAAATCTTTTGAATTACGCTATTGATCAAAAACTCAACTGAACCACCTCTAAATGACCTGAAATTTTGCACACACATCCCAAATGACATAACGGGACTATTGCAACTCTCGAAATTCTATTCGGACCCTCGGATCAAAATCTCACTATCAAACCGGAAACTTCAAACATTCAACTTTCGGTATGTCAAGCCTAAATTAGCTACGGACTTCTAAAACACAATCCGAATACACCCCTAAGCCCAAAATTACCTAACGGAACTAACAAAATCATAGGATTTCTATTCCGAGTCCGTCTTCGCACCGCTCCGACTACGGTCAACTTTCCAATACTTAAGCTCTCATTTAGGGACTAAGTGTCCTAAAACTCTCCGAAATAAAAACGATCATCCTAGTAAATTAAAATATAAAACATAAACTTGGGGAAAATAATTAATAGGGGATCGGGGTGTTAATTCTTAAGATGACCGGTCGGGTCGTCAGATTATGCACCTTATTTATTGTTTCTTAAGGGTCGTAAAAAGTTCAAAGTGAATAACTAAAAATGAGTGGAGGGAGTAAATATTATTTTTTAAATACCTATAAACCTATTACTTTTAAGAAATGGGACCCGCAATTAGGCCTTACTACTTAAAACATTAGAACAGGTTCTGTCCCTAATGCAGTCTCATCTCAACCGGAAAATACTCAGAATCTCCTTCTACTGTTCTAACCCATGTCTAGATCTATTATACATGTCCTTGATCACCCTACTATACGTTACATGCACTCTCTTAGCCTCTAAATTGGAAGTATATGGACGCATGATGCGTGAAAAGACTAGGAATATGACTTGAAAAAGACATGGACCAGATTTGATAGAATTACCTATGTCTCCCAACCTGCAATCGTAAAAAAGTAAAAATTGCACAGAGCGTCTTATTTGGTCACTCCAATTTAACATATACCCAAATTTTTAAAAAAAGTTTTAACTTGTACCTACTTTTTAAACGAACTAAGCCCCTTTCTCCTCCTACTCCTTCTCCTCCTTATCATTTCACCAAAGATATGTAATGGTCTTGCTAATCCTCTATCCAACTGCCAACACCTTCTGCTATCTCCCCAAACAGATCCATGTCGACATCTACACCAATTGGATATCCTGAATCCACAAATTTATGTTCAACTACATAATCTCCATAAACATCTACTTGTGATACTACTTCAGTCGCGACTTTTCTGTAAAAAAATTGATTTCCCTGTGGTTGAAAATTCTCTTATCCTGCAGGGAAATCTAAATCCATGTTTTGAAAAGCAAATGGAGGTGCATTAGGGACGTTTGCTAATTTTACTGTTGTTGCTACATTGTTTATAACACTTCCAATTAAATGGTAGCAGATTTCTTGATTCGACACTTCAAGCACAAATGATCCGCCTAACGTTAATTGCTTCTTATTTCAAAATTGCATAAAGCCACGCAACATCTCATAGGCCGAATTTCATTGAAATTCCTGTTTAGTTAAAATCTAAAACTTAGAATTGGAACCAATCTTTTGCAAATATACTAAGGTTTTTTTGTTGAATCTACACTCTCCTGCCATTTGGATTGGTGGAAAATTCTACCCTAAATGAATTCAGGATAAAGAAACTTTATCTTATTTAGTCTTGAAGTCTTTATAAATGAACTAAATATCATTAGTATCTTCCGTTGGAGTTTTTGAAAAATCTTAATAATAAAATTAATGAATTCAGGACAAAAAAACTTCAGCTTATTTAATCCAATTACAAAAAAAAACTTCAGCAACTAGAGACAAATTTCAACTACAATACTTAAGTTCAGTAATTATAAATAAAAACTTCAACAAATAGAGAACAAAACTTCATCTACTATGCTTAAGTTCAGCAATTACAAACAAAAACTTCATCAAATAGAGAATAAAACTTCAGCTATTATGCTTAAGTTCAACAATTACAAACAAAAATTTCAGTGCACTTGGTTCAATAATTTTTGCTACTTCAGACCCGTCTACTAGAATGTTGAAGTTTTGTGTGATTGCTTTTGCTAATTCAGCCCCATATGCTGAAGTTACGCGAAAAAATTGGTACACTTATAATATTTTTTTCAAAACAAACACAAATAAAATATGAACCAAAAAACTAATATAGATACAAATGCCCCATAACAACTACAGTGAATCCATCAATTCGTATGGCTGTTATTTTCTTAAAATTGAATGGACTGGTAAAATGCCATTTCTCGATTTTCTTCGACAATATTATTTTCAAAAAGATTTTCTTGTTTGTACCAATTTTTAAGAGCCTTACTTTTGGAAGAAAATATACTGAAATTTTTAAAGAATTCTTGTAATGAAAGAATTTGTACAAAAACTTGTTAAATAAAGTTATTACTATCAAATGCGATGTATTATGTTTTAGAGGTGTAAATCTATGTGGCTGACAGACACATTCTTAAAGATGCAATATATTTTCTTGTGTATCCATCTTTGTTACGAGTCAAATTTTTTCATTTTCGGAATTGTGTTGGCGCCTACCATTACACTTGCTAGGCAAGTAAACATTACAGAATATTTCACCTTTTTCCTTTATCCTTTTATAATTAAAATTTAACAAAATAAGCGAAAATAAAAGCAGAAATACCTAATTTAACTGAATACTCATATACTATTAACGAAAGCCGAAATATATACAACCCAGAAATCGGTGTCACGACTCACGAATATAAGTAATGGCTTGAAAGAAATATATCTGTCTCGAAGAAAGTAAAATAGAAATGAAGTAAAGATAGGAGGGGACGCCAGGGCCTGCGGACTCTTGTATGACTATCTTAGGTCTCATGTCTGAAGTATCAGCAACTGACCTCTCGATCAGCCACTACCAATTCCGAAATCTGCACAAAAAGTGTAGAGTGTAGTATCAGTACAACCGACCCCATGTACTGGTAAGTGCCAAGCCTAACATCGATGAAGTAGTGACGAGACTACAGTGGGGCATAAAAAAAATATCATGCTATAGTTTATTATAGGGCAAAAAGAAAATACTGAATAAAATATGACAATAACTTAGCATTAAATAAATACAAAACACAATCATTCTACTAATAAACAACTATAACCATTCTTTAAGATAGTTTCAACACCAAAATACTGATTTTTAGAAGAAGAAGAAGATATGAGTAGAAAATGATGCGGCACGCATCCCGATCCCACCATATAATCAATATCAGTCTAATCATTCACCCTTATAATTCCTTTGTTGCGGCGTGCAACACAATCCCACCAGTCTCTCCTTATTGCTCCTCAATTTATCACCCTTATTCCTCCTATTGCGGCATGCAATCCGATCCACCTGTCAAACCTTATTACTCCTTATTGCGGTGCACTACCCGATCCCACCAAACAATCACAATTAACCCGTATTCCTCATGTTGCATTGTGCAACCCAATCCTAATACATCAGTACCAATCACAAAATAAAAAAAGTATTTCACAATTTAACTCTAAACCCTCTACAACATTTATACCTCAAATCATAACAATAGGAGATCTATACCATTATGAAACTTCTTAAGATCAACCAAAGTGTACCATGAAGCATCAATAAACCAACGTATACCAACAATATAATATAATAAAACTATGGAACAATCAATACCTTCAATAAGGAAAGCAACATATGACAAGATGCAATTAGACATAGAAGCATCAATAAGCGAGTAGCAGTTAAGATAGGAAAGCAATATATAAGGAAATGGGAATGGAACAGGCTAAACAGATAATTTAGTGGTGCATAGATACTCGTCAAGACACCTATATGCCACAAACATGGAATTTCACATAGAAAATAAGAGGAGGATCCCTAATCCCTTAAATCAAAGTTAGACCAAATACATACCTTAAGACAACCCGTATTTCAAAGATCAATTGCCGTTTTACCTTTCAATTCTACCACCGAACAACTCGTTTCTAGTCATAATTAACTTAATAACATCAATAAACGCTGAATAAATGAATCCCAGTGCATAATTATAAGTTTTTTAATATTTTCTCCAAAAAGTCAAAATCTGATTCCGGCCCCGCTTGGTCCAAAGACCAAAACTCGATTACCCATTCATCTACGAGCCCGAATATACAATTGATTTTAGAATTCGACCTTAATTTGAGGCCTAAATTTCTAAAATTTTGAAATTCCTATGTTCTACCCAAAATTTCCAATTCTACCATGAAACTGTAGATTCTAAGATGAAATCTTGTAAAAAGAAGTAAAAAAAGTGAAAGAAATGTGTTAAGAATCACTTACTCATGATTTGGGAAAGAAAAAGTGCTTGGAAAATCGTCTTTTAGGTTTTTGGTTTTGAAAAACTGAAAAACGATTGAAAAGTCACATTTAAATAGCACTCTTGGATCCCCATTACGCGGGCCGCAAAATACTAGGCACCGACGCGACATTCACTGATGTCTGGGGATTAATGGGCGTGGCCGCAGAAATTTGGGCTTACCCACCGCGATCCTGAAATCCCACTTCTGTCCGCGAATTTTTCAGCGCAGCCGCACTCTCAGGTTCAGAGACCTGCAACTCTGCAACTATCCTACACTAGGTCTTTTCTAAGCCTAGATATCCCGAAACCTAGCCGAAACTCGCCCGAGTCCTAGGGGCTCCAAATCAAACATGCACTCGAGTCTAAAAATATCATACTGACTTGTTCATACGATCAAATTGCTAAGATAACACTTAAAACTATAGATTTAGCATCAAAATCAATGAAATTCTCATGAACACTTAAAGTTTCTATTTTTATATACCGAGGGTTCGAATCACGTCATATAAACTTTGTTTCACACCAAATTTAATAGACATGGTCTAAATATCATAATGAACCTGTACCGGGATCCGGAACCAAATACGGGCCTGATACCAATAAGTTCAAACATTATTCAATTTCTAAAAACCATTATATTTTCAGTTTAATAATTTTCTTTAAAAAAATTATTTCTCGAGCTAGAGACCTCGAAATTAATTTCGGGCATATGCCCAAGACCCATATTTTACTACTCACCCCCTGGACCGTCAAAACACAGGTCCAAGCCCTTTCACTCAAAATATTGATAGAAGTCAGCTTCACTCAACTTTTAAAGACAAAAATTATTATTTTCTCAAACTTTCATATAAGGGCTTTCTGGAATTCTGCCCAGACTGCGCGCGCAAATCGAGAAGAGATAAAATAAGGTTTTCAAGGCCTCGAAACATGAAATTGGATTATAAAGCAAAAGATGACCTTTTGGGTTATCACATTCACCACATCTAAAACAATTGTTCGTCCTCGAATGGACATAGAAAAGTACTTGAGCCAGTGAAAAGATGGGGATATCTTCTCTGCATATCGACTCAAACTCCCAGATGGTTGCCTCAACATGCTAACCTCTCCACTGCGCACAAGATGAAGGATAACTCTTCAATCTTAACGTACGAACCTGTCGGTCTAGAATAGCTACCGGCTCCTCCTTGTAGATCAAATCCTTGTCCAACTGGATAGTATTGAAATCTAACACGTGGGATGGATCGCCGTGATACTTTTGAAGCATGAACACATGAAATATTGGATGCACTACCGATAACCCTTGAGATAACGCAATTCTGTAAGCCACATCTCCCAGTTGATCAAGGATCTCAAAAAGCTTGATGAACCTTGGGCTTAACTTGCCCTTCTTCCCAAATCTCATCACATCCTTCATGGGTGACACACAAAGAAATACTCTCTCCGACCATGAATTCCACATCACAAACCTTACGGTCTGTATAACTCTTTTACATGGACTGAGCTGTACAAAGTCTATCCTGAATGATCTTAACCTTATCCAATCCTGTACTAAATTTGTACCCAACAACCGAGCCTCTCCTAGCTTAAACCATCCAACCGGTGATCGACACCGTCTACCATACAATGCCTCATAGGGAACCATCTGGCTTGATTAATAACTGTTTTATAGGCAAATTTCATCAACAACAGGAATTGATCCCAAGAACCTCCAAAGTCAATAACATATGCACAAAGCATATCCTCCAAAATCTAAATGGTACTCTCGGACTGTTCGTCCATCTGAGGATGACATGTTGTGTTCAACTCGACCCCCGTACCCAACTCACGTTGTACTAAACTCCAGAAATGCGAGATAAACTGCGTTCCTCGATCAGAGATGATAGACACGGGCACACCATGAAGACAAACGATCTCGCGGATATAAATCTCTGCTAACAGCTTCGAAGAATAGGAAACTGCCACGAGAATGAAATATGCTTACTTGGTCAGCCTATCCATAATAATCCATACTGCATCGAACTTCCTCTAAGCCCATGGGCGTCCAACAATAAAATCCATAGTGATACGCTTCCATTTCCACTTTTGAATCTCAATATTCTGAAGCATCCAACCTCACGAACTAATTAAGCAAAGCCTGAACATCTAATGCAAGCGGTCTTTCACTGACTATAATATAGGAAAGGCTACCCATACTGGTTGACTTCCTACTCAAAGCATCGGCTACCACATTGTCCTTCTCAGGATGATACAAGATGTTGATATTATAGCCTTTCAATAGCTCTAACCACCTTCTCTACCTCAAGTTTGAGCTTCTTTCGCTTTAAAAAATACTACAAACTGTTATGATCCATGAACACCTCACTCGACACGGTGTATAGATAATGCCTCCAAATCTTCAGTGCGTAAATAATGGAAGCTAGCTCCAGTCATGAACCAAATAATTCTTCCCTTGAATCTTCAACTGCCGCAAAAAATATGCAATAACCTTGCCATTCTGTATCAACATCGCACCAAGTCCAATACGAGATGCGTCACAATTTACTATATATGGCCCTGAACCTATGAGCAACACCAACATTGGCGCCGTAGTCAAAGTTGTCTTGAGCTTCTGAAAGCTCGCCTCACACTCGTCTAACCACCTGAACGGGGCGCCCTCCTGGGTCAATCTGGTCAATGGGGCTGCTATAGATGAAAACCCATCCACAAATCGACGGTAATAACCCCCAAACCCAAGAAACTCCGGATCTCTGTAGCTGATGTGGGTATAAGCATGTCATTGACTTCCTCAATCTTCTTAGGATCCACCTGAATACCCTCTGCTAATACAACATGACCCAAGAAAGCAACTGAACTCAACCAAAGCTCAAATTTTGAATACTTAGCATATAACTAGTTGTCTCTCATTGTTTGAAGAACGATCTGAAAATGTTGCTCATGCTCCTCTCAGCTGCGGGAGTAGATCAAGATATCATCTATGAAACAATCAGGAAGGAATACAGATAGGACTTGAACACCTGGTTCATCAAATCCATAAATGCTGTTGGGATATTAGTCAAGCCAAATGACATTATTAAGAACTCATAATGCCCATATCTAGTCCGAAAAGCTATCTTAGGGACATCAGATGCCCTAATTCTCAACTGATGGTTGGCAGATCTCAAATCAATCTTCAAAAACACTTTGTCACCCTGAAGCTGATCAACTAAATCATCAATACTCGGCAATAGATACTTGTTCTTGACGGTGACTTTGTTCTACCGTCGATAGTCTATGGACATCCTCATCGACACATCCTTTTTCTTAACAAACAACACCGGCGCGCCCCAGGGCAAGATACTAGGTCTAATAAAGCCTTTTATCAAGCATGTTGGACACGTTCTCAATGCAATATACTAAAACGTGTGTTCTTTTGTGTAGGTTTTGATGAATGACAAACGAAGCGAAAATTGATATATGACGAAGTTCAAGAAACAAGCGCACAATTGATATACAACGAGATTCAAGTTCAAGACAAAGTTTTATAGTTTAATTGAGTCATTCTTACTTGTGATCTTAATCCTACAACTTGACTCGTAACATGGCTTCTCTCATAAAACTATTTTCCAAAATCATGCATATTTAAGTTAATGTCAAATGATTTTAAATCATGCATATTTACATTAGTCAAAATAATTTTTAAACATGCCTCTAAAATCTGGACTAAGATAATCGATTATGTATTTATGATAATCGATTATGTTAAGCCAAGACTGCATGACAATCGATTGTGAACTAATGACAATCGATTGTGTTAAGGCAGTGAGCATCAGGTTTTTTCAAACCTGCATGACAATCGATTGTGAACCTTATGACAATCGATTGTGGTGAGGCAGTGTCCATCAAAGTTTTTCAAAACTCAGAATAATTGATTGTGAACCTTATGACAATCGATTGTGAAGAGACAGTGTCCTTCAGATTTTTCAAAGTCACAAAATAATCGATTGTGTACATATGACAATCGATTGTGTTGAGACAGTGTCTTCCAGTGATTTTCAAATCTATTACATAATCAATTGTTACATTGGGACAATCGATTGTCAAAGAGACAGTGTCTAAAATGTTTTTTCAAAAACTGATAAGTAATCGATTGTTGACTTTGTGCAATCGATTGTGAAGTTGACCGTTGTCGTAAATTTTCAAATACCGTCAGGCAATCGATTATTGATTCTGAATAATCGATTGTTGTGATTAAAATCCGGAAAAGATTTTTTGAACGTTATTGGATAATCGATTATTGATTTTTGTATAATCGATTGTTGTGATTAAAATCCGGAAAAGATTTTTGAACGTTGCTGAAGTAATCGATTGTTGATTCTGGACAATCGATTGTTTGTGGTAAAATCTGGAAAGGATTTTTTGAACGTTGCCAGTAATCGATTATGGATTGTAAGTAATCGATTATCATGCGTATAATCTGGGATTGAATTTCGATCTGACTGGCAGACAATCGATTGTTGGGGTTTGACAATTGATTGTCAGTGAGTAAAATCAGCAACTCTTAATTGGCAATTAGGCAACGGTAATGCCAAGTTTTTCAACTATAAATACAGCTTCATTTCAGTCTTTTAAACACAACAACATACCACGACTGATCATTACATTGCTCTAAGCTTGCATACTATTGTTTATCATTTTATATTCAATTTCATAAAGCTTTTGAGAGCCATATTCTTGTCCAAAGTTGTTGTGATTCAGAGCTTAATTCTTTTACTCATACCTACTCATAAAGGAGTGTATTGTTTGAGTGTTTTAGTGTTGTATACACTTGTAAGAGAATTGTGATTCTCTTGTTGTAAGGAACTTGTGTTTCCTTGGTTGAAGTCTTGGAGTGCTGTAACTCCGAGCAAAGGTGTTGAGGCTTGCGTCCTCAAAGTTGTAAAGGTTTGTTAAGCACCCGGAAGCTTGACACGTTAGTGGAAAATCTCGAGAGAGTCTCTCGGGGACTGGACTAGCCACACGTTGTGGTGAACCAAGATATATCTGTGTGTAAGTTTTTATTTATCGCACTTATTTACTTCCTGCAAATTTTAATTTCCGCAAGTTTACGCTAAATTTTATTATAACGCTATTCACCCCCCTCTAGCGTTAAGCGTATTTCCTAACAATTGGTATCAGAGCCATACTCTCTGAAGACTTAACAGTTTGAGAGAACCATCCATGGCTTCTACTCGTGATTCTTTTGCAGGAATTGATGAAGGACAGTGCTCCACACGACCACCTCTATTCAACGGTACAAATTACACATTCTGGAAGAAGAGAATGAAGATCTTCATTCAGTCCAACAACTTTCACCTTTGGAAGGTGATAATGAAGGGAAACCAAATTCCAACAAAGAAGGTGGAAAACGATTGGGTTCCCAAGTCCGAGGATGAGTATGACGCGGATGACATCCGAAAGGTTCAAAATAATGCTAAAGCAATTAATTTATTATATTGTGCTGTTAATGCTGATGATTATAGGAAAATATCGTGTTGCACAACGGCAAATGAGATATGGGACAAGCTAGAAGTTACGTACGAAGGTACGGACCAGGTAAGGGAAGCAAAAATTGATTTCCTAACCCATTATTATGAATTATTTCACATGAAGGAAGGTGAAAAGGTGGACGAAATGTTTGAGCGATTTTCAATAATCGTAAATGACCTACATGCTCTCAAGAAAACATTCACGGATAGAGAGCTCGTTCGAAAAATTCTTAGAAGTCTCACACCGGCATGGAGATCAAAGGCCGATGCAATTCACGAATCCATTGGCGTTTCAAACGTCACCATCGACGCACTAAGAGGTAACCTTAAAACCTATGAATCTACTATTCTTAACCCTTTTGTTGATGATCAAAGGAGGCAAAGAATAGCTCTAAAGGCGAGCACAAGCCAACCACAAATTGATGAGGAAGGAGACAACGAGTTTGGACTCATTATCAAAAAATTTCAAAAGTTCATGCGCAAGGAGTATGAACGCAAGGGCAAAAAGCAAGGCGAACAAATCAAGTGCTATGAATGTGGTGAAACCGGGCACATCAAATCAAATTGCCCAAACATCAAAAAGGAGAAGAAACCTTTTAAAAAGCAACGCGCATACATTTCTTGGGGAGGCGACCCCGGAGATGAGTCAAGCGAAGGAGAAGAAGACGAAGCAGCAAATCTTTGCCTCATGGCACACGAAGATAACAAAGACGAGGTATGTCAAATTTCGTCTCAAAACTTCTTTACTCTTGATGAAATGCGAACTGCTTTTGATGAATTATATACTGAGTTTATTAAAGCTTCAAAAACAATCAAAAGCATGAAAGAAACTGCTTCTCTAAAAGAAAAAGATTTTCAAAAACAGCTTTCTTTAAAAGAAAGGGATTTAGAAAAACTGGTTTTAGAAAATGAGAAGCTGAAAGAGGAAAACAAGTTTTTTGGAAAAAGAAGTTCCGATAAGCCCGAAAGCTCTACTAGAAATTGCATTTCTTGTTTGCATCTTAAGAATGAAGTAAGTAGGCTTAAAGGCACATTAGATAAGTTTAATTCTTCGCACAAAAACTTGAATGATGTTCTTGTTAACTTGAAATCAACCAAGCATGGAATAGGCTTTAAGAATGAAGAAAAGGTTGACGCTAAACCCCAACAACCTAAAGCTCAACCTAGGATTAACAATAGAAATGCTTATCCTACAAACAACAAAGCCAATATGCATGCTAGACAAAATGCTGAATATTTTAGAAGACCTAGGAATGACTTACCACCTAGAAATAGTCACCCTAGAAATGATGCATATTTTAGGCCAAATTTTGAACCCCTTAGAAGACCTAGCAATGGCCCTCAAACGAGAAACAATCACTCTAGAAATGCTGCCCATCCGAGAGCTCATATTAGGAGAAACAATTCTCATGAAATGCGAAATAGTCATAGTGTTCAAAATAGAGTAAGAAATTTTCATCCGTCTGGTTACTATGAACCTAGAAGGATGCATAAACCAAATGTGACTTGTCATTATTGTAGACGTATTGGTCATATTGCTCCTGCATGCTTTACACGTCATAGACATATTATTCAATCGCATCATTATAATATGCCTAACCCCCAAGGACCCAAGATGGCATGGGTACCTAAAGAACATTAATTTGTTTTGTAGGTGTGCTTGAAGGATCAAGTGTACTATGGTACCTTGATAGTGGATGCTCCAAGCATATGACGGGAGATGAATCCAAATTCCTTCAATTAGAGAACAAAGAAGGAGGAAGTGTTATCTTCGGCGATAACAATAAAGGAAAGATCATCGGCATCGGCTCGGTCGGTAAGGATGAAAATTCCTCTATTAAGCATATATTACTTGTGAAAGGTTTGAAGCATAATCTCTTGAGCATAAGCCAATTGTGTGACAAGGGAAACCTTGCTCTATTTGATTCGGATGAATTCCTAGTAGTTAGACGTAGTGATTTCAAAATCATACTTCGTGGTTTTAGAGTTGATAATATTTATATGGTTGATCTTGCTAACTCCTCACCCGAATATGTTGATTGTCTAATGAGTAAAGAGGATGATACTTGGCTATGGCATCGTAGAGTAGCACATATCAATATGCATCTTTTGAACAAATTGATTTCTCAAAACTTAGTTGTTGGTCTTCCCAATTTAAAATTTGAAAATGACTCTATTTGTGACTCGTGTCAAAAAGGGAAGCAAACAAAAGCATCTTTCAAATCTAAAAACATTGTTTCAACTTCTAGACCATTGCAATTGCTTCATATAGATTTATTTGGTCCTTCTCGCATTGAAAGTCTAGGAAGAAATAGATATGCTTTTGTGATTGTTGATGATTACTCGAGATTTACTTGGACTTTATTTCTTGCCAACAAAAGTGATGCTTTTCAAAATTTTAAATATTTTCTTAAGCGTGTTCAAAATGAGAAAGAAACTACCGTCACTTCAATTAGAAGTGATCATGGGGGAGAGTTTGATCACAATCTCTTTGCGGACTTTTGTGACGAACTCGGAATCGAGCATACCTTTTCCGCTCCACGTACACCACAACAAAATGGGTGGTGGAAAGGAAAAATAGGTGTCTCGAAGAGATGGCTAGAACCATGCTCGACGAATCTAAGATACCCAAACAATTTTGGGCGGACGCCGTTAGTACCGCTTGCTATGTTCTAAATAGAGTAGTAATTCAACCGATACTCATGAAAACCCCCTATGAACTTTATAAGGGTAGAAAACCAAATATTTCTCATTTTAGAGTTTTTGGTTGCAAATGTTTTGTGCATAACAATGGCAAAGACCAATTGGGTAAATTTGATGCTAAGTCGGATGAAGGTATTTTCATTGGATATTCCTCACGTAGTAAAGCATATATGGTCTTTAATAAAGGAACCGAAATTGTGGAGGAATCCCCTCATGTTGTATGTTCCGAAAATAATGCTCGCTTGGCGAGAAAGTATTCCGATTTTGATCTTGCAGGTATCTTAGATAGCTTGAAAGACAAAATACAAGAGGAACCACCCAAGGAAAATAAAGATGAAATTGAGGAACAACCAACGGAAGAAGCGCCACAATTGGAAAAAGAAATGAATATGCCTAACGAGTGGAGGACAATCAAAGATCACCCTCTCGAACAGGTAATTGGCGACGTCGGAAGAAAGGTAAGTACCCGAAACTCTCTCAAAAGTACCTTAGAACACACTGCTTTTGTTTCTCAAATTGAACCCAAAACCATCTCAGAAGCAATTGGGGATGAATTTTGGACCTTGGCAATGCAAGAGGAGCTTAACCAATTCGAACGCAATGACGTTTGGGATTTGGTGCCAAGACCCGAAGGTCATACCATAATTGGTACGAAATGGGTTTTTCGCAATAAACTAGATGAAAATGGTATAATCACTAGAAACAAAGCTAGGCTTGTAGCAAAAGGCTATAATCAAGAAGAGGGTATTGACTATGAGGAAACATATGCTCCCGTAGCTAGATTAGAAGCTATTCGCTTATTGCTTGCATTTGCCTCTTCTATAAATTTCATTTTATATCAAATGGATGTGAAAAGTGCTTTTCTAAACGGTTTTATTCAAGAAGAAGTTTTTGTTGAACAACCCCCCGGCTTTGAAAACTTTGAATCTCCCGATCATGTTTTCAAACTCAAAAAGGCTCTTTATGGTTTAAAACAAGCTCCCCGAGCTTGGTATGAAAGATTAAGTAAGTTTCTTTTGGAAAATGATTTCATTAGGGGGAAGTTGACACAACTCTTTTTGTTAAGCATAAGAACAATGATATTTTGTTAGTTCAAATATATGTAGATGATATTATATTTGGTGCTACTAACAATGTTTTATGCAAGGAATTTTTCGATTTAATGATAAGCGAATTTGAGATGTCTATGATGGGTGAGTTAACATTCTTTTTGGGATTACAAGTAAAGAAAATGAAAGAAGGTACATTCATTTGTCAAGCCAAATATTGCAAAGAATTGCTGAAACGATTTGAGATGAACAATGCAAAAGAAATGGCAACTCCCATGAGCACATCCGATCATCTAGACAAAGATGAGAAAGGTAAGGAAGTCGACACCAAAACGTATCGAGGTATCGCCCTAAAAGTAGGGGGAATTATAAAGCATGACGCGCAAGAATCAAGTCTACTTCAGAAAAATCCGTTTCTGTTATCTAATAATCGATTATCTTGTATCAATAATCGATTGTAATGACATCATTTGAGCTATTATACTCTCTTTAAATAATCACGCCATCTTTCTAATAAATAAAACAAGTTTTATTTCATCTTTTGCATCTTATTATTATTTTTGCTAATGGCAAAAGGGGGAAGAAAACGGGTATGCACTTCTCAATAATTATATGCTTAAATTGAGGGGGAATTCATATAAATTGTCTTGAATCGTCAATATAAATTGCTTGTCTTGCATATCCCGCTTAATGTTTGCCATTATCAAAAAGGGGAAAATTGTTGGAAACACGTTCTCAATGCAATATACTAAAACGTGTGTTCTTTTGTGTAGGTTTTGATGAATGACAAACGAAGCGAAAATTGATATATGACGAAGTTCAAGAAACAAGCGCACAATTGATATACAACGAGATTCAAGTTCAAGACAAAGTTTTATAGTTTAATTGAGTCATTCTTACTTGTGATCTTAATCCTACAACTTGACTCGTAACATGGCTTCTCTCATAAAATAATTTTTCAAAATCATGCATATTTAAGTTAATGTCAAATGATTTTAAATCATGCATATTTACATTAGTCAAAATGAATTTTAAACATGCCTCTAAAATCTGGACTAAGATAATCGATTATGTATTTATGATAATCGATTATGTTAAGCCAAGACTGCATGACAATCGATTGTGAACTAATGACAATCGATTGTGTTAAGGCAGTGAGCATCAGGTTTTTTCAAAGCTGCATGACAATCGATTGTGAACCTTATGACAATCGATTGTGGTGAGGCAGTGTCCATCAAAGTTTTTCAAAACTCAGAATAATCGATTGTGAACCTTATGACAATCGATTGTGAAGAGACAGTGTCCTTCAGATTTTTCAAAGTCATAAAATAATCGATTGTGTACATATGACAATCGATTGTGTTGAGACAGTGTCTTCCAGTGATTTTCAAATCTATTACATAATCGATTGTTACATTGGGACAATCGATTGTCAAAGAGAGTGTCTAAAATGTTTTTTCAAAAACTGATAAGTAATCGATTGTTGACTTTGTGCAATCGATTGTGAAGCTGACCGTTGCCGTAAATTTTCAAATACCGTCAGGCAATCGATTATTGATTCTGAATAATTGATTGTTGTGATTAAAATCCGGAAAAGTTTTTTTGAACGTTATTGGATAATAGATTATTGATTTTTGTATAATCGATTGTTGTGATTAAAATCCGGAAAAGATTTTTGAACGTTGCTGAAGTAATCGATTGTTGATTCTGGACAATCGATTGTTTGTGGTAAAATCTGGAAAGGATTTTTTGAACGTTGCCAGTAATCGATTATGGATTGTAAGTAATCGATTATCATGCGTATAATCTGGGATTGAATTTCGATCTGACTGGCAGACAATCGATTGTTGGGGTTTGACAATCGATTGTCAGTGAGTAAAATCAGCAACTCTTAATTGGCAATTAGGCAACGGTAATGCCAAGCTTTTCAACTATAAATACAGCTTCATTTCAGTCTTTTAAGCACAACAACATACCACAACTGATCATTACATTGCTATAAGCTTGCATACTATTGTTTATCATTTTATATTCAATTTCATAAAGCTTTTGAGAGCCATATTCTTGTCCAAAGTTGTTGTGATTCAGAGCTTAATTCTTTTACTCATACCTACTCATAAAGGAGTGTATTGTTTGAGTGTTTTAGTGTTGTATACACTTGTAAGAGAATTGTGATTCTCTTGTTTTAAGGAACTTGTGTTTCCTTGGTTGAAGTCTTGGAGTGCTGTAACTCCGAGCAAAGGTGTTGAGGCTTGCGTCCTCAAAGTTGTAAAGGTTTGTTAAGCACCCGGAAGCTTGACACGTTAGTGGAAAATCTCGAGAGAGTCTCTCGGGGACTGGACTAGCCACACGTTGTGGTGAACCAGGATATATCTGTGTGTAAGTTTTTATTTATCGCACTTATTTACTTCCTGCAAATTTTAATTTCCGCAAGTTTACGCTAAATTTTATTATAACGCTATTCACCTCCCCCTCTAGCGTTAAGCGTATTTCCTAACAAAGCAAATTTTTCAACTGCTCATTTAATTCTTTTAGCTTTAGCTGGGCCATGCGGTACGATGGGTTAGAAATGGGCTGATTGCATGGAGCTATATCAATGTAAAAGTCAATATTCCTATCAAGTGGCATCCCCAATAGGTTTGCTGGAAATACCTTTGGAAACTCCCGAACAACTGGCACATAATCCATAGAAGGAACCTCAACACTAGAATCACTAACGTAAGCTAAATAAGCCAAACACCCCTTCTCAACCATACGCTGGGCCTTCATAAAAGAGATAATTCTTCTGGTAGAATGATCAGGCTAGGTCATGGTCTTGGCATGACAATCCAATATAGCATGATAAGGGGACTGCCAATCCATCCTCAAAATAACATCGAAATTAGCCATATCGAGAAGTAGGAGCTCTAAGATAGACTCAAGACCCCTAATAACAACCACACACGAGCTATAGACACAATCTACAATAATAGAATCCCCACCAGTGTGGACACAAATCTGGGAGCACTCAATGAATCACGGGGCACAACCAAATATGGAGCAAATAAAAAGATACATAGGAGTATGTAGACCCTGGATCAAACAGAACTGAAGCATCTCCACTGCAAATCGAAATAGTACCTTTAATAATATCATCGGAGGACTCAGTCTCATGCTTGGATGGGAAAGCATAACCTCGAGGCTGGGCCCCACCACTCTAAACTATATCTTTTTGATGGCCTCCTATTGGCTGGCCTACACCTCTAGCGGCCTAGCCTTCACCGCTAGTGGCCTGACCTCCACCTCTAGCGGGCTGACCCCGACCTCTAGCTCCCTGACCCTTACCTTTAGCTGGCTGGGCCGGTGGTGTCGGGATCATAGAACGAGAACTCTTATGTTGCAACTGAACACTTTATAATTTTGAGCAGGTCCTCCGGAAACGCCCAAACTTACCACACTCAAAACATCCATCTGAATACTGCGGCTGAGGGAATTGAGACAGACCCTAACGGGCAAGCTGAATTAAACGGTCTGGTAGGATGGCCCTACCAAAAGTACCTTGACCTCCAGATGAAGTCCCGCTGAATCTACCAAAATGACGTGGCCTCTTGTTAGATCCCTGACCACTCCCCTGTGATAGAACTATCTCAACTCGTCTGGCCACATTGGCTGCATCCAATAAAGAAATCTCACTCCCCGACTCCTTACCTCCCCACTTTCTCTCTCTCGGTTGGAAGTATAAGAAGAGCATGACCGGCCAAATCAACAAATCTGGTCTCGTACTAATTGACAGTCATAGAACCCTGCTGAAGCTCGAACTGCCTCCGATAGTCCTCTCTCTGAGTGATTGGAAGAAACTTCTCCAGAAATAGCTAAAAAGACTTATCCCAAGTCAAAGCAGGTGACCTATCTGGTCCAGCCAAAAAATCCCTCCACCATTTCATGGCGAAACCTGACAAAGCAGCAAAGTCGACTCCATTGGTCTCCACTTACCCCATATTACGCAACACCTCGTGACAAATCCAGATAGTCCCGGGGATGCTCTGAAGATGTACTGCCATATGCAGTGGTGAAGTGCTTGGTAAACCTGTCAAATCTCCACAAAGCATCAAAAGATATAGGTGATCCATATCCGGTCTGTGCTACAACACTCGGTGGAACTAGCCCAACTAGCTGAGCTGGTGGAGCCTGAAACTAGGAAGCCACCTGCTCCATAGTGTGAGTAGTGGGAGTCAGTGCTCCCCCTAACACGAGAGATGAATGGTGCTATCTGAAGCATACCGGCCTAGGTAACACTCTCCATAAGGCCCACTAGACGGACCAAAATATCCTGAAGTTCCATGGCAGCTATGAACCCTTCTAGAACCTGAGCTGACCCTGCTAGAATGGTATGGGCCAAAACCTCATCATCAAATTCTACTCGAGGTTCCGTAGCTAGTGCTGCTGCTCGAGCTCTGGGATGTGCGCTGCCCTTACCTCAGCCTCTAGCATAGCCTAGGCCTCATCCTCTGCCCCTTGTAGGAGCTGCCACTTGAGGCTCAGGCTACTGATTCGCTGATGAAGCTGTACGTGTTCTCGCTGTGAGCACGTAATTTTTGCCATACATGAAAATAACTCCTAAAAAATAGACCAAAAATAATTTTTATTAATTTTAGGAGTTTTTTTTTTATATTTTTGCATTTCATGTGTTTCAAACATTTTCAAATCGTAGAAAAGTCCTAAAAATTGTCAATTTTACGTATTTATATTTAGTCTTTAAAATTAGCATTTCCCCTTAGTTTAAAGTTAATTAGTTGTTTTAATATTAAAAATAAATAAAGAATTTTAATTTCTACAAGAATAGATTAATTTAGGATTTTTAATTTATAGGATTTTTAACTAAAGAAAAAGAATAGAAAAGAGAATAATGATTTAATTGCAATGATGTTTAAGCTAAGTAATTGTGCCATTTTTAATGCGAGAACTAGCCGAAACCACAATTTTCCTACCCAAATGCACACAACCCAAGCCTATTCTCTTACCCTTATCTTAATTAAAAAACAAAACCTACATGTATAGAGAGACACAAAAAATAACGCTGAAAAAGGGGGGAAGCCGTGCAGAACAATAGGACTCCACCCCCCTCGTTCTCTCTTCTTCTTCAGAAGAGATCCGCAGCTTTTGACAAAAAATAAAAATGATCCCTTCATCTTCATCGCCGCACCCCACCCCAAAGCTTCTTCAACGAACAAAAACGACTACCCCCTGTAACCCATCGCCATCTACAAGCGACCAAGACCAGCTGCAGAACATAGCAACCCTCCACTATTCAGCTCTTGGACAACCAAACACACCTTAAGATATCACCGATCTCCAGTCATCTCCCTTTCCAGTGACCCCTGAACTCACTCCCGGAGAAGACGACGAGCTGAGCTCTTCAGATTTCGTGTCAGATTTGAGTTGTTTGACTCTCACTAGATGTTCTCCATGTGTTTGTTGAGCCAGTTTAGTCATTCCAACATTTTGAAGCAGGTTTCGTTGTGCTTAAATTAGTTTGATTGATCTTTGTAGTCATTTTAGGTTTGAAATGTCGATGTCATTGTTTGTGACCTTCTTGGAGTATTTGGAAGTTGTTTCTGCTAGCTTGACTTGAGAAATGTCTGAGATTCTTCTAACCATGAGTGAATGAAGTAGTATCATGTAAATGAAAATTTGTTCATCTCTTTCTTTTAGTTTATGTATTTGCGATTTTTTTTTCCAGAATTTGTTAGGAAATGGTGTTAAATGGGACGTTCTTTTGATTAATAGTAGTCTGCCAGCTTGGTTTGTTTACAGTGTCTCATTTGAATTTATTCCAAGACCTTTTTAAAGGTTGAGTTGCTTGCTAATTTGTTTAAGGTATCAAGGCTGAGATTAGTATGATAGTTTGATTTCATTTGCCATATCACAAATCTCAAGTCATGCTTTGTTTGTTCTTTACGTTGGATGGCAGGTTTAGTTTGTAGTGTATTTGAATTTTACTTTGTTCATACAATTCTTGATGTTAAGAGGTAACGGGAAATCCCTTTGAGATTTTCTTATTAATTAACCTCTTTTTGAATTTAGATTCGAGGTGTGCCATAAGCAAAATTAGATAATCCATGGTCCTCATATAGTTAATATTAGCTTTTTAGAAATAGATGCGTGCCATTTAGCAAATTTTACGGTCATCGCAAATTTGAAAACACGCAATTGCCTTAGGTGCACTAGTAAAAAATCTACCTTCCTAAATACGGGTGCGCCTTTATGTGACTCAAATTCAAATCTCAACGTTAGGTAAAAAGTGTTGTGAGCTACAGTTGCATTTATGTGAAGTGGTTCATAATGCATTTTCACAACGTTGCAATCTTCTTCTAATTAAATAACGCGGTTAAAAATGAAATTTGTACATAGGTACAAAAATGCATTAAAATCAGATAATTAAGATGGATATAACAGTTGAGCGACCTTGCTAGAACCACGTAACTCGGGAATGCCTAACACCTTCTCCCGGGTTAACAAAACTTTTTACCCGGATTTCTGGCTCGTAGACTGTATTACAGATCCAAACTTTCCTCGATTCGGGATTTTAAATCGGTGATTTGGGACACCTTTAATTATCCCAAGTGGCGACTCTGAAGTCTTTAAATAAATAAATCCCGTTTCAATTGTCCTTTAATTGAAAAAACTCCATTACTACACCCTTCGCGAGGTAGAGTGTGAAAAAGTAGGTGTAACAGCTCTGGCGACTCTGATGGGGATAAGAACCCAGAACTTCTTGTTCAAGGTTCAAGAATTCGTGCTTTTAATGATTTTTACTTGGCTTTGTTTATTGTCAATATTACTGTATTCTGTGAACCTTTTATACTAAATGATATTTGTTTATCACTTTAGTATTGTTTGAACTATATATAACTGTCTTCTTACACCACCCCTATGAGTCCTCTAAAAATGGTGCATACGTTCACGTAGCCCACGTTTCTGTAGAAATTATACCAAATAGAGCGAGGCTGGGCAAGAGACAAGGCCGAGTAGACTTTAGTACTCTCGGTATGTCGCCCCCTTCTCGGTCCCAATTGTCCACTCGGGTACTCCAACTCTAGACCAAAACCCTATGATTTAAACTAAGAAAAACACAGCTTCATGCCGGATTTCTAGTAGGAGCGCTTGTTTGCATCACGTGCATTTGACTTAGGGGACTTAACACAGGGGTTGAGTCCGTCTAGGACGACTATCTTGATGCATTCTATGTGCTATGTGAACATTTGGCTTGCATGCTGATCGATTAGGAAAAAATAGATCAATAAAGAAAACCAAGTGTGGCATAAGGCCCGGTTCTAAAAAAACCCAATATTTGAAAATATCCCGAAACTTTGCCAATTTATTTCAAAAAAATAGTTATTTCAAAAGTCAAAGCTGGCCGAACTACACATGTCTGATTCTCACCGAATGTGGGATATACAACTCACATAAGGTTCAGCCTATTTTTGAAAAAAAAGAAGGAAAAAAACTAAAAGAAAATTACGGGGTCAAGTAGATGCAGCCGATTCAGCTTCGATAATGTTTTAAACCGTTCTTGCCGAGATAGCCTTAGAGTATTCTTTAGTTATTGAAGGGCTATTTTCGTAACTGAATGGGCAAGGGTGTGAAGTGTCATAAAAGAAGCCCTCCCTGGCCTCAAAATCCGTATGGAATTGGGAAGGGGCCACATTTGTAAAAATAGCCAATTGGCTTTTGGCGTATCAAGGAAGGGATCATGGTCCTTTATTTTTATATATATAAAATTGGAAACCTATTTTCAAAAAAGGTCTACTGGAATCAACCCTAACACTACCCTTCTACAGGAACAAGTGAATACTATCCATGATCCGCCAGAAGTGGCCTGGGAGCAGGCTAACTACACTTGCGTATGTGGTGGAATGATCTAGATGAAGATGGTTGGGAATGGGTAAAAACGCAACTGGGCGGTTTCATAGACATTCTTGAGATCACACAACGGGAAGATTTAATCAAGGCTTTGGTAACATTCTGGGACCTTGTCCACAATGTTTTTCACTTCTCGGATTTTGAGATCACCCCTACCTTGGAGGAGATTGCCGGGTACATTGAGTTCGATCGAGACTTAAGAAGCAACAACTTATATTTCCAAGGTCTCCGTTAGCGCACAAGTTCTTTGACCTCTTGAACATCAGTAAGCAGACAAGATAACCCACATGAGTGAAGGATGCTGTTCTTTCCATTTCTTGTACTTCCGGTTTGGGCATTCCGCTAGGTTCGAAACACATGAAAATGGTTTAAGCAAAAAACCAAGATACGGGTCTTTGGCAAATTCACCGTCGGTTTTGCGTTCATTGTGGCATTCTTGGGAATCATGGTTTTTCCAAACAAGGAGCGGACAGTGGACACCTGTATGGTTAGAATCGCACAAGTCCACACTACAAAGGAAGATCACACTCTTGTCCTGTTGGTGTTGGCAGAAATTTACATTGACATTATGAGTAGTCGAGGCTTAATTCTTCAAAGGTTGCAAAATCCTTTTACAAATGTGGTTGATCGAGCATCTTCGCAATCATCCCAAATTCATGAGTTATGGTTCAAACCCGAGTAACTTCATCACCAGTATAAGGAAAGGGTAAAGGATTGCAACATGCCAGAAGGTTTTGAGGCATGGATCTCTCATTTGAAAGCTCTCAAGGCAGGACAAATTGAGTGGACTATAGGGTGGCTTCCGAGGACAGAAGGCATGTACATGACGGCTACCAAGGGTTGCTTGAGAATAATGGGGGTAAAGAGTATCCAGCCGTATGCACCGCAGAGGGTCTTGAGGCAGTTAGGAAGATATCAAATTGTGCCCGAGGATGAAGATCTAAGCATCCAAGTTATAGAGCTGCATCCGGAAGCCGCATTACCCGAGGCTTTAGCTCACCAGGATTGGAACAACTGCCGGTACCTAAAAAATGGAACTCAGGTATCAGACATGGCAAAAGGGGAAGTAGACCCGAACTATGTTGTTTGGTTTGAGAAAAGGTTTAGCAGAAACAACGAGCCGGATTCCAAACTTGAGAGGCCTACCAAAAGACCTCACATTCAAGCTTTTGACGACAAAATCCCAGAAATGTAAGCATGGGGGAATAAAGAAAAAACATACCAAGCCGAAATTTATGCTTTGAAAGAAAAGCTGAGAAATATGGAATTCAACTATGACCTACAAGCACAAGAGGCCGAGGGTGAAAAGAAAAAACTAGCCAAAGAAAATGAAGCCTTGCGAGCCCAAATTCAGAAAATTAAAATAACAGCAAAGAATCCCCCTCCCCCCCCCCCCCCCGAAGTGTGAAGGTAGAGAAGCTCATAGACAACCTGAGGCGAAAAGTAGGGGAGTACCGTTTTGACCTAAACAAAGCAGAGGGTGAGCTATTCAGAGCCCGAAGGCAATTGGCCAAAAATGCAAAAGAACGAGAATGCATGATTGAACAATTGAAAGAAAGGTATGACAACGAGGTTGGGGGATTGAAGAAGAGGGTCATCACGGTTGAAAACAAAATGGTTAAGCAGGCAAAAGACTTCAAGGCTGAAAGAAAGCACTGTTACACAACAATAGCATGGTCGGAGAGAGATTTTCAACAATTTCAAGAATTGAATCATGTAGTGGAAGAAATTTTGAAGGCCTGGGCCCAACAGATTGGGCGATTGTTGCAATAAAATGGTGCTATAAGAGAGAGGGTATGAATGATTGCTAATTACATCACCTTAAAGTGTAGCCACTGTGAAGATATGACAAGATCCATGTTTTTGCCACTGCAATGACCTTTGTGCGTCAAGTGATGGAAGAACTCCACCATCTCTAAGGGGATTTAGCACACAGGCCTGCGACGAGGCCGAATGATGTCCCGCAGGTCCCAGGAGCATTAAAAGCTTTAATGCATTCATGATTTTCACTCAAGTCTGTTAGTCTATTTGTGAAGTCTATATTTTCTTCTATTTTCAGTCTATAGTAGGTTGTCAGGCCAGTTACTTTCATTTTTCTGTCGAAGTATGTTGGTTTCATTTGAGTCAGAGTCTGTTGTTTTCTTTTAAGGTATGTTATCAGTTGTAATCAAATGTTTTTACTTTATGAAAATTAAAAATTTCCAATATATTTCCTGTACTTATCTGCTAGAACTACACACAGTCTGATTCATGCGGGGTCATGATACGTAGGCAATCTCCATAGAATTTGACCATAACCAATATAAGAAAAGGAAAAAAATAAAAAGGAGAAAACCATGAGAGAAACAACGGTAAAATAACGGAGAGAATAATAAAACAAAAGAAGCTAGGTAAAAATGAGCTGAGCAAAAGAAAGGGGAAGAACGAAAAGAAAACAAGAGAGAAAAGAAAAGTGGCATAGGATAAAAGCCGGGATGACGCAATTGTGCATAATAGAAACCGGAAACTGCTTGGTTTATTCATCCCCGAATATGTGGCTACCTATAGGTTGAAGCCTAACTGCTAACAAGTTTTGGTGTTGTCTATCCAATTCAGACAGGTGGTTAGTCTTGCGGCATTCTGGCAACCTACCCCAATAACACTCGGTCCAAAAGCAAGCTAACTATGGCCAATCAATAATCCGATGCAAGTATCATTGATTCCTCAAAAGAGGTGGAAGAGTTGTATGTCAATGCAATGGAAGAAGAGATGTACAAGTTGAAACATCAGATGGCTGAAATGTATTAGGCATGGGTAAGAGGGTAGCCACCACCAGTCTATCATTCCAACCCGACCTTCATCCCACCATTAGCCTAGTCACATGACCACCATGCCACTGATCCACCCCCAAGCTTCCCCATCTACCAGAAATACCAGGGTATAACTTCACAAACACCCCTAGCTGCACCACCCAAAGATATTCCCCACCCCCTCTACCAGTTGCTCCCATCCTTGTGGCACCTCCTCCTGCTGCACTCCACAGATCATCTAGTGAACCCTTGTTCCAAGCCTATGGTAACCAATATTACCCACCAGAAACAACTTTCAAAGCCCCTGAACCCTACGCTTATGCTCCCCATTTTGAAATCCCTGCAGAGGCTGAAAAACTAGCCAAAATCCCGAGCAAGGGGAGTTGCTCAGAAAAGTCAAAAGTCTAGAGCAATCATTTAGAGAGATGCGAGGGTTAGGAGGTCAAGTGAGTGTGGCATACAAAGACCTCTATTTTTTCCCAGATGTACAATTGCCGCGGAGCTTTAAGATGCCCAAGTTCAACTTATATGACAGACATGGTGATCTGGATGCACACCTAAGGGGTTTCTGCAGCAAGATGAGAGGGGTAGGCGGAAATGATGAATTACTTATGGCATACTTCAGTCAAAGTTTAAGTGGTTCAGCATTGGAATGGTATACCTGACAGGATCATGCTTGGTGGTATACATGGGACGATCTAGCCCAAGCATTCGCTTGCCATTTTCAGTATAATCTTGAAATTATTCCGGATCGTTTGTGTTTGACAAAACTAGAGAAGAAGCAAAATGAGAGTTTCAGAGAGTATGGCTTCCGGTGGAGGGAGCATGCAGCAAGGGTCGACTCATCAATAAAGGAAACCGAAATGGTAGATTACTTCTTGCAAGCTTTGGAGCCGTCACCTATTATCAACAGTGGGTAAATCCTTTAATGAGGTCTTGAAAATGGGGAGCATAGTAGAAAAGGGACTCAAATCTAATAAGATTATGAGTTATTGAGCAATCAAAGCAACCACCCAGGCTATTCAAAGCAGGAAAGAAGAAGAACGAAGAAGTAACGACAATAGACTCAGGAACTTGGTTCGGGCCCTGGGGACCATCCCATTACAACCAGCCCCGGCCTCATTATCAAATCTATCCACACACTCCATATAGCCCACCACAACACTACTACCCATATTCTGACCCCTCTTTCTCCGTCCATCATGCACAAACATATACTCAACCTCCTGCCCAAGCACAATGGCATGTGCCAACCTCGCAAAATAATTATCCAGCTCCACAAAATAACTATCCTCCAAGAGCCTACCAACACCCCCCGAGACCAGCTTTCCGGGCCATCCAAGCATTAAAAACTAAGAGGATACAAAAGAAGAAAACTTTTATCTCGTTGGGAGAATCATATACTAGCTTATTCCACAAGTTGAGGCAGTTGGATATGTTGAGGTCACTTGAAGAAAAATTGCCAAATCCTTCTCCGAGAAATCTGGACTATTCTGTCAGTTATGAGTATTGTTCTGGTGCTCCTGGACATGACACAGAGAAATGTTGGCATCAGAAGAGTTCTATTCAAGAACTCATTGATTCACATAGGATTGAGGTGCAATATTTAGAAGCACCCATCATCAATCAAAACCTGTTGCCTCCTCATCAATAGACAAATATGATTGAGATAGTGCACAAAAAGGGGGAGCCCAAAAAGCCTTCGCAAACTGTCATGATGATCCGAGCCAGTGAACGGAAGATGGTTGAGAATTTAACAAGTGTGATGTCGACATTTAAGTTTAGTGGAGCAAGCAGTGAGCCTTTCGTTGTGTTCAAGAAGGAATCCCCGAAATACAGGATGGTGAGAGAAAAAATGCAAAAGTGGTCGCACCAGGGGTGGCAAGCATGCCTGTGGTTGTCGTGAAAGGTGCTTGCACAGAGCTTGTCATTATCAAACCTGTAATTTAGCTACCGATGATCAGCAGCAAGGCAGTGCCTTGGATTTATGACCGAGCAACAATGACTTACAAAGGGAAATAGGTTAGAGAAGAAGTTTGTGTGACCCACGGATTGACCCGATCGGGGAGGTGCTTTGCCCCCGAGGAATTGAGAAAAACCAAACCGACTAAGGATAATTCAGTGCTGATGAAGAAAACTACGAGTGAGGAGGAAGCAGAAGAGTTTTTGAAGAATATGAATATACATGATTATTCTATTGTGGAACAACTGAGAAAGACACCTGCTCAAATCTCGCTATTATTATTGTTGATTCATTCGGACGAGCACCGTCCGGCGCTGATGAAGATCTTGAACGAGGCCCACGTTCCTGATAAAATTACACTCAATCATTTGGAAAAGATATCCAACAAGAGTTTTTTGAGATGAATAGAGTCATTTTTTCCGATGATGCATTGCCCGTAGAAGGCACCGAGCGTAATCGAGTACTTTATTTCACAGTAAAGTGTGAAGATTCTGTGGTCACTCGAGTGTTGGTTGATAATGGTTCAACTGCAAATATTTGCCCTCTTTCCACGCTGAATAAGTTGAAGGTGGATAATGAAAGAATTCATAAGAACATCATTTGTGTGCGAGGGTTTGATGGCGGGGGGAAAGATTCAGTCGGTGACATAGTGCTCGAACTGACTATTAGACCGGTTGATTTTACCATGGAATTCCAAGTGCTGGTTGTGGCAGTTTCCTACAACCTATTGTTGGGACGACCCTGGATCCATGGTGCTAGAACACTCCCCTCAACATTACATCTAATGGTGAAATTTGAATGGGAGCGACAAGAAATAGTTCTGCATGTCGAGGACCATCCATATGCTCACAATGATGCTATTGTGCCACTCATCGAGGCAGATGATGACAAGGGGCCCTAGGTGTATCAATTTCATGACACGGTACCAGTGAGAAAAGTTCCAGAAAGAGAGTGTGTTCCAACGCCAAAGTTAACTATTGCATCAGTCACGGTGGCTGTTGAAATGTTGAAGAACGGGTTTGTTCTAGGAAAGGGTTTGGGGGCGTCACTTCAGGGTATCGTACAACCAGTATCTCTCCCAAAAAAGATAGACACTTTTGGTTTGGGGTTCAAACCCATAAGTGCAAAAAATCAAGAGGGCCAGGAGAATGAAGCAGAAAGCATGGGCCCTTCCAAAGCCTGTTTCATGTCTCTTCAAATCATTTGTTAGGTCCGGTACCAAGAACTTCCCGACAACAACAAGTTCTGGCTCTATGGTTGACCCTGATAAGGAAATGCTTGAAAGGACTCTTCGGCCAATTCTTCAAAGCTGGTCTAATTCAGAAGTAATAATTCAAGATATAGAGTATGAGGATGAAACAGAATACGATGAGGAAAGGGTATTTGAGGAAATTAATAAAGAGTTAAGCTATTTTGAGGAAAAACCCAAGTCAAACATGAGCGATACAGAAACAGTCAATCTAGAGGACCCACATAATATCAGAGAGGCTAAAATAAGCGACCATCTTGAGCCGCAGCTCGCGGGAGAAATAATCGAAGAGCTGCTTGAGTACAAAGATGTTTTGCATTGTCCTACGACAATATTCAAGGGTTGAGCACTGACTTGGTTGTTCACAAATTGCATACTAACCTAGCCTGCCCTTCTGTCAAACAAAAGTTGAGGAAGTTTAAAACTGATGTGAGCGTAAAAATCAAAGAGGAATTTACCAAGAAGTTTGCAGCAAAGGTCATCTGAGTCACACGATATCCTACCTGATTAGCCAATGTTGTGTCTATGCCAAAGAAGGACAATAAAACTAGGGTGTGCGTCGATTATCATGACCTCAACAAAGCAAGTCCAAAGGACAACTTTCCACTGCCAAAAATCCACATATTGATTGACAATTGTGCAAAACATAAGATTGGTTCTTCCCTGGATTGTTTCGCAAGCTATCACCAGATTTTGATTGATGAAGAGGACGTGAAGAAGACAACATTCATCACACCTTGGGGAACATATTGCTACAAGGTCATGCCTTTCGATATGAAGAATGTTGGGGAAACCTATATGAGGAAAATGAAAACCATATTCCATGATATGTTACATAAGGAGATTAAGGTCTACATGGATGATGTAATTGGGAAATCCAGGAAGCAATCCGACCATGTTAGAGATCTAAGAAAATTCTTCCAGATGCTTCGCAGGTACAATCTCAAGCTCAATCCTGCAAAATACGCATTCAATATACCATCAGGGAAGTTTCTAGGATTCATAGTCAGCCGTCGAGGCATTGAGCTAGATCCATCAACGATCAACGCTATACTAGAATTGCCGCCTCCGAGAAATAAAACAGAGTTGATGAGTCCATTGGGGAGATTGAATTATATTAGTAGATTTATTGCTCAGTTCATGACAACTTGTGAGCCTATCTTTAAGCTATTGAAAAAGGATGTTGCGGTCAAGTGGATGGAGGAATGCCGGGAGGCTTTTGATAAAATAAAAGGGTACTTGTCGAACCCACCAGTGTTGGTCCCACCGGAACCAGGGAGGCCTTTGATCTTGCATATGATAGTCTTAGACAACTCATTCGGATGCGTGTTAGGTCAGCATGATATCACCAGAAGGAGGGAGCAGGCCATATATTATCTTAGTAAGAAGTTCACAGCTTGTGAGGTTAAGTATACACATCTTGAAAAGATGTTCTATGCCCCAACTTGGGTATCGAAGAAGTTAAAACACTATTTGTCGTCGTATATTACTTACCTCATCTCACGCCTGGAACCGTTGAAATACATCTTCCAGAAGCCTATGCCTACGGGGAGGCTTGCAAAGTAGCAAATCCTACTCACCGAGTTCGATATTGTCTACGTGACTAGGACTGCAATAAAAACATAGACATTGGCTGATCATCTAGCCGAGAATCCAGTGGACAAAGAATATGAACCTTTATAGACATACTTCCCGGATGAAGAAGTGATGCATATTGATGAAGTGGAACAAGGTGAGAAGCCAGGATAGAAAGTATTCTTTGATGGGGTCGCCAATATGAAAGGCGTGGGGATAGGAGCAGTACTCATTTCTGAAATGGGGTACCATTACCTTGTTACAGCTCAGTTTTGCTTCTATTGCACCAACAATATGGCAGAATATGAGGCATGCATTTTAGGTCTGAGATTAGCTGCAGACATGGGTGTCCAAGAAATCTTGGTCTTGGGGGACTCGGACCAAATTCAAGGGGAATGGGAAACACGAGATTTGAAGCTCATACCATACCTGCAATGTTTGCATGACCTTTATCAATGATTCCGGTTAGTAGAGTTAAGGCATATCCCAAGAATCCACAATGAGATTGCTGACGCCTTGGCTACTTTGGCATCGATGTCACATCATCCAGATAAGGCATATGTTGACCCACTGCATATCCAAGTCTATGGCCAACTTGCTTACTGCAACGTGGTGGAAGAGGAGCTTGATGGTGAGCCTTAGTTCCATGACATCAAAGAATATATCAGGATGGGTGTGTACCCAGTACAAGCCATAAGTGATCAAAAGAGAACAATTCGTCGCTTATCAAGCGGCAGTTGTTCTTTAGTGGAGGAGTATTATACAAAAGAACACCGGATCTTGGGTTATTAAGATGCATAGATTCTAGACAGGCCACGACCACCATGACCAAGGTACTTCTCGAGTTTGCGGACCTCATATAAGTGGGTACGTTTTGGCAAAGAAGATCCTCCGGGCAGGTTATTATTGGATCACCATGGAGCGAGATTCTATCAATTCTTGCGCAAATGTCATCAATGTCAGGTGCATGAATATTTGATTCACTCCTCGCCGTCTGAATTACATACAATGTCTGCACCATGTCCCTTCGTTGCTTGGGGCATGGATGTTATCGAGCCCATCGGGCTAGCAGCTTCTAATGGACACAAGTTCATCCTGATTGCTATTGTTTATTTCACCAAGTGGGTCGGAGCTAAAATATTCAAGGCAGGGACTATGAAAGCATGGTCGATTTTGTGCATTGAAATATCATTTGTCGATTCAAAATCTCGAAGATAATCATCACCGACAATAGCAAATCTCAATAGTCATTTGATGAAAGAGGTATGTTTGCAGTTTAAGATTACACATCACAATTCTATCCCGTACCACCCTAAGGCGAATGGAGCAGTTGAGGCAGCCAACAAGAACATAAAGAAGATACTTTGAAAAATGGTGGAAGGGTCCATGCAATGGCATGAGAAGCTACCCTTCGCATTGTTAGGCTATTGGACTATTGTTTTCACCTCAGTAGGGGCAACTCCGTATTTGTTGGTGTATGATACAGAAGCAGTAATACCGGCAAAAATTGAAATCCCATCTTTTCAGATTGTCGCCGAGGCAAAAATTGATGATGGCGAGTAGGTCAAAACTCGCCTGGAGCAATTAAGTTTGATTGATGAGAAAAAATTAGCAGCAGTGTGTCATGGCCAATTGTATCAACAGAGAGTGACCAAAGCATATAATAAGCTCAAGGAGGTTTGAAAAGGGTCAGTTGGTATTGAAGTGCATCCTCCTGCACCTTGCAAAGGCAAAGGGCAAGTTCTCCCCAATTTAGCAAGGGCCATTTATCGTGTCAAGAATGTTGTCCAACTGGGCATTATATCTAACAGATGTGGAAGGCAAGTGCGTAGAAGTTTCCATCAATTCCGATGCAGTTAAGAGATACTATGTATACTTTTCTTTGATTAAATCATATTTATTTGTACTTGGCATATTTTGGAGATTGGAATGACGAAAGTATTTTATTCGGCTATCTAAATACTTTATCCCTTGTTAACCCTTTTGAGTTTTAATTATTTTCTTTCATAACCCTCTTTCGGAATCAGTAACAAAATCAGAAACGCAAGCGTACGAAATGAGCAAAGGGAAAAGAAAAAGAAAGAATGAAAAAGAAGGAGGAAAAAAATAAGAGAAGGAAAAGAAGAAAGAAAAGAAAAGAAAAGGAAGAAAAACACAAAACAATAAAACAACAAAGGAAAATGAAGAAACAAAAAGAAAGAGTAAGGGAAAAAACGAGAAAAGACAAAAACACAACAACAAAGCAATTCTTCTGGCATGAACTACGCTTGACCTGATTCCTTTCAAGGATATGTAGGCAGCCTCACGGTTCGGTCTCATTAAAGTAAAAATCCAAAAGTCCCCAAGAAAGAAACATGGGCAAAAGTTGTGGTTGTTGTATGAAATTTGATTCCGAAATTTGTAATGTTGAACCCATCTGAATTGCATTGAACTTTTAATACCCTTTGTTTCAAACCCCATCCAAAATCCTGCATTACGGTCAAAAGAAAGATGTTTGGATCAGTCTTTAGGAAATGCCAAGTCAAGCAAGAAGAGGTGATTCAAATCCGGGGTGACACTTCAACAAGAAAAGATGAAAATGAGAGTCTTAATCGGTGAAAACCCTCATGGGCATTGTAAGGTGATAAGAGCTGAGAGAATTCAAAATTAGAGAGTCTTATTGGTAGAAACCCTCATGGGCACCTCAAAGCAAAGGTAAGTCGAGAAATGAACGATTGGAAAAAGGGCTGTTTAGTAGAAATCTATTTAGAACACTGCAGGATAAACGAGGTCAAGGCTCGATTAAAGGAATTGGGTTAAGGAAGGTCACAACAACAAAGCATGTCGACTGAAAGCCGATCGTTTGGACGGACTGGGTCGACTAAGCCAAAGTGCGTGTCATGATTATGGGGACCAGTTGTTCCCCCACAGATAATTCTATTTTCTTCCTTCTTCAGTAGTTATCCCAATTCCGAAATCTTTTGTTCTAAAAACAACTCAGAGTCATTGCATTTTATTTTCTTTCGGGTCTCCATTCTTCTAAGATGTTTTCAAGGTCAATTTTGTATAAGCAAGCAGGAGAGAAATTTCAAAGCTTATTACTAGCTCTCGAAAAGCAAAGCACATTGCAGCCAAAACATAACAAGGCAACGAAAGTTAAAATGGGATATGAAGAATCACCGAAGGTTTCATCAATGAAATGATTTGGTAATCTGAGAAAAGATGCAAAGATTCTGGCAAGAGGGTCAGGAATGTAACAAAATATTGGGTACATAACACTCGGTTCATCTAAGGCCACGGGGTTCAGGGGTCAACCAACAAATCAGGCAGCTCATGGTCAGTTCGGGAACGTTGACCACAACGGAGCATGACAACAGGAAGGCCATTTTCAGCAAGAATGCTGCAAGCTAACCACCAAATTTCAAACTAACAAAATTTTCTTTAATTGAAACAGGGGCAGAAAATTCTGGAGGTCTCATATTGAGAAAGCAAGCACCTAGAAGGTATGAACATTAACTTCATGGCTCTTCTGGAAAATGGGACTTAGTCAAAGCTCGAAATAATCGTGAATGACAAAGGAACATAAACAGACTTAAGAGTTTACGAGTTGGAATAGGATTCAACTAGGAGTTTTCAGGACCCTCCTAGATAATGAGATTTATTTTTAACTTCTCATGACCCTATTGGATAACGGGACGTAACTTTAATTAGCAGTCCCCAGCAGAGACAACAAAGAGTTAAAATTGGCATTTAATTTTTAGAAGTTTTCAAGACCCTCATGGATAATGGGATTTCAATTTAAAAGTTTTCAGGACCCACCTAGATAATAAGGAAATACATTTCAAGTCTAGGAAATCAGGCGCCCAGCTGGATAACAAAGGAATACATTTCAAGTTTTGGCAATCAGGCGCCCATCTGGGTAACAAGGGAATATATTTTAAGTTTTGGCAATCAGGCGACCACCTGGATAACAAGGGAATACATTTCAAGTTTTTGAAATCAGGCGCCCACCTGGAGAACAAGGGAATATAGTTCATGTTTTGGCAATCAGGCACCCACCAGGAGAACAAGGGAATATAGTTCAAGTTTTTAGCAATCAGGTGCCCACTTGGAGAACAAGGGAATACCTTTTAAGTTTTTGCAATCAGGCGCCCACTTTGAGAACTAGGGAATACAATTCAAGTTTTTGGCAATCAGGCGTCCACCTGGAAAACAAGGAAATATAGTTCAAGTTTTGGCAATCAGGCGCCCATATGGAGAACAAGGGAATATAGTTCATGTTTTTGGCAATTAGGCGCCCACTTGGAGAACAAGTGAATACAGCTCAAGTTTTGGCAATCAGGCGCCCACCTGGAGAAAGAGAGAATACCATTCAAGTTTTTGGCAATCAGCCGCCTACCTGGAGAATTAGGGAGTACAATTCAAGTTTTGGTAACTAGGCGCCAACCTAGAGAATAAGGAAATACAATTCAAGTTTTGGTAATCAGGCGCCTACCTAGAGAGCAAGGGAATACAATTCAAGTCTTGGAAATCAGGCATCTACCTGGAGAATAAGGGAATACAGTTCAAGTTTTGGCAATCAGGCACCCACCTGGAGAACAAGGGAATAAAGTTCAAGTGTTGGCAATCAGGCGCCCACCTGGAGAACAAGGGGGGTCATTTCAGAACTCAATCCAAGTTTGAAGTAATAGAAGCTCGTAGCAATATTGCGAGTCAACGGTCCGAGGTGATGAACAGATTTCAGTCACAATAAAGAAAAAAGATAAAGGCATGAAGTTGATCCAAATGCAAAAGTTGATAGAAGATGTGAGCTGCTTAATACATGACTGAAGTCACAAGCATGGTGTGGTATCCGGGTTTCATCCAAAAAGTTGAGGAAGAATCAACTAGCAAGCGTCAAGGTTGAAATCTAAAGTCTGCATGAAGAACCACTCAAGACTCATGATCAAGCTTCAGAAGACTTATAAATAGGAATCTTGTAACTCGTACTTGACAAGCTTAGTTAGTCTTTTTATTTCTTTTGATTTGGATGTAATAACAGGACTGCGGAACGGAACCTCAACGGAATGGCACCTCGACAGGATCTTTACCTCGGCATACTCTATCATCTCACTCACTTCTAAACTATACTGACCTGATTCCTTTATAGCCAAGGATATGTAGGCAATCTCTGAAGCAATGTTCGGTCAAATCTTTCAAAAATGCTTCCTACGGAGTATTCAAACAGGAAAAAAATTCTCGTATCCACTCACATTATCTTTGCACGAAAATACTTCGGGTTTCCGAGCAAAGAGGGGCAACTGCGAGCACGTGATTTTTTCCCTACATGAAAATAACTCCCAAAAATAGACCAAAAATAAATTTTATTAATTTTAGGAGTTTTTCTTTGTGTATTTGCATTTCATGCATTTTTAACATTTTTAAATCGTAGAAAAATCCTAACAATTATCATTTTTACGTATTTATCTTTTAGTCTTTACAATTAGCATTTTTCCTTAGTTTAAAGTTAATTAGTTATTTTAATGTTAAAAATAAATAAAGAATTTTAATTTCTATAAGAATAGATTAATTTAGGATTTTTAGTTTCTAGGATTTTTAAGTAAAGAAAAAGAAAAGAAAAGAGAATAAGGGTTTAATTGCAATGGGATTTTAAACTAAGCAATTGGGCCATTTTTTAATGCCAAAACTAGCCCAAACCACAATTTCCCTACCAAAACCCACATAACCAAAGCCCCAAGCCCCAAGCCCATTCCCTCACCCTTATCTTAATTAAAAAACAAAATCTAAATCAGTAGAGAAACATTAGAGAAACATTAAAAATAACGCTGAAAAAGGAGGGGAAGATGTGCAAAATAATAGGACTCCACCCCACGTTCTCTCTTGTTCTTCAAAAGAGATCTGCAGCTTTTGACAAAAAATAAAGATGATCCCTGCATCTTCATTGCCACACCCCACCCCAAAGCTTCTTCAACGAACAAAGTTGTTTTGAGCATCTGAAAGCTCACCTCATACTTGTCTGACCACCTGAACGGGGCACCTTTCTGGGTCAATCTGGTCATCGGGGCTGCTATGGATGAAAACGCCTCCACAAATTGACGATAATAATTCGGCAAACCCAAGAAACTCCGGATCTCTGTAGCTGATGCGGGTCTAGGCTAGTCCTTGACTTCCTCAATCTTCTTAGGATCCAGCTAAATACCCTCTGTTGATACAATATGACCCAAAAAAGCATCTGAACTCAACCAAAACTCACATTTTGAAAACTTAGCATATAACTGGCTATCTCTGAAAGTTTGAAGAACGATCCGAAGATGTTGCTCATGCTCCTCTCAGCTGCGGGAGTAGATCAAAATATCATCTATGAAAACAATCAGGAAGGAATACAGATAGGACTTGAACACCCGGTTCATCAAATCCATAAATGATGTTGGGGAATTAGTCAAGCCAAATGACAGCACTAAGAACTCATAACGCCCATATCTAGTCCGAAAAGCTATCTTAGGGACATTGCATGCCTTATCCTCAACTGATGGTAGCTAGATCTCAAATCAATCTTTGAAAACACTTTGGCACCCTGAAGATGATCAAATAAATCATCAATCCTCGACAATAGATATTTGTTCTTGATGGTGACTTTCTTCTACTGCCGATAATCTATGCACATGCTCATCGACCCATCTTTCTTCTTTAAAAACAACACCAGTACGCCCCAGGGCAAGATACTAGGTCTAATAAAGCCCTATCAAGAAAATTGTCCAACTACTCCTTCAATTCTTTCATCTCTAGCGGGGCAATGCGGTGCGACGGATTAGAAATGGGTTGATTTCCTGGAGCCAAATCAATGCAAAAGTCAATATCCTTGTCAAGTGGCATTCCCTACATTTCTGCAGGAAACACCTTTGGAAATTCCCAAACAACTGGCACATAATCCATAGAAGGAACCTCAACACTAGAATCACAAACGTAAGCTAAATAAGCCAAACACCTTTTCTCGACCATACAACATGCCTTCATATAAGAGATAATGTTACTGGCAAAATGATCAGGGGTCCCTCTCCACTCCAATAGAAGCAATCCTAATAAGGCTAGGGTCATGGTCTTGGCATGATAATTCAGTATAGAATGATAAAGTGACAGCCAATTCATCCCCAAAATAACATCAAAATTAGCCATATTGAGAAGTAGGAGACCTACTATAGACTCAAGACCCCCAATAACAACCATACACGAGCGACAAACACGATTTACAATAATAGAATCCCCCACCAGCGTGGACACATATTTGGGAGCACTCAAAGCATCATGGGGCACAACCAAATATGAAGCAAAATAAGAAGACACATAGGATTATGTAGACCCTGGATCAAATAGAACTGAAGCACCTCCACTACCAACCAAAACAGTACATGTGATAATAACATCAGATGACTCAGCCTCAAGCCTGGCTAGGAAAGCATATCCTTGGGCCCCACCACTCTGAACATATCTCTGTAATGGCTGTCACACCTCCTTTTTACGCTACAACCTGACGAAGTGCGTAGATAATGGAGTTTTTCCAATTAAAGGACAATCGAAATGGGATTCAACTTATTTTAAAAAATTTCAGAGTCGCCACTTGGAGATATATAGTGTCCCAAGTCCCCGGTCAGAATTCCGAATCGAGGAAAAGAATGACTCTATCTACAGTCCGCGAATCAGAAATCTGAGTAAGGAAATCTGTTAACCTGGGTGAAGGTGTTCGGCATTCCCACGTTCCGTGGTTCTAGCACGGTCACTCAACTGTTATATTTGGCTTAAATTATCTGATTTTCGAACATGTTTTAACTTATGTGATTTTTCACTTTAAACCGCTTTTGTCATTATTATAAAAGAAATTTACAACGTCGTTAAAACATGCCTCGAACTATTGAAACACGTTCTCAAGGCACTAAACTAAACGTGTGTTCATATTTGTAGGTTTTGATAAATGACAAACGACGCGCAATTGACATATGACGAGGTCCAAGCACAAGCGCGCAATTGACACATAACGAGGTTCAAGCACAAGACGAACAAAGATCATGATCAAGCAAAGAAATAAAGTTATACATGAGTCGTTCTTTAATTGTGATCTTGATCCGACAATTAACTCAAGACTTGGCTTCTCTCGTAAAATCATTTTTATCAAATCATGCATATTTAATTTAAAGCAAAATCATTTTCAAACATTTTATTTTAGCCAAAATGATTTTTAAACATGCCTCTCAAATCTGGACAAAGATAATCGATTATGTACTCTATGATAATCGATTATGTTAAGACAATGTACACCAGATTTACAAAGCTGACCAATAATCGATTATGTACCTTATGATAATCGATTATGTTAAGGCAGTGTACATTATATTTTTCAAAGCTACAAGATAATCGATTATGTACCTTATGATAATAGATTATGTTGAGGCAGTGTCCATCAGATTTTTTAAAGCTACAAGATAATCGATTATGTACCTTATGATAATCGATTATGTTGAGGCAGTGTCCATCAGATTTTTCAAAGCTATAAAATAATCGATTATGCACATTATGATAATCGATTATGTTGAGGCAGTGTCTATCAAATTTTACAAGACTGTAAAATAATCGATTATGTACTTTATGATAATCGATTATGTTAAGACAGTGTAGTCCGAAGTTTTCAAAATATAAAAGATAATCGATTATCCTTATAGCATAATCGATTATGCAAATGACCGTTGCCAAAGTATTCTTAAACTCTGAAAGATAATCGATTATACACAATCTGATAATCAATTATGCTAAGTAAAATCTGCATATGATTTTTTGAACGTTGTCAGGTAATCGATTATACGATTTGGATAATCGATTATTCTGCTTAAAATCTGGGATTGATTTTTGAACGATTGGAAAATAATCGATTATGCAAATAAGATAATCGATTATCTTAGCACAAAATCAGCAATTCTTGATTGGCAATTAGGCAACGGTTGTGGGGGTTTTGAATACTATAAATACAACTCAAAATCAGTCTTCTAAGTACAACAACTGATTATATTCTTGCTAAAGCTTGCATACTCTCATATTCATCATTTTCTATTCATTTAATATGTTTTTGAGAGCCAAACTCTTGACGAAAGTTGTTGTGTTCTTGAGCGTATTTATTTTACTCATATCTACTCTTAAAGAGAGTCTTGTCTTGAGTGCTAAGTGTTTGTATACACTTGAAGGGAAGTGTTAATCCCTTGTGGTTGTAAGAAGGAACGTTTTCATTCCTTCGGTTGAAGTCTTGAAGTGAGGTATCTTCGAGCAAAGGTTGTTGAGGCTTGTGTGACTCAAGTTCTCAGTTTTTAACGGTTTGTTAAGCACCCGTAAGCTTAACAAAGTTAGTGGAATCTCGAGAGAGTCTCTCGGGGACTGGACTAGCCACAGGTTGTGGTGAACCAGGATAATTTCGGTGCGTTCGTTCCTTATTATTTACTTACCGCACTTATTTCAATCCTGCAATTTTTAATTCCGCAAGTTTATATTGATTTTTATTATAACGCTATTCACCCCCCCTCTAGCGTTAAGCGTATATTCTAACAATTGGCATCAGAGCCCAACTCTCTGAAAGGCTTAACCGTTTGAGAGAAACAATCCATGGCTTCTACTCGTGACTTTAATGCAGGAATAGGTGAAGGACAATGCTCCACCAGACCACCACTGTTCGACGGCACAAACTATACGTACTAGAAGGAGAGGATGAGAATATTCATCCAATCGAATAATTTTCATCTATGGAAGGTTACAACGAAGGTAGAACAAATTCCAACCAAAAAGGTTGAAAATGAATGGGTTCCAAAATCCGAAGATGAATACGATGCGGATGATATCCGAAAAGTGCAGAACAACGCTAGAGCCATCAACTTATTATATTGTGCTGTAAATGCTGATGATTACAGAAAAATATCATGTTGCACAACGGCTAAGCAAATGTGGGATAAGTTGGAAATCACGTACAAAGGTACGGACCAGGTAAGAGAAGCTAAAATTGATTTTCTAACCCATGCATATCAACTGTTTCACATGAAGGAAAGCGAGAGGATCGATGACATGTTAGAACGATTTTCAAAAATCGTCAACGACCTACATGCTCTTAAGAAGACCTTCACGGATAAGGAACTTTTCCGAAAAATTCTCCGAAGTCTCACTCCAGAATGGCGCTCCAAGGCCGACGCGATTCAAGAGTCTATCGGCGTTTCAAGTGTCACCATCGACGGACTAAGAGGTAATCTTAAAACCTATGAATCTACTATACTTAACCCTCCCGTTTAATGATCAAAGGAAACAAAGAATCGCCCTCAAGGCAAGCACGGCTCAACCTCAAAATGATGAGGACTCAAACAATGGAGATAACGAGTTCGGACTCGTTATTAAGAGGTTTCAAAAGTTCATGCGAAAAGAGTATGAACGAAAAGGAAAACAACAAGGAGATCAAGTAAAGTGCTATGGATGCGGAGAAATCGGGCACATTAAATCAAATTGCCCAAATGTCAATAAGGAGAAGAAACCCTTCAAGAAACAACGAGCATACATATCTTGGGGAGGTGACTCCGGAGACGAATCAAGCGACAATGAAGAAGACGAAGCCGCAAATCTATGTCTCATGGCACACGAAGACAATCAAGAAGAGGTATGTCAAATTTCTTCAAAAAACCTCTTTTCTCTTGAGGAAATGCAAAATGCTTTTGATGAATTGTATAGTGAATTCATTAGAGCTTCCGAAACTGTTAGAGACGTAAAGAAAAATTCTTCTTTGAAAGAAAAAGATTTTGAAAAACAACTCTCTTTGAAAGAAAAAGATTTGGAAAAATTGATTTTGGAAAATGAGAAGTTGAAAGAAGAAAACAAATTTTTCCGCAAGAGAAGCGCCGAAACCCTAGAGTTCTAGTAAAAATTGTATTTCTTGCATGCATCTAAAAGATGAAGTAGAAAGACTTAAGAGCACCCTAGATAAGTTCAATTCTTCTCATAAAAATTTGAATGATGTTCTTGTCAATTTGAAATCGACCAAACATGGCATAGGTTTCAAAAACGAGCCTAAACAAAAAGTTGAAGCCATCCCCCAACAACCCAAGGCTCAACCTAGGATAAATAAAATAAACATTCATCCTAGAAATAACCATCCTAGAATCAACATGCATCCTAGACCAAACACTAGAAGAAACTTTGAACATTTTAGAACGCCTAGAAATGGCCTTCAACAATCGCAACCTAGACATACTCGACCTAGAAACAATTATTCTAGAAATGCTGCATATCCTAGAACAAACAGTAGGAGAAATGATTTTCAAGGATTGCGCAATAGCCATATTGTCAAAAATAGAGCAAACGATTTTCGTACCTCCAACTACTACCAACCTAGAAGAATGCATAATCCTAATGTCATTTGTCACTATTGTAGTCGAATAGGACATATTGCTCCTGCTTGTTTTACTAGACACAGACACTTAACTGCATGTCAAGCACAACAGCATTTTACACCTAACTCTCAAGGACCCAAAACAGCTTGGGTACCAAAAACTCATTGATTTGTCTTGTAGGTATGTTTGAAGGGATCAAGTGTACTTTGGTACCTTGATAGTGGATGCTCCAAACAAATGACCGGAGACGCATCCAAGTTCCTTCAGCTAGAACACAAGGAAGGAGGAAACGTTATTTTTGGAGATAACAACAAGGGAAAAATTATCGGCATTGGCTCGGTCGGTAAGAATGAATCTTCTTCCATTATGCATATATTGCTAGTTAAAGGTCTAAAACATAATCTCTTGAGCATAAGTCAATTATGTGACAAGAAAAATCTTGTTTTGTTTGATTCGGAAGAATGCTTAGTTTTTTGTCGTAGTGATTTTAAAATTATTCTTCGTGGTTTTAGAATTGATAACATCTATATGGTTGATCTTGAAAACTCTTCATCAGAGTATGTGAATTGTCTTATGAGTAAAGAAGACGATATGTGGTTATGGCATCGTAGAGTAGCTCATATCAACATGCATCTTTTAAACAAATTGGTTTCACAAAATATAGTTATTGGTCTTCCAAATTTGAAATTTGAAAATGACACTATTTGTGATTCTTGTCAAAAAGGGAAGCAAACGAAAGCATCTTTTAAATCTAAGAATATCGTTTCAACTACAAGACCGTTGCAACTTCTTCACATGGATCTCTTTGGACCATCTCGCATTGAAAGTCTTGGTAGAAATCGTTATGCTTTTGTTATTGTTGATGATTATTCTAGATTTACATGGACACTATTCCTTGCTCACAAAAGTGAGGCTTTTCAAAATTTTAAATGTTTTCTTAAACGTGTTCAAAATGAAAAGAACACAACCGTCACTTCCATAAGAAGTGATCATGGGGGAGAGTTCGATCACAATCTCTTCACGGACTTTTGTGACGAACTCGGTATTGAGCACACCTTCTCTGCTCCACGTACACCACAACAAAATGGAGTGGTGGAACGGTAAAATAGGTGTCTCGAAGAGATGGCTAGAACCATGCTCGATGAGGCTAAGATTCCCAAACAATTTTGGGCGGATGCCGTGAGTACCACATGCTACGTTTTAAACAGAGTAGTCATAAGGCCAATACTCATGAAAACTCCCTATGAACTCTATAAGGGAAGGAAACCTAATCTCTCCCATCTTAGAGTATTCGGTTGTAAATGCTTTATTCATAACAACGGAAAAGATAATTTGGGAAAATTTGATGCCAAATCGGATGAAGGAATTTTTCTTGGTTATTCATCACGTAGCAAAGCATATAGAGTATTCAATAATAGAACCGAAACTGTTGAGGAATCCCCTCATATTGTGTTTTCCAAAAATAATGCTCGCTTGGCGAGAAAGGATTCTGGTTTTGATCTTGCAGGTATTTTAAACACAATAAGTCCTCAAGACAAAGTACAAGAGGAAAATCCAAAGGAAACTCAAGATGAAATCTTGAAACAATTATCGGAGGAAGCGCCACCACTGGTGAAAGAAACGAAACTGCCTAACGCGTGGAGGACAATCAAAGACCATCCTCTCGACAAGGTAATTGGCGACATTGAACAAAAGGTAAGTACTCGAAACACTCTTAAGAACACCTTAGGACACACTTCTTAAGAGATCACGTTGTCAATTGGTCAACATCTTCACAAAGCTCTTAGAGAAAGAATTCTTAATTCTTGACTCCACATTGATCCAAGTCATGCATTGCATTATTCTTTTAAAAATTTACTAACTTGAGCGTCGGAGGCGCCTAATTCTCTTTTGCAGGTATCACCCTAAAAGCAGGGGGAATTATAAGACGATGATGTAGAATAATCGATTTCTTTAAAGTCGATAATCGATTATCACTTCTTTTTGTCTTATGCTTACTATGCCGGAAAATCTATTAGCAAGTATCACTAATCGATTATTTACGTTTTATGCTTATTATGCCGGAAAATTAACAGAATCGATTATGCAACACTACAATCGATTATCTAACAGTTTTTGCTTTGCAGGTTTTTGGATGGTAAATATAAAAATCGATTATCAATTTTTACAATCGATTTTGTTGACATTATTTTTCAGGTGTTAATTGTGACAATAATCGACTTTTTAAAACTGTATAATCGATTACCGTCTCGGCTATTCATTACTGCACTTCCTAAAATAATCGATTATCTCAAAAGTATAATCGATTATTTCCCGAGTCAGAAAATCACTGTGCACTCTGTGTCAGAATAATCGATTACCATAATTCAATAATCGATTATCCTCAGTCAATATTTCAAAATTGTTACCGTTTCTGACCGTTTTGTCTCTTGAATTTCTGCAGATTTTCATCTTCAATGCAATACCATCCTTCTCATTATAAATAGGAGCTATAAGTCTTCAATTTCTTCACTCAAACATCAAACTTATCTCCCAAACTCTCAAAATTTCTCAAATTTCCTTCAAAGGCTATTACTACTTGTTCAAAAATGTCGGGCAGAAACTCCAAACTTGCTCGTGCCGGCAAAAATGTTGCCTCATCTTCCGCCTCTCGTCCACCAGTTTATTGTTATAAAGATGGCTCCTTCTTACGATTCAACAGTGAAGAACAACTTATGCGCTTCGCTGAAAAGTTTGAAAATCGAGAAATCCTCCCTCCTCGATTTTCCACTAACCGATTTCTTAGTCAAAGCGCCCCTCCATCCACAGCAAATATGCTCCTACAAAGCCAACTCCTTGATTTCCTATACCTTCACACCTCTTATATTCATCCTTCCTTAATTCAGGCCTTCTATTCAAATCTCGAGAAAGACGAAGATGATAAACTCTTCTCGACCGTCAATGGAATTCACATCCCTGTATCTGAGGCAAATATTCAAGCCATCACTAAACTTCCGCGAAATGGGGAAGACATTTTACGCTATACTAGGGAAGAAGGCGCTCTGTTTGATGAACAACTTCTTTTTACTCAAATCGGCATCGGTGAATTTTTTCCAACTCCGGACCATCGTCGTCCCACCATCACAAACATGCTCCCCGAATACCGTTTAATTTTTTATGTCATCACCCGCGTTATAAAACCACGGAAATTCAATCATACAACTATATCTCATGAGGATTCAAAACTCATGCATGCCATCATCACCGGAGCTCGCATCAATTGGTGCAAGTTCGTCAAGACCCATATGTATGATGCTATTGGGGAAGATAAGCCTCTCCCTTATGCTTTTGTCGTTATGACCCTTCTTGTTGCATCCGGTGTCGACACTTCCGTCGGCCCTCTCAAAAAGGCGACGAAACATTGGGAAATACAAGAATCTTCATTTCCCAATATCGGTGAGTATCCACCTCCTCTTCCAACTCAGCGACGTCGTCCTCCGGCCCCGTCCGATATATCCCTCAATACCATTTCCGAGAAAATTGCGTCTCTGTCCACCTCCATGAATCGCATCGATATGAATGTCACTCGTCTCTCCCATGAACTTCATGGATACTTTGACCATGTCAATTATCCATATGCCCAAATTGTCCTTCGGGAAGATGTACCGGATGCCGAGCTGGAAATTAATAATGATAATGAACAATTTCTTTCTTTTTGTTCTATGTTTCATTGTCTCTTTTTATGTACTCGAATTTTTGGTTAATCAATAAACAAGTTATTTACTAATGTTTTTTTTGCTAATGTCAAAAGGGGGAAGAATAAGGGCTATGCACTTAATATTTATTGGCATAAAATTGAGGGGGAATTCATATGTTGAGGGGGAACTAATTGCATATCTATATACTTGTCTTGGATCGTCATTATGAATTATCTAATATGCATATCCCGATATTGGTTTGCCATTATCAAAAAGGGGGAAATTGTTGAAACACGTTCTCAAGGCACTAAACTAAACATGTGTTCATATTTGTAGGTTTTGATAAATGACAAACGACGCGCAAGTGACATATGACGAGGTCCAAGCACAAGCGAAATTGACACATAACGAGGTTCAAGCACAAGACGAACAAAGATCATGATCAAGCAAAGAAATAAAGTTATACATGAGTCGTTCTTTAATTGTGATCTTGATCCGACAATTAACTCAAGACTTGGCTTCTCTCGTTAAATCATTTTTATCAAATCATGCATATTTAATTTAAAGCAAAATCATTTTCAAACATTTTATTTTAGCCAAAATGATTTTTAAACATGCCTCTCAAATCTGGACAAAGATAATCGATTATGTTAAGACAATGTACACCAGATTTACAAAGCTGAACAATAATCGATTATGTACCTTATGATAATCGATTATGTTAAGGCAATGTACATTATATTTTTCAAAGCTACAAGATAATCGATTATGTACCTTATGATAATCGATTATGTTGAGGCAGTGTCCATTAGATTTTTCAAAGCTACAAGATAATCGATTATGTACCTTATGATAATCGATTATGTTGAGGCAGTGTCCATAAGATTTTTCAAAGCTGTAAAATAATCGATTATGCACATTATGATAATCGATTATGTTGAGGCGGTGTCTATCAAATTTTACAAGACTGTAAAATAATCGATTATGTACTTTATGATAATCGATTAAGTTAAGACAGTGTAGTCCGAAGTTTTCAAAATATAAAAGATAATCGATTATCCTTATAGCATAATCGATTATGCAAATGACCGTTGCCAAAGTATTTTTAAACTCTGAAAGATAATCGATTATACACAATCTGATAATCGATTATGCTAAGTAAAATCTGCGTATGATTTTTTGGACGTTGTCAGGTAATCGATTATACGATTTGGATAATCGATTATTCTGCTTAAAATCTGGGATTGATTTTTGAACGATTGGAAAATAATCGATTATGCAAATCAGATAATCGATTATCTTAGCACAAAATCAGCAATTCTTGATTGGCAATTAGGCAACGGTTGTGGGGGTTTTGAACACTATAAATACAACTTAAAATCAGTCTTCTAGGTACAACAACTGATTATATTCTTGCTAAAGCTTGCATACTCTCATATTCATCATTTTCTATTCATTTATTAAATTTTTGAGAGCCAAACTCTTGACGAAAGTTGTTGTGTTCTTGAGCGTATTCATTTTACTCATATCTACTCTTAAAGAGAGTCTTGTCTTGAGTGCTAAGTGTTTGTATACACTTGAAGGGAAGTGTTAATCCCTTATGGTTGTAAGAAGGAACGTTTTCATTCCTTCGATTGAAGTCTTGAAGTGCGGTATCTTCGAGCAAAGGTTGTTGAGGCTTGTGTGACTCAAGTTCTCAGTTTGTAACGGTTTGTTAAGCACCCGTAAGCTTAACGAAGTTAGTGGAATCTCGAGAGAGTCTCTCGGGGACTGGACTAGCCACAGGTTGTGGTGAACCATGATAATTTCGGTGCGTTCGTTCCTTATTATTTACTTACCGCACTTATTTCAATCCTGCAATTTTTAATTCCGCAAGTTTATATTGATTTTTATTATAACGCTATTCACCCCCCCTCTAGCGTTAAACGTATATTCTAACAATCGAACCACGTCACATAAATGCACCAGTGGATTTTGACACATTTCAACTTCGCTGAGATTTGAACTTGGGTCACATAAATGTGCACCCCAATTTAGGAATGGTAGATTATTAAACTAACGCGCCTAAATCAATTGTGCATTCGCAACTTTGCGAGGGCCATGAAATTTACTAAATGGCATGTCTCGGAATCTAAAGATCAATTCAAGATAAAGTAAAGCGAGGGCCACGCAATTATCATTTTTTTTGGCATGGCGCACCTTAATTCTAAAAAGAAAAGGTATTCAACTAACTCATGAGGGACATAAACTATTTATATTACCCAATATGGCTCACCTCAATTTCTAAGGGTTAAAATTAATTAAGTGGGGTCTTGAGTTAACTTGGTTCTTACCCAGTGGGCCCGATATTTGGCCCATGCTATACCAATAAATCCGGAATCCAATTGGGTGACCCAAACTACCTATTCATTTAAAAATTATTAAATTATTTATGGTCCAAACTGGACAAACAGTCCAACCAGTCACTAATCCACTATAAGTAACATAGAGCCAGAACATGGTAAGATAGTAACATTGAATCTAGCTTTTGATATAAGTCAAAAAATTCTAATAAATGCCAAATGAACCAGTGGAGATTAATATTAAAACCATCACAAACCTTGCCAATCAACACATTAGGAACACCAAATTTATCAGATAAAATATAGCAATCAAAACGAATCTGCAGAAATTATTGAAGACATCTACACTAGCTGTTCATGTCAGAAAATATACTAAGAGAAGAGAAATGACCCTTGTTTGCTACATATGCTCCAACATTCACAATGAAAGAGAATTTTCCAAATCACAATCACGATACCACCACCACCAACAACTCCGAATGAGATTTAGATTTGGAGACCCAATTCGATCCATTTTGATTGATAACTCATTCGTGAATTTAAGTAGGGAGAATGAAGGAAGATGGTGAAGATGGGGGCTTTACAAACAGAAGGAGAGTTGTGCTGTATGTGTTCTATGGAAGAAGGATGGAGAGGGCTGATAATTGATGAATAAATCACCAGCTACATCATAACATGCAAGCAACTAATGCCAAGAGACATATTCATTAAGACTGAAGAGGAAGCAACTCAGAGCATAAAATTAACTGACATCATTACAAACACCAAACTTAACAGTAGCTTCACGAAGTTAAGACGACGATAGATCGAATAGCTAATGATTCAAACGATTTCCAGCATAAAAAACAAAGTACACATAGACAAGCAGAACCAGCTCGAGGAAGCATGCTTAAATCTTTGTCAACAAAGTAGACTAGGACAGTTTCAAGTTCAAATTATTAAGAATGATCATCCCCTAGCGAGAAACCACTGATATTTTGTCAAATTAGCAGCCTATCTTGACCGAAAACCAAATTTAACAAAGAGAGAACAAGAGATGAAGTGGTGTAGTGAGAATCTCGGTTATAAGATGGTTTTCAATTCTCAGCATTTCAAAGTCGACTTAGACACTCATTCAGGAATCAAACATCAGTGATGAATGCTCGTCAAAGCTTATTTTTCGAATAGATGTAACAGCAAAACAACATTGACACTATATAAAGCTAAAATCTACCAAATTTGCAACATCAGCAAGGGGTCAAGTTCGAAGCAGGTCTGAGCTAAAGGATGATACTAAAAATAATCTCTGAAGTCAGTACAAACACGAATACGATGTTGAGACCAAACAAATTTAATCTTCGTCTATTCAGAAACTGACTCACTACACATGAATTCATGGAGAACGTTGAAAGCATAACAATAAATGAAGTCGAGGGTAACCATACAAGCATCGTCTATTATCACAAGTGAATTCATTTTAACAATCCATCCAGGGCCATCCAGTACTCACTTCATAATAGAAATAAAAGAAGCAGTAGAGGTAAACTTGAAAAAAAGTTGAAGGAATCTCAACACTTGAAATCGATGCAATGCAACAACATGCACAAATCGATGCCTTGATCAACAACGAATTCCAATAACTTTGAGGATGGAATTCATGTATTTCAAAGCGGGTGGACAGTGAACCAAACAACAATAGAGTGACAGAACATCAAACATTTATGTATATGTTTAACATTAGGAATGAAAAAACCAATAATAAATGTGAAGAAGACTAAGCTCTAGAATTTTACTCCCTCTCGAATTTGCCTTCAGATCCTCTCCTCCAAAAAAAAAACCTCCATGTTTAAATTGGATCCCGTCCTTTATAGAGGTGAACCCCTGATGAAAATGGGGCTTGGATTGAACTAAGTCAATCCAAGGACTCATCCTTATCCAACGATTCGTCTCCAAGACCTTCCAATCACATGCTAAATCTCTGACTTGAGCGAGTTAAGGGAGGGAGCATTAGTGTAAGAAATCATTAGAAATGGTGAGATGAGAGAAGGAGGGAAGCGTGAATTAAGATTTGGGCTTCACTCGCTCGGATTTGAATGAAATTTGGGGCTAGATTCGCGTGTTCTTAGGAGAAGAAGAATAGTCGCGTTGATATTAGAGGTTCTGTGAGTTTTGGGTTATGTTGGAGTGGGTATAGAGACAGGGTCGGGTCGGGTCATTAGGTGTGGGTATGGTGGATTTTAGAAGGAGAAAGGGTCTTGGGCTAATTTAATTGTGTATATGGCCCAATTAGGTCCTTTTTATTTAGTTCCAGATTTTCTCTCCTCTTTTTCTTTAAAATTATTTAAAATCTAATAATTCCTAATTAACCTAAAAAAAACTAATTAGTCATACAATAATTATTATCACATAATAAAAAAAATATTAAGAGAAAAAGAATTACGTGAAATCAATCTTAAGTGCAAATTAAGCCATTTTGGAATTTCCTTTCCCAATTGCTAATTAATTTCTTGAAAATACAAAATTACTCCTAAGTGCACATGCCTCATGTATTTTGTATTTTTGCTATCTTAAAAAAATGCACAAAATGCAAACCATTAACAGAGTAATGCCACGAAAAATCAAAATTGCAAATAAACTAACGAAATTATTTTATTTTGAATTTGTGGGAGTAATTCGTATAGGGCAAAAATCACATGCTCACACCTGCCCCTCTTTGCGCAGAAACACGAAGAGCTTTCGAGCAAAGATAAGTGAGCAAAAATGGGCGATTTTTGCTGTTTCAACCTTCCGTGAGAAGCATTTTTGAAAAGTTTTACCGCACCCTGCTTCAGAGGTTGCCTACATATCCTCGGATGACGAGGAATCGGGTCAATGTAGTTCAGGAGTGTTTGGTAGCTGCGACTACTGAGGCTGTGATTTTACCGTTGCTGCTGCTATAACTGCTGCTAGACCCCCTAATTACACCATTATAAAAAAAATAGAAGCTAGACTAAGCTATGAACTATAGATTACAAGAAAACCTATCTATATCTTCCGACTTGCTCTAAATCCTTGTTTCCTTGTTGTCTCGCATTTCTTGCTGTGGAACTTCTTATTTCTTTATTAACCGGTGTTTCCTCCTGTGGAACTTCTTGATACCTTGTGGTCTGGCATTTCTCGTCCTCTATGTTTGATGCCGAATTGTTGGCGTTGAAAGCTTTCCCTCGTTCTGCAGGTAGGCGCCTGGTTGCCTGAACTCGCAATTTGATTGATCTTCCGTTGTTCTGCAGGTGGGCACCTAATCATCAAAACTTGACTTCCGAGAAATATTCCCTTGTTCTCCAGGTGGGTGCGTGATTGCTGAACTTGAATTGTGTTCCCTTGTTCTCTAGATGGGTGCATGATTATCAAAACTTGAATGAAATTGAATCGTATTCCCTTTTCCTTCAGGTGGGCACTTGATTACCAACACTTGACACTTGAAAATTATTCTCTTGTTCTACATGTGGGTGCCTGATTACAAAATTTGAAATTTTGAAAAATATTCCCTTGTTCTACAGGTGGGCGCCTGATTACAAAGACTTGAAATTTTGAAATATATTCCCTTATTTTATAGGTGGGCGCCTGATTACTAAATCTTGATGTTTTGAAAAATATTCCCTTGTTCTACAGGTCGGCGCCTGATCATTAATACTTGAAATTTTGAAAAATATTCCCTTGTTCTAAAGGTGGGCACCTGATTATAAAACTTGAATTTTGAAAAATATTCCCTTATTCTACGGGTGGGCGCCTGATTACTAAACTTGAGATTTTTTTGTTTAAAAATATTCCCCTGTTCTATAGGTGGGTGCCTGACTACCAAAACTCAAATTTTGAAAAAGGTATTATTTTCCACTATGTATTGCTATGAGCTATATTTGCTTGCGATTTGCCGGTGACTAGTGATCAAAACTACTTCCCGTTATCCAGGCGGGGCCTAACAACTCTTAATTTGATGACAAAAGGTGACAGCTGTGGGTTAGTATTTAAGGCTACATCCTATTATCCAGGGGGGAGGGGGTCCTGACAACTATTGTTGACTCTTGCTGGAGAAGTATCTAATTTAAGTCCCATTTTTCAGGAGGGTCCTGATGACTCTTGTTGACTCAGCTGGGGAAATTTGAAATTTTCCCTCAAAATCCCATTTTAAGGAGGGTCCTGATGACTTTTCTTGACTCTTATTGACTCTAGCTGGGGGAATATGTTCTCTAAGTCCCATTTTTCGGAAGGGTCCTGATGACTCCTATTGACTTTTGTTGACTCTGGCTGGGGATTTTGGCTCTAAGTCCCATTTTTTAGGAGGGTCCTGATGAGTCTTATTGACTCTGATTGGGGAAGTATTTGGGTTTGACCATGCCACTCGACTGTTTGTGTTCTAAGCTAAGTCCCATTTTCAGGAGGGTCCTGACAAATCCTACGATTACATCCCATTATCCAGGTGGGTCCTGAAGTTTCTAACTTAAATGCTGATTCCAATTTTTGGTTGTTTCTGCGACTCTTACTGAGGTGGTGTTGGTATTTTTCCCATGTTACCCACACCTGTTTGAGTTTTAAACTGCATTCCATCTCAACTTCCATGCAACTTTTTACCTTTAGTTGTCTCTATTGGGTTTTGCTAGTTAAAGTTTTCCCATTGTGATCTTTTCTAGGGAGGGTGATTATGATGGACTATGTCTCTTTTGAGTTTTAACTGAGTCCCACTTCAAGGCGGGCCCTTAGATTTCGATCATACCTGTCGTGTGCCTGCCTTCTCCTGTGCACGGCTTCCCTTAGGCTCTTCCGGAATTTTCTGCACTTGTGTCAATCAAAGAAAACTTGTCAGTTTGAAAAGTGGCGGTTGGCTCGCAGCATTCTTGTTGGAAGCGGCCTCCTGATCGCCATGTTCCGTTATGTTCAAATTTCCATTTTGATGCTGAGTTGCCTGAGTTAGTTGGTTGACCCCTAGAACCTTTACGGCTTTACTTTGCTCCCCTTAATTGTATAACATTTCTAGCCCTTATTCCAAAATCCTTGCACCTTTCTCGAGATTGCCAAGTCAATGTATTATTCTTGGCTGACCCTCTGACCGCTGTGCCTTCACTCTGCTCCTCATCTTTGTGTTGCTTTTCCGACCCTCTTCTAGAACTCTCTTTTGCCTCTTCCCGATGATTGACGAGTTGATATATCATGCTGGGTCAGCTCTCATAGCCATTTTGACCTTTGTGTTGCGCTTTTGCCTCTTTTGCTTGAAACCTTATACCATTCTCTGACGATTGTTGAGTAAGAGTGTTATGTTTTAACCCCTGTGGCTTTGTTTTGTTTCTCATCCTGGTGTTATATTTTGAACACCTTCCAGAAATCCTTATCCCTTTCTTGAGACTACCCGGCCCATTTGGGATGCTAGACTGACTCTTGACCTTTATGCCCTCACTTTTGCTTCTTACCCTATGTTGCACTCTCGATCCTTCACCAGATTTCTTTATGTCTTTCCCTGACGACTGACGTATTACGCTTTGTCAAGCCCTGCGACCTTGTGACCTTTTCCGTTTTCGTGTTGTTCCAACTTTACGTTTAATCCGAATCTTTGTGGTTTCATTTTCATACCTTTTTCTGTGTGGTAATCCTTCACTTTTCCGATTCTTGTCTCTTCCATCAATTACAATTTTTATGAATCCTTCCCTTTGCTGTTCCCCACTTGTTATCTTTGTTACGCCTTTGGGCGTCATGCGCTTTCTCCTTTTGGGAGTTGGCAATCGGCTTTGAAATTCCTCCCGCTTGCTTAAACAAAAACTCCATAGATTCAAGAGAAAGATGAAATGCAAAGACTCCTAATGGTATTTAGGGTAAAGAATTCCAGACTAGCTGACTATTGAAAAGAACAGGAAGAAGACTTATCTGAAGAGGAACAACTAGTTTTCATGGTCATGACATACAATTCGGCTTGGTCGACCCAACCCGTTTCGATGACCGACCTTCCGTTGCCGTGCTCTTGTTGTCGTGACCCTTCTAACCCAATTCTTTCGACCAAACCGTAGCTCGACTTGCTCTATAGTGTTCATCCATTAATAGCCCCTTTGTAAGTTTTGCTTTTGTCTTACCTTCGCCTCACGGTGCCTGTGAAGGTTTTCATCGATAAGACTCTCTCATTTTATTTTCTCTCAATCTCTCGTCTCCTTATGGTGCCCGTGAGGGTTTTCACCGATAATACTTCCTCATTTTATTAACTCTCTTGTCTGGCTCAGAGTGTTGTCCCTGACATGAATACCCTCTACCTGCTTGACTCGACATCCTTTGAAGACTGATCAGAAGGTCTTTCTTTGGACCGTAACGTGGGCTTTTGGATAGGGTTGAAAAGAGTGGGTATGAAATGCTAAAACAATTTGCATGGGTTCAAAATTACATATTTCAGAATCAAATTTTCTTACAGCAACCACAACTTCTACCCCAGTTTCTTGCTTGGGGACTTTTGGATTTTTATTTTGATGAGACCGAACCGTGAGGCTGCCTACGTATCCTTTTAAAATGAATCAGGTTAAACGTAGTTCATGAGATTCCTTGTTTTGTTGTTGTTTTTTTGTTTTCTTTTCCTATTCTTCCTTTTTTTTTCTTTTCCTTTTCTTTTCCTTTGTTTTCTTTTCTTTTCTTTCCCTTTTCCCTTTTCCCTTTATCTTCTTTTGTTTTTCCTTTCTTTTTCTATTCTTCTGTTTTTTCTTTCTTTTCCTTTATTTTAATTCTTTTCATTCTTTCTGTTCCTTTCCTTTGGTTGCCTTCTCACACTTGTATTTCTGACTTCGTTACCGATCCTGAAAGAGGAATATGAAAGAAAAGAACTAAAGTTCAAAAGGGGTAGCAAAGGATAAGGTTATTAGGTAGCAGAACAAAATGTTTTCATCATTTCAATCTTCAAAATATGCCAAGTACAAACAGATATCAAGTATAAACATTGTTCTAAAGAAAATCATACATAATATTTTTTCACAGCATCCACATTGATAGCCATTTCCGCACATTTCCCTTCCACATCCGCCAGGTACAACGCCTCATTGGACAACACTCTTGATTTGATAAATGTACCTTGCCAGTTTGGATCAAATTTACCCTTTGCCTCGGCCTGGTGAGGATGTATGTGCTTTAGTACCAGTTGACCTACTTCAAACTTTTGGGGTGCACCTTCTTATTATACGCCCTGGCCATTCTTTGTTGATACAACTGGTTGTGATAGATTACCGCCAATCTTTTCTCATCAATCAAATTCAACTGTTCCAGCCGGGCTTTGACCCATTCTTCGTCGTCGATTCTTGCTTCGACCACGATTCTAAGAGAGGGGACTTCAATCTCGATGGGGATTACGACCTTTGTGCCATATACCAATTAGTATGGCGTAGCCCCCATTGAAGTGCAGACAGTGGTGCGATAACCCAACAGTGCAAAAGGCAGCTTCTCATGCCATTGCCTGGATCCTTCCACCATTTTACGAAGTATCTTCTTTATGTTCTTATTGGCGGCCTCAACCGCTCCATACTCCTTGGGGCGGTATGGGGTAGAGTTTCGATATACGATCTTGAACTGCTGACATACCTCTCTCATTAAGTGACTATTGAGATTTTCCCATTTATCAGTGATGAGCGTCTTGGGGATCCCGAACCGACAAATAATTTTTATGTGCACAAAATCGACCACGGCCTTCTTGGTCACTGCCTTTAAGGTTTTGGCTTCAACCCCTTTGGTTAAATGGTCAATAGCAACCAGGATAAATTAGTGTCCATTAGAAGCTGGTGGCTCGATGGGATCGATGATATCCATACCCCAAGCGACGAAAGGCCAACGTGTTGACATCGTGTGCAGTTCAGATGGAGGAGAGTAAATTAGGTCTCCGTGTACCTGACACCGGTGGCATCTGCACACAAAGCTGATACAATCCCGTTCCGTGGTGAGCCAATAATACCTTTCCCAGAGAATCTTCTTTGCCAAAACATATTCGCTTATGTGCGGCCCGCAGACGCTAGCATGCACCTCATTTATGATGACCGTTGCCTATCGGGCATCTACATATCTTAACAAACACAGATATGGCGTTCTCTTGTATAATACCCCTCCACTGAGGAAGAACCCACTTGACAAACGACGGATTGTTCTCTTCTGGTCACTCTTGTCTTGCGTCGGGTACACACCTTTCCTGATATATTCCTCGATGTCATGGAATCAAGGCTCACCGTCAAGCTCTTCTTCCACCATGTTGCAATAAGCATGTTGATCATGGATGCGGATATGTATTGGTTCAACATAAAAGCCTTGTCCGGATGATGTAACATTGACGCCAAAGTAGCGAGGGTATCGCCAACCTCATTGTGAATTCTGGGATTGTGCCTGAACTCTACTGACCAGAATCATTGACAAAGATCATGCAAGCATTGTCGATAAGGTATGAGTTTTAAATCTCTTGTCTCCCATTCTCCTTGGATCTGGTGTACCAGAAGGTTCGAGTCCCCCAAGACCAAGCTGGACACCCATGTCCGCTGCTAATCTCAAACCCAAAATGCATCCCTCACACTCAGCCATGTAGTTGGTGCAATAGAAACGGAGTTGAGCAGTGACCAGGTAATGATGCCCTTCTTCAGAAATGAGTACCGCTCCTATCCCGACGCCTTTCATATTGGCAGCCCCATCGAAGAACAATTTCCATCCTGACTTCTCATCCCGTTCCATTTCATTGTTGTGAATCACTTCCTTGTCCCAAAAATATGTGTTCAAGGGTTCATATTTTTCATCTATGGGATTCTCTACTAGATGGTCTGCCAATGCCTGCGCCTTCATAGCGGTTCTAGTTATGTAGATGATGTCGAATTCAGTGAGCAAGATTTTCCACTTTGCGAGCCTCCCTATGGGCATGGGCTTCTGGAAAATGTATTTCAATGGGTCCAATTGTGAGATGAGATAAGTGGTGTACGATGACAAATAATTCTTCAACTTCTGGGCTACCCATGTCAAGGCACAACATGTCCTTTCAAGATGAGTGTACTTAACCTCATAGGCCGTAAATTTCTTACTGGGTAGTATATGTCTTGCTCTTTTCTCCCAGCAACATCGTGTTGACCCAACACGCACCCTAATAAATTGTCCAAGACTGTTAAATATAAGATCCCAGGCCTTCCTGTTCTGGCGGGACCAGAACTAGTGGGTTTGACCAATATCCTTTTGTTTTATCAAAATCTTCCTGGCACTCTCTTGTCCATTTCACCACAACATCCTTCTTTAACAGCTTAAAGATGGGCTCGTTGATGGTTGTGAGCTGGGCGATGAATTAACTGATGTAATTCAGCCTTCCCAATAGACTCATAATTTCTTTTTTGTTTCTGGATGGCGGCAGCTCCTGTATGACTTTGGTTTTTGATGGGTCTAGCTCAATGCCTCGGCGGCTGACTATGAACCTTAACAACTTTCCCGAGGGAACCCCGAATGTGCTTTTTGCCGGGTTGAGTTTGAGGTCATATCTGCGGAGCCTCTGGAAGAATTTCCTCAAGTCTCTGGCATGATCAGACTACTTCCTAGACTTGATTATTACATCATCCACATAGACCTCAATTTCCTTATGTATCATATTGTGGAAAATGGTTGTCATAGCCCTCATGTATGTGGCTCCAGCATTTTTCAATCCAAAAGGCATGACTCCATAACAGTACGTCTCCCACGGTGTGATGAATGTCGTTTTCTCCGCATCTTCCTCGTCCATTAAAATCTGGTGGTACCCGGTGTAAGAATCCACGAATGACCCGATCTCATGCTTTGGGAAATTATCAATCAATATGTGGATGTTTGGCAAAGGAAAGTTATCCTTTGGACTTGATTTATTGAGGTCGCGATAATCGACACACACCCTGGGTTTTCTGTCCTTTTTCGGCAAATGCACAATATTAGCTAACCAAGTGGGATATCCTGTGACGCAAATGACTTTTGCCTCAAACTGCTTGGTCACTTCTTCTTTGATTTTGACGCTCATATCAGTTTTGAATTTCCTTAACTTTTGCTTAACATGAGGGCAAGCCAGGTTAGTAGGTAATTTGTGAACTACCAAATAAGTGATCAATCCGGGCATGTCGTCGTAGGATCATGCAAAGACATCCTTGTTTTCCAGCAATACTTCGATTATTTCTTCCCTAAGCTGTGGCTCCAGATGGACACTTATTTTTGTTTCTCTGATATTATCCGGGCTTCCTAGATTTATTGCCTCTGTATCATTCAGGTTTGGTTTGGGTTTCTCTTCGAATTGGGTAATCTGTTTACTAATCTCATCGCATGCCCCTTCCTCATCGTACCCTAGTTCATCGTCATGTTCTATTTCCTGAATTATTATTTCTGGACTAGGTTTGTCGCAAAGATTTGGCCGAGGAGTTTGTATGCATGTTGGATCACTGGAACCAGCAAAAAAAATTGTACAAAAGAGAAAAGAAAGAAAAGTAAAGAGAGAATGGAAACTATCAGCATTGCTGAAAGGGAAATTGCATTTCATTAGAATCAAAGATAACAAAGTTTGCACATTCAAATGGACAAAAATAACAACTGAGTGACGCTAATACAAACTAGACTAAAAGGAAAATCAAAGCCGACTACCACGACTCCCTCCGAGTGGGAAGAAGAGTGGCTTCCCAGTTGTTCATTTTTGTGCGTGCACCCACAAACTATACATCTTCCCCGCTCGATCCTTCTCTCGCCTCCACCATATTCACCTCATTGAACAACCTTTCTAACCCCTTATCAAGATCTCCATCCGGGTCTATCAGCTGGACGGAAATCTTTGAACCGGGGCCATTACTGGGTTTGACAAATGATTTGGACAAACTTGGGATAGGCTTCGCGAGAACCCAGGCTTTCTGTCTCAGCTTCCTGGCTCGCTTTATGTCTGCGGCTGTGGGTTTGAACCCTAGACCAAAAATGTCTAGATTATTGGGAATGGACATTGGTTGCACAATGCCTTGCAGAGAAGCTCCCAACCCTTTACAGGGTATAAAGCCATTTCTCAATATTTCTGAAGCTACTATGACGGATGCGGTTGTTATCTTTGGGGTTACAACAATCTCACCTTCTAGGATCTTCTGAACTGACACCGTATCAAGCACCTGGTAAACCCATGGCCCTTCATTGTCCTCAGATTCAATGAAAGGCACGATCGCGTCACTTGGGGTACACTGATTGTCTTCTCTATGCACGACAATCTCTTGCCTGTCCCATTCAAATTTGACCATCTGGCGTAGTGTAGATGGTACTGCTTTGGCTGCATGAATCCAGGGTTTGCCCAGTAACATATTATAGGAGACTGATACATCTAGTACTTGGAATTCTATAATGAACTCGACGGGCCATATAGTAACTTCCAGTACTATATCCCCTATGGTATCTTTACCTCCGCCATCGAAACCTCAAACACATATCTTATTCTTGGGGACCCTTTCATTCTCCACCTTCAGCTTGGTTAATGTGGATAGTGGAAAAATATTTGCACTGGACCCGTTGTCGACCAAAACTCGGGTAACCACGACATCTTCACACTTCACAGTCAGGTAAAGAGCCCGGTTGTGCTCCGTACATTCCATAGGCAATTCATCATCACTGAATGTGACCCGGTTCACCTTGAATATCTTGTTTGCAATCTTTTCCAAGTGGTTTACTGTTATCTTATCTGGGACATAAGCTTCATTCAATATCTTCATCAATGCCCAGCGGTGCTCATCTGAGTGTATAAATAGATCTGGGCAGGTGTTTTCCTCAAGTGTTCTATGATGGAGTAATCCTACATTTTCATTTTCTTCAAGAATTATTCTGCCTCTTCTTCTGATACAGCTTTCTTCATTGGTTCCGGGTTGTCTTTAGAGATTCTACCCTTTCTCAACTCTTCTGGGGCAAAGTACCTTCCTGATCGAGTTAAACCTCTTGCCTCACATACTTCATCTCTAACTTCTTTCCCTTTGTACATCACTATTGCTTGTTCATATCTCCAAGGAACGACTTTGTTGTTGATGATTGGTGGCTGGATTACTAGTTTCACAATAACTGGTTCTATGCGGACACCTTCCACAATCACGACGGGTTCTCTAGCTATCCCCTGTACTGTTACCTTTACTTGTTCTCGCTTTGGCGCGACTGCTGCTGAGCTCCCCTTCACTACAACAGTTTTTCTGCCTTCTTTTGCCCTAGTTACCAGCTTCTTGCTTCTTACAACCTTGGCAGGCTCACTGGCTTTGATCATCATTACTATTTTTGAAGGACTTCTGGACTCTACCCTTCTCTCCTCAATTTCAATCATGTTGGTTTCCTGATGGGTTGGCAGCGGGTTCTGGTTAATATTAGGCACCTCCGGAGTCTGCACCTCGATCCTGTGAGAGTCAATAAGTTCTTGGATGGCGTTCTTTAAATGGCATCATTTATCAGTGTCATGCCTCGGTGCACCAAAACAGTATTCACAGCTGCCCGAATAATCTAAATTCTTTGTGGGAGGATTTGGCAGCTTCGCCTCAATTGGTCTTAACATATCCAGTTGTTGCAGCCGGTGGAACATGCTAGTGTAAGATTCTCCCAGCGGAGTGAAAGTCTTCTTTTTATGCACCATATCATTTCTCATGGCCGAATTCCTCGGAAGGCAGGCCTCAGGGTTCGGTGGTAAGCTCTTGGAGGCGGGTATTTTTTTTTTTGGAGTTGGGTAAGTATTTTGAGGGGGTGGCGCACGCCATTATGTGTGAGCGGGAGGTTGGGTATATGCATGTGCATGATGGACTGAGAAACGAGGTTCTGGTGGTGGATAGTAATGTTGAGGTGGGCCATATGGAGTGTGTGGGTATGTCTGGTGGTGAGGACGGGGCTGACCATAATGAGATGGTGCCCGAGGCCCGAACCAGGTTCCCGTCTCCACTGTCGCTACTTCCTTTTTCTTCTTTTTCCCGAAAGCTCCCCCAGCTCCATGCTGGATGGCTTGAGTAGTTGCCTTAATTGCTGAGTAACTCATGATTTTATTGGATTTGAGGCCTTCCTCAACCATACTTCCCATCTTGACAACTTTGTTGAAAGACTTCCCTACCGCTGACACCGAATGACCAAAGTAGGTAGGTTCCAGAGCTTGCAGAAAATAGTCAATCATCTCACTCTCCTTCATGGGAGGATCAACTTTGGCTTCTTGTTCCCTCCATCGGAAGCCGTACTCACTGAAAATCTCATTGTGTTTCTTCTCTAGCTTTGTTAGAGATAGACGACCCGGGACAATCTCGAGATTATATTGAAAGTGGCATGCAAATGCTTGCGCTAAGTCATCCCAGGTTTACCACCTATTGGAATCCTGTCGAGTATACCACTCAAATGCCGATCCTCTCAAACTCTAGCTATTGTACGCCATTAACAATACATCTTTCCCCCTGCTCCCCTCATTTTATCGCAAAGCCCCCTCAAATGTGCGACTTGATCGTCGTGACCATCATATAAGTCAAATTTAGGCATATTGAAACCTTGAGGCAACTGTACGTCTGGGCATAAACAAAGATCCTTGAAGGCCACGCTCACCTGGACACCTAATCCCCGCATGTCCCTGAATGATTATTCAAGACTTCGGACCTTTCTAAGCATTTCTTCCTGGTCGGAATTTTGGATCAACTTTTCAACTCCCATTGAGATTTCAGGACGAGGAGCATATGAGTAAGGATCCTGGGCTTTGTATGCAGGTTCTGGGGATAATATTTAGGGCCATAAGCTTGAAGCAGTGGTTCACTGGATGACCTATGCGGTGCAGGAGGCGGAGGTGCCCTATAGATAGGAGCGATTGGCGGGGAAGGGTGAGCAGTGACTTTGGGTAGTGGGGATGGTGGGTGAGAGGTAGCACCCTGATGCTGTGAGTATATAGGAAAACCTGGAGGCGGATAAGTAACGGACTGGTCATGTGAGGGATGAAGGGTTGGTTGGAAGGATAGGTCGGGGGAGGCTGCCGTTTTGCCCATGCATGGTACATCTCGGCCATTTGGCGTTTAATCTTATACATTTCCTCCTTCATAGCATTAATGTCCAACTCCTCTGCCTCGTTCGAGGGGTCAATAATGCTAGCATCAACTTCTTGGTTGGCCATGACTTGTTTGCTTTGCGACCGCGTGTTGTAGGAGTGAGTTGCCAGAATGCCGCGAGTACTAGTCACCTGTCTAATTTGGAACTGAAATTCACAACACCAAAGACTCATTAGTGGTTAGGTTCCAACATGTTAGCGGCCACATATGCATGCACATAAATGAAAATTGGTCCCTATATGCATTGATTTCTTGCATCGTCCCGGCTTTTATCTGCAAAACTCCCTTTTGTTTTAGCCCTATTCTCTCCCTTTACTTATTTATTCGATTTCCAATTTTATTCAGTTATGGTCGAATCCTATGTTGATTACCTACATATCATGTCCCCGCATGAATTAGACCGGGCGTAGTTCTTGCAAACAAAAGCGGAACATAACATATTTGGGAAAATTTAATAACAGCAGACTGTAATTACAAAGACTAGAAAGGCGACAAATTAAACAAATGCTGAAAAACGAACTACAGATTCGAAAGACAACCAACTATGCATAAAGAAAATACAGACTCAGTTAAACTAATAGACTTTAAAAACTAATAAATTGATAGTGCAATCTTTTATGAGTACATTAATGCCTTATGTGCTCCTTGGCCTCGCGGGGCATCTTTCGGCCTTGCCATTGGCTTGCGTTCTAAACTCCCTTGGAGGTGGTGGAGATCTTCCATCACTTGTCGGACAAAAGTCATGGCGGTGGGGAAGACATGAATTTTGTCATATCGTTGCAATGGCTGCACCTTGTGGTTATGTAGTCTGCGATTACCCATACTCTTTCCCTAATAACACCCTTTTCTTAAAACAGATGCCCAATTTGTTCAACCTTCGCCTCTAGAGTTCGCTCTACTACCTGGTTCAGCTCCTAGAACTGCCTCAAATCTATCTCTAACCTTGCTATCACTGCATAACAATGTTCTCTCTCGGTTTTGAGATCCTCGACTTGCTTGGCTATCCTACCCTCAACCATGATGACCTTCTATTTTAGCCTAGAAACTTCATCGTCATGCTTTTACTTCAATTGCTCGATGATGCAGCCTTGTTACTCCGCACTTTTGGCTAATTGCCTCCGAACCCTATATAGCTCACCTTCTACCTTATTCAGGTCAAACCCATATTCGGTTACTTTTTGCCTTAACTTATCTATGAGTTTTCCATCTTCTAAGCTCATAGGAGGATTTTCTACGGCTACTTTCATCTGCTGGATTTGGGCTCGTAGCGTCTCATTTTCTTTGGATAATCTTTTTTTCTCCTTCGTCTAATGCGGCTTGTAAACCATTTTCAAATTGCAATTCTCGGACTTGCCTTTGCAATCTTCCTATGGTGTCCTTGTACTCATTTTCCTTGGCTATCCAGTCCCATTGTTCCTGTGACGTTACAATGAACTCCTGGAGATGAGGCCTTTTGGTCGGTATCTCAAATTCAATTTCTCTCCTTTGCCATGCGAGGTATCCCCATGACACTTTGCCTCTGGCCCGATCCTGTATGAAAGTGTCAGCGGTTAGGTATTGACATTCATTCCAGATCTTGCGAACCATTGATTGGGGTAACTGACCATCAGGCCCAATCTCAACTACCCGGATTCTGAGATCCTCATCTTTCAACACTATCTGGCATCTTCCGAGTTGTCTCAAGACCCGATGCGGGGCATATGGATAAATAATCCTAAGAATAATCTAGAGAAAATGTGGTTTTGTTGCCGGCATGTACGCGATCTCATCCACAGACAACCATCCCAGTGTCCATTTTATTTGGCGGCAGTGACGATCTGGAGGTAAGAAGTCCATTTTGCTGTACCTTCGGGTAAGCTGAGCTTTTCAATTCTCGGGTGAAACTCCTCTATGCAAGTTTTCTCGGTGGACCCATAACTCATGAATCGAGGGCGGTGGAATAGGTGCTTCGTCATGCACATTTGCAATAATAAATTACACCCATAAAAGAAATCGTTTCCGGCTTTGCAAGCTGTGAGAGCACGAAAGATCTTGGCTACTATCGTGGGCGCGAGTGTGCACTTGGCCTGCGTGCGTAGAGTGGTGGCAACCCCTGCGATCTTTATGTCAATGTTCCCATCCTTTCTTGGAAATATCCGAAGCCCTAGAAAATCCACCGTAAAAGCAAAGCGTCTGTGTTCTTCCCATTTGACACGGTTTTCCTTACTGCAGAATTTTTTCTCTGGATTGTTGAATCCCCCTATGTGACCGTATCTAGAATACAGGAATGAAAAAGTGCAGAACCCTGCCGCCAAGTTCGCATCATGTACTACTCTGCTTATCTTTAAGGTATCTAAGAATTTATGCACCATTATCACTCTTGGAGCAACCAGATACCTGTGTCTCAAAGGAAGTTCCCTATTTCTAATATATCTCGCTATTTCTTCCAACGTTGGAGTGAGTTCAAATTCTGAGAAGTGAAACACATTGTGTGTCGGGTCCTAGCATGTAACTAATACTCTTATGATGTCTCCTCGGGGTAAAATCTCTAATAACCCCGGGAGGCCCGCCAAATACTTCTGTATCTTATCTTGTCCTTCCCTGCCCAAATCATTCAACCACAACCGCAACTCCAAAGGGATCGACTCACAAATGAAAAAGGTCCGGTTTGGATTGTGATCATCCTGCACATTTATTAAGGTGAATTAGTGACGTGTAAATTTATTCCTGTTTGACTGTTAAAAAAATCAAAAAGAATTTTCTCTTGAAATTTATTTTCTAAAACTATAAGCCCAGTTTTGCGAACACGGCCTTGTAGCACTTCCTAGGGAATCTTTCAAGGCTGTGTCCGCTAGCCGGCCAAAAATACAATAAAGATCCAAAAGTGTCCGTTTGTGCAAAATTAGCCCTCCGGTGTCCCCTTTGGAAGCATTTGGCTATTTTGACAATAACAACGTCACCAGATTTATTCAGGATGGCAAGTGAAAATTTGAAAATTATTTAAGGCACTTTGCACAAGGGAGGTTGGACCCGATGGGGGTTGCCTATGTATCCCACCCTGTCAAAACCAAAAACTTTGTTGAAAAGCCTCTCTTTCTTTTATTTACTCCTTTTCCCTTTTTTTTTCACAAATCCGGTAGCATTTCGGCGCTACTTGAGCATTGGTTTTACAAATGATTAGTCTCAGTCAGCCCTAGTACCACTTATTTTCTGGATTTTAAAACTTTTTTTTTTTCACAAGCCGGTCAACATGCAAATCCAAAACGACTAAGCACAAGTAGCACGTAATATGCATCAGGATGGTCTTTGCATTTTGGGTCACCTGTCCTATGCAGACCTAACCCCTGTGTTGAGTCCCCTAAGTCAAATGCATGATGCAGATAAGCATTCCTACTAGTGATCCGGCACGAGGTTTTGTTATACTAAGTTTAGCACCTGGGTTTTTGTTCTAGACTGTGCACTCGAGCGGACAACTCGAGTCGAGGAGGGGGCTACGTACCGGGGACCCACAAGATCGTCCTGTTTTGTGACATGTCCGATTCTCTTTCTTATTTTAAGGTATGACACTTGCAGAATAGGGAGTCTCGACCAGCGAGCACATCCCCGAATATATAGAGATAAGGGCTTCGTAACAATTTATATACAATCCAAATAATGTCAAAGCGGTAAATACATCATTTTGCACATTAAGACAACATGTAAAATCAAATAATAAACAAATCCAAATACAACAATTATTATAAGCTCGAATTCTCGAATCCTGAACCAGAGATTCTGGGTTCGATCCCCAGCAGAGTCGCCAGAGCTGTCACACCTCTTTTTGACGCTACAATCTGATGAAGGGCGTAGATAAGGGAGTTTTTTCAATTAAAGGACAATCAAAATAGTATTCGATTTATTTAAATGAATTTCAGAGTCGCCACTTGGGAGATTTATGGTGCCCCAAGTCACCGGTTTGAATCCCGAATCGAGAAAAAGAATGACTCTATTTATAGTCCGCAAACCAGAAATCCGAGTAAGGAATTCTGTTAACCTGGGAGAAGGTGTTAGGCATTCCCGGCTTCCGTGGTTTTAGCACGGTCGCTCAACTGTTATATTTGGATTAAATTATCTGATTTTAGAACATGTTTTAACTTTTGTGTTTTTTTACTTTAGACCGATTTTATCATTATTTTTAGAGAAAATTGCAATGTCGCTAAAACATGCCTCGAACCAAGTCACATAAATGCACCAGTGGATTTTGACACATTTCAACTTCGTTGAGATTTGGACTTGGGTCACATAAATGTGCACCCAAAATTAGGAAAGATAGATTATTAAACTGACGTGCCTAAAGCAATTGTACGTTCGCAACTTTGCGAGGGCCATAGAATTTACTGAATGGCATGCCTCGGAATCTAAAGAACAGTTCAAGATTAAGTAAAGCTAGGGCCACACAATTATCATTTTTGTTTGTCATGGCGCACCTAAATTCTAAAAAGAAAAGGTATTCAACTAACTCATGAGGGCCATAAACTATTTATATTACCCAATATGGCTCACCTCAATTTCTAAGGGTTAAAATTAATTAAGTGGGGTTTTGAGTTAACTTGGTTCTTACCTAGTGGGCCCGATATTTGGCCCATGCTATACAATTAAATCCGAAATCCAATTGGGTAACCCAAACTACCTATTCATTTAAAAATTATTAAATTATTTATGATCCAAACTGGGCATACAGTCCAACCAATCACTAATCCAGTATAAGTAATGTAGAGCCAGAACATGGTAAGATAGCAACATTGAATCTTGCTTTTTATATAAGCCAAACAATTCTGATAAATGCCAAGTGAACCAGTGGGGAACAATATTAAAACCATCACAAACCTTGACAATCAACACATTAGGAACACCAAATTTATCTGATAAAACATAACAATCCAAACGAATCTGCAGAAATTATTGAAGACAGCTAGTTGTTCATGTCAGAAAATATACTAAGAGAAGAGAAATGACGTTTGTTTGCTACATATGCTCCAACATTCACAATGAAAGAGGATTTTCCAAATCACAATCACGATACCACCAACAACAACAACTCCGAATGCGATTTAGATTTGGAGACACAATTCGATCCATTTTGATTGATAACTCATTCATGAATTTAAGTTGGGAGAATGAAGGAAGATGGTGACGAAGGGGGATTTACTAACAGAAGGAGAGTTGTGCTCTATGTGTTCTATGGAATAAGGATGGAGAGGGCTGATAATTAATGAATAAATCACCAGCTACATCAGAACATGCAAGCAAGTAATGCCATGAGACAACTTCATTAAGACTGAAGAGGAAGCAACTCAAAGCATAAAATTAGCTGACAGCTTTACAAACACCAAACTTAACAGTAGCTTCACGAAGTTAAGACGACGATAGATCAAATAGCTAATGATTCAAATGATTTCCAGCATAAAAAATAAAGTATACATACGCAAGAAGAACCAACTCGAGGAAGCATGCTTAAACCTTTGTCAACCAAGTAGACTAGGACAATTTCAAGTTCAAATCATTAAGGAATGATCATCACCTAGAGAGAAACCACTGATATTTGGTCAAATTAGCAGCCTATCTCGATGGTGTTCAATTTTTAGCATTTCAAAGATGACTTAGACACTCATTCAAGAATAAAACATCAGTGACGAATGCTCGTTAAAGCTAATTTTTTGAACAGATGCAACAGGAAAACAACCTTGGCAATATATAAAGCTACAATCTACCAAATTTGCAACATCAGCAGGGGTCAAGTTCGAAGCAGGTCTGAGCCTTAAGATGATACTAAGACAATCTTCGAAGTCAGTACAAACACGTATACGATGTTGAAACCAAACAAATTTAATCTTCGTCTATTCATAAACTGACTCACTACACATGAATATGTGGAGAAAGTTGAAAGCATAACAACAAATAAAGTCGAGGGTAACCATACAAGCCTCGTCTATTATCACAAGTGAATTCATTTTAACAATCCGTCTAGGGCCATCCAGGACTCACTTCATAATAGAAATAAAAGAAGGAGTAGAGGTAAACCTGAAAAAAATGTGAAGGAATATCAACACTTGAAATATGCAATGCAACAGACGCCAAAAATCGATGCCTCGATCAATAATGAATTCCAATTACTTTGAGGACAGAATTCGTGTATTTCGAAGCGGGTGGACAGTGAACCAAACAACAATGGAGTCACAGGACATCAAACATTTCTGTATATGTTTTTTAAATTAACACTACGAATTAAAAAACAAATAATAAATGTAAAGAAGACTAAGCTCTAGAGTTTTACCCCTTCTCGAAAATGCCTTCTGATCCTCTCCTCCAAGAAAAAACCTCCATCTTAAAATCGGATCCCGTCCTTTATAGAGACGAACCCCTAATGAAAATGGGGCTTGGATTGAACGATGTCAATCCAACGACTCATCCTCATCCAACGATTCGTCTCCAGGACCTTCCAATCGCGTGCTAAATCTCTAACTTGAGCGAGTAAAGGTAGGGAGCATTTTTAGTGTCTGAAATCATTAGAAATGGTAAGATGAGAGAAGAAGGGATGCGTGAATTAGGGATTAAGGCTTCACTCGCTCGGATTTGAATGGGGGGCTAGATTTGTGTGTTCTTCGGAGAAGAAGAACTGTCCCATTGATTTTAGGGGTTCTATGAGTTTTGGGTTATGTTGGAGTGGGTATAGAGACAGGGTCGGGTCGGGTCATTGGGTGTGGGGCTGGCGGATTTTAGAAGGAGAAAAGGGGCTTGGGCTGAGTTTTGGGTTCTCTCCTCTTTTTTTATTTTTAATATTATTTAAAACCTAAAAATTCCTAAGTAACCTAATAAATTAGTCATACAATAATTATTATCACATAATAAAAAAAGATTAACAGAAAAAGAATTACCTGAAATCGATCTTAAGTGCAAATTAAGCCATTTTTGAATTTCCTTTCCCAATTGCTAATTAATTTCTTAAAAATGAAAATTACTCCTAAGTGCACATGTCTCATGTATTTTTATATTTTTTTATCTTAAAAAATGCACAAAATACAAACCATTAACAGAATAATGCCACAATAATCAAAATTGCAAATAAAAAATTAAAATATTTTGTTTTTAAGTTATGAGAGTAATTCGTATATGGCAAAAATCACATGCTCACAATGGCCTCCTACTGCTAGCCTCCATCTCTAGCGGCCTGGCCCCACCTCTAGCGGCCTGACCCCCCACCTCTAGCGGGATGACCCCTACCTATGACTCCCTAACCCCTACCTCTGTCTGGCTGGGCGGGCGGTTTCGGGATCATAGAATGGGAACGTTGCTACTGTGACTGAACACCCACTAATCTCGGACAAGTCCTCTGGACATGCCCATACTCACCACACTTAGAACATCCTATCTGAATACTGTGGCTGAGGGAATTGAGACTGACCCTAACGGGCCAGGTGACCATGATAATATCTCTGAAAAGGAGGTTCTCTAATAGGAGCTAGTATCGCACTATAAGTTGGCTGCCCTGAAGGAGGTACATAAGGACCACGACTACTTGAAGTTCCATAGGATGTCTGGAGTGCTAAATGAAATGGCCTGGGAGGATGGCCCCTATCAAAAGTACCTTGACCTCCAAATGAGGTCCCACTGAATCCACCGAAATGACGCGGCCTCTTCTCAGACCTCTAACCACTCCCTTGTGATAGAACCATCTGAACTCGTCTGGCCATATTGGCTGCATCCTAGAAAGAAATCTTACTCCCTGAATCTTTCGTCATCTGCAATCTGATAGGCTGAACAAGTCCCTCAATAAACCTCCCCACCCCCCTCTCTCTTGGTGGGAAGTATAAGACGAGCATGACGGGCCAAATTAACAAATGTGGTCTCGTACTGAGTGACAGACATAGAACCCTGCTGAAGGTGCTCGAACTGCCTCCGATAGTCCTCTCTCTGAGTGATAGGAAGAAACTTCTCCAGAAATAGCTAAAAAACTTATCCCAAGTCAAAGTAGGTGACCTAGCTGGTCAAGCCAAACAAAAATCCCTCCACCATTTCGTGGCGAAACCTGACAAGCGAAAAACAGCAAAGTCGACCCTATTGGCCTCCACCTACCCCATGTTACTCAACACCGCATGATGAATCCAGATAGTCCCGGGGATGCTCTGAAGATGTGCTGCCATAAGTAGTGGTGAAGAGCTCGGTAAACCTATCCAATCTCCACAAAGCATAAGAAGACATAGCTGATCCATCGCCGGTCTGTGCTACAACAACCGGGGAACTACCCCAACTTGCTGAGCTGTTGGAGTCTGAATCTGGGAAGCCACCTGCTCCATCGTCTAAGTAGTGGGAGTCTGTGCTCCCCCTAACACGAGAGACGACTGGTGCTATCGGAAGCATACCAGCGTAGGTAGCACTCTCCATAAGGCTCACTAGACAGACCAAAATATCCTGAAGTATCAAGGTAGCTATGAACCCCTATGGAACCTAAGCTGGCCCTGCTGGAATGGTATGGGCCAGAACCTCATCATCAAATTCTACCCGAGGCTCCGCCACTAGTGATGTTGCTCGAGCTCTGGGCTGTGCCCTACCCCAACCTCGACCTCTAGCACAGCCTCGGCCTCGTCCTCTGCCCCTCGCAGGAGCTGCCACTGGAGGCTCACGCTACTGATCCGTTGATGAAGCTGTACGTGTTCTCACCATCTGCAAAAGAATATAATAGAGAGTTCAATTAACATTAAGAGATCAAACCGCACGACAGTGATGGATAGAAGTGAAATTGTTCCTAACTCTATAGCCTCTAGGGAAAAGCATAAACGTTTCCGTACCGATCCCTCAGACTCTACTAAGCTTGTCCTCGAATTGTGAGACCTAGACAACCTAGTACTCTGATACCAACTTGTCACGATCCGAATTTTTTAACTTTTGGGACCGTGGTGGCGCCTTACATTGCACTTGCTTGTCAATCCAATGTTACAAAAAATTTTACCTTTTTCCTTTATCTTTTTATAATTAAAATTTAACCTACTAAATCAGTGGAAATAAAAGTGGAAGTACCTAATTTAACTGATTACTCATATACTATTAACAAAAGCCGAAAAAATACCATCCAGAAGCTGGTAACACAACTCACAAGCATTCTATGAATACTACAAGTATTGGTTTGAAACAAATACATCTGCATCGAAGAAAGTAAAACATAAATAAAGTAAAGATAGGAGGGGCCACCAGGGCCTATAGACGCCTGCAGGACTACCTTAGGTCTCCTGTCTGAAGTATCAACAACCGACCTCTCGATCAGCCATTACCAGCTCTGAAATCTGCACAGAAAGGGCAGAGTGCGGTATCAGTACAACCGACCCCATGTACTGGTAAGTGCGGAGACTAACCTTGATAAACTAGTGACGAAGCTATGGTAGGGCATAAACAAAATATCCTGCAACAGTTACGGAATAAAATATGAAAATAACTTGCATTAGGTAGATACGGAACACAATCATTCTACTAATACAGAGCTATAACCAATCCTTAAGACAATCTCAAGACCAAAATAATGATTTCCAGTCGAAGAAGAAGATGTAACCAACAAATGATGTGTCGCTTATCCCGATTCTACCATATAATCAATATCACTCTAATCATTCACCCTTATTACTCATTATTGCAGCGTGCAACCTGATCTTACCAGTCCACCATTATTGCTCCTCAATCTATCACCCCTATTCCTCCTGTTGCAGCGTGCAACCCGATCTCACCTGTCCAACCTTATTACTCCTTGTTGCGGAGCGCAACCCGATTCCATCAAACAATCACAATTCTTTCTTATTACTCCTATTGGAGTGCACAACCTGATCCCAACACATCAATACCAATTACAAAATAAGAACAAATATTTTACAATTTAGCTTGAAACCCTCAACAAAATTTATACCTGAAATCATAACAACATGAGATCTATACCATGAACAATCGTTAATACTACACAGGAGACCAACCAAAGTGTCCTATAAAGCATCAATAAACCAACAATATAATATAATGAAACTACGGAATAATTAATACCTTCAATAAGGAAAGCAACATATGACAAGAACCAAATAGACATGGAAGCATCAATAAGCAAGGAGCAGTTAAGATAAAAAAGCAATATATAAGGAAATAGGGAAGAGAACATGCTAAAAAGACATGGAATTTCACATAGAAAATAAGTTAGGGATCCCTAATCCCTCGAGTCAAAGTTAGACCAAATACTTACCTCAAGCCAACGGCTATTTCGAAGCTCAATTACTGCTTTACCTCTTGATTCCACCACCAATCCACTTGTATCTAGTCATAATTAACTTAATAACATCAAAAAACTCTAAAAAAGTCAATTCCAATGTATAATTATAGGTTTTCTAACATATTTTTTCAAAAAGTCAAAACCCGATCCGCGCTCACTTGGTCCAAATTTGAAATTCAGACCAAGACTTGATTACCCCATTTACCCCCGAGCCTGGATATACAATTGATTTTGGAATCCGACCTAAATTTGAGGTCTAAATTAATTCTAAGTTTTACCAAAAAATCTATAATTCCACCATAAAAACCGTAGATTCTAAGATGATATCTTGAAAAAAAAAAGTAAAAGAAATGAGTTAAGAATCACTTAATCATGATCTGGGGAAGAAAAAGTGCTTGAAAAATCGCCTCTTAACTTCTTGGATTTTGAAAAACAAAAAACTAAATGAAAAATTCCATTTAAATAGCCCTCTCGGATCCCCATTACGCGGGCCACGAAATACTAGGCGTGGCCGCGAAGCTCACCATTGTCCACGGATTAATGGGCGTGGCTGCAAAAATTTGGCCTTGCCAATCATGGTCGTGAAACTGCGATCCGCAAATTTTCCAGCGCTGTCGCACTCCTAGGTTCAGAGACATGCAACTATCCTACATCAGGTATTTTCCTAAGCCTAGACATCCCGAAAGCCTATTCGAAACTCACCCGAGCCCTCGGGGCTCCAAACCAAACATGCACCCAAGTCTAAAAATTTCGTACGGACTTGCTCCTGCGATCAAATTGCCAAGATAACACTTAAAATTACAAATTTAGCATCAAAATGAATGAAATCCTCAAGGACACTTAATGCTTTTATTTTTCTCAACCGAGGGTCTGAATCACATTATATAAATTCCGTTTCTTACCAAATTTCATAGACATGGTCTAGATATCATATTAAATCTGTAACAGGCCCCGGAACCAAATACGGGCCTGATACCAACAAGATCAACCATTATTCAATTTCTAAAAACCATTATTTTTTCAGTTTAACAATTTTCTTCAAAAATTTATTTCTCTGCTAGGGACCTCGAAAATTGGTTCTTGGCATTCGCCCAAGTCCATATTTTACTACGGACCCTCCGGGACCGTCAAACATGGGTATGTTCACTAAAAATGTTGATCGAAGTAAACTTAAATCAACTTTTAAATTCAAAAATTTATTATTTTCTCGAAGTTTCACATAAGGGCTTTTCGGAATCGCGCTGTGATTGCGCACACAAATTGAGAAGAGATAAAATTAGAATGAGATTTTCAAGTGTCGGAACATGGAATCGGATTCTAAACAGAAGATGACATTTTGGGTCATCACAATCTTTTAACCATGTATTTGATATATTGAAATTTGACCTTTTTCTCTGAATTTTCCACAAAGAAAGTTATCTCAGATTATACTAAGTACCCAAAAATAATTATTTTGTGTTGGATTTTAAAAATAGGGAATAATTTTCACCAAGTAACGCAGTGAATTGGATGAAATATTTTTACTCTTAGTTAGAAGTTTGGAATTTGAATCTCAAGATTAGAAAAATTTCTGATATAAAACTTTTTCCTTTAAATTAAATAAGTCATACACGATGTAATGAGGACTGAAATACCAAACGATTAACACAAATGCAACAATTTGTATTCTCTTTTAAAAGCTACTAGTATAACTCATTACACCGCTAAATGGGAAATGGTACGCAAAATCCGTGAGATATGATTCGGAAAGATTCATTAGCTTTTAATTTGCTTCAATTTTGTATTTGTAAAACGTTCATTAAAGATTCATAAATGTTTAATTACGAATTTAATTATTTCTTGTGCCGAGGAAATATCACAAATAATTCTGCACAAAATAAGGATAAGATGTGTACCTCTGTCTTCTCCAAACTACACTATAGAATTATATTAAATATTGTTATAAATAGACTTCTATTTAAGGTGAATGTCTATATTTAGAGAGATTCTAGGGTTTACTACTTGGTGGCTAAGTCACCACCTCCCTATAAATAAAGGGGTTCTCTTTCATTGTAAACCATCCTAAAGTATCAATAAGAATACTCCTCTCTCTACTTTTCTCTCTATTGTTCTTGTTCTTGTATTATTGTTCTTGTTCTTATATTATTTCATAACACGTTATCAGCACTAGTCTCTAACCATCACGGGTTTGAACAATATGCAACCTGCAAATTCCATGATTCCACAACCAATGGCGGCGGTTCCGCCACAACAGTACCAACAACAACAGCCGCCACAACAATGGATGGCTCAGCCGCAGCAGCAGCAGCCGACGTCGTACCAGGTTCTGCCACAGCAATCCGGCTATTATTACCAGCAACCACAACAAACTCAGTACATCGCGGCGGCAGCGGGGGCGGCGGCAGCGGGGGCGGCGGCTCAACCGACGAGTGCCGATGAAATCCGGAGCCTTTGGATCGGAGAACTACAGTTTTGGATGGATGAACAGTACATCCATAACTGCTTCATTCATACTGGAGAGAGAAGAAATATTACTCTCATTTAAGTATGTGTAAGGTAGATGTTACTACAATTTCTGGTAGTAGTAAATCGATTGAAGGCTCCTGAAGAGGAACTATAACTCTGCCAAAAGGAACAATATTTATCATAGAGAATGCAATGTTCTCCTCCAAGTCTAAGAGGAACTTGTTGTGTTTTTAAAGATATCAGTCAAAATGGATATCATGTGGAGACAATAGATGAGAATAATCTTGAATACCTCATTTACTCATGAAAACGAGGCTGCCCACTTCGGTTTGGGGTCACGCTATTTTGCATGCAGCAATGCTAAGTTCGTCGGCTGCCCACTTCGGTTTGGGGTCACGCCATTTTGCATGGAGCAATGCTAGTTCGTCGGCTGCCCACTTCGGTTTGGGGTCACACCATTTTGCATGCAGCAATGTTAATTCGTCTCAGACCGACGAATTATCACAAATATTCCCTGTTGCAATTAGTTTTGGGTCATGAACCTAATATATCCCATTTAACAATTTTTGGATGCGCAGTATATGTGCTTGTAGCACCGCCATATCGCACCAAAATGGGTCCGCAAAGAAGGTTAGGAATATGTGTTGGGTTTTAATCGCCCTCCATTATTCGCTACCTTGAAACATTGACAGGGGATTTGTTCACTGCACGATTTGCAGACTGTCAATTTGATGAGACACTTATCCCAAAATTAGGGGGAGAAGTTGGTGAAACCAAACGGGAAATTTTGTGGAAAAATGGATCATTATCTCATCTTGATCCACATACCTCTATTTGTGAAAAGGAGGTGCAAAATATTATCCATTTGCAAAGAATAGCAAATCGAATGCCAGACGCATTTACAGATTTGAAAAGGATAACAAAATCACATATCCCCCGCAGTGAATGTGACAACATCTGATTCACGAATACATATTCATTATTGGAAGAATATGAACATGAAATTGGTATTGAATATACCACACTCACCCCTAGAAGGAGGTTTGAGATGATATATGAAAATAATGTCATTGTTATGGCATGAATAGTCATTGGTCACGTACCTATTGTACGCCAAAATAATTTGTCAATGTGATTATCAAAGGACAATAATAATGCAAGAAACATATCTTGCATATAATTTTGGCATGACCATAATGGTATAACTTTCTCTTTAAAAGAGATATTCACCACATGGATGTTGATGAATTTGTGGTAGTACAAAATTAATTGAGAGCTCTAGAAGAGCCAATTATTACTATGTTGGAGAAACACAATTGATTACCAATAAGGTATTGTGTTGTAGTAAGTCTGAAAGAAACTTATTCAGTTTCCAAAGTATATGCGAAAGCGATTGATTATATTGAGACTATAAATAAAGGAAAGATTTGATATCTTCTATTACTACAACTTGTAGCGGGATAATCTGTATGTGAAAAACTACCCGCTTTATTCTCCAGTTTGTACTACACAAGAATACCACAATAAAGTGGACGTTTATTGATATAAAAACCCATATCATAATAAACTTGAAGTTTATTGATAATTGCACATGTCATGGTGTAAATTTGAAGTTTATCAATATTGATAATTTATTCAGTTGGCATTCGGGTTAGCCATATCATTTTAAGTATGATGTGCAGTAATAGAGAATTCACATGGGTAAATATTAAAGAACTAGATAGTTCTTTACGAATTCTCTTGTATTACTAGTTCTCATTAATTAATTGACCAATTAAAGAGTTCGGGTTGAATCTCATAAATTCTGAAAATATCAAAGGTGAATATGGGCCCATTCACCTGCCATGTATACCACATATGATGCATCTATGATATGGTTACATGTGCGATTGTTATTAACCCGCAACCTGGCCGGTGCTTGCGAGGTAAATTGCTCAGTAATATAACGTCGAGCATAATTTCCAGATTTTCTATTCAAGATAGTTCATCTTGATAAGTTGGTTTATATCATAGTTGGTTTAGCAAGATAATTATTGAGTGCCTCCACTTAATAGCTAAACTGTTTCTTATGAGAACAAAGTTATATTTATCAGTTTGATATACGTTGTATACGAGAGTATATTATATTCTCCCCTCACAAGTGGTTCAGGGTCAGGAACCAAATAATTTCATCTTATTATTATTGATGTGCGGTGTATATTTTCATTAACACCATAATGCATAAAGAACTCTCAAAGTTGAGGAAACAAGTTAGCTTTTTTAACATGAGGAGGAGACATGATAAACACTTGAGAAAAGGTTACATGGGATGAATTATCATTTGTATATATAAATCCTCGAATATCATAATATGAACCTGAAGTTCATAAAAGGATAATTCAATTGCAACATATTGCAAAGCATGTTATACGCATTTGCTGACCCAAAGAAAGTAACTATATTCTCACTGCAAATGCCCATATTAAGTCCCAGAAGGACAAAGCCTTTGATACGCTTAAAGCGTATAGACAAATCGGTTTCAAAATAACTTCTTAAAAAGAAGATGAGCAAATGATCAAAGTGATCATAATGGGGAGGCAAGTGATCTAGAAGATCACATGACATAGCACTTCATAAAATCTCATAAGAGATTCAGGTACCTGAATATATGAATAAAGAGATCTCCATGTTATGTCTTTATGAAAATTTACTGGAACCGATATAAAATGTTCGTCGGCGACATCTATGATAGCGCTAAATATCGATGGGGATCTTATGTTTGTCGAATACAAACAAAAATATTGGCTAAATGGAAGAGATACAATTCAAGCAGAATTGATTCCATATGAAAGACATGTAGTTTTGGACATGTAGTTCAAATACTTAAAAGTATAAAGTCAATGGTATGTGTAATCAGTTTTCGATATCTTATTTGTTTAGCATGACATGAAAACTTGATATGCATCTAAAGTCTATTATATGGCTTATATGACTTAACTTATATGTCAATCCATGAAAGATTGAAGTTGCTTGAAGCATATACAATTCTTGGTCCTGAAGTACCACATCCTAAGTGCAACTTGTGTACATATGTATCTTGTTATAACTATAAGTATGATGGCATCGAGAATACCTCTATGGAGATATTGAAGAGTCATTCCACGACATTATATGAAGATGTTCATATCTATCAAGAATGATAATTTCAAGGTGCGGAATATTTATTCAAATCAATATGGCTGATTTATTTATCAAATCTCTACCAAAGATCGTTTTGAAGATGGTGCACAAGATTGGAATGCAAATGCTCAAGGATGTGAATTGATGCTCTCTTCAGGGGGAGTTAATGCGCGTTGCACTCTTTTTCCCTTACAAGGTTTTGTCCCACTGGGTTTTCCTTGCAAGGTTTTTAACGAGGCAACCAATAGGCGCATATCTAAACATGTGTACTCTTTTTCCTTTTCTATAATTTTTCCCATTGGGTTTTGTTTTAGTTAAGGTTTTAACGAGGCACATTATTGAATAGACATTCAAGGGGGAGTGTTATAAATAGACTTCTATTTAAGGTGAATGTCTATATTTAGAGAGATTCTAGGGTTTACTACTTGGTGGCTAAGTCACCACCTCCCTATAAATAAAGGGGTTCTCTTCCATTGTAAACCATCCCAAAGTATCAATAAGAATACTCCTCTCTCTACTTTTCTCTCTATTGTTCTTGTTCTTGTATTATTGTTCTTGTTCTTATATTATTTCATAACAAATATATTATTATTGTTATTAGTGTTGGATCCATTTATTAATGCAAGCTATGAATTCAAGTCATGAATATGCTATTATTGTTGTTTCATCTAGCATTGTATATATTACCCAAAAAATTACTATTCTTTCTTCTGTTACATAAAAGATCATTTTTCTTTGCTTTATTTTTCATAAAAATAACGGTTGATCATTTTTTTGTTAAAAACACACCTAAAATGTGAGAGAAAATAATAAAAATGATCCCTATATTTTGGGGTAAGTTTAAAAGGCGCACTCGAATATACTTCTTAGTTGCTTTGATTCCATAAAGATGTCAAAAATGAATACTTTTGGTTTCTGTCGAGTATTTAACTAACAATAATAATTACTTTAACGGAAAAGTGCGAAAAAGTAATTTACTATGAAATCAAATTAAGAAGTGTATTTTTTGCATTTGACTATTTTTGGCCTATTATACGTTTTGGAGCTTTTTTGAGGTGTAGTATGCTGTTTTAAAATTTATTTCTAGCATCATGTGCATTTTATGAGTTTGCCACTTCTGGAGTTGACAAGTCGATCCCACCAAAATATTTAGTCTTACTTGCGATTAGGTATAGGATAACAGAATTTAGTCGTTTCATAATTAATTTTGTGGTCGAAAATCTATAATTTATATATCATGACAGAAGTTAACTCATTTTCAAGATGAATGTAGGCTAGTGACATTAAAGCCGATTGTGGTATTTGATGAATTCGCGGTCATCCATTGATTCAATTTTTGGACAAATTATAAATATTTTTTTATCGTTATAAAGGATCAAATATTGACTAATTAATTTAGTTCGGAGGAGGTGTGATTTGTTTATATATATTGCATAGGAGGATAAAAAGTTAAAGTGTATCGTTGCTTTGTTGTTTACTTTTCAGTTAATTTCACACTTAAAATTATAATATACATATTTTTATAGTAACTTTATGTTTAAGTTAGCAGATCAGATCACCTATAATTTTTTGATCCATTACTGAATTTGAGGGGACTATATTGGTAAATTCTAGTTAATAAAATTTAATTTTCAGTATACTTAATAAAGAAAATTTATTAAATAGTCAACGAAAATCAAAAGCGCTCACTTTTGAAATCCTCATGGAATCAAAACATCTAATGAATATATTAATGAAAGTTTACCCCAAATATAAGGATCATTTTTTGTTATTTTCTCTCAAATTTCAGGTAAAGTTTTTACTAAAATGATCAAATTTATTTTTCTAAAAAATGGAGCAAAGTAAAATAACTTTATGTAACGAAAGAAAAAATAATAATTTTGGATGATGAATACAAAATTGAGTGACCACCCGTAAAATTTATTCCCTCATATTCGGGTTCCGTAGTTGTTATATATATATATATATATATATATATATATATATATATATATATATATATATATATATATATATATATATATATATATATATATATATATATATATATCGAGTATAACCGATAGTCCAAATAGATTAAATGCTATTGGTAATCAATATCATGTAAGTAGGTAAATAGTTTGTTAACAGTATAATATTTTTTGATTATTAAGTTATTGGTTCGGGCGAGTTACCCAATTTTTATTAACAATTGAATTGATAGCCCAATAAGCTTAATAAATTATAATTTTACTCATTAAATATAAAAAGCCACCTTACGACTTCATTCTCTCATTCTCTCGTAATACATTACTCTTCATTTTCAGACCTTAATCATTAGAGTAAGTTTTAAACTTTTCTGAATTTCTGATGTTTATTCTTCAGTTAAGATTTTTAAATTTATACTTATAAAAATTAATTGTTTAGATTTTTAGCTTTTCTATTTGTTTTTATTGAACCGATTCTTTAATATTTACAATATTAAGATTTTATTATCTTCTTGTGAATTATACCCTGCCATAGTGAGATTATAAAATTAGATTGTTGAATGTCTTATTCTTACTCCTACTAACTTATTACTTTGAAAATTGAAATTATTCATTGGATTTCAAATGCAAAGAAAATTTTCTTCTTCTACTAAAGTTGAGATTTAATCCCTCTTTTTTTAAGACAAAAAATTCAATTCCTTTCTCTTAAAAGTATGACCATGATTTCTACAATAAAAAATAAAAATATGGATATTTTTTATTCTTATCGGATGAATCGATAAGGACCGATAACCGATTAACTAATACTTAATAATCGATATCTTATCAGTTCGGTAATCGGTTTAGCATATTTATAAACTAATAATCGATATACCGAACAAATAATATTCACAATCGAACAGAACGACCGATACCTACCTCTACTCAAAAGGTCTATATTTACTTCACTCCTCAAAGACTACTAGCTTGTTTGGCCAACTTTTTTTTGGGGGGGGGGGGGGGGAAGGGGGAGGGGGGAGCAAAAGTGCTTCTATTCTTTTTTTTTTTTTGAAATTTGAGCCGTTTAGCTAAGCTTTTAGCAGGAAAAAAATGTATTTTTAAAGAGAAGCAGAAGCAGTTTTTGAGAAGTAGAAAAAGTAGCTTTTTTTTTAGATTGAACATTTGTATCCATTAGTAACGAAAAAATATACTAGGTAGAGCTCTAGTAATAGCTTTGACTAGCTACCACTCCTTTACATCACAATCATCTCTACTAAGTATCTAACAACTCTTACACTAATTACAACTAAGTATAGTAGTTAGCTATTACAAACTATATCTACGGAAAGCCGTTAATTTGCCGCAAGCCATTTTTCTATCGACTACAATTTCTGCCTCGAATATGGATATGTAATACAATTTCTCTGCAAATCTGATTCTCCTCATAGGCTTTCTTTTCAAACCTGATGATGTTCCTCTCCCTCCAGATTAGTGCAATAGCAGTGATAAACACACAAGCTATTATAGCATTAGTTCCCACTCTGCTCTTTGCTTTACTGTTTACCCATTTCAGTTCAGTTGCCCAGTCTCCAACAGTTCTTTGATGCCCCAGCCATAAATGGAGTCTAGTCCACAGGTTTCTTGTGATTGAACAGTCAAAAAATAAGTGGTTAAAGGATTCTACACTCTGTTTACAGAAAACACATGTTGCAGGCACTTGAATGCCAATTTTCTGCAATCTGTCCACTGTTGGTAATCTTTGTTGTGCAGCTAACCACATTGGGAATCAATTCCTAGGATGAACATTGGAAAGCAACATCAAGCTCTTCCATTCAACTTTGCTGAAATTAGGAATCAGAGTTAGATACATCTTCTTGATCTGAAAGTGATCCAGGTTGTACATTCCTTGCAATCTGCTAAGCTTATTCCCCTGAAGCAACCGATTCCCAATGATAGCATCTCTACTATCCAGAATTTTCCTCACAACCCAAGAGGCAGCCTTAGGAGTGGTCATTGTTTCAATATCTTCCTGCTTAATGTAATAGTTGTGCACCCATTTTATCCATAGGCAGTCCTTCTTTCTAGTTAAATCCCAAAGAGTTTACTGATTGCTGCTTTGTTCCATGCCTTGATGTCCAGGATATTCAGTCCACCAGCTGTTATTGGCCTGCATACTCTTTCCCATGCAACTAGTGCCTTCCTGGATGGATTAGCACTTCCAGTCAACAAAAAAGGTTCTGCAAATAGTTTCAATAACTTTAAACACTTTCTTTGGCATAATGAAAATTTGAGCCCAGTAGGTTTGGATTCCAAATATGACAGCTTTGATCAGCTGACATCTTCCTGCATAAGAGAACAATTTTGCAGACCAGCATGTTATCTTAGCTGTTATCTTCTCAATCATAGGCATGTAGTGGCAGATAGCAAGTTTCTTGGAGTCTAAGGGTATCCCCAGATATTTAAATGGCAGTTCTCCTTCAATAAAACCCAGTGTTCCCAGAATTTCCTCTCTGACATCCTGCTTTGCTTTATTGCAGCCATGTATATTGCACTCTTGTTAACATTTGCTTGCAAACCAGATGCTTCAGAGAATCTGTGGAAAGCCTCCTTTAAAATTCTAATAGAAATAAGGCCAGCTCTGCAGAACATTAATAGATCATCAGCAAAGCATACATGAATTCTATTAAGCTTCCTGCATTTAGGATGAAAATTGAAATCACCATTGTTATGCAACTATCCCAGTTCCCTATTCAAATACTCCACAGCAATCACAAATAGATAAAGTGATATAGGGTCACCTTGCCTAATACCCTCTTAGCTTTGAAAGGTTTTGTTAAGCCACCATTCAGAACTAGAGAATATGAGACTGTAGTGACACATGCCGTTATCCATTGCACAAATTTAGCAAGGAAACCTAGATCAATAAGAACCTGTTTAAGGAAACTCCATTCCAAAGTATCATAAGCCTTTCTCAGATCCACTTTGAAAACACATCTGGGAGATACTCCTTTCCTAGAATATCCTTTGAAGATTTCATGGCTAAGTAGAATGTTATAAACTATGCTTCTTCCTTCAATGAAAGCTGCTTGAGCCTGCCCAATTAGATCTCCAATCACACTTTTCATTCTTTTAGTAATGACTTTGGATATGATCGTATATAAGGTAGTGCAGCAAGCTATGGGCCTGTAATCTTTAACTGTTGCAGGAGCTTTAACTTTGGGAACAAGTGCAATAGCTGTTGTATTAATCATTTGAGGCATTATGTTGGTGGAGAAGAACTCTTTTGCAGCAGTAAGTATATCAGCCTTTACTATTTCCCAGTTCTTAGTAAAGAATTCCACAGGGAATCCATCCACTCCAGGTGCTTTATCCTTTGGCATCTCCATTATTGCTTCTGTGATCTCTCTCATTGTAGTCTCCTGTATCAGCATTCTTTGTTGTGGTAAAGTTAAACAAGTTCCTTCCTTGATAGTAGCTGTGTTAACATAAGGTAGTTCCCCGGCACAATCTCCAGTCAATGATTGGGAAACATTGATAAACTCCTGTTCCACTACCTTGGGATCTATTAGCTTCATTCCTGTATCAGTATATATGGAGGTTATGCTGTTCTGACTGGTTCTGATTTTCCACTGAGCATGGAAGTGCTTTGTGTTGGCATCACCGCATTCAATCCAGCAAGCCTTGGATTTCTATCTCATTATTTGTTCCTCCATAATACTCCATTTCTGGATTTCTTCAAGTGCTGCTTTTTCCTCATTAAATAGATGCTGCAGTAATGGAGATTGCTGCAACTGGTTCTGGATAATATCTAGTTTCTCTCTAGCCTGTACAAGTTTTTGCCTATATGAAGCCATATAAGCATTTATCTCCTTTAGCTGCTGTTTATAGTCTTTAATTTACTCCATATCTGCTGCATAGTTGCACCCACAAAATTGTGACTCCAGACATGTTGTACAATATTTTGGAACTGAAGAGATTCCATAACATTGATATACAATCTGAATGGCTTTGGGTGAAGCAACTTATGACCATTACATTTGATAAGGATAAGAGAGTGGTCAGATATTGATGTATTCAGAAAGTTAGCTTCAATATGTCCATACTGTTGTATCCACTGGTAGTTACCTAATGCCCAGTCAATCTTACTATATACCTTTGATGCAACATCCTGCTTGTTTGTCCAAGTGAAATGCCAACCTTTTTCTCTGAGAGGAGTAAGCTGCAAGTCATCAATGACACTTCTAAAACCTTTAACTTCAGCATCAGTTACAGGTGAACAAATTCTATCTTCAGAACTTAAGACATTATTGAAATCACCACTCAGCAGCCAATTGTCCTGACTGGGTATATGTATTTGCCTCAGATCACTCCACAACTGTTCTCTTTGGTTTCCATCATTCTGAGCATAAATGATACAAAAGTGAGTTTTGAATTGACTGTTGGAATCTTCAATAAAGCACTGAATGAATTGATCATTCACTTGGGAAACTTGAAGATGGATATGAGTTTTCCAAAGAAGCCAAATTCTCCAATTAACAGCCTTTGAATAATTGCAATGGACATTCCATACTTTTGCAATCTTTCTTGTATTTTCTTTGCTTTATGTTCCATTACACTAGTCTCTATACATCCCAAAATATCTATTTTATTTACAGCAAGAAAGGTCTTCAACTCTTTCTGCTTATGGGCTAGGTTTAGCCCCCTAATATTTCAAGTGGCAATAATCATATCAACGTAGGATTAAGGTACTGAGAAGGCCCAGGATCAATCTTATGTCCCCTTCTTCCAGCATCTATCACTTCAAGAATTGCCTTGCCCTTTCTGCAATTATCTTCCATTACCTCTATGCTGCAATTAGGTTCACTATTTACTGTCTCATTTTGTTCCTGAATGTCAGTACTTTGATTTGCATCCTGTTGAGTATTCACCATTGTAATTGTGGTTTTCCCCAACCCCTCAGTTTCCTTATTATCTGCTTGTTCTGGCAATTGCTCCTGTGCATTTATTTCTGTTCTGTCTCGATCCTTTTTAACTAGGCATTCTTGTTTTACAGTACCTGCTTTTTCATTCTGATCCTCTGTCTCTTTGGCTTACCCCTTCTTCCAGCTCCTGTTCTTCATCAAAGTTAGTACTATACCAACAATCGATAGAATCATGGCCAAATTTCAAACAACGATTGCAATAGATAGGCTTCCAGTCATAGTCAATCATCTGATTTTTAAGTCCAAAAGAAGTCTCTATCTCTAGCTGATCAGGCAGAGGGTATGCAACATCAACCTCCACTAGCACTCTAGCATAAGATATTTTCTCATAATTGTTAGAATATACGCTTAACGCTAGAGGGGGGGGGGGAATAGTGTTATAATAAAAAACAATGTAAATTTGCGGAATAAAAATTGCAGGAGTAAAATAAGTGCGATAAATAAAGAAGTAAGGAGAGAACACACCAAGTTTATCCTGATTCACCACAACGTGTGGTTAGTCCAGTCTCCAAGAGACTCTCTCGAGTTTTACACTAACTTCGTTAAGCTTAGGGGCGCCTAACAAACCGTTACACTTGCTCGTAGATATACACTCTACAAGACTTCAACCTGCTCGAGGATACCGCACCTCAAGACTTCAAACCAAGGAACTACCTTTCCTTCTTACAACAAGGGATTGGACTATCCCTTCAAGTGTGTACAAACACTTAGCACTCAAGACAAGACTCTCTTTATAGAGTAGATATGAGTAAAAACAATACGCTCAAGAACACAACAACTTAGTCAAGTGTTTGGCTCTCAAAAAGCTATGAAATGAATATAAAATGATTGATAAGAGAGTATGTAAGCTTAAGCAAGAATGTAATCAGTTGTTGTACTTAAAAGAGTGATTTTGAGGTGTATTTATAGTGCTCAAAGTCACCAAGACCGTTGCTTAATTGGCAATCATTAATTGCTGATTTTGTGCTTGCATAATCGATTATACGATCTGCATAATCGATTATCTGCAGATCGTTCAAAGATCATATGCGGATTTTAAGCATAATAATCGATTATTCAAGTTACATAATCGATTATCGGTTAACGTTAAAAAATCGGAAATAGATTCTGTGCAAGCATAATCGATTATAGCCTTGTGTATAATCGATTATATTTCAGCGTTTTAAAAATACTTTGGCAACGGTCTTCACATAATCGATTATCTAAAAGACATAATCGATTATTTTGCTGCTTTGAAAATTCGGTTAGACACTGCCTCAACATAATCGATTATTAGAAGAGACACAATCGATTATTTCGTTGCTTTGAAAATCCGGTTAGACACTGCCTCAACATAATCGATTATTAGAAGAGACATAATCGATTATTTTGATGTTTTGCAAATTTCGGTTAACACTGCCTTAACATAATCGATTATAAGGAAGACATAATCGATTATATTGCTTTCTTGAAAATTTCGGTTAACACTGTCTGAACATAATCGATTATAAGAAATACATAATCGATTATTTATGTCCAGATTTGTAAAACATGTTTGAAAATCATTTTGGCTAAAATGAAACTGTTTGAAAATAATTTTGGTTTAAATCAATGATGCATGAAAATGATTTTACGAGAGAAGCCAAGACTTGAATAAGTTGTCGGATCAAGATCACACTATAAAGTGACTCATTTATAACTTTGTTGATATTCTTGATCTTGCTCTTTGTTTCTCATGTTCTTGGACTTTGGCATATGTTGATGTTCCATGCTCGTCGGTTTGTCATTTATCAAAACCTACAGAAATGAACACACATTTAGTTTTAGCGACTTGAGAACGTGTTTCAACAATTTCCCCCTTTTTGATAATGGCAAACCAATATCGGGATATGCATATGATAAGTATAAGTTCCCCCTCAATTTGTGAGTTCCCCCTCAATTTATGCCAATTATGTATTAGTGAGCATAACCCTTATTCTTCCCCCTTTTGACATTAGCAAAAATAATGAACTTTCATTAAAAAATATTAAACATACATGAGAAATCAAGAGATAGACAGAATAGAATTCATGCGATACATAAAAACTTTTATTCATTGTCATCATTAATATCCGGCTCGGCATTCGACACTCCATCCGGAATAACAGTTTGGGCATATGAATAGTTGATATGATCAAAGTACCCATGAAGCTCATAAGTCAAACGAGTGACGTTTTGATCAATACGAGTCATTGAGGTTGACAAAGAAGCAAGTTGGTCCGAAATGGTTTGAAGAGTAGGAGCTTGAGGACGACGTATTTGTGTAGGAGGAGGAGGAGGATTTTCACCAATATTGGAAAATGAAGATTCTTGAATTTCCCAATGCTTTGTTGCCTTTTTGTGTGGACCGACGGAGGTGTCGATACCGGAGGCTTCAAAAATAGCCATTATGAGAAAGGCATATGGGAGTGGCCTATCGTCCCCAATTGCATCATACATATGAGTCATGACGAACTTGCACCAATTGATGCGAGCCCCGGTGATAATTGCATGTAAGAGTTTTGAATCCTCATGAGAGAGGGTCGTATGATTGAATATTCGGGATTTGAGAACTCGGGTGATGAAATATAATATTAGACGATATTCTGGGCGCATGTGCGTAATAGTTGGGCGACGATTCTCCGGACAGTCGCCAATACCAATTTGGTGGAAAAGAAGTTGTTCATCAAATAAAACGCCTGCTTCTCTAGTGTAGAGAGAGATGTCTTCACCATTTCGGGGAAGGTTAGTGAGGAGTTGCAAGTTTTCCTCATTTACAAAAATTGGAACTCCATTGATGTTAGAGACAAGGTCACCATCTTCGTCCTTCTGTAGATTTGAATAGAAGGCACGGATTAGAGTAGGGTGAATGTAAGGAGTTTGAAGATACAGAAAGTCAATGAGTTGGCTTTGTATAAGAATATTTTCTGTTGATGGGGGTGCGCTATTTCGAAGATATCTAGTAGTTGAGAAACGAGGCGGAAGGATTTCTCGACTCTCAAATTTTTCAATGAAACGAAGAAGTTCGGGTTGAGTATCAAAACGCAAATAGGAGCCGTCTTTATAGTTGAAAGCGGGTGGAGGAGTGGCGGAAGAGGAGGCAATTTGTTTGCCGGAACGAGAGCGTTTAGAGTGCTTGCTTGCCATTGTATGAAGAAATAGGAGTTGTTTCAAAAGTTTGAAGACTTTGGAAGATTGTTTGAAGCTAAGAGTGAAGTGTGAAGTGAGAAATTTGAAGGATGAACATACCTATTTATAGAATTGAAGAAGTGAGGCATTTATGGAGCAAAAAGGCTGCAGATTTCATAAGCCAAACGGTCAGAAACGGTAACAAAATTAAAAGCACGGACCGTTGCTAATCGATTATGGAAGCTGAATAATCGATTATTGCCAATATTTTGAATTGTAGGCAGAGAAGTAATCGATTATGCGATAGGAGATAATCGATTATTTGAAGACAGAAAGTATTATGAGGATCCGGGCTCGGGGGATAATCGATTTTGGTTAATATGATAATCGATTATTTCAGTCCAGTGAAGTGACGAAAAGCCGAGACGGTAATAGATAATCGATTATGCAGTACTAAATCATCGATTATTATAAACCCTGTAACACTGAATCTCAACTTAATCGATTAGTAATATGTGATAATCGATTATTGCCAAATTCCTGCAAACTGAGATGTTAGAAATAATCGATTGTGCTGAGTCAATAATCGATTATTCGTTGCCAGTGCCTGAAAATTCCCCCTGTCTTTGGGGCAATACCTGCAAAAAAAGAATTAGGCGCCTCCGACGCTCAAGTTAGTAATTATTTAAATAAAAATGCAATGCATGAATTAGATCATCGTGGAGTCAAGAATTCCGAATTCACTACGAATGCGGAAGAAGGACTCTTTCTCTAAAGGCTTTGTGAAGATGTCGGCCAATTGATTTTTGGTTTCAACAAATTCAATTTCGACATCGCCCTTAAGAACGTGATCTCTTATAAAGTGATGTCTAATTTCTATGTGTTTCGTTCTTGAGTGAAGAATAGGATTCTTCGTCAAGCTTATGGTGCTTGTATTGTCACATCGAAGAGGAACATGATCAATACTAAGACCATAATCCGAGAGTTGTTGTTTCATCCAAAGGATTTGAGCACAACAACTCCCCACGGCTACATATTCAGCCACGGTTGTGGATAACACGACACTAACTTGATTCTTGCTAAACCAAGAAACTAAGGAGCTACCGAGCAAATAGCAAGTGCCACTAGTGCTCTTGCGGTCCAATTTGCAACCCGCAAAATCGGAATCGGAATAGCCAACAAGTTGGCAAGAAGAACCTTTGGGATACCATAGTCCCACATTCATAGTTCCAACAAGATACTTCATTATCCGTTTTACCGTAGTTAGGTGCGACTCCTTTGGACATGATTGATATCGAGCGCATAAACACACGCTAAACATGATGTCCGGTCTACTAGCAGTAAGATAGAGAAAGGATCCGATCATACCTCGATACTTCTTGGTGTCTACTTCCTTACCTTTCTCATCCTTGTCAAGATGGTCGGATGTGCTCATTGGAGTGGCCATTGCTTTGGCGTTGCTTATTTCAGAACGATTTAGCAACTCCTTGCAATACTTAGATTGACAAATGAAAGTTCCTTCTTTCATTTGTTTCACTTGCAACCCCAAGAAGAAGTTTAGCTCACCCATCATTGACATTTCGAATTCGCTAGTCATTAACTTAGAGAATTCCTCGCATAAAAAATCATTAGTAGCACCAAAAATAATATCATCGACATAAATTTGAACTAATAGAATGTCATTGTTTTTCTTTTTGATAAACAGTGTAGTGTCAACTTTCCCCCTTTCGAACTCATTGTCCAAAAGAAATTTGCTTAAGCGCTCGTACCAAGCTCGAGGAGCTTGTTTAAGTCCATATAGCGCTTTCTTAAGCTTGAAGACATGACCGGGAGATTTAAAGTCTTCAAAGCCCGGGGGTTGTTCAACGTACACTTCCTCTTGAATAAACCCATTGAGGAAGGCACTTTTGACATCCATTTGAAATAATTTGAAATTCATAGATGATGAAAAAGCAAGTAATAAACGAATGGCTTCTAGGCGTGCAACGGGTGCATAGGTTTCTTCATAATCAATTCCTTCTTCTTGATTATAGCCTTTAGCAACAAGCCTAGCTTTGTTTCTAGTGATTATACCATTTTCATCTAATTTATTTCGAAAAACCCATTTCGTACCAATTATGGTGTGATTATCGGGTCTTGGCACCAAATCCCAAACGTCATTACGTTTGAATTGGTTAAGCTCCTCTTGCATTGCCAAGGTCCAATGCTCATCCCCAATTGCTTCGGAAATGGTTTTTGGTTCTATTTGTGAAACAAAAGCCATATGTCCTACACTGTCTTTAAGAAGGTTTCGTATACTTACCCCTTTCTCGATGTTGCCAATTACCTTGTCAAGAGGATGGTCTTTAGACGTCCTCCAAGCCTTAGGCATCATCGATTCTTCTTCTTGTGGTGGTACTTCTTCCGAAGGTTGTTCCATGACTTCATCTTGAACTTCCTTTGGATCCTCCTTTTGTACCTCGTCTGGAAGATTGATTTTCTTTAAAGCATCTGCAAGATCAACACAAGAATCCTTTCTCGCCTAGCGAGCATCATTTTCACAAAATACTACATGAGGAGATTCCTCAACAGTTTTGGTTCAATTATTAAAAACTCTATATGCTTTGCTACGCGATGAGTAACCAAGAAAAATTCCTTCATCAGATTTCGCATCAAAGTTTCCCAAATTGTCTTTTCCGTTGTTGTGAATAAAACATTTACAACCGAAGACTCTAAGATGGGAAAGATTTGGTTTCCTTCCCTTATAGAGTTCATAGGGAGTTTTTATGAGTATCGGTCTTATGACAGCTCTGTTTAAAACATAGCTTGCGGTACTCACGGCATCCGCCCAAAACTTTTTGGAAATCTTAGCCTCATCGAGCATGGTTCTAGCCATCTCTTCGAGACATCGATTTTTACGTTCCACCACTCCATTTTGTTGTGGTGTACGTGGAGCCGAAATGGTATGTTCAATACCGACTTCGTCACAAAAATCCGCGAAGAGATTGTGATCAAACTCTCCCCCATGATCACTTCTTATGAAAGTGATGGTTGTGTTCTTTTCATTTTGAACGCGTTTAAGAAGCATGAAAGGCATCACTTTTATGAGCAAGAAATAACGTCCATGTGAATCTAGAGTAGTCATCAACAATTACAAAAGCATAAAGATTTCCACCAAGACTTTCAACACGAGATGGTCCAAAAAGATCCATGTGAAGAAGTTGTAAAAGTCTAGTGGTTGAAACAACATTTTTGGATTTAAAAGAGACTTTTGTTTGTTTCCCTTTTTGACATGAATCACAAGTAGAATCTTTTTCAAATTTCATGTTTGAAGACCAAATACTAATTCTTGTAAAACTAGTTTGTTTAAAAGATTCATATTTACATGAGCTACTCTACGATGCCATAACCACATGTCGTCTTCTTTACTCAAAAGACAATTCACATAACTTGATGAAGAATTTTCGAGATCAACCATATAGATATTATCCATTCTAATACCATGAAGAATAGTTTTAAAATCACTACGACGGATAACTAAGCATTCTTCGGAGTCAAACAATACAATATTTCCCTTGTCACATAATTGACTTATGCTCAAGAGATTATGTTTAAGACCTTTAACTAGCAAAATATGCTTAATGGAGGAGGATTCGTCCTTACCGACCGATCCAATGCCGATAATCTTTCCTTTGTTATTGTCTCCAAAAATAACATTTCCTCCTTCCGTGGGTTTTAGTTGAAGGAATTTTGATGCATCCCCGGTCATATGTTTGGAGCATCCACTATCAAGGTAACAAAGTACACTTGATCCCTTCAAACACACCTACAAAGCAAATTAATGAGATTTTGGTACCCAAGCCATTTTGGGTCCTTGTGCGTTGGGTGCAACAAATTGGTGTGATTGTCCTGCAGTGAAATGTTTATGTCTAGTGAAGCATGCGGGAGCAATATGTCCAATTTTATTGCAATAATGACAAATGACATTCGGATTGTGCATTCTTCTAGGAGGATAATAAATTAGAGGTCTAAATTTATTCACTCTATTTTAGGAATATAGTTTTTTGATGTAGTTTTCGAAAATCTTGTCTGGGTGGTCTATACATGCCAATATTTCTTCTAGTATTTACTCTATTGTTAGGAATATAGTTTTCATGTGGTTTTCGAAAATCTTGTCTAGGTGGTCTATACATGCCACTATTTCTTCTAGCATTTATTCTAGGATGAGTTGCACTTCTAGGATTAAAATTCTAGGTTGAGTGTTGACATTTATTTTATTTTGCCTAAGTTGAGTCTTAGGTGGTTTAGGAGTGGACTCAACTTTTTCTTTTGGCTCGTGTTTAAAGCCTATACCGTGCTTAGTGGATTTCAAATTTACAAGCACTTCATTGAGATTTTTGTGTGAAGAATTGAATTTGTGCAAAGTGCTTCTAAGACTTTCTACTTCTTCCCTTAGAGATTTGCAAGAAGTACAATCCTTATTTGAGCTTTCGGGTTTATTGGCGCTTCTTTTGCCATAAAACTTGTTTTCCTCTCTTAATTTCTCATTTTCAAGAGTAAGTTTTTCAAAATCCTTTTCTTTTGAAGAAATTTGTTTTCTTAAATCTTTTATAGATTTAGAAGCGCTAATAAACTCTTTATACAACTCATCAAATGAATCTTGCATTTCTTCTAAAGTGAAATAGTTCTTAGAAGAAGTACATACCTCATTTTGAGTTTCTTCGTGTGCCATAAGACACAAGTTTGCGGTCTCATTTCCTTCTCCATCACTTGATTCGTCTCCGGAGTCCCCTCCCCAGGAGATGTATGCTCTTTGTTTCTTGAATGGTTTCTTCTCCTTTTTGATATTTGGACAATTTGATTTGATATGCCCGATTTCTCCGCATCCATAGCACTTCAATTGGTCTCCTTGTTGCTTACCTTTTCGTTCATACTTCTTTTGCATGAACTTGTGAAATTTCTTAATAACGAGTCCGAACTCGTTATCCTCGTAGCTTGAATCCTCATCATTTTGAGGTTGAGCCGTGCTTGCATTAAGGGCGATTCTTCGTTTCCTTTGATCATCCAAAGGAGGGTTAAGAATAGTAGATTCATAGGTTTTGAGATTACCTCTAAGCCCGTCGATTGTGACATTTTTAATGCCGATTGACTCTTGAATAGCGTCGGCTTTGGAGCGCCATTCCGGGGTGAGACTTCGAAGAATTTTACGAACAAGTTCCCTATCCGTAAAAGTCTTCTTAAGAGCATGAAGATCATTAACGATTTTTGAAAATCGTTCGAACATATCATCTATCTTCTCGTTTTCCTTCATATGAAAAAGTTCATATTCATGGGTTAGAAAATCTATTTTAGCTTCTCTTACCTAGTCCGTACCTTCGTAGGTAATTTCCAATTTATCCCACATTTGCTTAGCTGTGGTGCAACATGAGATTTTCTGATTGTCATCGGGATTTATAGCACAGTACATCATGCTGATCGCTTTTGCGTTGTTCTCCACTTTTCTAATATCGTCTGCGTCATACTCATCTTCCGATTTTGGCACCATTTCATTTTCTACCTTTTTGGTTGGAATTTGCTCTCCATTCTTGATAATCTTCCATAGTAGAAAATTATTTGATTGGATAAATATTCTCATCTTTTCCTTCCAATAAGTATAGTTTGTGCCATCGAATAGTGGTGGCCTTGTGAAGCATTGTCCTTCACCTAGTCCTGCATAAACACTACGAGTAGAAGCCATGGAAAGTTTCTCTCAAACTGTTAAGTTTTTCAGAGAGTATGGCTCTGATACCAATTGTTAGAATATACGTTTAACGCTAGAGGGGGGGGGTGAATAGCGTTATAATAAAAAACAATGTAAATTTGCGGAATTAAAATTGCAGGAGTAAAATAAATGCGATAAATAAAGAAGTAAGGAGAGAACACACCAAGTTTATCCTGGTTCACCACAACGTGTGGTTAGTCTAGTCCCCAAGAGGCTCTCTCGAGTTTTACACTAACTTCGTTAAGCTTACGGGTGCCTAACAAACCGTTACACTTGCTCGTAGATATACACTCTCCAAGACTTCAACCTGCTCGAGGATACCACACCTCAAGACTTCAAACCAAGGAACTACCTTTCCTTCTTACAACAAGGGATTAGACTATCCCTTCAAGTGTGTACAAACACTTAGCACTCAAGACAAGACTCTCTTTATAGAGTAGATATGAGTAAAAACAATACGCTCAAGAACACAACAACTTAGTCAAGAGTTTGGCTCTCAAAAAGCTATGAAATGAATATAAAATGATTGATAAGAGAGTATGTAAGCTTAAGCAAGAATGTAACCAGTTGTTGCACTTAAAAGAGTGATTTTGAGGTGTATTTATAATGCTCAAAGTTACCAAGACTGTTGCTTAATTGCCAATCACTAATTGCTGATTTTGTGCTTGAATAATCGATTATATGATCTGCATAATCGATTATCTGCAGATCGTTCAAAAATCATATGCGGATTTTAAGCATAATAATCGATTATCAGTTAACGTTAAAAAATCGGAAACACATTCTGTGCAAGCATAATCGATTATAGCCTTGTGTATAATCGATTATATTTCAGCGTTTTAAAAATACTTTGGCAACGGTCTTCACATAATCGATTATCTAAAAGACATAATCGATTATTTTGCTGCTTTGAAAATCCGGTTAGGCACTGCCTCAACATAATCGATTATTAGAAGAGACATAATCGATTATTTCGTTACTTTGAAAATCCGGTTAGACACTGCCTCAACATAATCGATTATTAAAAGAGACATAGTCGATTATTTTGATGTTTTGAAAATTTCGGTTAACACTGCCTTAACATAATCGATTATAAGGAAGACATAATCGATTATATTGCTGTCTTGAAAATTTCGGTTAACACTGTCTTAACATAATCGATTATAAGAAATACATAATCGATTATTTATGTCCAGATTTGTAAAACATGTTTGAAAATCATTTTGGCTAAAATGAAACTGTTTGAAAATAATTTTGGTTTAAATCAATGATGCATGAAAATGATTTTACGAGAGAAGCCAAGACTTGAATAAGTTGTCGGATCAAGATCACACTATAAAGTGACTCATTTATAACTTTGTTGACATTCTTGATCTTGCTCTTTGTTTCTCATGTTCTTGGACTTTAGCATATGTCGATGTTCCATGCTCGTCGGTTTGTCATTTATCAAAACCTACAGAAATGAACACACGTTTAGTTTTAGCGACTTGAAAACGTGTTTCAACAATAATGAATTGTAATCTCATCTGTATACAAGGGTTTTCCCACTGCACTAGCCAACTTGTCAATGCATCAGTTGACCAATAACCTACAGGTAATCCCGGAAATCTAATCCACCAGGAACTCTACTCAGTATGTCCTTCTGGAAAGAGAAATCAATTTCCCATGGTTTCAATACCATTGGCTTATTCCTATTAGAATAAGGACCTGATTGAATAACTTGATCTCTGTCCTCTATACTATTAAATCTGAAAATGTAGTAACCTTCAGAATGAATCAGTATCTGAGGCTTAGAGACAAAATACCACACATGCAACACAAAATTATCCATAGCTTTCTCATAAGGCGTCTCACCAATAATGAACCCAATTAAGGAAGTTTTCCAGTAATCAACCTGTGATTTCAAGTCATCTTCACTTAATTTGACAATTTTCTTACCATCTCTTTCAGTTGGAGGAACAAACGAAAGTGATTTACCCATTTGTGAGCTACGATTACCTCGAACAATATCAGCAGCAGATGGAGTAGGTTTCTCAAATCCAGTAGTTTCTGAGAATTGTAATCGTCGCACAGCTGAATTTGAGTTTCCTTCCATTTTACTCAATTGGTTAGGCTTGTCATCGAGGGTCGATTGGAAATAGCCTCCCTGCCCTTTCGGGTAGGGGTAAGGCTCGTCTACATATTACCCTCCCCAGACCCCACCTGGTGGGAATATTCTAGGTAGTTGTTGTTGTTGTTGTTGGTTAGGCTTGTCATCCTCAGCACAACCATCTTCATGAATCTCCTCAATCAATTGGAACTCATGTGGGAGAAAGCTACCAAAAGTGAGCGTTCTAATTCCTTAGTAACACCATTTGCAGGAATAATGATCTGAGTAGAAGCGAAAGTTGAATTTTTCCGGCGGCGAGCCATTTTCCCGGCACAATCGCAACCTTGCTCTATAGTGTTTTATTTGATTAATTAACCAAACACAAACTACTTGTTATCAAAAGTACTTTTTTAAATAAATATGCCAAACCAATAACATTGACAACCAAGTCGAACGGACCGATGCCCACCCTACTCAAAAGGTCTATATAGCTACGTGGAGGCAGCAGTAGCATGCGCTTCTTTTTCTTATTATTGCAATTAGTTGCTATATAGTACGTACATACTCCAGTAGTACCCCAAAAACAAGAATCATCAAAAAATGGAAAAATCACATGAGAATAAGCATCCAGTAAAGGCCTTTGAATGGGCAGCTAAAGACACTTCTGGTGTTATTTCTCCTTTTATTTTTTCAAGAAGGTAATTCTTTAACTTTCTCAAGATTTTTGTCATATTTTAAAACAGAAATGAATTTTTGGGTATGGAATAGTATAACTTAGGTTTAATTGGTTTGAAATGGGTACAGAGCCACGGGTGAGAAAGACGTGCACTTCAAAATTTTGTATTTTGGAATTTGTCATACTGATCTTCATCGGCTCAAGAATGAATGGGGCATCAGCAAGTATCCCGTTATACCTGGGTAAGTAGATTCGTAATTCCGGCAGAAATATATGTATGTATACCTTGAAAATAATTATATGAATAATTTGGTACCCTAAATATTAAAAGCCTTTAGTAGCTAATGAGTAAAAATATTAATAGTGGCTTCATCACATCAAATTTTTGGGTCCGCATCTGTTCAGACTACTTACAGAGATACTACAAACATATTTATATTTGTGATAAATCCTAATCCGGGCTACTTTTTCTTTCCATTAAATGACTGGACTATATGGTAAAAAAAATTTGAACCTCAAGAAGATTATGTTCACACTAGAGCAAAAGTTGTCTTTAATCCCAAGGAAATACCTGAGGGAGGCGTAGGAGTTAGGACTGGTAATTTGTTTTTGAGTTAATTACTAAAATTTCTCTAAACTATCACATTGTTATCAGTTCTCTACTTAAATTATTCGGCCTCTTAAAATTCCCTCTGAACTATAGTTTCCTATATATTAAAACGTGATATATGGCACACTACATTGACTATAATTTTTTTTATCAGTTACCTACTTAAACTATCTAGTATCTCCAAACCCCCCCCCTCCCCCCCCAATTAACTATATTTTTCCATATATTAAAACCTCGTGTTGAATTCTTAGAGGCGTGCCTGTCTAACTATCTTAATTAATACTCCCTCCGTTTCATATTATATGAGGTAGTTTGACTCCGTACATAGTTTAAAAATAAAAGAAGATTTTTGAAACTTATGATCTTGAAAGCCTAAAGGGTAAAACGTTTGTGAGGCCATGATATTTGTGTAGTTATAAAAGCTTCTCATTAAGGGTAAATGGGTAAAATAAAAGAGTTTAAAATTAAATTATTTTTAAATTTAAAAATATGTCATTTGTCTTGGAATAGACTAAAAAGGAAAAGTACATTATTTTATATGAAACAGAGGGAGTAGTTTTACTAAGTTTTTTTTATATACAATTATGATATATTTCTCTCGGATGATTGATTAATTCTAGGAATATTGGCCAAAATAGTATCTAATATAATGTGTTAATTTTTGGTTTAATTGTGGATATACTTTATGCTAGCCTCCAATTGATAAGTCCTTATTTACATTTATTTTGCAGCAGAATAAAAAAATAAACAAAGGCATATACTGTTACATTTATGAAAAATCATCTTATATTATATAAACAAGATTACACAAAATAAAAATTTGTAAATAATAATCTAATCAGCCAACAATTACATTCTCTTATTCGTAAAATTACACAAAACAAGATTTAAGAACTTTATTCTCTAAAATAAGGTGTTGAGTTTAATAAGAAGATTTAAATTGATATTCTTTTAGTAGTATGTGTAAGACATGAAAGAAGAGTAAAAAAATTGAAAATAAATTATTTCAGAAGGACAAGAGAGAAAGAAATTTTTCATAGGGAACTTACATGGAGAACTTAAGCAAAAAGGTAAAAAAATGAAGAAAAATGTGAAAAAATAAAAAAGAAAGTTAAAAAAATAAGGAAGATTAGGGAAAATGAGGAAGAAAGATGAATATAAAGGAAATAAGGAGAATAGTAAGAGAAAAAACAAAGTTAAATTTAAAGAGGGTTAGGTTAACTAGCCATTACATTCTATAAGGTGGGCCATTTTGTTTGCTTTTTACAGTTGTCATACGCTCCCACGCGAGTGTGTATGCACATTATGCTAGGTAAAGAGGAAGTTCAAATATGAACGTAACAATAGTTCAAGGGAATTTTAGGGACATCGAATAATTTAAATAGGAAAATGACAAAGTCGCAATAGTTTAAAGGGGTTTTAGTTTATTAAATCTTTATTTTTATACTGTGTCCTTGGTCTGTTCTACTAGTGCAATTTAACATGTGTAGCCGTTCAATACCTTCATCTTGCAACTTTAAAGTGAAACTAGGTAACATGTTATGCCTTAGATGCCAATATAATTTTGAATTAATGAGATCAAAACTTCTGACAATCTCAAATTCTCAATTATTTTTCAGGCATGAGATTGTTGGTGTGGTAATCAAAGTTCGTAGCAAGGTAGAAAAATTTAAAGTCGGAGACAAAGTAGGGATTGGATACTTGGTAGGATCATGTCGAAAATGTAAAAACTGTAGCAAGATCACGAGAATTACCGTCCTGGTCAAATAGTGACATCCAATGGTACTAACTCTGATGGAAACATAACACATGAAGGTTACTCCGATATCTTGGTTTCTGATGAACATTTTGTAGTTCATTGCTCCGAGAATTTGCCAATGGAAGCAGCTCCTTTACTATGTGCTGAAATTACAACATATAGTTCGTTGAAATACTATGGACTTTGTAAGTCTGGAATGCACATTGGTGTTGTTGGTCTTGGCGGTCTCGGCCATATGGCTGTGAAATTCGCATAAGGCATTTGGAACTAAAGTGATTGTGATTAGTACATCTGTCAATAAAAAACAAGAAGCAATTGAGCGTTTGGGTGCAGACTCATTTTTGGTTAGTTGTGACCCTGACCAAATGCAAGTGAATATTATACTTTTGTCCGGCCATACCTCAACCAGTCAACAAACTACGCTTCAATTTCAAACTAGCTTGGATATTAATTTTGGTCTGTATGAGTAGGCCAGTGGGCTCGCTTGATGGTATCATTGATACTGTCTCTGCAGTTCACCCTATTTTTCCATTGATTAATTTGTTGAAAACTAATGGTAAGCTTATAATGGTCGGCGCGCCAGAAAAGCCACTAGAGTTACCCCTATTTCCCATGATTTTTGGTATGTATCTTGGACCCGCGATTTCTATCTATGCTCATTCTAATTAAATTGCAAAAAATGATACACAATTTTATAATGTGAAAAACAGGAAGGAAGCTAGTAGGAGGGAGTGTCGTAGGAGGGATGAAGGAAATACAAGAGATGGTAAATTACGCGGCAGAGCATAACATTACACCAGATGTTGAAGTCGTGCCAATGGACTACGTGAATACAGCTTTAGAGCGTCTTGTGTAATGGGACGTGAAGTATCGTTTTGTGCTTGACATTGGCAATACATAAAACAAGAGTTAAGAATATGTGACTTCTTGTTCTCGAGTGTATGTGTATTTTAGGTATGAAAATGATGATTTCGAATGAATAAGATGACTATAATGAGTAATTTCAACTCTATAAATTAAGCCTTCTATGAGAAGGGCTTAAGACATCATTTGTTTGTACTTAAAGGAAGTCAGAATTTTAGTTATTCAGATCTCAATGATTAATTGTGTTTGTTTTAGATCTGAATCTTAATCATGCAGATCTTAACCATTAAGACTGTTTTATTTTAATTTTATAACCACTTAATGGATCTGAATATATCTTGATTATTAAGATCTATAACAAAGTCTTAATATCATTAATATATTAATGTTATACATTCAAAAAGTATTGCAAACATGATATTTCACTAAACTCCTATACTTTCTTCACTAATCACCGTTGCCACTGCTATCGCAGTCCCATACCATTAGACACTACCACCATCCATTACTACCATTCTCAGCCGCAATAAACAACACTGCAAGTATGAATGTCAGTTGTCACTGCCACTAGCCATCATTTTGAATCATCACCCCCAATCACTATTACCACAACAATCATCAACCAGAGTATCAACCACCGCTATATATTACTCATCACTATTATCAGTCACCACCATCATCAAACACTACCGTTAACTGCTACTGCCCTCCACCATCTACTTCCCATAATCACCGCTATCAATCAACACCACCACCAACTACTGCCTAATTGGCACTTGCAACCACCACTGTTAGCTATCATCACCACCAACTATAATTTTTAAAATATTTTATTAATATAGTTCTATTTGAATTGAATTTACACTTATTAATTTTCTAAATAAAAAATATATTTACACATTCAAATATAGAGAAAACAAAAAGTCGTAATTATTCAGTATTCAAGTCTTAATACAACATCTTAAATTCAAATGTGTATTCGGATTCAACTGTTTTTAATGTTAATACACATATTAATATTCATATATGTATTCAAATTTAGACTTCTTAATCTTACAAAAAATTGTAGAGAAATTTTTTTTCCTATACCATATATGAAACATATTACCACATATATATTTAGTTGGCTAAGTATCCTTTATGCTAATAATATTCTTACAAAATATAGACAATGCATTAAATACAGAATCATTGTAGCTGTATGATTCCTTATTTAAGCGCACAAAAATTGGGAACTAAATATTCTACATATCTTCCACAACGCAAATCACGCGCATTCATAATTATCATCAATTTCGTTACCAATTTTTCATACTTCGTTTTTGTAATACACTCTGTTTCAATCTTTTTCCGATTTCACTAATAAAAAATGACTAAATCTTCTAAAATTCTTTTGCAACCAGCGCAATTATGTCCAAAATTCCAATTATGCTACAACTGAATGGGAATTGAGATAATTATGGGAAATTTAGAGAATTTCAGGTCGATGGCATTGTAGTCGATGATGATGCGAGTTATAGTCTATTAATTTTCACAATAGCATAACAATTAATGATCGATACATCCGAAAAAATTATAGAGATCAAATACATTGTCAATGAGCATTGTCCTCCAATGGAAATTAGAAACGATATGGGTGTTCGTATATACATGGAGACAAAAAAGGAAAATAAAACTGAGGATCATATCAGCTATGTATAATTACTTGCGATTTCAATGGAGTTGAGTATAACCAATGACAACACAGCTGCAGGTGTGTGATGTTAATTTTTCTATCAAATTATAGTTGTATGTCAATGTATTACATTTTATCTACAAATAATCTACATATCAGAGTAAAATATATCAATATGGATTTTCATAATATCCACAAAAGTTTTACATTTATTATAAAAATAAACTACATATTATTTGAAAAATTAATTTGAGCAACAGAATTTCAACCTTTCTACAAATTATCTATAAAATTTCTGCAAACTGTTCATAATAGTATTTATATTTATTTTCATGAAGGTTCGTCTGGAACACTAAAGTTATTTGATATGCCAACATCTCCGGTTATGGAGGAATATGAAAGTATGATAATAACAGATACTACAACAAGGTCTATTGAAATAAGACAAGTATACTAAGACAAGAAAACAATTGCAACTGCAATAAAGCACTACTCTGTCATGCACAAGTACCAATTCAGGGTTAAAAAATCTAGTTCTAGAAAGTATGAACATATGAATGGTCAAAGATCATTATTTTTTTAATTTTTTAGTTTATTTGTATTTTTTTAATTCTTCAATTTTTTGAAGTGATAATGGTTATCAGAATTGTAGTTATGTTGTATGTAGATTGTATAATGTGATCGTATATGCTAAAATCATTTTTTCTTGTTTAAATCTACATTTTAAATTAATATTTATATTGTATTTATTTCTGTAGCTACTGGCTGTTATGTGTTGGTAAAACCTATACATGGAACTTCAAGGCAACTAGCATAAATGATTTTGTAATGTTCAAGGTCAGAAATTTTAACATCCAGCATAAATTCTCTTTAACAGACACTATATTAATACAATGCAAACCTACTGCCATGGTAGTTCGTAGCATAGTTATTTCAAAATATTCTGATCCTAAGACAATATGCACACCAAAAGACATACAATTTGACATATAATCTAAACACGGTGTGAATCTAACCTACACGCAAGCTTGGAGAGCAAAGGAAAATGTTTTAAAGTTTTTGAGAGGTCATCCTACTGACTACTACAGCAAATTGCCTAGTTATTTGTATATTCTAGAGAAGACATATCAGGGGTCTGTAGTTAAATTGATGAAGACGGACGACTTTCTTCTTGTATGTATTTGTTGTGATTTGTACGTCAATCAGTGGTTGGGAATATTGTAGGCCTGTTGTAGTAGTTGATGAGACCTTCTTAAGTCAGCATATAGGGGAATAATGTTAATAGCTAGTACAATGGATGCAGCAGGTATTGAATTTTTATTGTAGAAATATTTAGCTTGAATTTTTTTGTAGTACTTGCCAATTTATTGTAGATATAGTCTAGATATATTGTAGAAAAGTTGTAGTTTCTATATTATGTCTTCTTCTGCATTTTTCCTATAGCTGATTAATTGGTTTTTGCCACATAATGTATGCGTCATATTACCATAGGCATATGATGTTGTTGATTCAGAGAATGACACATCATGGAAGTGGTTTTTGAGCAATTCAAACTCGCATATGGTGAAAGACCAAATATGTGTGTTGTTTCGGATCGGAATGAGAGTATCTTGAAGGAAACATCTATTGTTTATCTCGGCATGCTACATTATTCTTGCATGTGGTATATTTGGACAAATATACGGGCAAAGTTCATGAAGGGACATCTAAAGTTAAGTGAATTATACTTTGCCACGGCACAGTTCATACACCCTTGATGAATTTAATGAAAGGATGTCACAGATTGAAGAGATTGACCTCCGTGTGAAAGCATATTTATACAATATTGGCAACCATAGATGGTCTCGGGTACATGCTATGATGAATAGAACTTGGACTATGACATCAAACATTGCAGAGTCATTGAATGTTGTAACAAAATATCCAAAAGAGCTGTCGATAGCAAAACTATTAATGTATGTGAGCTTGAATGTTGGACGAAGGAAAAGTTATTGAAAGCAAAGGGTACATTCACAAACCTTGGGTTCAAATTCAACAAAGAGTTGGATGACAACAGAATATTGTTGCACATGCTTAGAGTAAGATCTGATCATTTAATGAATCAAATTAATTTATATAGGACAATGTAGATATATTAAAGATATTTTGTAGATACTTTGTATATAGTTTGAGTTTATCCATAAATGAATTGTTTTTTTGTTTGTACAGTTGTTGTAGGTGAGGGCTTCAATAAACTATATCCATACAGTACTAGATGGTGTGAGGCGCTATATTATTTGTCTTGAAAACAAGAGTTGTGGAAAATTCCAGCTTGACGAACTTCCTTGTCTACATGCTTTGGCTGCTTTAAGACGCAGGGACAAGTATTTTGAAGAATATTGTTCTCATTATTACACAAGGGAGAACCTCTTGCGTACTTATGAAATACAAGTAAATCCCCTGCATGCTGAAAGCAAATGGAATGTGCCACAATATATATCTGAAGAGGTAGTAAATTCACCTAAAGGAGGGAAAAGACAGCCAGGAAGACCTCAAACAGAAAGATACAAAACATGTGATGAAATAAATTCAAAGAAGCAAAAGATTTCATGCGACAACTGCGGGGGAGAAGGGCATAACAAAAGATCTTGCAGGAATGCACCTAAAAAGAAATAAAATTTTATGTAGTTAACAGAATATTTCATAAAAATTGTTGGTTAGTTTTGGATAGAATATTTTGATGTGTAATTGTTGAGGTTTTTCAAGATCATAATGTAGTTATTATGTATTTTTCTATATTAAGATAATACTTTCATAGAGTAATATGTTGTAAAGACCCGACCGGTCGTTCTGTGATTTTGTACTTTGATCGCCAGTTCACGGGCATGACTTGCCTTGTGTAATGTATTATGACTGATGTAGATCATTGGTTTTGGTTTTCAAGAAAAATAATCGGAATGAATCTGAAGGCATACTCTCAGTTGAAAGCTTTGAATTTGAAAGGTTTGACCAAAAGTTGGCTTATTTCTATATGTGCTTGGATTGGAAGTTTAATGATGTGGTTAGCTTCATTGGGTGGTTTATTATTTGGGAGCATGATCAAAATTGGTTTTGGAGGTCCGGTGTAGAATTAGGCTTGAATTGGCGACCTTAGTATTTTGGCGAATTCTAGTTGATAGGTGAGATTTTGACCCAAGGGTCACAATGGAATTTCGATAGTTGCTGTGGCTTCGTTATGTCATTTTTGATGTATGTGCAAAATTTTAGGTCATTCGGACGTGGTTTGGTTGAGTTTTTGATCGAAGGCGTATTTCGGAAGTTTTTGGAAACGTAGGCTTGAATTCGATGAGTTTTGAGTAACTTGATGCTTTTTAAGGTGTTTTTATGATTGGAACAAGCTACAATGATGGTATGAATTATTTTGGTATGTCTGGTTGAGGTCCCGAGGGACTCGGGTGAGTTTCGGGTGGTTAATCGGACCATTTCATGTAGGGAAAATTACTTGTTTTGTCTCCAGCTCTGCTACAGATGTTTCCTCTTTGCGATCACGTGAAGAGGCTCGTGAGTAGAGTTATTTTAGGGGCACCCAAGTTTTCTCTTCATGTTCGCATAGACGGGGCTGCGATTGCGTAGTTTGCATTGCTGTCAATCGCGATCGCGCGTTGTCATTCGTGACCGCATAGTTGGGGGATTCTGAGCATCGCGTTTGCATGAGGGAGTACGCGATCACATTGTGTTACTGTGGGCTATGCATTGCGATTGCGAGGGACTTTTCGTATCGTGATTAAGTAAAAGTTGAGTGCTAGGCGGAATGTTTTAAAAGCCCATTTCTGCGAATTGGAGGCTAAGTTCCTCAATTGTTGGTCGATTTTGGAGCTTTTGGAAGAGGATTGAAGAGGGTCTCAAGGGGAATTTCCTGGAGGTAAGATTTTTGAACTGATTACCCATTTTTATTGTGAAATCCACCTAGACATTCATGGAAACTAAGCCTATGATTGAAGAACTAGGGCTTGAAAAATTGGACTTTTGAATTGGGATTTGATGGACTATTTGAGGTTGGATTTGAGAACTATTGATATGTATGAACCAGTGGGGAGATGAGAAATCTAAGGATGTAAAAAATTTTGAGTTTTGAGAAGTGGGTCCGGGGCTTGGGTTTAGGGTAATTTCGGTGATATATGCCAGATATTGGTTGTTTTGACTTGGGCTTTGTTCTCTTAGCATATTGTAATGTATTTGTTCTAATTTTTGGATAGGTTCGATGCGCGTGAAGTCCAATTTGAGGGGAAAAAAGATGCGAGCTAGAGATTTTGCTAGTTCGAGGTAAGTAATGATCGTAAATACTGTCATGAGGGTTTGAAACCCCGGATTACACATCGTTGTGTTACTTTGAGGTGACTCACATGCTAGATGACGAGCGTGGGGTAGAGCACTGCAAGGGCTTGTGATCTTACCCACCCCGAACGAGTACTTTAATGCATATTTTATAGTTAATTGTTTGATGTTATTATATTTTGGGGTGTATCCCGTGTTTGGGCCTTGTGCCAACTTGTTGAGACCCTTAGGGGCATTTTTACTATTTATCTTCACCCCAATTGTTTGAAAGCATGTCATCAGCTATGTGTTACCTGTTTATTACTCAAATCTGGCTTTATCACTATATTCTTAAAAATCTGGAAACTGTTTTGGGCTGATTTCCCTGTTTTTACTGAGATAGACCGAGTGTCTAATTGTGATATTGATGACTGAGATATACTGAAAGTCTAATGGTGAGGTTAATGACTGAGAGAGGCCGAGGGCCTAGTTGTGAGGATTATATATCTGATGATTGGGCTACACTACTCACCAATATATATACATATATGGATATGGATCGGGTTGCATGCTGCAACAATGCTTATTTTGATCGGGCTGCACATTGCAACAATATTGCACTTGGGCCGTAAAGGGCCCCTCTTGGAGTCTGTACACCCCCAGTGAGCGCTGTTGATGAAATATATAGATCGGGTTTCACGCCATAGAGAGATATGGATCGGGCTACACGCCGCAACCTATTAAGCGTGAATGCTGAGTGCAAGTACTGATTGGTTAGAGTTGTGTCATGAATGACAGAGAGGCTAGCCCGAGGGACGATAGATATATGCATACATATGAGTGATCTTTTCGCCTGAGAGGCCTGTTTATGAATTTATTGATTTCACTCCTCTTTAAAGCGAGTTTCTATTGAATATGTTGATTTATTGACTATTTTCACTCATCTTTATATTGAGCCTTTGTCGGAGAGTTGAACAAACTTTTTAAAATAACTTTTATTAGACCTGGGGTTTATGAGATGTTCAGAAATTAATCACTGATTTGGCATTGATTATTTCCACTGCGATTTTCCAGTTATTAAGTGTTTATGATTACTATTTTTCCCGAGGGGCTGTTTTACGAACTATACTTAACCCACGTGGCCGATTATGACTTTAATCTCAATTATTATTTTAAATGGTATTGAACTCCTACCGGAACTGCTGGAAAGTATTTAAAAAATAATTTTTACTAAAAGCTAGATTTTAAAAAAGGAAGATTGACTCGTACTATAATTTGAAAGCCTGTTTTGTTTATTGAGCCTAACGGGAATGTGGATTCATTGTTTCTTACTGCTCAACCTTTATTTACTCTTATTACTTATTGGGTTGGAGTACCCATATTACTCCATGCACCTCGTGTGCAGATTCAGGTATATCGGAACCTGGTAGCAGGTGTGGATATCTCAGACATGAAGTCATCAGAGTTAGCAAGGTGGCTGCATGTCCTTTGCAGCACCGCTTCTTTCCCTTCATTGCTATCACTCTAATTAGTATGTTTATGGACTTCTGGATTCAGACCTTGACAGGTTCTCATGGTTAGTGATACTGTTAGGATTTAGCCTGTCACATAGAGGGGGGGTAAATAGTGCGGCACAAGAATATTGATAAATATTGTGGAATTAAAAAATTTCAAGAATAAAATAAATTCGGTAATAAAAATAGCATGGAAAGAACACACCGAATTTATCCTGGTTCACCACAACTTGTGGTTAGTCCAGTCCCCGAGAGACTCTCTCGAGATTCTACTAACTCCGTTAAGCTTTCGGGTGCCTAACAAACCGTTACACTTGCTCGTAGATGTACACTCTACAAGACTTCAACTCGCTCGAGGATGCCGCACCTCAAGACTTCACCTTGCTCGTGGATACCTCACCACAAGACTTCAACCACTAAGATTTAGGGTACTTAGCGAACCCGACAATCAGTGAGAAGAAATGTTCTTCTCAAACACCTTTCTCTTTTACAACAAGAACTCTCTCAAAAGAGTAGATAAATAGATACAAATTTAGCTCTATGAACAACTCAAAGTTGTCTCTCAAATGGCTCAACAAAAGCTCTAAAATGATGCTCAAATAATGTCAATATGTATATCAATATTGGGAGGTGTTGTATGTTTAAAATCAGCTCAAAAGACCTCTTATTATAGGTGAAAAATGGTGTATGTCCGTTGCTTAATTGGCAATCAATTATGCTGATTTTGTGCCCAGATAATCGATTATTCAGTATCTGATAATCGATTATTCTCCAACGTTTAGAAAATCAGAAGCTGATTTTCTGCTGAATAATCGATTATCTGATACTGCATAATCGATTATTCTGAGGTAGTGTTCAAACACTGGCAACGGTCTACAGCTTAATCGATTATGCATATACTGATAATCGATTATTCTGAGGCAGAATTGAAAACTTACTTCAAAAACCATTTTGGTTGAGATGAAAACTTTAACATCATTTTGTTTGAAGTATTTAAAATATGTTTATGATAAATATGATTTAATAAAATATGTTTATGATAAATATGATTTAATAAAATGATTTTATGCATATTTATGATGACCGCAGAATTGAAAACTTACTTCAAAAACCATTTTGGTTAAGATGAAAACTTTAACATCATTTTGTTTGAAGTATTTATAATATGTTTATGATAAATATAATTTAATAAAATATGTTTATGATAAATATGATTTAATAAAATGATTTTATGCATATTTATGATGACCTATGTTGAGCCAAAAGACGAGATAATTTAAGCGTTGCTCTTACATTTGTTCTACCTAACGACCTACGCCTTGGGTCTTCGGTCTTAAAAATTTGAGCTCGTCTTTGGCTTTTCCATTGCAATCCGTTCATCAATATGCTTCTCGGCGTTCAAGCTTGATTGTTTGTCATATAATATCGTTGTTTGACACTTGACTTCATTGTTTGTCATTCATCAAAACCTATACCTGAAAATCATGCTCATACAACCAAAGCGCACATATCATAGATAGAGTGATTTTCTACAATTTCTCCCTTTTTGATAATGACAAACAATAGGAGATATGCATATCGAGTTCCCCCTAACTTCATGCTATATCTCATACAATTCATGCAAACAATATAATTCCCCCTTAATTGAATATTCCCCCTCAATTAAAGTATACTAGAATGTGAAGACATTCCCCCTTATTCGATGCATATCGCCTAAATTCTTCCCCTTTTGGCATTAGCAAAAAGAGTATACCAATTGTTGTTTAAACTATTGACGATACCAATTGTTAGGAAAAAAATCGTATCAACATCAAATAATACCAAACGTTAGTAAAAACATACCAACCATAATAACTGTCATTTTTCGCAGATATGCCAACTATTATTTGAACTAAAAGTATTCATCATAACATGAATCAATCATTTAAAATAATTGATTCCAATTGTTATTCAAAAATAAAACTTATCAAAACATGAATCAATAATTAATATCAATTGTTAGCACATATCAACTATTACGTTTTTATCAAAAATATAATAACTAACCGACGTTCCCCCTTGATGCAGTAAGGTTTCGTGCTTGGTGCATCTACTACAATATTGTAGTCTTCAAGCACACCTGCAAAAGTACCTAAAAATAGGTTTTCGGTACCCAACTTCTTTTGGGTCCTTGGGGGTTAGGCAAATAATAATCATAATCAAAATATGAATCTCTATGTTTCGCAAAATATACGGGTGCAATGTGTCCTACCCAGTTAAAATAATGAAATATGACATTAGGATTGTGCATATGTCTAGGTTGAGCCAAAAGTGTTCTAGGTGATCTAAAGTTGTTATTCCTAGAAGCGTTGAAATTTCTAGAGTCATTTCTAGGTGGTCTAAAATTATTCATTCTAGACTCATTAATAGAATTCCTAGAGTTGAGTCTAGGCGGTCTAAAATGATTATTTTTAGACTTATTAACAAAAATCCTAGAGTCGTTTCTAGGCGGTTTAACCTTATTTCTATCGTCCTTTTTAATTACCTCACTTGTTCTAGAATCATTTACACTATATTTTTCTAGTGTATTTCTAAGTTCTACGTTCTCCATTTTTAAAGAACTACAAGAGGAACAATTTGAACTTTGAACAATTAAAGCGGCTTCATTCATCTCCTTGATTTTATTTTTGAAATCGACATTGTCATTTTCCAAAAAACTATTTTCTTCTTCTAAAATTTTGATTTTATTTTTAAGAATAGTATTGTCATTTTCTAAAAGAACATTTTCTTCTTTTAGTTTATCATTATCACAAGTCAATTTTTCAAAATCTTTTTCTTTCAAAGAAGGTTGTTTTTCAAAATCTTTTTCTTGCAAAGAAAGTGTTTTCTCAAAATCTTTTTCTTGCAAAGAAAGTGTTTTCTTCAATTCTTTTATGATTTTGGAAGCTTTAACAAATTCACCATATAATTCATCATAGGCATTTTGTATTTCTTCAAACGAGTAAGAGTTAGAAATACTTACCTTTTCTTCTTCATCGGCCATGAAGCATAGGACAGTCGTTTCATCGCACGAGCTGTTCGAGTCCCATGTCACATGCTTTTGGACTTGTGGCGTACCTTCATAAATGGCTTCAAGTTTATCCCACATTTCTTTGGCGGTTGTGCAATAGGAAATCCTCCGATAGTCATTTGAATTCACCGCACAATATAACATATTTATGGCCTTGGCATTATATTCATTCTCCTCCTTTGGAACCATGGCTTCTCCAAATTTCTTTGTCGGCATACCGTTCTTAATGATTTGCCACAAACGAAAGTTATTTGATTGGATGAAGATTCTCATCCGCTCTTTCCAATATGTGTAATTTGTTCCATCAAATAGTGGAGGCATAGTGGTGGAGTGACCTTCGCTCATTATTCCTGCGTTCAACATTCTCAACAAAAAATATATATCGCTCTAAACCGGTTAAGGCTTTCAGAGAGTTAGGCTCTGATACCAATTGTTTGGATTTATTCCCGTCACTAAGAGGGGGGGGTGAATAGTGTGGCACAAGAATATTGATAAATATTGCGGAATTAAAAAATTGCAAGAATAAAATAAATTCGGTAATAAAAATAGCAAGAAAAGAACACACCGAATTTATCCTGGTTCACCACAACTTGTGGTTAGTCAAGTCCCCGAGAGACTCTCTCGAGATTCCACTAACTCCGTTAAGCTTTCGGGTGCCTAACAAACCGTTACACTTGCTCCTAGATGTACACTCTACAAGACTTCAACTCGCTCGAGGATACCGCACCTCAAGACTTCACCTTGCTCGTGGATACCTCACCACAAGACTTCAACCACTAAGACTTAGGGTACTTAGCGAACCCGACAATCAATAAGAATATATGTTCTTCTCAAATACCTTTCTATTTTACAACAAGAACTCTCTCAAAAGAGAAGATAAAGAGATACAAATTTAGCTCTATGAACAACTCAAAGTTGTCTCTCAAATGGCTCAACAAAAGCTCTAAAATGATGCTCAAATAATGTCAATATGTATATCAATATTGGGAGGTATTGTATGTTTAAAATCAGCTCAAAAAACCTCTTTTTATAGGTGAAAAATAGTGTATGTCCGTTGCTTAATTGGCAATCAATTATGCTGATTTTATGCCCAGATAATCGATTATTCAGTATCTGATAATCGATTATTCTCCAACGTTCAGAAAATCAGAAGCTGATTTTCTGCTGAATAATCGATTATCTGATACTGCATAATCGATTATTCTGAGGCAGTGTTCAAACACTGGCGACGGTCTACAGCATAATCGATTATGCATATACTGATAATCGATTATACTGAGGCAGAATTGAAAACTTACTTCAAAAACCATTTTGGTTAAGATGAAAACTTTAACATCATTTTGTTTGAAGTATTTAAAATATGTTAGATTTAATAAAATATGTTTATGATAAATATGATTTAATAAAATGATTTTATGCATATTTATGATGACCTATGTTGAGCCAAAAGACGAGATAACTTAAGCGTTGCTCTTACATTTGTTCTACCTAACGACCTACGCGTTGGGTCTTCGGTCTTGAACATTTGAGCTCGTCTTTGGCTTTTCCATTGCAATCCGTTAATCAATATGCTTCTCGGCATTCAAGCTTGATTGTTTGTCATATAATATCGTTGTTTGACACTTGACTTCATTGTTTGTCATTCATCAAAACCTATACCTGAAAATCATGCTCATACAACCAAAGCGCACATATCATAGATAGAGTGATTTTCTACAGATACCCCGATATCGGGCTTGTATTTTTATTCCAAACTGTTATTTCAACATTTTATTGTTAAATATTGTTTAATTAAAGGCGTAAAAGTGACTCTTAATGCTTAAAGGGTTAATATGAGTGTGGTGTCGGCTAGCCTTGTCTTCACTAGAGGCACTATCACGACCGAGCCAGCTTGGGGTCGTGACAGTTGGTATCAGAGCCTAGGTTTTATAGGTCTCACGAGTCATGAGCAAGTTTAGTGGAGTCTCGCGGACCTATACGGAGATGTCTGTATTTATCCTTGAGAGGCTGCAGAACCTTTAGCAAAACTTCACATTTTTTGAATTTTATCGTGTGTCCTTGATTCATCTTGGAAAGTAACTCTTAATATTCCTTCCACGTGTTCATATGCGCGCATGAGCGCTCAGTATCAGATGTGCCTTGATGACTTGTGATTCCCTGATCAAGGGGCGAGACGTTATCTTTGTGAGTTTGATGTTGGGTCAATCTGGAGGACTTGAGGCCAGATCTTTGCCTATGGCTTGAGCACCGAGGTGTTGCTTGTGTGAGCGAGTGTCTTGAATTTATATGTTCGGTATTGTTCCTATTAGTGGGAGTGACAGTTGGGTAACTGTGTGATGAATATGTTAGTACTACGAGATTTATGTATATGATTTGGAAGTGATGAGAAAGGCCTGGTGAATGTTTGAAGAACTAATAAGTGTTGGAATTCCATCTTGACTTGAGGTATAGCCCCGAGTCATGGGCGCGTGAAGGATCTTTTCATGTTTTCCAGTTGATAGTGAAGTAAATTTTATATTGTGGTATGAGTTCAGACTTAGAATGACTAAGCGACTATGTAATGTGTATGATAGTGGAAGATATACAAAAATGTTTGATTGAGGCGAAGCAGGTGAGTTATCTCCTGCAGAGTGCTCTGAAGTGGTGTGATCCATATTCCTATGTTAGAAGATCTCATGTGTAAGTGAGGAGTACATGTTGAAATTTGAAATTTTAGGTCGCTAAAGAGAGAAGGCTTAACTGTTGCGGGAATGAATGCGAGATTTGCAGAAGATATGAAGTACAAGATAGTCTGTGTTCCACGAGCTTAAGAAGGATTGGGTAAATCTCAGTATGGTATTATGGAAACAACAAAGTATAAACGTTATGAGTTATTGTGCGAGTTTTGATCTATTGGATTTGGGCCAAGTGGGGGAGTTTGCTATCGATTAGCGGATTGCACAATTATGCGCTATGTTGGTTCTGGTTTGAGTCGTGCTAGTGAATTAATTATGGCTAGTAGTAATCGAGACCGAGGATGGTTCGAGTAAAGGAAAGTTTTTTGGCGAAGGTCATATTACGCTTCATAGGGTAAGGAAATCACGGGATGTCTTAAGTTATTGGTAAATAATCATCGATGCATAGAGTAGTACGCTGCTTGGTTGTATTGGGATGAGGATTTCATTGTGCAGTGTCAGAGTGCCAATGACGCACGGAGGGTTCTATTCGACGGGTTAGGTAAATTGCAATTTGAATAAAAGTGAATGGCTTGCGAGGATGGTTCTAATGTGTTCAAGATTCTACGTGTAACAGTTGGGCATCTTAAAGTTGTATATGTGTTAGACTGAGTTTTCATTGGAAGAGGTCAAGACTTGTAGTATTTTTGTGTTAATTATGGGATTCTGTGTATCAGCATCAAGAAAGTAAAGATAGCAGATTTAGATTCGTAGGAAGTTCTTCAGAGTAAAGTATTTTGGAGTGTGGCATTTCTAGGAATATTTGAGAGGGTATTCAGCGGCTATGGGTCTTAGACAGTGTGGTTGTATGCTTAGGTCTCGTGTGATGAGCATGGGTTGAGGAATTGTGCTGCAATAGCAAGAGGGAATGCCAAGTTAAAGATGAATAAGAAGGAAATTAGATACATGGAGTAGCTTGATAGTAGACCAGATCAGTATGGTAATGACATAGTTAGTTCCTTGTGTGTGTTTGAGGTAATGAGTTCTTACAAGTATTTTGCGGCAATGCTCTTAGGATTTGATCGCTTGCTTAGCTTGTCCAAGTTATAAGGATTCAGTCCTGGCAGGTCTAATTTTTGCAAGGGGAACTCGGAGAGTTCTTGATGGTTTTTACCGCAGTTTGGAGATATATATTTTCTATTGGCATGTAGAGCATGGGATGTGTAGTGATTTCTTCTGGATTGGACTAGTGGAAAGTTCTTGACTTGAGTACGTATATATTTGTGGCACGAAAGGGAAATAAAGCGATTATTCCTAGAGTGGTATGGGTTATGCGGTATGTTGTAAATGATCGGGAATTATGTGTATAAGGTTGCAATTCGGTTCTGAAGGGAGGGTCATAAAATTCTTTGGCAGCACGGGCAATTTCAGATGATTTGAGAAATGATCTTCAGATGATTAAGGAAATGATAATGCTAACTGAGGTGATTTGGCAAGGGTGTATGTTCCAGGAAGAGGCAATGTGATTAAGTTGATGGTACTTTGGTAGTATTGAAGCACTTCTTGTCGGATCAACTGCTGATATTCGAGTTTGCTTGGCAGCATAGAAATTCTTAGAGTAAATATCATGGAAAGATTGAGTCTTGAGGTGAGTTATGTATGTGAGTGGCGGAATTGGGATCATATATTGTAACTCGTGTGCCTTATGGACTTGGAGGCTGTATGTTCTCATACACAGGTTAGCTCGTAGTTGTGGATGGCAAAATGTGGGTAAGTTAGTCATGTGTTAGTATGTGCTATGATTTAGTCATTGTGAACCTTCGAAGGATTGTTTATTTATTGTGGCTAACTAGAACTGATGTGTGGTCCATTCGTAGACCTATATGGATATGTATCCAGCATCGAGATGGTTTTGTTGACTTCGAGTTGCTTTTAGCGAAGGATGTGTTGATTCGGTTGTTTTGAGCTATTAACAATTAGAGAGATCTATGAATTATGTTTCAGTGTTGTGAGATGTTATGTTCCGTTGGTTATAGGCACCCATGGTGTGGTTCAATCAGGGTTTCATAATGGAAATCGAGCGAGAAGAGTAGTTGGGAATTGCTCGGTGAGTAACGTATCAGATATGTTCTATCAAGTTGGTATGGTGTATGTCATTTGTTTCACCGTTGGAGTAATGATTTGTTTTGGTTCCAGACATCAGCGTGGTTGCCAATTGCAAGCATAGTGACATGAGGTGTTTCATGTGGAGCAGTGTTTGTATAGGATCGTGCGTTGTAGTGAAGATATATGGAAAAATTACTTGGTGGGTTAAATTCGTGTGTTCTATTTCAATGATGCGAGACAGGTCCTCGGCCATGTTTTGTGATGGTACGGGTTATCTTGAAGTACAACTCTTTCATTTGAGTCAGTTTCATGATGTGAGTATGTTTGGATTGTTGCTTATCGTTGCACAGACTGCACAAGTTATGGATTTAGCATGTCTTGATGTGTCATGTCACCAGAGTAATTGTGTTGGATTAGATGAGATCATTGGGATCATCAATGAATACGAACAGATTCGATTTCAACATGTTGGAAAGATAATATTGAGGTTCGGCTCAGAAATTTGCTATGGTCCTTGCCAAAGGAGAAGTACCCTTATAAATGGTTGGTCTGAGAAATGGTTATGAATTATTGCATGTTTCCTTTCATTGGCAGTATGCGGAAGTGTTCGAATGAGACTTTAGTTGTTAAAGGGTTTTCTATTAGTATTCAGTTATTAGGTGAAGATGCTGTGATTAGAAGTTATCGCTACGAGTGTTTGAGTTATGTGGTATATCATGTGATTGTGCTTGAGATAGCAGATATGGCCTGTTACAGCTTGTTTGGACTTCTTCATAGTATATATGTGAGATTCTGAAAGCATTGGGGATTATAGAAGTAGAAATGTGGTTCTATGGTTTATGGACTAGGATGGATTGTGGAATTTCAGTTATTTGGTGTTATAGGGACTATATGAAATAGGGTGACGTGGGATCACCCCCGGGTATAAGAATGGTAAGGTTATTCAGCTATTGGTTGGCTTCTAGAACAAATCTGGATACGCTCGAGGATGAACATGTGCTTAAATGGGAGAGGATGTGACGACCCGACCGGTTGTTTTGAGCTTTTGCACTTTAATCGCCAATTCTCGAGCATGACTTGCCTCGTGTAATATATTACGACTTATGTAGATCGTTGGTTTTGGTTTTTAGGGAAAAAAATCGGAATGAATCTGAAGGAACAATATAAGTTGAAATCTTTGAATTTGAAAGATTTGACCAAGACTTAACTTATTTGTATGTGATCTTTGATTGGAATTTATATGATTTGTTTAGCTTCGTCGGGTGATTTATGATTTGGGAGCGTGATCGGAATTGGTTTCGGAGGTCCGGTGTAGAAGTAGGCTTGAATTGGCGATGTTAATATTTTGGCGAATTTCGGTTGATATTTTTTATCCGAGGGTCAGAACGAAATTCTGAGAGTTGCTTTGGCTTCAGTATGTCATTTGTGATGTGTGTGCAAAATTTCATGTCATTCGGACGTGGTTTGGTAGGGTTTTTTATCGAAGGCGTATTTTGGAAGTTTTTGAATCTTAGGCATGAATTTGATGAGTTTTGAGTAATTTGGTATTGTTTGAGGTGTTTTACTAATTCAAACAAACTTGATTGATGTTATGGATTATGTTGGTATGTTTGGTTGATGTCCCGAGGGCCTCGGGTGAATTTCGGATGGTTAATCAAATTATTTCATGTTGGGAAAATTACAGGTTTTGGCTCCCTCTCTGCTGCAGATGTTTCCTCTTCGCGATCACGTGAGAAGGCTCGCGACTAGAGATATTTCAGAGGAACCCAGGTTTTCTCTTCGTGTTCGCATAGATCGGGTCGTGATTGCGTAGTTTTGTGTTGCTGTCAATCGCGATTGCGTAGTTGGGGGATTCTGAGCATCGTGTTCGCTTGAGGGAGTAAACAATAGCATTGTGTAATTGTGGGATGTACTTTGCAATTGCGATTAAGTAAAAATTGAGTGCTGGGAAGAATGTTTTAAAAGCCCATTTCTGTGAATTTGAGGCTAAGTTCCTCCTATTTATGTCGATTTTGGAGCTTTTTGAAGAGGATTGAAGATGGTCTCAAGTGGAATTCCCTAGAGGTAAGATTTTTTTTTAACTCAATACCCGTTTTTATTGTGAAATCCACCTAGAAATTCTTGGACACTAAGCCTAAAATTGAAGAACTAGGGCTTGAGAAATTAGACTTTTGAATTGGTATATGAAGGACCATTTGAGGTCAGATTTGAGAAATTTTGATATGTATGAACTCGTAGGGAGATGAAGAATCTAATGATGTAAAACTTATTGAGTTTAGAGAAGTAGGACCAAGCTCGAGTTTTGGATAATTTTGGGATTTGTGCCTGATATTGATTGTCTTTGCTTGGGCTTTTTTCCCTTAGCATATTGTGATGTATTCGTTCTGATTTTTGGATAGATTCGATACGCGTGGAGGCCAATCTGAGGGGCAAAGGCGTCACGAGCTAGAGATTTCACCTGTTTGAGGTATGTAATGATTGTAAATACTGTTCTGAGGGTTTGAAACCCCGGATTACGCATCGTTCTGTTACTTTGATGTGACTCACGCGCTAAATGACGAGCGTGGGGTAGAGAACTGCTGGAGATTGTGATGTATCCCATCCAAAACGAGTACTTTTATGCGTACTTGATAGTTAATCGTTTGATGTTATTATATTTTGGGCTGTATGCCATGTTTGGGGCCTTGTGCCGACTTATTGAGACCCTTAGGGGAATTTTTACTATCTATCCTCACCCTAATTGTTTGAAAGCATTTCCTCAGTCATGTGTTACCTATTTATTACTCAAATCTGGCTTTATCACTATATTACTAAAAATGTGAAAATGGTTTTGGGCTGAGTTCCATGTTTTACTGACATAGACCGAGGGTCTAATTGCGAGATTGATGACTGAGATATACTGAGAGTCTGATGGTGAGTTAATGACTGAGAGAGGCCAAGGGCCTAGTTGTGAGGATAATATATCAATGGATCGGACTGCACACCGCAGCAATATACATAAATATATGGATATGGATTGGGCTGCCCACTGCAGCAATTCTTATATAGGTCGGGCTGCACGCTGCAACAATATTGTGATTAGGCCATAAATGGCCCCTCCCAGAGTTTGCACTTTCCAATGAGCGCCGTCGACGAAATATATTGATCGGGCTGCATGCTGCATCGATAAATGGATCGGGCTGCACGCTACATCGATAAATGGATCAGGCTGCGCGCCGCAGCGATTACTATATGGCACCTATTAGTGTGAATGCTGAGTGCGAGTATTAATTGGTTAGAGTTGATTCACGAGTGACAGAGAGGCTATTCCGAGGGGTGATAGATATATGCATGCATATGAGTGATGTTTTTACCTGAGAGGACAGTTTCTGGACTTATTGATTTCACTCCTCTTTAAAGTGAGTTTCTATCGAATATCTTGATTTATTGACTATTTTCACTTATATTTATATTGAGCCTCCGTCGGAAAGTTGAACAAATATTTTAAAACAACTTTTATTTAAACTGGGGTTTATGAGATGTTCAAATATTAATGGCTGATTGGGTATTGGTTACTTTCACTGAGATTTTCCATTCATGAAGTATTTATGATTACTGTTTTGTCCGAGGGGCAATGTTGCGAACTATGTTAGATAATACGCTTAACGCTAGAGGGGGGGTGAATAGCGTTATAATAAAAATAGCGTAAACTTGCGGAATTTAAAAATTGCAGGAAATAAATGAGTGCGATAAGTAAATAAATAAGAACGAACGCACCGATATATCCTGGTTCACCACAACCCGTGGCTAGTCTAGTCCCCGAGAGACTCTCTCGAGATTTCCACTATCTTCGTCAAGCTTACGGGTGCTTATCAAACCGTTACAGTTGCTCAAGGATACCGCACCTTAAGACTTCACTTGCTTGAGGATACCTCACCCCAAGACTTCAACCACTAAGACTTTGGGTACTTAGCAAACCCGACAAATGAGAAGATATGTTCTTCTCAAAACAACTCTAATTTTACAACAAATACTCTCTCAATAGAGTGGATAAAGAGAAACAAAATAAGCTCTATGAACAACACAAAGTTATCTATCAAATGGCTCAACAAAAGCTCTAAAATGATGCTTGGAAATGATCAATATGTATATCAATATTTGCAGGAGTTGTGTGTTTAAAATCAGCTCAAAAGATCTCTTTTTACAGGTGAAAAAGTGGTGCTGACCGTTGCTTAATTGACAAATAAAATCCCTGATTCTGTGCTTCAACAATCGATTGTTTGGAGGTGACAATCAATTGTCTGACCAACGTTCAAAAAACAGATTCCTGATTTTAGGCTAAACAATCGATTGTCAAATCTGAATAATTGATTGTTCTTCAACGTTCAAAATTTAGGATTGTGGAAACAGTCAGAATATAATCGATTGTGTGAAGAGACAATCGATTGTTGATAATCGATTGTGGGACAAAGACAATCGATTGTTTTGATATTTAAAAACCGGTTGCACACTGTCTCAAAATAATCGATTGTCAAAAGTAGACAATCGATTGTTGACTTCATATAATCGATTGTGTACTTCATATAATCGATTATGTTGTTCCAGTGTTCAAAACTGGCAACGGATCTATTATATACCATTGAGATACACTTGATATACACTCTGTATACCAGAATTGAAAACTTAGTTCAAAACCCATTTTGGTTAAAAATGAAAACATTAAAATCATTTTGTTTGAAGTATATTAAAAATATTTATGATATATATGATTTAGTAAAATGATTTACTTTAATAAAATGATTTTATGCATATTTATGATGACCTAATGTTGAGCCAAAAGATAAGATAACTTAAACGTTGTTCTTACATTGGTTCTACCTAACGACCTTCGTCTTGGGTCTTCGGTCTTGAACTCTTTGGCTCGACTTGACTTGTCTATGCAATCCCGTCATCAATATGCTTCTCGCCATTTGATAGTTTGTCATATTATATCGTTGTTTGACGCTTGACTTCATTGTTTGTCATTCATCGAAACTTATACCTGAAAATCATGCTCATACAACCAAAGAGCACACATCATAGATATACATGATTTCCAACAATTTCCCCCTTTTTGATAATGACAAACAACGGAAGATATGCTTATTGAATTCCCCCTAAATTCATGCTATATCTCAACATACAATTTATGCAACCAATTCAATCAATTCAATATAATTCCCCATTAATTGAATATTTCCCCTCAATTAAGGCATGCATATCGCCCATATTCTTCCCCCTTTTGGCATTAGCAAAAAGACTATACCAAAAAATTTTAAACCATTGACGATACCAATCGTTATTAACAAGATCATATCAAATATTAGTAAATGGCATACTAATGATAACGGTCATTTTTCTCAACAATGTCAATTGTTACTTTAAACTAAGAAAGTTCATCAAAACATGAATCAATCATTTATTATAAAATCAATTGATACTAATTGTTATTCAGAAATAAAACTTGTTAAAGCATGTATCAACCAAAACTGATATAGATTATTTGCACATATCAACTCATTGCGTTTTTATTCAAAATACGATAACTAACCGACGTTCCCCCTTAATGCATTAAGATTTCGTGCTTGGTGCATCCACTACAATATTGTAGTCTTCAAGCACACCTGCAAAAAGAACCTAAAAATAGATTTTTGGTACCCAACTTCTTTTGGGTCCTTGGGGGTTAGGATAATAACAATTATAATCAACACATAAATCTCTATGTTTAGCAAAACAAACGGGTGCAATGTGTCCTACCCGATTACAATAGTGACATATAACATTAGGATTATGCATATGTCTAGGTTGAGCCAAATGCGTTCTAGGTGATCTAAAGTTGTTCCCCCTAGAACCGTTGAATTTCCTATAGTCATGTCTAGGTGATCTAAAATTATTCATTCTAGACTCATTTACAAAATTCCTAGAATTGTGTCTAGGTGGTCTAAAATTATTCATTCTAGACTCATTAGCAAAAGTCCTAGAGTTGTTTCTAGGTTGTCTATAATAATTAATCTTAGACTCATTTATGAGGTTCCTAGAATTCTTTCTAGATGGTCCGACCTCATTACTTTCATCCTTTTTAATAACTTCAATTTTAGGACTACCAACACTACGTGTTTCTAGTGCTTTCCTAAGTTTTGTGTTCTCTAGTATCAAAGAACTACAAGAAGAACCATTGGAACATTTATCAATTGAAGAGACTTCATTCAATTACTTGATTTTAATTTTGAAATCAACAATGTCATTTTTCAAAAAATTATTTTCTTTTTCCAAAACTTCAATCTTATTTTTCAGAACACCGTTTTCATTAGTCAATTTTTCAAAATCTATTTCTTTCAAAGACGAGGATTTTTCAAACTCTTTTTCTTGTAAAGAAAGTGTTTCTGAAAATCTGTTTCTTGCAAAGAAAGTGTTTTCTGCAAATCTATTTCTTGCAAAGAAAGTGTTTTCTGCAAAGAAAGTATTTTCTTCAAATCTTTTATCATTTTGGAAGCATTAACAAATTCACCATACAATTCATCATAGGCATTTTGTAATTCTTCAAACGAGTGAGAGTTAGATGTACTTACCTCTTCTTCTTTGTTTGCCATAAGACACCGGGCAGTTGGTTCATCACATGAGCTGTCCGCTTCCTGAGGCGTACTTTCATAAGTGTCCTCAAGCTTGTCCCACATATCTTTAGCAGTTTTGCAGTGGGAAATTTTCCGATAGTCCTCTTGATTCAAAGCGCTATACAACATATTAATTGCCTTGGTATTGTATTCACTTACCATGGCTTCCCCAACTTTAGTCACCATTTGCTCACCATACTTGATGATTTGCCATAGATAAAAGTTGTTTGATTTGATGAAGATTCTCATCCGATCTTTCCAATATGTGTAATTGCTTCCATCAAATATTGGAGGCAAAAAGGTAAAGTGACCTTCACCTATTCCTGCAAAAGCACCACTAGTAGAAGCCATAGAAGGATTCTCTCAAACTGTTAAGTCTTACAGAGAGTTAGGCTCTGATACCAATTGTTGGATAATACGCTTAACGCTAGAGGGGGGGTGAATAGCGTTATAATAAAAATAGCGTAAACTTGCGAAATTTAAAAATTGCAGGAAATAAATGAGTGCGATAAGTAAATAAATAAGAACGAACGCACCGATATATCCTGGTTCACCACAACCAGTGGCTAGTCCAGTCCCCGAGAGACTCTCTCGAGATTTTCACTATCTTCGTCAAGCTTACGGGTGCTTAAAAAACCGCTACAGTTGCTCAAGGATGCCGCACCTTAAGACTTCACTTGGTTGAGGATACCTCACCCCAAGACTTCAACCACTAAGACTTTGGGTACTTTGCAAACCCGACAAATGAGAAGATATGTTCTTCTCAAAACAACTCTCTTTTACAACAAATACTCTCTCAATAGAGTGGATAAAGAGAAACAAAATAAGCTCTATGACAAACACAAAGTTGTCTATCAAATGGCTCAACAAAAGCTCTAAAATGATGCTTGAAAATGATCAATATGTATATCAATATTTGCAGGAGTTGTGTGTTTAAAATCAGCTCAAAAGACCTCTTTTTATAGGTGAAAAAGTGGTGCTGACCGTTGCTTAATTGACAAATAAAATCCCTGATTTTGTGCTTCAACAATCGATTGTTTGGAGGTGACAATCGATTGTCTGACCAACATTCGAAAACAGATTCCTGATTTTAGGCTAAACAATCGATTGTTAAATCTGAATAATCGATTGTTCTTCAACGTTCCAAAATTTAGGAGTGTGGGAACGGTCAGAATATAATCGATTGTGTGAAGAGACAATCGAATGTTGATAATCGATTGTGGGACGAAGACAATCGATTGTTTTGATATTTAAAAACCGGTTGCAAACTGTCTCAAAATAATCGATTGTTAAAAGTAGACAATCGATTGTTGACTTCATATAATCGATTGTGTACATATAATCGATTATGTTGTTCCAGTGTTCAAAACTTTGGCAACGGATCTATTATATACCATTGATATACACTTGATATACACTCTGTATACCAGAATTGAAAACTTACTTCAAAACCCATTTTGGTTAAAAATGAAAACGTTAAAATCATTTTGTTTGAAGTATATTAAAAATATTTATGATATATATGATTTAATAAAATGATTTACTTTAATAAAATGATTTTATGCATATTTATGATGACCTAATGTTGAGCCAAAAGATAAGATAACTTAAACGTTGTTCTTACATTGGTTCTACCTAACGACCTTCATCTTGGGTCTTCGGTCTTGAACTCTTTGGCTCGACTTGGCTTGTCTATGCAATCCCGTCATCAATATGCTTCTCGCCATTTGATAGTTTGTCATATTATATCGTTGTTTGACGCTTGACTTCATTGTTTGTCATTCATCAAAACCTATACCTGAAAATCATGCTCATACAACCAAAGCGCATACATCATAGATATACATGATTTCCAATAAACTATGCTTAGCCCAAGGGGACGATTATGGCTTTAATCTCTATTATTATTTGAAACTCTGTTGAACCCCTACTAAAAATACTAGAAAGTATTTCAAAAATGATTTTTACTATAAGCTAGATTTTAAATAGGGAAGATTGACTCGTATTATGATTTGAAATCCTGTTGTGTTTATTGAGCCTAACGTGAATGTGGATTCATTGTTTCCTACTGTTCAGTCTTCATTTAATCTTATTACTTACTAGGTTGGAGTACTTACATTACTTCGTGTACCTCGTGTGCAGATTCAGGTATATCGAAACCAGGTAGTGGGTGTGGATTGCTCAGATGCAGAGTCATCAGAGTTAGCAAGGTGGCTGCATGACGTTCGCAGCACTGTTTCTTTTCCCTCATTGCTGTTACTGTATTTAATAGTATGTTTTTAGACTTTTGTTGTATTCAGACGTTGATAGTTGCTCATGACTAGTGACACCCTGATGTCGGACTTGTATTTTTATTCTGCACTGTTATTTTAGGATTTTACTGTGAACCATTGTTTAATTAAAGGCTTAAAATGACTCATAATGCTTAAAGAGTTAATGCGAGTATGGTGTCGGCTTGTCTTGTTCACGAGGCGCCATCACGACCGGGCCGGCTTGGGGTCATGACATTTGCTTAGGAATAGTTTCTATATATATAATCTACAACTTTTTTACTATCTCTGTAATCCTTTACACAGTTGTTAATGTGTTTTTACAGTTTTTATACAATAAAACTACAAATGAATGTTATAGATGATATAGGAAAGTAGTTAAACACTTAAAATATTATATATGAAGTATTGTTTACATTCAACAAATGATCATAAAAGAAATCAAACACATGTTAAATATAATCTACAAATTATCTACAAATATAACTACAAAAAAACTGCAATATCTGTAGCTGACTTAATATCTAGATTAGAATTCATCTAGAAAGAAGCTATATGGTAAAGATAATGTAGATCAGGTACTTTATACATTCAAAAAATTGAATTTAAAAGCAACAAAATATTTAGTTATTGATTTATACATTCTATCTACAAAACAAAAAACAAAATAACTACATTTTTTTCTATTAAAAGAATAACTATATAAAAATTCAATTGGAAAGGATTTATATGCTAAAAATAATGAAGATCAATTACAGTAAAGATTGAACAAGTGAAATAAGACCAACAAAATGGTTCCATTGAACTACTATACTGGATAAAAAAAACAAAGGATACTATAATTGTAGCGAAAGTCAGGTACAACTAAAAAATTACTAAAATTGTTCAAAATCTTGTCTACAATCTTTCTTCTAAGCTAACATCAACTTAACAATTGTACTACATGTTCCATACAAAACATCTAACACAACTACTTCATTTGGACTCTTGTTTTCTCATTCAAAGCTGGTGCATCTTTTCTTCATTCCAATTTGCCTGTTACCTCACTATCACTAATTTCCCCATGCTCCTGGTTCTTTCTAGCACAGTCCCAAAGTAGCGCTCTATAGCGTCTACGGTGTTGGTCAATATCAGAAAGATCTTCTGCAATAATCGATAACTCTCCAATACTAATATACTATGTAAAGGCAGCAACAAATACACCACAATCGCTGCAAAAGATTAAAAAATGTCAATATTTAACAAACGATAAGAAAAAAGGGTTAAATGTATAGTAAGAAAGAAGATTTTGTTACGGTGATCCTTCTTTTTGTTGTGGTATCTCTCCAAAGATCGATTGAATGTTAAGAGGGTCGGTAACATCTTTCTCAATGTATGCCTTTCTATCCTTGAAGTTGATGTCTTTACGCTTCTCATAAAAACCGGTGCATGACAAATACAAAAGGATAATAACAGAAAACTTGTCGACACAAGATTCAACAATAGGGTGATTTCCTGAAGAGACCATGGAATCATACACATAAAGACACCTTTATACAATGTCAAAAATAAACAACACCTAGTGAAAATTGTCTGCAATGTTGACAGGCATGAAAAAATAATCAACTTCATCCCATGCAATATTTGCGAGTAGTTTATACCCCAATATATATTCTGCTACAAAGTCATGGGGTTTGACAATAGAAAACTTCTTTTATTGAGGAGAATTTTAGTACTTCTCATAGATTTGATCAATCCTAGTCTTGAACAAATAATTTGTTGTAATAAACATGGTCTTGTTGTAGGGGCCATACTTGCCCCCTTTCCTTAAATAATACATTATAACATTAATATGCTGCAACAAAAACAGATTGCATTATACTACAAATTATCTTAAAAAAATCAATACAAAATTACAAAATAACTAAAATTCATCTACAATCAAAATACAAAGCATCTACAAATCAAAGTACATATTATCTACACATAATATACAAATTATCTACAAATAAAATACGTTGAATATTACTGAGTCATTGAGGACTTGTCCTGGGTGTGCCAAGGAAAAGAACCACTCATTCTTGTCAACATTCTCCCCAACAATGGCTTAATTTATGTCCTTTATAGATTACGGAGCCTTCCTCCTATCTAAACAAATACAAATTAAAATAAAATATTTCCTATGAAGTGGTTGTGTAAAAGATGAATACTAGAATAAAAGTGTCAAATTGTGCAATCTAACCTCTTAGGACCTGTGTCAGTACAATGGTATAACCACTTGTGGAATTGGTCCAACAACTCAAGGTCTACATTTTTACCAATAACACTAGTAAATGGGTTTTTGAGGTGAAACTTTTGAGATTCAACCGAGGTACTACCACCAGAACTGTATAAGGGGAGAAATGGTGATCGGGCATACTTTCTCGGCTACCTTGTTCCACCTTGATGTATGGGTATTGTTTCATCTTGTATAGACTTGCCAAACGTAATCAACTGGGAGAAGTTAACAGGCTGCTCGAAATCATCAAGCGTAACTTCCTTCTTCTAACCTCTGGAATCTTTTGAATCACCTACATACACATACTCTATCTCTTCACCTACATTGTCATCTTCCTGATTCTTCTGTTCTCTTTGAGCTGCTACTAAATCACCTACATTCACATACTCTACCTCTACACCTATATTGACATCTTCCTAATTCTAGTATTCTTTATGAGCTGCTACTATCACACTGTGAATTGGAGATTGTCCATGCATATCGTCCCTCTCTATAACACCATATATATCTAACTTAATAGGATGGTAAAAATATTCAAAGAGAAAGAAAATATCTTTGAATAAAATTTAATACCTGCATTCTCTACAAGAACTGCCCCTTCAAAATGTGTATAAAAATCAACACGTGCTGGATGATTTTCTTCACGAAGTGCACCTTCAACATGTTCTTTTTTTTTTCATTAAAAATGTTAATTCAAAAGGTTATGAAGATATGGATCTACATAAATCTGTAGAACTGTGCCAATATGCTTGTTTTATTAGACAAATTATAGTTATGTTGTAGATAGTTTGTAGGTATTCTGTAGATTAATGATAGATAAACTGGAGATATATTGTAGATACTTGTTTTACTGGGGTGACCTGCACTGGTTCACCACAATTGAATTGAAACTGCTGATTGTTCTTATCTTTTGATTGGTTAGTATTTTTGGTTGAACTCCCAGCAAACTGAAAGTTTAATATTAGTTAGGATATATATATATATATATATATATATATATATATATATATATATATATATATATATATATATATATATATATATATTAATTATAAAGTTGACATAAAATAGTTTTGTTAATATGATTGAAGTTCAAATATTACCTTTGCATCAACTTGATCATTTGGACTGGTTATCACCTTCAGAACTGTTTTGACTGACTTCTTTATTAGGTCTATAAGGCTACCTAGTTCTTTAAATACATCTTTTCTAAAATCTTCAAGCTTTTCATCAACCTACATAATTAAAAAAAAATACATAGTTAATTTTAGAAATATGTCTTAAAATAGATTTAAAAAATAAATGTACTATCATATATACATCACAATGTTGTTTAGGAATCTGAAGACCTTTTTTAGTTTTTCTTATTTTACGAAGAATTGACTCATTTTCCTCTTTTCAAATTGATTCTTTGGATTCCAATGGAGGAGCGTCAACTTTGGGATCCTCATAAACATATTCAACCTATTCAATTATATACTCAACCTTATCAGACAAAGAAATCACTGAAAGCTCTTCAGGTGATTCATTTATGTTGGTGAACTGAATGATGAAAAAAATAAATTAGCTTGATTAAGGAAGAATATGCATACAAAATTATAGATATTTTGTTGGTAAATTGTGTAATCGTAAATAAAAATCATTTACCTTCATCCATTTAAGCTTGATCATTTTGTCTTCAATTACAGCTAACCAAATCTGACCCTTACTAGCTGATCAGTTTAGTATGCGAGAGATTGAATTAGAAATCTTTGTAGCTATATTAATGTTGACGGAGCAACAACACTTATACAATCATACTTGCATGGATAGTGGGAATCCTCAAATGAGATAAGAATGAATGAAAGGATATAGCTTGTGCCTAATTGATTCAATCAACTGTCTGTAAGACTGAATACCCCATGGAAATATCTCGTACTGATCGATTACACCAAATAAAACCTAAAATAATCTGCCAACCCAATATGGTCTCTCTCTGAAGGAAAAATGAAGAATTCTATGAGATATAGAACACATTACTTTACTGCATCCTCATCATTTATCCATCTTTTGGTGGTTACTATCTGTTTTAGGTATGTCTTCCCCACTTTCACCTTATTTGGAAAGTAACTGCTCATTATCGTACTGACATAATTAGGAGTGTAACCAAAGTCTGTCACCTCAGTATAACATCTAAGACCAGTTATTACTGCGAATTCTCTCAGTCCAAAAATTAACCTCTCGCCTATTAACTAAGCTAAAAAATAGGAAGCATCGGATGAGTTCAATTCATACTTTATAAGAAGATGAATAGCTTTATTTTGCATGTATAAATCTAGAAATGACAGTATATAACCAAAGCATGTCTTCTTGAATAACTTCAAACCATTTGGAGACAAAAGCGATTTAATTTGGCTAGGAATGATAGGGTCACATAATGTCTAGAATCTAAAAATACCATAATCAATATTATAGGATACAACAAAATGCCCATTCTGTGAAATTCAAAATATATAATGTGACATTAATACAGTGATTAAAAAATATAGATACATATGCATTTTATCTACAAAATAAACAACAACAACTACCCAATATAGTCCCACAAAGTGGGTTCTGGAAATATTTTGTATTGCTAAGGGAGTTTGAACCCAAGACCTCTTACATCAAACGTGAAGCTATCAATCACTAGACTATTAAACTATTTATCTACAAAATAACTTCAAAAAATATACAAAAATAAACAATTTTAAATAGATCAAGAAATCTACAATATCTTCAAAATCAAGGCAAATTATTCTCACACTAATTCAGTGCTTAAAAAAATATAGATACATTTACAATTTATTTACAACATTTCTACAAAAAATCTACAAATAAAAAAGCAACACAGATATGAATATTTTTAACAACTAAAACAAACCAAATAACTCGTGAAGAAATAACTAAATTCTTACCTTCACCAATGAATGTTTTCGAACATTTTTAGGAGATTTAACACTAGGGGATTTTTTTTGAATTTTTGTTCTTTTTGGAAGTTTTTGAACTGGAAGCCACTTTCGCTTTCTTTCCAGGTTTTCTGATAAATCATCATCGAACACTATCTCTTTTTGTTTCCTTTTCGCTTGTTTGATTGTCCTCGAAGATTCCCCAGCACCAAAATCATATTTTTATTTAGTTCTAGCTTCAGCCCTAAATTGACGCGGAGAAAGACTAAGCTTCATATCTACATTTGCATGTGCACATTTCCCTTGCTTTTTGGGTGAATGTTCTGATAAGACACTCAACTCAAAAGAAGGTATATCAACTGCTAGAGCTTTTTTAGGGCTATGCTTTGAAGGTTTGTTCTTCTTCATTGAGAAATTATTAAGTTGAAGGTAAATGTGTATGAACTTTGAACATTGGACTTCAATTTTGACTGGTTGTAGAAGAAAAAACTTGAATTTGGATGTCAATAGTAGGGAGTTACACATGTTTCTATGGCTTTAGCAGAGGTAATAATGGTTTCAAACGTGGGGGGTGTAGGGATTATGAGAGAGAAGCGTGGGGGGGGGGGGGGATTTGGAGGAATATACTGTACCATTAATGTAGGAGTGATATACGTTAGAATAAATGTACCATTAAAACCATTATAGTATAGAATTGGTAATTAGGTATACTAAATGTAATTATATCAAACCTTAAACATTGAGAGTAATATAGTTTCCTATATGACATAGGAATGTAAAAATTCCAAAACCGAAACTATGTATTAGACTCTCAACTAGAGTCTAACTTCTTGCAAAATAATGAAGCTAGCAGTTAGGAGCCGTATAGGTTTTACCTTTACCAAGTTGTTTGTTCTTAGGAAAAGGTATATGTGTATTCTTATAATTTATACTAAGAGAGGGAGACCTGTAAAAACAAAGGGAAAGCCTTAGAAATAAAATTTGTTCTTTTTCTTTGTTTCCTTGGTTTTCTTATTTTTTTCATGGTATCAAGATCTTGGTTCTAACCAAGATTAATTGTGAATCCTGACATTTATCTTTACGGTGTTATGGCTGTCGGAATGTTTACTAGTCTCTCTTTATCTTATACCACCCTTCATCAATTAAAAGCCTCTGACTATTTAGTTTGGAAAACCTAAATAAGTCACTTAATACAAACACTGAAAGTTGGAGATACCATCAGTAAGGATCTACCTCCTGCTGTCTAGACAAACAAAGAAGGAGAAGAAATCCTATTCCAAAATTCCTTAAATGGGAAGAAAATGTTGTTTTTGTTAGAAGTTAGCTCATGGGAACAATTCGAGGAGTCAATTTTCCTCATCATTGGCTGCACCTCGGCCAAACAAATTTGGCAAATTCTTGAGGATAATTACCTACGAGCTAGCAAGGATAAGGAGTTCTAATTGAAGCAACAATTTAAACGTATCAAGATGGATTCAAAGACGGTGGATGATTATGTTAAAAAATTCAAAGGAACTGTTGTGATAGTCTTACTGCTATACACAAACCTTTGGATGAGGATAATAAGGTTATATAATTTTCAAAGGGTCTAAGAAATAAATACAAGACTCTGAGGACTGTTATGTTGGGTGTGAATGACCTAAGTGTATTTCACTTCATACTTAAAATGATAAATTACATCGAGAATATATACACAAAAGCTAGAAAAATAAGTCAACAATGCATCCTTGAGATCACGCCCTCTACCTAAAATATTTGACTATCTATCTGACATACAATCTTATATTTGAAATACTCTCTCACAATATCTAACATCCCCCCCCCCCCCCGCCCAAGATGGAGAATGCATGTTATATTCTCCAAGCTTTCTACAAATGTGTTCGCTCCTCTAAGGGACTTAATAAGCACATCTGCCAACTGATCATTTGAACCGACGAAGCTTGTGACAATGCATCCAAACTCAATCTTCTGCTGAATAAAATGGAAATCTACCTCTATATGTTTCGTTCTTTCATGAAAAATGTGATTAGAGGCAATATGAATAGTAGCTTGGTTGTCATATATAAGCTCCATATGTTTGAATTCGACACATTTCAATTCTTGGAGGAGTTGTTTCAACCAAATAAGCTCGCATGTAGCAAGGGCCATATCTTGATATTATACTTTTGCACTAGATCTGGCAACAACATATTCTTTTTTTATTTTTCCAAGATATTAGATTCCCCCCCCCCCCAATTATTATACAATACTCAGAAGTAGATCGTCTATCTAACAGAGAACTTGCCCAATCAGCATCAGAATATCCAACAATGTCTGTGTGACCTTTGTCTTCATATAATAGTCCTTTCCTTGGAGCTTTTTTGATGTATCTTAGGATGAGAATTACTACATCCCAAAGATCTTTACACGGAGCTTCAAGAAACTGACTAACCACACTTACTGCAAATAAAATATATGACCGTATGATAGTAAGATAATTTAGTTTACCGACCAGTCTTCGGTATCTTCCAGGTTCATTCAATGGCTCCCCCTCTCCAGGGATGAGTTTGACATTTGGATCCATAGGAGCGTCAATAGGTTTATAGTTTAACATGCATGTTTCCTCTAGTATATTCAAAGCATATTTTCTTTGTAAGATAGCAATACCGGTCTTCGATTTTGCTACCGCGATTCCCATGAAATACTTTATTTTTCCCAAGTTCTTGGTTTGAAAGTGACTGTATAGATGGTGCATTAGTTGAGATATTCCTTCTTGATCATTTCTAGTTATGACAATGCCATCAATATAAACGACTAGATAAATATTATTTTCTGGACCATTATATCTATAGAAAATGGAGTGATCTACTTCGCTTCGAGACATCCCACATTGTTCGACAATAGAGCTAAATCTTCCAAACCATGCTCTCAGAGATTGCTTAAATCCATATAGTGAACGTTTCAAATGTTAGATAATACGCTTAACGCTAGGGGGGGGGGGTGAATAGCGTTATAATAAAAATTAGCGTAAACTTGCGGAATTTAAAAATTGCAGGAAATAAATAAGTGCGATAAGTAAATAAATTAGAACAAACGGACTGATGTATCCTGGTTCACCACAACACATGGCTAGTCCAGTCCCCGAGAGACTCTCTCGAGATTTCCACTAACTTGTTAAGCTTACGGGTGCTTAACGAACCGTTACAACTTGAGGACACAAGCCTCAACAACCTTTGCTCGGAGATACAACACTCCAAGACTTCAACCAAGGAAACACAAGTTCCTTCTTACAAAACAAGGGACTAACACTTCCCTTCAAGTGTACAAAAACACTTATCACTCAAACAAGACACTCCTTTAAGAATAGATATGAGTAAAAAGAATACGCTCAAGATCACAACAACTTTCGACAAGAATTTAGCTCTCAAAAGCTTATGTAATGAATATAAACTGATAAGCAATAACGTATGCAAGCTTTAGCAATTGTATGATCAGTTGTTGTGTTTAGATGACTGAATTGAATTGTAAAATAGACCCATCTTGATAAGGGAAATTTGGAGGTGGAGGAGCAGAAGAAGATGCACCTTGTCTACCTGAACGGGAACGTTTAGAGTGTCTGCCCGACATTTTCAAATAGTAGTAATGAACTTTGTAAGAAACTTGGAAGATTTTTGAAGGTTTGGGAGCAAAGATTGATGCTTGAGTGAATAAAGTTGAAGACTTGTGATGCCTATTTATAATGGGAAGAATGGCATTTCATTTATGATGAAAATCTGCAGAAATTTATGAGCCAAAACAATCAGAAACGGTAAAAATAAATTGCACTGACCGTTAGACAATCGATTGTTGAAACGAAATAATCTATTGTTGAGCAGATTTTGACTTGAACTCGGAACTGACACAAAATCGATTGCAGGACCCAAACGGTAACAAAAAATTGAATTACTGACAAAAAAATAATCGATTGTTGAACTATGATAATAGATTGTTGTGATACAGTGAGCATGGTGATTTTCTGACTCGGAAAATAATCGATTATATTTATGAAACAATCGATTGTATTAGGAAAGCAGTACTGAATGGCTGAGAAGGTAATCGATTATACAGTTAAAAAATCGATTATTAAACACAAATTCATAATAAGCATCAAGCATAAATAATCGATTAGTGATACTTGCTAATCGATTGTCCGCACAGTAAAATAATCGATTATTTGCTATAACAATCGATTGTTCTATGCCATTTCTTTATAACTCCCCCTGCCTTTAGGGCGATAGCTGCAAAAGAGAATTAGACGTCTCCGATGCTCAAGTTAGTAATTTGTAACGAAATAATGCAATGAGAACGTGATCTCTTAAGAAGTGTGTCCTAAGGTGTTCTTAAGAGAGTTTCGGGTACTTACCTTTTCTCCGACGTCGCCAATTACCTGTTCGAGAGGGTGATCTTTGATTGTCCTCCACTCGTTAGGCATTTTCGTTTCTTTCTCCAATTGTGGCGTTTCCTCCGTTGATTGTTCCAAGATTTCATCTTGAATTTCCTTAGGAGTTTCCTCTTGTACTTTGTCTTTTAAACTATTTAAAATACCTGCAAGATCAGAACAAGAATCCTTTCTCGCCAAGCGAGCATTATTTTCGGAAAAACACAATATGAGGGGATTCCTCCACAATTTGGGTTCTATTATTAAATACCCTATATGCTTTGCTACGTGAAGAATACCCAATAAAAATTCCCTCATCGGATTTGGCATCAAATTTTCCCAATTGATCTTTTCCATTGTTATGAATAAAACATTTACAACCGAATACTCTAAAATGGGAGATATTTGGTTTCCTTCCCTTGTAGAGTTCATAAGGGGTTTTCATGAGTATTGGCCTTATGACTACTCTATTTAAAACGTAGCATGCGGTACTCACGGCATCCGCCCAAAAATGTTTGGGAATCTTAGCCTCTTCGAGCATGGTTCTAGCCATCTCTTCGAGACACCTATTTTTCCTTTCCACCACCCCATTTTGTTGTGGTGTTCGTGGAGCGGAAAAGGTATGCTCGATACCGAGTTCGTCACAAAAGTCCGCAAAGAGATTGTGATCAAACTCTCCCCCATGATCACTTCTAATTGAAGTGACGGTTGTTTCCTTTTCGTTTTGAACACGTTTAAGAAAATATTTAAAATTCTGAAAAGCATCACTTTTATGGGCAAGAAATAAAGTCCAAGTAAATCTGGAGTAATCATCAACAATAACAAAAGCATAACGATTCCTACCAAGACTTTCAATGCGAGATGGTCCAAACAAATCCATGTGAAGCAATTGCAATGGTCTAGTAGTTGAAACAATATTTTTCGATTTAAACGATGCTTTTGTTTGCTTCCCTTTTTGACAAGAATCACAAATAGAGTCATTTTCAAATTTCAAATTTGGAAGACCAACAACTAAATTTTGTGAAACCAATTTGTTCAAAAGATGCATGTTGATGTGAGCTATTCTACGATGCCATAACCAAGAATCATCCTCTTTGCTCATTAAACAATTAACATATTCGGGTGAAGAATTTGCAAGATCAACCATATAAATGTTATCCATTCTAAAACCACGAAGGATAATTTTAAAATTGCTACGTCTAAAAACTAAGCATTCATCCGAATCAAATAAAACAAGATTTCCATTGTCAGATAATTGACTTATGCTCAAGAGATTATGTTTTAAACCTTTCACAAGTAATATATGCTTAATGGAAGAAATTTCATCCTTACCGACCGATCCGATGCCGATAATCTTTCCTTTATTGTTATCACCAAAAATAACACTTCCCCCTTCCTTGAGTTCTAGTTGAAGAAATTTGGATTCGTCTCCCGTCATGTGCTTGGAGCATCCACTGTCAAGGTACCATAGTACACTTGATCCCTTCAAACATACCTACAAAACAGATTAATGAGTTTTAGGTACCCATGCCATTTTGGGTCCTTGGGGGTTAGGCAAATCATAGTGATGTGATTGAGTGTTATGTCTATGTCGTGTAAAACAAGCAGGAGCAATATGTCCAATTCGTCTACAATAATGACAAGTCACGTTAGGATTATGCATCCTTCTAGGTTGATAGTAATTGGACGGATGAAATTCATTTACTCTATTCGTGACAATATAACTATTGCGCAAATAATGAAAATCATTTCTCCTACCATTTATTCTAGGATATGCATTATTTCTAGAATAGTTGTTTCTAGGTTGGAAGTCATTTCTAGGTGTTCTAAAAGGTTCAAAATTCCTTCTAGTGTTTGGCCTAGAATGTGCATTATTTCTAGCATGATTATTTCTAGGTTGCGATTGATGAAAACTATTTCTAGGTTTGTTGTATCTAGGATGAACATTTGTTTTATTTATCCTAGGTTGAGCCTTAGGTGGATGGGGGTTGGCTTCAACGTTCTCTTTAGGCTCGTTTCTAAAACCTATGCCATGCTTGGTCGACTTCAAATTAACAAGCACTTCATTCAATTTTTTATGAGAAGAGTTAAACTTATCTAAGGTGCCCTTAAGCCTTTCTACTTCATTTTTGAGATGCATGCAAGAAGTACAATATCTAGAACTCTCGGGCTTGTCGGCGCTTCTCTTGCCAAAAAATTTGTTTTCCTCTTTCAACTTCTCATTTTCTAAAATCAGTTTTTCCAATTCCTTTTCTTTAAAAGAGAGTTGTTTTTGAAAATCTTTTTCTTTCAAAGAAGCATTTTCTTTTATACTCTTAACAGTTTTTGAAGCTTTAATAAATTCGCTATACAACTCATCAAAAGCATTTTGCATTTCTTCAAGGGAAAAGAAATTTTTGGAAGAAATTTGACATACCTCTTCTTTGTTGTCTTCTTGTGCCATAAGACAAAGATTTGCGGCTTCGTCTTCTTCTTCCTCACTTGACTCGTCACCGGAGTCGCCTCCCCAAGATATGTATGCTCGTTGCTTCTTGAAGGGTTTCTTCTCCTTTTTAGCATTTGGGCAATTTGATTTAATGTGCCCAGTTTCTCCGCACTCATAGCACTTTATTTGATCTCCTTGCTATTTGCCCTTTCGTTCATAGTCATTTCGCATGATCTTTTGAAATCTATTGATAACGAGTCCGAACTCGTTGTCTCCATCCTCATCATTTTGAGGTTGGCTTGTGCTTGCCTTGAGAGCGATTCTTTGCTTCCTTTGATCATCAACAAGAGGGTTAAGTATAGTAGATTCATAAGTTTTAAGATTACCTCTTAATGCGTCGATGGTGACATTTGAAATGCCAATGGATTCTTGAATCGCGTCGGCCTTGGATCGCCATTCCGGAGTGAGACTTCGGAGAATTTTTCGGACAAGTTCCTTATCCGTGAAGGTCTTCTTAAGAGCATGTAAATCATTTACGATTTTTGAAAATCGTTCAAACATCTCATCGACCTTTTCGCCTTCCTTCATGTGAAACAATTCATATGCATGGGTTAGGAAATCAATTTTGGCTTCCCTTACCTGGTCCGTACCTTCGTACGTAATTTCCAGCTTGTCCCACATTTGCTTTGCCGTTGTGCAACAAGATATCTTCCTGTAATCATCAGCATTTACAGCACAAGATAATAAATTAATAGCTTTAGCATTATTTTGCACTTTTCGGATATCATCCGCATCGTATTCATCTTCGGACTTTGGGACCCATTCATTTTCAACTTTCTTGGTTGGAGTTTGTTCTCCGTTCATTATGACCTTCCAAAGATGAAAACTATTTGATTGTATAAATATTCTCATCCTCTCCTTCCAGTATGTATAATTTGTACCATCGAACAGTGGTGGTCGGGTGGAGCATTGTCCTTCACCTATTCCTGCAAAAGAATCACTAGTAGAAGCCATGGATGTTTCTCTCAAACGGTTAAGTCTTCAGAGAGTTGGGCTCTGATACCAATTGTTAGATAATACGCTTAACGCTAGAGGGGGGTGAATAGCGTTATAATAAAAATTAGCGTAAACTTGCGGAATATAAAAATTGCAAGAAATAAATAAGTGCGATTAGTAAATAAATGAGAACAAACGCACCGATGTATCCTGGTTCACCACACCCGTGGCTAGTCCAGTCCCCGAGAGACTCTCTCGAGATTTCCACTAACTTGTTAAGTTTACGGGTGCTTAACAAACCGTTACAACTTGAGGACATAAGCCTCAACAACCTTTGCTCGGAGATACAACACTCCAAGACTTCAACCAAGGAAACACAAGTTCCTTCTTATAACACAAGGGACTAACACTTCCCTTCAAGTGTACAAAAACACTTAGCACTCAAACAAGACACTCCTTTAAGAGTAGATATGAGTAAAAAGAATACGCTCAAGATCGCAACAACTTTCGACAAGAATTTGGCTCTCAAAAGCTTATGTAATGAATATAAAATGATAAGCAATAAAGTATGCAAGCGTTAGCAATTGTATGATCAGTTGTTGTGTTTAGAAGACTGAATTGAAGCTGTATTTATAGTTGAAAAACCTTGTATTACCGTTGCCTAATTGCCAATTAAGAGTTGCTGATTTTACTCTGTGACAATCGATTGTCAAATTACCACAATCGATTATTTGCCAGATCTTCCAAAAATCAATCCCAGATTTTACGCATAACAATCGATTATCTAAGATCAATAATCGATTACTGGCAACGTTCAAAAAATTATTTCCAGATTTTACTTAAAACAATCGATTATAGGAAATCAATAATCGATTACTTGACGGTATTTGAAAACATTTTGGCAACGGTCAGTTATACAATCGATTATATTAAGTTAACAATCGATTATATATCAGTCTTGAAAAATCAATTTAGACACTGCCTCTTGACAATCGATTGTTATAGGTTCACAATCGATTATTTAATAACTTTGAAAAAGTCTGGAAGACACTGCCTCAACACAATCGATTGTCATAAGGTCATAATCGATTATTTTGTGACTTTGAAAAATCTGATGGACACTGTCTCTTCACAATCGATTGTCATTAGCTTCACAATCGATTATTTTGAGCTTTGAAAAACTTTAATGGACACTGCCTCATCACAATCGATTGTCATAAGGTTCACAATCGATTGTCATGCAGATTTGAAAAATCTGATGCTCACTGCCTTAACACAATCGATTGTCATAAGTTCACAATCGATTGTCAAGCAGCTGATTTAAACATAATCGATTATCATAAGTACATAATCGATTATCTTAGTCCAGATTTTAGAGGCATGTTTAAAAATCATTTTGACTAAAGTAAATATGCATCATTTAAAATCATTTTGCTCTAAATTAAATATGCATGATTTGTTAAAAAAAAAATTTACGAGAGAAGCCAAGTCTTGAGTTTAAGTTGTCGGATCAAGATCACAATTAAATACCGACTCATATAAAACTTAATCTCGATCTTTGTCTTGTGCTTGAATCTCGTTATTTATCAATTTTGCGCTTGTGCTTGGACCTCGTCATATGTCAATTTGCGCATAGTTTGTCATTCATCAAAACCTACAAATATGAACACACGTTTAGTATAATGCCTTGAGAACGTGTTTCCAACATCAAACGGCATACTAAGTTTGATTCCCCTTGATAAAGAAATCCAGGAGGTTGCTCCATATAAACTTACTAAGCAAGCTCACCATGTAAGAAATCATTCTTTTTATCGAGTTGATACAACGATCAATGACACATTGGTTCTAATTAGATAAGTAGTCTGATAGATTCAATTTTGGCAATGTGGAAGAATGTGTCACCATAATCAAGCCCATAAATCTGGGTGTATCCTTTAGCAACAAGGCGAGCTTTCAGGAGATCAATTGTTCTATATGAACCTACCTTTATTGTATAGATCCACTGACATCCAAAAGTAGATTTTTCTTTCAGTAACTGGACCAATTCCCAAGTGTTATTGGTCATTAGAGCAGTCATTTCTTCCATCATAGCATCTTTCCACCCTGAATGTTCCAATGCTTCACCAACATTCTTTGGTTAAGGTACATGAGATAAAGAAGATTCAAAAGTATAATATAATGGGGACAATCGATGATAACTTAAGCACTTAAATCATACTTGTTTCTAAGTAGTACATATACCTTTGCATATGACAATTGGTGGAGTTAGTGCATCTAATAAAGGCATGACTGGGGCAGGTGACTTAAGAGCAATAGATGAGTCATGGGAGCTGCCAATGTATCTAGATCAGGTATAGTGGTATCACTAGTATTAGCTAGAGGTACTTGGAGAGGAGGAGGAGAGCCTTGAGGTCTATCTGGAAGACTAAGCTGCGGTCTAAGAAATATAGGCACTGGCAAAACCTGAGGCATCAAATTTCGATTTGTAGTGTTTACTGATAAATAGGGAGACGTCTCAAAGAAGGTTACATCCAAAGAGATCAAATATTTATGTGCTTTTGGATCATAGCATTTATAACCTTTCTGGTAAGAGTATCCAAGAAAGACACACTTTACTGGCTTTGGTTGGAGTTTGTCATTTCTAGGATTGTGATCATGAACAAAGAAAGTACATCCAAACACTCTCAAAGGTAAATGATAGGGTTTATGACCTGGAAAGAGAATTGAGTGAGGACTTTGATGTTGCAACACAGAAGAAGGCATGCTATTGATTAGATACCAATCGGTGAGAATAACATCTCCCCAAAAATGAAGAAGAATGTGATGGTGTATAAGTAAGGTATGAGCAGTTTCACCGAGCTGCCGATTTTTATGTTTGGTGACTCCATTTTGTTGAGGACTATATGCACAAGAAGTCTAATGAGTGATTCCTTGAGATGGCATGAAACTAGTGAAGTGGGATGATAAATACTCTTTTGCATTGTCACTACGTAATACCTTTACTTAAAGAACAAATTGATTATTTACCTCAACGCAAAAGTTTTGAAGATAGAAAATAATTCAGAATGATTATTCATTAATAATACCCCATGTGCAATAGGAGAAGTCATCAATAAAGGTTACAAAATACTGAAATCCTAAACTTGAAACAACACGACTAGGACCCCAAACATCTCGGTGAACAATGTCAAACATAGATGAAGCCCTATTATTGACTCTTTTAGGAAAAGAAGTGCGAGTGTGTTTCCCAAGATGACAAGATTCACATTGAAAAGAAGACAACGTGGAAAGATTAGGAATTAATTTTTCAATCTTTGCAAGACTCGGGTGGCCTAAATGACTGTGGAATCAGCTGACATAGTGGAAGTGAAGGAAACTGGTGGTTATGATCTGGGTATATGATATGGTCCCCATGACTCATATCCTGTTCCAATCGTCTTTCCCATTCTCCAGTCCTGCACAACAACTGAGTTAGCAAAAAAGGTGACAGAACAATTAAGACTTTTGGTTAATTTACTAATGGAAATCAAATTGAATGGGCATTCTGGAGCAAACAAAACTGAGTTTAAAGAGATAGAGGGAAGAAGTTGCACTTCTCCTATTCCTTTTACTATAGTTCGCGAGCCATTGGCAAAGGTAACCATATAGAGGGTTGAAGAAGGAATAAGGTTTTAAAAAAGAATATAATTACTAGAGATATGGTCAGATGCACCAGAGTCCAATATCCATGAGTAATTGAGTGAAGACCTGGTCAGACAAGCAAAGGAATTACAAGTTTTTAAGGTGCCAGATAAGAGGGAACGTTGTTTAGCTGCTTGATACTGCAGGTAATTACTATAACCCACTCTAGATAAAGTAATAAAATCAGCATGTTGCTCATTTTTTTCACCACCATTTTGAACCATATGGGTTGTACTGCGATTGTTTGTACGTGATGGTCGACCATGCAGTTTCCAATAATTTTGCCAAGTATAGCCTAGCTTGTTGCAAGAATTACAGTAGGGTCTGGTGCTTTTACCTTTTCTCTTTGAGAGACATTTTATTCATGTGGATTTTAATTTGCACAGCTAATACAAATGTCTCCACTTTATTAGTATCAAGTGTTTCTATTCTGATATGCAATGGTTGAGCTGAAACATCAACTAATGAAGGAGCTATTGAGCTTGCCAAGATCGCATCCTTTAACAGGGCTAAGATTAGATGGAAGTCCTTCCAGTGCCAAAATCATAAATAACTTATCTCTTTGTTGCTCCTAGGTGGTGACACTTGCAGTAAATGGCATAAGTAAGTCAAATTGATCTTTCAAGGTATATATTTGTCTTAACTAACTCACCATATCTTGATTGTTCTGCTGAAGCTGGACTAAATCTATAACTATTTTGTATATTCGTTGTATATCATTCGTATACAAAGCTTTAGCTTTAGTCCAAACTTTATAGAAGGTTTTATCAGATTGAAACAAGTTAAGTAATTTAGGATCCAAAGATTTCCATGAAAGATTACATAATTGTGCATCAATTCAAGTTCACTTAGGCTTTTCACTAGTGCCAGTTTCACTAGTATTTTTGACTAAGTGATCCTCATATCCCTGTCCCAAGAACCACATCTCAACTAAAGAAGACCACGATGAGTAATTATTACTAACTTGTAGTTTAACAGTAGTAATAGTGGGAGGATTTGAAATTGAAGAGAAAAATGATTTGACTTCTTCTTCTATGGATGACTCACATGTCTATGAAGAATCATCTAGCTTCGACATTTTGAGATTCTAATTCCAAAAAGATCAAATAGGCAAAAATAATATGTTGCAAATAGCTTCTAGTAGAATCTAGAATAAGCCAAAATAATAGTTTGATGTAGAGGAAAACTGAATATCAATAGTGAACTTTTTGAAAATGCAATAAAGAGGTGGGACAAAAAAGCAATAAAGAGGTAGGGAAATGATGTGGACTTGAATTAGCCTTAATAAAAACCTTATCTTAAACCCAATTACTCTGTTCCTTTCTCAAAATACAAGACCCAAAAACTCGTCTTCCTATCGCATTACAACTTTAATAACAACAACAAGAAGTAAAAGTTGAGAAACTTTTTACTGTATTGCAAAAATGGAAAGATTGATGCCTTTCTTTTTGAACTCAAGATTGTGGAAACAAGATCTGGTGGGAAAGGAGACTATTAATGGAGTCAGTGGTCAGAGGTTAACAAGATCTGACCCAAAGCAGTGACTGCGGAAAAGACAGTCGAAAAGAGTATGAGTCTCTACCGAGATCGTAGGGACTCTAATACCATGTGAATAATATAAGTGTATTTCACTTCATACTTAAAAAATAAATTACATCGAGAATATATACACAAAGCTAGGCACATACGTCAAAAATATATCCCTGAGATCACTCTTTCTAACTACAATATTTGACTATCTATCCGACATACAATCTTATATTTAAAATACTTTCTGAGAAATCTAACATTGGGTAAACCTCCATTTCCAACATTCACTCAATTTTCCAATGCCCTAAGTGGTTTCTAGATTAGACAAAAGATGACGACAAAGATATTGCAGATCAAACATGGCTTTCCAAGTTCAAAAAACACAAGTATTTTTGGTAGAGGAAGAGGACAAGCTAGAGGAAGAGGAGGTTCTGATCTTAGATCCAACAATTACTCAAATCCCAAATAACTTAGTGGTGCAACAAATAATCGGAAGGGATAACAGTCACAATCAAATCCATGTCGGATCTGTAGAAGAAATAATCATACTACTATTTCATGTATTTATAGGTGGGGTTATTCATATCAATCTCAACAAGAAATACCACAAGCTCTCTTAACTTCATCTATCACTGAGCAAACAGATAATAACCTCTATATGGACTCTAGAGCAAGTCATCATATGGTACAATCAATATGTAATCTAAACAATTCTGTCTTATTCCATGGCTCAAACTCATTTATGATAGGTGATGGAAAATAACTCAAAATTACACATGTTAAGAAAAAAAAATTGGAAAAAATCTACAATTAAAGTTTGTTCTAGTTTTACCTAAGATAAAGAAAAATCTACTATCTGTAAGCAAACTTGCAAGTGATAATGAATTATTATTGGAATTTACTGACTATGAATTTATTGTTAAGGACAAGAAAACAAGGAATTTACTGGCAAAAGAGAGTAGACGTGGAGATTTATATGACTTAGATCTAAAAAATACCGATGGAAAGGTGCATCAAGCTTTGACAATCATACGTTAAGTAAATCATCATATCAAGTTTGGAATCAAAGGTTCGGGCATCCTAACTCTAGGACCATGCAATTTTTATACCCAAATAGATTATAGAATTAGCGGTTGGAATAAGAGTTTTTCAGTTTGTGTTGCAGGTCAAGGGGATAAGTTGTAAACATCCTTTTGGGAGTTCAAATAAAACTAATTGATCCTCTTACAAAAATTCATTATGATCTATGAGGTTCCTAACTAGTTACTTCTCCACAAGAGATGAAATATTATGTATTTTTGTCGACGATCATACAAAATATACTTGGCTATATCTATTAAGAAAGATATAAGAGTTTTTCACTACTTTTTTTAATTTTCAAAGGCTAGTGGAAAATTAGTTTGATAAGAAAATTTAAAAAGTCCAATGTGGTGGAGGTGGAGAGTTCAGTGGTGAAGTTTTGTTTATTGATCATCTTGCACAATGTGGAATTCAATGGCAAATTTCATGCCCACATACACCTGAGAAAAATGGCAACGCAGAAAGAAAGCATAGACATGTAGTTGAAATTAAATTAATATTTCTTTTTAATTCTAGTGTACTGCTCTACTTGTGGGTTAAAGCCTTCATGATGGTCGTCTATCTTATAAATAGATTACCTACATAGGTTTTATGAATACAATCTCCTATTCATAAATTATATGGAATAAGAAGATTATATCGCTGTAATGATTTTTGGTTGTAGATGTTTTCCATATCTAAAAAGATACAATAATAACAAGTTTCAACCCAAGACCTTTCCTTGTGTATTTATTGGATATAGTCCATTGCATAAGGGATATAGATGCTACCATCCTCAAACGAAGAAGGTTACCCTAGACGAATCCTACATCGATAATATACGCGTTAGATGCTAGGTATATAAGTAGACATGTCCTAGACTATAGTGACGCATTTTAAACCCGTAAGGGCCTAGGCCTATAGCGGACAATATCACTAGCGGGCTGGGCTATTACATAATGCGCCAGAGCCACTCCGCGTATAACCTTAAATGATGGTGGGAAAACCTCAATGAGGACGCTACGTCCCTAAGGGGAGTGTATGATACACCCTAGGCATATCCCATGTCGACAAAACATGGGAGAGATGTTGGTTATCTAATTAGACAAGCCTTATACTCTAGTGACATGTTTTAAACCCATGAGGGCCTAGGCCCAAAGTATAACATATCACTAGGGGGTTGGGCTGTTACATATAGTATCAGAGTCATCTTGCGAGTAACCTTGAAAGGTGGTACGGAAAACCTCAGCGAGGATGCTGATTCCCAAGGGGAAGTCTGTGTGACAACTTAGGCAAATCCCACATAAATGAAACATGAGAGAGATACTGGATACATAAGTAAATAGGCTTCTACTCTAGTGGCACTTTTAATTACGTGAGGGCCTAGGCTCATAGCAGATAATATCATCAGCAGTCTGGGCTGTTACATATAGGATCAGAAGCTATCCGTGTGCAACCTTGAATGATGGTAGGGAAAATCTCAGTGAGGATGATGAGTCCCTAAAGGGGGTGTACTTGACTCTCTAAGTGAATCCCACATCGACAAAATACGGTAGAGATACTGGGTATATAAGTAGACAAGTCTTAGACTCTAGTGATACATGTTAAACCCATAAGGGCCTAGGACTACAATGGACAATATCACTAGTGGGTTGGGCTATTACATATGGTATCAGAGTTGGACTTTAATGATACAATATGTAATATCCTAGTCCGCTTGTGATATTATTCGCTCTGGGCTTAGGCCCTCATGGGTTTAAAATGCATCACTAGAGACTAAGGCCTATTTACTTATATACCCAACATCTCTCTCGTATTTTGTCCGTGCATTGCATTTAACTTGCAATATGATTCTTCATGATCGAACAAAGCATGTTGAGTTCGATTACCATTTTATTTGAGAGAAGGTTACCCAAGGTGCCACGGCCACTCGATATGTTCCATCTTTGAATCAAGTAGTTGACATTTTCACAAAGTCTTTAACTAAGCAACAATATCACTTTTTAATTAGTAGAAAGCTTGGAGTTGTATCAACCCCAACCTCCAGCTTGAGGGGGGGGGGATGAAAGAAAGTATGTATCAAACTCTCAACTCGAGTCCAACTCCTTGTAAAATAATGAAGCTAACGTTTAGGAGGTGTATAAATTTTATCCTTACGAAGTTGTTTGTGTTTAATTCAATATAAGTGATTAATGGAATTAGATAAGCAAATAAAAATTAGAATAAACATCCAAGCCAGTGGTGATAATTAATCGGGGCTTGGTTAAAATCCTAATAAGTAGCCTGCCTTCGGTTCGAGCCAACACTTATGAAGAACATATGAACAAATATAAAAACTTTGATAAAGTTTAGAAACAGAGAAAACATATGTGTATCACCTTGGTATGCGTGTTGAAATATGTCTACTGAATAATAATCTCCTCTTTTATATAGTAGGAGAATTTTACCTTAAGTATAATTCTAAGTAAGGTAAAGATTTTCCTTTTCACTAATCACTGATAAAATGCTGAAACAGGCTGGATTTATGCAATGATATCTGGTTAGGCACGGATGTCATGACACTTTATTAATCGTCTGTGGATGTTTGGAAATTCTCTCAGAGGTATCATCTCAAATCCGATCTGGGGGAATGGTCTCGATGCCTTCGAGGGAAATTGCTTTGTTCGGGCCTTGATACAGGAGGTTCCTAACTTTGATTTGATTCTTTGTAATTACGTCCTCACTTCATTTCCCCCACTAGGAAATCGGAGCACCCCTTAGCCCCGATTTTACCCCGTATATAGATAGTCTCCTCTTTTTCTCAGAGAGTAGGGTTGCCGAAGCGATGAGAAACGATATATGTTCAATGGTTCCTTCCTACGTACATTACGGTCAAAATGAAGAAGTCAATATATCGCATCAGTCGTATCGTTCTAACTTTGGACACGTGTCAACCATCGGGCGGTTACCTCTAAACACCAAGCGCCACAATCCTCCTCCATAAAAGCTTCTATCCCCTATTCTTTTCCTACTTTCTGACAAGCTTCTAAACCGAATTCCTTAGCTATTATCAAGCTTTATACAAACTTCATACTTCATCCTTAATCTTCAATTTCTCATAGTTGTTCTTAGGTTTTTATCGAGATTTCCTTTAGATATTCATACCATTTTCTTCATTCTTCAAACTTGTTTTTTCAAACCTTCGTATTATTTCTTTATATTTTCAAACTTCTCCGGATAACAATGGGTAAAATATCTAAATTTGTTCCTCAACAAGTTGCCTATTAATATTCTCAACCGGTTGCCGGTACTGAGGCGGTTGCTCCAGAAGTAATTTCCCTCGAAATGGCAGCTCCCGAAGTGTCTTCCACCAAGTAGGCTGCCACTGAACCGACCTCTGAGCCTTCCTTGAAAATGTTCATTCTCAGGGGATGCTCTATCATGGACAAATTTAAGGTCGGGAAACCCTCATCCAAATAGGTCTCGGTGAAGAAGCATCGAGGTATATATGATCCATTACTGAGGGCGTGCTCCCTGTCACACCTCCTATTTTACACACATACCCTGAAAGGATAATGTATGAGGGAGTTTTTCCATTTAAAGTGACATTATTCAAAATGAGACTATTTATTTATCTAGAGTCGCCACTTGGGATAGGTTTGGCTTTTGGTGTCCCAAGTCACCGATTTATCTTGAATCCCAAATCGAGGAAATTTTTGACTTCCCGAATGGAGTCTGCGAACAGGAAATTCTTGAGTAACGAATTCTGTTGACCCGAGGGAAGGTGTTATGCACCCCCGGATCCCGTGGTTCTAGTACGGCCGCTTAAACTTGGCTAAAAACTGAGTTGGATTAATAATTTTTAGGAAAATGAACATTGTATAAAATATGTTTTCAGATCACGTCACATGAAATGCACCCGGATCTTCGACATATTTTATTCAACATTTTTGGGATTTGGATTTGGGTTACATGAAATGCACACCGAAATTTAAGACGGTAAGGTTTATTAAGAACGCGCCTAAAGCGACTAACGTGTTGACAACTTTGCGGGAAGCCATGAAAATTTTCTAAATGGCTTACCCAATTTCTAAATAATTTTAGAGAAGTTTTTAAAGAAGGCCACACAATTTTGCGATTTTATTTGGCGCGGCGCACCTCGTTTTATTTTAAAGGCCAAACTAAAGGAACTATGATTTTCTATTAAGATTGTCTCTAAAGGCCTAATTTATTAGCATTGTTAATAAACTACCATAAATAGCAATCAAGGCATTAGGGCCTCAAATTTAAGTCCACACTTAAACAAGAAGAAAGCCTCCTAATTCAACTGTGCTACTTAACTTGGAAGTTCCAAAATTACACTATAAATTTATAATAACGGCTTTAATAAAGTTTTCAACACACTGGGCTTCAAAATTGGCCCAAAAAGATTGAGAATCCATTCAACCTTACATAGGGCCGCTCAGTGCTGGGCCTCAGCTATAGAGCTGCTCCATACTTTGGGCCCTTAAGCACATGCCTGATTTTATTCAAACAACAGCTTCATATTCGCAATCCTTTGGTATATAAATGAGCCAAAAACATCGGACTTCCATCAGATTTTAAAAGAATTAAATTTGTTTTCAAAGCTGGACTTAGCAATCTTGTAACAAATGAACAAATTAAGCTCTTTCAAGTCGGACAACTATTGATTTTAAGGTCAAATTCAGTATACAATTTAAACTTGTTTGCATTCTGATGAACTAATGTGAGCGTACGGAAGTTCAACAACCATTCAACTTCAATTAATACACCTCAAAAATTACCCAGAGACTAAAATTGAACGTAATAGCTAGCACATTCAGACTATGAATTCACAGGAGACACGAATACTTAACACTGTTTGTACACCATTTCAATTATAAATTATGAAGCTACTATACCATCATAGAATCAAAATTCAAGGCAACAGGGTAGCAAATCCAGGATTCACTACACTAAAGTTTAACATGATACTTGTGTCATTCTGAGCATAGTTTAATAGTCTTGTTAATACCAGTAATGCAATATCCAACTGCATAGTTATGATAAACCTCTAGACTAAGCACAAATAGCAGGGAACTTATGGAGGAGAAAATAAAACAGGTAATGATTCATAAATTTTCTTCAAATATGCTGATTCCATCTTTACGTATCACCGGAGACCAAAAATATACCTAGATTTTGAATAAAAATAAGAAGAAGGAAGAAGTCAACAGCAGTACACAGTAGCCAACAACTAGCAAGCAATAATCAGTAGTAACTTTGCATTAATTTTGACCCAGAAAATGATATCTATATAAACCAGCGGTTAATTTCAAATGAAAAACATCAGTGAACACCCAAAGCCAGCTAAAATGAACTTATTCAAACTGGAAATTGAATTTCGGCATCTAAAGCTTTGAGATCACTCTACAAATTCAGTGGAACAATTGATTTTTTGGGAGTTTTTAGGCTATCTGAAGTTTTCAGTATATTTCTAATGCTTCCTTCAAACCTCTCCCAACTTGTAAAACAAGGCAAGGATATGCCTTTTTATATGCAGAACTTAGGGCTTCTTTTAGATTTTACTTTCCACCCTTAACCTCTCTTTTATTTTTCAGTTTTATCTAGTTATTCCCTTGTTTGTTGGCTTGTTTCCCAAGTTACTGCACTTAATTTCCTGAATTTCTAGTTATAACCCCAATCTAGAAGGTTCTGGGGGGTTCCAATTCGGTTACTTCAAGATTCTTTTACTGAAAAATATGTCTATACTACCCCTGTCCTTACCCCTGAATTAATAAACCAGGCCAAACTAACCCTAGCCCTTTGAACCTAGTCAAAAATCACCATGGTTAACTAATAAGGGCCTGGAAAGGTTCAGCAACAATCAAACAACACTTTAATTAACAAAAACTTCCAAAAATTAAACTAAACTAACTTAAACTTGAATTAAACCCTAACTGTTCAACTAACCTCATTTAGGCTTTGAATTAATTAAAACAACTTAGAGCTAAATATGGAATCAAACAGAGTTAATTCTATTATCAATCAAGCCCGACAATTAGCACAAAACCAACATGAAGAGAAAAAGAAAATCTAAAACACTTGACAAACAAAAATCAAAGAACATGTAGATATACTGATCGAGTTATCTAACTAAACTAATCAATAAGAAATGAAAATAAAAGACATAAGGCATATGTTAATAAACTAAATGGACATAGAACACTGCATGATGAAATGATTAACAGAAAGCAAAAATTAAACTAATTTCAACATTTCAAATAATAAAGGAAGACTTTCCTACGCAAGTTTGAATAATGCTGGACTCTGATTCGAGCCACGGAATAATTTTAACCGTTTGTTCTTCACCAAGAACAAACGAAAACATTATTTCGTGACTTGAATCAATCTCTGGACTCAAGAAATTGGGAAGAATTCAAACAACCTCGACATTCTAAGGCCTGCCCTTCTTTGATTTAAAATTCGATCACATCAAGACAGATTCAAAGGAAACTAATCGAGGATTTGGGAAGAGGGAGGTGAGGAGAGTTAGGGGTGTGATTTTGGTTGGGTTTGGCATCAGCGCCGCCGTGGGCGGGGGAGCAGCCATCAAATTAAATCGATATTTGACAAGATTGGTTGAGTTTTTAGGGAAGCCGGTTAAAGAAATTTAAAGAGGAGGTTAAATATATGGGGTGGTGTAAATTTTGGGGCCATCGGAGCATCGCCCCCGGCGAAGGCGATTTCCGATCGGCAGCGAACGACTGATGGTTGGTCGGAGACGGTGGCGTTACGCTTCTGGTCAGAGGGGTCTCTGATTGTGAGATAGTGGTAGGGGTAATTCAGAAATATATATATATATATATATATATATATATATATATATATATATATATATATATATATATATATATATATCATTGGATGTGAGCCTCTCGTCTTTCGGATCAACAATTCTAGACGACTAGGATTAATTGGGGACCACGCTATGCCGTTTTGGGTTATGAGGGACTGGACCATATATTTGGGCTGAGTTTTGAGGTTTCGCCATTTCCGACTCTTCCCCTCCAGAGCGTTTTGGATGGGTATCAGTAATTTAAGTGCTTGGGCTGGTCAATTGTACTAGCCTTGGCCTAATTGTCCTTTTTTCTTTATTTCCTTTTCATTTAACTCCTTTTCTTTTATTTATTTTCTTTTCTCTCTTTTTTTTTAAAACTAAAATTAAATCTTAAAAATTAATTCCACCTACCTAATTAAGCTACTTCTAAAATACCAATTTAAAGGAAGATAATAAAACTCAAAGCTAACATTTATACCAAACAAAAATATCAATTTTTTTATTTTAGTACTTTTGTAAAAACCGTAATTACTAATTGATCTTAAAAAAAATATTAAATCCTAAATGCCGATGCAATAGTTTTTTATTTTTTATGAATTATGTAACTAGTAATGGTCATACAAATTCAAATACACACAAAAACTACGCGATTAAATCCTAAAAAGCAAATAATTTAAGGATAAATCCTAAATCTAAGGAGTCTGTTGGAGTAATTCAAGCGGGGCGAAAATCACGTACTCACACTCCTCATGGTCCGAGAGCACCATAAGTGGAAAGGAAAAGACATTGTAGTCCCCGGGCCCGAGGACGCTATCACTACTCATGTTAAAAGGATTTAAGTACTTGCACTTACCCCTTCACACTAGGCCCAATGGACCCGATTATTTTGGATTTTCACAAGAGTTACAAGGCTACCTCACAATCCCCAAATTTTTTTGGGGGAACTAATTAAGCTTATTCGTCGGGCCAGCAAGGCTCCCTTTTCGAGCATTAATGAAGACCGAGATTGAGGCTGGCATGGATGCTTCATTCATGTAAAGGCCAAAGACTTTATCTCTCCCGAGTTCATGCCATTCCATGAGAAGTGAAATTCATCTCGTAAGTGCAGCCTATCCTTAAGCGTAAAATTTCTCATCATTTTCTTTCTTCTCATTCATACTTGAAGTGGTGCAGCTGTTGTGCGGGTTTCAAATATTGTTCCCGGGCTTAATGAGTGGATCAAGGGCACCAATAAATAGATAACGTACTCCGAGCACACATGGCTCAAGCTTTTGAAGGACCGGCAGGAGGCCCATTCTCATGGTGACGTCTTTCTCCGAATAGTTAATGCCTTGCTTTTTACTTACATCATACTGTCTTTTCTTCCTTATTTTATATATTTTCCTAAGTCTATTGAGCTTAGGCCTTTGGATGGGGATGAGTACATCTTATCATTTGATCCCTCAATTACGGGACAGCCTGGGTTACCGTGGGGGAAAAGAACAAAAAGAAAAAAAGGCATTGGTCTCCCCGAGCTCCGTGGTGAAGACAAAGAAAAGAGTGGCTCGCAAGCCCAAGAAGAGATCCATCTCTCGGGTGCCGAACTCTGATTTGCTTTTTCGTCTTAGGGATGAGTCTGAAGAAGATGACAGTTTTTGTTTCCCATAGATCGAACCCTCCCGGAGAGCAGGTGTCAACTGAGGGGGAGATTCGTAAGGTTGATCGCCCTCAGATTCGGGAGATTGATATGAAGAGGGGGGATGAGACCCCCGTGACACTGTGTTCGCTCCAAAGTAGGCGTCCAATGTAACTGAAATTACGGGAAAGCCCTTTTACACCAAGTCCACACCGGAGGAGGCCCAAGCAGGAAAGGAGAAGTCCAACGAAGGGATCCATGGCGTGGACGATCCTCTTTATTCTTTCTTTGATGGTGTGGACTCCTCCACTTTGGAAGGTTTTCTCAGGCTGGGTGACGGGAAGTCTCGAAGTCTTAAAGAAGGATACAATTGTAGGAGCTGGCGGGCTTAGTTCAAGCCCAAAATTAATTAATCAATTTCCCCATCCGAGTGTGGATCCCAGTCGTAAGAGATTGATTATTCATATTATCCTAGAGGATGCCCAAATTCTATCTTCCCCTACGGGAGTATCCAGCTATCTCTGATGCCTGGTGATTGAGGAGGACCATGCAAAGATGAATGAGGTGAATGTATCATGCCTTTTCAATGAACCACTAAATCGGGTAAGGTATCATTACGTCTTTTTGAATTTTACTCAGGTTTTGATGTGTCTCATGTCTTTTATTATTTTACAGGCCTTTATACTTCATGACAAAGGCCTCATCCAGTATCAAGTCGAGGTCAATCAGCTCGAGCTCGAGCTCAAGGAGCAGCTTCGAAAAAGGTATATGTAAAAGCTCGTCAGCGAGCAAGAGGATGCGACCATCAAGGACCTTTAGGGCGAGCTAGATAGGGCTTAGAAGAAGGATTCGACCCTGAGGCAGGAACATGCAGACCTGGTCGAAAAGGTAAAGGTCTTTGAATTTAAAAATGAGGAACTAGTCATGGCTATGAATAATCAAACCTCGCATGTCCAAGAGAAGATCGAACTGATTGTCCAACTCGGGGCTGAAATGAAAGAAGTCCAAGACATGACTGATGTTTGGAAAAGCATAGACTAGCTGGCTTTAGAGAAGGAAATTGCTTGAGCATAGTTGGCATCTGTAGAGGTTCAACTTCATGTAGCTAAGAAGAAAGCTGAAAAGAGTTCCCACCTGAACAATGAACTCTAAGCACAACTTAACTCGGACCTAGTGGAATAGGATGCTCTTGGTATGGAATTCCAAGAAATAAATTCCAAGTTTGACATAACATCTACCAATCCCAAGGCCGACATTGAAGTTTCCGAGGCTTGCCTGAAAAATAATGCCCAATATATGAGGCGGATGTCTTGGAGAGAGAACCTTGAAGAGATCCATGCCCGAGGGTTTGAAGTGTCAGCCGAGACTGTTGAGGCAAAGAATCTTGAGGCCAAGGAAAAAAAGTTTCTAAGCCTGGGGGTTCTGACGAATCCGAAGGCTCTGACAATTCTGGTGCCGAATCGGGCATTGAAGAAGATCAAGCATGAATGCCTTTGAATATTTTTTTTTTTTGTGTTGTGTATATTTTTCATTTATATTGAGGTCGTTTTAGTTGAGCCTTTGTAAAGAAATTTCGGAATATATAAATTTTTCCTTTTTGCCAATTTCGAGTCTTCAATTTTTAGAATCTTTTATGTTCTTGCAAATATTTCTAATGCCTTAGCATAGAATCAAATGTAGTAATAAGTACTAAAAACTAGTTAATATATGCTCAAAGTTCCCCAATTTTCCGACTTTGAATTTGATGTTCCTAAAATTGATTCTCGGGCCCACCCGCCCAGATTCCAGAAATGTTTGAAGAAAATTGTTACCCATAACCTAAGGATCAAGAATATATGATTTTTACTTCATTCCCTAACAATTTTCATGGTTACATCTCGTTCTTACCAAATTTTAGGTTTTTCATCTAAAACACTTGATTTTCCTTAATTTTCACATGTTAATTTACACATAATCCATGTATTTAACTTATGTTGTGTAGAAAATACTTACCTCAAAGTGTTAGGTGAAGACCCTCTCCCAAAAGCTCCGAAAATCGCTTAAGATGATGAAGAAAATGAGCTAAATAGTCTAAATCTCAAAATTAGTAGCTCGACACATGCCTCTGATGTCGCATTTATGACACCATGTTCACAAATGAGAGGGTCGCAAATGCGACAAAAACCTTGCAAATGCGAAGCCTGCTCCCTTCCTTCCATATGTGAGCATGTGATTTTTATCCTACATGAATTACTCCTATAAATTCAAACAAAATAACTTCTTATTTATTTGCAATTTTTGTGAATTTTGTGGCATTTCTCGTTAATTGTTTGTATTTTGTTTGTGCATTTTAATTAGTAAAAAAATAAAAAAAATGGTTCATGTGCATTTAGAAGTTGATTTGACATTTTTCAAGAAATAATTAGCAATTAGTCATTCAATAAAAAGGAAAAATTAAAAATATTTTAATTTGCACTTTTAATTTTACTTTTAAAATTTTGGTGATTTTTCTTTTAATTTTGTTGTATCTATTTGTGATAATGATTATGTAGGATTTATTAGCATTTTATAGGTTAATTTGAGATTTATCATTTAATTGAGATTGTAGTTTAAGTTTGAAAATGAAAATGAAAAGAAAGGAAAAAAGAAACCTGAAAATTAAATAAAGAAGAAGAACAAATTGGGCCAATTATATTAAAATACCTTGCACAAAACCCAAAAAACTCGGTCCCTACCCGCCCTCAGAACCCGGCCCAGTCCCCCAATACAAAACAACGTCGTTTTGGGTGAACAGATCTCAACCGTCGAGGTTGATCTGATCCAAAGGCTGAGAACTAGCCCTTACTAAATGTATATATGTGTAAACTCCCCCCACCCCCCAAATCCCCCTGTCTCTAACCTGTCACTCTGAAACCCTAGAGCTACCCTAATTCCGCCATCTATCACCGTGCACCGCCGACTGAAAATCGCCTCTGCCGGTGGCGATTGTCCAAAGACCCCCAAATTAACACCATATGACCACCTCACCTCCCTCTTTCCAAATCCACACCCTGTTTCCCTCAAATCCTACCCAAACTGCTCGAATCTTTTAAACCATAGAGGCTCCCTCAGCCGTGTCCGGCAGCGCTGCCACCAATCAGTCCTAAAATTACACCAATGGACCCCCGTCTCTCCCTCATCCAAATCTACACTCAATATCATTTAAACACCCCTGTATCCTCTCAAATATTGATTCAAAAGGGACTATCAAAACTCACCACCACCAAATTGCCCAAAACTCACACCCTATAAGCTTTACCACCCCCTCTCCACTAGTTCACATTCCATTGCTCTCAAAAGCCCCTGAAATTGGTCGAGTCTTAGATCTAGTGTCAAGACCCATACCTTGATGCATGATGGTCATAGCTCAAGTTCAAGTTCCGATTCGAAGATTATTAAGCTAAGTTTCCTAGTTTCCTTTTCTGATTTCCCTTTGCCTTGTCTATTTTCTACTAATTTGTTTTGCGAGATTATTCAGGTTTAAGTCAAAATTGCACCAGTCTTATTTGGTTAAAACTGGAGTTCGAATTAGGTTTAATTTGGGTTAGTTGGATTTCATTTGTTAAAGTCCTGAGTTTAATTAGTTTGGATTCGAATTGTGGTAGTCCTTTTCCATTGAGTTTACATCCATATTAAATGCGTGAGCTTAATTGGTTTTGATTCTAATTATATTAATCTTTTCCGTTGAGTGATATCTATGTGTAATCTTTGAGTTCAAATTAGGTTCAGTAGTATTAGTCTTGTCTATTGTTCAACGTAGGCTTTAGTTTGTTTTTGATTAATGCTTAGCTTAATCGTGATAGTCTTGTGATTGAAATTATTTGCTTGAGTATTGCATGTCTGGTTCATTGTTTGTAGCATAGTTTGATCCATTTTGAACCCCATCTGTTTGATCAAATTAAAGGGTAATTCAGGGTAGTTAAAAGGGGTATTTTTGATAGATTTAGGGAAATCTTTTGGTACTGAAATAAGAAGCTCCCAGAAGCTTCTAGGCTGGGGTTTGAGTTGCAATTTCTAATTCTTGATAGTATTACTTGGGTATCAAGTTAGGAATCTAGGGGTAACTTAGTTAAAATAAAAAATTCAATAGGGGTAAGGGGTAAAAACTAATTCTAGAGGTTGCCCTACAGACCTTGACTATAAAGGCATTCATTCTTGCCTTTCATAAAAAAAGAGAAGATAAGATAAGATAAAAAGAGGGAGAGAATGAGAAAAGGCGAGAATATTCTGACTTGAATAAAGAGGGATAAAAGAACAACTAGAAAAACAATTAGAAAAAAATATAAAACTTTTATTGTTCTATTGATATCCTGAAATACTTTTTGGTTCCTTTTTTAGGGTATGAAATGAGGTCGAAATTGATTTCTGGGGTTTGTTGTGCATTGCTCATTTGAAGTTGGTTTGCTTTTCAAGTATTGTTTGAATCTGGGTTGAGCTTGAGTTGACTTCATTACTATTATTACTCTTGAGTCATGCTGCCCTGCTGCCTTAATTCATGACTGTTGTTGTTTTCCAAGCTTATGCTCCTTTGTTTGTTGCTATAATCCGGTACACATCTCTGAAACTCTATTTGTGCTAATAAAGCATCGAATTGAGGAGTGAAATGAGAAAGAAGAATTTGAAAGCATAACCTCTTCAGTTTTTGATAATATTTTGTTTTTGTTTTAAAGTTCTACTAGTAGTTGAAGTGTCATACTATTAAATAGATCTTAGTGCTAGAATTTCTCTAATTACTTTAGAGCTACTATATGAATAATAGTACATTTTCAGTCTCATGGACTTAGGCACAAGATACCTTTGTATATAGCATTCATGCTTAGTCATTTTACTGGGGTTTTAAGTGTTCTAATCAGTAAATAGTCTAGCATGGTCGATCATATAAGGTACAAATGTGAATGAGTTTTTTATTCAAGAGTTTCATCTTCTTCTCTAAGCAAGTCACTATAGATGTTTGAGTATCTCATCACATTTCATTAGTGAATTTTTATTAAGGCCTGCGTTGGTCTCAATCGATTACATTGCTTGAATTGGATCATTTCGGACTATAATGACTGGACTTCGTGGTGGCCCAGTTGCGTAACAATGAGCGCAGAGCTCGTGTGTACACGTATTGGCCCATTGCATGTTTTTTCAAAACCCACTGGTTCTTGGCTGATAGGGATTCGATACTGAGTCCCTCACTCAAACCTTTAAAATTTTGAGTTTGGGGCTCAACGTTGGGCCCAAGTCTGATACAGTCCCTGGATGTATTTTGGGCTGTTTTAAATGGGTTTCTCGAATTTTTGTGGTTCGAAACATTTAACTCATGCAAGTGGAGTCTCAATCGTTTTAGACTTCTTGTTAATTAATTAGATCCTTTAATTAGAATTGGGGCGGGCTGTGCCAAACAAAAGTAACAATTACATGGCCCTCATTTAATTAATTCTGTGTTGATACTTAGAAATCGAGGTGTGCCATTAGCAAATTTTCATGGCCCTCGCAAATCAAAGGTACGTAATTATCTTAGGCGCATTAGTTAAATAATGGACTTTCCTAAATACGAGTGCGCATTTATGTGACCCAAATCCAAATCTCAATGTTAGGTAAAATGTTTTGCGGGCTACGGGTGCATTTATGTGACGTGGTTCAAAATGCATTGTAACAACGTTGCAATCTTCTCAAAATTAAATAAAAGCTTTAAAAGATTCAATATGCACACAGGTAAAAAAATGCATAAAAATCAGATAATTAAGCCGAATAGAATAGTTGAGCGACCGTTCCAGAACCACGGAACTCGGGAATTCCTACCACCTTCTCCTGGGTTAATAGAATTCCTTACCCGGATTTTTTGCTCGCAGACTGTATATAGAGTCAAACTTTCCTCGATTTGGGATTTAAACCGGTGATTTGGGACACCATTAATTATCCCAAGTGATGATTCCATAATCATTGAATAAATATATCTTGTTTCGATAGTCCTTTAATTGGAAAAATTCCCTTATCTACGCCCTTCGCAAGATGTAATGTTAAAAAGGAGGTGTGACACCATCGTCGCATTTGCGACAGGGAGATCTCAAATATGAGCTTTGCAAATGCAAAGATTCCATTACAAATGTGACCCCTGACTGATTTGGCCCATTACGCAAATTCGATAAGGGTTTCGCAAATGTGATAAGGGTTTAGCATATGCAAACCCTTCGGGCCTTGCAAAAGCGATCCTAATTGTCTCAAATGTGAAGAATCCCCTAGTTGCCCAAGTTCGCAAATGCGAACGGCACCTCGCAATTGCGATGATCGCATTTGTGACCAAGGATCGCAATTGAGATCATACCAGCACCAACAGTCCCGTTTCTTAGCAAATCACTCCGAAGCTATCCTGAATCACATCCTAGCCCTGGGGGCTCCAAACCAAACACCCGCACAAGACTTAGAACATAATACGAACTTGCTCGAAGGCTGAAATCACATCAAACTATGCATAAATCATGAATCGACCTCCAATCTAAGCTTAATGAACTTTAGAATTTCAAACTTCTATTTTTGATGTTTAAACCTATCAAAACACATCCGATTGACTCCAACTTTTACAGACAAGTCATATTTGACGTTACAGACCTACTTCCACTTCCGGAATAGGATTCCGAATCTGATATAAAAAAGTCCACTTCCAGTCAAACTTCTCCAAAAACCTTCAAGTTTCTATCTTTAGCCAAATGACTCCAAAATAGCCTACGGACCTCCGAATTCACTTCCAATCGCGCTCCCAACTCCAGAATCACCATACGAAGCTAATCATAGACTCAGAATCCCAAACGGATGTCGATAGCACTAAAATGCACTTCAAGCCAAACTTATGAAATTTCTTCCAAAAGGCTAACTTCCACAATAGGCGCCAAGAAGCGAGGGTTATCCAAAACGCGAATCGGCATACGACCAAGTCCAAACTCATCATATGAACCTACCATAACCTTCAGATCCTAATTCTGAGGTCGTTTACTCAAGAATCCAAACCTAGCTAATTCATTCAACATTAAGCTTCCGAAATGAGAATTCTCTTTCCAAATTAACTCAAACTCCCTGAAACTTAATTCCGAACACGCGTACAAGTCATATTACCTAAAATGAAACTGCTCATGGCCTCAGACTGCTGAACGACGCGCTGGGCTCAAAATGGCCGGTTGGGTCATTATATTTTCTCCCACTTAAACATGTGTTCATCCTCGAACATACTGAGAACTACACTGAAGTAGTATGAAATTACTGTTTAACGCCTCATTCACCTTCCCGTGCTACCATTACCAGTTGGGTACTCTAGCTCGATATATTCTAAAGATAATCCTTGTTATTCAAGCAATTATGCCTTGGTGCCCAATTCTATCATCTGGAATTTTGTGCCAGACTGATTTCCAACGTACGAACACCGTAGCAATCACTAAACGTTGTACCCAAACGTGACTGCACAATTTTGCTGAATTCACACCTTGCACCGCCTTACTCACATTACCGCAATAACATTCTCTGATCAAACAAATCGAAATTCCACGAATTCGATGCTCCCATTGCACCCCGTGACCTACATAGCTCTTGCTTTAACTCTTACAATACCGCCCCAACGAAATAGATGTGTAGAAATCCATGACCAACTGTTGAATCAATAATCATTAGGTCTATACCCCTGACAAGAGTAATCACCCTATTCTAAACCAAATAATAGCCTTAGCTCCTTAGTATACTTCATATAATCATATTGCATTGATCCATAATTCGATGATCTCGTCTCACCCAGTACGAACCACTCTGGCAATAAGTCACCCAGACATGACCAAAAGTCTCTTATGATGCTACAATGAGCCAAAAGCTATCGATTAGAATGCGATACAGAAGAAAAAAAAACTCTAAAAGGAAGTTCAATCACCCCGCTCGCAAATCATACATGCGATGTGGGAAATGTAATAAACAGGACACCGCTCGCAAATCAATCATGTGACGCGGGCTCATAGTTAATACGAGCTTTCCTTAGAAAATAGGAAATAGAAAACATAAAACATTTATAAGGAACTGTGCTGAATATCGCACCGTTGCGACGCGCAACTCGACCCAAACAACATATCAATGGAAGCATGCCACCCGATCTACACATAGAACTCACAAAAGGGAATATACATCGCGCTACATTTCTTATTACAACAAAGTACCAAATATCGGTCCTAGACATACTAAGTGCATAATACCATCCCAGAGGGAACATATAGCACAATAGGCTACAAAACTCAAGCATAACTGAGGTGTGATATATGATCAAAATATCAAGAGCCATCTTACTCATATAACATCGTTGCCACGCGAAACCTCAATATGTAAGAGATTTACCAAGCCGCCTCACAACTCACACAGCACAACATATAACTATATGAAATATCTGACAACGAAATAACACCCTAACTACTCCTCCAATAGGAGCATTACTGGAATGAACACGTTTGGCCTAATACAGAGACCATATTCATATTTGAATCCATCTACCGACCTCAAGCTGATTTTGATCGCCCTAAACTGGGCTAATTACCTTTCAAAGCCCATAATAACTCCTATTTCTCTCATAACACATAAGAATATCCATCATAGTCGGAGAAGTCATCCGTAATCCACCACCCGATAGACTGAGTGCTCTCCAAGCATATATTCTCAAATCAACGATATTATCACAACCTTCATGCTTGGTTTAAGTCTTTAATTAATCAAGTGGCTACTCACACTGATAAATCTTCCTGTGGGACAGACTCCCACAACCTACCATAACAATTAACTGGGTCACACCTCCAAACCACTGGCCGTACTAACGCTGAAAAGTGATCAAGAACCATTAACCAGGATGCAATGACTTCTTTACAAAACACCAATCTCAGATGATGCTGAAGACAATACCAACTTACCTTAATACTCCAAACTCCTTTCCTGCTCATCCAAGCTCGTGACATCCTTGTCCATACAGAGCCATGACCTTGATCTTTACATCAAATTCCATGCCACTCACTGCACCCAACACGCCAATATAAGACAGAACACGATTCCCATTATAACTCCGGGACCACCAATAGATTAGAACTTCACCATATAATACCTTTCACTTAACTCACTCCTGGAGAACCATTGCGAAACACGGGTGAATTCTCATAACTGTAGAATATGCCAAATCTCTAAGTAGTGGTCTTAAGCCACCATAACCCTTCTGAGATCCGCCTACACATAATAGGCCTCAACAGTAGGGTACTTCTTAATAACATCAATTACGGCGGCCTGGAGGCCTCACACATACCGTCACACATCACTTGCATAACTTGATCGGGTTGAAGGAACTGATCACTACCAGCATTATGCCAATTCAACTATGGCTAACCAACCTATCTTCCTTCCAATTTATCCTTGATTGCCATAGAAACAAGGATCACCTTATTCAACACTCATCACACTATATCCACACTCTTTATGAATGACCTTAAATCACGAGACCATACTGTCTCAAATCCCAAGAACCATTTTGTACCTCCTAATTGCTACATCGCAAGTCAAAAATCATAGAACATTATGTGCCTCTTCTCATAGGCTGCTATCGAGCTTGATCTTTAATCATACCCATAGGCTCGAAATCATTAGGCATCACACTTTATCTTTTGAGTTCACTGGGACCATTAGTGAAAGCCATCTGCTTTGGCTCTGCCCCGAATATAATCAATTGCATAAATCTTCTAGCTCATGATTACCCCACTAGTAAAGCACCTGGCGAAATCATTCCCTTGGAATCCGCATCTTTACAAAGAATAATCCTGAATCCTTCTTCAAGTTTGGACATGGGCCAATAAGGCCAATGATAGCCCACCTTTAATAACTCTTTTGCTCAATTTACCACCTATGTTCTTTTCCCATAGGTGAAATAGCTCATCAACATGCTAATAACTAGAAACTGCTCAAGTAGTTAACTGTACAACCCAACCATAGGTGGTGGGGCTCTACCACTTAGCTCGAAGCCACTATTACACAACTCTGGAATTCACTGAGATTCTTAATCTTTTATTGACATAACCTTGCGCAATCTACCACTAAAGTTCTCTTAATCTTTTTGAAAAACCCCCTTTTTTAACTTTGAAACATCAATTGCATTCACACGATCGATATCTTTGCTGAATAGTAAATAGAATACTTCACGGGAGCTTCTCCAACCACGCGTCCGCTAACCTATTCACAGGGAATAACCCACCTACGGAAATAACCTTCCGTCTTCTTCCAACGCTACTGAACAGAGTACAATCACCATGACATCGATAGTCCACCATGAGTCTGGGCTAATCCTCTAGCTACATAAGTCCCTTCACCTCTCGTGTACATCAATTAAATATGCGGCAATATCCTTCCCATCCAAGTTATATTGCATCCTTCTTAATTTCAAGAAGCTCCTTTCCGTTATACCAAGTCTCCGGTCACATAATAGCCTATGCTTTAGATTAGATTTTGTAGACCCCAATCACCCATCACTAATATTCTCAAATGCCACCGAACTCTCCTTAAGGTTCGTGGTCATGCTACCACAATTCTCATATGTAACTCTGCCACTCTCCCATTTTGGAGGAACTCATCCCTTTAATCGACTACTCGACCTATGCTTCTCACACTTGGCCTTCTAGAAATTTTAGCCACCGCCTGACACTTCCCACATGTGTTTCCTCATCGTTTGCCGCTCAACTGTTGCCTTAAATAAATCCATTTTGTAGCACTTGAACCCTTGAATCACTACTAACCTTTAAATTTTTACGAAGATTGCATTTATCGAGCTGTAAACATTAGAAACACTGATTCGATCTGAACCAACGCACCCCACGACATTTAGTGTCGCCTTTCCATTATTATTTTACAATGCCTTATCCCAAGGCGAATTGTAGAAAACCATAACACCAGCGAACTTAACACATACAACAGAGGACAATGACACTACATCACAGATGAAATTTCCCTCCACGCTCACAAATACCAAGTCTCGCAGTCCTATCAACCCGCATCTGAACATTCTTAGCCCGATTGCTTTTCCCTTGCCGAGAATAATACACCAAATCTCTAGACCATGCTCTGAGTAAACCTCCCTTCAAGTCATTCACTGCCCCTACACGTAGGCAAACATCCCATCATCAAATCAATACTGCGGAACAATTATTCATAAGCATCATGGCAACATGTGCCTAGCCTCATAGCCCTCAGAGATATCGCTACTGAGCTGAAACAACATAATATCCTTCTACAAAGCAACGATTATAGTCCGATCAACTATACCGGAAGAAACTTCTCATACCACATCTGTAGTGCCATTACGATTCTTCAATTCTCGATTTATAAAAAGTGGTTCGTGTCGCATAAGATTGAGTAGGAAGGAAACAAAGGCATACGTCTCGAGGGATCAAATCACACAATAAGTAATCAAGAAGGGAAGTACTCCTAACAATCCTGCAGCCTCCGGAGGATAAGTACAGACGTCTCCGTACGGATCTGCGAGACTCTACTAGACTTGCCATGACTCGTGAGACCCTAGGAACCTAGTTCTCTGATACTATGTTGTCACGACTCAAAATCCACTAAGGGTCATGGTGGCACCGGACACAGCTGTCAGGCAAGCCAACTGAAAAACTTAATTAAATTCTTGTTTTAATAATGTTGAAAACACTTCTTTTATATGATTAAAACAATGCTCAGTATATTTATCTAATTGAATAACGAAGTATTTAAACAACTTTTAAAAATTCTGAATAATCCCAAATACATCCCAAAACCTGGTGTCATAAGTACATGAGCAATTTCTAAGAATAAAATAAAAATAAAACAAATAAAGTACAATAACTGTCCGGGATACAATTGGACAGAAAAGTAAGTAGGACCCTGAGAGACTGTACTAGCAGCGGGTCGCCTCGAGGAAATGCAGCTCACCTAGTCTCCGTGTCAACTATGACGCTATGCCAATAAGTCTCTAGCCATGCATAAACATGTCCAACAAAAATGCACCAATGTGTAGTATTACAAAAAACAACGTGTACGCATTGAGTATCCCGTCTAATATCGAAGAAGTAAAAAATGGTCGACTTTGACATTTACTAGTGGGTCAATAATGATGTCAATAATACATTCAATCGTGGATTTCTATAAGCATGATTTTAATCCAATAGAAGGAAACGAGTAAATAATTAATTCTTCTATAGGAAATTTATAAATAATTGCTTTTCATTATTCATCCAAATACTTTCAAGCCATGAAGAGGCAAGAAAAACTTTAATAAATTCAATGCAACAATACCATCATGTGAAAAAAACCACCATGGAACGTACAGCCTGATCCAACATAAAAGTAAATTGTGCATTGTTGAGGGTCGAATGGCTCGAACCATAGAGGCATCTATTACCTCGCTCGCGAATCATCCATGCAATGCGGTCAAATATAAGTAAACAGCACCTCGCCCATGAATCATCCATGTGACCCAGTCAAATATAAATAAACAAATATCGCGCTCGCGAATCATACCTGCGACGCATGCACATATATACACACACACACAGTTAAACAACCAATTAAGAGTTTATCGGGAAATGTTCATTTCAATAAAAGTCAATTTTCCTTTAATGATTTAAGAAAAATAAAGTTTAACCTTTTTGAAATATCATTTGCTGATTCGATGTGATTTTAGCAATTCAAGCTGTCAATAAGTTTACAAATATTTCAATTATAACATGCTTTTGAGTCCTAGACTAGTCGAACTTAAACATATTATTAGCTACGCACGGACTCTCACCATCTCGTGCGTATGTAGCACCCACAAATAGGAGCACATAACCAATTAAGTTACCTATAGGGACATTTCTTTCTTACAAGGTTAGAAAGGAGACTCACCTCTCTCGGAAGACTATATTCCGATGCAAGAATGCGCTCAAACCTCAACACTTGGAGCCAAACACTCCAAAACTATTCAAATAGGGTAAGAACAAGTCAATATATGCTCAAATGTTCATATTCTAATTATTAACCCAATTTCCCGACTTTGAATGCGAGGTTCCTAAAATTCATTCCCGAGCCTATGCGCCCAAATTCCAGAAACTTTTGAAGGAAATTGTTACCCATAACCTAAGGTTAAAAAATATGTGATTTTTACTTCATTCCCTAACAATTTTCATAGTTAAATCTCGTTTTTATCAAATTTTAGGTTTTTCATCTAAAACCCTTGACTTTCCTTAATTTGCACATGTTAATCTACCCATAATCCATGTATTTAACTCATGTTGTGTAGAAAATACATACCTCAAAGTGCTAGGTGAGGAACCTCTCCTAGAAGCTCAGAACATCGCCTAAGAAGATGAAGAAATGAGCTAAATGGTGTAAATCTCAAAATTAATAGCTGGACACAGGCTTGCGACAGTAGGTTCGCCAATGCGAAGCCTGCTCCCTTCCTGCCATCGTCACATTTGCGACAAGGAGATCGCAAATGTGAAGACTCCATCACAAATGTGACCCCTGACTGATTTGGCCCATTTCGCAAATGCGATAAGGGTTTCGCAAATACGAACCCTTCAGGCCTCGCAAAAGCGACCCCAATTGTTGCAAATGCCAAGAATCCCCTTGCTGCCCATGTTCGCAAATGCGAATGGCACCTCGCAATTGTGATGATCGCATTTGCGACAAAGGCATCACAATTGTGATCATACTAGCACCAGCAGCCCCATTCTTAGAAATCCCTCTGCAGCTGCCCCGAATTACACCCGAGCCCCCGGTACTCCAATACAAACACCGCACAAGTCTAAGAATATAACAAGAACTTGCTCGAAGCCTCAAATCACATCAAACAATGCTAAAATCATGAATCGGCCTTCAATCAAAGCTTAATGAACTTTAGAATTTCAAACTTTTATTTTTGATGTTTAAACCTATCAACACACATCCAATTTGCTCTAAATTTTGAAGACAAGTCATAATTGAAGTTACGGACCTACTGCCTTTTCCGGAATCGAATTACAAACCCAATATCAAAAACTCCACTTCCGGTTAAACTTCACCAAAAACCTTCAAATTTCTATCTTTAGCCAAATGACTCCAAAATAACCTACGAACCTCCGAATTCACTTCCTATCGCGCTCCAAACTCCAGAATCACCAAATAGAGCTACTCGTAGACTCAGAATCCTAAACAGACATTGATAACACTGAAATCCACTTCAAGCCAAACTTATGAAATTTCTTCTTGAAGGCTAACTTCCACAATAGACACCAAAATTCTCTCGGATTATCCAAAACATGAATCGGGCATACACCCAAGTCCGAATCATCATACAAACCTGCTTTAAGCTTCAGATCCCAATTCTGAGGTCGTTTTCTCAAAAATCCACTCCTAGCTAATTCTTTCAACTTTAAGCTTCCGAAATGAGAATCCTCTTACCAAATCAACTCTAAACTCCTTGAAACGTAATTCCGACCACGCGTACAAGTGATAGTACCTGAAATAAAACTGCTCATGGACTCAGAATACTGAATGATGTGCTGGAGATCAAAACCACCGGTCGGGTCGTTACAAGCATATTTTCCCAATCACGTCAACCATGCCTTAGAAGAAATTACCTGCCAATTAGCCACCTAGGTGAAAGTCACTACCCTCGTGCCTTACATTAGATACAACTCATTGCAAATTTTCACTTAGCATAATTAGTTATAATTAAGAGTTGATAATATTATATTGTTAATGGAAAACCCAAAAAATGATGAGAAAATTAATTTAGAACACACTCACAATTCTAATCTAGATTGATACTTAACTCCAATCCTATCTCTCTATGGATTCGATCCCGACCCAAAGTCGGGTATATGCTATAGCGACCCTCTCTTGCTACTCTTTAGTAGTGCAGAGTTGGCAGCAATCACTTTTTTGGGTCGTTGACAGGGAGCTAAAAATTTTAGCTATCTATTTAGTTAGTTTTGTGTGTATTTATTCTTTTTTTGTTTGTTACTTATTAGTTTATGTCAATTATTCAGGTACCAAATGGCTTTAAATTCTAATGACCCTCTTGGAAGCGTGATAGCGGGGGAGGAGGTAGATGATCTTGAGAAAGATGAGGTGCCTCTAGCACCTCAAGGACAATGGAGAGTCTGGAATGCCAATGCAAATGCTAATCCAAATAATAATATTCCAGACCCTCCTCCGCCACCTCTTAGAGCGGCTCCGAGAGTATTTCCGAATCAAGGTTATGCGAGTGCTATTGTCCATCCCCAAATCCGGGAAGGGAATATTCCAATAACCAATGTGATGTTGACCTTACTTGAGCAGCGTGGGTAATTCATGGGCGCTGCAAATCAAAATGCCTACAAACATCCAAAGGGGTTCGTAGATGCATACTGGGGTAGCAAGTAGACGAATATGTCCGAGAATGCGCTGAGATTGAGACTTTCCCCGTTCTCACTTCAGAGAAAGGCATTAGATTGACTTGAGAGACTCTCCAACCATTCCATCACAACTTGGGATGAGTTGGCGGATAAATTTGTTGGCAAGTTCTTCTAACCAAGTCATATGGCGACACTTCGGGATGAAATTTAAGCCTTCAAGCAAGAGCCAATGGAACCATTGCACGAAATTTTGAAATGGTATAGGACCATGGAGAAAGAGTGCCCAAATAATGATATGACCGAAGTCATGATTCAACAAATTTTTTTATCGGGGCATCAATACTACAAATCAATGCATAGTGAATCAATTGGCCGGGGATAATTTTATGAAGTAGAGCTAATGTTCCTCAAGGTGTCCCTTTGATTATTCATTTCATAAGGTGTTACATGTCCATGGGCAAGCTATAGCAGAGTTGACGACCACTATAAATCAAACAGCTAAGGCACAATTGCAGTAAGTTCAAAATCTGCGTCAAATCAACGCCATGGAAGGTGTCACTATGCTTAAGAGAAGACAAAGAAGGCAAAAATATCAAGGAAATTGTGAACAATATGACAATGACGATTGTGGTATTTCAAATGAGTGTTATGATGACCAAAGAGAGGAGGTTCAATATGTTAAAAACTATCAAGGAAATAGAGGAAACTCTTTAAACAAACAATGGCGGCCCCAAGGAAAATGGGGAATTAAACAACAAGGTGATGGCAATTGGAACAACAACAATTAACAACAAGGTGGTGGCAATTGGAACAACAATAATCAACAACAAGGTGGTGGAAATTGGAACAACAATAATCAACAACAAGGTGGTGGCAATTGGAACAACAACAAGGTGGTGGCAATTGGAATAACAACAACCAAAACAATAATTGGGTTAACCAAGGAAAAACAACAATCAAGCCGGGTGGAACAACAATGGGAACCAAGGTAACCGGGGGCAAGGCTTCAAAGCCCCCCAATGTACCAATAGCTGAGCAATCAACCCCCTTTCCCTTCTCAAGGTCCTAGTTCTTCCGGAAGTGATATGGGTAGAATTAAAAGCATGTGTCAAGCAAATGATGAAAAAGAACCAAGATTTTGATGCTCAATTGGCTTCACACAATACCTCCATCCGGAATTTGGAGGTACAATTAGGCCAAATCTCTCAAGCTTTGAACACTCACCCCAAGGGTGCTCTACCAAGTGACATAGTAGTGAATCCGAAGGATGGGAACAACAATCATATGATGGCGGTTACAAAAAGAAGTGGGAGAGGTGATGATGTGAATGCCTCAAGAGAAAAGCAAGTTGTAGATGGTGCAATTGAGTTGCGGGATAATGAAGGACCTTTAATTGTTGATGATGTGGTTGAAAACAACGTGAATAATGATGTGAGGATTGACATAGATGAAGCCGAGGTATAAACTAAAGATGACGTGAACCCGTCTAGGGAACAAGTGATTGACATGCCCGAACCGGTTGTGCCAAAACCCAAGGCACCCTAGCCTAGTCCACCTCCACCGTATCCTCAAAGGCTCGCAAAGGTAAGAAATGATAATCAATTTAAGAAATTCACTGATGTGATGAAGAGTTTGTCCATAAATATGCCTTTGGTGGAGGAACTTGAACAAATGCCGGGCTATGCAAAATTCATGAAGGACTTGGTTACAAAGAAGCGGTATATGGATTGTCAAATTGTAAAGATGACTCACCAAGTGATTGCTGTAGTGCATTCAATGGCCCTGAAGTTAGAGGATCCCGGAGCTTTAACTATCCCTTCTACTATTAGAAGTGCGGACTTTGCTAGAGCTTTATGTGACTTGGGGCTAGTATCAATTTTATGCCATAATCAGTTTTCAACACTTTGGATATTGGACAACCTAGACCAACTTCAATGAGGCTTCAAATGGCGGATCGATCGATGAAGAAACCCTTGGGAATTATTGATGATGTGCTTGTCTGCGTGGGCAAATTCACACTACCGACCGACTTTGTCATTTTGGATTGTGAAGTAGACTTTGAGGTTCCGATTATCTTAGGTAGACCTTTCCTTGCAACGGGGAAGGCATTAGTTGATGTTGAAGTGGGTCAGCTCATTTTCTTAGTGGGTGATGAAAAGGTCGTCTTCCCTGTTTACAAATCCATGAAGCAACCCAATAGCACCGAGGTGTGCTCATTTGTAGACCTTGTCATAGCTATGATTGTAGATGATACTAGAGCTATGATCAACTTGGAGGATCCTCTTGAGGTGCAGTTAAATATGAATGTCAATGATGATGCAAGCAGATTGGAGTGGATAGATGCTTTACATGTTATGGTTTCTTTTGACCCAGTAAATTGTCTTTGGATCTTGCAGACCGGGAAACTCACAAAATTATCTTGGAGGATGATGCAACGCCTTTCTTGGAGCATCAAGGAAGTTTACATCAGACGATGTAAGAAGTGGTGAAAATAGAGGTTATCAAGTGTTTGGACGTCGAGACGGTCTACCATATTTCTAACAGCACTTGGACTTCTCTGGTGTAGTGCACACCGAAGAAGGGCGGCATGGTCATATTGATAAATTCTCAGAATGAGTTGATTCCTACAAGAACAGTAACAGGTCGGCAGATTTGCATGAACAACAAAAAACTGAACAAAGTGACCCGCAAGGATCATTATCCCTAGCCATTCATTGATAAGAGCTTGGCCGAGTGGCTGGGCGTGCTTTTTATTGCTTCTTAGAAAGTCTGATGATATAAACGTGGTGGTGCTTCTTTATGTAGAGTGATGTGATGGTTGTCACACCTCCCTTTTTTACTACACCCTCGGATGGGTGTATAGGGGAGTTTTTTCAAATTTAAGTGTCAATCGAAACGATATTATTTATATTTAAAATTTAGAGTCACCACTTGGGTTAATTTATGGTGTCCCAAGTCACCAGTTTAAATCCCGAATCAAGTAAAGATTTGACTCTGTTTATGTTTGCGAACACAGAAATCCGGGTAAGGAATTCTGTTAACCCGAGAGAAGGTGATAGGCATTCCCAAGTTTCGTGGTTCTAGGACGGTCGCTTTGATCATAGTTGGCTTATAAAATTGTTTAGTTACTGATTTCTAGAACCTACGTGCTCTTACTTTTCACTGCTTTTTAATTAAGGGAATTATCTTGAAACGGATTATGGGTACGTATACCCATTTGTTTGGTGCGTCAAAAATCATTTCACGCGAACGCGTCCACAATTAATAATGCTTTGTTATTATTAAGAGAGTTTAGCTGAAGTTGCGGGAACGCATACTCTGATTTTATTTTTAGAAATTATAATTATGTTACGCGAACAACCACAATAGTGTATTAAACGGCCATAAAGCATTGCTACGATGTTTGAGAAGTTGCATCTCTTGCGTGATTCCTAATATATTCAAATAATAGTAATCCTGACTTAGGATATAAAGCTAGTATAAGAAAATGCCCAAACATTCTTCCAACTAGGATGAAGGGAACAAACACGAGAGCTTTTGCTTGAAAGGTGAAACATAGGCATCGAAAAGATATAGGCATATGAACAAGAAAGTTCAATTTGAAACCAACTGACTTACCTAAATTAAAACTAGAAGAGAGATATAGGTGGAAAGTTTTCATTTATTAAAGTCAAATGATAAAATTCGATAGCTAATAGAAGGCTAGCCTGCCAATATACACAATCATTTACTAGCAGCTCTGGACCAAACGGACTACATGGAGGCATCTCAACAATTGATATCTATATACACAGGAGATTGGTCCACAAAAACTCAACCCACTTCCCAATAATATGTTTAAAACAGGTAGTACTGATATTATAGGAGAAGAAAATACAGTGTTTGATAACACGCTCGAATGTAGAAATTTATATTGCTTCCATTAAACATACAACTAAACCTACATTTTTGCACCTTAATCAACAATTAACACAATAACATTGATTCAGAATACAAACCCTAGGCTCAACACTTGATAATCTTGACTCACCAGAAGCTAACTAGCATATACTTGTCAATTTAAAGCCTATTTTGTAGATCTGCAACACAACAAAGGTGCTGCTCACTTAGGAGGGAGGGACCGAACATGTGATCCCAAAATAAACTAAAATAACGCTCAAAGAAGACAGTCAAGCATCAACTCGTATTTTCCAAATGATCTCATAGGAACAGATTTTACAGAAGAAACAAAACGATAGATAACTCATGTTCCTCGAGACCATACTTGAATAGCAGTCATTAGGTCTCAAATAAACATCACGCATCCAAGGAAGAAAATTATAGGGTGGTCTGAACTAAATGAGAATGAGAACAGTATACACCAATGCACGTCGAACACCATTTCTAACTCCTCCAGATAGTTCACTTGAAGCCACACAATTGATTTTTCTCATACTCGTTTTGGCACTGCTAACCCAACAACACGTTTACACTAACTGAACCAAACACTTCAGTTAAGTTCTTAAACATGTCGATTTTTGTTTAAAGAAACAAAAAAAATGGATATCAGATCCAATCGATCATTACAGATATTCATTTAGCCAAAAATAGGCATTCATTTGAACTCAGAAATGGCAAGCCACCACAAAGAGATTCATTAACTAGTGAATAGACCATAAATGCAAGTTCTCAAAATTGTAACATTCTTGATGCACTCGATACAAAAGATCGAAATTCATACCTTGAGAGCAACACAACAAAGGGAAAAAGAAAATAAATTTCTGATTTCTGAGGAATGAAACCACCACAGAACCAAGAGAGAACAGCTATAGCTCAGTAAACAGCAGCAGAATACTAAATTAAACTGATATAAAGTGAAACATGAAATTTCCATCATATGTTTTTTCTGTTATGATATCTAAAAAAGAACGAACGAAAAAAGCAGAAGAAAAACTTGAACACTGATTTTCCTCCTTTAAACTTTCTCTAGAAGAAATCTCTCCAGAACCGAAAATCCCTCTCAACATCTTCTTCCCCACCCCCCACCCCCCACAAGAAATTACCTCACCTTATATATATACCTCAAAAGATCTCAAAGCTTCTATGATTCCTTCCCAAGAAATCTCCCAAAAATCCTCCAAATTAGAATTTGATTCTTACCCCTTTTTGATGGATAAAATGAAAAAAAGAGGGAGTAGATCAAATTTCACTCAATCCTACGCCTCCCATTTTTCCTAATTTCCATCTAAAAGAGTAAAAATTTGAAAAAACAAAGAGAGGGCATGTGAGGGAGAGGGAATCTACCAAAAACCATTAGAAATGGTAAAAGGAGAGTGGGAGGGAAGGTGTGGTTGGAGATTGGGTTCACTCGCCATGGATTTGGGACTTAGGGTTCATCATTCATTAGTTATTTGGGACGGGTTGGGTTTGACCGATGGGGCAGGGCGAGTTTAGGTGATTTGGGCTGAGGGTTGAAATGGTGGGGGAGAATTGGGCTCAGCCCTGATTTGGTCTTAAGCAAAGTTATAAGACTTGGCCCAATACCATTTCCTTCAACTCTTTTCTTTTTTTTTTTTCTTTTCAAATTAACTCTCTTTTTAAAAAAAAAACTAAAAATACACCTAAGTTAATTAATAATCAAATTATTTTAGCAACTTAATTACCACAAATGATATTTATTACAATTAACTAAAACTAAATTTTTAAAAAAAATACCAAAGTTCAAGAATTAAAAATTAAAAGTGCAAAAGTAACTATTTTTTGTGATTTTTCCAATTTTTATAAAATAACTAATTTACCACTTAACTCAAAAATTGTAAAATACAACATATTTTTTGTGTTTTTCATTAGTTAACAAAAATAAAAATGCACAGACAAATGCAAACAATTAACAGAAAATGCCACAAAATCCAAAAAATTGCAAATAATGGAAAAAATTGTTTTGTTTTGGATTTGTGGGAGTAATTCATGTAGGGAAAAAATCATGTGGTCACCCGGTGTTCCATGTGTCTATGTTAGAGAAAGTGGTTGGAGATCCATCCACCATCGTACTAGTTGAGAATATCGAGGTTATTGAAGAGTTATTATATGAAGAAATTTTGATTGCTATTCTTGATAGGCAAGTGCATAAATTGAGGAACAAAGAAATCGCTTTAGTTAAGGTATTATGGCAAAGTCAACAAGTTGAGGAAGCCACGTGGGAAGAGAAAAATGAAATGAAAGAAATATATCCCCACATGTTTGAACAAGTCTAGTAGTGACCGTGCGAACTCTTATCTCTAAGCAAACTGATGTTGTGTTCAATTTGGTGCAAAGACACCCCATTTTATTCTAAATACTTTACTATTGTAACTCCTCAAGTTGTGCAAAAATTATATGTGTTGTGATTATTTGAGTCACGTGCAACCCCTTTTGGCAAATGAAAGTTTTGTAAAAACTCATGTGATAAGTGAACGATTAATAGTACTGTAGATTGGTAATGATCAAAATTGAAATGCATATAGTATATTAAAGTGGTTGAATTGTATGGGACTCATCGAAGTGACTAATTTATGTGCAAATGTGACAAGTGATTAAATATGTTCAAAGTGTTAAGGTAATGAATTGTATACTAGTCTTAGGGATAACAAGAATTGTGTAATGGTGCTTGGAAATATGATTTGGGGGTTCTCTGACGGGTAGATAAGTCTAAGTACAGAGGAAACTCTGGCAAAATTTCTAAAAATATGGGAGTTAGTAAAAATTTGGGAGTTCGCATATCATGTTTTCAAAACCAACTGATTTCCAAAATCCTCATTCAAGGATGAATTATTTTAAGTCGGGGAGGATGTAAGGCCCCGTGAAAACTTGAACTCAAAACCTAGTAGCTCATATTGCCAAATTTCGAATATGCGTTAGGAATGTGTAAAATCTCGCCACGGTTCAGACCGGTTTTATTAATCTAGCACTTAAAAATCAACAATCAAAGTTTTCCAAAAAAGTGCTATTATGCGGTCGAAAATGTGATTGCAAATCAAGTATGCGGACCGTATTCCTGTCGCAAAGTGAGTCAGGAATAAAAATAGAGAGAGGGAAGAGAGAATTCTCGAGAGCGAAAGTATTATTATCATAAATTTAATTTTTAAAGTCACCCAGGCTAGGAAATTGCGAGTAATTATCTTCATCATCATTCTTGCAGGTAAAATACCTAACCCTCTTTCATTGGTTTTCAGATTTAAACAAAAAGTGGGATTCTCATGCATTGGTTCTTGAAAATATAAGTTAAAAGATACATGCATGTTCTTTAGTACCTAAAATCTAGTAAGAGGATTTGGGTAGGAGTAAAGATTTGCAAATATGAGGGGTTGGTAACCTAAGTAAGTTCAGGTTGTATTTGTGAATTCCAATTCTAAGATATATGTGTTAAACCTGCTTGCCAGTTCAAAGATATATGTATCTGCAAACCTGCACAGATTGGTAGATGACAAGTAGGAACATCACCTACTTGTCAAAATGATCGGACAAAATTAAGAGACTTAAGTCGGTCGAGAGAGGACCTTAAAGGGGTTATGAACTCAGTTATTTCACCCATATTTCATATACTCAAAACCAAACTTAACCCCTACAACTCCTTCCCAAAAATCCCACACAAACCCTAATCGATTTTCTCTCTTTTTCAAGTTCTATTTTAAGGTAAAACCTAGAGTTTGAAGAACCAAGGGAAGGGATAAGTTATCCAACATGTAAGGTAAGTTACTGCCATCTTTCATACATTTTTCTCTGCTGTGAATTAATGATAATTTGTTCTATACATGTAAGAACCCACAGGATGGTAATCAGAAGTCATGAGTTCGAGTTATTCACTTGTAGCGGACTGTTTTGTGGACTCTTTTGTGTTGCTGTTGGGCTGCGTGTATTACTACTGTTTTGTGAAGTTTTTAGGTGGAAGGGTGTGGAGAAATACCATATATATGTAGGGTTGTGTGCTGATATTTATTCGTAATATTTCGGGGTCGTTTGACACGACTACAGTGCTGTCACATGTATGATGTAATTAGGTTGTGCGGTGACTGTTTTGGGAGGCTCAATATGTTTATTATAGATGTTGCTTGGCTGTTTGCTGATTGTTTTGAATGGTCTGAAGTCATATATAAAGGGGAGGTGCTTTCCGTTTCATCGTAAAATTGGTTGTGATCGATACATAATAGTTATGATGCTTAAATGATGACGATAGTATCATTTCTCTTATTGCAGACTAAGGAGTTGTGACAATTGCATAGCTTGAGATTGGTACATTATATACAAGGTATGTGAGGCTATCCCTTTCCTTCCTTTGCACATCTCCAATTGTACATAATGTAATGAACGAGATTCCAGAGATACTGTACTCTTAGAAACTAGCAGTACTCACATTGTTTCCCCTCTTATAGAACGATTGGTATTGATGTTGCTTCTATTATTCTTATGTTATCAATTTTGTTGGTACTTCCTGATTCTTATAAGGTTCATAGTGAAGAATTAGTCCTAATAACGTGTATAAGGGTACATGTTACAACCCATATCCACTCGCGTTAGTTCATGCCATACGTTAGTTAACATAAGTCCAAGAAGGAAAAATTTATCCTTTAGATGATAAGAAGTTAATCATATTGATCTTAAGTGATACGAAGATGTATAAGGGTGATTAACAAGTATTAGAAGTTAAACGAATCAAGGATGTTGTAACTCGTATTTTTGGGTAAACCTATAGGTGATTAATATACTCAAGGGGTTATTTTTTAAGGTATTGGAATTATATAATATCCTTTTCATAGTATTGAAGTCAAACGAGTTATGAAACAAAAGTCGACAAAAGTTGTCACAACTTAGGTCCAAAATTTTACTTAAACATTAGGTCAAATGTTTCTAAGCTTTTATCCCAATTTACAAAGAATTATGGGGTGATATACCCACCAAATTAAATATTCATGAGTCTAGTTTTTGACGCATTAAACCGTTTATCAATACGACATCGGAGTAGAGAGATATAGCTATTTTTATGAGACTGTGCAAGCTGCTAGGTGACAAGTGGGTGTGCCACCTATTTGCTAAAATGATAGCCCAAAAAAGGGAAATTTCGGATCGGCTATTGAGACCATTTAAAGGGTTATATCCTTCAATATAACCCTCAATATATCTCACAAAAATTCAGATCAAAACCCCTGCAAACCTTCTCCCAAAAATCCCACACAAACCCTAATAGATTTTCCATCTCTTTCAGGTTCTAACTGAGCGTAAACTCAAGAGTTTGAAGAACCAAGGGAAGGGCTTAGTTATCCAAAGAGTATGGTAAGATTACTGAACTATTTAATACATTTTTATGCTATTAAATCATGGTAATTCGTTTTATACATGTAAGAACTCACGGGATGGTGATCGGAAGCCGTGAGTTCGAGTTATTCACTTGTCGTGGACTATTTTGTAGATTGTTTTGTCTTGTTATTGGGCTTCGTGTTTTACTACTATTCTGTGGAGTTTTGGAGGTGGAAGGGTGTGGAGAAACACCATATATGTAGGGTTCTGGGCTGATAGTTCTTTGTAACATTTCCGGGTCAATGACACGACTACGATGGTCGTCGTATGTACGAAGTAATTAGATTGTGCGTGGATTGTTTTAGGAGGCTCAATATGATTATTATTGATGTTGTTTAGGTTGTTTGGTGATTGTTTTGAATGGTGTGAAGTCATATATATAGGGTAGGTGTTGTCTGTTTTATTATAAAATAGGTTGTGATCGATACATAATAGTTATGTCAGTTAAATGATAACGATAGTATCGTTTCTGTTATTTTAGACTAAGGAGTTGTGATAATTGCATAGCTTGAGATTGGGGAAGTATATATAAGGTATGTGAGGCTATCCCTTTTCTTCTTTTGCACGACTCCAGTCGTACATATTGTAATGAACGAGCTTCCAAGATACTCTACTCTTAGAAGCTAGCAGTACTTACATTGTTTCCCCTCTTATGGAACGATTGATGTGATATTACTTCTCTTATTCTTATGTTATCAATGTTATTGGTACTTCTTGATTCATATAAGTACTTCTTGATTCATATAAGGTTCATAGTGAAAAGTTAGTCCTAATACGTGTACAGAGGATACCGATCTTACATCACTCCAAAAGGTCTAGAACGTGTTTCCATGAGTTGAGCATGCATTATATATCTATTTTACTCTACGGAGTCACGCTATAGTCGGATGGGCACGACACCTACTGTGAAACCACTGATCCGTTGGGTTTTACCGAGCTACACGTGGCCGAGTATGATTCTACCGAGTCGTATGATGGCCGTGTACATTTTTTATTACCGAGCCTATTACGGCCGGGTACGATATGATGATGATGATGCCCATAGAGGTGTATGATAGTTTATGTATTTATAAATATGTATCATGCATTTGATGTCAGTAGCCCACAAAGGTACTCAATTGTTACAGGTTGTATATTCTCTATCCCTGCTTATATTACTGTTCGTATTTGTGGTTCTTTGCCTTACATACTCACTACTTTATTCGTACTGACGTCCTTTTATTTGTGGATGCTGCATGTCATGCTGCAAGTCCTGATAGACAGGCACGTGCAGCTCCCCAACTATAGTAGGCTGTCTAGTTCAGCGGTGATTGGCGAGATCCCTTCTCCGAACTTGCCGTGGTAGTGGTATGCATTTTTGTTATAGACATTATGAGTATGTCGGGTCCCTGTTCCTGCTATGTTGTAGAACTTATGTTCCTTTAGAGGCTCATAGACAAGTCTAGACTCATGTATAGTTTGGTATGCCTTGTCGGCTGGTTTTTGTTGTATAGTCTTTCATGGTATCGTGGTAGCTCATACCTTATATATAGTTTCTTGATTGTCTGGCCACCCCGTGTTATGTATGTTTATGCCTTCATCTTCCATTGTTGATTGTCCTTGATCCATGGACACCATTAATATTGATCTCGTTGGCCCTAAAAGATAATAAAGAAGGTTAGGTAAAATGTATGTTGGTACGCGGCAAGTATGGCCGAGTGCTAGTCATGGCCCTCCAGTTTGGGTCGTGACAAACTTGGTATCAGAGCCGGTCTGTCCTAGGGATTGTCTATGAGCCGTGTCTAATAGAGTTTTGATTATGGATATGTAGCGCGCCACATTTATAATCAGGAGGCTACAGGACATTTAGGGTTGTTACTTTCTTCCTGAATCTAGATTGTGCGTAGAGTTGAGTCCTTAGTGTTTGTCTCTAACATTTACCTTGTTTTCTTTCAGTAATGCCTTCAACTAGGACGCAAACAATTAGTAGACAGCTGCAGGAGAGGGTACCAGTCAGGTGTCCCAAGCCAGAGTAGGCAAAAGTAAAGCTCAGAGTGAGATGACATCTCATACCTCATCTACTCCATCTCCTCTAGAGGATATTAAGAGGAACCTAACACCTCCAGTTCCTTCATCTGGCACTACAGACCAGGATATGCGGAGTGCTTTGCAGTTATTGACTAGCTTGGTAGCTGCTCAAGCTCAGAGGCAGAATACAGGTGTTGCTGATAAAACAGTTAGTATGTGAGTTCGTGATTTTATTAATTTAGACCCTCCGGTGTTTATCGTATCGGGGACCTACAGACGTTTATTGACCAGGTTCATCGTACATTGCGGGTTATGCATGTTAGTGATACAGAGGCAGTAGAGTTGGCTTCTTATCGGCTACGGGATTTAGCGGTTCTCTGGTATTTGGGAGAGATCTCGGGGTCCGAACGCTCCTCCAGTTGTGTGAAAGGAATTTTCTGAGGCCTTTCTTTGTCACTATTTGCTAGTTGAGATACGAAGAGCTAGAGCTGATAAGTTCTTGAACCTTAGACAAGGTAATATGAGTGTGCGAGAGTACAGTATGCAGTTTGATTCTTTAGCAAGGTATGCTCCCCATAATGTAGCCGAGATGACTGATAGGGTGCATTTTTTTATGAATAGGTTGGTACCACATCTAATAAATGAGTGCACGACAGTCTCCTTGGTGGATGGCATGGATATTTCTCATATTCAGGCTTATGCCCAGACCCTAGAGGATTGTAAGCGCCAGCAGAGGGCAGATAGGGAGCAGGATAGGGGCCATCATAAGAGAGCGAGATTTGCAAGGTATCCTGATGACATTAGAGGCAGTGTCAGGCCCCAGTCTTCGAGGAGTTCGGCGCCACCTATAACTAGTACTCCTCCACAGTTTCAGAGGCCTAGATATGATGGATCCTATTCTGGTCTAAGTTAGAGTTTGTGGGCATCTAGCTTGCAAAATCATAGAGATACTATTCAAACGAGACCCCTAACACCACGTTGTGATTAGTGTGGTAAGGCCCACTTTGGACTGTGCCTTCGAGGTTCTGATGCGTGTTATTCTTGCTGACAGCTTGGCCATATGATGGGGGATTGTCCTAACAAAGGAGGTGATGATATGGCTCAGCCGATAGGATCTGTGTCTGGTTATTCCTCGTCAGTTCGACCTCCAGCACGTGGTTTTCAGCAATCGACAGGTCGTGGTAGAGGCAGAGGTGCAGGGACGAGTTCGAGTGGTGCTCAAAGCCGAACTTATGCTCTAGTAGGTTGACAGGATCTCGAGTTATCTCTAGATGGTATTATAGGTATATTGTCTGTATTTTCTTATGATGTATATGCGCTGATTGATCCAGGATCCACATTACCATATGTTACACCCTTTGTGGCTAATAAGTTTGGAGTTTAATCTAAATTGATAAGTAAACCCCTTGCGGTATCTACTCCAATAGGAGATTCTGTGATTGCTAGAAGAGTATATAGTGGTTGCACTGTGATGATTTTTAGTCGTCAAACCTCGGCAAATTTATTTGAGTTAGAAATGGTTGATTTCGATGTGATAATGGGGATGGAATGGTTGTCCTCTTGCTATGAAAATGTTGATTGTCGTACGCAGATTGTCAGGTTTCAATTTCCTGGTGAACCCGTCATTGAATGGAAGGGGAACATTGCGACATTGAAAGGTAGGTTTATTTCCTATCTTAAGGCAAAGAAAATGATCTCAAAAGGTTACATTTATCATCTCGTTCACATTAGGGATGTGGAGGCAAAGCCGCCTACTCTACTATCAATCCCCGTGGTCAGTGAATTTGCAGATATTTTCCCAGATAAACTCCCAGGCCTTCCTCCTCAAAGGGTAATTGAGTTTAGCATTGATGTGTTGCCTGACACTCAACCGATCTCTACCCCTCCTTACATAATGGCCCCAGCAGAGTTGCGAGAGTTGAAGGCGCAATTGAATTATTTGCTGAATAAGGGCTTCATTAGGCCTAGCACTTCACCTTAGGGTGCACCAGCTTTATTCGTGCGGAAGAAAGATGGGTCGTTATGGATGTGTACCGACTATCGACAATTGAATAAGTTTACTATAAAGAACAAGTATCCACTTCCAAGAATTGATGACTTGTTTGACCAATACCAGGGTGCCAAGTATTTCTCCAAGATTGAATTACGTTCAGGGTATCATGTGAGGGTTAAGGAGATGGATATTCCAAAGACGGCCTTACGGAAAAGATATGGGCACTTTGAGTTCTTGGTGATGTCGTTCGGGCAAAGAAATGCCACAGAAGCTTTTATGGATCTCATGAATACAGTATTCAGGCCTTATCTTGATGTGTTCGTGATTGTATTCATTGATGACATTCTGGTTTATTCTCGTTCACAGGCGGAACATGCGGGCCACTTGCAGATATTATTACAGATGCTTCAGGATCGTAAGTTATAATCTAAGCTCTCCAAATGTGAATTCTAGCTAAAGTGAGTAGCTTTCCTTGGTCATGTGATATCTGATGAAGGTATCAGTGTCGACACTCAGGAGATCGATGCAGTACAGAATTGGCCGAGACATACAACACCATCAGAAGTCTGCAGCTTCCTAGGGCTAGCAGGATATTATATGCGATTTGTAGAAGGGTTTTCCTCCATATCAGCACCATTGACTAAGCTAACACAAAAAGCTACCAAGTTCCAGTGGTCTAAGACTTGTGAGCATAGTTTTCAGGAACTGAAGAATCAATTAACATCCACACCAGTGCTCACTCTCCTTGAAGGAACAGAAGGACATGTGGTATATTGTGATTCCTCAGGTATATGTTTGGGGTGCGTATTGAGGCAACATGGAAGGTGATTGCTTATGCATCAAGACAGTTGATGAAGCATGAAATGAATTACCCGACCCATGATTTGGAATTGGTTGCAGTAATATATGCTTTGAAGATATGGCGGCACTACTTATACGGCATCCATGTTGACATCTACATAGATCATTAGAGTTTACAATACATCTTCAAGCAGAAAGAGTTGAACTTGAGGAAGCGTAGGTGGCTTGAATTGCTAAAAGACTACGACGTCGAGATATTGTATCATCCCGGTAAAGCCAATATTGTGGCACACGCTCTCAGTCGTAAGTAAATGGGAAGCTTAGTACACATTGAGGCAGGTAGATGGGGGTTGACTAAATAGCTTCATCAGCTAGCCAATATGAGAATCAAATTATTAGACTCTGATGATAGAGGTGTTACTATACATAATACATCAGAATCATATTTGGTAGCCGAGGTAAAAGCACAACAATATGAAGATCCTATATTAGTAAGATTGAGAGAGAGAATTAAGCAGTGTAAAATTACGAATTTTGAGATCGGAGGAGATGGGGCACTGAGATACCAGCGCCGATTATGTGTGCCTAATGTGGCAGGATTACGAGAAAAGATTATGAATGAGGTTCATCAATCCCGATATTCCGTCTATCCCAGTTCGACAAAGATGTATCATGATGTCAAGGACCAGTATTGGTGGGATAACATGAAGAAGTCTATTGCAGAATTTGTAGCCCAGTGTCCTAATTGTCAACAAGTAAATATAGAACATCAGAAACCCGGTGGATTGCTTCAGAATATAGACATTCCGACCTGGAAATGGGAGGTGATTAATATGGACTTCGTTATTGTACCTCGCTCTTATCATAAGTTTGATTCCATCTGGGTGATAGTTGATCGACTTACAAAATGTGCCCATTTTTTGCTAGTTAAGACAACTTACACGGCAGAAGATTATGCAAAGTTGTATATCAAGGAAATTGTTTGGCTTCATGGTGTGCCGGTATCTATTATATCAGACCGAGGATCTCAATGTACGGCTAACTTTTGGAGGTCTTGTTAGAGGGTAGTGAATCTCAACGGTGCATTTCATCCGCAGACGGACGGACAGGCTGAACGTACCATTCAGACACTGGAAGATATGCTACGAGCATGTGTTCTAGATTTTAAGGGGAATTGGGATGACCATCTTCCACTCATAAAATTATCCTACAATAAAAGCTACCATTCCAGTATTAAAATGGCCCCCATATGAGGCACTATACGGGAGAAGATGTGGATCACAAGTTGGATGGTTTGAAATCGGTGAAATATAATTATATGGGCCAGATTTGATTCACCAAGCCATTTGAGAAGGTGAAGGTGATACAGGAACGATTGAGAACGGCACAAAGCAGGCAAGTCTTATTCCGATGTCCGACGTCGCGATTTGGAATTTGAGGTTGGTGATTAGGTTATTCTGAGGATCTTACCAATGAAGGGTGTTATGCATTTTGGGAAGAAAGGTAAACTGAGTCCAACGTATATCGGTCCGTATAAAATTCTTCAACGAATCGGAAAAGTTGCTTATGAGTTGTAATTTCCATCCGAATTGGAAATTATCCACCCGGTATTCCATGTATCTATGTTGAGAAAATGTATTGGAGACCCTTCTCGAGCTGTTCCTATCAAATATATACAAGTTACAGAGGATTTATCATATGAAGAAGTGCCAGTGGTTATATTAGATCGACAAGTCCGCAAACTGAGAAAAAATTATGTATCTTCCGTTAAAGTATTGTGGAGGAACAAGAATATGGAAGAAATGACATGGGAAGCGAAAGAAGAGATGAAGTCTAAATACCCCTATCTATTCCAGAATGATGATAACAACGATGTTGGTGGCACGCAGGATACATTGGAAAGATGAAACGACTTTATGATGTAAGAAATAACTTGAAAACACTCTTCCTTAATATAAAATGGTGGTATGCAAATAATGTACATTTCCATAATGCTTTGTGTAGCCTTGTGAGGCCATATGTTGGGCATAACTGCTTGCAAATTTTTCTAGAGACCATTTTCCGTTGGAATCCACGATGATTTAGTAAACCCTTACATTCGAGGACGAATATTCCTAATGGGGGGAGGGTGTTACAACCCATATCCACTCGCGTTAGTTCATGCCATACATTATTTAACATAAACCCAAGAAGGAAAAACTTATCCTTGAGATGATAATAACTTAATCCTATTGATCTTAAGTGATACAAGGGTGTATAAGGGTGATTAATAAGTATTTGAATTTAAACGAATCAAGAATGTTGTAACTCGTATTTTCAGGTAAACCTATAGGTGATTAATACACTCAAGGGGTCATTTTTAAGGTATTTGAATCATATATATCCATTTCATAGTCTTGAAGTCAAGCGAGTTATGAAATAAAAGTCGACAAAAGTTGTCACGACTTAGGTTCGAAATTTTACTTAATCATTAGGTAAACTGTTTCTAAGATTTTATCCCAATTTACAAGTAAGTATGGGATGATATACCCACCAGATTAAATATCTATGAGTCTAGTTTTCAACGCCATTAAACCATTTATCAATACGACATCGGAGTATAGATATATAGCTATTTTCGTGAGACTGCGCAAGCTGCTAGGTGACAAGTAGGTGTGTCACCTACTTGTTAAAATGATATCCCAAAAAAGGGAAATTTAGGGTCGGCTATGAGTCCATTTAAAGGTTTATCTCCTGAAATATAACCCTCAATATATCTCATAAAAATTCAGATCAAAACCCCTACAAACCTCCTCCCAAATATCCCACACAAACCCTAATCGATTTTCCATCTCATTCAAGTTCTAATTGAGGGTAAAATCAAGAGTTTGAAGAACCAACGGAAGGTCTTGGTTATCCAACGAGTATAGTAAGGTTACTGCACTATTTAATACATTTGTTCTTCTGTGATCTCATGGTAATTCGTTTTATACATGTACGAACTCACGGGATGGTGATCGGAAGCCGTGAGTTCGAGTTATTCACTTGTAGCGGACTGTTTTGTGGACTATTTTGTCTTGTTGTTGGGCTGCGTGTTTTACTACTATTTTGTGGAGTTTTGGAGGTGGAAGGGTGTGGAGAAACACCATATATATATATATATATATAGGATATAGTTCTTCATAACATTTCCGGGTCATTTGACATGACTACGGTGGTCGTCGTATGTATGAAGTAATTAGATTGTGCGTGTACTGTTTTGGGAGGCTAAATGTGATTATTATTGATGTTGTTTAGGCTGTTTTGTAATTTTTTGAATGGTGTGAAGTCATATGTATAGGGGAGGTGCTTTCCGTTTTATCGTAAAATAGGTTGTGATCGATACATAATAGTTATGTCGCTTAAATGATAACGATAGTATCACTTCTCTTATTGTAGACTAAGGAGTTGTGATAATTGCATAGCTTGAGATTGGGGCAGTATATAAAAGGTATGTGAGGCTATACCTTTCCTTCTTATTCACGACTCCAGTCGTACATATTGTAATGAACGAGCTTCCATGATACTCTACTCTTAGTAGCTAGCAATACTTACATTGTTTCCCCTCTTATGGAACGATTGATGTGATGTTGCTTCTCTTATTCTTATGTTATCAATGTTGTTGGTGCTTCCTGATTCTTATAAGGTTCATAGTGAAAAGTTTTTCCTAATAACGTGTACAGAGGATACCGATCTTACATCACTCCGAAAGGTCTAGAACGTGTTTCCATGAGTCGAGCATGCATTATATATATGTATCTATTTTACTCTACCGAGCCACGCTATAGTCGGCCGGATATGGAACCTACTGTGCAACCACTGATAAGTTGGGTGCTACCAAGCTCCACGCGGCCTAGTACGATTTTACCGAGCCGTATGATGGCCGTGTATGTTTTTTTACCGAGCCTATTATGATCGGGTACGATATGATGATGAAGATGCCCACAGAGGCGTATGTTTTAACAGTTTATGTATTTATATATATGTATCATGCATTTCATGTTAGTAGCCCTCAGAGGTACTCAGATGTTACAGGTTGTATATTTTCTATCCCTGCTTATATTATTGTTCGCATTTATGGTTCCCTGCCTTGCATACTTAGTATTTTATTCGTACTGACGTCCTTTTGTTTGTGGACGCTGCATGTCATGCTGCATGTCCTGATAGACAGGCAGGTGCAGCTCCCCCACCACAGTAGGCTGTCTAGTTCAGCGGTGATTGGCGAGATCCCTTCTTCGGACTTGTCATGGTCTTGGTATGCATTTTTGTTATTGACATTATGGGTATGTCGGGGCCCCATTCCGACTATGTTGCAGAACTTATGCTCCTTTAGAGGCTCATAGACAGGTGTCGATTCATGTATAGTTTAGTATGCCTTGTCGACTGGTTTTTGTTGTATAGTCTTTTATGGTATCGTGGTAGCTCGTACCTTATATATAGTTTCTTGATTGTTTGGACACCCCATGTTATGTATGTTTATGCCATCATCTTTTATTGTTGGTTGTCCGTGATCCATGGATACCATTAATATTGATCTCGTTGGCCCTAACAGATAATAAAGAAGGTTAGGTAAAATGTATGTTGGTCCGCTGTAAGTATGGCCGGGTGCTAGTCATGGCCCTCCAGTTTGGGTCTAGACAATACCAACCTTACGCCACTCTGAAAGGTTTAGAAAGTGATTCCATGAGCAAGCATGCACTATATATATGTATCTATTTTACTCTATCGACCCGCGCTATAGTCAGCCGGTTACGGCACCTATTGTGCAACCACTGATCAATTGGGTTTTACCGAGTTCCACGTGGCCGGGTACTATTCTACCGAGCCTTATGATGGCCGGGTATTTTTTGTACCAAGCCTATTATGGCCGGGTACGATATGATGATGATGATGATGCCCAAAAGGGCGTATGTGTTAAAAGTTAATATATTTATATGTATTTATCATGAATTTCATGTCAGTAGCCCTCAGAGGTACTCAGATGTTACAGGTTTTATACTATTTATCCCTACTTACATTACTGTTCATATATATGGTTCCCTACCTTAAATACTCAGTACTTTATTCGTACTAACGTCCTTTTATTTGTGGATGATGTATGTCGTGCGTAGGTCCTGATAGACAAACACGTGCAGCTCCCTCACCATAGTAGGCTGCCCAGTTCAGTGGTGATTAACGAGATCCCTTCTCCGTACATGTCGTGGTCTTGGTATGCAGCTATGTTGCAGCATCTATGTTCGTTTAGATGCAAATAGACAGGTGCCCCAAGCCAAAGCAGGCCAAAGTGAGGCTCAGAGTGAGATGTCGTCTCATACCTCATCTACTCCGTCTCCTCCAGAAGATATTACGTGGCACCCAGCACCTCCAGTTCCTCCGTCTGGCACTACAGAACAGGATATGCGGAGTGCTTTGCAGTTATTGACTAGCTTAGTAGCTGTTCAGGCTCAAAGGCAGAATACATGTGTTGCTGATAAACCAGTTAGTACGATGCTTTGTGATTTTATTAATTTAAACCCTCCAATGTTTACCAGATCAGACTCCAAGGAGGACCCCCAGACATTTATTGACCAGGTTCATCGTACACTGCGGGGTATGCATGTTAGTGATACAGAGGCTTTAGATTTGGCTTCTTATCGGCTACAGGATTTAGCGATTCTCTAGTATGATAGTTGGGAGAGATTCAGGGGTCTAAACGCTCCTCCAGCTGTATGGAAGGAATTTTCTGAGGCCTTTCTTCATCGCTACTTGCCAGTTGAGATACGACAAGCTAGAGTTGTTAAGTTCTTGAACCATAGACAAGGTAGTACGAGTGTACTAGATACAATATGCAGCTTGATTCTAGCAATGTATGCTCCCCATATGGTGGCGGAGATGAGTGATGAAGTGCATTTGTTCGTGAACGGGTTGGGACCACATCTGATAAATGAGTGCACAACAGCCTCCTTGATGGGGGGCATGGATGTTTCTCGTATTCAGGCTTATTCCCAGACCCTATAGGATCGTAAGCGCTAGCAAAAGGCAGATAGGGAGCAGGATAGGGGCCAGCATAAGAGTGCGAGATTTGATTGGTATTCTAATGGCTTCAGATGCAGCGTCAAGCCCCAGTCATCGAGCAGTTTGGCGACACCTGTAGCTAGTGCTTCTCCACAATTTTAGAGGCCTTCATATGATCGATTTACCTATTTTGGTCTAGGTCAGAGTTCACGGGCATCAGGCTCGTGACATCACATGGATACTAGTAAGACAAGACCTACAACACCATGTTGTGATCAGTGCGGTAAGACCCACTTTGGACTGTGCCGTCAAGGTTCTGATGCATGTTATTCTTGCGGACAACCTGGCCATATGATGCGGGATTATCCTAACAGGGGAGGTGATGGTATGGCTCAGCCGACTTGATCTGTGTTTGGTTCTTCCTCATCAGTTTGACCTCCAGCACAAGGTTTTCAGTAGTCGATAGGTCATGGTAGAGCTAGAGGTGCAGTACCGAGTTTGAGTGTTGGTAAAAATCGAACCTATGCTCTAGTAGGTCGACAAGATCTTGAGTCGTCTTCAAATGTTGTTACAAGTACATTGTCTGTGTTTTCTTATGATGTATATGTTCCGATTGATCTGGGTTCTACATAATCATATATTACACCCTTTGTAGCTAATAAGTTTGGCATTGAACCTGATTGATAAGTAAACCTCGTAAAATTTATTTGAGTTAGAAATGGTTGATTTTGATGTGATAATGGGAATGGGCTAGTTGGCCTCATGCTATGCAAATGTTGATTGTTGTGTGAAGATGGTTAGGTTTTAATTTCCTGGTGAACCCGTCATTGAATGGAAGGGGAACATTGCTACATCAAAAGGTAGGTTTATTTCTATCTTAAGGAAACGAAAATGATCTCAAAAGGTTACGTTTATCATCTCGTTTGCATTAGGGATGCGGAGGTGAAGCCGCCTACTCTACAATCAGTCCCATGGTCAAAGAATTTTCAAATGTTTTCCCAGATGAACTCCCAAGCCTTCCTCCGGAAAGAATGTTGAGTTTAGCATTGATTTGTTGACTGACATTCAACTGATCTCTATCCCTCTGTACAAAATGGCCCTGACAGAGTTGTGAGAGTTGAAGGCACAGTTGAAGGACTTGCTGGATAAGGGCTTTATTAGGCCTTGTATTTCACCTTGGGGTGCACCAGTCCTATTCATGCAAAAGAAAGGCGGGTCGTTACGGATGTGTATCGACTATCGGCAGTTGAATAAGTTTACTATAAAAGAACATGTATCCACTTCCAAAAATTGAAGACTTGTTTGACCAACTCTAGGGTGCTAAGTATTTCTCCAATATTTACTTCGTTCAAGGTATCATCAAGTGAGGGTTAAGGAAAAGGATATTCAAAAGAGGTCCTTCTGGAAAAAATATGGATACTTTGCGTTCTTGGTGATGTCGTTCGGGCTAACAAATGCCCCGGATGCTTTTATGGATCTCATGAATACTGTATTCAGGCCCTATAGTGGTGTGTTCGTGATTGTATTCATTGATGACATTCTAGTGTATTCTCGATTGGAGGCGGAACATGCAGGCCACTTGCGGATAGTATTACAAACGCTTCAGGATCGTAAGTTATATGCTAAGCTCTCCAAATGTGAATTCTAACTGAACTTAGTAGCATTCCTTGGAAATGTGATATATGACGAGGGTATTAGTGTCGACGCTCAGAAGATCGATGCAGTAAAGAATTAGCCGAGACCTACAATACCATCAGATTTCTTCCTAGGGCTAGTAGGATATTTTAGGCAGTTTGTAGAAGGGGTTTCCTCTATATCAGCACCATTGACTAAGTTAACACAGAAAGCTACCAAGTTCCAGTGGTCTGACACTTGTGAATGTAGCCTGCGGGAGCTGAAGGATCGATTGACATCTGCACTAGTGCTCACTCTCCCTGAACGATTGAGAGAGATCATTTAGCAGTGTAAAGTTACGGCTTTTGAGATTAGAGGATATAGGGCACTAATATACCCGGGCCTATTATGTGTGCCTAATGTGGTAGGGTTGTGAGAGAAGATTATGAATAAGATTCATCCATCCCGATATTCCATCCATCTCGGCTTGACAAAGATGTATCATAATGTCAAGGAGAAATTTTGGTGAGATAACATGGAGAAGTCTTTGCAGAATTTGTAGCCCAGTGTCCCAATTGTAAACAAGTAAAGATAGAACATCAGAAACCTAGTGGATTACTTCAGAATATAGAGATTCCGACCTGGAAAAAGGAGGTGATTAATATGGACTTTGTTATTGGATTACCTCGCTCTTATCATAAGTTTGACTCCATCTGGGTGTTTGTTGATCGACTTAAAAAATGTGCCAATTGTCTGCCAGTTAGGACAACATACACGGCTAAAGATTATGCAAAGTTGTATATCAAGGAAATTGTTAGGCTTCATGGTGTGCCAGTTTCTATTATATCAGTCCGAGGAGCTCAATTTACGGCTAACTATTGGAGGTCTTTTCAAAAGGGTTTAGGCACATAAGTGAATCTCGGCACTGCATTTCATCCGCAGACTGACAGACAGGCTGAACATACCATTCGGACACTGGAAGATATGATACGAGCATGTGTTCTAGATTTTAAGGGAAATTGAGATGAACATCTTCCACTTATTGAATTTGCCTACAATAATAGCTACCATTCGAGTATTAAAATAGCCCCATATGAGGCACTACATGGGAGGAGATGCAAATCACCAGTTGGATGGTTTGAAGTGGGTGAAATTGAAGTATATGGGCTAGATTTGATTTACCAAGCCATTGAGAAGGTGAATGTGATACAGGAATGATTGAGGACGGCACAAATCAGGCAAAAGTCTTATTCCGATGTCCGACGTCGTGATCTAAATTTTGAGGTTTGTGATAGGGTTTTCCAGAGGATCTCTTCAATGAAGTGTGTTATGCATTTTGGGAAGAAAGACAAGTTGAGTCCAAGGTATATCGGTTCGTATAAAATTCTTCGACGAATTGGACATGTTACTTATGAGTTAGAATTGCCATCCAAATTGGAATATGTCCATCCGGTATTCCATGTATCTATTTTGAGTAAATGTATTGGGAACCCTTGTTGAGTCGTCCCTATCAAAGATGTACAAGTAACAGAATATCTATCATATGAAGAAGTGTCGGTGGCTATATTGATTGACATGTCCGCAAGCTAAGAACAAAAGATGTAGCTTCCATCAAAGTATTGTGGAGGAACAAGAATTTGGAAGAAATGGCATGGGAAGCAGAAGAAGAGATGAAGTCTAAATACCCTTACATGTTCCAGAATAAGGATAATGAGGATGCTAAGGGAACACAAGATGTATCAGAAGGTGGAACAACTCTATGAGGTAAGCAATAGCCTGAGAATACTCTTTCTTAATAAAAAATGGTGATATACAAATAATGTACATGTCCATAGTGCTTTCCATAATCTTGTAAGGCCATATGTTGCTTTAACTGCTTGTAAGTGCGTCCTCTATTTATGGGAGAAACTCGGCCGGAATCCACGATGATTTAAACTCCCCATGAACCCTTAGATTCGAGGATGAATTTTCCTAAGGGAGGAGGGTGTTACAACCCACATCCACAAGTGTTAGTTCATGCCCTATATTATTTAACATAAATCCAAGAAGGAATTATCTTTGAGATGATAAGAAGTTAATCCTATTAGTCTTTAGTGATACAATGGTGATTAACAAGTATTAGTTTTTAAACGAATCAAAGATGTTGTAACTCGTATTTTCAGGTAAATCTAGAGGTGCTTAATACACTCAAGAGGTCATGTATTAAGGTATTTGAATCATATAATATTCAAATCATAAGTCTTAAAGTCAAACGAGTTATGAACCAACAGTCGACAAATGTTGTCGCAACTTAGGTTCTTAATTTTACTTAAACATTAAGTCAAATGTTTCTAAGATTTTCTCCCAATTTACAAGAAATTACGGGGTGATCTACCCTCCAAATTAAATAACTATGAGTCTAGTTTCCAACGTATTAAAACGTCTGTCAATATGATCTCAGAGTATAGAGATATACATATTGTTGCAAGCCAGCGTAGATTGGTAGATGACAAGTAGGTGCATCACCTGCTTGTCAAAATGATTGGAAAAATTTAAAAGACCTAAGTCAGACAAGAGAGGACTTTTAAGGGGTTATGAACACAGTTATTTCACCCATATTTCAGACCCTCAAAAACAAGGTTAACCCCTGCAAATCCTTCTAAAAATTTTCACACAAACCCTAATCGATTTTCCCTCTATTTCAAGTTTTATTTGAAGGTAAAACTTAGAGTTTGAAGAAACAAGGGAAGGGATGAGTTATTAAACAAGTAAGGTATATTAATTCCATATTTCATACATTTCCTCCGCTGTGAATTCATGGTAATTCGTTCTATACATGTAGGAACTCACGGGACGACGATTGGAAGCCGTGAGTTCGAGTTATTCACTTGTAGCGTACTGTTTTGTTGACTGTTTTGTGTAGCTGTTGGGCTGCGTGTTTTACTACAGTTTTGCAAAGTTTTGGAGGTGGAAGGGTGTGGAGAAATACCATATATATGTAGGGTTGTGGGCTGATAGTTATTCGTAACATTTCAGGGTCGTTTGACACGACTATGGTGGCCGTCGTATGTATGATGTAATTAGGTTGTGCATTGACTGTTTTGGGAGGCTCAATATGTTTATTATAGATGTTGTTTGGCTGTTTGGTGATTGTTTTGAATGGTGTAAATTCATATATATAGGGTAGTTGCTTTCTGTTTCGTAAAATAGGTTGTGATCGATACATAATAGTTATGACGCTTAAATGATAACGATAGTATCGTTTTCTCTTATTGTAGACTAAGGCGTTTTGATAATTGCATAACTTGAGATTGGGGTAGTATATACAAGGTATGTGAGGCTATACCTTTCCTTCTTTTGCACGACTCCGATTGTAAATAATGTAATGAACGAGCTTCCAAAGAAACTCTACTCTTACAAACTGGCAGTACTCACATTGTTTCCCCTCTTATCAAACGATTGATATTAATGTTGCTTCTCTTATTCTTATGTTATCAATGTTGTTGGCACTTCCTGATTCTTATAAGTTTCATAGTGAAGAGTTAATCCTAATAACGGGTATAGAGGATACCGACCTTACGCCACTCTGAAAGATTTAGAACGTGATTCCATGAGTCAAGCATGCACTATATATATATATGTATCTATTTTACTCTACTGAGCCGCGCTATAGTCGGTCGGGTACGACACCTATTGTATAACCACATATTAGTTGGGTTTTGCCGAGCTCAACAGGGCCGGGTACGATTCTACCGAGCTTAATGATGGCCGTATATGTTTTTTTGCCGAGCCTATTACGGACGGGTACGATATGATGATGATGATGCCCACAGAGGCATATGCTTTAAATGTTTATGTATTTATACGTATGTATCATGCATTTTATGTCAGTAGCCCTCAAAGGTACTAAGATGTTACAGGTTCTATATTCTTTATCCCTCCTTATACTATTGTTCGTATATATTGTTGTTGAAACACGTTCTCAAGTCGCTAAACTAAACGTGTGTTCATATTTGTAGGTTTTGATAAATGACAAACCGACGTGAACGGAACATTGACATATGCCGAAGTCCAAGCACAAGAGAAACAAAGATCAAGATTTAGTAAAGCAACAAAGTTATACATGAGTCGTTCTATAATTGTGATCTTGATCTGACAATTGATTCAAGACTTGGCTTCTCTCGTAAAATCATTTTTATCAAATCATGCATCTTTAATTTAAAGCAAAATGATTTTCAAACATTTCATTTTAACCAAAATGAATTTTAAACATGTCTTTCAAATCTGGACAAAGATAATCGATTATGTACTTTATGATAATCGATTATGTTAAAGCAGTGTACACCAGATTTTACAAAGCTGTAAGATAATCGATTATGTACCTTATGATAATCGATTATGTTAAGGCAGTGTACACCAGATTTTACAAAGCTACAAGATAATCGATTATGTACCTTATGATAATCGATTATGTTAAGGCAGTGTTCACCAGATTTTTCAAAGCTACAAGATAATCGATTATGTACCTTATGATAATCGATTATGCTAAGGCAGTGTTCACTAGATTTTTCAAAGTTACAAGATAATCGATTATGTGCCTTAGACTAATCGATTATGTTGAGACAGTAAGCATCAGATTTTTCAAAGTAGCAAAATAATCGATTATGGCTTTTCTGGTAATCAATTATATTAAAGACCGTCGCCAAAGTATTTTCAAACACTGAAAATTAATCGATTATGTACAATCAGACAATCGATTATGTTAAGCATAAAATCGGGGATTGATTTTTGAACGCTGTCAGGTAATCGATTATACGATTTGGATAATCGATTATTCTGCTTAAAATCGGGGATTGATTTTTGAACGTTGTCAGGTAATCGATTATACGATTTGGATAATCGATTATTCTGATTAAAATCTGGGATTGATTTTTGAACGTTGGCAGATAATCGATTATGCAGAATCAGATAATCGATTATCCTAGCACAAAATCAGCAATTTGTGATTGGCAATTACGCAACGGTCTTGGGTGTTTTGAGCACTATAAATACAACTCAAAATCACTATTCTAAGCACAACAACTGAATACATTCTTGCTAAAGCTTACATACTCTCTTTGCAATCATTTTATATTCATTTCATAAGTTTTTTAGAGCCAAACTCTTGACGAAATTGTTGTGTTCTTGAGCGTATTACTTTTACTCATATCTACTCTATAGAGAGAGTCTTGTCTTGAGTGCTAAGTGTTTGTACACACTTGAAGGGATAGTCTAATCCCTTGTTGTAAGAAGGAAAAGTAGTTCCTTGGTTTGAAGTCTTGAGGTGCGGTATCCTCGAGCAGGTTGAAGTCTTGTAGAGTGTATATCTACGAGCAAGTGTAACGGTTTGTTAGGCACCCGTAAGCTTAACGAAGTTAGTGTAAAACTCGAGAGAGTCTCTCGGGGACTGGACTAACCACGTGTTGTGGTGAACCAGGATAAAAGTCGGTGTGTTCTCTCCTTATCTTTTAATTACTGCACTTACGTTATTCCTGCAATTTTTAATTCCGCAAATTTATATTGTTTTTTATTGTAACGCTATTCACCCCCGCTCCCCCCTGTAGCGTTAAGCGTATATTCTAACAATTGGTATCAGAGCCATACTCTCTGAAAGACATAACAGTTTGAGAGAAACTTTCCATGGCTTCTACTCGTAGTGTTTATGCAGGACTAGGTGAAGGACAATGCTTCACAAGGCCACCACTTTTTGATGGCACCAACTACACTTACTGGAAGGAGAGAATGAGGATTTTTATACAATCAAACAACTTCCAACTGTGGAAAATTATCAAAAATGGAGAACTACAACCTACCAAAAAGGTTGGAGAAGAACTCGTTCCAAAAACGGAAGACGAATACGACGCCGATGATATCAGAAAAATAGAGAACAACGCAAAGGCAATCAACATGATGTATTGTGCAGTGAACCCCGATGACTATCGAAAAATATCATGTTGCACCACTGCCAAGCAAATGTGGGACAAATTAGAAATCACCTACGAAGGTACGGACCAGGTAAGGGAAGCTAAAATTGATTTCCTAACCCACGAATATGAACTGTTTCGCATGAAGGAAAACGAGAGGATAGATGACATGTTGGAACGATTCTCAAAAATCGTTAATGACCTACACGCCCTCAAAAAGACATTCACGGATAAGGAGCTTGTCCGGAAAATTCTACGAAGCCTCACTCCGGAATGGCATTCCAAATCCGATGCCATCCAAGAATCAATCGGCATCACAAATGTCACCATCGACGGACTACGAGGTAATCTTAAAACTTATGAATCAACTATTCTTAACTCTCCTTTGGATGATCAAAGGAAAAGAAAGATTGCGCTCAAAGCATCAACTACTAAACCTCAAAACGATGAGGAGTCAAGTGATGAAGATGTCGAGCTTGGACTCGTTATTAAGAAATTTCACAAGTTCATGCAAAAGAAGTATGAACGAAAAGGTAAGCAACAAGGCGACCAATTGAAGTGCTATGGATGCGGAGAAATCAGGCATATCAAATCAAATTGTCCAAACATCAAAAAGGAGAAGAAACCATTCAAGAAACAAAGAGCATACATCTCTTGGGGAGGTGACTCCGGAGACGAATCAAGTGATGGAGACGGAAACGAGACCGCAAACTTGTGTCTTATGGCACACGAAGAAACGCAAAATGAGGTATATACTACTTCTAAGAACTACTTCACTTTAGAAGAAATGCAAGATGCATTTGATGAGTTGTATAAAGAGTTTATTAGCGCTTCTAAATCTATAAAAGATTTAAGAAAACAATTTTCTTCAAAAGAAAAGTACTGTGAAAAACTTACTCTTGAAAATGAGAAATTAAAAGAGGAAAACAAGTTTTATGGAAAAAGAAGCGCCGATAAACCCGAAAGCTCAAATAAGGATTGTACTTCTTGCAAATCTCTAAAGGAAGAAGTAGAAAGTCTTAGAAGCACTTTGCACAAATTCAGTTCTTCACACAAAAATCTCAATGAAGTGCTTGTAAATTTGAAATCTACTAAGCACGGTATAGGCTTTAAACACGAGACGAAAGGAATAGTTGAGTCCATTCCTAAACCACCTAAGACTCAACTTAGGCAAAACAAAATAAATGTCAACACTCAACCTAGAAATTTTAATCCTAGAATTGCATCTCATCCTAGAACAAATGCTAGGAGAAATATTGGAATGTATAGACCACCTAGACAAGATTTTCGAAAACCACATCAAAACTATATTTCTAAAAATATAGTGAACACTAGAAGAAACGTTGGCATGTATAGACCACCTAGACAAGATTTCTGAAAACTACATCAAAACTATGTTCGTAAAAATAGAATGAATAAATTTAGACACCCAAATTATTATCATCCTAGAAGAATGCACAATCTGAATGTCATTTGTCATTATTGCAATAAAATTGGACATATTGCTCCCGCATGCTTCACTATGTTGAAACACGTTCTCAAGTCACTAAACTAAACGTGTGTTCATATTTGTAGGTTTTGATAAATGACAAACCGACGTGAACGGAACATTGACATATGCCAAAGTCCAAGCACAAGAGAAACAAAGATCAAGATTTAGTAAAGCAACAAAGTTATACATGAGTCGTTCTATAATTGTGATCTTGATCCGACAATTGATTCAAGACTTGGCTTCTCTCGTAAAATCATTTTTATCAAATCATGCATCTTTAATTTAAAGCAAAATGATTTCCAACATTTCAGTTTAACCAAAATGAATTCTAAACATGTTTTTCAAACCTGGACAAACATAATCGATTATGCACTTTATGATAATCGATTATGTTAAAGCAGTGTACACCAGATTTTACATAGCCGAAAGATAATCGATTATGTACCTTATGATAATCGATTATGATATGGCAGTGTTCACCAGATTTTTCAACGCTACAAGATAATCGATTATGTACCTTATGATAATCGATTATGTTAAGGCAGTGTTCACCAGATTTTACAAAGCTACAAGATAATCGATTATGTGCCTTAGACTAATCGATTATGTTGAGACAGTGAGCATCAGATTTTACAAAGTAGCAAAATAATCGATTATGGCTTTTCTGGTAATCGATTATATTAAAGACCGTTGCCAAAGTATTTTCAAACACTAAAAAATAATCGATTATGTACAATCAGACAATCGATTATGTTAAGCATAAAATCGGGAATTGATTTTTGAACGTTGTCAGGTAATTGAATATACGATTTGGATAATCGATTATTCTGCATAAAATCGGGGATTGATTTTTGAACGTTGTCAGGTAATCGATTATACGATTTGGATAATCGATTATTCTGCTTAAAATCTGGGATTGATTTTTGAACGTTGGAAGATAATCGATTATACAATTTGGATAATCGATTATTCTGCTTAAAATCTGGGATTGATTTTTGAACGTTGGAAGATAATCGATTATGCGGAATCAGATAATCGATTATCCTAGCACAAAATCAGCAATTTGTGATTGATAATTTAGCAACGGTCTTGAGTGTTTTGAGCACTATAAATACAACTCAAAATCACTATTCGAAGCACAACAACTGAATACATTCTTGCTAATGCTTACATACTCTCTTTGCAATCATTTTATATTCATTTCATAAGTTTTTGAGCCAAACTCTTGACGAAATTGTTGTGTTCTTGAGCGTATTACTTTTACTCATATCTACTCTATAGAGAGAGTCTTGTCTTGAGTGCTAAGTGTTTGTACACACTTGAAGGGATAGTCTAATCCCTTGTTGTAAGAAGGAAAAGTAGTTCCTTGGTTTGAAGTCTTGAGGTGCGGTGTCCTCGAGCAGGTTGAAGTCTTGTAGAGTGTATATCTATGAGCAAGTGTAACGGTTTGTTAGGCACCCATAAGCTTAACGAAGTTAGTGTAAAACTCGAGAGAGTCTCTCGGGGACTGGACTAACCACGTGTTGTGGTGAACCAGGATAAAATTCGGTGTGTTCTCTCCTTATCTTTTAATTACTGCACTTACGTTATTCCTGCAATTTTTAATTCCGCAAATTTACATTATTTTTTATTATAACGCTATTCACCTCCCCCTCTAGCGTTAAGCGTATATTCTAACAATTGTTCCCTACCTTACATACTTTGTACTTTATTCGTATTGACGTTCTTTTATTTGTTGATGATGTATGTCCTGCGCAGGTCCTAATAGATAGGCAGGTGCAGCTCCCCCACCATAGTAGGCTGTCAAGTTCAGCGGTGATTGACGAGATCCCTTCTCCGGACTTGTCATGATCTTGGTATGCATGTTAGTTATAGACGTTATGGGTATGTCAGGGCCCTGTTCCAGCTATGTTGCAGTGCTTATGTTCTTTTAGAGGCTCATAAACAGGTGTAGACTCATGTATAGTTTGGTATGCTCTGTCGGCTGATTTTTGTTAGTGTTTCATTGTTGCGTGGTAGCTCATACCATATATATATATATATATATATATATATATATATATATATATATATATATATATATATATATATATATATATATATATATATAGTTTCTTGATTGTCTGGTCATCCCATATTGTGTATGTTCATGCACTCATATTTTATTACTCGTTTTCCACGATCCATGTCTACTATTTATATTGATCTCGTCAGCCTTAAAAGATAATAAATAAGGTTAAATAAAATGTACGTTGGTGCTCGGCAAGTATGGTCAGGTACTAGTCATGGCCCTCTAGTTTGGGTCGTGACAGTGACACTAAGTTTGGGGGAGAGACGAGAAAGGGAACAAAGTGGTAAAAGGTAGAAAAATTAATAAAAGGAAGGAAATGAAAAATAAAGAAAATAAAACGACAAAAAGAAAGCCCAAAGTGAAAAAGAATTTTTAAAAAAAAAGAGGGATTCAAGAAAAGCAAAAGAGAAAAAGGTGTGGAAAAAGTTGAAAATGGCGATACATTTTGAAATGCATAAAAAAAGTGACATTATGTCTCTCGAACCCCTTAAAAAGAAGTGAAATGACTCAAAGGGTCAAGTGAATTAATGAATCAAAAGAAGTGTTTAAGGAAAGATTGAACCTACTTGAACCAAAAACATGTCCTACCCTAACCCAAAAGCCTTCACAATGATTCCACAAAGCCCTTATATGATCTTGAGTTGAATGAAACATACATTAGTGGTTACGTACATAAGAGGCAAACATATGGTACTTAGAGCCAGACTTGTGACCTTTTCTTGAGAGAGATGAATGAAACCTCATTAACCTCGATTTGTGTGCCAATACTCTAAAAAGGTGATGTTTGCTTGGGAAAAGTTGAGGATATGTGAGTTTGGGTTTCACAAAGATCAAAGTAATTGAGAGAGTTCATTGATTTAATGAGTCAACTCTTGATGCTCGTGTGTCACACTTGATCCATAGTTTCTCAAAGTTAAAATGTTGTTAGTGATTCATTCGTATTAAGGCCAATTGTTAGTCCCAATTGATGCTTGTTGAGGTTACTTTAGGATAGCTGAAAATACTTGGATTTTGCCTTAAGGGGTGGGTCTTATTTTGTTTGCTTGAGGACAAGCAAAAGCTTAAGTTTGGAGGAGTTGATAACTAGGGATTTGGTCGTGTTTTATGCTCCTTCTTGCTTACGTTTTGGTTATAAATTGCTACAAAATAGTCCCAAAAGGCTCATAAGTGTGCTTGATTGTAGGTTTGATCGGCTCAAAGGGAGTAAAACCCGCTCAAGTATCAAAGACAAGGAAAAATGAGGGCATAAAGGCCTATGTGGCCGCATTCGACTTTGTGCAGTCCGCACTAGGTAGATTAAGAGTGATGGAAAAAATAGGCTTCAGGCAACGCGGATGCAGTACACATTGCACGATCCGTGATGAAGGCTCTACGGCCGCACTACTATTTTGTGTGGTCTGAGGAAGAGATATTTAGAGAGTTAAAATTTACCATGGTTCAAGTTGCACGGTCCAAGTAATACTTGTGCGGACCGCATTAAGGACCTCCGCAGCCGTGGTCCATTCTATGCGTCCACCGAGCCCAAATTCAGAGAGCCCATATTTTGAAGTTCAACAGCCTAGTATGGCCGTGGTCGATTTTACATGGTCACCACTGGGGGTATTTTTGTCCAGTTTTCTAGCTTAGTATAAATAGAATATTTTTCTATTTTTACATCATCTGTTAACCTAATAACATAGTTGCGCTCCTGGGAACTTTATTTGTAGCCATTTTGGCATCTTAGCTTGGTTTTAATGATAGACTCTTGTATTTTACTTTACTAATTAATTAATATGTCTTGTTCTTCATCTATTTCTTTATTTTCTTGTTCAAGCATGAGTAGCTAAACCCATTAGCTAGGGTTGTGGCTCAACCTCAGTGTGAATAATTGATGGATGTTGCAATTTAAGGCTAGATTGACTATGGTTGTTTGTTATTTGGGTCAATTTTATGGTTTAATTTATTAATTGGTGGTTGCAAACACTAATTTGTGCTAAGTTGACTAAGCTCTTCTTTAGAAAGAGAGCCTAAGTCTCCAAAATTGACCCAACAAGAAATTGGGATGGAGTCAAGAGAATTGATAGTCCTAATTAAAGGGTTAAACCATGAGAAATTAATTACTCGACTTGAACCGTAGTTGCTTGAGTAAATTTTCCTACCCATTTGGTCTTGAGAAATTCAATTGGGCAAAATCACTCTCTAAAGCGATAGGTGTGAGAGTCGGTAAAAGCATGCTATGGTTATAGTATATTTTCCTAATCACGTCAAGCATGCTATGGTTATAGTATATTTTCCTAATCACGTCAAGCATGCCTTAGAAGCAATTACCCGTCAAGTAACCACCTAGGTGAAAGTCACTATCCTAGTGCCTTTTAAACCATTAGATACAACTCTTTGCAAATTTTACCTTAGCATAATTGGTTATAATTAGTAGTTGATAATATAGATTGTTAATGAAAACCCAAAAAATGATGAGAAGATCAATTAAGAACACACTCACAATTCTAAGCTAGATAGATACTTAACTCAAATCCTAGCTCTCGGTGGATTCGATCCCGACCCAAAGTCGGGTAAAAATTATTACGACCCTCTCTTGCTACTCTTTAATAGTGCGGAGTTGACAACGATCAGTATCCCGAAGCGGCATATTATGTGCTCCCAAATGAAGTCAATGACTTCCTTTTCCCAGAGTTTCAGGAATGTTTGAGGTTCGATCCATTTAGAAAAATAATCAATCATAAATAGTATAAATTGAGCCTTACCAGGTATCCGCGGTAGAGGAGCGACGATTTCCATTCCCACTTTATGAACGTCCATGATGACAAGATTGAATGGAGCAATTCTCCAGGTTCATGGATCATCTGTGTGTGCCTTTGACAACCGTCGTATCTTTATACAAAGTCTTTCACATCTTTCTCCAAGTCGATCCAGTAATAGCCGACCCTGATTATGTTTTAAACCAAAGATTCCGCCCCAGAATGGTTCCCATAGGTGCCTTCGTGAACTTCTCTCAAGACATATTAGGTATCTCCTGACCCCGGGCATATGGAAAGCGGGCCATCAAAGTTTCTTCTGAACAAAGTCCCTCCGGACAGGTTGAACCTGGCCGCCTTTGTGCGTAGAACTCTCAATCTTTAGGATCCGAGGGCAACTTCCGGTCTTCAAATAATCAATGTATTTGTTCCTCCAATACCACGTTAAACTTGTTGAGTTTATTTCAACACGGCCTTCTTCTACGTCTAATTTTATGAGATGTACGACCGTTCCCAAACTAAATTCTTGTCATCGACTGATGACCCCAAGTTAGCTAGGCTATTGGCCTCACTATTTTGATTTTGGGGCATGTGTTGTAGGGTCCATTCCTTGAATTGATGCAACGCTACCTACAATTTTTCTAAATACCTTCGCATTCGTTCCCCTTTTACATTGAATGTCCCATCAACTTGATTTACCATAAGGAAGGAATCACATTTAGCTTTGACCACCTCGACTCCAAGGTTTTTAGCCAATTCACTGTAATCATAGACTCATACTTAGTCTCATTGTTAGTCAATTTCATAGTTCTAATATACCGCTTAACCATGTTTCCCATAGGCAGCTTCAACATGATGTCGAGTCCGGACCATTTTGCGTTCGAAGCACCATCCATATAGAGGGTCCAAATTTCTGAGGAAGTCCTTGAGGTTAACGACAATTCCTTTTAGACTTCGGGTATTAAGGCCGAGGTAAAGTCGGCTACAAAGTCTGCCAAGATTTCTTATTTGATGGTGGTTTGAGGTTGATACTTAATATCATACCCCGTAATTTCTTAGTCCCATTTGTCCAACCGACTCAAAAGCTCGGGTTTGTGCATAATGTTTCTTAGTGGGTAATAGGTTACGACATATATGGGGTAGCATTGAAAGTATGGTTTCAACTTTTTGGAGACGCTTAGCGAGCACCAGTTTTTCCATGTGAGGGTACCTTGTTTCAGCCTCGTCTAGAGTTCTACCAAAATATTAAACAGGAAATTTAGTACCTTCCTCTTCCCGGACTAGGACTCCACTTACCAACTTCGGATACCACCAAGTAAAGGTACAACTATTTATCCGCCTTCAGATTATAAAGTATGGGTTGATTCGAAAAGTATCATTTGAGTTCTCCTAAGTGTTGTTGGCACTCGGAGGTCCAAGAAAAGTTGTTCTTCTTCTTCAATACTGAGAAGAATTGATGGATTTTGTCCGAGGAACTTGATATGAACTGGTCCAGGGCGGCTATATGCCCGGTTATCCTCTGAACGGAATTAACACTATCTAACACAGTGATGACTTTTATAGCTTTAATTTTATCGGGATTGATTTAAACCCCTCAGATGTATACCATGAACCCGAGGAATTCTTTAGATGTGACCTCAAATGTGCATTTTTTCGGGTTGAGCTTCATATTGTATCTCAGCAATATGTCGAAGGTTTCCTGCAAATGTTTCAAATGGTCCTCTAGTCACATGGACTTAACTAGCATGTCTTCAGTATATACCTCCATTATTTTCCTATTTGTTCTTCCAACATCCGGTTTACTAGGCATTTATAAGTGGCACCAGCGTTCTTTAGTCCGAATGTCGTTACTTTATAATAGTAGGTGCCGAATTTGGTGATAAAGGAAGTTTTTCTCGATCACCTAGGTCCATCCAAATTTGGTTGTACTCGAAATAGGCATTGAGAAAGCTAAGTATCTCGTGCTCGACCATCGTATCGATTATACGATCGATGTTAGGAAAAGGAAAAGAGTACTTAGGAAATGCCATATTCAATTCTTTGTAATTTACGCACATTCTTAATTTATTTCCCTTTTTAGTTATCACCACTATGTTTGCTAACCAATCTAGGTACTTAACTTTCCTAATGGAACCTATTTCAAGGAATTTAGCTACCTTGTCTTTGATGAATGTATGTTTTGCTTTGGAATGAGGTCTCATCTTCTTTTTAACCGGGTAGAACTTCGAATCTAAACTCACTTAAACTCCTGAGATCGGGACTTGCTCCACCTCCTCGATCATTAACTTGGTGGCATCGAAATCATCAGGGGTGATGAATGACCTAGGGACTCTGTAATTGTCATACTCGCCTGCTCCTTGTTTCTCTAATTCGGTTGGAACCTGTATCGGTTGTTTCTATTTGGTTTCTTTCTTCCCGACCGGCTCCTTTTTGATGTCGAGAGTGCGTACATTGGGATCGGTTTATTGACTCCGAACATTTCTTTTGTGGCTAGCTACTCTTCGTAGATTGTCTTTATTCTTCCCGGAGTGGGGAACTTTAGTGCATAGTGAAGTGTCTAGGGTACGTCTCTCATATTGGTACCTGTTATGGACGTCAGCCCAAGTTACTATCAGGTATTCTACCAAATTCTACTTCAACTGTTGAAAAGCCAAAGAGCTTGGGGGGTTGAGTCCTTGAGTGAACGCCTGAACGGACCAATCATTGACAAACGGAGGTAGGTCCATATGTTCCATTTGAAACCTCGATATGAATTCTGTAAGCATTTCGTTATCTCTTTAGTTTACTTTTACAAAGTTTGATTTTCTAGTCGCGAATTTGATGGCGCAAGTATGTGCTTTTAAAAAGTCATTTTCAAGTATAGAAAACGAATCAATAAAATTTGGGGGAAAGTTGTGATACCATATCATTTTTCCTCTTGATAGGGTTTATCTGAACGTTTTCATTAAAATTGACTCGATTTAATCATTTCTAACTCATTTCCCTTGATAGAACACGTGTAGGAGTTCATGTGCTCATTTGCATCCTTGGTTATATTATACTTCGGAATATCGGGCATATGGAACTTCGTCAAGATTGGCTTCGGTGCCGCGCTTGGAGGGAAAGGATTTTCGACAAATTTCTTGGAGTTTTAGCCTTTCAATATGGGGGGATCTCCTGGGATTTAATCAAATCTGGAATTATAGGTCTCTACTTTTTTGTCGTTGGCCTCAATTTTCTTCTCCTCGATTCTACCTGCTTTATCAGTTCCTCGATCATATTCATTATTTCAAGGTTTTTCTTGGGCTCAGCTTCACCAATACTTTTCGTGACTGGTTTATTTCTTCGAGTCTTGCTGTCCTGGCCTTTCAATATGGGGGGATCTCCTGGGATTTGATCAAATCTGAAATTATAGGTCTCCATTTTTTTGTCGTTGGCCTCAATTTTCTTCTCCCCGATTCCACCCGTTTTATCAGTTCCTCGAGCATATTCATTATTTCAAGGTTTTTCTTGGGCTCAGCTTCACCAATGCCTTCCGTGACTGGTTTATTTCTTCGAGTCTTTTCCTAGTTTGGCTCAAGCTTGACTCTGTTGGGGGCACGGCTTTGCTTCTGCAGCTGCGCTCTTGCTGCATGTTAGTCTTGTAATATTTCGAAGATCACCCGTATATTGATTTTGCCGCCTTCACCGTCGAGCGTATCTCGAGCCGATTATCGAGCTCATCCGCAAATTCTATTTTTGGGGTCTCTCGACAGGTTAGCATCGACGGCCACATGTGTGTTGGCAAAAATTAGATCTACAACTAGGACCTCGTCGGGGTCAGGAGGGGGCACCTCGTTGCTAGGTACTATACTGTTATTTTTACCATGGTGGCCAGATTCAGCATCAGCGTCCAAGTGAGCATATATAGAGTTTGATATTCTTAGATAGATCTGAAATCAAAATCTCAAAGAACAAGCGTAAAATAAAGCGTGTTATGGAAATATGTATCAAATTACCACTATTAACCTTAGCCTCACGGTGTGCGCCAAACTGTTTACCTTTACAAAATTGATAACAAATAAATTTATATGCGGTTTTAAGGATATGTGGACTAATTCAGTACAAGTAATTAATGACGTTACATAAGCAAGTAAAAATTAGAATAAACAGCCAAACCAGTGGTAATACTGAATTCGGGCTCGGTTAAATCTTTACAAGTATCTTGCCTCTAGTTCGGCAGACACTTGTGAAGAACTTATGAATAAAGGTAAGAACTTTGAATAACATTAGAAACAGGGAAAAAAGATGTGTACTGCTTGGTATGCGTGTTGAAACGTGCATATTTAATAATAATCTTCTTCTTTATATAACAGGGGAATTTATCCTAAGTACAATTCTTAGAAAAGCAAAAATCTTCATTTTTGCTAATCACTGATCAACTACTTATACGAGTCGAAATACATGCCGTGACATTTGGTCTGGCACGGTATCTCGGCCCTTTGTTAATCGTGTGCGGATGTTTGGCAATACTTTCCGAGGTCTTGTTATTCGAATCAGGATCCGGGGACATGGTTTCGATGGCTCTGGGGGCGGGTGCTTTCTTGGGGCCTTGATACGGAAGGTTCCTAGCTTTAATTTTGATTCCTCGGTAGTTATGTCCTCCCTTCGTTTCCCTCACAACAAAATCAGAATGCTTCGTAGCCCCAATTTTAACTATATACCATAGAGAGTTTTGGGAGAAGTGATTTTCTCGTATTGCTCACAAAAGTATATATAGAGTACAGGGGTATCAAATCCTACCAACTATAGGACTGCGCAATAATGAAGGAAATCAAATCCTACCAACTATAGGACTGTACAATAATGAGAGAATATTCTACCAATAATAAAAAGATACACAATAGATATTCACAATATTTCCTAATACGCCCCCTCAAGATGGAGGGCCGGAGGACACGCCAATCTTGGAAATCAGCAGAAGAAGCCGAGGACGAGATAAGTGCTTGGTGAGAGCATTAGCAAGCTGATCAGCAGAGGATACATGAGCAACACGAAGGGACTCATTATGAACCAATTGACGAACAAAGTGATAATCAATGGAGATTTGTTTCATGCGAGAATGAAACACAGGGTTGGAACAGAGGTAAGTGGCGCCAGTGTTGTTGCTGTAAATGACAGGAGCAGCCGGAAGAGGGACATGAAGCTCACGCAGCAAGGAATGAAGCCAACGTACTTCAGCGGCAGCAGAAGCAATGGCACGATACTCAGCCTCAGTAGATGATTGTGCAACGGAACGCTGCTTTTTGGAGCTCCAGGAAATAGGATTAGGCCCTAGAAAGACAACATAGGCACCAGTTGAGGAGCGGTCATCATAGTTTCCACCCCAATCATCATCAGAGAAACAATGCAGAGGTATAGCAGATGAAGGACGCAGCCAGACGCCAAAGTCACGCGTCCCATTCAGATACCGGAAGAGGCGCTTAACTGCACCCTAATGAGTGACAGTAGGAGCGTGCATGAACAGTGAGAGTTTATTCACAGCAAAGGAGATATCAGGACGAGTGAACGAGAGATACTGGAGGCCCCCAAGGGCCTGTCGATAGGCGGATGCGTCGGCAGGGGCCGAGCCATCGGCTAGATGAAGGCGGGTTGATGCCGTTGTTGGCGTTTGAATAGGATTTGACTCCAGCATATTATGACGAGTCAAAAGCTCAACAACATATTTACGCTGAGAAAGAAAACACCCCTTGGAGCTTCGCAGAACTTCAACACCAAGAAAGTATCTTAGATCACCCATGTCCTTAAGAGAAAACTGAGTCCCAAGAGAGTCAATCACACGGTTCAAGAAAGCAGAATCATTACCAGTCAATATGAGATCATCAACATATACCAAAAAATAGGCCGTAATACTAGAATGCTGAAAGACGAAGAGAGAAGTGTCAGAGGTAGTGTTGACGAAACCCATGGTCAGAAGACATTGGCGGAGTGCACTGTACCATGACTGGGGTGCCTGTTTGAGACCATAAATAGCTTTCTGTAACTTACAGACATAAGATGGATAGGCTTTGTCAACAAAGCCCGGTGGTTGTGCCATATAAACATCCTCTGTAAGCCTCCCGTGGAGAAAGGCATTGTTCACATCCATTTGACGAAGAGGCCAGCCCTTGGATACAGCTATACTGAGAACCAAACGCACAGTTGCCGGCTTAACAACCGGACTGAAAGTCTCCTGGAAGTCTACACCTGGACGCTGATGAAAGCCCTTTGCAACAAGCCGAGCTTTGAACTTATCCACAGTACCGCCAGGCTTTCGTTTGATGCGATAAACCCACTTGCAGCCCACAACATTCTGCGAAGAATCAGGCGGAACAAGATCCCAGGTGCCATTCCGTAGCAGAGCATCAAACTCTGATGATATAGCAGCGCGCCAGCGCTCATCAGACATAGCACTAGACAAGGTCTGAGGTTCAGTACAGCAGGAGAGGTGACAGCAGACATACCAATCTTCTTGTTGGGCGTAAAGATGTTATTTTTTGCTGCGAGTTTGCATATGATGACCACCCTGAGAGGATGCAGGTGGAGGCATAATGGTTGTAGCGGTGGCAGGGGCCGCTAGCGGTGCCGGAAGGGGCGCTTGTGGTGCGGGCGTTGGCGCCGACAGTGCGTCTGGTGAAAGATAGCTAGTGGGAGCGGCGGCAGGTACTGGTGGCGGCAACGGAAGGACTTCTAGGGAGACCGGAATGGGTACAGGGGGAGACTCGGGGTTAGACATTTTGGAGAAGGGGAAGACATCTTCATGGAAGGTGACATGACGCGAGACGAAGATTTTAGACGTTGAGGGATCAAAGCAGAGATAGGCGCTTTGAGTAGTAGAGTAGCCGAAGAGGACACAGGCACGAGATCTGGGTTCCATTTTGTGTGAGGTGTAGGGCCGAAGCCAAGGGAAGCATTGACAGCCGAAGACACGTAGTTTGGCAAGGTTGGGGCGCTTATGGAAGAGCGACTAAAAGGAGGAGAGCATCGAAAGATTTGTCTTGGGAAGACGATTAATGAGATAGACTGCTGTAGCAGAGGCATAAGGCCAGTAAATGAGAGGTACAGAGGCATGATGAAGGAGAGTGAGACCAGTATTGACAATATGACGGTGATGGCGTTCAGCATAGCGATTGTGCTGAGGAGTATGATGAGGTGAAGTGAGATGTGAGATACCATTGGAGGCAAGAAAAGAGCGTAAAGCGAGGGATTCACCCTTTGTCAGTATACAGAGTAATAATTTTAGTAGAGAATTATTTTTCTACAATGGATTTAAAAATGGGGAAGGTTTGTAAGACATCAAATTTACGGCGCAAAGGAAAAAACCAAACATACTTAGAAAAATGATCAACAAAGATAACATAATATTTAAACCCTTCATTAGAAATAATCGGAGAGGTCCATACATCGGAGAAAATAAGCTCCAGGGGAGCAGTAGAAGATAAACTTGACTCAGAAAAAGGTAACTTATGACACTTATGAAGCTTGCAAGAGACACAAGCAAGATCAGACACATTACTGGATGCTATACTGCTAGAAGACACTAAATGACGCAGGATTTTAGCTGACCGGTGACCAAACCGAGAATGCCACAATGACGTAGAGAGCTTTTGTGCCGTGAGGGCGGACGGGAGACTGAGAGCCGCCGGCCAGTAGTAGGTGTTGCCCCTAAGCGGTCCGCGAACGAGCGTTGCCCACGTGCGACGATCCTTCACCTGAAAATCAGTATAAGAAAGAACAACGTTAACATTATTGTGACGACATAATTTGGCAACCGAGATCAAAATTTTACGCATATGTGGAACACAGAGAGCCCCAGGTAATAAAAGAGATGAATGACTGTTAAGTTGTCCAGTATGTGTAATTGTCAAACCTTCACCGTTACTAATAACCACATTGTTCAAAACCAGTGTAAGGACATTGAATAGACATGTTGGCAAGATCAAAGGTTATGTGATGGGAGGCACCAGAGTCCACGATCCAATCAGATGCAGAGGGAATTGTCGGAGAGTGATGGGCTGTGTGAGCAGCCGGATAAGGCGGCGAAGCATAAGCTGGCCGCGGCAGTGGTCCACTGTAAGGGGGCTGATTGGCGCCGGAGATGGGATAGGACGGGCAGCGGTGCGCGGAGTGGCCAAATTCACTGCAGAGCTGGAACTTCCCATTGTACCCGCGAGATTGGCCATTGCTGGAGTAACCACAGCGACCGGAGACTGAACCGCGGCTGCGCCCGCGGCTACTGAAGCGGTGACGAACTGGCTGTTGTCCGGCGATGAAGGCAGCCGACGGAGCCAAATCAGATGAGGCGGAGGTGGCCGGCACACGAGCAGTAATCTAAGCCTCCATGCTTAACAGCTTGTCATGTAATTCAGCGAATGAGATGGGAGATTCGCGGGCTTGGATGGCATGAGAGAGTTCCATATACGGATCATCAAGACCATTTAGAACCTTAATGACAAGATCCTCAGGATCAACAGTAACACCCAGGAGAGATAATTCATCCACAATCACGCGAATACCGTGCATAAAATCAGTAACAGATTTAGAACCTTTTACCGGATTATGGAGCTGTTGTTCGAGAGCCATGATACGACCACGAGAAGCAGTGCCGTATGTGCGCGTGAGGATGTCCCAGGCCTCTTTGGAGGTTTCCGCAGCGACAATAAAGGAGATGATGGTCGGTGTGATCGACGAGATGATGGCACTAAGAATAAGATTGTCCTGGCGAATCCAGTAAGGATATGCTGGATTGGGGGAAGTCACGTCCTTATTGACGATAGTTGCCAGTGGGCACGGCTTCGATCCGTCCAAGAAGCCGAGGAGATCGTAACCCGTAAGAAGGGTTCGAAATTGGAATTTCCACGCCAGGTCATTAATGGAATCCAAGTTGAGTGGGATTTGAGCCGATGCATTGATGGCGATCGGCCGGAGAGGCTCGGTTGACGTCGTAGCGGCCATGAAGAGCGAGGCAAAGGAGAGGAGGCGCTGAACGACGTTGAGAAAGAGAGGGCTGCCGATTAGTGCAGCGGCGGCGGCGACGGGCTGCCGATAAGAGCAGCGGCGGCGCGGGTAGTATAGAATTAGGGTTTGTTTGGCGATAAGCCACTGGGAGAAGTGATTTTCTCGTATTGTTCACAAAAGTATATATAGAGTACAGCGGTATCAAATCCTACCAACTATAGGACTGTACAATAATGAAGGAAATCAAATCCTACCAACTATAAGACTGTACAATAATGAAAGAATATTTTACTAATAATAAAAAAATACACAAAAAATATTCACAATATTTCCTAATATATACATCCCTGATTTGCTTATTTCTTCAAAAACAAATGAGGCCTCCAAGTCATTTTGTTGTATTCATTAGTTTTGTCGAATCCTGAAATATCTTGCATGTATTTCCCTAAACAGTATACGTTGAATATCACTTTACGATAGTGATTTTGCACGCTATCAAAATCGTTCTCCAATTCTATCTTTCTAACAATTGTAAAAGCGGACTTGCATATATTTAAAGCTATTTTAAGGTTTGGATCATCAATTAAGATGCTAAAAATCTTTTCCGAGGGGGAAAAGAATATCCTACACCGACAGTTTTTATCCGAATTGTAGTGGATTGAGATATTATCCTCAAGTGGTAGGGTCGACGCTACATTCATTCATTTGACACATAGTTAAGTTAGTATTTTTTTCGGTTTAAAATAAGTAATATTTTTAGTTGTTTTTAGATGGATTAAGAAATCGATCTTTTAGTATTAATAAATAATAAAATTGACTATATTAATTTTATTATTCTTACATAAATACTTCTAACACATACTCGAACACTTTTTACTCCAAAAATAATGCAAGAAAAAATTAATTAATTCATTTTTGTAATCTAAAAACATCATTTATTTTGAACTAAAGAAAGTAGTTTCTTTGATTTGATTTTGGTATTGTCGAGATTAACCAACTTTTTCATTAACTACAATTTTTTCCCTCAAATTATTGTTTGTCACTTTTTATATCTGATTAGTTTCGGAAGTATATTATGTATAACTTTTCCAACAGAGGAAGCTATTAGATAACAAGAAGTGAAGAAGAGTTGGAAAATGATTTTCAAAAACAGAACCATGTAAATAATTGATTGCATATCGCACAATTTTGACTTTCAAGAGCTGTGTCGAATTCAAAAGTTGGCAACCCTAATTCAGAAGCATATCTAAGATTGTAAGAGTATAAGTCTACTAACATCTATATCAATATATGATTTGAAAATGTAATTTTTTTACTATGACAAGTTAACAAGCAAACTCTCGTTATTATTAGGCGTAATGATTTTTGGGTCACTTAAGTTTGTATGGTTTTTAAAATCGATACATCAATTTTTAATTTTTCCATTTTAGTACCCTAAGTCAATAAAAATATTTATAATAAACTGAAAACATGCAGAGAATCGGAGAAAATTTAGAGAGAGAAAGTAGAGAGAAGGAGGAGAGAATAGAAGAGTCTCGAAGAAGACTCAGTTCCAAAAGAACCAAAATGACCCCTCTGAAGGGTCGAGTTAAGAGAGAGAGTATATATCAGATATACTCATTACAAGAATAGCCTATTTACAAATACAACCTATTTGCACACATAGCCTATTTTACAAAAGAATACAAAAGAATAAAGGAATTACAGAAGTAGCCACAATTAAGGAAATGACCAATTATTAGGCTCAGAATAGTGTATCATCATAGCCAATATCTCAACACCCCCCCTCAAGTTGAAGGGGGGAAACCACCTTTAACTTGGACAAAATAGGAGAAAGAGCAGTCCCGGATAAAGGTTTCGTCAACGGATCAGCCAACTGTTGAGAAGTGGAAACATGAGAAAGTGTGAGAAAACCATTGCGTATCAAAGTACGAACGTAATGACAATCCACCTCAATATGCTTAGTACGCTCATGGAAAACTGGATTATTAGCAATGTGAACAGCAGCTTGACTATCACAAAACACAGAAATAGGAGAGGAAACAGATACCCCAAGATCAGTAAGCAGACGAGATAACCAAGTGAGTTCAGCAGTAACTTTGCTTAAAGCCCTATACTCAGCTTCAGCTGAAGAAAGAGAGACAACAGGTTGTTTCTTCGACTTCCAACTTACCAGGCTGCCACCCAACAATACACAAAAACCAGTAACAGAGCGACGAGTGTCGGGACAAGCTGCCCAATCACTATCAGAGTACCCAGACAAAGAGAAGTCAGCAGCATCAGAGTAAAATAGACCCAAAGAGGAAGTGCCCTTAAGATACCTCAAAACATGCAAAGCAGCAGACATATGGGGAACCCTTGGGGATTTGAGATACTGACTCAGATGTTGCACGGCAAAGCATATATCAGGTCTAGTATGGGTTAAAAACAATAATTTGCCAACAAGACTCCTGAACTGATCAGGAGCGGGTAAAAGATCACCAGAATCAGCATGTAATTTTAAAGAAATGTCCAGAGGGGATACAACAGGGGAAACAGATACACAGTCGAAATGATGCAACAAATCATGAACATATTTATGCTGATTCAGATGAATCCCACCAGGGATTTGTTTAACCTCAAGACCCAAGAAATAATGCAATGACCCTAAATCCTTTATCTTGAAAGTATCATCCAAGAAGGCTTTTAAGCCTGCAATCTCATCACAGTCAACCCCAGTAACAATTATATCATCCACATACACAGCCACCACAACAAGGGAATCAGGATTACCTTTCAAGAACAGTGAATAATCATTTAAAGAATGCCTGTAACCTCGAGAATGAAGGGCAGAGGACAGCTTAGCATACCACTGCCTGGAGGCCTGCCTGAGCCCATACAAAGACTTCTTTAGTTTACAGACCAGAGGAAGAGAAGAAGAAGAAGAAGAAGAAGAAGTAGTAGAAGAAGAAGTAGAAGAAGGATCAGACACCACCAAACCTGGAGGAAGTTTCATATACACTTCCTCATCCAAATCACCATGAAGAAAGGCATTGTTAACATCCAGTTGGAACAATGGCCAGTGATTTTTAACAGCCACTGCAATGAGACACTTGACTGAAGTCATTTTGACAACAGGAGAAAAAGTGTCTGTAAAGTCCACACCTTCAACCTGTGTGTCACCCCTAATAACCAACCTGGCTTTGTATCTTTCAATAGAGCCATCAGATTTATATTTGATCTTGTAAACCCACTTACAGCCAATAGGTTTCTTACCTGGAGGAAGAGGCACAATGTCCCAAGTGTGGTTAGCATCCAATGCATCAAATTCCTTCCTCATAGCATCCTGCCAAGCTGGTACAGAGGCAGCTTGAGAGTAAAACATAGGTTCAGATTCCAAGTGAGAAGAAGAGGAGCCAGAAAAGGCTGGAATTTGACAAACATAGTCTTTGAGGTAAGAAGGAGGGAGATGTGATCTGGTGGATTTTCTGGGCAAGGAAACAGGCTGGGAGACAGGCAATGTAGGAGGGGAGATGTCATGACTGAAAATAGGAGAAGGAATAGACACTGGAGAATCAGGAGAAGGGTGAGGAGAAGAAGAAGGGGAAGATTCATGGGAAGATGGTAGGGTGAAAGGTTGAGGGAGAATGTCATCAGAAAATGGAACAGGTGGAGGAGAAGGAGAAGAGGGAGGAGGAGACTTGAATGGAAAGTGAGTTTCATGAAAAACAACATCTCTAGAAATAAAGCATTTCTTGGAATTTAAGTCATAAAGTTTATAACCTTTCTTACCAAAGGGATAACCAAGGAAAACACAGGAATGAGCTCTGGATTTCAGCTTATCCCTATGAGGGATAGGTACAGCAGCATAAGCCAAACAGCCAAAAACTCTCAGATGAGAATAGGAAGGGGGAGAACCATGTAATAATTCATGAGGAGATTTGTAATGAAGCACCCTGGATGGCAGTCTATTAATGATATATGTTGCAGTTAACAGACAATCACCCCAAAAAGAAATAGGCAAACCAGACTGAAAGAGAAGTGCTCTACAAGTTTCAAGTAAAGACCTGTGCTTTCTCTCAACAACCCCATTCTGTTGAGGGGAATGGGGACAAGTTGTTTGATGCACAATCCCAAGTTTACTAAAATAGGAAATCCCTTCAGCACTGGAACCCAGTTCCAGGGCATTATCACTTCTGACAACTTTGACCAGGGAATTGAATTGAGTTTGAACATAGGAAATGAAGGATTGTAGTAGAGGGAATGCATTACTTTTAGAACCCATTAGATGTGTCCAGGTAGCTCTAGAAAAATCATCAACTATGGTGAGGAAATACTTGCTACCAAGAGATGTAGGGGTATGGTAAGGACCCCAAGTATCCACATGAATAAGTTGGAATGGTTTGGTAGTGCTAATGCTACTGTCAGGAAAGGGCAATCTGGTTTGTTTAGACATAGGGCAAATTGAGCAAGGAAAAGGTTGTTTAGCAGCAATAGAAAAAGGCAAATTAGAAACATGTTTCATATTAGCAAAAGATGTATGTGCTAATCTCAAATGCCAAATATAGTTCATATCATCAGGAACAGCATTATTACAACTAGAAGATTGAATAACTGAGCTAGAATGTTTGTTATCAGAAACAATGTCATCATTACAAACATCTGAGTCACTATGCTCAAGAGAAGAAGGCTTGGAAGAGGCAGAAGAGGAAGAGGGTGACCAAGAGTACTTGTACAAGCCAGCCTCCTCTTTACCAAGATCCAGAAGCCTCTTCAGAGAAAGGTCCTGTAACAGGTAAAGAAGGCATGAGGTTGGTGTAAACAAGACTAAACAATTCAATTGTTTCATCAACTTATGAACAGAGATCAAATTATGTTTGAAAGAAGGGACTAGAAGTACATTATGAAGAATGAGGTAAGGAGTTAATGCAAATGATCCTGTACAAGTAACTTTGACTTTATATCCATTAGGAAGTGAAACAAGGTAAGGCACAGTTAGGGGTATAATGTCAAACAATAAATTTTTATCATAAGTCATATGATTGGAAGCTCCTGAATCAATGATCCAGGTAGCAGAATTTATGTGTGTAAGCATGCATAACTTGGAATCAGAAACAAGACTCTCAGACATTAAAGTACCAGCAAAATTAGCAGAACTCATGGAAGAAGAAGTTTGATCACTGGTTGAAAGTGTTTGTTGAATCAAGCTCACAATCTGATCACATTGTTGTCTGCTCAACCCTGGTATCACAGGTTGACTGGCAACAGGATCCCCTAGAGGAGCAGACACACCTGAAATTCTTGAATCAACAGATACACAATCAGTACTAGTGGAAAGATGAGCAGCAGATTTCCTTCCCTTGATGTAAGAATTGCTTTGAGGAAAACCATGGAGTTTGAAACACTTATCAATTAAGTGTCCAGACTTCTTGCAATATCTGCAAAATAAGTTTCCTCTGTTTTGTTCAAAATTGACTTTAGGTCTGAAATTAAAGCCAGACAATTTCCCTTGGTTGGACCCAGCAGGGGGCCTATCAGTGTGAGCATTAAAAGACATTGAGTCTGGGCTCATATGGGAAATGGACTTGACCTGTCTTTGCTTTTCATCATTCAACACAATATTATAGACACTGTCAAGGGAAGGAAAGTGTTGCATCATTAACAAATTGCTTCTTACACCCAAATATGTCTCATTTAGTCCCATAAGGAACTGATAAATCTTGTTCTCATCATCTTCCTCAATGATACCATTCTTAGCAGCACAGGTGCACTTCTGCCCATGGTTTGGGACCATTGTCCCTAATTCATCCCACAAACTCTTGAGTTTATTAAAGTATGAGGCTACATCAAGGGAACCCTGGGAAGTTTGGGAGAGTTCTCGCTTTAATTCAAAAATTTTGGTTTTGTTAGGAGTACCATATCTCTTCTCAAGTTGAGACCACATGCTTCGTGCAGTGTCAGAGTATTGAACACTGTCAGCTATTTGAGATGACACAGAAGAGGTTAACCATGACATAACAAGCATGTTACATCTATCCCACAACCTTTGCAAACTCACATTATTACTAGGTCTGGAAAAGGAACCATCAATGAAACAAATTTTATTTTTAGCAGATAAAGCCATAGTCATTTTACGCTTCCATCCTCCATAACCACTTCCTGAAAAAGGAGTGGGGACTAAAGATGCACCAGGAACATCAGAAGAATGCACAAATAATGGATTGGAAGGGTCAATAGGACCGGAGTTAGCACCAGAACTACCAGCATTCATGTTAGCAGCCATGCTCAACAAATGAATCAAATCTTTTGAAAACACAATATCACCAAACAATATTGACAGTCTACACACTCAATATTCTCAAGTTAAATGATTTATTCACAAATGGACAATCATATATACAAACAAGGAATCACAACCAGAGAATAGGAACGAGGTTACCGTCCTTCTTCGCAACCGGAAGATCGGCCTTTAACAATAGACAAAACCCTAGGTAGTGAAACCGTCAAAATTTTACCACAAACGTTGATAAAGATGTCACAGCACCACCGATGATGACCAAAATTTCAGCAAAGTAAGTATCAAACCACCGGATGGTAATCAAACACTCGATTTGACCACCAGAAAACCCTAGAGGTTGAAACTCACCGCAAAATCTCCGAAAGACTCACAATAAACGATTGAACCGTTCAATACAGAAGGAACAAACGTAGATCGTGAAGATAAATGGACCGAAGAACCCTAACATGGTTGAAACCATCATCGATCTTTTCGATCTCAGAAAAATCTCAAATTTTGTTAAAAAATAGTTCAGATGAACTATTGATTCACACGATAAACATCACCGGATCATTGTACCGGCTCTGATACCATGAAAACATGCAGAGAATCGGAGAAAATTTAGAGAGAGAAAGTAGAGAGAAGGAGGAGAGAATAGAAGAGTCTCGAAGAAGACTCAGTTCCAAAAGAACCAAAATGACCCCTCTGAAGGGTCGAGTTAAGAGAGAGAGTATATATCAGATATACTCATTACAAGAATAGCCTATTTACAAATACAACCTATTTGCACACATAGCCTATTTTACAAAAGAATACAAAAGAATAAAGGAATTACAGAAGTAGCCACAATTAAGGAAATGACCAATTATTAGGCTCAGAATAGTGTATCATCATAGCCAATATCTCAACATAAACTCCTTCCTCAGAGCATGTATCTCTGTTGCCTGAGTGAATAGCACGTCAGAAAATAAGACCACTTATTTTTTACATTAGTAATATTTGGGTCCCAAATTATTAATTTTGTTCTTTTTCCTTTCTTCTTCACCATAACTCCTCCAAAATCTTCCTTTCCATAACCACTATTTCCAATGGTAAAAATTAAAATGTGATCAACTCATGTTCTAGTATATATCTTAACCAAACCTCAATCTAAAAATTAGTCCAAACAAGTCATTAGATCATCTAAAAAAATATCAAAACCATTCCAACAAGGTTTTCATCGAAAAAAATGGCATCACATTGGCCCTCGTCAAAGTAAAAATTAACAGACCTCCTTGTGGACCTATTACTTCCCATCCCTGAAAACTTTCAGTAATTTCATCGTCTTAACCGGCCAAAGAAGATTGCCGAAAACGTTGTCACTACTATAGATGTCGTCAAACTGAGTAAATAAGATAGACTAACCAATGCCAAAATGATTAGTTTGTGGAAAAATAAAGACTGGCCAAAGGATTGTTCAAAATCGCGATGAAGAAAGGAAGTGAAGGTGGGGGATTGAGAAAAAACTATGGGGAGAAAGAATTTTTAATTGGAGGGGGAAAGGGGAGGGGGAGGGGGGAGGGTAAGGAAAAATATAAGAAAGGGGTAACTCGGGGATTTAGGTTTGAAGAATTTATTTTATTTTTATTTATTTTTTTTTCTTATTTAAATTTAATATTTTTAAGTTAAGTAATTCGAGTGACGCTCTTTTTATATGTAATTAACACACATTTTGATCATGTCAAATGTGTTGCTGTCATATAAGCATTTGAAGAATTTTTTTATTTTTTATTTGTTTGTCTTTTATTTATTTTTTCTCTTTCTTATTCAAATTTAATATTTTTAAGTTAAGTAATTGAATCACGCTCTTTTGTAATTAACATACATTTTGACCATGTCAGCTGTATTAGTGTCATATAAGCATAGCCAAATATTAAAAATATTTACTTATAAGTAATCAATTAATCGAAGTATTAAAATAAAAATATTAAAAATTTATATATCAATTTTAAAATTGATACAAATTTGAATTGCCAAGAAACCATTTCGCCTTAATATTATTTGCATTAATGAAAACATATTATCCAGAGAAGCCATGAACTCTGGACACCTCATCAACTACATCATAAGCTATGAACTCTAATCCCTATATATACATCCACTTCACTGTCTGTCTATTTCCTACTGCAATTAACTACTACTAAATTTGTTGTGATATCTTTAAAAAACAAAAATTAAGAAAATGGCAAAATCATATGAGAATGAACATCCAGTAAAGGCCTTTGGATGGGCAGCTAAAGATACTTCTGGTATTCTTTCTCCTTTCAACTTTTCAAGAAGGTAATTAATTTTTTATTTTTTTTGTAATATTACTCTGTCCGTTTTAATTTATGTGAATCTGTTTGATTGGGTACGAAAAAAAATTTTAAAATTTATGCTCCTAAACAAGTCATAATATTTGTATGGCTATAATTATTTTGAAACTTGTGGTAGTAATAAACATGTCTGAATTTTTGTGTGGTTCTAAAAACTTCTTATTAATTAAGAGTAGAATTTGAAGTCCAAGATAAATTATTTTCATATTTAGAAAATGTTATTCTTTTTAAACGAATCAAAAAGAAAATAGGTTTACATAAATCGGAAGAAAGAATATGATTTATGCTTCTCTTTTTTATGGTAGTTTGGTTATGAAAAACTCTAATAGACGTTTGGTTTTGGAATGGGTGCAGAGCCACAGGTGAAAAGGATGTGCAGTTTAAAGTTATGTATTGTGGAATTTGTCATTCTGATCTTCATCAGCTCAAGAATGAATGGAGCAATAGCATATATCCAATGGTACCTGGGTTAGTCTCCATTTTCTTACTTTTCATTTATTTATTTATTTGCATATGAATTTAAGTGGTAGATGATGAAGTGCTAATATATCTAATCTAACTTGTGATAACATGTTAATTAACATTTATATCAGGGTTTTAATAGAGGTATTATTACTTTTAGCCCATAATAGAATTATATGCAATTGATAGCCCAAAAAGTATACAAAATTTATATGATTTTTATATATAACATACAGAATATATATATATATATATATATATATATATATATATATATATATATATATATATTTAAGAAATATAATTTTTTTGATTAATATTTTTACAACAACTATATAGTTTCATTTTTCCATATTATTTATAAACACTTATAGTATACATTTAGCTAAATTATAAGAAATAAGGCATTTAGCGACGACCCTTTGGGGCGACTACTGTAGTTGCCACCAAAGGTCGCCGTATGGAGTGACATTCTGTCCTAAATTTAGTTGTGGCACATTATTTATCTTTGGTGGCGAACTAAGTAGCCACAAAGTTTTAATCTTTTTTTTTTCTTTCTGTTATTGGAAAGAATTAGTTTTTGCGACCACTAAACCCACCACAAAAGGTAACAAATGAGTTACAATATAGATTTAAGATAGGTTGTCATATCCGGCAACATAGACTTTTCGTCACTGAGAAACTTTCTTTCCTGTAGTGTATTATATTATAACTGATCTATGGTGCAAATATTTTTTACGTCGTCAATGAATTGAAATTAAATTCTTGCAAATTGGTACTTTAATTTTGTTGTATCTTTTTATGATTGATATATGAAAGGCTCTACGTAAAATTAACCAAATTTAGGATTATAGGAGAGAATAAAGTTTCTATCTCAATTGTTTTTCAGGCATGAAATTGTCGGTATGGTAACCGAAGTTGGTAGCAATGTGGAAAAGTTTAATGTGGGAGATATAGTAGGGGTTGGATACTTTTTAGGATCATGTCGTAAATGTGAAAACAAGATCTCGAAAATTACTGTCCTTATCAAATAACGACAGTCAATGGTATTTACTTTGATGGAACCATAACATATGGAGGTTACTCCGATGTCATGGTTTCTGATGAACATTATGTAGTTCATTGGCCTGAGAATTTACCAATGGAAGCGCTCCTTTACTATGTGCTGGAATTACAATATATAGTACTTTGAAATATTTTGGACTTGATAAGCCTGGAATGCACATTGGTGTTGTTGGTCTTGGTGGTCGTGGTCATATGGCTGTGAAATTTGCTCAGGCATTTGGAACTAAAGTGACTGTTATTAGTACATCTACTAGTAAAAAACAAGAAGCAATTGAGCGTTTGGGTGCGGACTCATTTTTGGTCAGCCGTGACCCTGACCAAATGCAGGTGAATATTATGACTTTTGACTTTATTTATACTCTGATCAATCAATCAACTATGTCTCAATCTTACAGAGAGTTTGACATAAGAATATTAATTTTCATATACACATGTAATATGAGTAGGCTGCAGCGAGCTCACTTGATGGCATCATTGATACTGTCTCTGCAATTCACCATCTTCTTCCATTGATTAATTTGTTGAAAACTCATGGGAAGCTTGTAATGGTTGGTGCACCAGAAAAAACACTAGAGTTGCCTGTATTTCCCTTGCTTTTAGGTACGTTTCTTGAATCGTAAACTATGCATTTCTTTTAGAACGTAAGAAGTTGATACAGAAGTATATACATAATGTCAAAAACAGGGAGGAAGCTAGTCGCTGGGAGTGCCATAGGAGGGATAAAGGAGACACAAGAGATGGTAGACTTCGCGGCAAAGCATAACATTACACCAGATGTTGAAGTCGTGCTATGCACTATGTGTATATAGCTTTGGAGCGTCTTGCGAAATCGGGTTTTAAGTACCGTTTTGTACTTGACGTTGGCAATACATTGACTAAGAGATAGGAGGGGGACTTGGGCAAGAAAATGAGAATTGAATCTACCATGTCTATTGAATAACGAATTGCATCATTTATTTTGCTATAGACTTATGATCTTGTTTTATCTTGCACCTATTGACGTTTATTTCTTACTATGTTTTATGTACTAAAGGCTACTTTATTGCATTATCTTCATTGTTCCTTGAGCCGAGAGTCTATCAGAAACAACCTCTTTATCTCTATGAAATAAGGGTAAAGTATGCGTACACACTACTGTCACGTGATGGCACCTGACTTTTAGGATGTTAGGCAAGCCAACAGATAACGATCTAACAAGCTAATCACTAACCAAAAACAGTAATTAAGAACAATTTAAACTAAATGAGTAAAAGGTGTAAATATTTTATACAATTTAAACACTAATGCAAGACTACCCAAAGATCTAGTATAACAATCTACAAACATCTAAAAGTTTTGACAAATACTGGTTTAAAGAAAATACATTTGTTCTTGAATGAAAGAAAACAGAGAAACTAATATAGAGGGAAGGGGACTCCAGGGTCTACGAACGCTGGCACATCTAACTTGGATCTCTTGATAGACTGAAGGCAGCAACCCAACTCTAGTCAACGAGGTTCGGTACAGAAATCTGCACAGAAAAGTGCATAGTGAAGTATCAATACAACTGACCCTATGTACTGGTAAGTGCTAAGCCTAACCTCGGCGTAGTACTAACGAGGCTAAAACACGATAACAACACGAACCTGTGCAATTAAATCATATACCAGAAAATAACAACAACGGGAATTTAACAGTTAATAGAGAAAGAGAAAAACATGTTGAGGGGAATATCAAATCTTGAAATAGTACCATACAGAAACACAGTAAATATCATGCTTTGAACCAATGGAAATAATAACAAAGCAAACACGTGCACAACATCACCCTTCGAGCTTTTATTCTTGTCCTTACCATAAGAAATAATAGAATGACACGGTATCACCCTTTGTGTCTTAACTCTCTCAAAACATGGCAAGATTTCACCCATCGTGCATTATCAATATCAGAATACGATACAACATCACCCTTCGTGCATTATCACTCACAGAATACAATACTACATCACCCTTCGTATATTAATACTCACTCACAATATCTTGTATGGCATCGCCTTTCGTTATTTACTCTCTTTCTCACCCACACAACAACAGAAACAGTAACAATCCAGGAAGAGAATCATCAATAACCAGCCTCATTTCAAAATTTAACTTTACAATATAAATCTCAAATTGAGTCAATACTCAACCAATATCCAATACAAGGATATCATAATAAGACTTGTTTAACATGAAGGATAACCAGTTTCGGCATGAATAGTATGTATAAAGAACTACAACAGTCACAAGTATAAGACTCACTCGCATTCTATGATCCGACAACAACGTATATATACTCATCACTTCACCTACACATTGTACTCAACAACTAAACACGTTGCAAATAAAGCAGTATCACCTAATCTCTTAAGAAAAGGTTAGCCATAATACTTACCTCATTTCCACGGCCCTCAATCAACCCTCAACCACCGCTTTTCCTCTAGATTGCACTTCCGAACCACTTATATCTAATAATAATTAACTTAATAATATCAATTGCGAGCATGTAATTTTTTCCCAATTAGAATACTTCTAAAAAAATAAAAAATAGGTTTTTCTAAATTGCTTTTAGTTTTATAGGATTTTTGTAGAAGTTTATTGGTTGTTTGCATTTTTAGTGCACGTTTAATATTATTAAAACCATGAAAAATAGCACAAAAATGTCAAAAAATTCATGCATTGCATTTTAGATTTTGTGTTAGTATTTTAGGATTAGATTAATATTTAATCACTTTATTAAATAAAAATCACAAAAAAATAATGTTCATTTTTTACATTTTTAGCTTTGAGTGTTAGAATAGTAATTTTTTCTTCATCAATTTAGGATTAATTCATAATGTAAATATTACAAATAGATAATAGCCTGATTTTATAAATTAGTTTGATTTAGGATTTAATTAGGACTTTGATTAATTTAGTTAAGTGTTTAAAATTAGAGAAAAGAAAAGAAAAACAAAGAAAAGGAAAAAAATGAAGGAAGAGCTTTGTTTGTCGCCAAGTTTAGGCAAAAATCATTTTTTATTTGGCCCAAAAGAACAATCACGTCCGCTCAGTCCATCTCCAAGCTCGGTCCAAGTCCAAGTCAACCCTTATTAATCCAAACAGTGTTGTTTCCCCTCCCTTTAATCCTAGACGTTGGATCATTTTGATCCAATGGCTCACATTGATCTCCATTTCCCTTAAAAATGTCGAACCCCCCAAACCCTAGAGAACTGATTCACTTTCCCCTTCACCAAGTCGTCTCTCTCACCTCCGCTTCTTGCCGCCACCTGATATCGCCTCATGGTGGCGGCCCGTCTCCAAGCTCCCCTAAAATATAACCCCACAATCCCAGCCTCCCCTCATCACTATTCCCCCACCAATTTCCTCAAATAATCACCCGATTTTTCCAAGTTTTAGATCTGAAATTTCAAAAGAAAACCAAAACCCTAACCCTTTCTCCCTTTTGATTTCTATGGTTTCTAAGGCTTGATTTGAGCCAATGTTTATGCTAATCGATTGTTTTTTGTTAAGAACAATCGATTAACTTCAGTTTTGGTTCTCTTAAAGGCTCGCCGGATTCAGAAAAACTCTATATTGGCCAACAAAGCTCTGATTTGCCTCAGTCACTTATGCATCTTCCAGCAAAAATCAATACCTTGTTCTTTTCCCTTTGTCTCTGTTTATTCTTTTTTATTTTTTATATTTAGGGTTTGTTTTTATCTATTTTTGTTGCCTTGATTCCTTGTTACTGTGTGTTTAATTAGATAAGACTAGTTTAAACTAGTTTTATAATTCTTCAGTTAACCACATTACTATTTAGTTAATCACATTTTATTTAGTCTAATTGAATCAACCTAACAAAATTATTTTCTGTATTTAGACTACTTAAATGCATGTTAGTTAATTTAGATTGCAAGTTATTATTTAATTAACTCTAAGGTTGTAATCACATGACGTGTCGTGCAGTCTTGATTTGCTTCGTATGAGGTCTGATTTGATCTGTGTTCTTGGTTGCTATTCAGAATTCAGTGGAAACCTTAGTTGATAACAAATAGAAATTAGGGGCGTTGAAGTTGCAATAAACATAACTTAAAAGGGTAAATTGGGAATTTAAAATGAGAAAAATATCGGAAGATTCTAGTATTATATAACTGTCCCTATTTTTAGTATGAAAATGCTGAATTTAGGTAAAAAGGACAGACAATTGTACCAAATCTGTTAAAAAGATGTTGTACCATCTGACATTTTTAAAATTAGGGTGGAAGATTCCTTATTATTCTTATTCTTATACACCCTATAAAAGGAATAGACCCTCACTCACACACACATGATCATCAACATAGGCAACCTAAAAGGCATAATTGAAATACAAGGATTTCTCGAAAAAAAACTTTATTTTTCACACTAATTTTTCTTTCTTTTCCTAAGTTTCCAAGTGGATTTAAAATCTCCTTCAGCCGAAATGACTTACCTCTAGAAGGTGACGCTCGCAACAAAGCTCTTCATTTGACCATCAAGTGTGAAGGATGTTATTTGAAAATGGTTATGTTGGACAGTGGATCTGGGGTCGACATTTGCCCTCTACCATCCTTACAAAGGATGGAAATTAGGGCTGAAAGAATTAGACCCAACAATGTTTGCGTATGTGCGTTTGATGGAATCAAGCGAGACATGATAGGAATTGATTTGGTCCTAAATATTTATGCCATCCGTTAAAAGATGCTCATTTCATGCCACTATCGTTAAAGAAATAGCCCATTCATGCCATTATTAACTAAGTATAGTGGCATGGACGGACCAAATAAAAATTGAGTTTTAGTCAATAATGGCATGGATGGACCATTTCTTTAACGGCAGCAGCATGGAAATAGCAATTTTTTAACGAATGGAGTGGATAAACCATTTTTGAAAGTTGATTGGTATTTTTAGGCCTTTTCCGTAGATGTAATAAAGTGATCATCACCTAAAAACTAGGGAGGTACATAGGTCGGGTTGGTTCAGTCTTTATCAAAACCAAGCCAAATCAACTATATCAGTTTGGATTAGTTCAGTATTGTCGGATTTTTCAGGTTTTTCAAGTATTTTGTTACTTAAATATTATTTCAATTTTACTTTGTTAAATTTTTTATAATTAAATATATGTTTAGTAAAAATATAAAAAATTAACCAACATATTTTCTATTAAAATATTCTTCGTAACGCATAATAGTTATTGTTTTAGTCGTTTGACAATAATTTTTCGTTGATGTACACTTTCCAGCTTAACCGAATTTATTAATTAAACATAAAAATCAATATGATACCTAAATACTAACAAACACTTCACATTAGAAAAAGATATAAGAATTTAATAAATCTTAACATATGAAATGAATATGGAAGAACAAAGAGATTGACATATTTCAGTAACATTTGAAGAGAAAGTGATCATACAACCCATTATTTAACGTTAATAAATATGGAGCACTTCATATACAATTAATATTATATCACTCAAAATAATTTCAAATATTTCTGGATATTTTTTACAAAACAAAATTCTATATAAAATCTTAATGTATACATAAAAATTATATATTTATATCGGTTTGGTTCGGAGTTTTTTACTCAATATCAAACCAAATCAAATCAAATCTAATCGGGTTTTTTAATCTCCGTCTGTTGGGCTTGTAACATTTCGAAGATCACTCGCAGACTTTGGTACCTTCACCATCGGGCATACCTCCAGCCATTGATTGGGCTACTCCGCGAACGATGTTTGCGGGGTTAGTCGGTAGGTTGACATCGATGAACACATGTGAGTTGGCATCGAATGGGTCTGCAACTGGTAGCCCATCGAGGTCAACAGTGGCACCTCGTTGCTAGGTCACATATTGATAAAGATATTATTGAACCTGCTTAGCCTAGAATTGCGTTCGTACTTCTAATTGCACTCCTTATATTTTTGGGTTTTCTTTGTATTAACAACTATTATTATGAACTAAAGATTAAGACTAAATTATGCTAAGGAAATATTACTAGGTTGTAATTAGTAGGGAGAAAGGCACTAGGATTGTGGCATCACCTAGGTGGTTAACTAATGAGTAGAAACTACTAAGAATAGATTGACGTATTTGGGGTTTATGATAACCGTTGCACAATTGTACTCACTCTCACACCTCTCAGTAAAGAGAGTGATTTGGCCCAATTGACTCTCTCAAGACCAATTGGGTAAGACAATTAGATCAAGCAACTAGATTTCAAGTAGGGTGTTTACTCTCTCGAGATTTAACCCGTTAATTGAGACTACTATTTCTCATGGGGTCCATCCCACTTCCTTGTTGGGTCAATTTTGGGTGATAGACTCTTTTTCTCAAGCTCAAAATCCACTAAACTAGTATCAATGTTCGCAACCACCAATCCTTTATTAAAGCATAAAGTTAACCCAAATAAAAAATTCCCAACATTAATCTATCATTAGAAAGCAACACCCATCAATTACCCATACTAGGATCGAGCCACAATCCTAGCTAATGAGTTTAGCTGGACATAATTGAAGAAGAAACTAAAGAAATAGAAGAAGAAGCAAATATATTAATTAATAACTAAAGAGAAACTACAAGAATCTATGGAGAAATTAATGCTAAAATGCCAAAATAGGCTAAAATGTTGGTCCTCATGAGTGCATTTCTGTTCTAAAAAATACCATTCTCCTAAAAATGGTAAAATATTCTATATATAGTGGGCTGGAAAAACTGGACAAAATTTCCCCTGCGGGGTTAGTGCAGACCGCACAATTATGACCGTGGCTGCACTGGTTGTTTGACTTCCATTTTCATGCTCTCTGAAGTATCTGGCGCGGGCTGCGTAAAGGTGTAGCACGGCCGTGGGGAGGTCTGACACGGACCGCGTGAAAGTGATTGCGGCCGGGTGGAGGTCTGAGGCAGACCGCGTGATAGTGACAGGCGCCACGTGGCTTGCAATTGCCCAGATCTCCAACTTTCAAAATCTCTTGGCGCGGACTGCATGGCACAATGGCGCGGCCGCGTGGGCTGAACAAGGGCCGCACAAATCCAATTGCGACCTCGTGGTGAGGGCCCTGATTATGCACTTCTCTGAATGACTTAGTGTGGCTGCATGCATAATTGTGCGATCAGCGCTAGGCTCCTTTTTCCACCACTTCACTTGGCCTTTGATACTTAAGCATGTTTCACTCCGTTTTGAGCCGATCTTTGACATTTTGTTACTTTGTCGTTCAAACATGCAAAATGCGGGGCTTATTCCCAGAATATCAGTCAATGTCCACCCAAATGCCATTTTGTGCTTTTGAAGAACTGCCAAAGTGGCGTCAACATGCATGTTAGTTAAGCAAGACGAAAGAATAATAGGTAAAATGGAATTTGAACCCAAGAATTCATACCTGAGGTATGGAGGAATGGGCTTCAACTCTAACACCAGTGGCTCCTCAATCCATGGATTTGTTGGTGGAGTTTTGCTGTTTTTAAGATCCAAAGATAACTTTCTAGGCTCATATGAATATGACCCCATGCCATTCAATGCATTCACGCAATCCACTCTACTGGAATTCTCATTGACATCCATGTTAAGAAGCACAACCTCAATAGGATCTTCAACATTTGTCATGTAACTTGTGTCATCCACGATCACAATTGTGACAATGTCAACAAATGAACTCACCCCCATGCTATTGGGTTGTCTCATTGATTTCGAAACATGGAATACCAACTTCTCATCTCCCACACAGAATGTCAACTCTCTCGCTTCAACAACAACCAATGCCTTCTCAGTAGCTAGGAAAGGTCTTCGAAGAATAATCGGCACTTTAAAGTCCACCTCACAATCCAATATGACAAAGTGGGGCAGTACTATGAATTTATCAATACGAACAAGAACATCATCAATTATTCCCAAAGGCCGCTTCATCGATCGATCCGCCATTTGAAGTCTCATAGAGGTTGGCCTAGGTTGCCCGATTCCCAAGGTATTTAAAACCGAATAAGGCATCAAATTAATACTAGCCCCAAGTCACAAAGGGCTTTTGCAAAGTCGACACTTCCAATGGTATATGGGATAGAAAATGCACTGGGGTCCTCAAATTTTGGAGCTATAGATTGTATAATTGCGCTCACTTGATGAGTCAATTTCTCACATTCCATTTACCTCTTTTTCATAACCAAATCCTTCATGAAATTTGCGTACCCCGACATTTGCTCGAGGGCCTCCATTAAAGGCACGTTGAAAGTTAGACTCTTCATCATCTCAATGAATTTCTTGAATTGGTTTTCACCCTTTTTCTTGGCCAACCATAGAGGATAGGGCGGAGGAGGCCTAGGCAAGGGTACCTTGGCTTTGGGCACCATCGGCTCGGGCATATCAATCACATATTCCCTAGATATGTTCACGAACTCTTGTGTCTCCTCCTTAACCTCATTAATATCAATCCGCACATCATTGTTCACATTGGGTTCCACTACATCCTCAACTACCAAAGGCATATCATCATATCGCAACTCATCCTCATCAACCATAACTTGATTTACTCTTGAGGCATCCACATCACTTCCTCTTCCACTTCACGTTGCTACCGCCATCACATAATTATTGTGCCCACCCTTAGGGTTTACTATCGTATCACTTGGTAGAGCACCATTCGGGCGAGTATTTAACGATTGAGAGATTTGGTCTAGTTGCACCTCCAAATTCTGAATAGAGGTATTGTGGGAAGCCAATTGAGCATCGAAGTCTTTGTTCTTCTTCATCATTTGTTCGAACATCATTTCTACTCTCGCCATATCACTACCCGACGAACTAGACCCTTGCGATTGAAAAGGGGGTGGATTGTTTGGTTGTTTGTACATGGGGGGCCTTTGCAAACCTTGCCCTCGGTTGCTTTGGTTTTCTCTATTATTTCACCCTCCTTGATTGTTGTTGTTGCTCCAATTACTGTTGTTCCCATTCCAATTGACTTGATTGTTACCTTGATTACCGCAATTGGTTCTTTGAGTGTTTTTGTTCCAACTGCCACCACCTTGTTGTTGGTTGTTACTCTTCCAATTTTTGCCGCCTTGTTGGTAGCCCTATTGTTGCTTTGATTGTTGTTATTCCAATTGCCACTACCTTGTTGTTGGTAGGGTTGTGCATTCAGATTAATCGATTCGATTTTGACCCTTATCAATAATTACTTATCGATTATCGATTTGTACATATGCTTATCGTTATCGTTTCAATAAGGTTTCAATTTTTTCGATTTCGATTTATCGATTTTGGGGGCTTATTGATTCGTTTATCGATTACACAAATAAGAAAATTTGCGGGATTCCACGGAAAGTATTTCTCTATGAACGCGCCTAATTTATATGGACAAAAAGAAGCTAAAATAAGACGAACATCATTTATAACATAAAAATTGTATCAACAAGCACATACAACAAAACTAAAGTAAGGGATCAAATGTATGCCACCAATACTCCAACAGTATAAAAAATAAAATAAAACAAAATACATCATCACCGCTAATTTTGCTTTCCATCAATTTGAACCTCATTCCCTTAATCTTTATCATTCCTTAAATGTGGTAGAGGAAATAGTCGGGTAAGAGACTTAGGGTAAAGGAAAGGGTATAGATTAGGAAAAATGATATTGTATAGCCGCTTTCAAAATAGTAGCGAATATATATACATTTTGTATGTTATATTAATCTACACAAATAGGTAATTACTTATTCTACAAATGTCTACAGTCTAGGGGTGTGTATTCGATTTATCGATTGGATTTTTACCATTATCGATAATTACTTATCGATTATCGATTTGTACATATGCTTATCGTTATCGTTTCAATAAGGTTTCAATTTTTTTCGATTTTGATTTTTTCGATTTCATTAACAAATAATCGATTCGATTTATCGATAAAACGATTCGAATGCACACCCCTAGTTGTTGGTTGTTACTATTCCAATTTCCACTGACTTGTTGATTGCCCCAATTCCCTTTGGGACGCCATTATTGATTCCCTTGATTTCCTCTATTTCCTTTGTAGTTATTGACATATTGACATTCTTTGCTTTGATCATCATATCACTCGTTCGAATAACCACCACCATCATTGTTGTTGTCAAATTGTTTATAATTATTTTGAGGTTGTTATTGCCCTATTTTCCTCCTTTTCAACATAGAAACACCTTCCATTGCATTGACTTGGCGTGAGTTTTAGACTTATTGCAATTGCGCCTTTGCCAATTGATTCATAATTTTTGTAAGCTCGATAATAGCTTAGCCATGGTCATGCAATTCCTTATGCAAATGTATGAAATTAGGGTCACCTTGAGGAACATTTGCTCGGATTTTCCATGCCGAAGAAGTATCGGCCATTTCATCTAAAACATCACAAGCTTCATTGTAGGGAAGCTTCATAAAATTTCCTCCGGCCAATTGGTTCACAATACATTGGTTGGTTGTGTTGATGCCCCTATAGAATGTTTGTTGAATCATCGCCTCAGTCATATCATTATTAGGGCATTCCTTCACCATTGTTCTATATCTCTCCCAGATTTTGCATAGGTTCTGTTGGCTCTTGCTTGAAGGCTAAAATTTCATCCTGAAGTGTCGTTATATGACTTGGTGAGAAAAACTTGCCAATGCATTTATCCGCCAACTAATCCCAAGTTGTGATGGAATGATTGGGAAGCCTTTTTAACCAATCCAATGCTTTACCCCAAAGAGAGAGTGGGAAAAGCCTCAATCTCAAAGCATCCTCGGATACATTTGTTTGCTTGCTATCCCAACATGTATCAACGAACCCCTTCAAGTGCTTGTATGCATTTTGATCGGAGGCGCCTATAATATACCCTCTTTGTTCGAGAAAGGTAATGACATTTGTGATTTGAAATTTCCCCGCTCGGATTCGAGGAGGAATGATGGCACTCGCATATCCTTGATTCGGGAGTACTCTTGGAGCCACTCTTGGCGGTGGCGGAGGAGGGTCTGGAAAATTCTCATTCAGATTCGCATTTGTATTGGCATTTCTACCTCTACATGGAGCTTGAGGTATACCTTCATCTTGATCAATATCTTCAACCTCCTCCCCCGCCATGGCATTGCCAAGAGGGTCATTTTCATTGAGAGCCATTTGTAACTGATTGATTGAGACAAACAAAATTAGTAAACAAGATGGAAAGATAAAAAAAACATAAAACTAGCTAAACAGATAGTCAACACCGTAAGATCCTCGGCAACGGTGCTAACAAGTGATCACTGCAAACTCAATGCTACATGAATGTAGGGAGAGCGGGTCGCTACAGATTTTACCTGAATAGTGGTTCGGGATCGAATTTCCACAGGGATCTTGGGGTGGAGTTATACTGTTTGCTTAGCCTAAAATTGCATTCGTACTTCTAAATGCACTCCTAACTTTTTTGGGTTTTCTTCTTATTAACAACTACTATTATGAACTAATGATTAAGACTAAATTATGCTAAGGAAATATTGCTAGGTTATAACTAATAGGGAGAAAGGAAGTAGGGTTGTGACATCACCTAGGTGGTTAACTAATGAGTAGAAACTACTAAGAATACATTGACGTATTTGGGGTTATGCTATAACCATTGCACAATTGTACCCACTCTCACACCTCTCGGTAAAGAGAGTGATTTTGACCAATTGGCTCTCTCGAGACCAATTGGATAAGCCAATTAGACCATGCAACTAGAGTTTAGGGTGTTTACTCTCTCGAGATTTAACCCGTTAATTGGGACTGCCATTTCTCATGGGTCTATACCAATTCCTTTATTGGTCAATTTCAGGATCATAGACTATCTTCCTCAAGAAGAGTCAAAACCCACTAAACTAGAATCATTATTTGCAACCACCAATCCTTAATTAAAGCATAAAATTTACCCAAATAACAAATCCCCAACATCAATATATCATTAGAAAGTAGCACCCATCAATTATCCACACTAGGGTTGAGCCACAAACCTAGCTAATGAGTTTAGCTAGACATAATTGAAGAAGAAATAAAAGAAAAGAAAAAGAATCAAACATATTAATTAAATAACTAAAGAGAAAGTACAAGAGTCTATGGAGAAATTAATGCTAAAATGCCAAAACAGACTAAAACATTTGTCCTCACGAGCGAAGCTCTGTTCTAAAAATACCATCAACCTAAAAATGGAAAAATTTTCTATTTATAGTAGGCTGGAAAAACTGGACAAAGTTGCCCCTACGAGGTCAGTGCGGGCCGCACAATTATGATTGCGGCCGACTGCCTGTTTGACTTTCATTTTCATGCTCTCTGAAGTATTTGACGTGGGCCGGATAAAGGTTTAGCGCAGCCGCGAGGAGGTATGACACGGACCGCGTGAAAGTAATCGCGGTTGCGTGAAGGTTTGACGCGGACCGCGTGATAGTGACCGCGACCGCGACCGCGTGGCTTGCAATTGCCCAAATCTCCAACTCTCTAAATCTCTTGGAGTGGACCTCATGGAACAATGGCGCGGCCGCGTAAGCTGAACGCGAGTCGCATAAATCGAATCACGGCCGCGTGGAGAGGTCCTAATTATGTACTTATCTGAATCCCCTAGTGCGCTTGCATGCACAATTATGTGGTCCACACTAGACTCAATTTTCCACCACTTGACTTGGCCTTTGATACTTGAGCAGGTTTCACTCAGTTTTGAGCCGATCTTTGACATTTCGTCACTTTTTCATTCAAACCTGTAATCAAGCACAACCTATGAGCATTTTGAGTCTATTTTGTAGCAAATTATACTCAAACATAGGCAAGTAAGGGCATAAAGCACATTAAAATCCTACTTATCATACAGTTGTCCCTCTTTGACTGAAAACGCGAAGAGCTTTTAGATAAAGAATGATTAGACAAGTTTTTGACCCGACCCTTATTTGGAGAGACCAAAAGCTAAAAGAAAAAAGAATGTGACCGAGCCGTGGTATCTGAGCTGCCTATATATCCTTGGCTATAAAGGAATCATAACATGTTTAGTTTAGAGGTCAATGAGGTGATGGAGTACCGAGGTTGAGAGCCGAGCGAGGTACCTTTCCATCGAGGTTCCAGTTTGTGGTCTCGTTATTACATCAAAAATTAAAATTGAAAAAACTAACTAAGCCTATCAGCTACGAGTTACAAGATTCCTATGTATGAATCCTCTAAAGCTTGATCTTGAGTCTTGGTTAGTTCGTCATGCGAAATCTGATCTGAATTTTGATGCTTGTTAGCTACAGGTGCAGGTTCTTTCTTCTTCAGCTTTTTGGATCAAGGTGGGACATGCAAAGCTTGTGACTTCAATCATGTCTTGAGCAATTCGCATCTTTCTCCGCTTCTACATTTTGAGTTCACTTCTTTTTTTTTCTTTTTTTTCTTTTTTATGGATTAAGACTCATTCTTTTGGTCATCTCAAACTCTGTGTGTTGAGGTAAAACCTTCTTAGACACCCAAAACAAACAAACGAACGAAATTTTCTGCCCCAGTTTTCACTAGGAAAATTTTGTGAGTTATTTGTATAAAAATCTAAACTATTTTTTTAAAGTGATAAAATAAGGATTGTGTATCTTTTGGAGGAAAGATTGTGGAATGAATCCCTATATCTAAAATTTTCAACTAGGAATTGGAAGCCCTATATTGGAAAAAAAAGCGACTAGGTAATGGAGGCCCTATGTCTAAAAATCTCAACTTAGGGATTGTAGACCTAATGTTGGAAAAAAAGCGACTAGGGAATGGATGCCCTATGTCTAAAATCTCAACTCATGGATTGGAACCCTAATTTTGGCGAAAAGGCAACTAGGGAATGGAAGCCCTGTGTCTAAAAATCTCAACTTAGGGATTAGAGCCCCACTAATGTTGGCAAATGCGACTAGGGAATGGAGGCCCTATGTCTAAAAATTTCAACTTAGGGATTGGAGCCCTATTGTTGGCAAAAAACGAGACTAGGTAATGGAGGCCATATGTCTAAAATCTCAACCCAGGGATTGGATACCTAATGTTGGTAAAAAAGGCGACTAGGGAATTGAGATCCTATATTCAAAAATCTCAACTAGGGATTAGGGCCTTATATTAAAAAATGAGACTGCTAAATTGTGTACTTATGCTAAAATGAACCGAGAAGGATCTTTTTCTTTTTATTTTTTAGAAAAAACAACATATTTTGTTTTCAAAGGCATGAAAAATGACCCTTTTTTCGAGACATCCTTTTTTTCCTTTTTCAAATTATCCTAGGAGAAAATTTGTCAGACTATGTTTCCTATCTTAGGAAAAAGATTCATGAGACTAAGATTTTGATCATAGGAGAAAATTTATCACACTAGGTCATTTTTTGTTATCTTAGGAGAAATATTCATTAGACTAAGATTTCATCTTAGGAGAAAGTTCATTAGACTAGGTCCATTTTTTGTTATCTTAGGAGAAAAATTCACCAGACTAAGATTTCTATCCTAGGAGAAAGTTCACCAAACTAGGTATTCTATCTTAGGAGAAAGATTCATCAGACTAATATTTTGATCCTAGGAGAAAATTCAAAAGACTAGGTCCTCTTTTTGTTATCTTAGGAGAAATATTCACCAGACTAAGATTTCTATCCCGGGAGAAAGTTTATCAGACTAGGTCTTCTATCTTAGGAGGAAGATTCATCAAACTAAGATTACGATGTTATGAGAAAATTCACAGACTAGGTATTCTATCTTAAGAGAAATATTCCTCAGACTAAGATTTTGATTGGGAGGAAAATCAATCAGACTAAGACTTTTTATCCTAGTAGGAAAAAATGTGAAGATCAATAACAAGATTTTATGCACAATAGCAAGACAAATAAAGGTGAAGATTTGAGAAACATCCCTTCGTAGTCTCTTCTCTTGTTTTTTTTCCTTCTCCTTTTTTGTTGTTTTTTGTTCTTTTTCGAACCCACTTCCTTGCATTGCTTTGTTCCTGTTTCAAATGAAGAAAACTTTATCAGTTTTTAAAAGGTGGTGGTCGGTTTATGGCCTTGAGTCTTGAGCAGCTGGCTTTTGCTCGATCATCTCGAGTCGGTCTCTAGCAAAAAACGGTGTTCAAAGAAAATAACATAGGTTAAAAAGGGGTAGCAAAGGATATAACGTGTTTAGATAGTAGAAAAAGGGCCTCCCAGCCTCGAGAATGCCAAACATATTATCCTTTTGCAATCATAACATTGATGAACATGCTTTTCTTGTTGGTGTGTCGTGGTCACAAGATACTTTCCATCCATTAGCGTCAAACTTTTCAATAATCTTCAATTGATTCTTCCTCAAGCCTAATCTTGGAAATGATTCGAAGGTTACTTTTACTCGAACTTAATTTCCAAGTATTTAAACTCTTTATTCATCCTCAAAAGTGCTTCTTTTTTTCAGTTATTCAATTCCAGATTAAATCAGTTTCTAAGATTTGGCCAAAATTTTCACATGCATTTCATGTTACTAAACCTAGCGCGAAAAGAACTAAGAAAAGAATAACACAAAAGGACAAATTGTATTTTATTGAATAAGGACAGAAGGATTTGAATACTAAACAAGAAACCTAAGATCTGAGTTACAAACCTAAAATAACCCGGATAATAAAAATAGCAACAAAACAGACATACATGACTCATATAAATAAAATAGAAAGATGGAAGGGTTTGACTCAATAAAGGAAATAAAATCTATATCACAACTCTAAAATGACCCATAAAATAGAAAAAACATAAAAATAAGCTACCAAGATTCCTTCCTAAGTAAGGAAGGAATGACTTTTCAATTGATAAGCCTAGCATTTGGCCTCAAAATTGCTCATCAGAATAATCATGGCCTTCTCCAATTTCAGTCGGCAAGTTCCCAAGAAGATTCTCATACTCCATTTCTCCAGGCATCATTCCCAAAAAGTGTGCATCATCATGGGCAGATAAAGGATTCTGTATGATATTCTGGGTGTCACTATCTTGGATCACAATCAGGTTTTCCTGGATCATACTTTCTATTTCAGTTTTCAAATCCCAACAGCTTTCAACATTGTGCCCTTGGGCTTTGGAATGGTATTCACACCTTTTAGAAGGGTCAAAGCTTCTTACACGGGGGTCCACATGATTTGGAGGAATAGGTGCAATCATGCCATACTGCTTTAATCTATCAAACAAGCTTGCATAGGACTATTCTATTGGTCTAAATTATCTTTCAACCTTTGTTCCCTTCTATACCCCTGGCGTAGATGTGGGTTATAGGGCATTTGAATATTTTGTGGAGGCTGGTGGAGATTTTGCGGTGCTAGTGCTCGCTTTTTGGGGTTTCTTGGTGATTAGCTCATGGTCATCCATTGCTGGCGTTACGCGAAATTCTTGCCTTCTACATTTAATGGCATATTCCCTAAAACATTCACTTCGTTTCTTCTTCAGGTGTGAAAGGGAATTGCGGTCTTGGGAAATGTCGATGTTGTATTGGAAATGTTTGACAAAGGCATGTGCCATGTCATCCCAGATGTACCAGTGAGATGTGTCTTTATCCATAAACCATTTGGAGGCTATTCCTGTAAGGCTTTCCCCAAAATAAGCCATCAGCAATTCTTCATTTCTTCCCGCACCTCTCAGTTTATTGCAGTACCTTTTCAGGTGTGCTATGGGGTTTCCATGAACATCATACTTTTCAAATTTGGGAGTCTTGAAACAAGGTAGCAAGTGGACATCGGGGAACATACATAGATCTTTGAAGGAAACACTCTTTTGACCTTCCAACCCTTGCATGTTTTTTCAACCGTTGTTCTAAGCTTTTTACTCTTTGGGTCATTTCTTCTAGTGCCATGTTTCCGGAAGGCTTCTCAATGTGTCACGGCCCAAAATCCTCTAAGAGTCGTGGTAGCGCCGGACACCACTGTCGAGCAAGCCAACCAAAATACTCAATTAAATTCCAATTTTTATATTGTCTAAAATTATTTTTCTTTACACATTAAATAATGAATAATAAAATTTACAAAAACAACCGCGAAACATTAACAAACTTAACATATAATAATCCAAAAATCCTCCCAGAAGCTGGTGTCGTAGGTGCATGAGCATCTACTGATAAGGAAATAAAATACAACATCCATCCGGAATATAGTAGACAGGAAGTAAATGCAGTATGCTAGAAGGGACTGTACTAGCTGCAACCGTCTCGAATAATGCAACTCACCTAGTCCTACAATCATCCGTGCTGCTACGCCCAGTAGGCCGCTAGTGTTACATATACCCGTGCAACAAAAATGTACAGAAGTGTAGAATGAGTACGAAACAACGTATACTGAATGAGTATCCCATCTAATTCAATGAACCAGAGACGAGTTGGTCAACTTCGACACTTACTAGTGGTCCAACAATGATGTCAATAATACATTAAATCGTGAATTTCTACAAACATGATTTTTACCAAATAGCAGGAAACAAGTAGACAATTATTCCTTTTATAGGAGATTTCCAAAAGTCCTTTTTCATTATTTTCCAAATATTCTCAAGTCATAAAGAGGCAATAACAACTTTAATAAGTTCAAGGAAATAATACCAACATGCGCAAATAACCACCGGGGGACGTACGGCCCGATCCAACAAAATAGTAAATTGTGCACTGCCGAGGGTCGAACGGTTCAAACCATAGATGCATCTATTACCCCGCTCGTGAACTATCCATGCGATGCAGTCAACATAAAATAAACAATCACCCTGCTCGCGAAGCATACATGCGATGCCGGTAAACATAAAATACATGCTCAAATAACAAATTAAGAATTTATTGGGGAAAATTATTCAAATAGAAGACGCTTTCTCTTTTAACAATTTAAGAAAAGAGGTCAAATCCTTTTGTGAATGTATTTATTAATTCGATGTGGTTGAAGCAATTCGGGCTATCAATAAGGTTACAAATATTCTAAGTATAGCATGCTTTTGGGTCATAGTTTACCCGGACATAAATATAATAGTAGCTATGCATGGACTCTCGGCACCTCATGCGTACGTAACCCCCCAGAAATAGAAGCACATTACCAATTAATTCACCTATGGGGACAATCGCCTCTTACAAGGTTAGAAAGGAGACTCACCTCACTCCCAAACGCGCTTCCAAATGCCAAGAACAAGTCTAAACCCTCCATTCGGAGCCGAACGGTCCCTAACAAGTTAAATGGAGTAAGAACAAATCAATAAATGCTCACAAGATCTAATTCTAGCTGTTCAAGCAATTTCCCAACCATTTACATGGGTTTCCTGAATTCCAACCCCGGGTCCACGTGCCCGGATCCCGAATTTTTTCGAAGAAAGTTGTTCTCTACTACTTAAGGATCAACAATACATAATTTCTAGTTCATTTCATAACAAATTTTGTGGTTAAATCTTAGATTTATTAAAACCCTAGGTCTAGCTATAACACTTTGATTTTACCTAGTTTTTGGTGTTTAATCTACCTAATATACATGTATTAAAACTAAGGATGAATAGAAATTACTTAAATCGCCCAAGTGAAGAGTAGAAATAAAATAATGGCTCTAAGTCCCGTTTTTATAAACTCTTCCCAGCCCTCTCATGTCGCAATTGTCACACTGGGCTTGCAATTGTGAGATCGCAATTGCGACAACACGTTTGCCAATGCGAACATCCCTCCCTCGTTCCTTGATCGCAAATGCAAAGGACAGCCTACAAATGCGAACCCCCTTGATTTCGCAAATTCTCGCATATGCGAATCCCTTGGTTTCCAAATGCGATGAGGAAGGTCGCAATTGGGACTCCTGCCCAGCCGGCCTAGTCTTGCAAATGCGAAAGGGACTTCGCAAATGCGATTTCGAATTTGCGACCCAAGAATTGCAAATGCGGTCATACCAGCACCAACTATCCTATTCCTTAGCAAATCCATCCGAAGTTATCCCAAATCTCACCCGAGCCCCCGTGGCTTCAAACCAAACACCCGCACAAGTCCAAAAACATAACAAGGACTCACTCAAAGCCTCAAATAACACCAAACAACGCTAAAATCATGAATAAACCTCCAATCCAAGCTTAATGAACCTTGAAATTCCCAACTTATATTTTCGATGTTTAAACCTATCAAATCACGTCTGATTGACCTCAAATTTTTTACACAAGTCATATTCGACATTACAGACCTACTCCAACTTTCGGAGTTGGATTCCGACCCCGATATCAAAAAGTCCACTTCTGGTCAAACTTCTCAAAACCCTTCAAATTCTATCTTTAGCCAAATGGCTCCAAAATAACCTATGGACCTACGAATTCACTTCCGATCGCGCTCCCAACTCCAGAATCACTATACAGAGCTACTCCTAGACTCAGAATCCCAAAGGACATTGACATCACTGAAATGCACTTCAACCCAAACTTATGAAATTCTTTCAAAATGCTAACTTCCACAATAGGCACCAAAACACTCCCGGGTCATCCAAAACCTGATCCAGGCATACGCCCAAGTCGGAAATCATCATAAAAATCTAAAGGAACCTTCATATCACGATTCCAAGACCGTTTACGCAAAATTCCCATCCTAGTTTTCAACTTTAAGCCTCCGAAATGAGAATTCTCTTTTCAAATCAACTCTGAACTTTTCGAAACTTAATTCCGACCATGCGAACAAGTCATAATACCTGAAATGAAGTTGTTCATGGCTTCGGACTGCTTAACGACATGCTAGATCTTAAAATGACCGGTCGGGTCGATACATTCTCTTATACTTAAACATATGTTGATCCTCAAACGTGCTGAGCACTACACTGAATAGTCTAAAATCATTTTTTAATTTCTCATGCACCTTCCCGTGCTACCACAACTTAGTTGACCACATTAGCTCAATCAACTCTGAAGATATTCCCTTTTATTCAAGAAAATAAGCCTTAGAGCCCAATTCCAACATCCGGAATTCTATGCCGGACCTGTTTCCAATATAAGATCACCATATTAATCACTACACGCTGTAGCCAAACATACCTACATTACTTTACTGAATTCACACCTAGTATCACTTTACTCACCAGACCACAATAACATTTTCTGATCAACTAATTCAGAATTCCACAAATTTAATGCTCTTATTGCACCCCATGACATACACAGGTCTTACTATAACTCTTACAATGCCTCCATAATGGAAAAGATGTGCAGAAATTCATAATCAACTGCCGAGTCTAGCAATCATTGAGTATATACTTCTGACAAGAAACATTACCTCATTCTGAACCAAATAATGATTTTTGCTCCTTAATATATTTCAGATAATCAGATTGCACTGATCCTAAATCCAACAATCTCGTCTCACCCAGTATGAACTACTCAAGCAATAAGCCACCCGACATGACCAAAAGTCTCATATGATGCCACAATGTGCCAATAGCCAACCAATAAGAATGTGATACAAAAGGAAACGAACTCCAAAAAGAGGATCCAATTACTCCGCTCGCGAATCATACATAAGACTCGGGTAACATACTAAGCAGACACCCTGCTTGCGAATCATACATGCAACGCGGGCTCACAGCTACTACGATCTTTCCTCATAGGAAATGAAACACATATAAATAGATACAGGAAACTACAGTGAACATCACGCTATTGCGGTGCGCAACTCGATCCAAACAACATACCCATGGCGGCGTGCCACCTGATCCACACATAGAACTCTCATAAGGTGATGTACATCGAACTAAATTGCTCATTACAATAATATACCAAATATCGGCTAGAAACACGCTAGGTGCATAATACCATCCCTGAGGGAATCATACAACAATATAGGCAACAAAACGCAAGCACACCTAAGGTGCGATACATGATATGAATCTAAAGAGAAATCCTACTCATATAGTATTATTGCCACGCGGAACCTCAACATATAAGAAATTACCAAGCCATATCACAACTCATAAGATGCAATACATAATTACCTGGAATGGCTAACGACAAAATAACACCCCTACAATTCCTCTTTAAGGAGCGTTTTGCTGAAATGAACACAACTGGCCTGACATAGAGCCTATATTCATATTTATATCCATCCATCGACCTCAAGTCGATCTTGATCATATCAAACTTGGCCAATAACCTTTCGAAGGTTCATACTCACCCCTTTTTCCAAAAATACATAAGCACTACAATCATAACCGGAGAAAACCTCCACAGTTCATAACCCAATAAACCGAGTGCCCTACAAGCATAAACTCTCAAATTAATGATATAACCATAATCCTCATACTTGGTTTAAATCCTAAATCAATCAATTGACTACATCCCACACTTATAAAATCTTCATGTAGGACATGCTCCCAAAACCTTTAAAAACACATAACAGGTCGGTACACCAAAACCACCGGTCACACTAACGCTGTAAAGCAATCAAGAATTCCTTAACCAGGATGCAAGGTCTTCCTTATAAAACACCAATCTCAGGTGACGCTGAAAACAATACCAACATACCTTAAACATCAAAACTTCTTTCCTACTCATCCGAGCTCGTGACATCCTTCTCAACACCGAACCGCAATGTTGATTCTCACTTTCAAGTTCCATACCACTCATTGCACATAAATGCCAACATATGAAAGAACACGCTTTTCATCATAGCTTCGGAACCACTATTAGGCTAACACTTCATCAATGCTTTTAACTTAACTCGCTTCAAGATAACCATAGAAATGCACAGGTAAATTCTCAAAGCCGTGGAATATTAAAATCTCTAAGTAGTGGTCTAAACCACCATAGCCCTTCCGGGATCCATCTCCACATAATAGGCCATAAGGATATAATACTTTCTGAATAATACTAACTACGGCAGCTGACAAGCCTGGAATGTACCGTCAACATTCACTTGCATAACTTGTTCACACTGAAGACCAGCAACATGCCTATTCGACTATGTCTAACCAATCCCTCTTCTTCCAATTTGTCCTTCATTGCCATAGTGTCACACCTCCTTTTTACTTACACAGATACCCCGAAGGATAAAAAGTATAATTGAGTTTTTTCAATTAAAGTGACATTATTCGAAATGGGACTATTTTATTTATTCAAGAGTCGTCACTTGGGATAGGTTTGGCTATTGGTGTCCCAAGTCACAGATTTATTTAGAACCCCAAATTGAGGAAATTGCGATTGCCCAATTGGAGTCTGCGAACCAGAAATTCTTGAGTGAGGAATTCTGCTGACCCGCGGGAAAGTGTTAGGCACCCCCAGATCCCGTGGTTCTAGCACGGTCGCTTAAACTATTATAAGTGGCTAAAAATCTGATCTGTTATACATGTTCAAACCTATAAGGAAATTTTAAATTATTAACCGCTTCTAATATATATTTTAGGAAATTTGCAATGTCATTAAAACACATCGCGAATCACGTCACATAAATGTGCACGTAATTTTAGACATATTTTAACTCCACTGAGAGTTGAATTTAGGTCACATAAATGCGCACCCGAATTTAGAAAGGTATTTTTATTAATAAATTCGCGCCTATGGCGACTACGTCTTTTGAAATTCGTGAAAGGCCGTGAAGTTCGCAAAATGACACTTCCAATTTTCTAAATATTTTTATTAAATTAAGGAGCCTCGTGTGGCGTTTGATTTAGTTAACATGGCTCGCTTTAGTTTTATAACGACGTCCTAAAGACACTAAGTTTTCTATCATGCTTGTATCGAAAATGTCCTAATCACTTACACAGGGGTAATTCATTTTGGGAAATTCAGTACTTGTATTTTAGCCTCATTCATGGCTAGTTGGACATATTGGGCTTCAGGTTTCAGCTAACCCAGGAAATACATTGTTCATGCTATGACGGGCGGCTATTGGGCCTTCCAATTTGGCCCGGGGACATTGGACTAATGAGTCCCACATAGGAAAATAATAGCAACCTTTTGTTTTAATTAAACCGCAATCATTAAAGCCATACACACAAGTATTATAAAATACACCAACAATATTTCATAAAAAAGACACTGAAACTAATTTTGTATCAGATTTTAATCTTAACATTTAAAGAAATATTTTGGAATACTCATCCTTCAGAGTATTACACATGTTCAGTTGTCGAATTTCTAATACATCTCAAATTGTAAACACTAGACTCATTTTGGATCAATCTATTGTAAAATCTACTGGACTTAAGCAAATTAAAAGTACAGTCCCATTAAAGTCCATGAATAGTACATGTTTATATTTAATACAAAGGCAATAATACTAACAGAAAATAAATGACAATAATCGTATGAACTGGGAAACAAATATATTAACTTCATGATCAGCTACAAGCTTGAACATATAGAGTTGTAATTTCAGAATCATAGTAAGGAATGGTACCTGGAATGCCAAAAGGAAAGAAAGCCTATGAGTAATGAAGCAAGTAACAAGCAATCAAAACCAATCAGCCAATAAGAACCCAAGGATTCAAGAATATTTTGAGAAAGAAAAATTTCAACATGAATAGAACAACACTAAGGATTTCTGAAGAATATAGGAGAGCCTAGTATATATTTTATGTATCTTAATTCACTAAAAGCTTCAAAAGAAAGATCTGCTCGAAAATCTCAAAGTCCCAGCCAAAAAAGTCTCACCAAAGTCCAGCCCATTAAAATGTTCAGATGGTTTCCCTTTGTATAATTGAAACCTTAGGGAAACTCCCATTTCCTTTCTTTCCTTTTATTCCCTCACCTAATTTTCAATTTTACCCAAATAGTCCTTAGTTTTCTGACTTGTGCCTCAAGTTTGTGGCAGAAATTATGTTTAAACCCCTCACTAGAATGTTATAGGGGTTGTTATAGGATTCTTTAGGTTCAAATACCCTGGATACCCCTATCACTTTTCCTAATTAACTGACCTAAGGTTTTTTTTACCCTTGGTTTCCACTGGTTGGTCAAATCTGACCATTGTCAATTGCATTCAAGTTTTGGGCTAAATTCATGGTCTGGACTACAGGCTTAGTTGAAAAGTTTAAGAATTTATTAATACCACCTAGGTATCAAACAAATATCTTAATGTGGACTATTCAGTAACAATTATCATAACTTCAGGATCATATAAATGTTTAGTGCATTTTTCCTGTCAAAAACCAATGAATCAAAATGACTAGGAAAGCAAACTAATCAACTAATGCACAACTTACTGAAATAACCCAATTACAACACTTAGTAAAACTTAGAAGCAAGAAAGGAGATTAAATACTTAGGCTATACGAGAACAAGACTAATATTAGAAATTAACAATATCTACACAAAATTAGCCTTATCAAATGCTAATTAGGCAAGAATTATGATAAGCATAAGATTCTAAAAGAAACCTACCCAAAATTTCAATGGTCTAACGCAGACAAGATGAGTATTTCAGGACTATCAGAGATGATCAAACAAACCTCAGTAGAACAAGAATGAACTCAAGATCATACTAATCAGAATATCAACAACACTAAAGGTAGCCAGAAGAATAACAAACAAGAATACTCTTTTAAGATTAAAATACAGAAGACAAGTAAAATTTAAAAGAAAAACAAAGTAACTAAAACAAGAAATATGTGCAAAATACAAGCATTGACAAAAATTAGAAAGCAGGATACTTAGCTTTTTGCGTGTGCATGCAACCCTAATTTGATACTCTTCATATTCCAATGGTTCTCCGACCCCTTTTTGAGAGGTGTTTGATTTCTAAGGCCTTTCTCCTTGAGTATTGAAGAGGGATAAAGGGTTCAGAGGGGGGAGGGGGAGGGGCTTTGTGATTCTGAGACCAAGTAAGGTCTAAGATTTGATTTTTCTTTGTGGCTAGTTGTGTTTGAGGGTTGTGGATGGTATGGTTCGGGTGAGAGATGGGAGAGGATCATCTGAAGCTATTTTGGCTGGATTCCGATGAGTTTCACCATTTAGGGTTGATTTCGATACAATATTCGAACTGATTCATTTGGATTTGAAAGGCATGGCTTGGATGGTTGGAAAGGAAAATGGGAGGTGGTTCAAGGGTGTAGTTTTAGGTTGGTTTGGGGTTGAGTCGCCGGAGACGGTGGTTTCGGCGATCCTTCTTTTGCATATTCGAAAGGAAGGGATTTGTTTGAAGGAAACCAACACATGACGGGAAAGAGGGGGTCGTGGTGTTTGGTGGTGTAAATCTGGGGCGGTTTGGTAACCGATCGTCGCCGTGAGGTGATTTTTGGCGGCGACATTATGGTGGTTGATGGGTGGTCAACATCGGTCATATGGCGGAGACGGGGAGGTGTTACAATCGGCGTGTTTGGATGAGGAAGGAGAAGGGTTTGTCTCTAAATCTATAGAGACGTTCAGACATATATATAGGGGTTTTGGGAATGATCCATGGCGGTTGGATGGCCCGAGATCAATTGCTGTGATGATTTATCCCCAAAACGGTGTCCGTTGGGGCGTTTGTCTGTGAACTGGGTCGGGGACCCATTTTTGGGCTGGGAATTTGTATTTTTAGAGGGTACAAACTTGGGCTACCCAGGTCTAGCCCAATTGTGGCCATCAGGTGGTTTATTAGTTTATATATAGTTGTTTTGTTTGTCTTTTTTGTTGTTTTTTTTGTTTTTGTTTTTGTTTATTTCTTAATTGTATTTTAAAACTCCTAATTAACTTAAATTAACCTAATAACTACCTATTTATGAACCACAAAAATAAAATGCAACAAATCAAAATTAAACAAAACAATTAAAATGCCGGAAATACTACTTATTTTTGTGAATTTTATATTTGTAAAAAAACCTTAATTAACAATTATCTTAGCAAAAGATGAAAATAAATCCTAAATGATTATGCAATTTGTATATTTTATGAATTTATGCATGCGTTACTGAAAACGCACTAACACGCACAATTAAGTCTCAAAATTAAATCCTAAAAATAAGAAAAAAGAAAAATCCTAAAAGTGAGAGTCCTGTAGCAGTCGTCTCAACAGGGTAAAAATCATATGCTCACAGCTGCCCCTCTTTCTGCAGGAACACGAAGAGTTTTCGTGCAAAGACAAGTGAGCAAACATGAGAGATTTTCATCCGACTGAGTACTCCGTGTGAAGCATTTTGAAAAATTTCTGACCGAACCTTGCTTCAAAGGTTGCTTACATATCCTCGGCGATAAAGGAATCAGGTCAATGTAGTTTTGAAAGTTTTGGTAGCTGGGACTACCATGGGCTGTGATTTTACTGCTGTTGCTGCTGCTACTGCTTACCGCCTCTTTATTACACAAAAGAAAAACAAAAGCTAAGCTGGCTAGGCCTATAAACTATGGTTTACAAGATTCCTATATATAAATCTCTAGGATCTTGGATCTTAGCTGATTTTGGTGTAGACCTTAATTTGAATCTTGATGCCCATTAGCTGCAACCGCTGGTTTATTCTTTAGTTTTGACCAAAGCGGGACATGCGGAGTTTGTGACTTCATTCCAATTTTGAGCAATCCACATCTATGTCCGCTCTATTTTGAATTCACTTCTTTTTTTTTATTTTCTTATTTTCCTTTATTCTGGATTGAGACTCACGCTTTCGGTCATCTCAAATTTTGTGCCTTTGAGTTGAAAGCTGCTCGAACACCAACACAAACAAACGAATGAATTTTTCTGCCCCAGTTTTCACTAGGAAAATATCGTGAGTTATGTGCAATACAAATCTAAGCTATTGTTGAAAACAATAAAAATCGGGATTGTGTATCCTTTGGAAAGATCGTCAGGTTATGCTGGGAAAAAGAAAGGGTCCTTGCTGGGGATAAAAGGAGGATTTGGGGGTTATGCCGGGATGGAAATGACAAAAGTCCCTGGCATGGGTAAGACAAGATCTGCGGGTTATGCCGGGATAGGAAAGTAAGGTCCCTGCTGGGGATGGAAAGAGAATCATGGGTTATGAAGAAATTCCTGGGTTATGCCAGGGGATCTACAGGTTATGTCGGGACTGAAGTAAAATTCCTAGGTTATGTTAGGGAGATCCACTGGTTATGCCGGGATTGAAAGAGAATTTCTAGGTTATGCTAGGGATATCCGCGGGTTATGCCGGGATGAATGAAAATTCCAAGGTTATGCCAGGGAAATATGCAGGTCATGCCTGGATGAATGAAAATTCCTAGGTTATGCCAGGGGAATCCGCGGGTTATGCCTGGATGGATGAAAATTCCTGGGTTATGCTAGGGGAATCCGCGGGTTATGCCGAGATTGAAAGAGAATTCCTAGGTTATGCAAGGAAAATTTGTGGGTTATACCGGGATGAATGAAAATTCCTAGGTTATGCCAGGGGAATCCGCGGGTTATGCCAAGGGAATCCGCAGGTTATGCCGGGATAAATGAAAATTCCTGGGTTATGCCAGGGGAATCCGCGGGTTATGACAGAATGAATGGAAATTTCTAGATTATTCCAGGGGAACCTGCGGGTTATTCCGGGATGAATTAAAATTCCTGGGTTATGTCAGGGGAATCTGCGGGTTATGCCGGGATGAATGGAATATTCCTAGGTTATGCTAGGGAGATCCATGGGTTATGTCGGGATTGAAAGAAAATTTTCAGGTAATGCTAAGGGAATCCACAGGTTATGCTGGGATGAATGAAAATTCCTGGGTTATGCCGCGATGAATGAAAATTCCTGTGTTATGCTAGGGGAATCCGCGGGTTATGCCGGGATGAATGGAAATTTCTGGGTTATTCTAGGGGAATCCGCGAGTTATGCCGGGATTAATGAAAATTCTTGGGTTACGCTGGGGGAATCCACAGGTTATGCCGGGATGAACGAAAATTCCTGGATTATTCTAGGGGAGTTACAAGGAAGTGAAGGACCACATAGATCCTTTTGACTATGCTGGGGATAGAGGAGGAAAGGAACAACCCTTAGGTTATGCTAAGGATAGGGAAGCGTTAACTCTTATTCTATGTTGTGGGGTAGAAAGCGGGAGGAAATGGGTCCTCAGGTTATGCTGGGGATGTAAAAAGGAACTTCCCAGGTTATGATGGGGAGTGAAGGAAGGAGACTTCTTGGTCTATGATGGAGGGGGTGGAATGCAATCCTTGGGTCATTCCGAGGAAATCCACAAGTTGCACAAGGGGAAACTAAGGATGGGAGTCCTATGCTATCATGCTCATTTACGAATTTGCATGAACAAATGGAAAGAAACTTCCCTTTTGTTATTGCTGCAACACCATTCTTGGTCCTTGCGCCATTTCTTTGGTTGTGTTTGTCCCGTGTTCCTTTTGTTTTTCTAGATTACACATACGTCTATTTCAGTTTAAAAACAAAACAAACTGTTAGTTTGAACAGTGATTGGGTTTGTAGCCTTGTTATGCTTGATTTCAGCTTCCTTTTTGTCATTGGACAAACCCTTGACATCTGATCTTTGCCTCGTAAGTTGGCCAGGGGGTCCTCACTTTTTGGTTTGGTTTTCGTTTTCCAAGTCTTGGTTTTATGAGTTTTGTCCCGACTTGATTTTAGGGCTTGCCTTTGGGGCTTTTGATAAGAACCAATGTCCTGATTGGCTTAAAACCTTCCGATTTGGCTTCACCTTCGCGAACCTTTTGATTTTGAACTTCTTTTCCTTTATTTCCTTGTTTTTGGGGCGTTGGGCGTCATGATCAGCCAGGATTGGCTAAGCGTGCTTGGCGATGCAGGGTATTCCTTTAGTTCTTGCCAGGAGGAACCTGTAAGGCCAGCCTTGCTACGTTTCTTAAGGAATGGTCAAGACATCAAAGTTAAAGTGGAAAGGAATGAAACATGGATTTTAGAGAGGTATGTTCCTTTTGGAGGGAAAATAGGGGACTTATCTGGAAGTGTGAATCGACTTTAAATTGAAACAACATGCTTCTTGGACTAAATACTCGTCCTAGATCCATTTCTGCTTTTTGATTTCAACTCTTTGAAAATCAAAGAAACTTATTTAGACTTGAGCAACATAATTTCCTCTTTTCGGCCGATGGCGCCCTTTTCGGGTTTTCGCCAATTGGCCTCTCTCATTTCTCTTCTCCTGTCGCCCGATAGTGCTCTTTGTGAGTTTTCGCTAAACGGACTCTCTCATTTCATTTTTTGCTCACCGTCACATTATGGTTCCGGAGGTTTTCACCGATACGACTCTCTCATTTTATTTTCTCTCAAAATTTGAGTTGTGCCGAATCCCAACAAAGGTGATTTTCACGTCCCCATGTTGGTCAATTGATCGGATGGACTTGGACTAAGCTTTTTGGATGAAGGAAATTGGATGGGAATCTACAACCTTGGAACCATTCGGACGGATATGTGACCGAAACAAATACATTTCTGCCACAATTTTGGTTTTCTTGGGTAAATGGGGTTTTATTTTTATATGACTTAACCTCAAGGAGAGGCTGCCCTACGTATCCTTTTGGAATCAAGTCAGACGTAGTTTTGGAAGTTTTCCTAAACTAATTTGTTTGTATTTCTTTTTTTGGTTCTCTCTTTTTTTAACAGCATTTCCGGTTCCAAAGAGGGTGATCAAAGAAACGTAGCTGGCTCAAGGGTTTGCGAGGGATTAATAGTGTTGATGGTAGCGGGAAAGCAAAGCCTACGTCATTTCAACCAACCGAGGTCATTGCTGCAGGGAGTTCAAACGTAATATCTTTATACTGCATCTGCATTTACTGCTGCCTCGGGCTCGTCTCCTTCAACATCGCCCAGGTAAAATGCTCCTTTAGGCAGTATCTTTCTGATAATGTATGGTCCTTTCCAATTTGGATCGAATTTTCCTTTAGCTTCCTGATGGTGAGGAAGTATCCATCTCAATACCAGCTGCCCGACTTCGAAATTCCTGGGGCACACTTTCTTGTTGTAAGCGCGGGCAATTCTTTGTTGGAATATCTGCCCGTGACACACCGGAGCCATTGGTTTTTCATCATTAATGCCAGTTGCTCCGAACGAGTTTTAACCCATTCATTATCTTCAATTTCTACTTTGAAAATCACTCGGAGCGAAGAGATTTCTACCTCGGCGGGTATGACAGCTTCAACCCCATATACCAATAAGTAGGGTGTTGCTTCTACCGATGTGCGTACTATGGTATGATATCCCATCAATGCAAAAGTCAACTTTTTGTGCCATTTCCTTGAGCTTTAAATCATTTTCCTTAAGATCTTCTTGATGTTATTGTTAGCTACTTCAACGGCGCCATTAGTTTGGGTCGGTAAGGAGTGGAATTTCTATGTGTTATCTTGAATTTTTCACATATCTCTCCCATCAGCCGACTTTTTAGATTAGTCGCGTTGTCTGTAATGATGGTAGAGGGAATCCAAAAACAAAAAATGATGTTTGAATGCACAAAATCCACCACCGCCTTCTTGGTAACAGACTTAAGGGTGATGGCCTCAACCCATTTTGTGAAGTAATCAATGTCGACCTATATGAATCTGTGTCCATTTGAGGCTTTTGGATCAATCGGCACAATGACATCTATGCCCCAGGCGGTAATGGCCAGGGTGCTGACATAGGATGCAATTCATCTAGCGGTGCATGAATCAAATCACTGTGCACCTGGCATTGATGACATTTTCAAACAAAGCTGAAGCAATCCTTCTCCATGGTCATCCAGTAATAGCCAGCTCGGAGTATCTTTTTTGCTAGTACATAGCCGTTCATATGGGACCCATTCTCGCATGTATTTCACACATAATTCTCCCAGCTTCCTTGATGTCCACACATCTCAGCAAATTAAGATCTGGAGTCCTTTTATACAAAGTATCACCGCTAAAGAAAAAATTGCTTGCATGTATTCAGATGGTTTTCTTTTGTTCCCTAGTGGCTTGCTCGGGATACTCCTGTGTTTTCAGGAATCTCATGATGTCGTAATACCAGGGTTGTGTGCTGGATTCTGCTTCTGTGATATTACAGTACCCATGCCTTTCTTTGATTTGTATTATTAAAGGATCAACATAGGCGTTTCCAGGGTATGGTAACATGGAGGCCAAGGTTGCAAGTGCGTCTGCCAACTCAGTGTGGCAACGGGGAATGTACCTGCATTGTACCGACCTGAACCATTTGCTGAGGTAGTCCACATGTTGACTATATGGGATGAGCTTAATGTCTCTTGTCTCCCATTCTCCTTGAGCATGTCGGATGATCAGGTCGGAATCTCCCATGATTAATAGTTCCTCAACATCTTGGTTAATGGCCATGTTCATGCCCATGATGCAAGCCTCATATTCAGCTGTATTATTGGTGCAGAAGAACCGGAGCATGGGTGTTGCTGGATAATGCTGACTTGTGGGTGAGATTAAAATTGTCCCAATCCCTACGCCTTTTGCGTTTACTGCTCCATCGAAGAACATTTTCTAGATGGGGATACCTCTTCTACTGACAATGAACCCCAGAAGTTTGCCTGACGGGACTCCAAGTTCTTTACATGATCACCCTGAGTCTTGGATCTGATAATCACGTCATCTATATATACCTCTATTTCTCGATGCATCATGTCGTGGAAGATGGTTTTCATGGCCTTCATGTATGTTACCCCATCGTTTTTCAATCCAAAAGGCATAACTCTGTAACAATAGGTTCCCCAATGTGTGGTAAAGGCGTTTTACTCAGCATCTTCCTCATCCATCAACAGTTGGTGATATCCTGCGTAGCAGTCTACAAAGGACTGAATTTGGTGCTTAGCGTACTTATCGACGAGGATATGGATGTTGGGTAGAGGGAAGTTATCCTTGGGACTCACCTTGTTTAAATCTTTGTAATCCACACACACTTGAGTTTTTCCGTCCTTCTTCGGTACCGGTACCATATTGGCCAGCCATGTGGTGTATCGAACCACCCGGATTATCCTTGCCTCTAGTTGTTTTGTAATCTCCTCTTTGATTTTATCGCTGACATGAGGCTTGAACTTTCTTTGTTTTTGTTCGACTGGAGGGCATTCAGGGTATGTGGGAAACTTATGAACCACCAGATCCATACTCAAACCAGGTATGTCATCATAAGACCACGCAAATATATCTTTGAATTCCAAAAGGAGTTGAACCAATGAATCACGTATTTCTTTATTCACATGAGTGTTTATTTTAGTTTCTTTGATTTCATCAGGATTGCCCAAATTAACCGGTTCAGTATCGTTTAAGTTTGTCTTAGGTTTCATTTCAAAGTATTCCAACTCTCGGCTGATTTCCCTAAAGGCCTCTTCTTCATCGTATTCCGATTCTTGGTTCATCATTTCAAAGGTGGGCAGCATGTTTGGGCCGTGGCATGAAGTCCGCGAGCTTGTCGTTTAATTTAAAGCCGCATTATTGGGATTGAAAGAAAGATGAAAAATAAAAGAAAGATAAAAATCAGAGAAAGACAAAGAAGCGCAAATGATGAAATATTGATTTCATTTCTTTGAGCTTGTAAGGTAATAGGGTTTACAACTTAAAATTAAAGACAAAATGTTAAAGAAAAACAAATGAGCTACACCCTGATATAGCTCGTGATGCAAAAGAAGGCAGCAAGCCAGGACTACCGGGCCTCCCACTTGACTGTGGGAAAGGCGTGGCCTTGTAGTTTTGATGTTTGGGATCTTTCCCCATATAGAGCACTTCAGCGGTGTTTGAACCTTCTCCCAGCTGGACCATGTTAGCTCCGTACAATAACTCCCTCATGGCTCCGCATATCTTGTCAATTTCTTGTATGGTGAAGGTTTCTTCTTCCTCTTCCTCACTGTACATTAGTTTTACAAATTTCTTGTACAAGTGGGGTATGGGTTGTGGCATAGCCCATCCCTGACGGTTTTTGCGATTATCCCAGGTAATATCTTTTGATGTTGGTTGAAAGCCCATCCCCAAGAACTTTTCTGCGACAGGCAAAGTGACATGCTCGGTTATGCCTTGTAGGGAGCTTTCGAGTCCCTTTCCTAGCGTAAAACCTTGGCGCGTCATTTCCATTGCTACCATGATTGAAGCATTTGACAGGAAAGGCTGGGCAAGTGGCTTGACTTCTTCATGTTGATCGGCTACCACGATTTCAAAAGCTTGGTAGACTATGTTCTCACTTCCTTCCTTGGCTTCGAGGCAGGGGACAAAAGGTTCCCAATAAATTGACTGTTCGTCCTGTCCATGAACTACAATCTCCTGGTTTTCATGTTCGAACTTCAGCATTTGGTGCAGGGTAGAAGGCACAGCTCCTTCCGCGTGAATCCACGGTCTTCCTAGGAGGTACGTATGGGATGTGTCCATGTCCAACACCTGAAATGTTACTTGGAAGTCGACTGGACCAATGGTTAGCACCAATTAAATTTTGCCTATGGTGTCTCTCTTGATTACATCAAAGGCTCGGACACACACGTTGTTAGGACGGATCCTCTCTGTCCCAATCTCCATCCTCTGCAATGTAGACAGTGGGCATATATCTACTCCAGAGCCTCCGTTTACCATCACTCTTTTGACATAATATCCCTCACATTTGACAGTGAGGTGCAAGGCTTTGTTGTGGGCGGCTCCCTCTGGAGGTAAATCATTCTTGCTGAACGTGACCTGGTTAACGGCAAAGAATCTCTCCGCCATCTTCTTAAGATGCTCTACGGAGATCTTAGCCGGTACGTAAGCTTCATTCAGGGTTTTGGCCAACACTTGTTGGTGCTCGGGTGATTTAATCAAGAGTGACCATAAAGAGACATACTCAGGATATTTTCGGAGCTGATCAACCACTTCGTACTCTGGCATTTTCATTTTTTGAAAGAAGGCTTCTGCCTCTTCAGCATTCACTGGCCACTTAGGTGGAAATCGCCGTTTTGGTGCAGCGTTCACCTCTTCCATATCTGAGTGTTTCATTGTGGGATAACCTTTTTGAGTATACTGGATGATTTATTTTCCCTTGTATGTAACTATGGTTTCTTCGTAATTCCAAGGGATTGCCGAAGGGTTTGTCATGGGCTTATGCGGTGTGCCACCGATTACCACCGGCCCATTCAGAACCGATGGTTTAATCGATCCCTGTACCGCATAGGCTTTCTTGGGTACATACATGGTTTGTTCAGCTCGAACCTTCTTGGGGGACTCAAAGTGGCCATTTTTCTTGACACCCTCGTGGGATGTAAAGTACTGTTTCCTTGGTAGGGGTCGTCTCAGTTTTGTTTTCAGATTTCTTCTCTGCTCCTGGGCACTTGGCTTCATTCATTTTCTTTTCTTCAATCTTTTTGGGGGTAACTCTCCGTTTTATGTCTGCCTCAGTGATGGCTATTATGGCTTTCAAGTCAAGATCAAATTCATTGTCCTCACAGATCATTTAGATGACCGGCCCATTTTTGTGAGCCGGCAATAGGTTATTGGTTACGTTTGGGGCCTCTTCATCTCTCATTACTATCATTTTTTGGTCTATCAAATCCTCCACTGCTCGTTTTAGAGTCCAGCAATTTTCGGTGTCATGCCCCTCTGCCCTGGAGTGGTAAGCACAACGTACGCCCCTTTGATAGGAAGGTGATTCGGGGTTTTTTCTGTTTGGGGGCACGGGCTGCAGGAGACCCATGTTGACCAATTTTTCGAATAGGCTGGCATAATATTCCCCTATTGGAGTGAAGTTCTGTCTCCTATGTGGTTCCCTGCGATGGTAATTATTTTTGTGGAGGGCGGGGATTATAGTAATTCTGAGGAGGTTGATTTCTTGGGGCTTAGTTTCTTGTTGTTCTGCTGTTGTGGTCGAACAAAGGGCTGGGCGTTCATGATTGCATAAGGTTGAGGAGCGTAATGCATATCTTGGTGGGGATAGTAATGTTGAGATGCCCTTTCCGAGAATACATGTCTGTGAGCATGATTTTTTCTCATCCTAGAGGCTGCCACAGACACTTCCTCTTTCTTCATGTTTCTTGGGATTCCTCCTGTCCCGCCTTGTATGGCCTGGGAGGTTGCTCTTATGGCGGATTGACTCAGAATTCTCCCTGTATTAAGGCCATTCTCCACCATCTCCCAGATCTTAATTGCCTCTGCAAAAGGTTTGCCCATTGCGGACATCATATTTTGAAAATAATCTACCTCTTGCGCATGTAGGAAGACAGTGACCATCTCCGTTTCGTCCATGGGTGGCTTTACCATTGACGCTTGCTCGCGCCACTTAACAGCATATTCTTTGAAGCTTTCTAAATGTTTCTTTTTCAAGTTGGCTAAGGAGTTCCTGTCCAGGGCAATATAAATGTTATACTGGAATTGCCTTACAAAGTCCCGGGTGAGGTCATCCCAGATATGCCATCGGGTAATATCCTTGTCTATGTACCATTCAAAAGTAATGCCCACTAAGCTCTCCCCAAGATATGCCATCAAGATTTCTTCCTTCCCACCTGCTCCACACAACTGATTGCAGTACTTTTCAAATGAGCGATGGGGTTGTCGTGGCCATCGTAGTTTTCAAACTTCAGCGTTTCGAACCCCAAAGAAAGATGTACGTGTGGGAAGATGCACTGGTCTTAGTAAGATACACTCTTCTGCCCACTTAATCCTTGCATGTTTTTCAGACTTTGTTCGAGACTCTTCATTCTCCTTGTTATTTCATCTTGTTCGGGTGTTTTAGGGGTTTTGTCTTGCACAGGGGTGAGTTCGTATGCTGGCTGAGGGTAATTGTATGTGGGGTATGGGGGAGACTTAGTTTGGTAGTTAGGAGTTTGGAATGTAAAAGTTGTGGGGTCAAACATGGGCCTTGGTACCGCAGGCTGTGTGGTGGCCACACACGGAGGGGCTATAAAAATGTTGCGAACTGGACTAGATGTAAACATCGGAAGGCTGGTTTCAGAGGGCGCTCCGACAAAGTTAGTTGATATGGTGGACTGCCCCATGAGGTACCCCTTGACCTTGGAAAAAGCTCGGGAAATACGGTGATAGCACTTGGACGTTCTTTCCCATTTGTCCAGGCGTCCTACATCTCCATAACTCAGAGCCGAAGGATCCTGTTCTCTTCAGCTGCTGCAGATTCGGAGGCTGGGATTCCTGTAATTGGGTTGTCCTCTAGGATAGGGACTGCTAGTGGAGTCATTTTGGTCAACATCTCTGTGCTTCCTTTTGATCTCGTGAAGTACCCGTGTGAAGTTAGCTTACCGCAAACCAATCACTGTTCTTAAAACACCTAGACTGGACACTGGAATTCAAATGGTTAGGTTGAGGTAGATAACAAACAAGAAATTGCACATTGGATATGATGCACCTATGCAGTTAACGGGTTTTATATGCTTGCCATGGTTTCATGTGTCATCCCGGCATTTATTATGCATTTCCTTTTGCTTTCTTCCTCTTATTCTTTAACTTCCCCCTTTTTTTAAGAATACAGTCGAATCCTATGGAGATTGCCTACGTATCATGACATTGCATGAATCAGACTGAGCGTAGTTCATGGGAAAATGTTATGTACACAACAAAATATTTTTGGGATTTTCAAATTTGATAAAAACTTTGATTACAAAGATAATAAAATTAAAGGAAACTACCAAACTGGGACTTAATAATCTTACATACTCAAAAGGTAAGCAAAAGAACATACAGACAGACTCTTTTAAGAGAAATACAAATTTATGAGTACATCAAAACTTCAAGTGATTTTAGAGCTTGCAGGGCATTGTCCGGCCTTGCCGCAGGTTTGCATGCTAAACTTACCTAGAGGTAGTGGATATCTTCCATCACTTGACGAACGAACGTCATAGTAGTAGCAAAGAGCATAAACTTTGTCATGTCCTCGCAGTGGCTGCACCTTGTGGTGATGTAGTCTGCAATTGCCCGCACTTTCTCCCTGATGACACCCTTCTCTTGTAACCGGCGCCCAATTTGATCGGCTCTCACCTCTAGAGTTTGTTCGGCTACCTGGTTCAATTCTTGGAATCGCCTCAAATCCACCTCCAGCGTCGCTATTTTCACATAACAATGTTCTATTTCGACTTTGAGGTCCCCAACTTGCTTGATAACTCTCTGCCTTATCCCAGCAATGTCATTGTCATGCTTTTCCTTCAGTTGATCAATGATGCGGTCCCATTCCTCTGCATGTTTAATTAATTTTCTTCGGCCCCTAGACAGCTCACCTTTGGCCTTTTTAAGGTCGAACCCATATTCGGTTACCTTTTGCCTCAAATTGTTTATGAGCTTTTCATCCTTTGCGCTCCTGGCGGGACTTTCGGCGACTGCCTTCTTTTTCTGGATTTGGGTTCGTAGGGCTTCGTTTTCTTTAGTAAATACCTTCGTTTCTCCCTTGCTGGCGGCATCTTAAAAACTATTCTCGAATTGCAATTTTTGGACTTTCTTTTCCAGCTTTCCTATACTACCCGGTATTCATTTTCTTTTGCTAACCAATCCCACTGCTCTTGTGATGTCTCAACAAATTCCTGGAGATGGGGTCTCTTTGCCGCCTCCAAGACTCTATATCTCTCTTGAAACAAGCAACATACCCTGGAGCAACCTCACCTTTAGATACGTCACGTACTCGAGTATCGGCTGTCAAATATTGGCACTCACTCCAGATTTGGCGTATAATAACTTCAGGGAACTAACAATTCAGGCATATCTCAACCACATGAAAACTAATATCCTCGTCTCTGGGGATCATTTGGCATCTACCCAGTTGTCTTAGTACTCTATACGGCGCATAGGGCTGGACTCTTCGGATGATCATCAAACGGAAATGAGGTCTAATGGCGGGCATATAAACAATTTCGTCCACTGAGAGCATACCAAAGGTCCATTTTATTTGATTTACAGTGATGACCTGGAGATGCGACACCCATTCTGAAACACCCTATGGTAATTTAAACCCATCAACCCTGCAGCCAAATTCTTCTATGTAGCCTTTTGTTGGCGACCCGTAATTCATATACCGAGGCTGGTGACGCATATGCACAATCATCCGTATTTGTAGCAGCAAGTTACAACCCTCGAAGAAATCTCCTCCTGCTTTACAGGCAGTGAGGGCACGAAAGATGTCGGACAAGATCATTGGAGCGAGAGTACTTTTAGATTGGGTGATCAAAGTACTAACGGCCCCTGCTATCCGTGTGTCGATATTCCCTTCCTTTTGCGGGAAAACTAAGAGATGAAAGAAAGACACCATGAATGCGAAGCATCGATGCTCCTCCCACTATAGCCGATTACCCTTGCTGCAAATAAGATTTTCAGGGTTGTAGAATCCTCCAATGTGGCCATATATCTGGCATATAAATTGCAGGGTTCAAAAGACAGCCGATAAGTCGGGGTTAAGAATTTTTCTACTAATTTTCAAGGAATCCAGAAATTTGTGCACAGTGAGGGCTTTGGGTGAGATCAAGCATTGATGTCTCAAAGGGATTGTATGGGTCTCGATATATCCGTTCATTTCCTCTAAATTCGGGGTAGTCTCAAAGTCCAAAAACTGGAATACATTTTAGGTCAGGTCCTAGAAAGTGATTAAGGCCTTTATAATGTCTCCCCTGGGGTTAATTTTCAATAAACCAGTGAGACCTCCCAGATGTGCATTGACCCTTTTCTGTCCTACTTCCCCAAGATCATTCCACCATTGTCGCAACTCCAAGGGAATTTTGTTCATTATCGTGCTCATTATGCACATTTATTAGGGCAAATCAGTATTCTCAAAACATCAAAACTGACATTTGATGGAGTTTATTTTAGAACAAAGACCGACTTTGCAAATACGATCTTTTAACACTTTGGATGGAAGGTTTTTCAGGCTGTTTCTTGCCTACTATTCAGAATAAAATTCAGAGGTGGCCATTTGTGCAAGACCAGCCTACCGGCGTCCCTTGTGGTAAAATTCAGCTATTGCCGTCATTAATGGAACCACCCAACTTATTTCGAAACAAGTGAATAAACTCAGACATTTGTTTTTCTGGTTTTGGAATTTTTTGCAAAAAAGGGGCAATATAATTTATCAAAACCTCAAAATATTATTGAAAAACTCCCAAATTCCTTTTTTTGTTTTTTAAAACATTTTTTTTGGAAAAACCGGCAGCATTTCGTGGCTATTTTAAGCATTGGTTTTACAAGTGATCACCCTAGCACTGCTATTTTCTCAATTTTATTCTCTTTTTTTGTAAACCGGTCAACATGCGAATCCAAGGCAAATGAATGCACAAGTAGCACGTAAAAATCACCAGGATGGTCTTTTATTTCAGGGCACATGTCCTAGACAGACCCAACCCCTATGTTGAGTCCCCTAATTCAAATGCAGATGCAAATAAGCATTCCTACTAGGGATCTGGCATGAGAATTTGTTATACTAAGTTTAGAACCTCGGTACATGGTCTAGAGTTTGTACCCGAGTGGACAACTCGAGTCGAGGAGGGGGCTACGTACCGGAAACGAAAAGGCCCTCCGGCTTAGTAACTTGTCCAGCCTCTTTCTTATTTCAGGTATGACACTAATAGAATAGGGAGTCTCAACCAGTAAGCACATCCGCGGAGATGAGAAGTGAAGGGCTTTGTAGCAGTTTATATGTACAGTTCAGATAATACCAAAGCGATAAGCATTTACCACTTAGCAGGGACACATGTAGGCAAATCAGAAGAAGCCAAATATAACAGTCATTCTAAGCTCGAATTCTTGAACCCTGTTCTGGGTCCTCTTTACATCCCCAGCAGAGTCGCCATAGCGCCACACCTCCTTTTTACTTACACGGATACCCCAAAGGATAAAACGTAAAAATGGAGTTTTTCCAATTAAAGTGACATTACTCGAAATGAGATTATTTATTTATTCAAGAGTCACCATTTAAGATAGATTTAGCTTTTGGTGTCCCAAGTCACTTAGAATCCAAAATCGAGGAAATTTGGACTGCCCAATTGGAGTCTGCGAACAAGAAATTCTTGAGTAAGGAATTCTGTTGACCCGAGGGAAGGTGTTAGGCACCCCCGGATCCCGTGGTTCTAGCACAGTCGCATAAACTGTTATAAGTGGCTGAAAATTTGATCTGTTATACATGTTCAAACCTATAAGGTAATTTTAAATTATTAACCGCATCTAATATATATTTTAGGAAATTTGTAATGTCGTTAAAACACATCGCGAATCACGTCACATAAATGCGCACGCAATTTTTGACATATTTTAACTCCATTGTGATTTGGATTTGGGTCTCATAGAAACTATGTCTTTTGAAATTTTTGGAAGGCCGTGAAGTTTGCATAACGACACTTCCAATTTTCTAAATATTTTTTTTAAATTAAGGAGCCTCGTGTGATTTTTGATTAAATTAACATGGCTCGTTTTTGTGTCATTAGGACATCCTAAAGCACATTAAGTTTTCTATCATGCTTGTATCTAAAATGTCCTAATCACTTACACAAGGGTAATTCATATTGGGAAATTCAGTACTTGTATTTTAGCCTTATTCATGGCTAGTTGGACATATTGTTCACGCTATGACTGGCATCTATTGGGCCTTCCAATTAGGCCCGGGGACATTGGACTAATGAGTCCCTTATAGGAAAATAACAGCAACCTTTTGTTTTAATTATACCGCAATCACTAAAGCCATACACACGAATATTATAAAATATATCAACAATATTTCATAAAAAAGACACTGAAACTAATTTCGTATCAGATTTTAATCTTAACGTTTGAAGAAATATTTTGGAATAGTCATGTTTCAGAGTATTACACATGTTCACTTGTCGAATTCCTAATAAAACTCAAATTATAAACACTAGACTCATTTTGGATCAATCTATTGTAAAATTTACTGGACTTAAGCAAATTAAAAGTACAGTCCCATTACAGTCCATGATTAATACATGTTTATGTTTAATACAAAGCCAATAATACTAACAGAAAATAAATGACAATAATTGTATGAACTGGGAAACAAATGTATTAACTTCATGATCAGCTACAAGCTTGAACATATAGGGTTGTAATTTTAGAATCTGAGTAAGGAATGGTACCTGGAATGCCAAAAGGAAAGAAAGCCTATGAGTAATGAAGCAAGTAGCAGGAAAAGCAAAACCAATCAGCCAATAAGCACCCACAGATTCAGGAAGATTTTGAGGAAAGCAAAATTTCAACAGGAATAAAAAAGAACAACACGAAGGAATTTTGAAGAATATAGGAGATCCTAGTATATATTTTATGTATCTTAATTCACTAAAAGCTTCAAAAGAAAAATCTGCTCAAAAATCTCAAAGTTCCAGCCAAAAAAGTCTCAACAAAGTCCAGCCCTTTAAAATGTTCAGATTGTTTCACTTTTTATAATTAAAACCTTTGGGCAACTCCCATTTCTTTGCTTTCATTTTAGTCCCTCGCCTAATTTTCAATTTTACCCAAATAGTCCTTAGTTTTCTGACATGTGCCTCAACTTTGAAGCAGAAATTATGTTTAAACCCCTCACTAGAATGTTCTAGGGGTTGTTACATGATTCCTTAGGTTCAAATACCCTCTATACCCCTGTCCCTTTTCCCAATTAACTGACATACGGTTTTTCTTACCCTTGGTTTCCACCTGGTTTGGTCAAATCTGACCCTAGTCAATTGCATTCAAGTTATGGGCTAAATTCATGGTCTGGACTACAGGCTTAGTTGAAAAGTTTAAGAGTTTATCAATACCACTCAGGTTTCAAACAAATATCTTAACGTGGACTATTCAGTAACAATTATCATAACTTCAGGATCATATGAATGTTCAATGCATTTTTCAGTCAAAAACCAATCAATCAAAATTTCTAGGAAAGGAAACCAATCAACTTATGCAGGACCTACAGAAATAACCCAATTACAATACTCGGTAAAACTTAGAAGCAAGAAAGGAGATTAAATACTCAGGCTATACGAGAACAATACTAATATAAGAAATTAACAATATTCACACAAACTTAGCCTTAACAAATGCTAATTAGGCAAGAAATATGGTAAGTATAAGATTCTAAAATAAACCTACCCAAAATTTCAAGCATGGTATGACGCAGACAAGATGAGTATTTCAGGACTATTAGAGATGATCAAACAAACCTCAGTAGAATAAGAATGAACTCAGATCATACTACTCAGAATAACAGCAACACTAAACGTAGCCAGAAGAATAACAAACAGGAATGACTCATTTAAGATGAAAATACAGAAGATAAGTAAAATTTATAAGAAAAACAAAGTAACTGAAACAAGAAATATGTGCAAAATACAAGCATTGACAAAAATTAGAAAGCAGGACACTTAGCTTTTTGTGTGTGCACGCAATCCTAATTTGATACTCTTCCAATTCCAACGGCAGACCCCTTTTTGAGAGGTCAATGATTTCTAAGGCCTTTTACCTTGAGTATCGAAGAGGGACAAAAAGTTCGGGGGGGGGGGGGGGGGGGGGTTGTGATTCTGAGACCAAGTAAGGTCTCAGATTTGATTTTTCGTTGTGATTAGTGGTGTTTGAGGGTTGTGGGTGGTATGGTTGGGGTGAGTGATAGGAGAGGATCATCTGAAGCCATTTTTGCCGGATTCCGGTGTGTTTCAACATTTAGGGTTGATTTCGATTCAATATTCAAAGTGATTCATTTGGATTTGAAAGACATGGCTTGGATGGTTGGAAAGGGGAATGGGAGGTGGTTCAGGGGTGTAGTTTTAGGTTGGTTTGGGGTTGGGTTGCCGGAGACGGTGGTTCTGGAGATCCTTCTTCTGAATATTCGAAAAGGTGGGAACTTGTTCGAAGGAAACCGATCACATGATGGGAAAGAGGGGCCGTGGTGGTTTGGTTGTATAAATCTGGCGTGGTTTGGTGACTGACCGCCCCGTGAGGTGATTTTCGATGGCGGCATTAGGGTGGTTGATGGGTGGTCAACGGAGGTCATATGGCGAAGAGGGGGAGGTGTTACAATCGGCGTGTTTGTATGAGGAAGGAGAAGGGTTTTTCTCTGAAACTAGAGAGACATTTGGACATATATATGGGGGTTTTGGGAATGATCCAGGGCTGTTTGATGGCCTGAGATCAATGGCTATGATGATTCATCCCCAAAACGGTGTCGTTTGAGGCGTTTGTGTGTGGACTGGGTCAGGGACCCATTTTGGGCTGGGCATTGGCATTTTTACAGGGTACAAGACTTGGGCCACCCAGGTTTGGCCCAATTGAGGCCAGCCTGGGTGGTTTATTATTATTATTATTATTATATATATATATATATATATATATATATATATATATATATATATATTTGTTTTGTTTGTCTTTTTTACTTTTGTTGTTTTTTTTTGTTTTGTTTTTGTTTTTGTTTAATTCTTAATTACATTTTAAAACTCCTAGTTAACTTAATTCAACCTAATAACTACCAATTTATGCAACACAAAAATAAAATGCAATAAATTAAAATTAAACAAAACAATTAAAATGCCGGAAATACTACTTATTTTTGTGAATTTTATATTTGTAAAATAACCCTAATTAAAAATTATCTTAGAAAAAGATGAAATTAAATCCTAAATGCTTGTGCAATTTATATATTTTATGAATTTATGCATGCGTTACTGAAAATACACTAACACGCGCAATTAAGTCTCAAAATTAAATCCTAAAAATATGAAAAAAGAAAAATCCTAAAATTGAGAGTCCTATAGTAGGAGTTGCCTAAACAGGGTAAAAATCATATGCTCAAACATAGAAACAAGATAACCCCATTCAACACTTAACACACTCCATCCGCACTCTTCCCGAGTGACCCTGAATCACGAGACCATGTTGTCTCAAATCCCACGAACCATTTCGTACCTCCCAATTGCTACATCGCAAGTCAAAACGTCATAGAACATTTTGTGCCTCTTCCTAGGCTGCTATCAAGCTTGATTCTTAACCATACCCATAGGATCGAAAGCATTAGGCATCACACTTTATCTTTTAAATTCAGTAGGACCGCTGTTGAGATCCACCCGCTCTGACTTGGCCTTGAATGTAATCAATTCCATATATCTTCTAGCACATGAATACCCCATTGGTAAAGCACCCGGCAGAATCATTCCCCTGGAATCCATATCATTACAAAGCTCAATCCTGAATCCAATAAGGCCAATGATACCCCCCTTTAGTAGTTCCTTTGCTCAATTTACCACCTATGTTCTTTTCCCGTAGCTGAGATAATCCCATCAATATGCTAATAATAAAAAATTCCGTGACTAATCCACCATGCAACCCCATCATAGGCGGTGGGACTCTCCCTCTTAGCTCGAAGCCACTATTACACAACTCTGGAATTTACCAGGATTCTTAACCTCATATTGACATAGCCTTGTGCAATCAATCACCCGAATTCTCGATATATTACTGTGGAAACCCCCTTTTATACTCTGAATCATCAACAACATTTGCATGACCGATCCCTTCGCTATATAACCATTAAAATTCTTTGCAGAAGCCTCGCCAAGTATGTGACGGCTAACCTACTCACAGGGAATAACCCACCTATGGAAATAACTTTTCGGCATCTTCCAACACTGCTGCACAGGGTACAATCACCATGACACCAATAACCCATCCTGAGTTTGAGCTAATTCCTCTTGCTGCATGAGTCCTTTCAACCCTCGTGGACATCAATTAAATGTGCAGCAACATCCTTTCTATTCAAAGATACATTGTATCCTTCTTCATTTCAAGCATCTCCTTTACGTTATACCAAGTCTCCTGCCGTATAATAGCCCATACTTACAATTAAACCCATAGACATGAATCGCTGGCCACTAAAAACCCAAATCATTTCAAACTCTCTAAGGTGCGTAATCATCCTACCACCAAGCTTATATGCATCATCCGCCACTCTCCCAGTTTGGGCAAACTCGCTTATTTAGTCAACTACTTGACTTTGCTTCATACACCTAGCCTTCTAGAAATTTTAGCAATCGTCTAAAACTTTCCACACATCTTTCCTCATCCTTTGCTACTCAGTTGTTGCCTTAATAAAATCTATCTTCATAGCACTTGAATCCACAAATCGCTACTAATTTTAAATTTTGCCGGAGATCATCTCTCTCGAGCTGCAAATATTATAAATGTCGATTCAACCCTAAACTACCTTGGCTCACGACATCTAATAGTCGTTTCTTCAATACGGACATGCAATATTCTGCTCCGAAGGCGAATTGTAGAAGATCAGAACACCGACGAATTTAGTACATTCAATAGGGACAACGTCACCTCATTATAGAAGAAAACTTCCAATACGCCAGCGAATACCGAGTCTTGATACCTCATCAACCCAAACCTGAATATTCTCTGCTCGATTGCCTTTCCCCTACCAGGAATAAAACACCGAATCTATAGATCATGCACTGAGTAAACCTCCCTTCAAGTCATTCACTGCCTCGACATGCAGCCAAATATCCTACAATCATAACAATATTGCGAAATACTCGCTCATAAGCATCGTGGCAACTTGTGCCTCGCCTCAAGGCTCTCAAAAGTACTGCTGATGAGCCAAAATAATAAAATATCCATCCACAAGGCGACGATAACAGCTCAATAACCCCGCAGGGATAAACGCCCGCACCACATTTGTAGTGCCATTACAATTCTTCAATTTTCGATTTATATCAAGCGCTTCGCGTCGCATAAGATTGATTAGGAAGGAGCAAAGACATAAGCCTCACAGGAATCAAATCACACGATAAGGATTCAAGAAGGAAAGTACTCCTAACAGTCCTACAGCCTCCCGAGGATAATTACAGACGTCTCCGTACCTATCCGCGAGACTCTACTAGACTTTCTCATGACTCGTGATACCCTAAGAACCTAGTTCTCTAATACCATGTTGTCATGACCCAAAATACTCTAAGGGTCGGGGTGGCGTCGGATACCATTGTCAGGCAAGGCAACCAAAATACTCAATTAAATTCCACTTTTGTATTGTCTAAAATTAATTTTCTTTACACATTAAATAACGAATAATAAAATTTACAAAAAAAAACCGCGAAACCTTTAACAAAATTAACATATAATAATTCAAAAATCCTCCAAGAACCTGGTGTCACAAGTGCATGAGCGTCTATTGATAAGGAAATAAAATACAACATTCGTCTGGAATACAGTGGACAGGAAGTAAATGCAGTATACTGGAAGGGACTGTACTAGCTGCGGCCGTCTCGAATAATACAACTCACCTAGTCCCAAAACCATCCGTGCTTCTATGCACAGTAGGCCGCTAGATTTACATATACCCGTGCAACAAAAATGCACAAAAGTGTAGTGTGAGTACGAAACAATGTGTACTCAATGAATATCAAGTCTAATCTCGAAGATGTATAGACGAGATGGTCAACTTCGACACTTACTAGTGGTCCAACAATTATGTCAATAATACATTAAATCGTGAATTTCTACAAACAAGATTTTTACCAAATAGCAGGAAACAAGTCGACTATTATTTCTTTTATAGGAAATTTCTAAAATTGCTTTTTCATTATTTTCCAAATATTCTGAAGCCATGAAGAGGCAATAACAACTTTAATAAGTTCAAGAAAATGATACCATCATGCTCAAATAACCACCGTGGGATGTATGGCCCGATCCAACATAAAAGTAAATTGTGCACTATTGAGGGTGGAATGACTTGAACCATAGATGAATCTATTACCCCCCACGCAAACTATCCATGCGCTGCGGTTAACATAAATTAAACAATCACCCTACTCGCGAATCATACATTTGACGCAGGTACACATAAAATACATGCTCAAATAGAAAATTAAGAATTTATCGGGGAAAATTATTCAAATAAAAGACGCTTTCTCTTTTAACAATTTAATAAAAGAGGTCAAATCCTTTTGTGAATGTATTTATTTATTCGATGTGGTTTAAGCAATTCGAGCTATCAATAAGATTACAAATATTCTAAGTATAGCATGCTTTTGGATCCAGACTACCCGGACATAAACATAATAGTAGCTACGTACGGACTCTCGTCACCTCGTGTGTACGTAGCACCCTACAAATAGAAGAACATAACCAATTAATTCACCTATGGGGACAATTCCCTCTTACAAGGTTAGAAAGGAGACACCTTGCTCCCAGACGCACTTCCAAATATACCTAATATACATGTTTTAATAAGTATTTAATCTAATATAGGTCTACCTAATATACATGTATTAAACTAAGGATGAATAGAAATTACTTACCTCACAATGCTATGTTAAAATCCCCTCTTTGAAAGCTCTCAAATCGCCCAAGTGAAGAGTAGAAATGAAATAATGGCTCTAAGTCCCATTTTTAAAACCTCTGCACAACTCTCTGATGTTGCTATTGCGACACTAGGCTCACAATTCCGACAACACTTTCACAAATGCAAACATCCCTCCCCTCCTGCCTTGATCGCAAATACGAAGGAAAGCCCGCAAATGCGAACCCCCTTGTTTTACAAATGTGAAGGAAAGCTCGCAAATGCAAACCCCCTGGTTCCGCAAATGTGAAGAGGAAGGTCAATATTATGACTCCTTCCCAGCTGGCGCCAGGTTCACAAATGCCAAAGGGACTTCGCAAATGCGATTTCGCATTTGCGACCCAAGAATCGCAAATGTGATCATACAAGCACCAACAATCCTCTTCCTTATCAAATCACTCTGAAGCTATCCCGAATCTCACCCGAGCCCCCAAGACTTCAAACCAAACACCCGCACAAGTCCATAAACATAACATGGACTCGCTCGAAGACTCAAATCACACAAAATAACGCTAAAATCTTGAATCAACTCCCAATCCAACCTTAATACCTTGAAATTTTCAACATCTATTTTTATGTTTATACCTATCAAATCACATCCGATTGACCTTAAATTTTGCACACAAGTCATATTCGACATTACGGACCTAATCCATCTTTTGGAGTTGGATTCCAATCCCAATATCAAAATGTCCTCTTCCGGTCAAACTTCTCAAAAACCTTCAAATTTCTATCTTTAGCCAAATGGCTCCAAAATGACCTCCGAACCTCCGAATTCACTTCTGATTGCGCTCCCAACTACAGAATCGCAATACGGAGCTATTCCCAGACTCGAAATCCCTAACAGACATCGATATCGCTGAAATACATTTCAACCAAAACTTATGAAATTCTTTCAAAATGCTAACTTCCACAATAGGCACCAAAACACTCCTGAGTCATCCAAAACCCGATCCGGGCGCCCAAGTCTGAAATCATCATACGAACCTACTGGAACCTCCAGATCCAGATTTAGAGGTCGTTTACTCAAAATTCCAATCCTAGTTAGATTTTTCAACTTTAAGCTTCCGAAATGAGAATTCACTTTCCAAATCAACTCTGAACTTCCCGAAACATAAATCCAACTATGCGTACAGGTCATAATACATGAAATGAAGCTGTTCATGGCCTCAGACTGTTGAACTATGTGCTAGAGCTCAAAACGACCGGCCTGGTCATTACACAATATTTGCAAGAAGATCAAACAAGTACAAGTGGTACTCAGGAGAGTGGTAATGCTCTTGCTGGGTAGAAAATTGTGACTCATGGGTTTTCCTCTACACCACTGTTGGTTGTAGGATGGTAAAGACGGGCATAACAGTAGAAGTTGTTTGATTGGTTGTGAATGACAAACTTTGAGAGCATGCAATAGAAGTTGCAACTGTAGTCGTATAGTCGGGATAAGGACTGAACCCAGGTAGACAAGATTAATCGGACAATGAGACCAGAATGGTAGTAGTCGATATGGATGTGAACTTTGGGAAACCATGAGAAGAAAAAAAGTGATCCTTGGCCATTGGCCCATGCTTGACACATTTAAGTCATTTTTTATTTCAGTAGTTTATTTTCCTCAACCACAGTAAACTCTTGTTGAACCCTCTGACCCTGAGTCTCTTGAGCATTTGTAACAGTATCGATGTCAGTTGTCATTGACATTCTTTTCTTCTGATCTTGTGTTGACAGCTTACCGTAAACCGACCACCTCAACTTTCTCTTCATAATTAAAAACAAAAACATATTAGACTGGACTCTGTCAGTCCTTATTAATATTAACATTTTTTCCTTTTTTTCCTTTTTCCTTTTTTCATCATTTTTCATTTTTAATGGTTATCGAACGTGATGTGGGTTGCCTACGTATTATGTGGGAATATAAATAATATTTTGCGTAGTTCGGGAATATTAGGAATAAAATAAAAAACTAACTCTTTTTTTTTTGGATTTTGAATTTTTTATTTAATTTTTTTCAAAAGAAAGACTTATAAAGAAACAAAGAGTTTTTTTTTGAATTTAGACTCTTTATTTTTTGAAATTTCGAAAGAGAAACTTTTAAAGAAATTTTTTTTTTTGATTTTTGGATGGTATTTTCAATTTATGAAAGAACTACTTCTAAAGAAAAAAAATATATTTTTGATTCTTAAATTTTTTTTCGATGAAAGAAGAATGAATTTTTTTTGGATTTTTGATTTGTTGTTTTATTTATTTTCTTTCAAAACTTTTAAAGAAAGACTTCTAAATAAGAAAGAAAATATTTTTTTTGATTTGTTTTTGGAATTTATATTTCAATTTATGAAAGAAATACTTCTAAAGAAAAAGAAAAAAATAATTTTTAAATATTGAATTTTCTTTTCAATTTTCGAAAGAAGAGTGAAAATATTTTTGGATTTTTGTTTCAAAATTTTTAACGAAAAAATTCTAAAGAAGAAAGGAATTTCTCTTTTGGAATTTTGATTTTTTTTTAATTTTTGAGAGGAATACTTCTTAAAAAAAAAGAAAATATTTTTGAATCTTGAATTTTCTTTTGGATTTTCGAAAGAAGAATGAATTTTTTTTAATTTTAAGAAAAAATAGAAGAAAATATCGTTGTATTTTTTAAAACTTTAGGGTCTAAAAGAAAGACTTTCTAAAGAAGGAAGTAGAGAAAAATATTTTTTGAATCTTTTGAAAATGGAGGGCCGGAACCGATGGGGTTTGCCTACGTATAGTACATCCGATGAGAATCAGACTCGTGTAGTTCTCCAATTTTTTAAGAAACAGGAAAATAGATTTATTTTGAATTGACTTTTCCTTTTTCTTGCAAAGTTTCAGGATAATTCAAATACCTACTTCTCACTCCTTTTTTTTTTTCTCTTTTTCGATTCTTTGCTCTCTTTTTTCATTTTCTTTCCCTATTCTAGAAGCAAGTCAACATGCAAGCCGAAATAGACAGATACACAAGTAGCATGTAAGATGCATCAGAACGATCTTTTAATTTGGGTACACATATCCTAGACGGACTCAACCCCTGTGTTGAGTCCCCAAAGTCAAATGCACGTGATGCAAACAAGCGTTCATATTAGGGATCCGGCATGAGGCTATGTTATCCTAGGTTTAAAAGACCCGGGTTTATTTATTCTAGAACTGGCTTACCCGAGCAGACAGCTCGAGCCGAAAGGGGCAGCGTACCAGGAATACAGAAGCTTCACCGGCTTCGCAACTTGTCTGAACCTCGTTCTAAAATAGGAAAGACTCTAAACAGAAGAGAAGTCACACGAAGTGCACCCTCGCCAAATGATTTATAAGAATCAGGGAGAAGAATGGTTTCGTAGTAGTTTATATATAGTTAACATAATATTAAAAAGGTAAAAGCGGCATTTAGCATATTAGGCTCAAATATGTAGCAAAATCAGATAACAAGTAAAGCCAGTTATAACAGCTATTCTAAGCTCGAATTCTTGAACCCCACTTGAACCCCGAACCGAAGTTCTGGGTTGTGCTATGCAGCAGGGTCGCTAGAGCTGTCACACCTCCTTTTTTACACACTACCTCGAAGGGTAGTATATAAGGGAGTTTTTCACTTTAAGTGATATTATTTGAAATGAGATTATTTATCATTCCTGAGTCGCCAATTGGGATAGTTTGTTTGGTGTCTCAAGTCACCCGTTCATTTTAAATCCCGAATTGAAAAAATTTCGACTTTCCTTTTGAAGTTTGCGAACTAGAAATTATGAATAAGGAATTTTGTTAACCCGAGGGAAGGTGTTAGGCATCCTCAGATTCCGTAGTTCTGGCACAGTTGCTTAAACTATCATAATTGAGTTACTATCTTATTTTAATACATATTTTAGCCTGAGGTACAATTTTAACTTATTAAGCTGCCTTTAATTATTTCTATGGAAGATTTCAATGTCATCTAGAATATATCGTTTGACCACGCCACATGAAATGCACCCGCGGTCTGCTACATATTTTATTTAACATTCTTGAGATTTGGATTTGGGTCACATGAAATGCACATCCGAGTTTAGTAAAGTAAATTTTTAAAATAACACGCCTAAAACAACTACGCACTTTGAACTTTGCAAGGTCCATGAAAAATTTAACTTAATGGCATGCCTCGATTTCTAAGGATTAAAATTACTTAAGTGAGAGCCATGAGTTATTTAACGAAAATAGCACACCTTAAATTTTCTTTAAAAGCTAGCTAGTTTTGTGAGGGCAATGGACTTAGGGGTTTTATTTGGCATGGCGCGCCTCAAATTATTTTAATGGATATTATTATTCAAAGTTATTATAATCGGATCATATAAAATGTACCTCCAAATTAGAATTTATGTATCATGACCATGCCACGGAAATTATACCCATAGCCACGATAAATTTTTATTAACACGTTTAAAGCAAATCATAGTGGCTTCTATACATTATAAAAAAGCAGAGTTAAAGAAACCGATGTAGGCCTACGAGAGTTAACCCGCAACTTGCACAAGTAGTGTAACTAATGATGTCAAGTAAATGAAACTAAAATCATATTAGTTTATTATCTCACGTAACGAGGTAAAAATCTTGTCAGTTTCTTCGCTGTCCGTCCTTCATTTACCACTAACTTGCTGATTTGATTTTTCCGAACTTTAGGTTCCCTTTTCTTTTGGGAGTCAATTTCAAGATCTTGCTAATATTCTCGGATTAGTAATTTACTTCTCCAAATCAGAGCTACTTGATTTCCTACTGATACTATTTTATTACTATTACAAATTCGGGTTTTAGCGATAATAAAAAGCAATCAACATTAATTTGTTTATGCAAAATATCAGTAAAAACCTGTGCAAACAGGTTTGGTCATTATTTTAATGGTCGCTTTTGTATACCGATCAAATTTAGTCGCTAATTACCGACAAAAATTGGTCGCACAAATAAAAGGACCAATGCTGCAATTGAAATCACATACCAACCAACTCTGGTCGGTAACATATTTTAATAATTTAATTTTACCGACCAAAGTTGGTCTGTATATGTAAATTACGTAATATTATTAATTATTAAAATTTAAAGATTAGCAATCAAAGTTGGTAAGTTAAAATATATATTTTTTAAAAATTAAAATTTAAAAATTAGCGACCAAAGTTGTGTCGCTAAATGTGAAATCTAGGTAATCCTTGTTCATTAACCGACCAACTTTAATCGGTAATTATTAAACTTTTTTAAAGATTAAGCGAACTCGGAATTTTTTTTAAAATTAAATACCGACCAACATTGGTCGGTTTTCTCGGTTTTTATTTTGGCATAAAAATGCCTATTTTGGCAGCTACACCACTTGCCAGAATACAAAAAATGCTAAACAGACACTTTATGCCAACAACAAGAACAACAACAATAAACAACAACACCAACGATAACAACACCACCACAACAACAAAAACAACAACAATAGCAGTAATAACAATTACAACAACAACAGCACAATTCAACAAATACATTAAAATTAACAAATTAAAGTTTAATAGAACAAAAAAAATTCAAAACCAAGTTAATACTTATTACAACTTGTTCATAATCAATTTTATTTGTCTAGTTCAAGGTATATACAAGTCAAGAAGTGTTTTATACAAATTCATCATCACCGTATGATGAATTTTCATCTAAAAGGCGGTGTCGACAAGGGTCTTGTGGAGGACGTAAAGAACGACCATATGAAGGATGAGAGGAACAATCATGGGAGGACAGAAGGAAAATTTAAATTGAATTAATATTTCAAAATTTATATAAAAGTAAATTAAAATACTTAAAGAAAACTGAAAGCTTACATATACAGTCGAGGCCCAGTCCTCGACCCATCTTTATTTATCCGTCTCTTTCTTCTTCTTTACAATATGCGTCTGCTTGAATAGCTCATCATGGTTCATTGGACGGCCAAACTTCTTTCCTAAAAACAAATTAATTTAGTTAATAAACTGAATAGATATACTTTGAAATTAAAAATAGTTTAAACAATTACGTACCAATCTTCGTATGTTTCACACTATCATACCACAATTGTTTTAGCTCATCTATCAAAGGTTATAAATATACGTCAGTCAAAACTTTTGAGTTACGTGGCCCGGTGTCACGATCCTAAATCCGATCCAGTTGTGATGGAACCTATCGTATAATAAGGCCAGCCGGCACAATTTTTGATTCATTTTTGAACAAACAATAACACAATTTAAGCCATTAACATGCTACTAATCCTTAAATAAAAGTGAAATATAATTTACGGAAGAACCAACACAGCCTGACATCACGGTGTCACCAGTCATAACCATCTAACGTAAGTTTAAGAGTATGAGAGCATTCTATAACAGAAACTAATACAAGGGAAAATAACATAAGATAGAGAAATACTAGGCTGCGAATGCCGAGCAGCTACCTAGTGATCTCCGAACCGCCTGTTGGAAGCAATCAGCACTCGCTAGTGGGACCCGAAGCTGCTGAATCTGCACGCATGGTACAGGAAGTAATATGAGTATGTCAATTCAGTGAGTAATAAAAATAAATGAAGGCTGAGTGATAAAAAAGCACGTATATAGGTAAAACTACAGTACAATAATATCACATTCATCCGACCACCTAAATAGAGCACCCATTTGAATCAACTTTGTCAAGGGCAACGCAATAGATGAGAATCCCTGAACAAACCGGCAATAATAACCCAAAAAATCCAAGAACCCTACGAATATCTGTGGTTGAGGACGGTCTGGGCCAACTCTGAACCACCTTTATCTTCTTCGGTCAACCTGAATCCCCTCACTAGACACCACATGCCCCAAAAATGCCACAGAACTACGTCAAAACTCACACTTGGAGAACTTTGCATAAAGTTTCTCCTATCTTAATCTCTACAATACAACTCTCAATTGCTGCGCGTGCTCATCCTAACTACTGTGAGCACGTGATTTTTGTATCTCTTGAACTATTCTTATAAAACTCTGAAAAATTAGGATTTTTCTTTATTATTTGAATTTTAGGGAATTAATTGCACGATTTTTGGTTGTTTAGATCTTGTGTGCATTTTTAGTTGGCATAATCATAAAAATACAAAATATCATTTACATTTAGAATTCAATTTTATATGTTCAGTGTTATTAGTTAATTAACATAACAATATAAGAGAAAATAACAAAATAGCCTTTTTGTATTGTTTTACTTTTAGTTTTTCATTTTCCTTAAGTTTTCTTTTAAACTAGGTTTTGTTTGATTTTTTGAGAATTAACTAGTTTAATTTTAGGGTTAAATCAGGATTTGGTTAGCTTTAATTTTTTTAAAAAGAAAGAAAAAAGAAGAAAATAAATAAAAATAAAAGAAGAAAAGAAAAGAAAACAAATAAAATGAAAAGTCTGGTCTTAGTAAACACCCAAGTTTTGGGCCATTTTTCAGCCCAATCCCACTCAAGTCCGGCCCAAATGACTCCCCAGCCCATTCTGGTATAGCGGGCACCCCAAAACGGCACCGTTTCCTACGAATCAATCCTAGCCGTCGAGGATCTTTGATCCTGCGGTCAGGAACTGAGGTTCATTTGATATTATAATGTCGGATAGGCCCCCTACCCCTCAATCGTCTCCCATTCTCTCCTTGTAACGCAGGTGTAACGCCTCCCCTTCTCCACCGTCCTCCACCGTCCGTGGTAGGCCGAAAATCACCTTCGCCGGCGGCCAGTCACCAAATAACACCAAAATACACCCCTGAACCGCCTTCCTCTCCCCTTTCCAAATATGTGATTAACACTAGTCGATCCTCTTGAATCTTGATTAGAAGATTATGGCCAAAGCCCTAAATCACCCAAACCCAACAAGATTAACACCATAGTACCCCCTCCCTCTCCTCTTTCCCCATTCGACTTCAGTTCCTCTAAAATCACACCGGAGTTCCTCGAATCCGCAAAATCCTAGTGCCGCCAAAAGTTTCTCCAATGGTGGAGCCGCCTCCAAATCACTTCAAACTCACACCCCATACTCTTTTCACCCCCATATACCTAAATCCCAAACCAGTTCTCTTTAAATCCAATTGAAACTTCACGAATCTTGATTAAATGTTTGCTGTCAAGGCTGTTTGAATTTCAAGGGGCAGCCAGTGCTCGAGTGGCTTTAAAATCGTATTTTGTGTTTGTTATTGGCAAGAAAAACCACATAACATTATTTGAGAATAAAATTCAAGTTAAGGCGAGTTTAAATCTCAAAATCAGTAAGTTTCTCTTTGATTTGATGCTTGATCCTGTTTGATTTTACTTTACTTTAATCCTTGTTCTGATTCTGTTGTTGTTATTGTTTTGATTTTTCGTTTAATTTTTGTTTTGATTTTGTTTCTGATTCTAATTGTTGTTTGATCCTACTTTTGTGATTTCTTATTTTAATTTAATTTTTGTTTTGATGTTGTTGTGATGAATGTTTCCTGGTTTAATTCAGTGTTACTTGTATAGGCTTTAATTTTACTAATTAGTTAATTAGATTGGATTGTTTTTTCTGTTATGCTTTTAACTGTTCTTAGAATTAATTTCGACTCAATTTGATTCATCAGTATTAACTAGAATTATTTTCTAGCCTTGAATGCTTTGCTTTGATTATTGGAATTTTATTAGTTTAGTTGTTTGGATATAGTTGAATTAGAATAGTTGGAATTTAACTATAGTCAAAATCTAACTAGGGTGAAAAGGACCAGGGATTAGTTTGACTAGACTTAGTAATTTCAGGCCAGTTCAAAGGAAATATAGGTAATTCAATAGATAGGGAATCCTGCAAAATAACTAAATTGGAAATCCCTAGAATATTCTAGATGGGGTGCCAACTATAATTTCAGGAACATAGTGTAGTAACTTGGGCGACAAGTCATTAGATAAGGGACTATTAAGCTAAAAAGGGGGACAAAAGTGCAAATTAAAGCTTCCAAGGGCTGCCCTAATTGTTTGCCTATAAAGACATCATTTCTTTCCTTGGAAGGCAAGTTTGGAGAAGTTGAAAAATCCCCAAAAATTTTGGCAATTTGGAAACACCTAAAAATTGGAAAATTTTGAAACCAAATCTGAAATCTTAGAGTGAGGAAGTCCATTTAAGATCACAGTTCTTCAAAAGCCCAAAAAAAAAACATAAAAATTCCCAAAAAAAAAAAATACCACTCCATTAAGGTTTCTTAGTTTGAATATGAGTTCTAGCTATTGATTCAAAATTTCTAGCTTCGTCCAAGATGAGAATAGCTCGAATATCCTTGGCATTATGGTAGCTGAAATTCCTGAAGTTCCTAGATTGATTTCGAGTCTGTTTTGGTCCATTAAAAATCCTTTGTGGTCGTTTATTGGTGGTGCTTCTCTTCTTGGGCATGCTGTGATACTATTTTGGTCTCTAAATTAGCCTTACGGTTGTTGTGTTGCTGCTGGTTTGTAACTAATGATACTGACCTGCTGATCCTCATATTTCCTCTTATTCATTTCTCCAAGTACAAGTTCTGAATCTTTAACAGTGTATGACTAAACTGAGCAATAAAACAGAAGCTCCGTCCGCATTTGTGCCAATTCACTTGCTGCACCTGTTATGATATATTCATAGTTAATTTAGTTAACAATTTGAATAATTGAATGTTGTACTTAATCTGAACTATACTAGATTATGTAGATTGTTAGATTTGTGACTTTCCCTTAAGATATACTAGCATAGTTTAATTTCCTTGCGTTATTTTAGCCTTTAAACATTGAAAAAAATATTTTTAAACTCAAAACTAATTCTGAGGTAGCATGTGTGCTCACATCCACGTTAACGTCATGTCTAAGGAATGTTTGGAATGAAGTTGTACTTCATGTATTTGACGTCAAGCAATTTGGCTATTGAAATCACAAACAAATATTTCGGCATGTTAAATCTGTTTTAGTTTTGATACTTCCATATAGTTGATAATCATTCTAGTGTAATCATCACTTAATATAATTGTTTGGTATTAATTCATAGCTTAACGAAATATTTAGGTTCTAGTTGATTCGTGATTTTGAATCCTGATGTCTAGTTCTATGCATAGTAAAATTAAATCCTGAGTTGAAATCATTAGTGTTATTAAGGTGTTTTTAGAAACAATTCTTAATAAAAATCATAGTTCCTTTAGTTTGGCCTTAAAAATAAAATGAGGTGCGCCACGCCAAACCAAAATTCATAAAGTACGTGGCCCTCTTTTACTTACCTATATTACAATATTTAGAACTCGGGACGAGCCATTTAGCAAATTTTCACGCCCTCTCGCAAAGTTAATAACCGTTATCCGCTTTAGGCGCGTTCTTAAATAAATTTACCTTCTTAAATTCTAGTGTTCATTTCATGCGACCCAATCCAAATCCTAAAACGTTGAATAAAATGTGTCGAGGGTCCGGGTGCATTTCATGCGTCGTGATCCAAAAATATATTTCAAACGACATTCAATTTCCTAAATTATTAATTAAAAGCGGTAAGTACTTCCATATTGCAATATAGGATAACATGTATTTAAAATCAGATTTTAGCCAAATATAACAGTCGAGCGACCTTGCTAGAACTACGAAACTCGGGAGTTCCTAACACCTTCTCACGGGTTAATGGAATTCTTACCCAAATTTCTGGTTGACAGACTATAATAACAGAGTCAAATTTTCCTCGATTCGGGATTTAAACTGGTGACTTGGGACACCATTAATTATCCCAGGTGGCGATTCTGAAATCTATAAATAAAGTAAATCCCGTTTCGATTGTCCTTAAATTAGAAAAAAACTCCCTTATCTACGCCCTTCACCGGGTTGTAGTGTTCAAAAGGAGGTGTGACAACTCTGGAGACTGTGATGGGGATCGAACCCAGAATATCTGGTTTAGGGTTCAAGAATTCGAGCTTAGAATATTTTTTGTATTTGTCTTTTTTTATTATCTGATATTTTGTTTTTACATGTTGACATATAGAAGAAGAAAAATGTCGCGCCATTGGGAGAGTCATACACCAGTTTGTTCCATAGATTGAGGTAACTAGACATGTTGAGGCCAATCGAAGCGAAATTGTCAAACCCTCCCCCGAAAAATCTAGATTATTCTGTCATCTATGAATACTGTTCCGCTGCTCTGGGCCATGATATTGAGATGTGTTGGCATCTAAATAACGCTATCTAGGAACTTATTGACTCCAACCAAATTGAACTGCAAGCTCCGGAGGCACCCAACATTAACTAAAACCCGTTGTCGACCCATTATGAGACCAATATGATTGAGATAGTGGAGTATGGGGAGATACTAATATCCCGCACAATCTGTAATGATTACCAAATCAAGTGAAGTCAAGCCAACTAGAGTATGAGTAGTGAGAAGTCAGTGATCGAGATGAAGGAAATAGGCAGCAAACCTGTTGTGGTTCAAGGGAGGTCATCAAACATGGTTGCACCAAAGTAGGAAAAGGCAAAAGTAATAGTGCACGGGGCAGCTAGGGAATCTGTCATTATTGTGGAAGGTGCTCGCATAGAGCCTATCATTGTAAAACCAGTAATCCAGCCGCCAATCGTCAATAGCAAAGCCATTCCTTGTAGATTGAACAAGCAATAGTGATGTACAAAGGGAAGGAAGTTAGAGAAGAAGTTTGTGAATCCCGGTCAGGGAGATACCTCACCATTGAAGAGTTGCGGAAGAGCAGGATTCCCAAGGATAACCCAAAATCGGTGCTGAAAGTTGTGTCAGAAGAAGTGGCAAAAGAATTCCCAAAAAAAATGAAAATGCAGCATTACTCCATCATAGAGCAATCGAGGAAATCACCACCTCAAATATCCTTACTTTCCTTGTTAATCCATTTATATGAACACAAGCGGGCATTGATGAAGATTTTGAACGAAGCCCATGTCCCTGACAAGATAACATTGAATCATTTGGAGAAGATTGCAAATTAGATATTCGAGGTAATTCGGGTCACTTTCTCTAACGATAAGCTTTCTATGGAGGGAACCGAGTATAATCGGGCCCTTTGTTTTACTGTGAAGTGTGAAGATGCAATGGTCACCTCTGTTCTAGTAGAAAATGGGTCTAGTATGAATATTTGCCCGCTTTCCACATTGAACAAGCTAAAAGTGGACAATGAAAGGATGCACAAGAATAACACTTGCGTTCGAGGGTTCGATGGTGGAGGCAAAGACTTAATAAGGGATATAGTTTTGGAGCTGACAATAGGTCCTGTTGAGTTTACCATGGAGTTTCAATTGCTGGACGTTGTGATTTCTTATAACCTATTTTAGGGAAGGCCCTAGATTCACACAGCCAAGGCAATGCCATCTACCTTGCACTAGATGGTAAAATTTGAACAGACAAGAGATTACAATACATGGTGGAGATAATCAGTGTATGTCGGGTGATGCCATCGTACCTTTTATTGAATTTGAAGTCAGAAAAGGTGCATGGGTCTACTAGGCATTCGAAAAGTTTCAGTTGAGAAGATCGCGGAAGGGGAGGCTGTCACAACTCCAAATATAGCAACCACGTCAGTCATGGTGGCTTCAGAAATGTTAAAGAATGGTTTCATTCCCGGCAAGGGATTGGGTGTTTCTCTACAAGTCATCGTGCAACCCGTGTCTCTTCCAAAAAATCTGGACTCTTTCGGTCTAGGGTTCAAGCCTACAGCTGCAGACATAAGGTGATCTAGAGAATTAAACTAAAGGGTCTAGGCCCTCCTAAAGTCCATCCCAAACTTGTCTAGATAGTTTGTCAAGCCCAGTACTAGCAAGTGCGCAGTGACAAAGATTCTCAGTCTGCTGATTGATTCGCATAGGGATTTGCATAAGAGGTTAGAGAGACTGTTCAATGAGGTAAAGATGGTTGAGGCGGGAGAAGGATCAAACAGGGCAGATGTGAAGTTTGTGGGGGCACGTGCAAAAGTCAACAACTAGGAAGCCACTCATCTTCCCACCTGGAGGGAGTCGTGGTAGTCTTCTTTGATTTTTCTTTCAGTCTAGTCTGGATTAGCTTCAGAGTTGTTACTTCAGTTGTTATTTCCGTCTGTTTGGATGTGCAAACTCCGTTATCATTTTGACTGTAATGAAATGCAATTTCTTTTCCAGCAGTGCTGATAGTTTCCCTTTTTCTTTATTTTTATTTTCTCTTTTAAAAATGTTAGTTTTATGCTGGCTCGAATGATCTCACATGCATAAGGACTCTCCGCCCAGTCTTAAAAATTGGGCTGGTTCAAAAATAACAATTCAAGAAATAGAACATAAGGATAAATCAGAGTACGACGAGGAAGGAGAATAGGATGAAATTATCAAGGAATTGAGCCATTTTGAGGAGAAACCAAAACCAAACCTGAGCGATACAGAAGCAGTTAACTTAGGGGATCAGGACAATGTCCGTGAAACTAAAATAAGTGTCAACCTTGAACCACAACTTAGGACAAAATAATTTGAGTACTTCTTGAATACAAAGATGTCTTTGCATGGTCTTACGACGATATTCCCGGGTTGAGCACTGACTTGGTGGTTGACAAATTGCCCACTGATCCAGCCTGCCTTCCTGTCACACAAACGTTGAGGAAGTTTAAAATGGATGTGAGTGTGAAGATCAAAGAAGAAGTTACCAAGTAGTTTGAGGCTAAAGTCATCCGAGTCACACGATATCCCACTTGGTTAACCAACGTCGTACCCGTGCCAAAGAAGGATGGTAAAAGTAGGGTGTGTGTCGATTATCGTGACCTCAATAGAGCAAGTCCAAAAGACATCTTCCCACTACCAAACATCCGCATTCTGATTGACAATTGTGCAAAACATGATATCAAGTCATTTTGGATTGTTACGGAGGTTACCACCAGATCTGGATGGATGAAGAAGATACGGAGAAAATAGCATTCATCATACCTTGGGGAACATATTGCTATAGGGTCATGCCTTTTGGTTTGAAGAACGCCAGGGCAACATATATGAGTGCAATGGCAACCATCTTCCACGATATAATACATAAGGAAATTGAGGTCTATGCGGATGATGTGATTGTGAAGTCCAGAAAGCAATCTGATCATGTCAGAGATCTGAGGAAGTACATTTTCAAGAAGCTTATGCCTACAAGGAGGCTTGCAAAATGGAAAATCTTGCTCACTAAGTTTGACATTTTCTATGTGACTAGGACTGCAATGAAAGCACAAGCACTAGCTGATCATTTAGCAGAGAATCCGATAGACGAAGAGTACGAACCATTATAACATACTTTCGAGACAAGAAAGTAATGCATATTGATGAAATGGAACATGGTGATAAACCGGGATATAAATTGTTTTTCAATAGGGCCGCCAACATGAAAGGCGTCAGGATAGGCGCAGAGCTAATTTCTGAAGAAGGGCATCATTACCTAGTCATAATTCAACTCTACTTCTATTGCACCAACAACATGCCAGAATATGAGGCATGTATTTTGGGTTTGAGGTTAGCAGCAGACATGGGTGTCCAAGAAGTCTTGGTTTTGGGAGATTCGGATCTTCTTGTACACCAAATTCAAGGGGAGTAGGAAGCAAGAGATTTAAAGCTCATACCATACTGGCACTGCTTGGATGATCTCTGTCAGCGATTCCGGTCAATAGAGTTCATGCACATCCCCAGAATTCACAATGAGGTTGCTGATGCCTTGGCTACGCTAGCATCAATGTTACATCATTTGGATAAGGCTTACATTGACGCAATACATATCCAGGTCCATGATCAACATGCTTACTGTGATATGGTGGAAGAAGAGTTTGATGGTGAACATTGGTTCCATGATATCAAAGAATATATTGGGATGGGGTGTATCCAGTACAGGTCACAAGTGATCAGAAGAGAACAATCTGTCGTCTATCATGAGGCGTTTTCCTCAGTGAAGGGGTACAATACAGAAGGACTCTGGATCTTGGGTTGTTAAGGTGGGTAGATGCTAGGCAGGCTACAACCATCACGAATGAGGTGCATGCTGGAGTCTGCGGGCCGTACATGAGCGGATATGTTTTGGCAAAGAAGATTCTCCAGGCAAGATATTATTGGCTCACCATGGAGCAGGATTGTATTAGTTTCGTGCACAAATGTCACCAATATCAGGTGCATGGAGACTTGATTCACTCTCCGCCATCTGAATTACATACAATATCTGCGCCATGGCCTTTCGTTGCTTGGGTATGAATGTCATCGGGCCCATAGATCCAGCAACTTTCAATGGACACATGTTCATCCTAGTTGCTATTGATTATTTTACCAAGTGGGTTGAGGCTAAAACCTTCAAGGCAGTGACCAAAAAAGCAGTGGTCGACTTTGTACATGCAAATATTATTTGTCATTTTGGAATGCTCAAGAATCTCGTCACTGATAATGGAACAAATTTCAATAGTCATCTGATGAAAGAGGTATGTCAACAGTTCAATATTACGCACCGCAATTCCACCCCATACCGCCCAAGGCAAATGTAGCAGTTGAGGCAGCCAATAAGAACATAAAGAAGATACTTCGCAAAATGGTGGAAGGGTCCAGGCAGTGGCATGAGAAATTACCCTTTGCATTGCTAGGCTATCGCACTATGTCCACACTTCGGTAGGGGAAACCTCGTATTTGTTGGTATATAGAACAGAAGCAGTAATTCCGGCTGAAGTTGAAATCCCATCCATTAGGATTGTGGCCGAAGCAGGAATTGACGATGAAGAATGAGTTAAAACCCGTCTAGAGCAATTGATTCTGATTGATAAGAAAAGATTGGCAGCGGTGTGTCATGGCCAGTTGTATCAATAGAGAATGTACAGAGCATATAACAAGAAAGTGCGTCCAAAAAAGTTTGAAGTCGGTCAATTAGTGTTGAAACGCATCCTCCCCCACCAGGTAGAGGCAAATGGAAACTTCTCCCCAAATTGGCAAGGGCCATTTGTCGTGTCAAGAGTGTTGTCCAATGGGGCATTGTATCTAATCAATATGGAAGGAAAATGTGTAGAAACGAATATCAATTCAGATGCAGTTGTCACACCTCCTTTTTTACATGGCTAGACCGAAGGATGACACATATAATGGAGTTTTTCAGTTAAAGTGACATTATTAGACATGTGATTATTTGTTAATTAAGAGTCGCTACTTGGGATAGATTTGGCTTTTGGTGTCCCAAGTCACCGGTTTATTTAGAATCCCAAATCGAGGAAATTTTTTGACTGCCCAATTAAAGTCTGCAAACCTAAAATTCTTGAGTAAGGAGTTCTGTTTACCCGAGGGAAGGTGTTAGACACCCTCAGATCCCGTGGTTCTAGCACAATTGTTTAAACAATCATAAATGGATAATTTCCTTATTTTTATACATGTTCATCCTACAATGCATTTTTAAAATTATTAACCGCTTTATGTCTCTTTTTAGGAATATTTTCAACGTTATCAAAACATGTCTCAAACCACGTCACACAAATGCACGCGGGTTCTCGATAGATTTTAACATCGTTAAGACTTGGATTTGGGTTACATAAATGCACACCCGAATTTAGGAAGATATATTATTGAAATATCACGCTTATAGCAACTACACATTTTAAAATTCGTGGAAGATCCGTGAAATTCGCTAAACGGCACCTCCAGATTTCTATGCATCTTTTATCATAATTAAAGGACAAACACAATGTATGATTTTATTTAGCGTGGTACACCCGTTTGTTTTGATGAAAACACAACCTAAAGAGATTATAATTTCTATTATACGCATCTCTAAAACAAAAGATGCATCCCAATTATTTCATATGTAAACGATATATTCAAAAGAAAGGTTCAACATGTATATCCTCAGCCTCATTCATGGCTGATTTTGCAATTTGGGATTCGTTATTGGAAATAGCAAGCCTAGAGAATGCACTTCCTTATGCTTCGCAACTACATCAGTTTGGGATTTCAATTTGAGCCCACAATCATTGGACTACAAATTAATCATAAAGAATATGGCAACGTTTTTTCATATTGTTACACTAAAATGGTTGACATTATGTAATTGATAATCTTTAAACATATTGAAGGCATTTGACAGAGAGACTTCTGGTAATGATTTTATATTTGTAAACTAATAAATTACAACTCATGTTTTAGATCTAGCATCTAAACAACTCATATATTTTTCAATTAGAGTACATATACATACATGGAATCCCTATTATAGAATCAATCATAAAATCAGGCAGGTTATTTAACTACCACATTTTAAACCTGCTGAAATTAAAACAAATTAGAGTCATAGTCCAGGCACAAACCATCATCATTGCATGTTTATGCATAATATAGTATAAAAATGGGATAAACATCATAAATATTACTGAACTAATGATATTTACATCATTATATACAAACAAAAACATCTTCATTATCAATCATGGTCACGAGTATACAACTATGCATTTCCCAAATTTGAATGAGAGTAGTACCTGGAATCACACCCAAAAAGTAATCCTATGAGCTAGTTAAACGAGAAGCAAGCAAGTAACAACAGCCAATTAACAAATAAACCCAGGAATGTATTAGGAACTCAGGAAATTTTGAGAGGCAACAAAAATTTCTATCATTAATGCCTAATCTTCATGTCATCTTCAACCTCTAATGAATGGAATTTTTGATTATTATAGAAGATTTTGCCATTAAAACTTAAAATTGATTTTCAGCTGAAGGTTCTCGACCTTTTTTCAGAATGTACATCTCAAAAATGTATCTAAAATAGTCCTCCCATTTTAAACAATCAGACGTCTCTTTTATAACCAAAGCCTTAGGGCAACTAAATCTTTTTGTTTACTTTTAGTCCTTTACCCAGTTTTTCATATTTACCTAAATGGTCCTTGATTTTCTAACTTGTGCCTCAAGTTTTGAGGCAGAATTAACAAAAATTTTATTTTGAACCTTCACTAGAATGTTCCTGGAGTTTGTTACAAGATTCTTATGCTCAAATACCCCCAATACCCCTGTCTTCTTTTCTTAATTACTAGCCTGTTTTTTAAACCCTGGTACCTGTCTATTTGGTCAGAAACTGACCCAACTTAACCACTTCAGGTCATCGACCAGGGTTGTATTATTAGCTGGGGACCAAATTTTGAAAAAGCCGGCTATGGCCAACTATTTAATTGGAAACTATACTATACTAGGTAAAAGCAAAAAACCAAGGGTCAAAAATTGATAAAAAAATCAATGCAACACATATATTCATGCAAATATCAAGATGCGAAACTAAATTACTCAGAAGCACATATATAGCTAAACAACTCAAAATTCAGAAACACAGGACACTGATTAATTTTAAACCAAAGATGAAAAATTCTGAGCATAGCATGATAATTCAAATGAGTCGAAAGAACAATTATGACTTCAGATGATGGAAGAACCGCTCAGAAGTAGGTTATCAAGACATAAAAAAAAGATGTAGTGGAAATAAGGTCAGTGAATCAGAAAAATTTAACAGATGAGCAAATGGAAACAAAGCACTAATCAGAAATGGAAACAAAGTAACTTATTCAGAATTTTATTTTACAGATAAGCAAATGGAAACAAACCAACTAATCAGAAATTGAAACAAAGAAACTTAATCAAAATTTTTTACAGATGAGCAAACTGAATCAAAGTAACTTCATCAGAAATGGAAACAAAGTAACTTAATCAGATTTTTTTTACAGTTTCAAACGGACATTCATGCACTTACATAAACAAGAACAAAAGAAAAGTTAAAAGGCAATCAAAAGAATTTAAGGTACTTAGCATTTAATGATATAAACCTAAAATTTGGGTCCTTCAAATCTCAAGGTTTTTCGACCCTTTCTGAGAGGGTCTTTGGTCTCTTGAGACCTTTATATCATTAAGGGAAAGGGAAGAGGGTATCATGTTAGGGTTGGTTATCTTGGGATGGGGTCTAGGTTTCAGAGCATCTTTGATATGATTTTTGGCCAAACCTAGTTGTATTCGAAGGTCGTTGGTCATGGAGTTGGGGATGAGATGGTGAGGAGGTCACCTAGGACGATTTTTGAGGGATTCCGATGAGGTTGGGTTTTGGGTCAGAGCTTCGATTCAAGATTCAAAACGATGGGTAAGGATTTGGAGGGATACAACCACAGATTTTCCATGGGGCTGGGTGAGGAGTATGGGGTGTTTATTTTGGAGGTTTTCGACGACGGTGCCACCGTGGACGGTAGAGGTAGTGTACAAGGAATCTAATATTCGAGAAGATGGGGTTATATTCGAGGTTTGATTTCTAGGGCATCGGAAAGGGGAGGATATGGGGAGTCATGGGTGTATTTTTGGTCAGGATGTGAGCTTTGCCGCTGGCAGAGATGATTTTCGGCCGGCGGCGGACGGTGGGTCTGTGGTGGTTAACTGGCAGCGTTACACCGGTGTATGTGTGTACGAGGAAGGTAATGTTTTTTATCTCAGTATACACAGGTGTTTGGACATATATATTGGATTTGGGAAGGGGGTTTCAGGGCCGTTGGATCAATATGGATGAATGACTGAGATTGATCGCCCTAAAACGACATCGTTTTGGAGTGTCTCTCATATGGACTTAGGTAGAGACGGGTTTTGGGCTGCCCAGGCTTGGCCCAATTGTGGCCAGCCTTGTTTAAAACATTTTAGTCCCTATTTCTTTTCATTTTTTAAGACTTCCTAATTTTATTTTTAAAAATTCAAAATTCAGCTAAATTGAACTAATAACTACCTAAACATAAAAAAGTATGAAAATTAACAATAACATGCCAAAAATAAATATTAATCAATAAAATATTAAAATAAACTACTTATTTTTGTGATTTGTTTTTGGTTATATTTTGTAGAAGAAAACCTTAATTACCAATTAATTCTAACAAAATATGTGAAATTAAATCCTAAATGCTTATGTAATTTCTTTTTGTATTTTTTTGACTTTTCATGCATGCATAAATGAAAACACACATTATTATGCGCGATTAAATTCTAAAGATAAAAAATAAAAGGAAAAATCCTATGTTTGAGAATTGTGTAGGTGTAATTTTAACGAGGAAAAAATCACGTGCTCACAGTAGACAAAAGATACTATGTATGACTTTCTTTTGTTTTAATCATTGTCTATGCTTGGCATGTTTATTGGTACTTGGAATGTTTTAAAGATTGAAATGACGAAGGCATATTATTGAGCTATCTAAACACTTTACCATTTGCTAACCCTTTTAAGCTTCAATTATTTTCTTTTCTTTTCATATCCCTCTTTCGGAATCGGTAACGAAAGTCATAAATGCAATTATGAGAAGGTAGTTAAAGGAAAGGAGCGAATGAAAAAAACAAGAAAAAAATAAAGGAGAAGAAGAAGAAAGAAAGAAAATAAATAAAGAAAAAAAGAAGAAGAAACAAAATGAGACAAAAAGAAAAAAAAAGGAAGAAAGAGAGAAAATGAAAACAAAACAAAGAAAAGAAAAGAAGAGAAAAGAAAAACAGAAAGAGTAAAGGAAAAGAGAACAGACAACAGCCACAGAATAAGGAATCGGCAGGAACTACGTTTGACCCGACTCCTTTTAAGGATACATAGGTAGCCTCACGGCTCGGTCATATTCAAATAAAATTCAAAGGTTCCAAGCAAGAAACCGAGGCAGAAATTGTGTTTGTTGTGATAATGGATTCCGAAACTTGTAAATTCTGAACCCATAAGAGTGATTTTGAGCCTTTTATACCCCTTTCTTTCCAACCTTATCCAAAAGAACACATTATAGTCCAAAGAAAAACCTTCTGATCAGTCTTTAAGAAATGCTGAGGCAAGCAAGAAGAGGTGGACCATACCCAGGGATAGCACTGTAGTTCTAGCAGGAAAATAATAAAAATGAGAGTCTTATTGGTGAAAACCATATGGGGCACCATGAGGCGACGAAAGTTAAGAGAAATAAAACTGAGCGAGTCTTATTGGTAAAACCCTTACGGGCACCATAAGGCAAAGGCAAGGCAAGAAACAAACAATTGGAAAAGAGGCCGTTGGTTGAAATCTGTTTAGAACACCGCATGTAAAAAAAAATTAGGGTTTGGATAAAGGAATTGGGTTAAAAATGGCCAACACAACAAAATCATGGCAATCAAAGGCCGATCATCAGGACAGAGTCGATCGACTAAGCCGAAGTGCATGTCATGATCATGAAAAACCACCTGTTCTTTCGCAGATACGTTTCTTTTCTCGTCCCCTCAACAATCATTAAATTTGGACTTCTTTTACCCTAAAACAGTTTTGAGTCATTGTATTTCAATTTCTTTCGTATCTCCTAAGTCATTTTGTTTAAGTAAAAGAGAAACTTCAAAGCTTACTACTAGCTCCCAAAGGGAGGCACATGCTACCCAAAAGCGTAACAAAAAGTTGCAAAGGTTGAAATAACAAGGGGGTAGGATTCGCAAAAGATTCAATGATAAAATTGACTCGAGAGGCAAGAGTTTTGTGAAAGGGTCAAAAGTGCAACTCAATGATGGGGAGGCAGGGTAAAGGCATAGGGGCTCAGGGGTCAGCCAAGCACAACACACTGATCGGTTAATATCAGAAATGATGCAAGGGTCTGATGAAAGAGTCAGAAGCAGAAAACAAAAATAGAAAAGGCCACAAGAAAAAAGTAATCGCAATACGTTCACTAAACAACCATCACAAAAGGATGTAAGAATTTCAGTAAGAGGGTCGAAAATGCAAGACAAAGATAGGGGAGCAGAGTAAGCCAAAAGGGAGAGGGTCAGCCAAGCATAGTACATTGACTTGGTAATCTCAGGAAAGATGTAAGAATTCTGGAATGGGCTAGGAGTGTAACACAACAACGGGGGGAGCAGAGTAAATCCATAAAGGTTTGGGGGTCATCCAACCAACTAAGTCAATTCATTATCAACATGGAAATTTGAACAAAAAAGACCATGAAAGTGGGGAGGCCGCTTCCAACAATAACGTCGCGAGCTAACCACCATTTTTCAAACTGGTAAGTTTTCTTTGATTGACACATGGGCAGAGAATTTCCAGAAGACCCTAAGGGAGGCCATCCACAGGGAAAGGCAGGCACATGGCAAGTATGATCAAATCTCAGGGCCTACCTGAAAAGTAGGACCTAGCTAATACTCAAAATGGGCATAATATGTCATGAATATTCTCCCACCAAGAGCACAATGGGACGAAAATTTAATTAGAAAATCCTAGTAGAAACTCTAAGGGTTACAAAGGGGCATGGAAGTCTAAATAGGACCTAGTTGAAAACTCGAACATGTGTGGGAAACATTGGCAGGAACAATTACCCTCCCCAGTCAGAGTCACTGAAATCCTCCCGAACAATTATCACTAGCAGAAACAACCGGAAGTTAGAGTTGGAATTTATCTGGAGCTATCAGGACCCTCCTGGAAAATGGGACTTAACTTAAAACACAAGCAGTCGGGTAGCATGGGCAGGCAGAAATATTTCCCCAACAATAGTCGTCATAACCTATTTGAATAATGGGACGTAGTTCTAAATACCAATCCCCAGCACACATATTTGTAATTTAATTAAAAGCTTTCAAGATATTCCTGGATAATGGGAATCATCTTAATCACCAGTCCATGGTAGATCCCCAATAGACATAACTCAAATAACTAGACATAGTGGAAAACAATACATTTTGAGAAACACAACCTAATATTGAAAGTTATCACTAATTAAGAGCTTTCAGGACCCTCTAGAATAATTGGATATAAATTTAAGATTTTAGAAAATAGTTGATAATGGGATTTGATTAACACTCAAAGATTAATCCAGCACAAAAGTAGGGCAGAAAAATTTCTCTTGTTTTGTTTGTTTTTTGTTATCAGGTACACAAACAGCATTCTCGGGGAATATTTTTCAAGATACGAGTTTTGGTAATTAGGCGGCCACCTGTTGAACAAGGGAATAATTTTCAAGTTGCAAGTACTGGTAATTAGGCGCCCACCTGGAGAACAAGGGAATATTTTTCAAAATACGAGTTTTGGTAATCAGGCGTCCACCTGTAAAATAAGGGAATATTTTGCAAGTTCCAAGTTTTGGTAATCAGGCACCCACCTATATAACAAGGGAATACTATTTAAGTTTCAAGTTTCGGTAAGCAGGCGCCCACCTGTAACACAAAGAAATATTTTGAAAGTTCCAAGTTTTGGTAATCGGGCGCCCACCTGTAGAACAAGGGAATACTTTTCAAGTTTAAAATTTCGGTAATCTGGTGCCCACCTGCAGAACAAGAGAATATTTTTGAAGTTGCAAGTTTTGTTAATTAGGCGCCCACAGGTAGAACAAGAAAATACTTTTCAAGTTGCAAGTTTTGGTAATCAGGCGCCCACCTGTAGAACAAGGGAATACATTTCAAGATTCAAGTTTTGGTATCCATGCACCAACCTGTAGAACAAGAGAATACTTTTTAAGATTCAAGTTTTGGTATTCAGGCGCACACATGTAGAACAAGGAAATATTTTTCAAGTTGCAAGTATTGGTAATAAGGCGCCCACCAGTAGAACAAGGAAATTCTTTTCAAGTTGCAATTTTCAGTAATCAAGCGCCCACTGTACAACAAGGGAATACATTTCAAGATTCAAGTTTTGGTATCCAGACGCCCACTTGTAGAATAAGGTAATACTTTTCAGGATTAAAGTTTTGATATCCAGGCACCTACCTGCAGGACAAGGGAATATATTTCAATGTTCGAGTTTCAATATCCAGGAACCCACCTGTAGAACAAGGAGATACTTTTCAAGATTCAAGTTTTGGTATCCAGACGCCCATCTATAGAACAAGGGAATACATTTTAAAGTTCGAGTTCCAATATCCAGGCACCAACCTGTAGAATATGGGAATACATTTCAAAGTTTGAGGTTTTATATTAGGCGCCCACCTGCAGAACAAGGGAATACATTTTTCGGTAACTGGGCACCCACCTACAAAACAATGGAATACAATTCAAGGTCAACATCCACTTGTTAAAAGAGAAAATACAAGTCAACAAAGCAACAATAGGAAGACGCACCAGGAAACACAATAAGATTGAAGATGTAGATAGGTTCTTTTGTAACCCATAATTCATAGCTTAGTTTAGCTTTTTTATTTTTCACAAGGTGTAATAAGGGGGTCTAGCAGCAGTAACAGCAACAACAATAACAGTGAGATCACAGCTCGTGGTAGTCCTAGCTACCAAAACTTCCATAACTATACTGACTTGATTCCTTTAAAGCCAAGGATATGTAGGTAACCTATAAATCATGGTTTGGTCAGACGTTTTTAAAAAAATGCTTCTCATGGAATACCATGCAGGCAAAAATCTCTCAGTTTCTCATTTATCTTTTCCCGAAAAACCTTCATGTCTCCTAGAAAACAGGGGCAGCTGTGACCATGTGATTTTTTCCTCGCTTGAACTATTCCCATAAAACTCATAAAAAATTGGATTTTTCTTTATTATTTGAATTTTAGGGAGTTTATTGCATGATTTTTGTTTGTTTGCATCTCGTGTGCATTTTTTGTTGGCATAATCCATGAAAATACAAAATAGCATTTGCATTTAGAATTCGATTTTATATGTTTAGTGTTATTAGTTAATTTACATTACAGAATACGAGAAAATAACAAAATAGCCCTTTTGCAATATTTTGCTTTTAGTTTTTGATTTTTCTTAAGTTTTTTTTTAAACTAGGATTTGTTTGATTTTTGAGAATTAATTAGTTTAATTTTAGGGTTAAATAAGGTTTGGTTAGCTTTAATTTTGTTTTTTTAAAAAGAAAAATAAAATGAAAAAAGAAGAAAATAAAAACAAAAGAAGAAAAGAAAAGAAAACAAATAATATGAAAAGCTGGTCTTATTAAACACCCAATTTTAGGCCATTTTTCAGCCCAATCCCACTCAAGTGCGGCCCAAATGACGCCCCAGCCCAGTCTAGTCAAGCGGGCACGCCAAAACGGCATCTTTTTGTTCGAATCAATACTGGCCGTCGAGGATCTTTGATCTTGTGGTTAGGAACAGAGGTTCATTTGATATAGTAATGTCAGATAGGCCCCCCCTACCCCTCAATCATCTCCCATTCTCTCCTTGTAATGGCGCGTAATGCATCCCTTTCTCCGCCGTCCTCTTCAAGTCGGAAATCACTCTGCCGTAGGCCGGTCACCAAACAACACCAAAAATACATCCCTGAACTGCCTTCCTCTTCCCTTCCCAAATACGTGATTAGTTTTCTTTAAACACTAGTCGATCCTCTCGAATCTTGATTAGAATATTTCAGCCAAAACCCTAAATCACCCAAACCCAACTAGATTAACACCCTAGTACCCTCTCCCTCTCCTCTTTCCCTATCCGACTTCAGCTCCTCTCAAATCACTCCAGAGTTCCTTGAATTGCAAAACCCTAGCGCCGCCACAAGTTTCTCCGATGGCGACGCCACCTCCAAATCACTTAACACTCACACCCTATAATCTCTTCACCCTCCTCCACCTAAATCCCAAACAAATTCTCTTTAGATCTAACTGAAACTTCAAAAATCTAGATCTGGGGTCTGCTGTCACGACTGTTTGAATTCCCAGGGTTAGTGTTGGAGTGGTTTTAAAATCGTGTTATGTGTTTGTTCTTTGCAAGAACAACCGCATAGCATTATTTGAGAACCAAATTAGAGTTCAGGCGAGCTTAAATCTTAAAATCGGTAAGTTTCTCCTTGATTTGATGTTTGACCCTGTTTGATTTTACTTTAGTTCAATCCTTGTTCTGATTGTGTTCTTGTGAAGTTATGATTGTTTGTTTAATTTTTATTTTGATTTGGTTCTGATTCTAATTGTCGTTTGATCCTGCTTTTGTGACTTCTTATTTTAGTTTAATTTTTGTTTTGATGTCATTGTGATGAATGTTTTCTGGTTTAATTCAGTGTTACTAGAATAAGCTTTAATTTTACTAATTAGTTAACTAGATTGGATTATTTTTTCTGTTATGTTGTTAACTATTGTTTGAATTAATTTAAATTCAATTTGATTTATTAGTATTAACTAGAATTATTTTCTAGCCTTGACTGCTTTGTTTTGATCATTGGGATTTTATTAGTTTAGTTGTTTGGATATATTTGAATAGAATAGTTTGAGTTTAACTATAGTCAAAATCTAACTAGGGTAAAAAGGGCAAGGGGTAAGTTTGACTAGACTTAGTAATTTCAGGCCAGTTCAAGGGCAATATAGGTAATTCAATTGATATGGAACCCTACAAAATAATTGAATTGGACACCCTTAGAATATTCTAGATGGGTGCCAATTACAATTTCAGAAACTTAGTGCAGTAACTTGGGCAACAAGTCAATAAATAAGGGACTATTAAGCTATAAAAATGGGGACTAAAGTGCAAAATAGAGCTTGCAAGGGCTGCCCTAATTGTTTGCCTATAAAGACATTATTTTTTGCCTTGGAAGGCAAGTTTTGAGAAGCTGAAAAATCTCCAAAAATTTCCGCAAGTTGGAATGACCAAAAAATTGGAAAATTCAGAAACCAAATATGAAATCTTAGAGGGAGGAAGTTCATTTCAGATCTTAGTTCATCAAAAGCCCAAAAAAAAACAACACAAAAATTCACCCCCAAAAACAAAACCACTCCATTGAGGTTTCTTAGACTGAATTCGAGTGCTAGCTATTAACTCAAAATTTCTAGCTTAGTCTAAGATGAGAATAGACCGAATATCCATGGTATTTTTGCAGCTAAAATTCAAGGAGTTCCTAGATTGATTTCGAGTATGTTTTGGTCCATTAAAATCCTTTGTGGTCTTTTATTGGTGGTGCTTCTCTTCCTGGGCATGCTGTGATACTATTTTGGTCTCTAAATTAGCCCCATTGTTGCTGTATTGCTGCTGGTTTGTTACTGCTGATCCTAATATGCTGATCCTCATATTTCCTCATATTCATTTCTCCAAGTACAAGTCATGAATCCTTAACAGTGTATGCCTAAATTATGCAATAAACAGAAGCTCCGTCCGCGTTTGTGCGAATTCACCTGTTGCACCTGTTTTGATTCTACATATATTCATAGGTAGTTTAGTTAAGAATTTGAATGATTGAAGTTTTTACTTAATCTAGATTGTACTAGACTATGTAGACTGTTAGATTTGTGACTATCCCTCCAAATATATTAGCCCTAGCATAGTTTAATTTCCTTGTGTTATTTTAACCTTTAAACTTTGGAAAAAAATATTGTGAAGCTCGACATTGATTCTGAGGTAGCATGTATACTCACATCGACGTTAACGTAAGGTCTAAGGAATGTTTGGAATGATGTTGTACTTCATGTATTTGGCGTCAAGCAGTTTGGCTATTGAAATCACAAACAAGTGTTTCGGCATGTTAAGTTTGTTTTAATTTTGATACTTACACATTGTCGATAATCATTCATGTGTAATCATCACTTCCTATAATTGTTAGGTATTAATTCGTAGCTTAACAAAAATTTAGATTGTAGTTTCTTTGTGAATTTTAATCCCGATGTCTAGTTCCATGCACAAAAAAATTAAATCTTGAGTTTAGCTAATTGTTTAAATCATTAGTGTTATTAAGGCGTTTTTTTAGAAACAATACTTAATAGAAAATCATAGTTCCTTTAGTTTGGCCTTAAAAATAAATTGAGGAAGGCCACGCCAAACCAAATTTCATAAAGTGCGTGGCCCACTTTTAATTAGCTATATTAAAATATTGAGAACTGGGGACGAGCCGTTTAGCGAATTTCATGGCCTTCCACAAAGTTAATAACCGTTAGCAAGTTTATGCGCGTTCTTAAATAAATTTACCTTGTTAATTTCGGGTGTGCATTTGATGCGACCCAAATCCAAATCCCAAAATGTTGAATGAAATGCGCCGAGGGTCTGGGTGCATTTCATGCGACATGATCCAAAAATATATTTTAAACGACATTTAGTTTCCTAATATTGTCAATTAAAAGCGCTAAGTCATTCCAAATTGCACGATAGAATAACATGCATTAAAAATCAGAACTCTGGAGCGCCTAACACCTTCTCCCGGGTTAACAGAATTCCTTACCCGGATTTCTGGTTTGCAGACTATAATAACAGAGTCAAATTTTTCTCGATTCGGGATTTAAACCGGTGACTTCAGACACTATTAGTTATCCCAAGTGGCGACACTGAAATCTCCAAATAAAGTAAATCTCGTTTTGATTGTCCTTAAATTGGAAAAAACTCCCTTATGTATGCCCTTCGCCGGGTTGTAGTGTTCAAAAGGAGGTGTGACAACTAAGTGAGTATACAAGAATATAATCAATGATAACTATGGCAAACGAGTCAAGATATGGACGAAACATGTTGTTCATCAAATGCATGAGTGCTTCTAGGGCATTATTTAGCCCAAAAGACATCACCAAGAACTCATAATGACCATATGGGGTCCTGAAGGCTATCTTAAGAATATTTTAGTCCCTGATCTTCAACTGGTGATAACCTAAACGGAAATCAATCTTGATGAACACTCTCTCTCCCAGAAGTTGGTCAAACAAATCATCTATACAAGGTAAAGGATACTTGTTCTTACTAGTTACTTTGTTTAGCTGCTTGCAGTCAATGCACATACTCATCATGCCATCCTTCTTCTTCGCATATATAATTGGCACACCCCAAGGTGATACACTAGGTCGAATGAACACTTATCAAGGAGTTCCCCAAGCTGCTCCTTTAACTTGTTCAACTCTGCTGGTGCCATATGATATAGTGGAACAGAAATAGGCTGAGTTCCCGGCACCAAATCAATATCCATTTCCAGTGGCATGTTCGGCAGGTCTGCAGGAAGCACATTAGGAAAATATTTTAAAACTTGAAAAAAATCAATGCTGGAAGTCTCTGCACCCACATCCCTCACAAATGCTAAGTAATAAAGACAACCATTCCCAAACATTACCAATCATACGCTGGGCCTCTAAGAATGAAATTTCCTTACTAGGAACAAAATCAGTCGAACCTCGCCACTCAATCCAGGCACTTTCGGCATAGCCAATGTCACTATCTTAGCATGACAGTCCAAAATAGCACGAGATGGAGATAGTAAATCCATACCCAATATAACATCAAAGTCTACTATACATAATAACAGTAGATCCACTTGGGTCTCTAGACTTTAATAGTTACCACACAATATCGGTACACAATGTATACAACAATAATGTTACCTACCAGAGTAGAAATACGATCAGATGAAACAAAAGAGTGACGAGGCATATGTAAAAAAGGAGCAAAGTATGATGACACATATAAATAAGTGGAACCGGGATAAAATATTACTAAGGAATCTCTACGGCAGAGGAGGACAATACCTAGGATCATAACATCTTAAGCAATAACATCGGGGCTAGCTAGAAGTGCATGGAAATGATCTTGACCACCACTTGATCGACCACCCTCTCTAGGGCGATCTCTAGCTGACTAACCTCCACCCTAGATTGCTGGGTAGGTGATGGTAAAGTAACTTGCAATGAAGCCGATGGAGGAGTCCTCTATGAACCCTAAAAAACGATAGGGACATTTACTATACATATGACCCATCTCCCCACACTCATTGCAGCTATCGAGTGCTGGAGACGGGGACTAAAGGGAACCCCTAGCATCGGAATAACTAGCAAATGCACTTGGCATAAAAGATGCCTGAACTGATGGAGCAGTTGACGAACTCTAAGCTAGAAGGGCACTAATTGATGACTGGCCCGATGAGAACTGTGAGAACCATGACCCAATGATTCCCTACGATAACTTTGGTGAGCTGGCTATGCATGCTCTAATGGGCGGCCTCTGATATGCTAAAACTAACCTCTCGAAGGAGAACCACCATAAATACTAGATTCGCATGGCATCTTGGCCTCCCTTTCATCACCATCCTGGCGACGAACTGACTCAATATCACGGGCAATGTTAACAACCTTAAAAAAAGTAGCACCATACACCTTCTCCCTAGTCATGAGAATATGAAGCTGATAAGTGAGGCCATCAATTAATCTCCTAATCCTCTCTATCTCTCTCCGTGTAGGAACTAACCAAATAGCATAACGAGCTAATCCGAGAGCCTCATCTCATGCTATATAACATTCATCTCTCCCTAACGCAACCACTCAAAATGCCTGCACAGCTCTTCTCTGCGAGACTGTTGTACATACTTCTCTACAAATAGAACGGAGAACTACTGCCAGGTAATGGGTGCTGCACCAATAGGCCTACGCCTATCATAAGCCTCCCACCAAGTAAATGTAGCTCTAGAAATTGAGAAGTAGTGAAAGCGACCTCCTCGTCTCTAGAATACCTGTTGTATGAATAATTCTCTAACACTTATCCAAAAAGCCCTAGGTATCCTCGCCCTTTGTACCACTGAAAGTCGGAGCCAGAAGTCTACCAAACCTCTCCAACCTGCGCTGCTCATCCTCTAACATAGAAGGAGCGACAAATTCCTAAATATTTGTAACCGGCTGGGTTGGATGTGCCCCCGGTCTCTGAAGTCCCCATGCGACCTACTCAAGTATGCGAGCTGCGGGAGTCTGAGTGCCTCCTCCGGCGTGAGAAGTAGTTGCGGCTGTAGTAACGGAGACCGCCTAAGCTAGGCAAGTGCATACTGATAGAATTTGAGCCAAGGCCTCCTAAAGATCAAGAATCACAATGGGCACAACTAGTTCCTCGGCTAGTGTTGCTGGAGCGATCACAACTGGGACCTGATCCTGAATTGGGGCGGTTGGTGGATCTCCAAGTGCTGCCCTAGCTGTTGTGGGGACCACACCCCCGCCCTTACCACCACCTAGACCGCGTCCACGGCCTCTACTGGAAATAGCTAGTGGTATTGGTTGTCATCCATCTTGACTGATAGCGTGTGTCGTCACCATCTGTGAGAGAATAGAATAACAAATGTGTAGTACTCAGATTAACAGATTTATTCGTCAAGAATTTCAACAATATGAAGTTTTTCCTAAATGTTCTACAACCTCCCGAGGATAAATACATACGTATCCGTACTAATCCGCGAGACTCTACTAAATCTACTCATGACTCGTGAGACCTATGTTACCTAGGCTCTAATACCAATTAGTCACGACCCTAAATCCGGACTCGGTTGCGATGGCGCCTATCGTGAAACAAGGCCAGCGACACAACTCCAAATTTATTTTAAATAATTATAATAAAAAGATTTAAGACATTAACATGCTAATAATCATAAAATAAAAGAGTAAGAGTACAATTGCGAAAACCAACACAGCCCCACATTGGGGTGTCAATAGTCGTGAGCATTTACATTACTCTAGGAGTGTGAAAAAGTTTATACAATCTATTACAAAGCTAGAATAAGGAAAGTTAGATAGAAGGGAGAAATACTGTGTTGCGAATGCCGAGCAACTGCCTAGTGGAATCCGAATAGCCTGCTGGGTGCAATCAACCCTCACTAGCGGAACCCGAAGCTCCAGAATTTGCACACATGGTTCAAAGAGTAATACGAGTACGCCAACTTAGCGAGTAATAAAAATAAATTAAGACTGAGCGATAATACATCACATACAACACAACAACATGCTATAAAGAGGCAATGTAAAACCAATATCATGCAATAAAATAATTAAATGTCATAAGAACACCTTAGTTCAATATAAGCTTCTTTACAACACCTTTTTAACAGTTAAACAAGTAAATTATAAGTAGCAAGATAATATAAACACGTAAAATCAGGCCTTCAAGCACCATATCAACAGAATCAGCCCCTTGGGCTACAACATGGAACAACACCAGCTCTTTGGGATATATCACATACCACACTGAGTACCCACGCTCACTGGGGGAATACATACTTCAGGAAGGGCCCCTTACGGCCCAAGTGCAATACCAAGCAATCTCGTGGCATAATAAATAGGATTGTGACCTCATATTAAGCGACCTTGTGGCGTACAACTTAGGCCCTCACCCTCAGTATAAAACTGCTATGGCATGCAGCCGGATCCCATAATAATCCTCAAAACACAGGCCCTCGGCCCTACTCAGTCAGAAATCTCTAAAAGCCACTCGGGCACAATAAAACATGATACTCAACCCCAAATATGAGTTGAATAGTTAAAACATAGGAAACATGGATGATTTATGAAAACAAGATAATATTGCATCGTTAAGTACCAATATAAAATCAACATAATGAGGAAATAACACTAAAAGTCCCCCTACGGGCCCAAATAGTTAGCATTCAGCCCAAATACGACATTCAGCCCAATACATAATGATAGCAAATAGTTTTCAATCAAATATACACTAGAATAGTCATACAGGATGGACTAAGTCACAATCCCCAATGGTTCACGACCCCACGCTCGTTATCTAGCGTGTGCGTCACCTCAATATAGCACAACGATGTGAAAGCCGGGGTTTTATACCCTCAAGACAATATTTTCAATCATTACTCCCCTCTACCTAGTTCAAACAGTAGCCCGCGTGCCTTTGTCTCTCAAATCAGCCTCTAGATGCTCCAAATCTAACAAAAATCAGTGCAAAACCATCAAAACATGCTAAGTGAACAAAGCCTACTCGATAGTAATAAAATTACGACACAAATCTTGAAATTGGCAAAACCCGACCCCAGGCCCACATATCAGAATCCGATAAAAATTACATCAGTAGACTCGATTTAAGTCCCCGAGTACATTCATACCAAAAGCACAAAAATCCAACCACAAATGACCCCTCAAATTCCAAATTGTAGGTCTCCAAATACAAGCCCTAGTTCTTCAATATTCAGGCTTAAATTCCATGATTAATTAGGTATAAAACACATCAGGATTGAGTATTAAGTCCATAAATCTTGACTCCAAGTGTTCCACCTTGATTCCCTCTTCAATCCCCTTCAAAAATCTTTATTAAATCGCAAAAATGGGTCTTTTAAACATTCTGTCAAGCACTTAAAAATCCTTCATCGCGAACGTGGTCAAAGCCTCACGTTCGTGAAGCACAAATTTGAGTTGACCAATTTTTCCTTCTTCGCAAACACATCTCCCATCTCGCGAACGCAAAGGCCCAGCTTCCCAGACCATCAGGAATTCGACACCCCTCTCGTGAAAGCTTAGCTTGATTACCCCAGTCCTTCGTTAACGTGGGACCTCCATCTTTAACGCAAAGGCTAAACCTTCAGCCTCAAATTGTAACCCTTCACGAATGCGAAGACCCATTAATGAAAGAGAAGGTCAATGGTCTGCAACATCAACAACAGAATATGTGCAACTTTTCTCAACTTTAAATGATCCATTTAACCACCCGAAACTCACGTTAGGTCCTCGATACCTCAACCAAACATTCCATCCTATTCTATAACATCATACAAACTTGTTCGACCTTTGAACTCCTTAGACTACATAAACATACCAAATTTGCATCGTATTTAAGCCTAAGAGTACTAAAACGTTGAAATTCCACTTTCGATCAAAAAGTCTATCAAACCATGTCCGAATGGCCTAAATTTTTTAGACATCCCAAATGACATAATGGACCTACTATAATTCTTGGAATACATTTTAGCTCTGATATCAAAATCCCACCTAGCAATCAGAAAATGCGAAAATTGCAATTTCGTCAATTCAACCCTAAATATACTTCAGACATCCAAAATACATTCTGATCACACTTCTAATCCCAGATCACCTCCCGAAGATGTCCGAAACATTGAAACTCACATCCAAAACCTTTATCACATAAGTCAACATTCAGTTGACTTTTCCAACTTAAGCCTACTCAAAAAAGACTAAGTGTCTTGAACCCCTCCAACACTTTCCTAACCCGAACCAACAAATCCGATCACACATAGTACCGATAAAAAAGTAATAATAAGCAGAAATTAGGGAAATAGAGTGGTAACTCATGATATGACCGGCCGAGTTGTTACATCCTCCCCTGCTTAAACAAATGTTCGTTCTCGAACGAGTCAAGAAACATACTTGAAACCTCTCAAGGATGTTGAATTATGCGAAAATGGGCTCGTATATGAATTTCAATGGTTTGAATAGCTTCTGGAGATGATTTAGGGCTTCATGGTGTGATCGAAATGTTTTTTAGAGGTCTGTAGTAGATTTATGCTTGAATTGGCGAAAGTAGAATTTTGGCCTTTTCCAGTTAGTAGGTGAGATTTGATAATGAAGTCGGAATGGAATTTCTGGAGTTGCATTAGGTCCATTGTGTCATTTGGGATGTGTGTGCAAAATTTTAGATCATTCGGACATGGTTAATAGACTTTTTGATCAAAAGTTGTGATGAACCTCTTTCAATATCACCTCGATTTGCATGCACAACCCACACGCATATCCAAAAAGCCATTATGTGAAAATCTGTGAAAAAGATGAATTTTTGCCTTTAAAATGAATTTGAGTTGACTTTGGTCAACATTTTCGATAAATGGACTTGGACCCATGCATTAATGGTTTTGGAGGGTACATAGGAAAATGTTAGACTTGGCGTATTCCCGGAATCGAATTGCGAGGTCCCCAGTCCGAGAAATAAATTTTTTAAAGAAACTTATATTCCAGATTATTTATATGTTTTTGGAAATGAAATTTGTTTAAAATTTAATTGTATCGGGCCCTTATTCTAGTTCCGACGCCCGATACAGGTCTTATATGTGATTTAAGTTTATTCCGTGAAATTTTGCAAGAAATAGACTTGAAATGACGTGAATCGGATCGTATTTGAGAAAATTGAAAAGTTTGAAGTTCTTAAGTGATTTCATGATTTTGATGTTATATTTATAGTTGCTGATGTTATTTTGGCAATTTGATTGCACGAGTAAGTCCATAGGATGTTTTTGAGGTTGTGTGCATACTTGGTTTGGAGCCCCGAGGGCTTAGGTGGGTTTTAGATAGGCGCCGGGGTAATTTTAACTTTAAAATCTGGTGTTTTTGTGCCAGTTCTGGTGTCTGAGTTTTTGTGCTATGCGAATGTAGGGGAAGAGTCACGAATGCACCCGCTAAGCCGCAAACGCACAGGCTTATAGTGGGCTGGGGGCTGGGTAGAGGTTGTACAGTGTGAACACACCACCATGGTTTCGATCATGGAGTGTAGGGGTTAGGCAACTGTGCGATTGCATTAGCTCAGTCGCGATCGCATAAGTCATCGTTCTGCCCAGTTAATTAAAAACAAAACACGTATGAGATTTAACCCAAAACTCATAACTTCTTCTTCCAACCTCCAAATTGGGCGATGTTTGAAAGGGAACTTCTCCACAAATTCATAGGTATGTAATCTTAGACATATTTTCTTCAATTTCCATTAACACCCATTATATTTCTAGGGCTAAATAAAGTTCTTAAGGGTAGAAAATTAGGGATTTGGGTAGAGTTAGAGCTTTTGTATAATTGAAATTTAGACCGTTTTAGGGTCAGATTTCAAAACTAATTACATATTCGGGCTCGTCGGTGAGTGGGTGATTGAGAAGTCTGAACCTCGTATTTTAACCAAGCGAGCTAGAGGTCAATTTTTTACTTTTTGAGAAGAATGATAGGAAATCTATAATTAAGTATTAGAATTGAATTGTTTAGTGTTTATTGATGTTATTAAGTCGATTATATCTAGATACGAGTTGTTTGGAGGCAAAATCTAAAGGAAAAGCAGTGCTTAAGGCTTGAGTTGACCGTAGATATTCGAGGTAAGTGTTTGGTCTAACCTTAGCTTGAGGGATTAGGAGTTGTGTCCTATTTGATATGTGTTACTTATGGATTACGACATATAGGAACGGTGAAGAGTATCTATACCTTGGTGTCAAGACTTACCATGAGTCTTAAATAGAAATTGTGTTGTTCTTAATAAATACTACGAATTTATTTATATTGTCGACTCCGTCGCCGAGATAGTGTTTTTTCTTTATTGATCTCTTGCCTGGACTCTCTTTGTGATTGGTGTTGAACTTTATAAGTGGATCGGGTTGCACGACGAAATAATATTATATTTGGATCGGATTGCACTTCGCAACAATATTATAATTGATCCAGTTTAACATCGTAAAAACATTATAATTGGATCGCGTTTCATGGTGTTGCAGATTTTGGCCATAGCTTTAGGTGGTTGCCTTCAGTTTAGTAGGAGATCCCGAGGTAGTCCGCAGGCCCCATCTTTCTCTTCCATATTTAAATTCTGTTTTCATTTACATTAGAGACTGATTGTATCTTACTTTTTAGACAAATGTTTGTAGTATTTGTAGATGGTCCATGAAAATTATGGCATCGAAACCGAGTAGAGATGTACTTGGTCTTGTCGTACTTGTATTTGGCAAGGTTATCATATTACATCTTCCGCATGTATTTATTTATTAATAATATTTCATTGTAGATCGCGTGTTATTTTAAGTTGTTAAAAAGGGCTAAATAAAAGAGTTTGTGAATCTATAATGCTCGGCTTGCCTATCTTTCACATGTAGGCACCATCACAACTCTCAAGGTTGGGAAATTCGGGTCATGACAAGTTGGTACAGAGCTCTAGGTTACATAGGTCTCACAATTGACGAACAAGCTTAGTAGAGTGCGATGGATCATACAAAGATGTCTGTATTTATCCTCTCGAGGCTACATTGTTCGGAAAAACATCACATCTATTCTTTCTTATTGTGCAGTTTTGTTTCTCAATGCTAATTGAATTTCTACTATATTTGTATAGAAGGGTTGCATGGTTGACATCGCCTAGGATATATAGTCACATGGTACAATATTTTTATAGAAGGGTTGCATGGTATATATCGCCAATGGGTTGGTGCTGCTATCCTTACTTCAAATGGAACATGTGCCTTGGGTGGCAAGACTGCAATCTCAAATAATACGGGTGTATTCGCTGGAGAGGCGAATTCATAGTCAATTGGTGCAAGTGCCTTTGCGCATGGCACTGCTTCAAACTCAAGAGGTATAGACATACTTATCTCAGCATCCTTAGACGGTTAGATCTGGACTATGATTGGATTGAGAATAGTTGTTGGTTTCTTTGGGTCATCACCTTTTGCGATCCATCCGATTGATCCATCGAGATCCCAATCATCTTCTACTTCAATCATGTGGATACATTCACCTTATGGTCTTACAAGGGGTTGTTGCAGACATTTGGAGCGGGTTCCTTTGCCACAGTGATCTTGTTATCAATCAAAAACTATATCTTGTCTTTCAAGGAGCGATATTAATTGATAGTATGCCCGTTCACGCCGGAGTGGTATTCACAAGACTTATTTAGATTAACCCATTGACAAGGATTCACAGGTGTTGCAGCAGGGATATGGGTGACATAACTAGCAGCTTTGAGCCTCTCATACAGCTTGTCAATGGGTTCGGCGATTTCTATATATTGTTTTGGAGGTTTACGATCAAAATTAGGTCGGGGTCTAGGGAAATTTAGGAATGCTGGGGGTGATTGATAATGGGATGATTGAGCATTATAGGTTTGGTATACATAAGCAGGTTGGGAGTATATACGTGAAGTAGGTTAATATGTAGGAGGTGGAGATGACTGATAAGTTAGTGATGGATATTGGTAAGAAGGTGCATGGTAATATTGAGGTGACTGCTATGCGAGTGGAGGTGTAGGGTAAGCTTGGTATTTAACAGGAAACTTGGTCATTTGTGAAACCATCACGGCCCTTTTGTCCTTTTTCTTGGAGAGACCACTGGACTGTGAAGCCTTATTCGTAGCTTGTTGGGCTTCGAAATTTGTAACCATACCACTTTCTATACTTTCTTCAATTCCTTCATCTAATTTAATAATGTTAGAGAATTTTTGTTTCTCAATATTCATCAGTGGTTCATAATACTATGGGTCCTAAGCCAGGACAAAGAAGTTCATCTACTCCTATTATATGGCGGGTCTAACCTTAGCAGCTTCGAATCTCTACCGAGTGGCACTCTCGAGAAACGTCTCTATGGACTTGTTCTTCAAATTCTAGATATAGAACACGTCTAGTGTACTCCCTGTATTAAACCTGAATCTATCCATAAAGTCCGATGTTATGCCCACCAAGCTTGACCACTTATTGTGATCTTGGTTGATGTATCATAACTCAAAGAGGAAGTCCTAATCAGGATTGCCTACTGATTTTTAACATATTGACAGTTAAACACTAATCACAAAGACAATTATGGTTTTATTGTTAAAGTTTATTATCTAAGGCTTGCCTAGGCGTAAAATAATATGCAGCAGTTACCAGAATTGTTAAAACAGTTTAGAAATTATTTTACTTAAAGCAAGCTGTTCTAAATGTTGCAAAGCCATACATGGATTGTCACCAATTTCTTTAAAATATGGTAATCAAACATGAGACTATTTACGTCCTTTTTCATGCATACGTAGTTTAACTTGGTGTGACTGAGCGAGTGTGAACGACATCCTAAAACACGATAGCTGATATGCATATATGAAAATAGAGAATGATTTCCAGATATGCAGAGTTCCTAAAACATGATTTCTAAAATGCCCAAAAAGTTACAGCATGATATTAGGATGAGCAAAAAGCAACAGTTTTATTTTGATGTTGTTATTTAGCCTAGAGCAGGATTTCTAAGTGATAATATATATGTCAAAATAAAACGCTAAAAGCAGTAAGCATTGAACCTGGAAGCGTGCTTTCAAATAAATGATATGCTTTGCATATATTGGTGCTAAACATGACTTCTAATGCAGATACATGAGAATACAAACCTAAATCATGTTTTCTACCAATTGATATCGATAACATGTATAACTACCCTCCCATTTTCACTAGCCAACCCTAATGCTCGTCTACAGTAGATTATTACATACCAATACTGAGAAGAATTACATAAGTAGATAAGAAAAATAATAATTTACACAATAGAGAGCTTTAAAATAGGCCCGATATTCCAGAACCTCAAATGCCAAGATTGTTTCATAGCCTTTCTCATATCCGGGTGTGCCAGAGTTCTCTAGGGGCCTCAAGGGATCCCGGGCAATGCTCACACCCAAATTTCACAATCAAGATAGAGTAAGAGTAGTGTAGAAAGGCCATCTTTCGTGTGTCCAAGTTTAGAGGGAGATCAAGGGTCCTAAGGCAAGGGTCACACAAAAGGGGTGGAAGTTAGTGGCTTAAGAGTAGAATGAGAATGCTTGAAAAGATTTAATAAGGGAACAAAGTTTTAAAAAGGACCTGTTTGAAATAGTTTTGTAAAAGACAATAGTGACAGTTTTGAAAAGAATGTGGCGTTGTATGAAACAGTCCAAACACAGCACCCTAAAATAGGTTCATACATCCAGAGATCATAGTTACAAAGCAGGTTCAACAAACACAATTAGTGGTCAAAGGATTTGGGTACATGGGTCATTACATGAGCATATCAGTCTTTGTGAAGGTGTGTGGGATTATGGAATAGCTGATGATATTAACACAGTGTGCATTTTAGAAACGACCATAGAATACGACATCCAGACTGACAAATTAGCTTGCAAAGTAAGTGCATATCACAACTGGAAAAACAATTATACAAGTATTCAAAGCAAGATAGAGTCGATTGAAATAGGCTACCAGGGGAGTAGACTAGCATGCTAGATAAAGTCATTACATGAACATGTCAATTACACATTGAATATCAACACCCTATATAAAAAAAAGTTAGATACATGATAAGCTGAAGCAGCAAAAGAAACATATTGGTTTTGGAACTTGAATTGAAATTAGGACATACCTGTGCAGACAATAAGAACAAAGTGAAGACTAGGAGTGCACAATAGATAGCTTTGGGTTTTTGGCGGCTAACTTTGAATAATAGCAAGTAATCAGAGAAAGAGAGCAAAAAGTTTTACTGTGAGAAAGAGTTTTTGAACCGATGTGTTCATGTTCTGTGTGTGTTAATGAGAGCAAATATATAATTTGAAGCTAGGTTGAATAATAAGGTAAGAAACAAATTCATGTAGTAATGATGAAACTAGATATCAATTAGCATAAATTAGTAGAAGCACACCCTTAACTAATGGAGATAACTTCAAACGGTAAAGACAAATAAGGAAGAAGATCATATGAGACTAGAATACAACATATACAAAAATAAGTATAGTACAGAGCATGTAATAGAGGTTAGGTTTGACAAATTCTAATTAAGGAAAATTTCTAAGAATCAATTTGACAACATAATCAACCACAAAATAAGGAAAGAAATATTTCAAAGGTTGAAAATCATTAAGGAAATCATCACAAAAGATGAGTGCAAGGCATCAATTACAGGAAATTAGGGATTCAAATAGGTGTAGTAAGGATTAAGGGAATTAACAATTGTTGCTATAATGTAAATGAAATAATCATAGCATAGTCAAGAAGGAATAAAATTAGAAATCATAATAAAGTAAACATCACATAAAGTCACGAATTCAGCTAGAAAGAGTAGTACTAATTAGAGGAATTAACACAAATAATTATTAACAAACAGAATAAACATAGCATAGGCGTAAGAAGAAAAATCAGAGACTCTAATGAGCATAATAGCGTAAAAGTCATAGAAACATAGAACATTTTCATGAATAACATACATGCGAACAAATTCAACGAACAAATAGGCAATGACACTTCTCAAAATCCAAATTAAGATCAAGAATTAGGATTATTAACGTAATGAATAAGATAAGAGGAAAACCTTAAATAAACTATTTAAACATAGTACAAATCATAGATTAATACCAAAAATAAGAAGAAAAAGCATTTTGAAAAGGGGTTAAGAAACCTTAATTTTGAAGATGAAGAGACGTTTTTGAAAAATCGGAAAGATTATAAAAAAAATAGTAAAGACCACTCAAAATATACTCATATCTATTACAGACTAGGGTTTCGTAGAGACAACCCAGAAAGAAAGAGAACCGATCTAGAAACCACAGGTTCTAACCAGGGATGATAGAATCTTACCAGGACGGCTATGTACGACCATAGAATGGTATAGAAACCATGGGAGGTGAGTGAACCACCTTCTTGTTCCCTTGAGGGCCTCAAGGTAGCAACAAAAGGTCATCTGAAGAGAGCCATTGAGGCTACGAGTGATGGTGGAACCTCCATTGTTAATGACGTTCCAATGGACGGTAAGAGTAGCTAGGATTAGCAGAGAGGATTTTGAGAGAGATGCGAGATGTAATGACAGAGAGGATGAGAGCAAATGGTAAAGAAAATTAGGGTTTGGGGTGGGTGGGTAGTCTCTAGGTTAATTATGGTATAGGGGGATCTGGACCGTTTATTGGAATTGATCAAGGGTCGAGATTGGATCAGGGATTGCATTGGATAGGATTTTGGTTTAGGCCTAGGCATGGGCTGATCTAATTTGGGTTTTGGGGCTGCTTTAGTTGGGTCATAATTGAAATAAAATGGGGTTATTTCTTAAATACCCAATTAAATTGGAAAAATAATTTATAATTTTCCTAATAATTATAAAAAAAAAGAATTTTATGAAAAGAAAATAGTTAAAAATGATTACTTAATTTTTGGTCGAAAATAGTATAAAACCATATTATTGGGATATAATTAAATGTTGTTGCAATTATAGCCAAAATATGTCAATTTAACTAATTATGAAATAACTTGGTTTAAATAGGCCATAAATAATAGATTAAATTAAGAGATGCTTTTGAAATTATTTGTAATTCCATTTTGTAATTATTTATTTGTAATTATTTATTTGAATAAAATGCTAGATAAATTAATAAAATTATAGAAAAAAAAAATTGCTATTAATGCATGATTTCTATGGTATATGTGCACTTATCAAATATTTTAGGGAAAAATATTGGGTATCAATTGTGGTTCTCAAATGCAGTATTCTGATCTGCACCCCTAAAGTGCACCACCAGCTTCTATCATTGCAGTGCCGCTCTATAGTTTTCGGGGTGGTAATTCATGTTTCTAGGGTTAGTCTTAGTTTCCTCGACCATGACACTCAGGTATATGCTTTGAGTGTAGTGGTTATGGTGATATCGGTAGCGCTTATCCGAGATATGTAGGTACTCAGTCGCAGAAGCAAGGTTCCCGTGCTATGGTTCAAGCACCAGGTGTTCCACTGCCTGCTCCGCCGGCTATGGGTAGGGGTATATGTTTTAGAGGTGGAGGTAGAGATATTAGAGATGAAGGTCATGCAGCTAATGGTTGAGGCCAATCAACAGCAAGCCATCCCAAAGATGTAATTCAGGGTGGTGGGGCCCAGCCCTGATGTTGTTCTCTTCAAGCTAGTCTTGAGGCTGATGCTTCCGATGCAGTTAATATAGTTACTATTTTGGTTTGTAGTATAGTTGCTTTAGTCCTATTTGATCCAGGGTCTACATACTCCTATGTGTCATTTTGTTTTTCATAGTATCTGGTCATTCCTAGTGATTCTTCGAGTGCCCATGTATATATGTCAACACCGTTGGGTGATTCTATTATTGTAGATCAAGTCCATCATTCGTGTATAGTTTTGATTGTGGGTCTTGAGACTCGTGTAGACTTATGACTTTTGGACATGGTTGATTTTGATCTCATAATGGGGATGGACTGGTTATCACCTTACCACGCTATCTAGGGTTATCATGCCAGGATTGTGACCTTAGCCTTGCCGGGTTCACCTCGTTTAGAGTGGAGAGGGGCTCCTGGTCGTTCTACTCTTTGTGTTATCTATTATGTGAAGACTCACGACCCAAACTGGAGGGCCATGACTAGCGTCGGACCATTCTTGGAAAGCACCAACGTACATTTATCTAACCTTCTTTATTATCTTATAGGGCTGATGAGATCGATATAAATGATGGATATGGATCATGGACAGCAAATCTTAAAATATGTTTGCATGAACATATATAACATAGGATGACCAGACAACCAAGAAACTGTATATATGGTACGAGCTACCATGGTACCATGAAAGACTATACAACAAACATTAACAATCAAAGCGCAGCGAACTATACATGAGTCGACACCTGTTTATGATCCTCTAAAGGAACATAAGTGCTGCAACATAGCCGCAACAGGGCCCTACATATCCATTATGTCTATATAAAAAATGTATACCAAGACCACGTCATGTACGGAGAAGGGATATCGCTAATCATCGCTGAATTGGACAACCTACTGTGGTAGAGGAGCTATACCTGCCTGTCTATCAGGACCTGCAAGACAACATGTAGCTTCCACAAACAAAAGAACATCAGTACGAATAAAGTACTGAGTATCTAAGGCAAGGAACCATAAGTACGAATAGTAATGTAAGCACGGATAGAGAATATACAACCTTTAACATCTAGGTACCTCTAAGGGCTACTGACATGCAATGCATGATACATATGTATATATACATAAATCATTAAAACATACGCCTCTATGGGCATCATCATTATCATATCGTACTTGGCTGTAATAGGCTCGGTAAAAATGTACCCATCCATCATAAGGCTCGGTAAAATTATACCCGGCCACGTGCAACTCGGTAAAACCCAACTAATTAGTAGTTGCACAAGGTGTCGTACCGTACCTACCATAGCGTGGCTCGGTAGAGTAAAATAGATACATCTATATAATGCATGCTCAACTCATGGAATCATATTCTAAACCTTTCGGAGTAATGTAAGGTTAGTATCCGATGTACACATTATTAGGACTAATTCTTCACAGAGAACCTTATAAGAATTGGGAAGTACCAACCACATTGATAACATATGAATAAGAGAGCAACATCAACATTAATCGTTCCATCAGAGGGAAAACAATGCAAGTACTGCTAGCTTCTGAGAGTAGAGTATCTTTAGAAGCTCGTTCATTACATTATGTATAGTTCGAGTCGTACAAAATAAGGAAAGGGATAGCCTCACATACCTATATACTGCCCTAATCTCAAGCTATGCAATTGTCACAACTCCTTAGTCAATAATAAGAGAAACGATACTATCATTATCATTTAAGCCTCATAACTATTATGTATCCACCACAACATATTTTATGATTAAACGGAAAGAACCTCCCCTATTTATATGACTTCTAACAAGTGAATAACCAAACAACCTGAACAACATCAATGTTAATCATATTGAATCTCCCAAAACAAGTCACCAACCAATAACATTACTACCAAGCCTTTCGATATATATTTCACAAATCCTAGCTTCAATGACTTAGCCGCACCTTGGATAATCTAAAACACATATAGAGTAAGAGGTTCGTACCCCAATAAATAAAGGACAACTCCAATTTTACCTTAACCTTTCATGAAATACCCCTCCAATGCTTCCAAAACAACAAGAAAGCGAAAGTAGCAATCAATTAGTATTTTTCTGCACTAGAATCACTTTAGAAGGCTTGAAATCACCAAGAGTTGAAATTAATAACTTGAGGGAATATCTACAGAACATAAAACCCATAAAACAACCTCAAACACGAGCTGGAACAACACAAAAATGAGCAACAACAAGAAGAAAAAGAAACTCACTAGCGTCACCGGATTCCCGACGCTTGATCTGTGTTGTTTGCCTTTTGTTTGGGTCTTGAATCTTGAGAGAAACTTTATAGGGTATTCCTAGTGTTCTAAGTTCTGGATATAGTGAAAATAAATGACTTAAAATGGGTTGGGGGCGTCCTATATAGATCCAAATGTCTTAAACCTCCTAAATGGGCCTCATAGAGAGGTGTTTGGCGCAGTCTTGCAAAAATGCAAGTATCTCTCTACTCCTAGATCGTATTGAAAAATGGTCTAATGAGTTGGAAACTAGAATCATAATCTCTAATTTGGTGTGTATATAACCCCACAATTCCTTGTAAATTGGGATATAAGCTTAGAAATATTTGACCTAATGTTTAAGTAAAATTATGAACCTAAGTTGCAACAACTTTTGTCGATTTTTGTTTTATAACTCGTTTGAATTCAATACTTATGATAAGTATATTATATGATTCAAATACCTTAGCATATTACCAATTGATTGTATTAAGCACCTCTAGGTTTACCTGAAAATACGAGTTACAATGTCCTAGATTCATTTAACTTCTAATACTTGTTAATCACTCTTATACACACCCTTGTATCACTTAAAAACAATAGCATTAACTTCTTATAATCTCAAAGATTATTCATTCTTGGATTTATGTTGACTACCTTATGGCATGAGCTAATATACGTGAATATGGGTTGTATCGTTAAGGCTCGACGTATGGTCAAAAAAGGATGTTTGGCCTATTTGGCATATGTTCGTGACTCTAGTGCCGAGGTTCCTTTTGTTGATTCGGTTATTGTTGTTTGTGAGTTATGTGAGGTATTTAATTCATCCTTGCGGGATATGCCACCAGATCGGGATATTTATTTTTGCATTGATTTGTTTTCGGGAACTTAGCCCACTATTCTGCTATATCATATGACCCCGTATTGGAATTGAGGTGGTGTTGATGCGGGATGGAAAGGTTATTGCATATCCATTGCAACAGTTAAATATTCATGAGAAGAACTATCCAGTTCATGATTTAGAGTTAGTAGCCATTGTGGATGTATTGAAGATTTGGAGGCATTATAAATATGGCAGGGCATGTGAGATGTTCACAGATCCCAAGAGTTTGCACTACTTGTTCAAGCAGGAGGAGCTAAAGTTGAGATAGATAAAGTTATTGAGCTGTTGTAATATATGATATCACCATCTTATATCATCCGAGAAAGGACAATGTGGTTGCCGATGCTTTCAATAAGAAGGCAACCAGTATGGGTAGTCTTTCTTATATTTCGGTCATTGAGAGACTGCTTGCTTTGGATATACGTGAACCCACTATACGGATTTACGACCGCATTATTGGTGACAGAGAATAAAGAAGGATAGTGATGCACATGCAGCTCAGTGTTTGAACTGTCAGCAGGTTAAATACGAGCATTAGATGCCTGGTAGTTTGTTCCAGAGGATTGATATTCCTGTGTGGAAGCAGGAGTGTATCAGTATGGACTTCATTGTTGGACTCCCAAGGACTCAGATGAAGTTTGATGTAGTGTGGTTATTTTGAATAGGGTGACTAAGTCAGGATATTTCATTCCTATGGCTGTATTTTACTCTTCCGAGATGTTGGACAAGGACCTGTCCTATGAGGAGGATCCTGTAGCTATCCTAGATCGGCAGGTTTGTCATTTGAGATCAAAGAATTTTCCTTCTGTTCGTATTTAGTGGAGAGGTCAGCTTGTCGAAGCATCGATCTAGGAATCACAGTCCGATATGCGGGGCCATCATCCCCATCTTTTCCACAACTCAAGTACTTCCTGCTCATTTCCGTTCAAGGACAAACAATTGTGTTAGATGTGGAAATTATTATGACCCAAAAGGTTATCACTTGTTTTACAAATAACTTCTATGTTTCGATGCTTTAAAAACCTCATTCAGTATCATCTCGATTTGCATGAGCAGTCCGGGCGCGTAGATGGAAAGCCATTATGTGAAAATTTGTGAAAAAAAGATGAATTTTTTCCTTTAAATTGAATTTAAGTTGGCTTTCGTCAGAACTTTAGGTAAACAGACTCGGACCCGAGATTTGATAGTTCCAAAGGGTCTGTAGGAAAATGTGGGACTTAGGCGTACGCCAAGAATCAAAATTTGAGATTCCAAGCCTGAGAAATAAATTTTTTAAAGAAAATTATGTTGGGGAACATTCAGAGATTTTGGAAATGAAATGTGTTTAAAATTTGATGGTATCGGGCCCGTATTCTGGTACCAATGGCGGGACAGGTCTTATATGTAATTTAAGTTAAGTATGTTACATTTGGTAAGAAACGTACTGGAAACACGTGAATCTGACCGTATTTGACAAAATTGGAAAATTTGATGTTTTACGTGATTTGCCGTTTTTGATGCTAAATTCGTAGTTGTTGATGTTATTTTAGAAATTTGTTCGCACAAGTAAGTCTGTTGGATGTTTTTGAGGTTGTGTGCATATTTGGTTTGGAGCCCCGAGGGTTCAAGTGGGTTTTTGATAGGCGTTGGGGTGATTTTCACTTAAAAATCTAGTGTTTTTGGGTCAGTTTTGTGTCTGAATTTTTGTGCTATGCGAACGCAGGGGAAGAGTGGCGAATGCACAAAACATGTTTTTGGAGAGGGTTATTAACTATGTGATTGAATAGTACAGGATGCGAATGCGGAGCTCATGATCATTACCCTAAGCGAACTCACCCGTTAACTTGCGAATCCATAGGCTTAGAGAGGGCAGGGGGATGGGTAGAGGTTATATAGTGCGAATGCACCCCCGTGTTCACGATCACAAAGTGTAGGGGTTAGGTGACTGTGCGATCGCATTAGCTTAGTAGCGATTGCATAAGTACTTTTTCCTTCCCAGTTAATTAAAAGCAAAACATATACGTCATTTAACCCAAAACTCATAACTTCTTCTTCCAAACTTTGAATGGACAATTTTTGAAAGAGAAATTCACAACAAATTCATAGGTATGTAATCTAAGACTCATTTACTTCAATTTCTATTAACACCCATTAGATTTCTAGGCCAAAATCATGTTCTTAAGGGTAGAAAATTAGGGATTTGGGTAGAATTACGGCTTTTCATATAACTGGAATTTAGACCTTATTTTGGGGACAAATTTCAAAACTAATTACATATTCGGGCTCGTGGGTGAATGGTTGATCGGTTTTGGTCCGAACCTCGTTTTTGATCAAGCGAGCCCAGGGTCGATTTTTTATTTTTTGGGAAGAATGATAGAAAATCTATAATTAAGTGTTGGAATTGAATTGTTTAGCAGTTAGTGATGTTATTATGTCAATTATATCTAGATACGAGTTGTTTGGAGGCAAATTCTAAAGGAAAAGTGGTTTTTGAGGCTTAGTTTGCCGTGGAAGTTTGAGGTAAGTCTTTGGTCTAACCTTAGCTTGAGGGATTAGGAGAAGTGTCCTATTTGCTAGGTGTTACTTGTTGAGCACGACATATTGGCATGGTGATGAGTATCTATACGTCAGTCTCAAGTAGGATCGCGAGTCTTAAATTGAAATTATTGTATTCTTAATAAATACTACAAATGCCTAAGTTGTTGATTCTTTGTGCTGAGCAAGGATTATGATTATTCTCTTGGAAATTACTTATGATACAATATTGTTGCTAGTTGTGAAGTTAGATGTTGGAACAAGTTTGGTTATAGCTTGTTTTCCTTATCAATGACATATGTACTTATATTGTCGTTTCCCTTGCCGGGATAGTGTTATTTCTTTATTGATTCCTTGTCGGGGCTCTCTTAGTTGGTGTTGAATTGTATATGTAGATCGGGTTTCACACAACAACAATATTATATTTGGATCGGGTTACATGCTGCAACAACAACATAATTGGATCAGATTGCATGTTGAAATAATGATAAATGACATGGATCAAGTTCCATGCCGCAATAGAGTTTTTTTGATTTGGATCAGATTTCACACTACAACAGTAAATAATACAAGTGTTTATTGGTTGGTTACGATTTCCTTATTATTTTGTTGTGAATTCTAAATTGTCTATATGCTTTTCTCTTGAATTAATATTGATAAATGATATTCCCCTGCAGCATGTTCCCTTCAAATATTTAATTGTATATAATATAACAACACTAGTTTAGTTGGTAATCTGGTCCTAGCCTTGTCACTACTTCGCCGGGTTTAGGCTAGGAACTTACCAGCACATGGGGTCGGTAGTGCTGATACTACGCTCTACACTATGTGCAAATCCCAGAGCGGTAACTTTTGGACCATAGCATTGGGTGGCTTCCCCCAATCTCGTCGAAGATCCTGATGTAGTCCTGCAGGCGTCCGTAGGCTCAGACGGTCTCTTCCATCTTTATATTCGGTTTTCATTTACTTCAAACACGGATTGTATCTTTCTTTTCAGACAATTATTTGTAGTATTCATAGATGGTCCGCGATAATTGTGACACCGGTTTTGGGTAGAGATATACTTGGTATTTCGTACTTTTTTTGGCTAAGTTGTTAGATTACGTCTTCCGCAAATCTTTAATTACAATTAATATTTCACTGTTGATTGTATGTTGTTTTAAATTGGTAAAAATTGATAAGTAAATGAGTTCGTGAATCTATAATACTTGGCTTGCCTAGCTTTCACGAGTGGCTGCCATCAAGTCTCCCGAGGGTGGGAAATCCGGGAAGTGACAAAAGCATAATTCGAAAGATTTTTGAATCTTAGGATTGAATCCTCGATAGGCCACAGAACCTTTAGGAAAAACATCATATTCTTGAAATTAATGTCGTGCAAATTTGTTGTTCCAAGTACTAAACTTCTGTTACTCTATTCTCTCATAGATGATGAGGACACACGCTACCAGCTAGGATAGATCACCACCAGCACCACCAGCTGTGGCCACTAGAGACTGAGGAAGTGGTCGATGTCGTGGTAGGGGCAGGAGTGTGGCCCGCACAGCAGCTAGGGCAGCACCTACAAATTCACTAGCCTCCCCAGTTCAGGGTCAGGTCCCAGCTGTGGACGCTCCAGCAGCACTAGCTATGCCCATTGTGATTCTAGATCTTCAGGAGGCCTTGGCTCAGGTTCTTTCAATATGCACTGACCTAACTCTGGCAGTCTCAGTTACTATTGCCACAGATATTTCTCAGGCCGATGGAGGCACTCAGACTTGCGCCGCTCGCACACTTGAGCAGGTCGTGCAAGGGCTTCAGACATTGAAGGCACATCCAGGCCGGTCGATTACAGTTGTTCAGGACTATCTAGCTCCTGCTATTCTAGAGGATGAGCAGCGTTAATTGTAGAGGCTTAGTATATTTTATGCTCCAACTTTCAATGGTGTAGAGGGCGAGGATGCCAAGGGTTTCTTTGACAAATGTCAGTAGATTCTTTATACGGTGGGTGTTGTGTAAACAAACGGGGTCATTTCACTACATTTGAGTTTTCTAGAGTCGCCTTCACTTGGTGGGATGCTCGTGAGAAGCGTAGACCTGTTGGTGCAGCACCCATTACCTGACACCAGTGCTCTGTTCTCTATTTAAAGATGTGCCACAGTCTCGCAAAGGGGAGCTGCATAGCCAGTTTGAGTTGTTGTGTCAGGGAGAGATGACTGTTATGCGGTATGAGATAAGGTTTTTAGAGTTATTTCATGATGTTGTTTGGTTGGTTCTGACAGATAGAGAAAGGATTATCAGGTTTGTTGATGGCCTCACGTATCATCTTCATATTCTCATGATCAGGGAGAGGGTGTCTGGAGCTACTTTTGAGGAGGTTGTTTACATTGCTCGTGAGATTAAGTCAGTTCATTGATATGAGCGAGATGAGAGGAAGGCCAAGAGGCCTCGAGGATCTAGTAGTTATGGTGGTACTCCTTTGAGGGGCCAGTTTTAGCACTGTAGAGTCCGTCTTTTTAGGCATGCTTAGCCAGCTCGCCCATGCAATGTTGTCGGGTCATGATTCTCATAGTTCTCATAAGGGTCAGCGATCAATCAGTGAACTTCCAACCTAGAGTTTGTTTCGTGCTCCATCAGCTCAAGGCTCTTCTATGCCATGTGTGTATGCTAGTTATTCCAGTGCTAGGGGTTCCCTTCAATCCCCGTCACCAACACCGTGCAGTTGCTATATGTTTGGAGAGTTGGGTGATATGTGGAGGTAGCGTCCTCATTGACTTACGGCTTCATCTAAGTAGAGGAGTTAGCCATTCGCCTCAGCACCAGTTACTTGACCATCACCCACCCTGCTAGCGAAGGGTGGAGGTCAGTCAGCTAGGGGTTGCCCTAGAGGGGGGGGGTCATTTAGGTAGAGGTTAGGTCCATTTCTATGCTCTCCCAGCTAGACCGGGTGTTATTGCTTCAAATTCTATTTATTACAGGTATTGTCTCTATCTGCCGTAGAGATGCCTCTGTATTATTTGATCCTAGTTCAACTTATTCTTATGTGTCATCATACTTTTCTCGTTATTTGGATACACTTCGTGACACTCTTGTTTTATTAGTTTGTGTATCTACTTCGGTGGGCGATACATTATGGTAGACCATGTGTACCGGTCCTATATGGTGACTATTTTTGAATTGACCTAGTGCCGGGAACTCGGTCTATTCTATCGTATCACATGGAACCAGCATAGATGAAGAAGTTGGAGGAGCATCTTTAGGGGCCCCTTGATAAGGGGTTTATTCGTCCTATTGTGTCGTCTTAAAATGCGTAGGGTCTATTTGTGAAGAAGAAGGATGGCACATTGAAGATGTACATTGATTACAGGCAGTTGAACAAAGTAAAATTAAGAACGAGTATACTTTGCGTCGCATTGGTGATCTATTTGACCACTTTCAGGGAGCGAGAGTGCTCTCCAAGACTGATAAACGTTCAGGTTTTCACCATTTACAGATTAGGGAGTTTGATATTGCTAAGCCAGCTTTCAAGACCCGAAATGGTGATTATGAGTTCTTTGTAATGTATTTTGAGCTGACAAATGCCCCAGCAGCATTAATTTATTTGATGAACAACATGTTCTGACCGTATCTCGACTCGTTTGTCATAGTCTTCGTTGATGATATTTTGGTATATTCAGGTAGCTAGAAGGAGCACGTAGAGCACTTGAGAGTTGTGTTACAGATATTGAGAGAGGTGAAACTTTATTAAAAGGTCTCCAAGTGTGAGTTTTGGCTCAGTTCAGCGGCTTGCTTGGGGCACGTGGTGTCCTGTGAGGGTATTTAGGTTGATTCATAGAAGATAGAGATAGTTCAGAGTTGGCCTAGACCCTCCTAAACAGCAAAGATTATCGCGCCCTAATTTTCCCTCCACCAAGAGAGGTCCGGGTTTGAACATATATGGGTGTAATAACTCGTTTCCTTTTGGTAATTGGGTATTTGAAGAGTCACCACCTAATGGGTTATGGTGCATTAAGGCACCTAGAGCGATTAACTCTTGGATTGATTTTTATTACAAGAGATTATGGTAATAGCTTGAAATGACATCAAAAGGAAGGTGTTAGGCACCCCTCATGGTCCATAACTTTGGGTCCCCACCGAACTTATATTCACGAATTAGCCCATTAATAAATAAATAGTAGAATCAAAAAATTTGTAAGTAAAGCATGTTGGACGTTGTATATCTAATATAATAAAGGCAAAGGTTTTGAACAAGTTGTATACATAAACTAATGTTTTAAACATAGGAATTTTGAAAAGGAGGGGTCCTAGGTTGGTTATCCTACAGGATCACCCCACACGATGTCCTGTAAACACTCCTCAATAAGGGGCCCATTAACAAATAAATAGTTGAATCAAATAATTTGTATGTAAAACATGTTGGACGCTGTATAACTAAAATAATAAGACAAAAGGTTTTGAACAAGTTGTATACATAAAGTAATGTTTTAAACATAGGAATTTTGAAAAGGAGGGGTGCTAGGTTGGTTATCCTACAAGATCACCCTACACAATGTGTCAGCTATCACTCAGTGCCATTCTAACCTAGAGTTCGTTCCGTGCTCCATCAGCTTAAGGCTCTTCTATGCCAAGTGCATCTGCTAGTTATTCCGGTGCTAGGGGTTCCTTTCAATACCCGTCACAAACACCGTGGAGTTGCTATAAGTGTGGAGAGTTGGGTCATATGTAGAGGTTGCTTCCTCGTTGTCTTGGGATTCATCTAAGTAGAGGAGTCAGTCATCAGCCTTAGCACCAGTTACTTCACCATCACCCACCAAACCAGCTAAGGGTGGAGGTCAGTCAACTAGGGGTTGCCCTAGAAGGGTAGGTCATTTAGGTGGAGGTTAGGCCTTTTTCTATGCTCCCCCAGCTAGACCCAATGTTATTGCTTCAAATGTTATTTATTACAGATATTGTCTCAGTCTGCCGTAGAGATTCCTCTGTATTATTTGATCCTAGTACCACTTATTCATATGCGTCATCATACTTTGCTTGTTAATTGGATATGCTCCGTGAGTCTCTTGTTTTATTAGTTTGTGTATCTACATTGGTGGGTGATACATTATGGTAGACAATGTGTACTAGTCCTACATGGTAAATATTGAGGTTCTGGATATCTGACTAGATTTATTGTTGTTATGCATGGTAGACTTTGACGTCATATTAGGCATCGGTTGGATATCTCTATTTTGTGCTAATTTAGACAGTCATGCTAAGACAATGACATTGACTATGCGGGTGTGCCTTGGATTGAGTGGCGAGGTTCGACGGATTATGTTCCTAGTAAGGCAATTTCACTCCTGAAGCCCCAACATATGATTGGTAAGAGTTGTATTTCATATCTATCCTTTGTGAGATATCTCAGTTCAGAGACTCCTAGTATTGATTCTATTGCAATCATCAGGGATCTTCCCAATGTATTTCCTACAGACCGGAAGGGAATGCCACCAGATAAGAATATTGATTTTGGTATTGACCTCGTGCCGGGAACTCACCCTATTCTACCGTATCACATGGAACCAGCATAGCTGAAGAAGTTGAAGGAGAAACTTTAGGAGCCCCTTCATAAGGGGTTAATTTGGCCTAGTGTGTCGTCTTAGAGTGCATAGGGTCTATTTGTGAAGAAGAAGGATGGAACAATGAGGATGTACATTGATTACAGGCAGTTGAACAAAGTAAAATTAAGAACAAGTATACTTTGCATTGCATTGATGATCTATTTGACAACTTTCAGGGAGCGAGAGTGCTCTCCAAGATTGATAAACGTTCAGTTTTTCACCAGTTGAAGAATAGGGAGTTTGATATTGTTATGAGAGCTTTCAGGACGCGAAATGGTGATTATGAGCTTTTGGTAATGTATTTTGGGCTGATAAATGCCCCAGTATCATTCATTTATTTGATGAATAACATGTTCCAACCGTATCTCGACTCGTTTGTCATAGTCTTTGTTGATAATATTTTGGTATATTCAGGTAGCCAGAAGGAGCACGCAGAGCACTTGAGAGTTGTGTTACAGATATTGAGACAGGTGAAAGTTTATGAAAAGTTTTTCAAGTGTGAGTTTTGGCTCAGTTCAGTTGCTTGTTTAGGGCACATGGTGTCCTGTGAGGGTATTTAGGTTGATTCGAAGAAGATAGAGATGGTTCAGAGTTGGCCTAGACCGTCCTCAACCACTTAGATTATCGTGCCCTATTTTTCCCTCCACCGAGAGAGGTCAGGGTTTGAACATATGTAGGGGTAGTAACTCATTTCCTTTTGGGAATTGGGTATTTTAAGAGTCACCACGTAATGGGTTATGGTGCATTAAGGCACCTGCAACGAGCAACTCTTGGATTGGTTTGCATTATAAGAGATTTGGGTAAGAGCTTGAAATGACCTCGAAGGGAAAGTGTTAGGCACCCCTCTCGGTCCATAACTGTGGGTCCCGACCGAACTTGTATTCGTGAATTAGTCCATCAATAAATAAATAGTTGAATCAAATAATTTGTATGTAAAGCATGTTGGACGTTGTGTAACTAATATAATAAGACAAAGGTTTTGAACAAGTTGTATGCATAAAGTAATGTTTTAAACATAAGAATTTTGAAAATGAGGGGTCCTAGGTTGGTTATCTTACAGGTCACCCCACATAATGGGTCCTAACTCATCTTCTGTGCCAGGTGCATGTGCTAGTTATTCCGGTGCTAGGGGTTCCCTTCAATCCCCGTCACCAACACCAAGGAGTTGCTATAAGTGTGGAGAGTTGGGTCAAATGTGGAGGTAGCATCCTCATTGTCTTGGGGCTTCATCTAAGTAGAGGAGTCAGTCATCTCCCTCAGCACTAGTTACGTCACCATCACCCAGCCACCCAACTAAGGGTGGAGGTCAGTCAACTAGTGGTTTCCCTAGAGGGGGAGGTCATTTAGGTGGAGGTTAGGCACATTTCTATGCTCTCCCAGCTAGACCCAATGTTATTTCTTCAGATGCTATTTATTCAAGGTATTGTCTCAGCCCGCCGTATAGATGCCTGTGTATTATTTGATCCTAGTTCCAATTATTCTTATGTGTCATCATACATTGCTCGTTATTTGGATATGCTCCGTGAGTCTCTTGTTTTATTAGTTTGTGTATCTACTTCAGTGGACGATACTTTGCAGTAGACCATGTGTACCGTTCCTATATGGTGACTATTGAGGTTCTCGAGATCTACGTAGATTTATTGTTGCTATGTATGGTAAACTTTGACGTCATATTAGGCATGGGTTGGCTTTCTCCATTTCGTGCTATTTTAGACTGTCATGCTAAGAAAATGACATTGACTATGCGGGTGTGCCTTGGATTGAGTGGCGAGGTTCGACTGATTATGTTCCTAGTAAGGTAATTTCATTCGTGAAGCCCCAACATATGATCGGTAAGAGTTGTGTTTCATATCTATCCTTTGTGAGGGATGTCAGTTTAGAGTCTCCTAGTATTGATTTTATTGAAAGCATGAGGGATCTTCGCAATGTGTTTCCTACAGACCGGCAGGGAATGCCACCAGATAATGATGCAGATTTTGGTATTGACCTGGTGCAGGGAACTCAACCTATTCTACCGTATCACATGGAACTAGCATAATTAAAGAAGTTGAAGGAGAAACTTTAGGAGCCCCTTAATAAAGGGTTAATTTGGCCTAGTATGTCATCTTAGAGTGCGTAGGGTCTATTTGTGAAGAAGAAGCATGGAACAATGAGGATGTACATTGATTACGGGCAGTTGAACAAAGTAAAATTAAGAACAAGTGTACTTTTCCTCGCATTGATGATCTATTTGACCACTTTCAGGGAACGAGAGTGCTCTCCAAGAATGATAAACGTTCAAGTTGTATTCAATTTAAGATTAGGGAGTTTTATATTGTTAAGAGAGCTTTTAGGACGCGACATGGTGATTATGAGTTCTTGGTAATGTATTTTGGGTTGACAAATGCCCCAGCATCATTCATTTATTTGATGAACAACATGTTCGGACCGTATCTCAACTCGTTTGCCATAGTATTCATTGATTATATTTTGTTATATTTGGGTTGCTAGAAGGAGCACTTGAGAGTTGTGTTACAGATATTGCGAGAGAGGTCCGGGTTTGAACATATATGGGGGTAATAACTCATTTCCTTTTGGGAATTGGGTATTTGAAGAGTCACGACCTAATGGGTTATGGAGCATTAAGGCAGCTAGAGAGATTAACTCTCTGATTGGTTTGCATTACAAGAGATTGGGGTAAGAGATTGAAATGACCTCGAAAAGAATGTGTTAGGCACCCCTCTCGGTCCATAACTGTTGGTCCCGACCGAACTTGTATTCATGAATTAGTCCATTAATAAATAAATAGTTGAATCAAATAAGTTGAAAGTAAAACATGTTGGACGTTTAATAACTAAAATAATAAGACAAAGGATTTGAACAAGTTGTATACATAAACTAATGTTTTAATCATAGGAATTTTGAAAAGGAGGGGTCCTAGGTTGGTTATCCTACAGGATCACCCCACACAATGTCTGGTAAACACTACTCAACGAGGGGCCCATTAACAAATAAATAGTTGAATGAAATAATTTGTAAGTAAAATATGTTTGAAGTTGTATAACTAAAATAATAAGACAAAGGTGTTGAACAAGTTGTATACATAAAGTAATGTTTTAAACATAGGAATTTTGAAAAGGACGGTGTCCTAGGTTGGTTATCCTACCGGATCACCCCACACAATGTGTCAGCCATCGCTCTGTGCCCTTCCAATCCAGAGTTGGTTCGGTGCTCCATCAGCTTAAGGCTCTTCTGTGCCAGGTGCATCTGCTAATTTTCCGGTGCTAGGGGTTCCTTTCAATACCTGTCACCAATACCGTGGTGTTGCTATAAGTGTGGGGAGTTGGGTCATATGTGGAGGTAGCGTCCTCGTTGTCTCGGGGCTTCATCTAAGTAGAGGAGTCAGTCATCAGCATCAGCACCTCTTTGACCATCACCCACCCAGCCAGCTAAGGGTGGAGGTCAGTCAGCTAGGGCTTGCCCTAGAGGGGGAGGTCAATTAGGTGGAGGTTAGGCACATTTCTATGCTCTCTCTGCTAGACCTGATGTTATTGCTTCAAATACTATTTATTACAGGTATTGTCTCAGCCTTCTGTATAGATGCATGTGTATTATTAGATCCTATTTCCACTCATTCTTGTGTGTCATCATACATTGCTCGTTATTTGGATACGCTCCGTGAGTCTCTTGTTTTATTAGTTTGTGTATCTACTTCAGTGGACGATACTTTGCGGTAGACCATGCGTACCTGTACTATATGGTGACTATTGAGGTTCTGGAGATCTGAGTAGATTTATTGTTGCTATGTATGGTAGACTTTGACATCATATTAGACATGGGTTGGCTATCACCATTTCGTACTATTTTAGACTGTTATGCTAATACAATGACATTGACTATGCGGGTGTGCCTTGGATTGAGTGGCGAGGTTCGACTGATTATGTTCCTCGTAAGGTAATTTCATTCTTGAAGCCCCAACATATGATTGGTAAGAGTTGTGTTTCATATTTATCCTTTCTGAGGGATGTCAGTTCAGACACTCCTAGTATTGATTCTATTGCAGTCATGAGGGATCTTCCCAATGTTTTTCCTACAGACCGGCAGTGAATGCCACAAGATAAGGATATTGATTTTAGTATTGACCTGGTGCCGGGAACTCAACCTATTCTACCGTATCACATGGACCTAGCATAGTTAAAGAAGTTGAAGGAGAAACTTTAGGAGCCCCTTCATAAAAGGTTAATTTGGCCCAGTGTGTCGTCTTAGAGGGCGTAGGGTCTATTTTTGAAGAAGAAGGATGGAACAATGAGGATGTACACTAATTACGGGCAGTTGAACAAAGTAAAATTAAGAACAAAAATACTTTTCCTGGAAGTGATGATCTATTTGACCACTTTCAGGGAGCGAGAGTGCTCTCCAAGATTGATAAACGTTCAGGTTTTCACCAGTTGAAGATTGGGAGTTTGATATTGTTAAGACAGCTTTCAGGACCCGAAATGGTGATTATGAGTTCTTGGTAATGTATTTTGGACGAACAAATGCCCCAGCAGCATTCATTTATTTGATGAACAACATGTTCTGACCGTATCTCGACTCGTTTATCATAGTCTTCATTGATGATATTTTGGTATATTCAGGTAGCTAGAAGTAGCACACAGAGCACTTGAGAATTGTGTTACAGAAATTGAGAGACGTGAAACTTTATGAAAAGTTCTCCAAGTGTGAGTTTTGGCTCAGATCAGTGGCTTGCTTGGGGAACGTGGTGTCTTGTGAGGGTATTTAGGTTGATTCGAAGAAGATAGAGATGGTTCATAGTTGGCCTAGACCGTCCTTAACCGCAGAGATTATCGCCCCCTATTTTTCCCTCCACCGAGAGAGGTCCGGGTTTGAACATATATGGGGGTAATAACTCATTTCCTTTTGGGAATTGGGTATTTGAAGAGTCACTACCTAATGGGTTATGGTGCACTAAGGCACCTAGAGCGATTAACTGTTGGATTGTTTGCATTACAAGAGATCTGGGTTAGAGCTTTAAATGACTTCGAAAGGAAGGTGTTAGGCACCCATCTCGGTCCATAACTTTGTGTCCTTACCGTACTTGTATACACGAATTGGTCCATTAATAAATAAATAGTTGAATCAAATAATTTGTAAGTAAAGCATGTTGGATGTTGTATAACTAAAATAGTTAGAGAAAGCTTTTAAACAAGTTGTATACACAAAGTAATGTTTTAAACATAGGAATTTTGAAAATGAGGGGTCCTAGGTTGGTTATCCTACAGGATCACCCCACACAATGTGTGGGACATCACTCAGTGCCCTTCCAACCCAGAGTTCGTTCCGTGCTCTATCAGCTCAACGCTCTTCTATGCCAGGTACATCTGCTAGTTATTTCGGTGCTAAAGGTTACCTTCAATTCCCGTCAACAATACCGTGGAGTTGCTTTAAGTTTGGAGAGTTGGGTCATATGTGGAGGTAGCGTCCATGTTGTCTTGGGGCTTCATCTAAGTAGAGGAGTCAGTCATCAGCCTCAGCACCATTCACTTCACCATCACCCACCCAGCCAGCTAAGGATGGAGGTCAGTCAGCTAGGGGTTGCCCAAGAGGGGGAGGTCATTTAGGTGGAGGTTAGGCCCATTTCTATGCTCTCCCAGCTAGACCCGATGTTATTGCTTCAGATGCTATTTTTTACAGGTATTGTCTCAGTCTGCCATAGAGATGCCTCTGTATTATTTGATCCTAGTTCCACTTATTCTTATGTGTCATCATACTTTGCTCGTTATTTGGATACTCCCCGTGAGTCTATTTTTTTATTTGTTTGTGTATCTACTTCGGTGGGCGATACTTTATGTTAGACCATGTGTACCGGTCTTGTATGGTGGCTACTGAGGGTCTAGACTTTGACGTCATATTGGGCATTGTTGGCTATCTGCATTTCATGTTATTTTAGACTCTCATGCTAAGACAATGACATTAACTATGCGGGTGCGCCTTGGATTGAGTGGCGAGGTTTGACTGATTATGTTCCTGTTAAGATAATTTCATTCTTGAAGCCCCAACATATGATTGGTAAGAGTTGTATTTCATATCTATCCTTTGTGAGGGATGTCTGTTCAGAGAATCCTAGTATTAATTCTATTGCAGTCATGAGGGATCTTCCCAATGTGTTTCCTACAGACCGGCAAGGAATGCCACCAGACAAGGATATTGATTTGGGTATTGACCTGGTGCCGGTAACTCAGTCTATTCTACCGTATCACATGGAACCAACATAGTTGAAAAAGTTGAAGGAACAACTTTAGGAGCCCCTTGATAAGGGGTTTATTCGGCCTAGTGTGACGTCTTAGAGTGCCCAAGGTCTATTTGTGAAGAAGAAGGATGGAACAATGAGGATGTACACTGATTACGGGCAGTTGAACAAAGTAAAATTAAGAACTACTGTACTTCGCCTCGCATTGATGATCTTTTTTACCACTTTCAGGGAGCGAGAGTGCTCTCAAAGATTGATAAACGTTCAACTTTTCACCAGTTGAAGATTAGGGAGTTTGATATTGTTAAGAGAGCTTTCAGGACGCGAAATGGATATTGTGAGTTCTTGGTAATGTATTTTGGGCTGACAAATGCCCTAGCATCATTCAATTTGTTGATGAACAACATGTTCCGACCGTATCTCGACTCATTTGTCATAGTCTTCATTGATGATATTTTGGTATATTCGGGTAGCCAGAAGGAGCACATAGAGCACTTTAGAGTTTTGTTACAGATATTGCGAGAGAGGTCCGGTTTTGAACATATATGAAGGTAATAACTCATTTCCTTTTGGGAATTGGGTATTTGAAGAGTCACCACCTAATGGGTTATAGTGCATTAAGGCACCTAGAGCGATTAACTCTTGGATTGGTTTGCATTACAAAAGATTAGTATAAGAGCTCGAAATGACCTCGAAAGGAAGGTGTTAGGCACCCCTCTCAGTCCATAACTGTGGGTCCCAACCAAACTTGTATTCACGAATTAGTCCATTAATAAATAAATATTTGAATCAAATAATTTGTGAGTAAATCATGCTGGACGTTGTATAACTAAAATAACAAGAAAAAGGTTTTGTACAAGTTGTATACATAAAGTAATGTTTTAAACATTGGAATTTTTTATAGGAGGGGTCTTAGGTTGGTTATCCTACAGGATCACCCCACATAATGTCCGGTAGATACTTCTCAATGAGGGGCCCATTAAAAAATAAAGACCTGAATCAAACAAATTATAGGTAAAGCATGCTGGACGTTGTATAACTAAAATAATAATACAAAGGTTTCTAACAAGTTGTAAACATTAAGTAATGTTTTAAACATAGGAATTTTGAAAAGGAGGGGTCCTAGGTTGGTTATCCTACAGGATCACCCCACACAATGTTTCAGCCATCACTCAGTGCCCTTTCAACCAGGAGTTCGTTTAGTGCTCCATCAACTCAAGGCTCTTCTATGTCAGGTGCATCTGCTAGTTATTGCGGTGTTAGGGGTTCCCTTCATTCCCCGTCACCAACACCATAGAGTTTCTATAAGTGTGGAGAGTTGGGTCATATGTGGAGGTAGCGTCCTCGTTGTCTTGGGGCTTCATCTAAGTAGAGGAGTCACTCATAAGCCTTAGCACCAGTTATTTCACCATCAACCACCCAGCCAGCTAAGGGTGGAGGTCAGTAAGCTAGGGGTTGCCCTAGAAGGGAAGGTCATTTAGGTGGAAGGTAGGCCCATTTCTATGCTCTCCCAGCTAGACCCGATGTTTTTGCTTTAAATGTAATTTATTACAGGTATTGTCTCAGTCTTCCGTAGAGACGCTTCTGTGTTATTTGATTCTAGTTCCACTTATTCTTATGTGTCATCATACTTTTCTCATTATTTGGATACACTCCGTGAGTCTCTTGTTATATGAGTTTGTGTATCTACTTCGGTGGGCGATACTTTATGGTAGACCATGTGTACCGGTCCTGTATGGTGACTATTGAGGGTCTGGGGTTCTGAGTAGATTTATTGTTGTTATGTATGGTAGACTTTGACGTCATATTAGGCGGGTTGGCTATCTCCATTTTATACAATTTTAGACTGTCACGCTAAGACAATGACATTGACTATGGCGGGTTTCTTGGATTGAGTGGCGAGGTTCGACTGATTATGTTCCTAGTAAGGTAATTTCATTCTTGAAGCCCCAACATTTGATTGGCAAGAGTTTTGTTTCATATTTATCCTTTGTGAGGGATGTCAGTTCAGAGACTCCTAGTATTGAGTCTATTGCAGTCATGAGGGATCTTCCCAATGTGTTTGCTACAAACCGGCGGAGAATGCCACCAGATAAGGATATTGATTTTGGTGTTGACCTGGTGCCGGGAACTGAGTCTATTTTACCGAATCACATGGAACCATCATATTTGAAGAAGTTGAAGGAGAAAATTTAGGAGCCCCTTGATAAAGGGTTTATTCAACCTAGTGTGTCGTCATAGAGTGCGCAAGGTCTATTTGTGAAGAAGAGGGATGGAAGTATGAGGATGTATATTTATTACGGGCAGTTGAACAAAGTAAAATTAAGAAAAAGTATACTTTTCCTCACATTGATGATCTATTTGACCACTTTCAGGGAGCGAGAGTGCTCTCCAAGACTGATAAACGTTCAGGTTTTCACCATTTACAGATTAGGGAGTTTGATATTGCTAAGACAGCTTTCAACACCCGAAATGGTGATTATGAGTTCTTTTTAATGTATTTTGAGCTGACAAATGCCCCAGCAGCATTAATTTATTTGATGAACAACATGTTCTGACCGTATCTCGACTTGTTTGTCATAGTCTTCATTGATGATATTTTGGTATATTCACGTAGCCAGAAGGAGCACGTAGAGCACTTGAGAGTTGTGTTACAGATATTGAGAGAGGTGAAACTTTATGAAAAGGTCTCCAAGTGTGTGTTTTGGCTCAGTTCAGTGGCTTGTTTGGGGCACGTGGTGTCCTGTGAGGGTATTTAGGTTGATTCGAAGAAGATAGAGATGGTTGAGAGTTGGCCTAGACCGTCCTAAACCGCATAGATTATCGCGCACTATTTTTTCCTCCACCAAGAGAGGTCCGGGTTTGAACATATATGGGTGTAATAACTCATTTCCTTTTGGTAATTGGGTATTTGAAGAGTCACCACCTAATGGGTTATGGTGCATTAAGGCACCTAGAGCAATTAATTCTTGGATTGGTTTGTATTACAAGAGATTAGGGTAAGAGCTCAAAATGACCTCGAAATGAAGATTTTCGGCACCCCTCTCGGTCCATAATTGTGGGTCGTGACCGAACTTGTATTCACAAATTAGTCCATTAATAAATAAATAGTTGAATCAAATAATTTGTAAGTAAAGCATGTTGGACGTTGTACAACTAATATAATAAGACAAAGGTTTTGAACAAGTTGTATACATAAAGTAATGTTTTAAACATTGGAATTTTGAAAAGGAGGGGTCCTATGTTGGTTATCCTACAGGATCACCCCACATAGTGTCCAGTAAACACTTCCCAATGAGGGGGCTATTAATAAATGAATAGTCGAATCAAATAATTTGTAAGTAAAGCATGTTGGACGTTGTATAACTAAAATAATAAGATAATGGTTTTGAACAAGTTGTATACATAAAGTAATGTTTTAAACATAGGAAATTCAAAAAGGATGGGTCCTGGGTTGGTTATCCTACAGGATCACCCCACACAATGTGTCAGGCATAACTAAGTGCCCTTCCAACCCAACATTCGTTCTGCGCTCCATAAGCTCAAGGATCTTCTATTCCAGGTGCATCTTCTAGTTATTCCGGTGCTAATGGTTCTCTTCAATCCCCATCACCAACACCGTGAAGTTTCTATAAGTGTGGAGAGTTGGGTCATATGTGGAGGTAGTGTCCTTGTTGTCTTAGGGCTTCATCTAAATAGAGGAGTCAGTCATCAGCCTAAGCACCAGTTACTTCACCATCACCTACCCAACCAGTTAAGGGTAGAGGTCACTCTGCTAGGGGTTGCTCTAGAGGGAGAGGTCATTTAGGTGGAGGTTAGGCCCACCTCTATGCTATCCCAGCTAGACCTAATATTATTGCTTCAGATGCTATTTATTATAGGTATTGTCTCAGTCTGCCATAGAGATGCCTCTGTAATATTTGATCCTAGTTCCACTTATTCTTATGTGTCATCATACTTTGCTCGTTATTTGGATACGCTCTGTGAGTCTCTTGTTTTATTAGTTTGTGTATCTAATTCAGTGGGCGATATTTTATGGTAGACCATGTGTACCGGTCCTGTATTGTGACTATTGATGGTCTAGAGATCTGAATAGATTTATTGTTCTTATGTATGGTATACTTTACGTCATATTAGGCATGGGTTGGCTATTTCCATTTCGTGCTATTTTAGATTGTCATGCTAAGACAATGACATTGACTATGCGGGTGTGCCTTGGATTGAGTGGTGAGGTTCGACTGATTATGTTCCCAGTAAGGTAATTTCATTCTTGAAACCCCAACATATGATTGGTAAGCGTTGTGTTTCATATCTAGCCTTTGTGAGGGATGTCAGCTCAGAGACTCCTAGTATTGATTCTATTGCAATCATGAGGGATCTTCCCAATGTGTTTCCTACACACTGGAAGGGAATGCCACCAGATAAGGATATTTATTTTGGTATTGACCTGCTGCCGGGATACTAGTTTATTCTACCGGATCACATGGAACCAACATAGTTGAAGAAGTTGAAGGAGAAACTTTGGGAGCCCCTTGATAAGGGGTTTATTTGGCCTAGTGTGTCGTCTTAGAGTGCACGGGGTCTATTTGTGATGAAGAAGGATGACAGTATGAGGATGTACATTGATTACAGGCAGTTGAACAAAGTAAAATTAAGAACAAGTATACTTTGACTCGCATTGATGATCTATTTGACCACTTTCAGGGAGCGAGAGTACTGTCCAAGATTGATAAACATTCAGGTTATCACTAGTTGAAAATTTGGGAGTTTGATATTGATAAGACAGCTTTCATGTCACGTACGGGTCATTATGAGTCCTTGGTAATGTATTTTGGGCTGACAAATGCCCAGCAACATTCATTTATTAGATGAACAACATGTTCCGACCGTATCTCGACTCGTTTGTCCTAGTCTTCATTGATGATGTTTTGGTATATTCAGGTAGCCAGAAGGAGGACGTAGAGAACTTGAGAGTTGTGTTACTGATATTAGGAGAGGTGAAACTTTATGAAAAGTTCTCCAAGTGTGAGTTTTGGCTCAGTTCAGTGGCTTTCTAGGGGCACGTGGTGTCCTGTGGGGGTATTTAGGTTGATTCGAAGAAGATAGAGATGGTTCAGAGTTGGCCTAGACTGTCCTCAACCGTAGAGATTATCGCGACCTATTTTTTCCCTCCACCGAGAGAGGTCCGGGTTTTAACATATATGGGTGTAGTAACTCATTTCCTTTTGGGAATTGGGTATTTGAAGAGTCATCACGAATGGGTTATGATGCATTAAGGCACCTAGAGCGATTAACTCTTGGAAGTGTTTGCAGATTAGGGTAAGAGCTCGAAATGACCTCTAAAGGAAGGTGTTAGGCACCCCTCTCGCTCCATAACTGTGGGTCTCGACCAAACTTGTATTCGCGAATTAGTCCATTAACAAATAAATAGTTGAATCAAATAATTAGTAAGTAAAGCATATTGGACGTTGTGTAGCTAAAATAATAAGAAAAGGGTTTTGAATAAGCTGTATACATAAATTAATGTAGGAATTTTGACAAGGAGGGGTCCTAGGTTGGTTATTTTACAGGATCACCCCAGACAATGTCTGGTAAATACTCGTCAATGAGGGGCTACATGTGACATTAGCACGTAGTCATCATATCACATATCTACCCTTCGTACCCCCATAATCGTTATTAATGCGAGTGTTGGTTAGAATGTCTATTGTATGCTGTTATCCATCCCTTCTTAATGGTCCTGGAGGGAATTTGGGCCTATAGGAAATTCTATACCTACCGCTATGGCTTAAAAGGAAAAATACTAAGGCGACAAGAAATAACACATATGACTCTTAGCAAATATGAACAAGAATGAGCAAATAAAAGGCTCGGTTTACCTCCATCAAAAATGCATGTAAACAACATGATTCAAACACAGATAAAGGCAACATTATCCTAAAACATGATGTCTTAGTGAGTATCAAAATACAATAGACATACATGTTCATTTTATAACTTAGAAGCAGGGGCCCTAATAAGTTTGCCTACTGATTTTAAGCCCGTTAATCATTAAGCATTTCACACAAAGGGGCAGTTTCCAATTTCATAAGAAATTGGATTACCTAAGGCTTGCATAGGCAAAAGATTATGCACAATTGTTACCAGAACAATTTGAACAATGTAAGTTATTTTACCAAAAACATATTGTTCTAAGTGTTATAAACTGCATGGATTATTAACAGTTTATTTTATGCACGATAATTAAATTGTGAAGCTATTTTCACATCTTCCATAATCAATGGTTTACACTAGGTATAAATGAGCAACTACGAATGAGATCCTAAATCATGGTATCTTAGATACATGCATAATGTTCATAGTGGTTTATATGCAGAATTCTTAAACTAGGATTTGTAAATGCATAGCAGGTTACATCATAATTTGAAAGCGCATGTGTGACAGTTTTTCTTTAATGTCATTTATACGAGAAATATGATTTCTATGTGATAATAGAGATGTCACAATGAAATGCTAAAAGTAGTAAACATGGAACCTAGGGGCCTGATTTCTAATACGTGATATGCTTTTCATGTATTGGTCCTAAACATAAGTTCTAATGCAAATACATGAGAATGTAAACCTAAAGCATGTTTTCTAGCCACTGATATTGATAATGTATAGCTACCCTTCCATTTTCACTATCTAGCCCCATATTAGTTTACAGATTATCACAGGCCAATATCAAATGAATTACATAAGTAGATAAGAAAAATCAGAAGTTACTCTATAGGGAGCCTACCATTAGGCACAAATTTCCAAAATTTTCAATGCTAGATTGCCTTACAGCCTTTCACATAATCTGGATGTGTTAGAGTTCCTTAACGACCTCAAGGGATCTTAGGCGTTGCTCACACCAAAATTTAAAAGTCATCGCTGAGTAAGTGTAATGTGGAAGGACCAACTCTAGTGTATTAGAGTTCAGAGAGATCTCATAGGGATCCCTAAGAAATCATATATTAGAGGGGTAGAACTTAAAATCTAAGAGTAGATGTGAGAGTGCTTGAAAAGATTTAAGCAGGGAAATATTTTGAAAAGGGACTTGTTTGAAATAGTTTTGCAAAAGACAACAGAGACAGTTTTGGAAAGAGAGTGGAGTAGTAAACAATAGTTGAAACACACCACGCCCAAAATAGGTTCACATACAACCAGAGATCATAGAACCTAAGCCGGTTCAATAGCCACAAATAGGGATCAAGGGATTTGCGGACACATATATAGGTAAACACATAGTTACATGAACACAACAAAACTTGTGAGAGTTTATGGAATTCGGGAATAGCTGGTAATGTCAACACAATATGGATTTAGAAATAATCATACATCTAAAGTGACAGTTCAGTTTGCAAAGTAAGTGCATGTCAAAATTGGACAACAAGTAGACAGGTATTCAAACTAGGATAGGGTTATATTGAAACAGGCTACCAGAGGATTAGAACTAGAATGCTGGATGAAGCCATAATACAAGCATATAATTTACACATTGAACAAAAGAACCATAGATAGAAACAAATCAGAAACATGATAAGTTAAAGCAGTAAATGAAACATATTTATTTTGGGACATTAATTGAAATCATGACATATTAGTAAATCGACAACAAACAAAAACTGAAGAATAGGAGAGTATCGTAGTTAGCCTTGTCTTGCTGCAAACTAACTTAGAATAGTAATAAGTAATCAAAAAGAAGGTAGACAGCTTTGGGTGAGAGAGCAAGAGAGAGAGAGAGAGAGAGAGAGAGATTTGAACCAATGTGTTCGTGTTTTATGTGTATGTTAATAAGACCATATATAAAGTTTGAAACTAGGTAGAATAATAAGGTAAGAATCAAAGTCAAGCAGTAATTATGGAGATAGGCATCAATTAGTATAAGTACTTCCATAATTAAGGGAGTTAACTTCAAGCAGTGTAGACAAATAACAAATAAGAAGAGAATCAATGTGAGAGTGAACATGACACATAAGGAAATAAGCATAGCATAGAGCATGTAATTGAGGCTAGGTTCTACAAAATTCTAATTAAGAAGAATGTGTAAGAATGCCTTTGACAGCATAATCAACCACAAAACAGGGAGGAAAATATTTAGATTGAAATTAGCAGGGAATAAAGTATACCAATCACAAGGAATCAGGGATTGTATTAGAAGGTAACACTGACTAAAAGAAAGTATCACAACTGAAAGAAGCAAACATAACACAAATAAGAATAGGGTAAAAGAATCACATAAATCTAGGGTTCAAAGTAAATGATAATACTGATGAGAGGAGATAACAACAAATATTTTGGGAATAAACACATAATTTGCAGGAATAGTAGAAATTAAAAACCTATCAAGAAAACATAGGGTAAAGATCTCGGAGTGTTTATGAGAAATGTAAAGATTAGTTGAACATATTATCAAAAAAAACTCCGAAAACTAGGATTAAAAATAGAAATTAGGGTTTTGAACATAATGATTTGGATAAAAGGAAAACTTAAATAACCAATTTAGACATAGTATAAATCATGGAATAATACAGAAAATCAGAGGACAAGTCATTTTGAAAAGGGGTTAGGAAATCATAGTTTTGAAAATGAAGAGAAGTTCTTTAAAAATCTGCAAGATTATCAAGAAAATAGTAAAGTTCACTCAAAATTTACTCAGATCTATTTCAGATCTAAAAAATTAGGATCTAGTAGTTAGGGTTTCATAGAGACAACCTAAAAAGAAAGAGAACTAACCTACAAATCACAAGTTCTGGCCGAAAATGATAGAATCTTAGTTGGACGGCCATAGATGCCCTGATAACAACATAGAAACCATGGGAAGTGAGTGAACCTACTTTTAGTTCCTTTGAGTGCCTCCAGGTAGGAAGGATCTGACATCTGAGGGAGCTATGGAGGCTAGGGGTGAGGTGGAACCACCATCGATATCGGTGAGTAGAAACTTAAGTTTAGCAGAAGGCTTGACAAAGAATGAAAGAGTGTGATAGCGGAGTGAAACAGAAGAAGTGTGGGGTTTTTTTTGAGGGGGGGGGGGTAGTCTATTAGGTTTAATTACGAAGGAATTAACCTGGACCATTGATAAAAAATTATGAATAGTAAGGATATGGGCTGACTTTGGTCGAGTATAATTTAGGTTTGGGCGTAGGATATTGGGCTGATTTAATTGGGGTTTGGGGGTTTGTTTAATTAGGTTAAATTTGAAATAAAATGGGCAATTTGTTAAATACGCAATTAAATTAAATAAAACAATTTATACAAATAGCTGATAATTGTACAAAAATGAATAACATGCATAGAAAATAATTAAAAAAAATTACTTAGTATTTAAAACGCAAATGATTAGTTTCTGATAAAAAAGAACCCAATGATATGATTGTGCTATAATTGTAAAGCTAATGCACTTATAGTTAAGAGATGCAAATTTGGCAAATTATGAAATAATTTTATTCAAATAAGACCATAGATAATAAGTTAAATAAAAACATGCTTCTGAAGTCATTTGTAATGTCATTTTTTAATTATTTATTGGAAACAAAAGTGCATGATAAATTAATAAAAATATAGAAAAATTACGAAAAGATACCAATTGCTAGTAACGGATGACTTTGAAGGTATATATGCAATATTAATATATTTTGGAGAAAAATTGGGTATCAACAACTGACCTTCTTTACCCAGGAAGGATGAAAGAGTTTTCGGGTAAAAAATGATGGCCAATTTTTAATGAGCAAAATTGTTTGAGAGATTAAGCCGCACTCTGGCTTCTGAGCTACTTACATATCTCTGGTCGTACAGGAATCAGGCCATGCGTAGTACCGAATTCGCCAAAGAAGTATAACGATGAAGTCATTTCAAGAACGGACGCAACATCTAGGGCTGGGTGAGCGAATAGTTTTTTGGGAATGGTTAGGTTTGATATGGTTGAGAGAACTGGAGCAGGATCGCTCCTGCTGGGATAGTTGTTGCTCGTCTAGTTACCTGCAAATAGACGCAATACAAATGTATATTGTGCAAAAATTTAAATATGATGCAGGTTCCAGTTGGACTATGAAAGTTGTCTTAAGGCGGTAAGGATGGTGCCCTTAGACCATGATTTCCTGCGCCATGAGTTGTTTGATAAGAGAATCATACGCCATGAAATGATATTCTCAAGCCATGAAAATGGTGCATCCGAACCATGACGGCTTTGAATAACTATATGAAAGTTTAAGAGATCCTCACGTCATGGCATAGTGCCTATCGGCTATGAGGATGATGCCTTTTAGACTATGATGCCTTTGGTTAGATTGTCGATATTTTGGCCCATGATATGCACTAATATAGTGTTTACAGGACAAAGCTTAGTCTTGGGAAATGGAGGGTAGTGCTTAGCCCGATTCGAAAGAAAATATATAATGCTTCAGATAGAGAAATATTTGTGCTGAGGGGAGTGGTACTTAGTCCCATGTGAATGTGGAGGCATGAACTATTCTTATGCAGGTAGGGAGATAGGGATTAGCCTCATGCAAATGGGAAGGCAAGGATTAGCCTCATGCATATACTGAGGCAGGGATTATCCTCATGTAGGATGGAGTCAAGAATTAGAATAATGCGAATAGGGAGGCAAATATTTGCCTCATGCAGGTATGGAGTCAAGGATTAGACTCGCCCAAATAAGAAGGCAGGGATTAACCTCATAAAGGTATGGAGTTAGGGATTAGACTTATGCAAATAGGAGGCATGGATTTGCCACATGCAGGATGGAGTAAAGGATTAGACTCATTCAAATAGGGAGGCAAGGATGAGCCTCATGTATGTATGGGGTCAAGTATTACACTCATGCAAATATGGAGGCAGGGATTAGCCGAATGTCGGTATGGAGTCATAGATTAGACACATGTAAATAGGGATGCAGGGATTACCCTCATGTAGGTATAGAGTCAAGTCTTAGACTCATGAAAATAAGGAGTCACGGATTATCCTTGTGTAGTTATGGAGTCAAGGATTACAGTCATGCAAATATAGAGGTTGGGATTAGCCTCATGCATGTATAGAGTAAAGGATAAGACTTATGCAAATAGGTAGGTAGGGATTACCCTTATGCAGGTAATGAGTCAAGGATTAGACTCATGCAAATAGGGAGGTAGGGATTAGCCTCATGCAGTTGTGGAGGCAAATATTATCCTCATGTAGTTATGAAGGCATGGATTATCCTCATGCAAAGAGCACATAACAAATAAAAGTAGTATATGTCATAGCTAGAGATATATTCAGTATTTGAAGGCATGATTGGTAGTGATCTTGCAAGGTGGATGTTATCGTTACGTCGGATGTGTCTAGATTTCAAAGAAAGTCGTAAGTGTTTTTAAGGGGAGGGGGGATATTGGTTTGTAATTCTGTTGGCTGTCTTTGCTTTGCTTCATTCTAATAGCATTTCGAGTTCCCTTGGTTGATGCTTGACTACTATGAAAATAGAGTTTTCGAAAATATGGAATTCGCTAAAAATAGAATTATTTCAGAAATATAAATTTGATGAAGTAGTGACCGTAACAAATTTTAAAGGCATTGTAGCTCTATTATGATGGAATTTTGAGGGTTCCCCTCAAAATTCTGCCACAGTTTTGTGGATAATTTTTTCATTATTTGTGAATAATAAACCTTGCAGAATCTTTTTTGGAATTTTGAGAATCTTTCTCAAAATCTAACCCCAGATTCTTAATTGACTACTAACTTTCTGGCATATGATGGTGTTGGCTAGACTTTCTCCTAAATTTTGAGGGGGCTCCTCAAATTCTGTCCTAGTTTCTGAGCTTGGGGGAAAATGATAATTTTATTATAATATGATCAAACCCATACGACTGCCTACATATCCTCTCTTACACGGAAATTAGGTCATGTATAGTTTAATTACATCAGAAAAGAAATGTGAAATAATCTAGGCATAGTACCTCTTGATTGCGTCTGAATTTATTGGTTTTGACCAGACTTCTCCATTTATTTCTTTAAGTACGACTGCTCCTCCTGTTCCTACCCTATGAACCTTGTACGAACCTTACCAGTTGGGAGAGAATTTCCCTTTGACTTCATTTTGATGCGGGAAGAGTTTCTTCAATACTAGCTACCCTGGTGCGAACTGTCTTGGTTTGACTCTTTTGTTTAAAGCACTAAGTATTATATTCTAGTAAAGTTTGTTGTGACATACTGGTTCATCACCTTTCCATCGATAAGGGCCCGTTGTTCATAGTGACTCTTTATCTACTCTGCATCGCTGAGTTTAGCTTCTTGGATCATTCTTAAAGAAAGAATCTCCACGTCGGCTGGGATGACAGCCTCAGTACCATATCCATCATGTAAGCAGTTGCCCTTGTTGAACCGTGGTGCGGTACCCCAATAGAGCAAAGGATAACTTCTCGTGCTACTGTTTGTGGTTCCTTAATATTTTCTTGAGTATCTTCTTGATGTTTTTGTTGGCAGCTTCTATGGCTACATTCATCTAAGGTTTGTAGACTGTTGAATTCTTGTGCTTGATTCTTAAAGTTTCACACTGTTGAGATTGGCAACATTATCAATAAAAATGGACTCGTTAACTCCCAATTGGCAAACAATACAATCTTTGACAAAATCAATGATGACTTTCTTGGTTACAGATTTGTAGGATACAACCTCCACCCATTTTGTGAATTAACCGATGGCAAATAGAATAAACTTGTGTCCACTTTAAGCAGTGGGCTCAATCGGACCAATAACATCCATTTTCGGACATACTAAATGCAATCTGTCTCCATGGTGTTCATAAAGTAACCTGTTCTGAGTATCTTCTTAGCCAAGACGAAACAACTCATATGTGGACCATAGGTCCCAGCATGCACATCCTATGTAGCTTAGAAGCTTCCTTTTGCATCAACATATCTTAGCAAACCCAAATCAACAGTTTTTCTATACAAGTTACCTTCTTTGTCGAAGAAGTGATTAGACAATGTCGAGAGTGTGCGTTTCTTAGTGTGATTTGAATGCTCTGGGTATTCTCCTTTTAATAAGTATTCTTTTATATCATGGAACCAAGGCTTTCCATCTGCTTATTCCTCGTCAGGAGTGCAATATGCTAGCTTTTTTTGGATTGGCAATATAATGGGATCAATGTAGTTCTTATCTGGATGTTGTATCATGGTTGACAAAGTGGCGAATGCATGGGCAATCTCATTTTGAATTCTGGGCATATGTCAAGATTCTATCATTATAAACCTCTTTCTCCATCCCTGCACATGGTACAGAAATGGCAATATCTTGGAATTTTTGGTGGCCCACTCTCCTTGTACACAATGCATAAGCAAATCTGAATCACCTATCACCAGCAACTCCTAAACATTCATGTCGATTGATAACTAGGTATTTTGACGTGTTTCATGCACCTTCTTGCTTACGCTTTGATTCCAAATTCTTACAAAATAGTGCCAAAAGGATTATAAGTTGTGCTTGATTGTTGGTTTGATCGACAACGTTAAAAATGTCAAAGATTGACTGTAAAGGAGTAAAACCTTCTGAAGTACCAAAGATAAGGCAAATTCAGGACAAAAAGGCCTAGTGCGACTACACTACACTTTGTGCAGTCCGCACTAGGGGATTTAGAGAGCTGGAAAATCAAGCTTCAAGGATGTGAGGTCGCATTTGATCTTGTGCGATCCGCAATGAAGGTTCTACGGCCACATTACCATTATTTGATGTCCGCATAAGAGAAGATCATAGAGATGTAATTTGACCAGCATCAAGCTAGGGCGGTTCGCGATCATGTTTGTGCAGACCGTATTACAGACCTCCGAGGCCACAGTTCGTTCTGCGCGGTCCACTGAGCTTGAGTTTAGAGAGTCAATACTTCAAGTCCAGGAGCCTAGTGTGGCCGCAGTCCATTTTGCGCGGCCATACTGACCCTTCAGGGGTATTTTTGTCTAGTTTTTCCATCTTAGTATAAATAAAATATTTTTCCCTTTTTAGGGCATTTGACATTTTAAAACTTCAACTGCGCTCGTGAGAAAACTTTTTGCTGCTATTTTTTTCATTCTTACTTAGCTTTTATAATTGATTCTTTATATTTAGCGTAGCAATTAATTTATATGTCTTTATCTTCAACTATTTCTTTGATTTTATCTTCAAATATGAGTAGCTAAACCCATTAGCTGGGGTTTTGGCGCTACCCTACTGTGAGTAATTGATGGGTGTTGTATTTCAAGGCTAGATTGACAATGGTTCTTTGTTATTTGGGTCAATTTTATGGTTTAAATTATGAATTGGTGGTTGTAAACACTCATTTGTCTTAAGTTGACTTGCCTCTTTTTGAGAAAGAGAGCCTAAGTCTCCAAAATTGACCCAACAAGGAATTAGGATAGACTCAACAAAATTGATAGTCCTAGTTAAAGGGTTAAACCTCGAGAGACTAAATACCCAACTTGAACCCTAGTTGCTTGAGCACATTTGCCTACCCATTTGGTCTTGATAAAGTCAAATGGCCAATATCACTCTCTCTACCGAGAGGTGTGAGAGTGGGTAACATCGTGCAATTGTTATAGCATATTTCCCCAATCATATCAAGTATGCCTTAGAAACAATTACCCATAAATTACCCACCTAGGTGAAAGTCACTACCGTAGTGCATTTAATCTATTAAAAACAACACTTACCAATAGTCGCCTAGCATAATCTAGTTGCAATTTATAGTTAGTAGTTGATAATAGTTGATATTAAATTAAAAACCAAAATATGATTCGAACTGACATTTGGAGCAATTACACAACTCTAGCCTAGATAGATACTGAACTCCAAATCTAGCTTCCTGAGGAAATCAATGCCGACCCAAAAATCAGGTAAAAGCTATTTCGACCCTCTCTTACTAGTCTTTAGTTGTGGGGAGTAGGTTAGGATCAACTTTTTCACGCCGTTGCTGGGGAGCTAAAGGTTTTGGCTATCTGTTTAGTTAGTTTTGTGTTTATTTTTCTTTCCTTCTCTGTTACTTACTTGTTTGTGATATTACTGAGGTACCAACATGGACTTAACCAACGCTAATTGGAAATGTGATATTTGGGGGGGGGGGGAGGTAGATGATCTTGAGAAAGATGAGGTGCCTCTAGCACCTCAAGGACAACGAAGAGGCCGGAATGGCAATGCAAATACTATTCCAAATGATAATATTCCAGACCCTCCTCTGCCACCTCCAAAAGTTGCTCCCAAAGTATTAGTGAACCAGTGCTACGCAAGTGCTATTGTCCCACCCCAATCCCGGGCGGGCAATTTTAAAGTAACCAATGTGATGCTGACCTTTCTTGAGTAGCGTAGGTACTTCATGGGTGTTGCAGATCAAAATGCCTACCTACATATGAAGGGGTTCATAGACACACACTGGTTGAGCAAGGAGCTGAATGTATCCGAGGATGCGCTGAGATTGAGACTTTTCTTGTTCTCACTTTGGGGAAAAGCATTTGACTGGCTTGAGAGACTCCCCAACCATTTCATCCTAACTTAGGATGAGTTGGTGGATAAATGTATTGGCAAGTTCTTCTCACCGAGTCATATGGTGTAACTTTGCTATGAAATTTTCGCCTTGAAGCAAGGGCTAACGGAACCACTGCATGAAATTTAGGAACGGTATAGGAATATGGTGATAAAGTCCCCAAATAATGATATGATCGAGGCGATGATTCAACAAACTTTTGATCGATGCATCAACACCCTAAATCAACGCATTGTGAACCAATTGGCCGGGGCAATTTAATGAAACTTTCTTATGACGAGGCATGTAGTGTACTTGCTCAGATGGAGGACACACCTCTGGCATAGCAAAGTAGAGAAAATGTGCCCCAAGGTAACCCTACGATCACCCATTTGAACAAGGAATTGAATGATCATGGTCAAGCTATTTCCGAGCTCACTACAACTATGAACTAATTGGCAAAGGCGTACTTACGACAAGTCCAAAATCTGCGCCAAGTCAACGCCATAAAATGTGTCAATATGCTCAAAAGAAAACAAAGAGGACAACAATCTCAAGGGAATTATGAAAAAATATGACAATGATGGTGGTAGTTTTTTAAATTTTTTATGATGACCAAACTGATGAGGTTCAATATGTTAAAAACTATCAAGGCAATAGAGTAAACTCTTCAAACAAACAATGCCAAACCCAAGGAAATTGGGACTATCAACAACAAAGTAGTGGCAATAGGAGGAACAACAGTAAATATAAAGGTGGTAGAAATCAGAATAACAAAAATCAACAACAGGGTGGTAGCAATTGGAACAACAACAATCAACAACAAGGTTATGGCAATTAGAATAACAACAGCCAAAACAAAAACCAAGACAATTGGAATGGAAATTACAATAATTGGAGCAACAATAACAACAATCAAGGTAGGCGAAACAACAATGGGAACAAAAGCAACTGGGCGCAAGTCTTTCAAAGGCCCCCATATACCCACTCCCGAGCAATCCACCCCTTTCCCTTCTCAAGGTCCTAGTTCTTATAGAATTGATATGGGCAAAATTGAAAGTATGTCTGAGCAAATGATGAATAAGAACCAAGATTTCGATGCTCAATTGGCTTCCCACAATACCTCCATCCGGAACTTGGTGGTGCAATTAGGCCAAATCTCTAGAGCTTGGAACAATCGCCCCAAGGGTGCTTTACTAAGTGACACGTTAGTGAACCCGAAGGGCAGGAACAACAATCATGTGATGTCAGTTACAATAAGAAGTGGGAGAAGCGATTATGTGAATGCCTCAAGAGAATAGCAAGTTGTAGATAATGATGCTGAGTTGTGGGATAATGAAGGACCTTTGTTTGTTGAAGATGTGGTTGAAGAAAATGTGAACAATGATGTGAGGATTGACAGATCAAGTTGCGGTAGAAAGTCAAGATACTGTTAACCCGTCTAGGGAACACGTGATTGGCATGCCCGAGCCGGTTGTGCCAAAATCCAAGGCACCTTTTCCAAGGCTACTTCCACCTTATCCTCAAAGGCTTGCAAAGCAGAGAAATTATAATCAGCTCAAAAGGTTCATTGATATGATGAAGAGCTTCACCATTAATGTGACTTTGGTGGAGGCACTTGAACAAATACCAGGCTATGAAATATTCATGAAGAAATTGGTTACAGTGAAGCATTCTATGGATTGTGAAACTATAAAGACGACTCACCAAGTTAGTGCTATAGCGCATTCAATGGCCTAGAAGTAAGAGGACCCTGATGCTCTCACCATTCCTTGCACTATTGGAAGTGCGAACATTGACAAAGCTTTATGTGAGTTGGGAGCTAGTATCACTTAGATGTCATACTAAGTTTTTAAGACTTTGGGTATTAGGCAACCTCTACTAACTTCAATGAGGTTTTAAATGGTAGATCAATTTATGAAGCGACCATTAGGAGTTATTGATCATATGCTTGTCCGAGTGGACAAATTTATATTGTTAGCTGACATTGTCATTTTGGATTATGAAGTAGACTATGAGGTCCCTATTATCTTGGGTAGACCTTTCTTTGTAACAGGGAAGGCATTGGTTGATGATGAAGAGAGTGAGCTTACTTTTCGAATGGGTGACGAAAAGGTCATCCTCCATGTTTGCAAATCCATGAAGCAACCTTATAGCATCGAGGTATGCTCAGTTGTAGACCTTGTCACAACTGTGATTGTGGATGATACTAGTGCTATGATCAACGTAGAGGATCCCTTTGAGGCCTTTCAACTAAATATGGATGTCAACGATGATGTTAATAGAGTGGAGCGCGTGAATGCCCTACATGATATGGGCTCTTATTCTTATGGGCCAAGAAAATTGTCTTTGGATCTTGAAAACTGGAAACTCCACCAACAAAGCCATCAATTGAGGAGCCACCAGTGTTGGAGTTGAAACAACTTCCTCCACACCTCAAGGCTCAGATTCTACTTTACCAGTTATTCTTTCTTCTTGCCTTACTAACATGCAGGTTAAGGCCACATTGGTGGTGCTTCAAAAGCGAAAAAAGGAAATTGGAGGGACTCTATTTGACACTCAGTGAAAAATCCCCTCACTTTTCATGCACAAAATTATTTTGAAAGATGATGCAAAGTCATACTTGGAGCATCAAAGGAGATTGAATAAGGATATGCAAGAAGTTGTGAAGAAAGAGATGATCAAATGGTTGGATGTCGGGGTTGTGTACCCCATTTCGGACAGCTCGTTGACTTCACCGGTGCAATGTGTGCCAAAGAAAGGTGGTATGACTTTGGTGACCAATGATAACAATGAACTTATTCCTACGCTGATGGTAACTAGGTGGAGAGTAAGTATGGATTATTGGAAGCTAAACAAGGTGACCTGAAAAGATCATATCCCATTGCCATTTCTTGACCAATGCTAGATCGTCTTGCTGGGCGTGTTTTTATAGCTTTTTGGATGGTTACTCGTGGTACAATAAAATTTTAATTGTCTGAGAGGATCAACAGAAGACAACTTTTACCTATCAGTATGGAACATTCGCTTTCTCTCGGATGCCAGTTAGATTGTGTAATGCTCCGGTGACATTCCAATGTTGCATGATTGCTATGTTTCACCAATATGTGGAAGATATCTTGGAGGTCTTCATGGATGATTTACTTGTGGTTTGGGATTCCTTTTATGAGTGTCTAGGTAATTTTGATAAAGTGTTGGCCCGGTGTGAAGACTGAAACCTTGTACTCAATTGGGAAAAATGCCTATTCATAGTTGAAGAGGGTATAGTGTTGGGTCACAAAATTTCAAAGAAAGGAATTGAAGTGGATAAATCCATAATATAGGTGATTTTGAGGCTTCCTCCCCTTATTTCTATCAAAGAGGTGAGGAGTTTTCTTGGGCATGTTGGATTCTACCAGAGGTTCATTAAAGATTTTTCGAAGGTAGTTAACCTCTTTTGCAAGTTTGTAGAGAAAGATGCTAAGTTTGTGTTTGATGTGAAATGCATGGAGGCCTTTGAACTTCTTAATCAGAAATTGACAACCACTCCTATTATTACCGCACCTAATTGGAGCTTGCCCTTTGAGATCATGTGTGATGCTAGCGACGCTGTGGTAGGGGAGGTTTTGGGTTAAAGGATTAACAATATATTTCATCCGGTGTACAACACAAGCAAGACAATAAATGATGCTTAATTGAACGATACAGCCACCAAGAAAGAGTTGTTTGCTATGGTGTTTGCTAAGGTAAAGTTTCGACCATATCTTATGGGGACCAAAGTTATAGTGCACACTGATCATGTTGTCTTCAGGTATTTAATGACAAAGAATGACTCCAAGGCAAGACTGATGAGATAGGTGCACTACTTCAAGAGTTTGATCAAGAAATGTGGACCGTAAAGGTAATGATAATCAAGTGGCGGACCACTTGTCTCATTTGGAGGAGGAGAGGAGGCCATGTGATGGCCTTGAGATCAATGATTAATTTCCCAACTAACAACTCCTTGCGTTGTCAATAAATGATATGCCATGGTTTGCTGATGTTACCAATTACCACGTGACCGGAATAATCCCGTATGAGCTCTCTTCTAACCAAAGGAAGAAGCTCAAGCGGGATAGCTTGGATTTTTATTGGCACGAGCCATATTTGTTCAAGATTTGCATGGATGGTGTGATTCATAGATGTGTCCCGAAGGAAAACAATTAGGTATCTTGGAGGCTTGTTATTCCTCTCCCTATATTGACCATCATGGCGGGACCAGGATGGCTTCTAAAAGTGCTTAGTTTTGGATTCTATTGGCCAACCTTGTTCAATGATGCCGGTGATTTTCTAAAGAGACGTAATGAATGCCAAAGCGCAGGTGCAATTTCAAAAACAGATGAGATACCTCTCAATACAATTCCCGAAGTGGATATCTTCTATGTCTGGGGCATCAATTTCAAGGGTCCATTTGTTAGTCCTTGTGGGAACACTTGCATTCATGTTGCGGTTGATTATGTCTCAAAGTGTGTTGAAGTCGTGGCTTTACCTAACAATGAAGCATGGAGTGTTGTTGAATTTCTGTAAAGAGCATTTTCATAAGGTTTGGCACTCCTTGTGTGATATTAATGATCGGGGTTCTCACTTTTGCAGCAAAGCTTTCGACATGTTGCTTTCAAAGTACAATGTCAATAAAAGGTTTATACCCTCTATCATCCTCAAGAAAGTGGCTAGGTGGAAGTCTCCAACGAGGAAATCAAGAGTATTTTGTCAAAGACGGTCAATGCTATTAGGAACTGCTGGTCGAAAAAGTTAGATGACGCTCTATGGGCTTACCAGACCGCTTACAAGACCCCAATTTGTATGTCACTTTACCTGTTGGTGTTTGGGAAAGCATGTCATCTACGAGTGGAGTTGGAGAATAAGGCCATGTGGGCCTTGAGGAAGTTTAATCTTGAGTGGGATGTTGAGGCCAATCTTCGTGTTGAACAACTCAATGAGCTTGACGAATTCCGGTTCAATGCATACTTTAGTTTGTCCTTGTATAAGGACAAGATGAAGCACCTTCATGATGAATATGCTCATGGAAAGGAGTTCAAAGTCAGTGATTTGGCTCTCTTTTTCAATTACCGTTTACATCTGTTTTCGAGAAAGCGTAAATCAAAGTGGTGTGGGCCATTCAAAGTTGAGTTTGTAACCCCGTTTGGTTCTATTGATCTCAAGAACAAAAATGGTAAAGTTTTAAGAGTTAACAGGCACCCCGTCAAGCATTATCTAAGAAAGATTGATGATAGCCACATGGTGGCACTTATTCATCTCAAGTGATATGGTAACATGTGTCGTGCCGAAACGTTAAATCATTCGCTTCTTAAGAGGCAACCTATGTCTTTTTCTACGTGTTTTCTTTGATTTTCTTTGTAGTGTAGGAGTTATATTTGTGCTAATTGGTTGTGAGATGTTGCAGGGTTATGTTGATGCAGTGTATAAAATGATAGAAAAGTTGAACAAGTCTCTAAAGTTGCCAGTACGACTGCACTACAGTCTGTGTGTCCACACTGGTGTGAGCCACTATGAGGAATCTTCGAAGTTTTCCACCGCGGCCACATTACATTTTGTGCAGACGTGGTGGACATCTGCGGACACGCTCTATTTTGTACGGACCGCAGAGGTTGCCTTCTCAAACTTCTTCTGAAAACCCAGCGCGGACCACGGTCCATTTTGTGCGGTCACGCTGGTAGATGAGAATGGATCCCAACAGTTTTTCTATAAATAGATCCCGGGGACCCCTGTTGTCACTTTTTGCAAATTTTACCTTCATAGAGACAAACTATTGTTAGGACGTAATCTCAACATAATAAAGTTAGCCTCAATTATAGAAAATATTTTCATGGTTTGAATCTAAAAGTAATAGGTGTATTCATTACTTGAGGAATTGCATCATCTCTTGCAGCTCTAAGGAGACTGATTGCGTTAACTTGTTCCTCAAAGAGCCTAATTAAATATTAGTATTTACATTGTACTTCTATTAGCTTAAGGACTTAAAATTGCTATCAAAATTATAGATTAAATATACTAGTTCATCACTATATACATGAATTAATTAATAAATGTAAAATATGAAATCGATTGGCCTAGTTTAATATATCTTCGATTGAACAATGCATAGGTCCATTAAAACTAATTGAGTTTCAAATTAGTATCCTGGCTTGCCATTCAATTAAGGTTTGGGCTAAGTTATATGGTAACAAGCCCAGATATTATTGACCCATTGAACTAGCACATGTTTTCTTTAAAATATGATAGGAAACTTTCACGTTTCTGGGCCAGTTTTCGCAGCCCACTTGCTGAATGTTTGAATCCCTACTCAAAGTTATTAGTCAAATTTCTTAATTTCGTGTTTGGGCTTTCCAAGCTAAGTAGCACACTTGAATTAAGAGATTTTCCTTTTGTTTGGGTGTCGACTTGAGTTTGGGGCCCGAATCCCTTAATTGATAGTTTAGTGATAATGTTAACTAATGAATTAAGTTTTGTAGAGACAATCCTTAATGGATAATATTAGTTCATCTTTAGAATGTCCTCTAAAACATAAATTGAGGTACGACGCGTCAAACAAAATTCACAATTTTTGTGTCCCTCATTAATTGTATTTTAAAAATCCTTAGAACTCAAGACGCGCCATTCAGCAAATTTTCATGTCCTCCGGCAAAGTTAATACTACGTTAGTCGCATTAGGCGCGTTCCTTAATAGTTTTACCTTCCTAAATTCGGGTGTGTATTTCATGTGACCCTAATCCAAATCCCAAAATGTTGAATAAAATATGTTTCGGATCCGGGTGCATTTCATGTGACGTGACCAAAAATACATTTTAAACGACTTTCAATTTCTTTAAAACAAACTAAGAGTGGTAGATGATTTCAAATAGCAGTATAGGATAACATGTATTAAAAACAGATTTTTAGCCAATTACAATAGTTTAAGAGACCGCGCTAGAACTGCGGGATTCGGGGGTGCCTAACACCTTCCCTCGGGTCAACACAATTCCTTACTTAGAATTTCTGGTTCGCAGACTTCATTCTGAAAGTCGGAATTTCCTCGACTTTGGATTCAAGATAAAATGGTGACTTGGCACACCAAAAGCCAAACCTATCCCAAGTGGCGGCATTGAATCGAATAAATAATCCAAATTCGAATAATGTCACTTAAAATGGAAAAAATCCCTTATACACTATCGTTCGTGGCAGGTGTGTAAAAAGGAGGTGTAACAGCTCCGGCGACTCTGCTGGGGACCGAACCTAGAATCTCTGGTTCAGGGTACAAGAATTCGAGCTTAGAATGACTCTTATATTTGGCTTCTCTTATTTTCCTACATGTCTCTTGCTATATTTGCTAAATGCTTTACCGCTTTGATATTTGTTGAATTGTATATATAAACTACTACGAAACCCTTCCTTTACTTGAGTCTTTTAAATCATGAAGAATGGTGCACTTCGTGTGACTTATAAAAACTTCTTTTTAGAGTCATATCCCATTTAGAACAATGTTCGGATAAGTTGCTAAGCCGGCGGAGTTACTGTATCCCTGGTATGCTGCCCCCTCGGCTTGAGTTGTCCGCTCCGGTAAGTCAGTTCTTGAACAATAAACCTGGGCTTAAACCCAGTGTAAGAAGCCTCATGTCGAATCCCTCGTAGGAACATTTTTTTGCATCACGTGCATTTGACCTAGGTGAATCATCAAAGGGGTTGGGTCCGTCTAGGACAAGTGACGTGAAACCAAAATACCATCTTGATGCATCTTACGTGCTACTTGTGCATTTATTTTCTTTGGATTTGCATGTTGACCGGCTTCCAAATAATGAAAGAAAATTGAGAAAAATAGCAGTGTTTGGACTAAATGAAGGTAATCACTTGTTTCGAAAAACCAATGCCCAAATAGTATCGAAATGCTGCCCGAATTTTTTTTTCTAACAAGGAAAAGAAAAGTAAAAGAAAAAAAAGGAAAAAGAGACTTTTTAACAAAAGTATTAGTTTTCACAAAACATTTTCCCTGAACTACGAGGTCTGATTCTTACCGAATGTGAGCTACGTAGGCAAGCCTCATCAGTTCCGACCCCAATTTTCAAAAATCAAAAATAGTTTCCTTTAGAAAATTAAAAAAAAAGTTTTAAAGCTCAAATAATAGGTTCCTTCTGTCTAATGTCTTTCATACTAATAAATAAAAATCAAAATCCAAAAATACGGTTTACTTCATTTCGAAATATTTTTCCAAAAAATTTAAAAAAAAAGGAAAACCAAGAAGAAAAAATACGAAACGAAAAAAGACTCCTTAGATGTATTTCTTTTGGAAATGTTCATAAATTTTTTGAAAATTGAAGTCCAAAAGCAAAAACAAAATAATAATAAAAAATTCTTTTCTGTAGAAGTGCGTTTGTAAATAAATAAAAATTCAGAAATTCAAACCATTTTTTTTGAAATTTCCTTTTTTTGAAAATTAAGAGCCAACATCAAAAAAAAAATTCATTCTTCTTTAGAAAAAGAGAAAACAAATAAAAATTCACAAAAATATAATCTTCCTTTCCCCTCAAAAGAAAAGGAAATTTTAGAGGTCTTTCTTTCAAAAATAAAAGAGAAATCAAATATCAAAAAAAAAATCTCTTTCTTCTTTTAAAGCATGTTTTTTATAGAAAGTCCAAAAGGAAAAAATCAAATAAAAAAAACGAAGATTTTTTCCTTCCCTTAAAGTTTTAATGGTCTGAGTTTTACAAAAAAACTAAAAAAAAGTAAAAAAAAAAGGCTAACTTTTACACGATTCCCAATCTTTCCGAACTACGCAAGATATGATTAATGCAGAGTCATGATACGTAGGAATTCCCCATCAGATTCGATCATAGCCATAAATAAATTGATATAAAAAAAAACTCGAAAAAAAGAGAGAAGAGAGTGCCAAAATAAAATATCGGCAAAAACAAAATGAGAAAATCAAGAGCGATTAAAGAGAGACAGAAATGACGAAAAGAGGTACAAAATGAAAAGGGTTAGCTAAGGCCGGGATGAAACATGAAACCGTTAAAACATATGGTAGAAGCATTTAACTGTTAGGTACATTACATCTCAACGTGAGGTTTCCTATATGTTAAATGTTCCAAAATTAACAAGGTTTTTGGATGTGCAAATTATCCAGCTTTTGGTGGTTGATTCTGTTGGTAGTCTAGCCTCCCCTCCTTCAAATGTTCCAAAGGTACAAATGGCCTCCACAAGAAATCTACCAATCAACGGTCCTGAGGATAGCTCGACATTGGCTATTCTACAGCTAGAATCAGCATCTGCTGAAGAGAATAAAATATTGCGTATCCGCATAATTGAAATGTGGGATGCCTGGTCTAATGGTAGGGAACCGCCAAGTGCAATGCCTGGGTTCCCTGAGTTGGTCTCTAGGTCAAGTGAGGTTACCAATGCCCTTGTGCCAAACTCGCTCAGCCCATGCGGGCATCCTCCAATGTCCTCCAATGATCCTGGAATGCCATTTGTGGTTCTCCCCTAGGAACCAGTTTCAAAGGCACTTCCTCAAATGTTCATATTTCAGTTTCGACAACTTCAGTCAGGAATAGAATTTACTACCCCATACTCTTTTACTCAACCTCCGCAACATGATCTCTCAACGGGGCCACGAAAAGATGTTAAAAATCACAAGCAATAGGAAATGGCTCGGAGGATGAAGAGCCTGGAACAAAGCCTCACCGGAGACCCGGTTGCTCATCTAAAACGATATTGTAACCAGTTGAGGGGTACTAATTGAAATGAGGAGCTGCTAATGGCCTATTCTAGGGAAAGCCTCACCGGAGTCGCTTCTGAGCGGTATACAGATCAAGAAATTACTCGTTGCCATGTGTGGGACAATATGTCTCGTCATTTTGTCCGCCAATTCAAATATAATGTGGACATTGCTCCTGACAGACACACTTTGTCCAATTTGAAAAAAACAAAACTAAGGAAAGCTTCCGCAAATACGCTGTCAAATGGCACAAGCAAGCTGCTAGAATAAAGCATCCAATGGACAAAATTGAAATGATCCTGATTTTTCCACAAGCCCAAAAGGTTGACTACTTCCAGAACATGATGTTTGTTGTGGGTAAACCGTTTCCCGAGGCTATCAAAACTGGGAAAATGGTTTAGAACGGTTTAGAAATAGGTCGAATCTTGAGTCATGCCGCATTTATGGCCACTCACATTTTGCTCAGAATGGTTTGAAAAGTTCAATAAACAAAAATGGGAATGAAGAGAAATTCATGATGATTTTAAGCTCGAGGGGGGACCGCATGTCAATCAGCCAATCATATATGCCTCCTATCGTTCCACCATACTATTATACCTTTTTCAGAGGCTGCTTATGCCATGGCACCACCTCCATATTCGGTAATGAGCGTGAAATCTTACACCTAGCCATAGTATTATACACAAAACCGAGCTCCACCTCCCATAAATGCCCATCCTTACCAAGCTCCATAAATACTCAACAAAATAATTCCCAATATAATCTTCACCCAAGAAAGCCATTAAGAAAAAGTCGGTTCACCCCTATTGGTGAATCGTATGCGAGCTTGTTCCAAAATTTAATCAGGCTAAATCTATTGCAGCTAGTGGCCCCAAACCAGCCAAACCCATAGTCCCCCTCACATCAAGCTGATACTAGTTGTGAATACCACTCTAGAGTAGCGGGACACAATACAAAGTACTATTGGACCCTCAAAAGGGCAGTGGAAGATTTGATTGCAGCTGAAAGAATCATTTTCGGGGATAAAGAGGCTCCTGATGTGATGAACAATCGGTTGCTTGTCCATAATAATGGGCCAATAGTCGGAATTATTTATGCAAATAATGAATTTGATCTGGCACTCAAGGGCATTACAACCAAGGTCGAGACAGAAAGAAAGCCACAAAATGGTCGCCAAGCATGAAAGTTCCCCATCAAACGAGAGTCTCAGCAGCCAGTCTTGCTATCAGGATTATCTCATGGTGTAATCCAAATGTTTTACTTTATAGTCTTACATTTTCGATGTAAACCGTTTTTATCTTCAAAACTGGAAAAAAATCAAAAAAAAAAGCTCAAAAAAAATAATAAAAAAAATCAAAGGAAATTAAAATTTCATTGTCCAGGAATGTATCTTTTTGTTAATCTTGTTATTTTCCTATTCTGTTGAATGCAGGTTTCAATAACATGACATTCTTGCGGAATTTATGCCAGATCCGAATATGCTGTTACACTTCGAAATAATGAATCAAGAGTCAAAATGCAAAGAAGATAGTTTGAGTAAATAAATCAAAGAGCTTCAACAGCTGAAGGACAATTGATTCCAGAATTTGGAAGGTCCATACATTACAACAAGAGTACTACTGAAAGGGTGTGTTGTACTTGGGATGTATCGAAGGAATTGTCCCTGAAACAACTGTCAATGCAAATGCACTGAAAAGATACTATGTTTGATCCTCCATATATTTCTAATATTCTCTGTTGGGATGACGAAGGCTTTCATTCTCGTTGCCCAAACACTATCAACCTTTTGCAAACCCTTTGAGCAGACTCCCTTTCATTAATTACCCTCTTTGAAATCTGAAAGTGTTATTGAAAAATTAAATAAAAAAAGATCAAAAGAGGAAGAAGAAAAAGAAAAGAAAGACACAAAAAAGGAAAGGAATAAATAACAAAGAAAATGCAAAAAAAAAACAATGAAAAAATAAGGAAAGGAAAACGAAAGACAAAAGAAAACAAAACAAAACAGAAAAACCAAAAAGAAAAAAAACAAAAGAAAACCAAAAATAAAGTTCCCCAAACTATGTTTGACTTGATTCCGAAAAGATACGTAGGCAGCCTCTCTCTGGGGTTCATTCACACCAAAACAAAATCCATGGTCCCCGCGAAAGTGAAACTGGGGAAAAAGTTATAATGGTTCGGCGACGGTTCGCTAGAAAGGTTCAAAAAAGAAGTAATTCCATCCAATCTCATTTTACCCCAAATCCTATTCAAGTCCTTTCGATCGATCGCTGAGAATGATTCAAGGATCAGAGAATGCAACTACTTGGATCTGATGCAATAAAAATGAGAGAAATAAAATGAGAGAGTCTTATTGGTGAAAAACCACATGGGGCACCCTGAGGCAACGGTAAGCAGAGAAATTGAAATGAGAGAGTCTTGTAAGTGAAAATTCTCAAATAGCACTATAAGGTGATGATTAGAAGATAAATGAGAGAGGTCAGCTTGTCAAACCCCAAAAAGGGAGTTCGCGATTGAAAATAGGATCCTCACAACCACTGGTGCCGACAAAGTCCTGGCAGGGTTTCTCGAATTTTTGATGCAAAAGTTGTGATGAATTTCTATGAGTTGGATAGTATACACAGATCATGCATCTAGTCCAGGAGGCATGTCATGTTCATTAAAGTCCACATGTACTACAGACTAGCCCTTCTTTCCTTTCCCCTAAAGTGCACTTCTTGTTTTCGAATGCATTCTCCATTCTGTTGTTTGTTTTCTTTGAATGCTTTTCGGTCTAACACTATTCCAAAACTAAGACAAAGAAGGGATGGCAATATAGATTTACAGGTCTTTCGTTTGACACGAGCTATAATGTGCAAAGGGCACCCATTCTCGCCAGGGGCATCAAGTCGACCTCGATCGGCCATGCTGGCTGATGTCTATAAATTGAAAAACTCCTGAAAAGAAAGGAAATCATAGTCGAATGCCCAATAGAAAAATGAACTTAAAACGTTAAGTCCCACGTGGCTACCTATCTCGGCAAAGGTTTGAAAAGCCACTCTACCCAAATGCTCTAAAATTGAAGATGGAATAAAGAAGTCAAATATGAAAGGCCTGTGAAGTCGAAATAAAAATGGGAAAGGTTAGGTCCCACGCGACTAGCACTTGCAGCAAAGTTTGAGGATTTAAATGTTCCCCAATGTTCTGAAGAAAAAATGAGAATCTGAAAGGAAAGGACTACGAAGGAGAAATAAATCTTAAAGTTGAGTTATACCGACCAACAATCAAGGCAAAGACTGGAGAATCAGACGTTGTCAACAGAAGCAGGGGCGGGATCAAGCAATCAATTCCACAAATCCAACCATCCTTTCAAACTTAAAATTTTTCTTTGTTTGCAAATTGAAACAGGTGATATTCGAGCAACCAGGCAAAAGCAGTGCAGCCATAAAAGAAATACGTGGGAGCTAGGAACAGCTTCCACACAACAATCAACCCAAAAGAGAAGTTTCATTCAAATCATTTCCTAATGATTTAATGAAAGAGGAAATAAGAAAAGGAAGATCATAAAAATCATTGTAGCATAGCCCATCTAATCTCTAAATGCACCCTCCCAAACCTACTACCGTATTCCCAATTTGTCCCCTAGGATAAGCTGTGGACCTCCCTGGCATAACCCGATGGTCATTTTCCCTGTATTCCCATCATAACTTGAAGATCTTTTCTTTTCTCCCTGGCATAACACGAGGGTCATTTTCCTTTATCGACAGAATAACCTGAGGATTTTTTCTTTTCTTCCCCGTCATAACCCGGGGATCATCTTTCCTTTTTCTCCCCAGCATAACCTAAGGGCCTTTTCTTTTTTCCCCTGTATAAACCTAGCATCATCTTTCCTTTTCCCCCCCAGTGTAACCTGAGGGTCTTTTTCTTCCTATCTCAGCATAAGCCGTCGACCCCTCTGGCATAACCTACGAGCCTTTTTCTTCCTATCCCGACATAACCGATGGATCCTCCTGGCATAAATTAGGAGCATTTATTTTCCAATCCCTGGAATAACCCCGGTGACCTTTTCTTTCTATCCTTGGCATAACCTAATATCCTTTTTATTCCTATCCCGGCATTACACGTGGATCCCACTAGCATAACCTAGGAGCCTTTTTCTTCCTATCCCAGCATAACCCGTGGATCCCTTGGCATAATCTCAGAGCCTTTTCTTCCTATCCCTTGAATAACCGAGAAGCCTTTTTATTCCTATCTCGGCATAACCCGTGGATCCCCATGGCATAACCGAGGAGCCTTTTTCCTTTCTATCCTGGCATAACCCGTGGATCGCCCTGGCATAACCCAGGAGCCTTTTTCTTCCTATCCTGGTATAACCCGTGGATCCCCTTGGCATAAATCAATAGGCTTTTTCTTCCTATCCCAGCATAACCCTTGGATCCCCCGGCATAACCCACGAGCCTTTTTATTTCCAATCCTAGCATAACCCGTGGATCGCCCTGGCATAACCCAAGAGCCTTTTTCTTCCTATCCCGGCATAACCTGTGGACCGCCCTGGCATAACCTTGGAGTCTTTTTCTTCCTCTCCTGACATAAATCATGAATCCCCCTAGCATAAACCAAAAGCCTTTTTCTTCCTACCCTGGCATAACGCGTGGATCCCCTGGCATAACCCAGGAGCCTTTTTCTTCCTATCCTGGCATAACTCGTGGATCCCCCTTGCATAACCTGGGAGCCTTGTTCTATTCCACCATAACCCGTGGATTTCCTTGGCATAACCTAAGGGCCTCTTTTTCCTATGCCGGCATAACCCGTGGATCCCGCTGGCATAACCCAGGTGTCTGTTCTTCTTATCCCAGCATAACCCATGCGCCTTTTTCTTTCTATCCCTGCATAACTCATGGATCCCCCTGGTATAACCCATGAGCCTTTTTCTTCCTATCCCGGCGTAACTCGTTTGGATAACCCAGGATCCTTTTTCTTTACTGTCCCGGCATAACACGTGGATCTCTTTAACATAACCCAGGGGCCCTTTACTTCCTATCCTGGCATAACCCATGGACTTCTCCATTGTTCTCAGCAGGAACCCTTTTCTTTTAATCCGGGCTTGACCCGTCGACCTCCTCAGCTCAACTTGAAGACTTTGGCCTTTTCAAGCATAACCTGATCATTTTCAGCATAACCTGGTAATCCTCAAAATCTAAGGCTTCATTCTCAAGGATACACAGTCCTAATCTTTATTTCTTTCGATAAAAGTAGCTTGAAGTTGTGATACAAATAACTCACAATATTTTCCTAGTGAAAACTGCGGCAGAAAATTTCGTTTGTTTGTTTGTTTTGGTGACTTAATAGGATTTCCCTCTAGGCATAGGATTCAAGATGACAGAAAGAGTGAGTCTCAATCTATAATAAAGAAAGAAAATAACACAAGGAAGCCAACCCCGAGTGCTTGCTAAAAGGGATGCGGACTACTCAAATTTGATCAGAGTCACAAGCTGCGCATGTCCCGCTTTGACCCCATGCTGAAGAAAGAACCAGTACCTACAACTTGCGAGCATGTAGATTCAGATTAGAGTCCACAACAAATCCATCTATGACTCAAGATCAAGCTTCAAGATATTTTTAGATAGAAATTTTGTAATTCATAGTTGATAGGCATAGCAAGCTTAGCATTTGATTTTCCTTTTGGTGTAATAAGGATGTCAGCAAGAAGTAGCAGTAGCATCAGCAGAAAAAACACACCTCCGATAGTCCCAGCTACCAAATCCTCCTGAACTACACTGAAATGATTCCTCTTTAGTCGAGGATATGTAGGTAACCTCTTAAGCAGGATGCGGTCAAGCTTTTAAAAACGCTTCTCACGGAGTGTCAAGAAGGAAAAAATCTCTCATAATTTCTCATTTAGCTTTACCCGTAAACCCTTCGTATCTCCGAATAAAGAGGGGCAGTTTTGAGCATGTGATTTTTACCTCGCTTGAATTATTCCTATAGAATTCATAAAATTAGGAATTTTCTTTTAATTTTGTAATTTAATTGCATGATTTTAGGTTCAATTGCATTTTTGCATGCATTTTTAGTCAATATAATTCATAAAAAATATAAAATATAGCACTTTTTGCATTTATTAGAACTTGATTAATTTTAGGGTAATTAATTAGCTTAATTTTCGGCTTAAATCATGTTTTAAGTTGGTATTTAATAAAATTAATTTAGTATTTAAAATAATAAGAAAGAAAGAAAGAAGCTGAAATATTGTCTTACATTAAAAGACCCAATAGGGACTAAATTTTATATAATATTTCAGCCCATATCTTACCCAAACCCGTCTCAGTGACCCGGTCTAGTCCCCCTCCCTTATGAAATGACGTCATTTTATGAATTTTAATCAAGACGTCGATTTTTCTTGATAGGACGGTCCTAAAGCCAACCTGATTTAATATAAATCTGTCCAAACCACCCTCACCCCCCTCAGTCCCCTTACCCTCACCATCTCTCAGACCCCTCTAACCCTGATGCAACTCTGCCGCCTGCCACCGTCCCTCTGCCGTCTACCACCGACCAAAAATCACTGGCGGTGTTCATCGAAATGCTCCAAAAATTACACCCTAGGTTCTCCTTCACCTCCCCGGTCCATATATATACTCTGGTCCTTTCAAATACTCACCAGGCGTCTCGAATATTCCAAGAAATAACCGCTGGCTACTTCGTTTCCAGCGGCGGTACTTCGAAACCACCTCAAAATTATACCAAGAAACCTCCATACTTTCCCGTCGCAAATCTGTTAGTATCTCCCTTTGAATATCACCTGATATGCTCGAACTTTAAATCAGAGACAGGCAGAACCTTAGAAGGTTCGAAACTGGCGACCTCTTCCACGAATTCTCGAAGCAAAGTCAAATACATATTTCATGCCATACATAGATAAGTTGTTCTCTTGTTTTATTTTGCATCCATTTTTTTAAAATGATTTAGATCTTGTCTTTTGTAAATCAGTTCAATCATGTGTTGTACTAGAGTCATTTATTTTTATTTAAATCTGCAATTTTATTTCTTATTGAGTAATTTAGTTCGATAGGATAGCATTTTCTGCATGTTGTTGATTTTTGGTCTTAAATTCCTTTTTCCTTTTTGCATAAGTCTTCTGTTACAGATTGTTATTCCGTTCATATCTAGTATTCTTTGATCTAGGGTTTAATTGGTTCTGACTGCATTTTGGTTATGGGATTTGATTTCAACTGTGGAATTCTGTGTGTAGTCTTTGGCTTTGCATTTTTGATTTTATTTTTGCCATTCTTCATAGTGTAGTTTCAGCTCTATTTACCTTGTCCTAGCTGTTAATTTTCTAATTTTTTTTAGTATAATACTAAACTTAGCCTTAGGGCACTAGTTTAGTTAGAATCGATTCTGATTGAAGTCGTTTGCTTGGAGTTGATCATTTTAGCTCCTTGATCAATTAACTGGGGTTATTTGACTAGCATAAAATAGGGTTGGGTTTGGTTTGAACTAGGTTAGTAATTTAGAGATTGAATTAAGGGTAATATAGGTACTCCAATAAAATAACAATGTAGTAACTAACATTAGAACCCACTAGAATCTTCTAAATGGGGTCTCAATCTGAAATTCAGGATTGAATTGGTACAACTTGACCAGCAAGTCAATACTTAAGGGACCAATGAGCTAAAATCTGAAAACATAACGATGGACTAAAAAAATAAAATAGGATCTGAGTGTTGTCCTAGGTTTTGCCTAATAAAGGCATGCCCATTACCTTGTTTAAGAGTTTGGAAAAATCAGAAAAAATCCCCATAAGTTTCCAGAAAGTTTTGGAGATCTAAAAAAATTTGAATTTCTAAATTCAAAACCAAACTTGAAATCTGAGAATTAGAAAATTCATTTTAGATCTCAGTTCTTCAAAAAACCAAAAACAACACAAAAAACTCCAAAAAATGCGATTCTATTGAAGTTCATAGATTAATTTCGAGTTTAGCTACTGATTCGAGTTTCTAGCTTAGGAAAAGATGGAAATAATTTGAATATTCCCGATATTTTGGTTGCGTAAGTTTTATAAATCTGTGGTTTTATCACGAGTATATTTTGGTTTCTAGGTTGTAAAACTTGTCTAGTTGCTGCTTTTCACCATTGCCTAGCTGATCTCCATTTCTACTTTATCTGATCACTTCCAGGTACACTTTTGGCCTCGTAGGATCTACGAAGAACTAATGAAGGATTGATTTAGAAACTTAAATAATAAATATTATTTGAATAGTTCTTTGAGTCTCTCCTGCATTTTTTTGTTCAAAGGCAAAGAGCAATCATGTTTTTTGAATTTTATATCGCTTGTATTAATTAGGACTGTTCGAGTTGTTTTGTAATTAGACTAATGGACTGTTATAATTGTTTAGATTGAGACTTGGTCAAATATGCTCAATTTTGATAGTTTTATCATGAACTTTAAGCTTAGGACGTGATCTCAACTTAATAAAGTTTGCCTCAATTACAGAAAAATTTTCATGGCTTGAATCTAAATGTAATAGGTGTATTCATTACTTCAGGAACTGCATCATCTCTTGCAGCTCTAAAGAGACAGGATTGCGTTAATTTGTTCATCAAAGAGTCCAATTCCATATTAGTGTTTACATTGTACTTCATTTAGCTTAAGGACATGAAATTTCCATCAAAAGTATAGATTAAATATGTTAGTTCATCACTATATCCATGAGTTAATTAATGAATGTCAAATTTGAATACGATTGTCCTAGTTTAATACATCTTTGATTGAAAAAACTTAGACATTTCCTTTGCATAAGACAATTAAGGCTAATTGATTTTCAAATCAGTATCCTGGCTTACCATTCAAATGAGGTTTAGGCTAAATTATATGGTAACAAACCCAGATAGTATTGACCCATTGAACCAGCACATATTCTCCTTAAAATATGATAAGAACTTTCATGCTTCTGGGCCAGTTTTCACAGCCCATTTGCAGAATGTTTGAATCCCTACTCAAAGTTAAAGTCAAACTTCAAATTTCGAGTTTGGGCTTTCCAAGCTAATGAGGAAATTATAATTAAGAGATTTTCCTTTGTTTAGCTATGGACTTGAGTTTGGGGTCTGAAGTCCTTAATTGATATTTTAGTGATAATCCTTACAAATTAATTAAGTCTGGTAGAGACAATCCTTACTAAATATGAACATCTTCAGATTGATATGTAATTTCCCGTCTCTCTCATCCTCTCGGCGCACGTTAGCATATCATATGCAGAGCTTGTGGTTATGGCTAAAGGCGGTAGTCGCGGCTGAGGACGACTGCGGAAAATCCCGATCGACACCTTTGACAAGATGAATCAACTGATTTTGGAGAAAAACAGTACTAAGGAGGTGCAGAACCCCTCTGTACATAACCTAGGCACCATGGAAGCTGATGAACAAGCTTCAGAGTTAGTGACAGTACAACAAGAGCCCCTAGTAGATATGTTTGACATGACTATAGAAACTACGAAGGCAAGAGGGGTCGAAGGGACTATAACCCCTCCGCTTACAGTGGTACCAGATCCTTCGGAAGAGACGAACATGCAACAAGCAATGTCAATAGAGGAACACCCAGAGACTAGCAAAAGCACATTACTAGAGCCTAAGAAGAGCTGGACAACACTATTCCAGAAGAATCGATTTGCGACCCATGGGATGGATCTTAACTACATACCCCTAGTAATAATTGACGGACAGCCCATAGTACAACTGGATAAAGCGGAGGTGGAAGAAGAGGAAGCAAAATGGAAGTGTGCCTTAGTGGTATACATCCTAGGAGGCGGACCTGGCTTCAATGCAATGAGGAGATTCATCAATCACCACTGGTCGCATGTCCCTGAACCAGACTTCTTCTATCATGAAGAAGGATGGTACTTAGTAAAATTCAAAACAGTTGTTGAGGCCAAAGAGATACTGTGTGCGGGTCCTTAATCAATAGCCAATGGACACCTGAATTTGATTTCTCAAAAGAGTTTCCATCTGATATACCATTGTGAGTAAAGTTTCCGAAACTGCCAATGTCTTGCTGGGGTATGAGATCTCTAAGGATGAATTGCTAGTGTATTAGGGAAACCAATATTTGCGGATGAATGTACAACAAAACAGACACGGATTTCTTATGCGACAATGCTCATAGAGGTGACTGTCACTAAAGAACTACCAACAGAGATTTGGGTTATGGATCCGAATGGGAAAAAGGTTTCTTCAAGATGTGGTTTATGAGTGGAAGCCCTCCTATTGTGGGAAATGCCAAACAATAGGACACAACTGTGCAGCGCAGCGAAAGCAAATCGCAAAACATCCTACACAATTGTGGAAGCCAAAGGCAGTCCAGGAATAGAGAACTAAGGGCCATGTGCAAAATGTGCCACTGCAGAAGCAACTTTCAATACAGCATAATGAATCCAAAGGGTTTCCTACTGAAGCCAGGACAGTCCCGAGCCAGAGGGTTGACAAAGGAAATGATAAAGGGAAACAACCTCAGAGCCCAGCTCTAAACATCACTAACTTCCCACCTCTGTCCCCCTCTCACTGAGAGTAATAGATTTGAAATAGTTTCTGGTAGTAAAGAAGACCCTCCAGGGGAGCTAGGGGAATAAACATCTCATCAGTGAAGTGGTTAATTTGGAATATAAGGGGTGTAAATAAAAAATATAAGCAGAAAGAAGATAGGGAGTATATTAGGAAAAACAACATTAACATAGTAGGATTAGTAGAAACTAAGGAAAAACAAATACATTCTAGTAGAATTGCTAATCTACTAGCACTAGGCTGGGGTATCTTAACAAACTATATCTCAGGTGAAAAGGGCAGAGTGTGGATTCTATGGAATTCAAAAGTATTTGAAGTCACTAGTGTTTTGGAGGAAAGCAAATTGATTCACAGCAGGGTTATCAGCAGGCAGGGGATCTCACATGCTTCCTCACTGTGGTGTATAGCTTCAATGGGCTGGAGCAGAGAAGATCCCTATGGAGCAGACTACAAACACTGTCATCAGGAATGCAGGATCCATGGGTAGTTGCTGGTGATTTCAATGCTATCTTATGTGACAACGATAGGCAGTCTTGCAAACCAGTCAGGCTCCCTGAAACTCAAGAGTTCAGCAAATGTATTCAGCTAGCTGGTTTGTCAAAATTGCCTTGGAGGAGAGATTATTACACATGGACAAATAAACAGACTGGTGTGGACAGAGTGTGCAGTAGATTGGACAGTGTCTTTGGAAACTATGAATGGATGATCAAATGGAACCAAGTGGTAACTGATTATGACCTTCCTTTAATTTTATATCATAATCCCATGATAATTACATTAACATCAGCTTCCTGGAATGGGAAAAATACTTTCAAGTTCTTTAATGTATAGGCTGATCATGAAGATTTCCAGCAGATTGTGGCAAGAGTTTGGCAGGCTGGAAATTCAGATACTATGAAAGCAATTTGGTCCAAACTCAAAGCTTTGAAGAGCCCTCTGAAATGCCTAAATATTAAGGAATTCAAGACTATCTCACAGAGAATAGACCATAGCAGACAGGAACTGGGGACAATACAAGCCCAGATGGCACAGGCATACTCTGATGTCCTACAACAGAAGGAGAAAGAGCTGGTGCTGAAACTGGAAAAATGGTCAATGATTGAGGAAAGTGTTCTACAACAGAAGGCAAGAGAAAAATGGATACAACTTGGGGACTCCAACACTAAGTACTTCTCTGCAGTAATGAAGGAGAGAACTCAACACAACCAGATTACTGAACTTACCACTGCAATGGGTACCAAACTTACTACAGCTGAAGATATCAAAGGGGAGATCATGGGATTCTACAAGGCACTGATGGGAACCTCTGCAACCACATTGTCAGCTATAAATCAACTGTACATGACAAATGGCCCAAAACTGACACAACAACAAAGAAGGGATCTATGTGCTGATGTAACTGATACAGAAATTGTGGAGAGTCTCAAGGCTATTGGAGATGACAAAGCACCAGGGATAGATGGCTACAATGTTGTATTCTTCAAAAAGAGCTAGGGAATCATTGGTAGGCAGGTCACCACTGCCATCAAGCAGTTTTTCACCTCAACCAGGATGTTCAAACCTATAAACTGTGCAACTATTACCCTTATTCCTAAAGTGTTCAAACCATCTACAGTCAAAGAGTATAGGCCTATTGCTTGGTGTTCTATCCTCTATAAAATTATCTCAAAAATCTTGGCTAGCAGGTTGCAGAAGGTGTTGGCAAGTATTATCAGTGAGGCCCATGCAGGCTTCATCCTAGGAAGAAATATCCAAGACAACATCATTCTGGCACATGAATTAGTCAAAAGCTACACTAGACAACATGTATCTCCCAGATGCATGATTAAAATCAATCTCCAGAAAGCTTATGACTCAGTTGAATGGGTATTCCTACAGCAGGTTATGGAACAGATTGGCTTCCCCAACACATTTACCAAATGGATAATGGAATGTATCTCTACAGTGAGGTTCTCTGTGCTAGTCAATGGAGAGGCAACTAAACCCTTTGCTGCCGCTAGGGGGCTTAGGCAAGGGGACCCCATTTCCCCCTTCCTATTTGCTCTGGTCATGGAGTACTTACACAGATCCTGCAACTCACTAAAAGGAAATCCAGCATACCAGTTCCACCCCAGATGTAAGAAACTGGGCATTACTCGCATGTGCTTTGCTGATGATTTGCTACTGTTTACCAAAGGTGACATTACTTCTGTCATTGCCCTATCTAAATGTTTCCCTCAATTCTCTGAAGCATCTGGCTTACATGCTAATCTGAATAAGAGCTCTGTTTACTTTGGGGGGTTGCACTGGATATCCAGAAATAGATTCTCGACCATCTTGGCTATGAGAAAGGTCAATTGCCATTCAATTACCTAGGAGTCCCCTTGTCCACCAAGAAAATAACATTGCTCCAATGGCAACCTCTAGTGTATAGGATCACTGCCAAGATCACCTCTTGGACTGCCAAAACACTGTCTTACTCTAGGAGAATCCAACTGGTCCAAGCTGTCATTTTTGGTGTCCAAGCTTACTGGGCACAACAGTTCATAATCCCAGTTAAAGTCCTGAAGATGATAGAAGGCATTTGTAGGAGCTTCATTTGGTCTGGGATGAACACTATCACTAGGAAAGCATATATCTCCTGGGACAAAATGTGTGTCCCAAAATCAATAGGAGGGATGAATCTCACTAATCTCAAGCTTTGGAATTAAGCTGCCATTGCAAAAACATGCTGGGATCTAGCTCATAAAAAGGACAAACTGTGGATTAGGTGGATCACTGTGTACTACATCAAAGACAGACCTATTGAATCCATTCTAATTCCTGCTCAGGCAAGTTGGATGGTCAGAAAGATCATCCAATCAAGAGACATCTTACAGAGGGTCCCTCACTGGAAGGAACAGGGATGCTAAATTAGACAGTTGTACCATTCACAGATGCAAGACCTGCCGAGAGTCCCATGGAAGAATTTAATCATACAAAACTATGCAAGGCCAAAGGCAACCTACAATTAATTGCTATTCTTACAGGATAGACTCCCAACAAAAGACAGATTACACAATTGGGGAATGAGTGTTTATCAGCAATGTACCTTATGCCAAAATCACCAAGAAACTAGAGACCATTTGCTATTGTCCTGCCTAGTCACTGTTGATTTATGGGAAAGAACAATGAACTGGCTGAAGGAGACTTATCTTCACCTCAATAATGGTAACCAAAAAATGCAGTGGCTAATAAGAAAAGCCAAGGGTAGAACATGTCGAGCAACCATCTTCAAAATGGTAGCCGCTGAGCTTGCATATACTATCTGGTTGGAAAGGAATTCAAGAGTCTTCAACAAGACATTTCGTTGTAATACAGCACTTTTGAGAGACATAGTGTATAATTGTAATGTTAGAGGTACCCCACGAATTAGAAAACAATTACAACACCTTCGAATATAGTAGTGATAGGTAGTTAGGATAGTAGATATAGTTTAAATGTTATCTTACAGATAGTCAGCTGAGTTGAAGCTAGACTATGATTTTGTAATGTTACTTCATTGGTGATTAATGAAAAGCCTTAATTACCAAAAAAATCCTTAATAGATAATATTAGTTCATCTTTATGATGTCAATAAAAAAATAAATTAAGGTGCACCGCACCAAACAAAATTCCAATATTGTGTGGCCCTAATTGATTGTATTTTTAAAATTCTTAGAACTCGAGACACGCCATTTAGCAAATTTTCATAGCCTCCCGCAAAGTTAATAATGCGTTAGTCGCTTTGGGCGCATTCTTTAATAATTTTACCTTCCTAAATTCGGATGTGCATTTCATGCCCAAATCCAAATCCCAAAATGTTGAATAAAACGTGTTTCGGATCCGGGTGCATTTCAAGTGACGTGATCCAAAAACACGTTTTAAACGACGTTCAATTTCCTAAAAACTAACTAAGAGCTGTAGATGATTTCAATTCACACTATAGGATAACATGTACTAAAATAAGATTTTTAGCCAATTATGATAGTTTAAGCGACTGTTCTAGAACCACGGGATCGGGAGTGCCTAGCACCTTCCCCCGGTTCAACAGAATTCCTTACTTAGAATTTCTGGTTCGCAAACTTCATTCAGAAAGGTGAAAATTTCCTCGGCTTGGGATTCAAGACAAACACATGACTTGGGAAACCAAAATACAAACGTATCCCAAGTTGCGACTTTGAATCGAATAAATAATCCCAATTCGAATAATGTTACTTAAAATGGAAAAACTCCCTTATACACTATCCTTCGAGGTAGGTGTGTAAAAAGAAGGTGTGACACCCTCAACACCCATACGTAACCCACACACATGCGTTTACGGAGCCTCTAAGGAATATAAAATATAAGTATGATGATGCCGCCAACAAGGCCCCAGCCGTACCTCGAAAGTGGAAGTCCACAACAATGAAAGATATACAATACAACCCCTTGAAGGAGAAAGGGGCTCAACATGACTTTAGAAGAAGGTAATTTGCTTTGCGCGATCGACACTATCTGCAATGAAGCCACCTACATTAATTTAAAAATGTAGTGCCCTTGGCAATAAAGACGTTAGTACCATGGAATAGTACTAGTATGTATAATGAAATACTATTACACTAGAAAGAATTATCAAGCATGAACAAGGAAATCATAAGAGTAAATCAAAGGTTTTAACCAAACACCACATCACCAAATAAACAAACCATATAATCTTACACGTAATTTTCGTAACTAGGTTTGGGAATTTCTTTCATATGTTCATCACTGTCCTTAATACCACCGTTATCTTTAGTGGAGTCTAATCACGACCCAATCGGCTAGGTCACCTTATTTGAGTCATATATCACAATCACCATTTCATTTTCAATCTTTTTCGGGAATTCAATGTTAGCACATTACCACTATGTGTGAGGCATGGGGTGCAATCACGGCCCGATCGGCTGGGCCACTTTTCCTAGGCGTTGTTACTTTCTCATTGATCATCTCATTTGAATTTTTTTTCACATAGCTAATATCAATTTAGTGGTGCTTAAGGCCACAGTTATCACACCGTTCCATTTTTTATATCCATCTTTCAATTTCATGGTCATAGGTGTAGACATGTGATTATTTTACCCTCCCTAAGATTTTTTATATTTTAGCATGTAAATATTTAATGTAGACCTAATATAGGTATTTCAACTCTTTTTGACTTCTCTACTTTATTTTTCGTCCTAAAAATGGAAAATTACAAAAAATATTTATCTTACGTATCTTTCATAAATTTTTTCACACCTTCTTTTTACACGGCTATCCCGAATGATAGGTGTGAAAGGAGGTTTTCCAATCTAAGTGACATTATTCGAAATGGAATTCTTTATTTATTTAGAGTTGCCACTTGGGATAGGCTTGGCTTTTGTTGTCCCAAGTCACCGATTTTTTTAAATCCCAAATCCACACACACTCGGGTTTTCCCATCTTTCTTCGGTATTGGAACTACATTGGCCAGCCATGTGGTGTATTGGACCACTCGGATTACTCCTGCCCCCACATGTTTCCTGATCTCTTCTTTGATCTTACCGTTGATATCAGTTTTGAATTTTCTCTATTTTTTGTTGGACTGGAGGGCACTTAAGGTAAGTAGGCAACTTATGAACAACCAAATCAACACTCAGCCCTAGCATATCATTTTATGACCAAGCAAACACGTCTTTGAATTCAAATAGGAGTTGAATCAGTGTTCCCGGGTTTTCTCATTTGTGTGGATGCTTATTTTGGTTTCCTTTATTTCGTCGGGACCACCCAAGTTAACCGGCTCGGTATAATTTTGATTTTTCTTAGGTTTAATTTCGAGATGTTCCAGTTCTCGATTGATTCCCCTCAAAGCCTCTTCTTCTTCTTCTTCATACTTTGGTTCTTGGTTCATCATTTCACAATTAGGCGGCATGTTTGAGTCAGGGCATAAAGTCCGCAAACATTTCATGTTATTTAATGTCGCGTTATTAGAACTGAAAAAATGAATAAAAGGAAAACAACAAGAACCGTAAAGAATACATGAATATAGACGATGAAATATTGATTTCATTTCTTGTAATTGTAAGATAACAAGGTTTACATTTGGATATTTAAAAGGACAAAACACTAAAGAAAAAACACCTGAGTTACACCCTAAGATAAATCATAATGCAGAAAAGATGGCAAGACAGGACTACCAGGACTCCGGCCTGATTGGACATGGCGTAGCCTTCCAATTGCGAGTTGACGTCTTGTCCTATGTATAGCACCTCAGCGGTTCTCACACCTTCTCCCAACTAAACCATGTGGGTTTCGTATAGTAATTTTCTCATTGCCCCACAAATTTCCTTGATTTCTTCATCTGTGAACGCCTCATCTTCATCCTTCTCGATGTACTATGTCCTTACGAATTTTTCATACAAGTTTGGCAGTTGTTGAGGAAGAGCCTATCCGTCATGCTTTCTACGGTTTACCCATGTTATATCCTCTGGCATCGGGTGGAAGCCTATCCCAAAAAACTTCTCTATAGTGGGCAAAGAAATCGACTCAGCTATCCCTTGCAACGGCTTTCCATGTCCCTTCTCCGGTTTGAATCCATGTCGTATCATCTCATTAGCCACCATAATTGAGGCATTAGAGAGGAAAGGTTCGGAACATGGTATTCCTTCTTCATGCTGATCAACCACCATAATTTCGAAGGCCTCATAGACTATATACTCACTACCTTCTTTAGCTTCGAGGCAGGGAATAGAGGGATCGCGATAAATTTACTGCTCGTCTTTCTTATGGACCACAATTTCCTTATCCTTATGTTCAAATTTTATCATGTGATGCAGAGTAGATGGCACAGCCCTAGCTGCGTGGATCCATGAGCTACCCAGGAGATAATTGTAAGATGTGTCCATATCTAACACTTGAAAGGTTATCTCGAAATCAACTGGGCCAATAGTCAAGAACAGATCAATCTCTCTGATTGTGTCCCTTTTGACTCCATCGAAGGCTCGAACACACACATTGTTGGGATGCATCCTCTATGTCCCGATTTCCATTTGGTGTAATATCAAAAGTAGGCATATGTCCACCCTAGAGCCTTCATGTACCATTATCCTTTTGACATAATAATTTTCATATTTTACCGTTAAATTTCGGAATTTTTCGTGAGCGGCTTCATCTGGGGGCAAGTCATTTTTACTGAATGTCATATGATTGATATCAAAGAATCTTTCCGCCATCCTTTCTAACTGTTCCATAGAGGTTTGAGCTAGAAAGCCTCATTGAGAGTTTTGGCGAGTACCTTCTGGTGCTCAAGAGATTCCATCAGCAAGGATAGCAAGGAGACTTGTTCAGGTGATTTTCGAAGCTGGTCCACTACTTCATAGTCAGCCATTTTCTTCGTCTGGAAGAAAACTTCTGTGTCTACGGCGCTTATTGGTTCTTGGGTGGGAATCGCTTCTTGGTGGCGCTGTTCACTTCTTCAAGTTAGAGTATTGCTTCACCGGGTAACTTTCTTAAATTTCTCCAGAGATCTTTTTGCCCTTATATCTCACCACCGTTTCATGATAATTCCAAGGGACTACGGTGGGGTCTATCATAGGCCTCTGAGGTGCACGACAAACCACCACGGTCTTACTCAGCCTTGGCGGATTAGTTGGCCCCCGCACCACATAGATTCCTTTCGGCACGTACATCGGAGTAGTCCTATCATACTCAAATCTCTTTGGGGAACTCAGAGTAAACTATTTTCTTGACGACCTCGTGGGACATAAAGGACAGCTTCTGACAGGTGTCACCTTAGTTTTAACCCGAACATTCTTTTCCATTTCAAGGTGTGTGGTTTTGTTCTTCTTTTTCTCTTCATCTTTCTTGGGGGAAGCCCTTGGGTTTCTATCCGCGTCGGCAATGGCATTGATGGATTTCAAAGCCGGGTCGAATTATTTGTCCTCACATATAATCCTGATTACTGGTCCATTGTTGTGGGCCGGTAACAGGTTGTTAGTCACATTAAAGACATCCTCATCCCTTAACACTATTATCCTTTGCTCTATCAAATTTTCCACATCTCATTTTGAAGTCCAACAATTTTCTGTGTCATGCCCTTCAGCCCCCGAGTGATGAGTACACCAGGCACCCCGTTAGTAGGAAGGCGATTTAGGATTTTGTCTTCTATGAGGTACGGGCTGCAACATACCCAACTAGACATGTTTTGGGAATATACTGGAATACGACTCCCCGATTGGCGTAAAGGTTTTCCCTCTGGGTGGCTCATGGGGACGGAAGTTATTTTGCAAAGGGCTAGGGTTATAGTGGTTTTGATGTGGAGGCTGGTTCTCGATGCTTGGTTCTTGTTAGCCTGCTATTGCGATCGTACAAATGCTTGAGCGTTCGTAACCGCATATGGTTAAGGAGCATACGGCATGTCTTGGTGAGGATAATAATATTGAGGGGTTCTTCCCGAGAATATGGGCCTAGGAGAATGATGCCTTCTCTACCCGATGCTGCCATCAAGGTTTCTTCCTTCTTTTTGCCCCTTGTGACTCCTCCAGACCCACCTTACATGGCCTGGGAGGTTTCTCTGATGGCCGACATACTCAAAATCCTTTCCGTTTAAAAACCATTTTCTACCATTTGCCAATCTTGATTGCTTCGGCAAAGGGCTTGCCCATGGAAGACATCATGTTTTGAAAGTAATCTGTTTCCTAGGCCTCGAGGAAAAAAATGACAATATATATTTCGTCCATGGGAGGCTTCACCCTTGATACCTGTTCGCGCCACTTAATAGCATATTCTCAAAAACTTTCTGAAGGATTCTTCTTCAGATTTTCCAAGGAGTTCCTGTCTGGTGCGATGTCGATCTTGTATTGAAATTACCATACAAAATCTCAGGCAAGATAGTCCCAAATGTGCCATCGTGAGACTTCTTGGTCCATATACCACTCTGAGGCAATGCCTACTAAGCTTTCTCCTAAGTACGCCATTAACAACTCTTCTTTTCCGCCAGGTCCATTCAGTTTGTTGCAATACTTCTTTAGGTGACCAATGGGATCGCCATGCCCATCATACTTTTCAAACTTTGGCATTTTAAATCCTTTGGATAGGTGCACGTGAGGAATCATGCACAAATCTCTATATGAAACACTCTTTTACCCACTTAAACCTTGCATATTCTTTAAACTCTACTCAAGGCTCCTCTTTCTTTTGCCATCTCGTCCTGTGCTGGAGCTTTGTAAGATTTATCTTGTCCTGGTGTGAACTCCAATGGTGGCTGAGGATAGGTGTATGTGGGGTATTAAGGAGGCTCATTTCGGTAAGTGGGTGTTTCGAATGTAAAGGCCGATAGATCAAATGTGGGTTTAGGCAATGCGGGCTTTGTGGTAGCCGAACATGGGGGAGCTATAAAGATTTTGTGGACCGTGCCATATGTGAACACCTGGGAGTGGACCTCAGAAGTTGCTCCAACAAAATTGGTCGGTATGGTGGGTTGTCCCGATAGGATGTTTGGATGACTAATTGGAATAGTGGAGGTACCTCCAAATCTTGGGAAGAGCTCGGGGAATCAAGGGATGGCGCTTTGAGGCTCTTTTCAATTCGTCCATGCATCCCACATGTCCATGACCCTAAGGCGTTGGATCCTGTTTTCCCCGGCTGTTGTAGACTGTGAGGCCGGGATGCATGAAATCAGGCTATCTTCTGAGATGGGAATTGCTGGCAAGGTCATTTCAGATGACATTTCTGTACTTTCTTTTGATCTGGTAAAATACCGATGTGATGCCAGCTTACCAAAAACCAACCACCGTTTCTAAAAACATAAGCTGGAATTGACAGCAACAAACAGTTAGTTTGAGACAACTACAATATATGGAATTGCACATTGGGTTGATGCCCCTATATAGCTAAATGGACATCCACATGTTTGCAATGGTTTCACGTGTCATCCCGAATTTACATTTCCATTTTTCTTTCTTTTGATTTCCCACTCTTTGTTTTTCTTGCTTTTCTCTTTTTAGTGTCTTTTCCTATCTTGTTTTTCTTTTATTTCCTTCCATCTTTTGCCTTTTCTCTTAAGGTTTTCTTTTTTATTTATTTTCTCTCTCCCTCTTTTCCTTTTCCATTCTATTTAGGGTTAGTGTCGAATCCTATGAAGATTGCCTACGTATCATGACCCCGCATGAATCAGACCGAGCGCAGTTCGTGTAAATAAATGCAAAATAAGGAAACAATTTTAGGATTTTCAAATTTTCATTAAAAAAACTCTGCTTACAAAGATGCTAGACTATTTGTTTTTTTTCTTAAAATAAAAATTACAAGACATACTAGAATTGAAAAAATACAGACTCGATAACTAAACTAGGTCAAGAGTACATGAAAGCTTCAAATCCTGGGACCTGCGGAGCGTTATTCGGCATCGTTGCGAGCCTATGTGCAAGCCCCCTTGTAACTGCTCCAAATCATTCATAACTTGACAAACAAATATCATCCCTGTAGCAAAGAAAGTGGTACGACCCATTCGTTCACCGGCTTGACATTTCATGACAATATAATCTGCAATGCTTCTGATTCTTTCCCTGATCCTGCCCTTTTCTTGGAGTAGTTGTCTAATCCGTTGGTTACGAGCTTCTAATACCCGAGAGTAATGGAATTGATGGTCTCGTAGCAGTTTTATTTCCTTCTCTATCTCGGTGATTAGCCCATATCATTGCTCTCTCTCAGCCTGAAATTCTTTGTCCTGTCGGGCTGCCTTATCTTCTAAGGCGTTCATTTTTCTCTACATATTAGCTATGGTTCCCTCATAATTCCTTGAAATTTGTTGTGCAAACTGGGCTCTTTCCTCTGTCTTCATTGCCCATTGTGCCCGAAGTTTTGCCATGTTCCCTTCAGATTTCTCTAATACTTCCTAGCATTTTAGGACTTGCTTCTTCAGCCCTTTTATAGGTATCTAATCGGACCGTCTTCTTTCTTGGTTTTTAGCATTTATTTTCATTTGTTGGATTTTGGCCTTGAGGGCTTCATTTTCTTATGTCAGCTTCTTTTTGTCATCTTCATCAGCCGCGGAGTGTAAGCTATTTTTAAACCGGAGATCTTGAACATGTTTTTCCAATGCTCCTATTCGGGCCCTTTATTCGTTCTCTTTATCTAACCAATCCCATTGCACCTGACCTTCGTCAGTGAAGTGTTGGACTTGGCGGCCTCTTGGCAGGCCTCTCACAGATTTAAATTCTTTTGCCAAACCAAACCAAGTATTTGGGGTATACTTCACCCTTAGCCAGATCTCGCACTATGGTTTAAGGTTCCAGGTATCTGCATTCATTCCATATTTGGCGAATCGTTCCTTCTGGGAATGCAACTTTTGGGCCTAATTCAACGACGTTTTTACTCAGATCTTCATCACTGTGGACAGTTTAGAACCTTCCTTGCTGCCGCAGGACTCGGTACGGAGCGTAGGTTTTGATTCTCCGAATGATTATCAAAAGAATGTAAGGCACTTCTGTTGATGTTTACACCACCTCGATAACGGGAAGCCATCCGAAAGCCCATTCAATTATATCCGCAGTCAAAGATCTTAAGCATTACAACCAAGCCTCAGCGCCCTCGAGAACTCAATACCTGTTACCCGGGTCTCAAATTCTTGAATGCAACTCAACCCGGTCAAACCATAGTTCATGTACCCAATTCAGTGGAATAGGTGCTCTTGGATCCACAGTAGTAACAACAAATTGCAACCTTGAAAGAATTTCAAACCCTCTCGGCTCATGGTTAAGGCTCAATACATTTCCGCCACAATCAAAGGAACTACTATGCTAGTAGGCTTCTTTATTGCAACTTCCAACATTCCTACAAGGCCAATGTCTATGTGACTGTCTTTTCTTGGACAAACAACAATTACGAGAAAAGCTGCCATGAATGCCAATTCCCGCCGGGCCTCCCATTTATCTTTGTTCCCGGTATGTGTCAAACCGGTATTGGCCTCCTCAAAACCTTTCGGGCTGCCATATCGATGGTATAAGAAATGAAGTGTGTAACACCCTTCTGATAGATGCTTATCTTGAATGTCCCGGCGAATGCTCAACAAGTCCAAGAATCTGTGGATGGTTACTAGTCTCGGTGCCAACAAATATTTACTCCAGAGGTTCCCGTTGAGACTCGCATATCCTGCAATCTCCTCTAGTGTGGGCGTAAGCTCAAATTACGAGAACCGGAATACATTACGAGTTGGGTCCTAGAATGGTACCAGTGATTTAATAATATCTGTTCTTGGTTTGATGTTTAACAATCCGACGAGACCACCCAAAAATTTTTCCACAGTTTCTCTGCTACCTTTTCCCAAGTCATTCCACCACATATAGAGTTTCAAAGGGAGCTCACTCAAGACTGAGAAGGGTTCGATATCAATGGTATTCATCTTGCACATTTATTTAAAGGGGTTTTATTTATTTATTTATTTATTTTGACCTAAAATGGGTATTTTTGCAAGTATTTCTTCATTTAGGAAAACAAGGACTTGGTTTTGCCGATACGGCCTTTTAGCACTTTTGAGAGAAAGATTTTAAGGTTGTGCCCATAAACCATTATAATGTCTCAGGGTTGCTATTCTTGCAAAATAGCCTTCTGGCATCCTTTTGGGGACGTTCGGTTTGTTTTAACAAGAATGGCATCACCCGATTTATTTAGGACAACGATTAAAACTGTGACATTTTTTGGTTGTTTTTTGTAAAAGGGGGTTGGACCTGATGAGGGGTTTCCTACGCATCTCACATCCGGTGAGAATCAAATCAGCGTGATTTGGGAATTTTGTCAAAATCGAATTTGTTAAAAAGTCCCTTTTTCTTTGTTTTTTTTTTTGTTTTTTAAAAATTCGGCAGCATTTCGGTACTATTTGAACATTGATTTTCCGAAAAAAGTGGTTGCTGTATTTTAGCCCTAACACTTCTATTTTCTAATTTTTCATTCCTTATTTGGAAGCGGTCAACATGAAAATCCGAAGCAAATAATTGCACAAGCAGCACGTAAAATGCATTAGGATGGTCTTTTTGTTTCAAGTCACTTGTCCTAGACGGAACCAACCCTTACGTTGTGTCCCCTAAGTCAAATGCACATGATACAAAATAAATGTTCCTACTAGGTTTAAACCCTGGGTTTATTGTTCTAGACCTTGCTTACCCAACCGGACAACTCCAGCCGGGGGGCAGTATACCGGGGATACAAAAGCTCCATCGGCTTAGAAGTTTATCCAAACCTCGTTCTAAATGGGAAAACACGATAAGTAGAAGAGAAGTCGCACGAAGTGCACCCTTCTCCATGATGTAGAAGACTTAGAGAGAGGAAGGGTTTCGTGACATTTTATACATACAATTCAACAAATATCAAAGCAGTAAAGAATTTAGCACATACAGCATGCAATAAAATAAGATGAAGCCAAATATAATAACTATACTAAGCTCGAATTCTTGAACCCGGAACCAAGGATTCTGGGTTCGATCCCGAGCAGAGTCGCCACAGCTGTCACAACTCATTTTTACAAGGCTACCCTGAAGGACAGGTGTATAAGGGAGTTTTTCAAATTTAAGTGACATTATTCAAAATGAGATTATTTATTTATTTAGAGTCTCCACTTGGGAAAGGCTTGGCTTTTGGTGTCACAAGTCACCAGTTTGTTTTGAATCCCAAATCGAGGAAATTTTTCTACTTTCCAAATGGATTCTGCGAACCAGAAATTCTAAGTAAGGAATTCTATTGACCCGAGGGAAGGTGTTAGCCACCCTCAGATCCCGTGGTTCTAGCACGGTCGCTTAAACTATTATAATTGGCTAAAAATATGATAATAATACATGTCATCCTATAGTGTTATTTTTAGGATTATTTACCACTTTGATTTAATATTTTTTGGGAAATTGAATGTCATTAAAAATATATTTTAGGATCACGTCACATGTAATGCACCTAGATCCTTGACACATTGTATCCACCACTTTGGGATTTGGATTTGGGTCACATGAAATGCACACCCATAATTAGGAAGGTAAAATTATTAAAGGATGCGCCTAAAGCTGCTAACCTGTTATTATCATTGCGAGAAGCTGTGAAGTTCACTAAACGGCATGTCCCTAATTTATAAGTATTTTAATGTAAGCATTTGAAGAGGGCCACACAATTTATGTGTTTTATTTGGCGCAGAGCACCTCCTTTACTTTTTAAAAAGCCATCCTAGAGCAAACTATTTTTTGGCCACATGAATATTGAACCATTAATGAAAGAAAAAAGATAAGAAACCTAAATTCCGAAATTGAAACTTCCCTTAAGCTATAACAGAAAAAGGAATAATTGAATAAAAATAGAAGGAAAAGAACTGGCAAACGAATGTGAATCCAAACCAAACAGAAAGGATAATGGGAACTCACCAGTTCCAACCCCCAGACCGGACTGAAGTTCTCAATTTCTCCGCAAAACAGTGTCAATAATCTATTCACTATCAAGAACAGGCAACTGACATCATTTCGCAATGAAATCGGCCATAAAACCTTAGGAGATTGAACCCTTGACCTTGCATGCATAACCCTGAATTAAGGCTTTTAGGGTTTGAACCTTTGATTTGATATTCAAAGGGTTCTGGTCAGGTTTGAAGGACATTAGCTTGAGATTTGGGGAGAGGGAATCAGGGTGAGCCTGGGGTGTAAATTTGGTGGGATTTGCGTGAGTTGGTATTATGGTCTAGATTTCGATTTGAAATTCAAATGAACTAGCTAAGGTTTGAGGGAAGATAAGGTTGGATATGGCTTGGGGAGATGAAGATGGGGCTATGGTGTAAAATTAGGGTCGTTTGGTGGTGGCGCCACTGTGGGCGGCGGAGCTGCATCCACAAATTTGCATATTTGATAGGCTAGGCTAATATTCGAGGGATAACGTTTGGGGTGTTGGAAAGAGGAGAGGGGGAGAATTTAACGATTTTAATTTGGGGTTGATTGGAGCTTCGCCGTAGCCGGCGACGATTCCGGCCGGCGGCGCTGAGGCGGAGGGTGGCAGAGAGCAGGTGAGAGGAAGATGAAATGGTCTCTAGGGTTTCTAAAGTGTTTGGAATGTTTTATTTAAAAATCAAGATTGAACAAGGGCCGTTAGATGATGAGGAATGAACGGACGAGATGAGCCAAGTGCCAAACGGCATCGTTTCGTTTATGAATGGGGCAGGCTGGGTTGAGGGAATGGGTATGCCTTTTGGGAGGTTTTAATTTCGGCTTGGATTTATTTAGAAGTGGACCAAAACGGGTTTTATTTGTTCGTCTTAATTTCAATCTCTTTTTATTAATTTTCTTTTTTCTCTTTTTTTTGTTTTATTTATTCATTTATTGAAATTTTGAATTTTATGAAAAATGCAAAATTAAAAGTAGCCAAAAACTTGACTAATTCTAAAATGAGACTAATTGAATTTTCTAAAATTGACTAGATCCTAATTTTAAAAGAAAAGTAAACAAAAGTGAAATTAAAGGAATAAAAAATATGATTATTTTTGTTATTTTTCTTATTTTCAATGATGTTCAATTAATCAAAAATCTAGAATTAGGTCCTAAATGCAAGTATGCTAATTTTATAATATTTAGTTTTTTTATGACACCTAAAGATGCACATAAAATGCAACCAAAACACAAAAGCACGCAATTAATCTCTGAAAACCTAAATGCTAAAATAAAAACTCTAATTCTAATGAGTTCTATAGGATTACTTCAAGCGAGACAAAGATGACGTGCTCACAAATTAAAATAAAAAATATACAAAAATAGTACCTTACTTTTATCTTTACATAATCTTGAAAACACAAAAAATATATAATAGTTTCATGTTAATTTTTGCATTGTGTAGTATTTTTATCGTATTTAAAAAGGAGTCAATTAAGGTGTTTGATCACAATTTTAAGAGTTTTAGATCCCGATTCTTGGTCCAATTCGTATTAGTCCATTATGCTTCGGACCCTTCTAGATTCTTTTTTGGGAAAAAAAATAAATAAATAACCCCTAAAGGCTTAACAAAGAAAAATCTTGGGACTAATTGACAAATACACAAAATATAAACCTAGACCTAAACTCTATAATAAATATATACAAAAAATAACCTCTAGAGGAGGAAGGCGGCAACAGTGCTTACTTCTTCTTCTTAAGAAATCCCAACAACAAGACACCATAAGAAGACAATACAAAAACAAACAAAAAAAGTTCCAATCAACCGTACTACAATGAAAAACACGAGTAACATTATTGATATAGCTATTGGATTTTAGGAATGCAAGAACAATGAGGCAGGTTCATTTTCAGAAGCTGAGATTCGTTCCTTTTGTAGTGCTTCAAGGGAAATCTTCCTTCAGCAACCTAATCTTCTTGAAGTTGAAGCTCCCATCAAATGTCTGCGAGGAGGTCTTCGTTGAGTTGCAAGTTGACGTGTCCCGTTGGAGGTTTTTCGATCAGCGAACATCGCAGTTGATTTTCATTCCCGAAGCCGAACTTGTTGACTTTTACTGTACGTAGTAAAGTTGGAATTTTATTAATAAAGGCTCAATTTTGCTTTAGATCTTTATTTCATCCATGGCTTGATGCTTAATATGTTGAGTTTACTTTGTTTGTGCACTATTTACGTGTTTATGGGGACGATTCAGTCATGGCATGAAAATTATCATGAAATTATACTGATTTTCCATTTATCTTTAGTAACTCATGACTGCAATGGAGTGGTAATAGTTATAGCTTTAGGCTCCATTTATGTGTTTCTGTTATTTATTAAATAAATTAGTTGAACATGGTTTTATTTTAATTAAATGCAATTTAGAATTCTGGAAAGTTGGTTCAGTGTTTGTTTGATGGGTCCCCGTATAGTTTTTTTCTTTTTGTAAAATAAAATTTTGTCATGTCCAATGGTTTAATGTTTGAGTCATAGCATGTTTTGTTTCTTTTAGTCCATAAATAATAGTTTTTTGTTCTTACTTAATTTGGTTAAAATTATTTACAGAATGATTCCTACATCTGTTGTTAAGTTACTTGATATAACGAAATTGACTACTCTTATTTAGTTTCATTGGCTAAATTACTCTCAAATCTTGAATTATTATTATTATTGTGTACATATTCGTGTGACATAATTACGATTCTAAAAATCAATTCGGAGTATGCATTGACACAATTGTGATCAAATCATCTCAATAACAAAATGGGTTTTGATAGGCTACTAATTAAATTTAGTTCATATAGTCTGAGGTGCACCATGTCGAATAAAATCTCAAAAGTCATGGCCCTCGTTTAATTGATTTTAATCCCTAGAATTCGAGGCATGCCATTTAGTTGAATTTTCATGACCCTCGCAAAGTTGAAAGTGCGTAGTTGCTTTAGGCGTGCTATTTAAAAATTTATCTTCCTAAACTCGGGTGCACATTTATGTGACCCAAATCCAAATCTCAACAACGTTAGATAAATTGTGTTGTGGACCGCGGGTTCATTTATGTGACGTGGTTGAAGATGTGTTTTAAATGACGCTGAAATTTTTCTTTTAATATAATTAAATAAAGCGGTTAAAGTTCAAATTGAACCATAGGTTAATACATGTATAAAATCAGATAATAGGTCAGTTATTACAGTTGAATGACCGTGCTAGAACAGAGTCAACCTTTTCCTCGACTCGGAATTTGAACCGGTGAATTGGAACACCATTAATGTCCCAAGTGGTGACTCCGAATCTTTTAAATAAATAATCTCATTTAGATTGTCCTTTAATTGGAAAAACTTCCTTTCTACGCCCTTCACTGGGGTGTAGTGCAAAAAAGGAGGTGTGACAATAGGCACACACAAGCAAGTCAAGTTACAAGCACAAGTAAGTTTCCACATAGTTAACATGACGCTCTCAGTTTTAATCTTCCTAATTGACTAAGCATTTCAACACATAATTCGTAATGCATGTATGCACATAATTGCGAATCGGTTTATGTGAAATAAAAATCAATACATCAACAAGTTCTTGTCTTACCATACCTGCAAAATTGCCAACGAAGCTCAATTTCTAATAAAAGGGGTTTTTAGCCATACATACCTCAATGTAGCTTCTCTTAATCTTTACAATATTTTAGAACTCTTAGCACTTCGATCTATTGTGTAAGATTTACAAATGAACCAAGAATATGAGACATTCTAGCTCATTTTGGCATATTATCAAACAATAAAGGTTTATTGTAAACCCTAGGTCCTTTTTTTTAGAGAAATTTATATCATTTTATATCCCTATTATTATCTTTTTAGTTCTCATCCTCCACATGTCCTATTACCACCTATTCATGCAAGATTACTGTCTTATACCTGTGTACCCATTTGCTAATTACTTCTTCTAGTATAAATTTTGAAATTATTGTGAAGGGTATAGTTTTTATTGCTTAGGTTGAAAACCTAGTAGCTTCAGTTGACAATCCTCAAGGACATGGGCAATGAATAAAAGAGAGATTGATGAAGATCACTCCTTCTCACTCTAAAATTCCTCTCTTTCTCTCTCTCTCTCTCTCTATGTTTTGAAAAATAACAGGAAATGATCCGTTGGGGTGTTTTTAATGGGATGGAGTCAGATGTAAAAATTAGTAAATAAGAGCCCCGAGTCAGATTTGCGATCGCATTTGCAATCACAAAGTTGACATGCGGCTCGCATAATGGAATGCAAAAAGGCTCCCTGAAACTCAGACAGATTGTCTATGTATGCGGAAGAAATGCCGTGTTCATACACATTCCGCGGTCGCATAATGCACCACAAAATTGCCCCTCATAAAATTCTAAAAAACTCATGCGACGACTATGCAGTTAGCATTTTGGTTATGCGATCACATATTTGACCGCATATTTCACCTCAACTTGAGCAACACAGTGACTCACTATTTGACCGCATACCTGATACACAACAACATTATCGATCGCAACATGACACTTTTCTAGAAAACACTATCTCGTGACTTTTTAATGCAGTGATTCACTCAAAGTGTTTGAAGCTCGCCGCAAAGGATTCATATGAATTTCTAATATCTGACCCTAACTTCGCCCTACGAGACTCGATTTTTGAGTGGATGTTTTTGTGGGGCCTTAAACCACGAATCCCAAAGTCTGAGAGAATAGATTTGTATGCCAAGTAGCATACCACAAATTCGGGGAGTAGTGGCTAGTGAGACAGCTAATTCTAGAGCGGATCTTTACGTACAGAGATCTTCTACCCCTAAATACCAATGTGCATAGATATTATAGAATGAGAGTGGGGTGAGAGAACTTTTTAGATGACTATATATAGGCAAATGAACATGTGGACAATGATTTTTACTGTAATATAGCCCACATCGTCAAGGGTTCCAAAGTGACCAAGGTTCGAAACAAAAAGGTATTGTTCGAGGGTAAGTCTCCGTATTAATATTTGGACTTCAATTAAAAAGATAAGAGCCTCTATATGGAAAAGATGGAGATGGGCGAGGAGGTCCACCCATGGTTAGCCTAGTTCCTAGCAATGGCAGGAACAATCCCTGATTGGTTGACCGTTGGAAGCAAGATATTTCGGAGGACACTCAACTTTGAGGTGAGGGGTTGGGAGGGAATGTGTGCAGCAGATTAGGACCTACCTCCCATGACCAGAGATTCCCTCTCTACCGAGCTATACTAGTTGTTTCCATCATGGTAGGTTATCCCATCAATGTGGGGAATGTGATGTCCCACTACATTTCTCTTCTGGGTAGTGAGACTGACTAGAACTACCCTTTTCCCAACACCCTGTCCATGTACTTCAGAGATTTGAAGGTAGAGAAGAGGACTTTTGATATCAAGGTAAGGCAACAACTCCGTTCTCATGGTACAGTTTGAGGGGGCCCGACCACCCCAAGGACAAGGCCCTAGTTTCTGCCCTAACTGGCCAGTCTGAAGAGCTAGTTGGGGTAGAGGCCCCTAGTGAGCCTGCCTCTACCTATATTTAGATGCCTTATGGTCACTCCACTTCTGACATGCCTCCAGGCCGTTCTTCATCAGCAGGCCCAGAGATTCAATCCACCAGGGCCCGTCCCATCACTACCTACCGATTCATCCAGACTCTTTAGAGCCTCAACAACTAGATGTATACAGCTTCATCCAAGTTTTCTACCTTGACCTCCACCACTATAGCTCAATCGGTACCACAGCTAATACAGGTCCCACAGTCTGTAGAGGATGCCTTGAAGAAGATAATTGAGAACTAGGAGAAGTTCCTTAGTACCCACCTGATTTGGCAAAGGCAGGGGATTCACATGGCAAGGCTTAAAAGGAGCTAGCCAAGGAGCACAAGAAGCTACGCAAGATACGGACTTCCAGCGAGTCCGTGAAGGAGCTAGGGGCAGATGCAGACAAACTGAAGGAAGACCAACTACCATGAAACTTATTATTTGGGGGCCCAGCTCCAATAGTAGTTCCATTAGTAGCCACAAATCCGCAGCACACATAAAGGCCTCCGCAGAAGAGGAGGAAGATCCTTAGGGCAGATGATGCCATTATCTATTTGGCGGACCCACCAGAGGCTTCCTCTAGTCAGCCATAGGATGTATTAGAGCCAGTACATGTCCAGTTCCAAGTCCCAACAGCTGAGCAACAGGATACCAGGAACCAGTCTAAGGTTCCTGAGCACACAGAGGACCAAGGGACCACCAATGATCCTATGGAGACGGACATTGCTTAGGGAGTCTTCATATTTTTTCTCTTTTTATTTTAGGTACTTATTTGATTCTGTTGGCATTGGGGACAATTCCAGCTTCTATTTGAGGAGGTGCACTGTTTATCTTTGGATGACTGTACATAATACTTATTTAGCTTATGCCTTTTTTATTCTTATTTTGTCTGTATATAATCTTACATTTAGTTACTTTTATCGCATTTTTAACTTTCATTTGGTCTATATATGAAATTACATCATTGAATATTTCATTCGTCGTTGTATATCAAATCCCCTATTGTATATATTCTTTCTATTTTCGCAATTTTTTTTTTGTTTTTAGTTTTTTATTTTTGTTCGTAGATGTTTGTTTCATTTTTGGGCGTTTTCAATAAGCTTTTGGTTCTCTAAATACCACTGTTCTTTCCAAAGGTGGAGTATTGTATGAACCGGGTGGCTCTTCCGAAAGATGGACGGCGTGACAACCTTCTCAAAGGTTTGACCTCGCTTTTGTTTTTGTTTTTGGTAGTTTGTAGTTAAGTGTACCTCAAGTAAAGCTTCACTTGGGCCTAGCACATTTGCCCCATGGTCAAAGGCAAATTGTTGTATTTAGGAAGGTGAAAGTCTTGGCCTTGCGACTCTTGTGTTGATCGATAATCATCAAGTGGTTTTTCAAGAACATTGTGTGCTCAAATCATATCTAAGGTCGTTGTAGGCCCCCGACTCTATGTCTTTAGAAATCCTTTAGCTTATGTGATGAGAAATAAAATTGCTAGTCCAAGTCCCGAGCCATTTGTCTAGAACATGCCCCGAATGTTTGTTGAGGCGAAATCTTTAGTGAAATTTTACTTGAGAAGTGATTATAGTGTCTCCTTGATTCAAATGAAAGTTGAACAATTCCATAGACTACCAATTATATAATCCCAAGTTAAATCGTTTGAGCTTTAAACCATTTTATTTCAAGAACCATGCTACAAGCATATACCCGTTCTTAAATACACCCTCCCTTGGCACCCGATCATTCTTTGAGCAATGGAAAAAGTATAAGTTTGGGTGAGAGAGAGGAAGAAGGGAGCAAAGTTGTAAAAGGTACAAAAGTGAAGAAAAAGGAAAGGCGGTGAAAAAGAAAGAAAAGATAAAGGCAAAAAGAAAACCAATGTGAAAAAGAATAAAGACGGATTCGAGAAAAGCAAAGAAGAAATGTGTGGAAAGTTAAAAAAGGAGAAAAAATTTGAATTACATGAGAAAGAGTGATAGTTTGTCTCTTTATCTCCTTAGAAAGAAGTAAGATGAGTCAGAGAGTCAAGAGACTTGTGCCAACTGAATCAAAAGAAGTGTTTAAGGAAAGATGGAGCCCACTTAGACCAAAACATTTCGTACCCTGAGGGGCAAGCATATGGTACTTGGAGGCGGACTTGTGATCTTTGCTTGAGAGAGATGAGTGAATTCGTATTGACCTCGGTTTGTGTGCTAATACTCTAAAAGGTGAAGTTTTCTTAGGGAGATTTGAGGAAAAATGAGTTTGGCAGCACAATGACTAAAGTAATTGAGAGAGTTCTTTAATGTAATGAGTCAACTCTTGATGCTCTTGTGTCACACTTGATCCGTGTTTTTTTTAAAGGTCAAATATTGTTAATGAATCATTCGTATTGAAGGCAATTGTTAGTCCCAATTGTTTCTTGTTGAGGTTACTTTAAGATAGCTGAAAATACATGGATTTTTCCTTATGTGGTGGGTCTTATTTTGTTTGCTTGAGGACAAGAAAAAGCTTATGTTTGGTGGAGCTGATAACAAGGGATTTTTGCGTGTTTCATACTACTTCTTACTGACGTTTTGATTATAATTTCTTACAAAATAGTTCCAAAAAGGCGCATAAGTTGTGCTTGATTGCAGTTATGATTGACAAAGTGACAAAACGTCAAAGATTGGCTCTAAAGGATGGAAACCGACTAAAGTACAAAAGACAAGGCAAATTCAGGACAAAAAGGCCTAGTACGGCCACACTACACTTTGTGCGGTCCCACTAAGGGATTCAGAGAGCTATAAAATCGAGATTCAAGGTAGTGCGGCCGCATTCCATCTTCTGCGGTCCTAACTAAAGGTTCTATGGCCGCGTTACCATTATGTGCAGTGCATAGAAGAGAAGATCATAGAGATGTAATTTGATAAGGATCAAGCCAGTGCGGTCCACGGCCATGTTTGTGCGGACCGCTTTAGAGACCTCTGCGGCCCGGTCCATTCGGCACGGTCCGTGGAGCCTGAGCTCAAAGAGTCAGGACTCCAAGTCTAAGAGCCTAGTGTGTCCGCAGTCCATTTTGTGCCGTCCGCACTGACCCCGCAGGGGTATTTTTGTCCAATTTTTCTAGCTTAGTATAAATATATCATTTTTCCATTTTTAGGGCATCAAACATTTTTGAACTTCAGTTGCGCTCGTGAAAAGGCCTGTTGTAGCCATTTTAGGCATTCGTAGCTTTTATCATTGAATCTTTATATTTAGTTTAGCAAATAATTTATAAGTATTTATCTTCATATATTTCTCTGATTTTATCTTCAAGCATAAGTAGCTAAACCCATTTGCTATGGTTGTGGCTCATCCCTAGTGTGAGTAATTGGTGGGTGTTGCAATTTAAGGCTAGATTGACTATGAGTCTTTGTTATTTGAGTCAATTTTATGGTTTAAATTATGAATTGGTGGTTGCAAACACTGGTTTGTGCTAAGTTGACTTGGCTCTTCTTGAGAAAGAGAGCCTAAGTCTACACAATTGACCCAACAAGAAATTACGATGGACTCAAGAGAATTGGTAGTCCCAATTAAAGGGATAAACCTCGAAGGAGTAATTATCCGACTTGAATCCTAGTTGCTTTAGCAGATTTGCCTTCCCATTTGGTCTTGAGAAAGTCAACTGAACAAAATCACTCTCTCTCTCTATTGATGTGATAGTGGGTAACATCGTGTAACGGCTATAGCATATTTCCCAATCTTGTCAAGCAGGCCTTATAAGCAATTACCCGTCAATTACCCACCTAGCTGAAAGTTACTACTCTAGTGCCCTTTTTTTTCTATTCGAGACAACTCTTAGCAATTTATACTTAGTATTTGATAATCGTAGATATTTAAAGAAAAACCCAAAATATGATTGGAAATGAAGTGACATTTGTAGAAATTACACGACTCTAGCCTAGATAGATACTCAACCCAATTCTACCTCCCTAAGAAAATTGGCCTCGACCCAAAAATCGGGAAAAAACTATTGCGACCCTCTCTTGCTACTCATTAGTAGTGCGGAGTAGATTGTGATCATTGACTGCCCTGTTGAGCCCTAGTATGCAGGCTTTATACTCTGCCATGTTATTGGTCTACGAAAATCTTAGTTTAGCAGATACTGGATAATGCTAACCATTTATGATACCAAAACTGCTCCAATGCCCACTCCTTGCCAATTTGTGGCTTTGTCAAAGAACATTCTCCGACCTCCATATTCTTTGGTAATATCTTCTTATACAAATGACACCTCATCATCAGGAAAATATGTATTCAAAGGCTAATTTGCTCCTCCCACCATGTATTTAGCGAGATGATCTGCCAATGCTTGTCCTTTGACCGCCATTCAGGTTACGTAGATGATATCGAACTCACTTAGTAATGTTTACCATTTAACCAACTTCCTAGTTTGCATGGGTTTCTGAAATAGGTACTTCAAAGAGTCCATCCTGGATATGAGATATGTTGTATAGACATAGAAATAATGCCTTAGCTTCTGGGCTATCCAGGTCAAAACATAGCAAGTGCATTCAAGCAGAGAATACCGTGCTTCAAAAGGTGTGAACTTCTTGCTCAAGTAGTATATGGTCCGCTTATTTCTTCCTATCTCGCCATGTTGTCCCAAAACACATCCAAAGGTTCCATCCAATACATATAGATAAAGTAGCAAAGGTCATCCTATTTCTGGTAGGACCACAACTGGTTGTGTGGCCAGGTACTACTCGTTCATGTCAAAAGATTTCTGACAATCCTAGGTCCAGCTTGTTTCGGCATCCTTTCTTAGCATCTTGAGGATGGGTTCGTATACGACTGTGGACTGTGCTATGAAGCGACTGATATAGTTGAGATGTCCTATGAAGCCCATCACATCCTTTTTGCTCTTAGGTGGTGGTAAATCTTGAATAGATTTGAGTTATATGGATCCGGTTTGATCCCTCGATGACAAACGATTAAGCTAGTAATTTTCCTGCAGGAACCCCGAATCCACACTTTGTGGGGTTCAATTTCAAATTTTATAACCTTAGCCTGTCAAAAAACTTCCTCATGTCTGCTGTATGATTAGCAGCCATCTTGGATTTGAAAATGAATCTTCCATATACACCTCTACTTCTTTGTGTATCAGATCAGGGAAGATGATCGTCATGGCTCTCATGTAAATGGCCCCAACATTCATCAAACTGAATGGCATCACCTCGTAATGGTATACACCCCAAGCGTAATAAAAGTTGTATTCTCTGCATCTTATTCATTTATCCAAATCTGGTGATCACCCACAAAGTAATCGACAAAGCATTGGAGTTCATGCGTGGCGTAGTTATCGATCAGGATATGTATATTATGCAGTGGAATGTCGTCCTTGGTACTTTCTCTATTTAATTCCCGATAGTCAACACATACTCTCACCTTCCCATCCTTCTTCATAATTGGCACAATGTTAGCTAACCAAGTTGGGTACTCAACCACACTGATAACTTTGGCTTTGGTCTGCTTGGCAACTTCCTCTTTTATTTTCAAACTCATGTCTTGTTTGAATTTTCTTAGTTTCTGCTTTACTGGCAGACATATGAGATTAGTACGCAACTTGTGAGCCACTACAAATGTATGCACACTAGTCATATCACCATATGACAATGAAAATATATCCTCATATTCTTTTAGGAAATGAATGTACTCTTCCTTTTCTGTTGGTGACAAGTGAATGTTGATGCCGGTCTCCTTGACGGTCTCGTCATCTCCAAAATTTACTACTTCGGTCTCTTCTAGATTGGACTTAGGCTTATTCTCAGAATTTTCAACCTCCCTGTCGATTTTTTTCGGTATCTTGTCTTCCTCATCTGAATCACTATTCTCATGTTGTGTTGCCTTATTACATGTTATAGTCAATGATTCATCAGTAAATATAATAATAACAATATATAAGGAAAAATTATCGAAATAATAATGAATAATGATAAAGAACAAATGCATTTGATTAAAACTTAGGAAATTGTTCCTACAAAGTTTGGCTCGATTAATCAAGCATTTATTTTGAAACAAGTAAATCTTAAAACAAAACTAATCGAAGTCTTAAATGCCTAGAATGACTGTAGAATTAAAATCTACTAGGCTACCCAGGGACTCGGTGAGCTCAGGAGAGTGTGGCTGTCTAGTTCCTAAGAACGGCTCACTTCTTCACAGTCTAAATAGTGAGGCTTTTATCCTCGTCCTTCTCAATTATGGCACTGCAACCTAGGTCTTCATCCTCTAATAACATGTTATTCAACCCAGCTAGTGCTTCTTCTTCTACAGTCCCACATATTGTATCAACCTGGTGAAAAGCTTGTTCCAAGCGCAGCACTGACTGGTTAAAAAGGTAATACATTCCATGCCATGGAGGTGACCAATCATTGTACTCTTGCTATGTATATTGGTATCCGATCCCAAAGGTAGTACCATGATTTTTAGCTGTACTGGTTTGGTGAGGCCTTGGAGGTTCATTCTGAACCCTTTGTCGAGTTTATATCAGCACCATGCTAGTATGCATTCTATTTTGTTACTCCACCACTTATCCCTCTCAACGACATTGACCCGTTTGATGTGATGATAGGTTTCCCTCCTAGCCTTCCTTTATGTCCAATGGTCAGGATTATTTGACTACTGTTGATGGGGTTACTCCCATCTCTTGTGGATGATCATCTCCTAACGGTTCCATTTGAATTTCACAGCTTGATGTAGTTTGGAAGGCACGACTGTAGCACCATGCATTCATGGTCGGCCGAACAAAAGATTATATGAGGCTGGTATGTCAAGCACTTGGAATTAAGCGTCGAACCAAGTTGTCCCCATTTGCAAGCAAAGGTTGATTTCCCTGATCATGGCCCTATAAGACCCATCGAAAGCCTTTATATTCATGCTTCCTACCTGTGTCTAGTGGAAACCTTTGTCCAGCTTCTTTAAATGTCCAATGAACAAATATTAAGGCTCGAACCTCCATCAACTAGGATTCTAGAAATGAAATTTTCTTTAAATTGCACAATGATATGTAATGCTCGATTATGATTCAAACCCTCAAGCGGTAGCTCTTCTTAGTAGAAGATAATCATATGGTTCTGCAGCACTTGACCAACTATGTTGGCCATTTCTCCACCAGTGATCATATTGGGTACATAAGCATCGCTCAGTACTTTCATGAATGCATTCTTGTGTGCCTTTGAATTCTAGAATAATGACAGGATAGATATCTGAGCATGGACTTTGTTCATTTTAACAATAGAACATTCATTTGCCTGTACATTCTTCCATTGCTCATCTTTGTAGAATATAATCTTATGGTTCAGCAGCACTTGCCTGACTATGTAGGCCATTTATCCACCAGTGATCTTATTGGGTACATAAGCCTCGCTCAGTACTTTCTTCAAAGCATTCTTGTGCGCCTTTGAATTCTACAATAATGACAGGATAAATATCTGAGCATGGACTTTGTTCATTTTAACAATAGAACATTCCTTTGCCTGTACATTCCTCCACAGATCATCTGTCCCAGACTCAACTATAGGCTACCTAGTAGGGGCCTTCTTACTTTAACCTCCCAGATGTTCAGGTGTATAGACTCTTTTGGTGCTAGTCATTCCTCGTGCAAAATCAAATTCCTCTATCTTGGCCCTCCATTTTCGTCGAGCCTTGGTAGTATAATCCCTTGGTATTGCTTTTGAGTAAACTGGAGGTATGTTTGATACTATCATAGTAAAAGGTATGGCCACTTCTAATTCAAATGGAGCAGAGATAGAAACGGGTTGTACACTTGTACCTCGAATGGAAGTTATGCAGTTGCCTTAGCGTCAATTGGTGCTTTAGTCTTAACCATAATAGGAGTAAGTGTGATTGCAACCTTAAAGTCATCTCCTTCTCAAATAATCTTGATCGACCCCTCGAGGTCCCATTCTTCATTTGTCTCTATTACATGTATACCATAATCTGTGTGATCAGGAATGTGATTGTTGAGGACATTAGTTGCAACTTTCTTTGCTTGTATGACCTCGTTGTCAATTAGCATCTGGATTTTATCCTTCAATGTTCGGCGCTCAACACAGTTGTGCCTTTTCATACCGGAATGGTACGCACACGTTTTGTTCGGACTGACCCATTGAGATGGTTTTTCTAATACCACGCTAGGAACATGAGTAACGTATACCACCGCTTTTAACCTTTCATATAGTTGGTTGAGGGGTTCAACAATGGAGGTTTACTATCTTGGTGGCTTGCTGTTGAAGTTAGGTCTTGGATAATTCTTGCGAGTTGGAGGTGATTGGAAGTGGGATGGTTGGGAGTTATAGATGTGATAGACAGAGGCTGATTGGGAATATCTGGGTGAAGGTTGATATGTAGGCTATGGCGTTTGGTATGTGGGTGGAGGCATTTGGTATGTGGGTGGAGGGTTTTTATATGTTGGCGGAGGTTTTTGATACACAAATGGAGATTTTCAGCCTTGAGCCACCATTACTGTTCCAATCTCATTCTTCTTTGATATGCTGCCCGATTGTAATGCCTTATTTGTGGCTTGCAGTGCCTTAAAATTTGTTACCATCCCCTTTTTAATCCCTTCTTAGATTCTTTCTCCAAGTTCGATGATGTCAAAGAATTTGTTATTTTCAATGACCATCAACTTTTCATAGTATTGAGGATCATATGCTCTAACGAAGAACATGTTCATTTGTTCTTCATCCAAAGATGGCCTAACCTTGGCTGCTTCCGACCTCCAATGAGTCGCATACTCACAAAAAGTCTCACTTGGTTTCTTCTTAAGATTCTCAATATAGAAAATATCTGGTGTGTTTTCTGTGTTGAACCTGAATTGGTCTACGAGATCCAACGCCATGCTTATCCAATTGGACCATTTCTTGGGATTTTGGCTGATATACCAAGTCTACCAATCCCTTGTAAGGCTCCTTATAAAGGGCTTCATCCGGATCTTTTCATATTTCTTGACCCCAACAAGCTTGTCACAATAGGCCCTTAGATAAGCTTTGAGATCACCTGTGCTGTCGAACATCTCAAACTTAGGAGGTTTGTATCACCCTCGGGAAATTCCATATCTGGCTGTATATGCATGTCTTTATAGTTTAATCTTTCCATTCCTCTGTAACCTTCAACACCTTTAACTCAGTTTGTTAACATATTGAGTTTTTAGCCATATTTTTAATGAGCAGGTCCTTCTTAGAGGGTGCTGGTGCACAAGAGATTGGTTGGGTAGAATGAGGAATAGTTTCGACATATATAATGTTTCTTTGATGGGTGCCAGGAACTTGGGTATAGTGATGATCATTGGTGGAGTTTTGGGGATTTGGAATATGTGGTTGTGCATTTTGGGGATTGTGGTAAGTAGTCGTTGGCAGGTAATGAATTGGTTGATGGTGTTATTGCAGCGGAGCTAGTAATTGGTTAGGATTCTAGGGTGGAGTTTCATATTGATTTAGTGCGGGGGATTTTGTGGCTATTAATAATGTGTTTTTTGAGAAGGTATTGGGTTCTTTGTGTTTTGTTGGTGGATATAGGGGACATATAGGGTACGTGAAAGGTTTAGCATGTTGCGGACCTACTCAAGTTCTCCTTACAGTTCCAGTATCTTTTATTCCAGTCTTAAAACATTATCATTTGGGACGGAGTACTACGACCATCTGAAGTCTCTGCGTTCTTAATGTTCTCCTTTCGGATCCCACTTATGTCATCTATTTTTTCTTTTCCTCTGCCTTTTGTGTTGCTTGGAGGAGGAGGAGGTGGAGGGCCTCTAGATCTAGTATGATACGTTGATGAGGCTAGTATAAGTTAACCAACCTAAGTGGATGGGAATAAAAATAATAAAAAAATATGTAAATACAAAGTTAACAAGTTAGTGAGGACCCTGAAACATTAGTAGTATTTAAACACATATTGCGGAAATGTAAATTCGCGTCCGACTTTAGGAACCTCATTGTGCTCGAGGTGGGCCTAGCAACAAATAAACTGGTAAAACTTTTAATTCCAATAAATGCGCAATTTCATAATATAAAAATAAACGAATTCCGAAATGACACTAAGATAATACTAAAATAAGTCACTAATGTCATTTGGCCTTGTTACATTTTTAGGAAAAAACAAATAAATGCAGCCTATTTGGTGCCCGAAGGACCTTCCCAAGATTCGATATTTCGGACTCCATCATAAATATCCCTAGCTCGCGTTGCCCCAACATCAAGTAGGCTCTGGCCAAATGTCCTCCTTTAGTTTCTTCAGCGTTCTGGCAAATTTCATTCCTTTTTATGACTTTAGCTTACAGCTTCACTTTTCTTTGCTCAAGATATTCCAGCTTCCTTTTGGAAGTGACTGCCATCTCTTTGCACTCCCCGATCAACCTCACATTCCTCTCATGTATTTCCCGGTGCTCATTCTTTGAGTTGTGGACCCTCTTGCGCAGCCTATTGTATTTGACATTGAGCTCAGCTTCCTCATCTATAATTCATTCCCTCGTCCAGCCCCTGGTGTCACCATTCCTTTCAGATTTTCCTCTAACCATGCTGCATAGAGATGCTCGCATCCTGCATGATACTTGTCTGGCTCAAGAGTGCTCTTCTTCATAATCATTTTGCAGTGCCACATGTGCTAAGCTTGGCAATTGTAAGGGGCATCATCGTCTTGAAAGTCTGCCCTGAAATGACTCATCTTGACAACCCTTTGTACAAGCTGTTTTCTGCTAGCTTACCTCATAACTATCATACGGACATATAGGTATATTCCTATCAAACCGATCAGTACCAAGTGTGGAGCATCCCTAGAATTGATAATAAATTCATCTGTTGGGAACCATTCAAACATCCACTACACCTGTTCCTTGGTCAGATTGTCAAAGAACTCTACCCATTCTTTGGAGCTTTCCGGCTGAGCAATTCTGTCTAGAATGCAAGTCATCTACTTAGGGTGATGGAAGGCAATATGGTCTTCCAAGCCCTTCGCGGAAACTCTTGGCGGTTGCTACCCTTTTTGAAATGCTCCAGCAACCATAACTGGAACAACAAATTACAACCCACGAAATCCTTGACCCCTATTTGATATCGCTCCAGAACCCTGTAGATGTTGGCTATGATCATATGGACTGTGGTATATATATGTCCAATAATCCTTTTTATTAAAATCCTGCCGACATGGCCAACCTAGTATGGATTATTCCCTTTTTCACTGCAAACACTATCAGGCATAGGAAGCATACAATGAATACAAACACTCTACGGTGGATGTGACCCACATAACTGAGAGAGATCTCATCACGGTAAGTACAAAAAGACTTTCTATGGCCATACCTCTCATACAGGTATTCGAAAGGTATGTGATATTATTTTAAGGACACTAGGTCGACATTCTTTTTCAGCCCCATAATCTTCAAAAATCCCCTGCCCGTACAGTTTTTCTGGTACCAATAGCTCAGGAGTGTCCCAAGTCAATCGCACAAGCCCTCAAATTTCCTCTAGAAGATGTGTCATTTCTATGTTGCCGACACGAAACCCAACCCTTTCGCTATTCCAGAATAAAGTGCCTTCTTCGATCAATTTGTTGTTTGGCTAAATATCTAGCAAGAAAGCAGGTTACCCAAGTGCTTTATCACATGTTTCTTGCCACTTGAGGAAAGGTCCTCCCACTGATATTGCAGCAATGGTGGGATGTTGCAAATCATACTTAATCTTGATACCTCGTGCCTCCTTTTTTCTGAAAAGAGACCTTACCCTAATCGGACTCAACTAATTATAAATTTATGATCGAAATATTGGCATTTAGTTCTCCTAATTAATGCACAAAACGTGGTTGTATCCGTTGGTATTATGGAAACGCCGATGGACTTTTGATAAGGCTTATCTTAAAGGATCATTATGTGGAAAACATAACAGATTCGACTAGGTTTGACTATGATGCATGCACAACTTTAACAAGAATAAGGTTTCTATGGGGTTTTAGACTGGTATCCTCAAGCAGAAAACTCAAGTGGGATGACACAGAACTGTCGAATACAATGCTAAACGACTGATTTTACCGCAAATAAGTTTTTTCAAATTTAGGGTAGTAAATAGGAAGAGCGCAACCACTCATTAAAGCGTTTCTATAGGATTTAGTACATACGAGTGGAATAGATGCGGCACATGATTTATGCAACAATTAATAACATGTAGTCAAGTATTTGCATGTAGAGAAAAGTAAATACAACATTTAAATAATTGAAATACAGTTACAAGGAAAAAGAAAAGAAAGAGACAAGCAACTTTTAGGGATAAAACCCATAAATGCCTAAAGTAAATGGATCGTTAAATTCAAATAAGGGATAGGGGTACAGGATAAAGCATGCTTGGACTAATAAAAATATGTTTGTTATGTTAAGAGCCTAGTGATATCCCCAGCAGACTCGTCATGCGGTCACGCCCCTTTATTCCCTCTACAGAGAGAGATCCCCACTTCGATATTCATGGGGGTAATAACTCATTTTATTTTCGGAATTGGGTATTTGAAGAGTCGCTACCTAACGGATTATGGTGGGCTAGGTCACTTAGAGAGATTAACTCTTGGATTGGTTTGCATTACGATAGATTAGGATAAGGGCTAGAAAGAACCTCGAGGGGATGGTATTAAGCACCTCTCTCACTCAACAATTTTGGGTCATGACTGAACTTATATTCATGAATTAGTCAATAAACAAATATATTGTTGAATCAAATAATTTGCAAGTAAAGCACATTGCACATTTTATAACCCAAATAATAAGACAAAGGTTCAGAACAAGTTGGATACACAAAGGAATGTTTTAAACATAAGGAATTTGGGAAAGGAGGGGTCACTTTAGTTAGCCTACATGATCAACCCATACAATGTCCATTAAACACTCCTTAGTGAGGGGTTGCACGTAGGGGTGTTCATCGGGCAGATTGGGCGGCTTTTTACTCTCAACGGTTTGGCTTAACGGTTATCGGCTTTTAAATGTATTCATCCGTTAGCCACCCGATAAGATATCCGGCGGATTGGTACCGGGTTAGCTCTTATCGAGCGGTTACCGGGCGGTTTATCGGTTTAATACCTATAGGGTTATCGAAAAGCTTATACCGAATTACAACACTGTACAATACAAAAAGTCTATAAAGCAGAAGAGGCGTATTTTGTTATCTTGCTCATTAGTCGTTACTACTTGTGTACTAAAGACTCAATCCGCTTCATCGCAGATTGTTCTAGGTCAAAGATTTATCACAAGAATCCACAGAAAATGTATTTTTATCATTTCAATTTTACTGGTCCATGAGGATGCTTTATTGCTTTCCTAAGTTCTAATTTATTGGGAAGAAAACAAGTAAGAATGAGGATCGTTAAGGTATAACTTTTGTTAACACTTTGTAATGTGAATGGAAAGCAACCAAGTTTTTTTGAATGTAAAACCACATGAAGCAAAACACAACCTTGACTTTCACAGTAAAGACAAAATTTAATGTGACTGTTGATGATGGTTTTCCAAATCACACTACTACGAGCTTTGCATGATCAATTCATTGTTTGGAAGAGACAGAGTTAACAATTGCCTAAGGCTTAACTAGAGTTCAACATTTTCATTCAATTACCGATTCTAGTTCAAGATTTGCACCAGTTTAATTACATAAGTAAAAATAAAATTTATATATATATATATATATATATATATATATATATATATATATATTCTTAACGGGTGAACGCATTATCCGTTAAGAAAATTAAATAATCCGCCCCCAAACCGATAAGCTGTTAATAAAAAATTTAATCCGTTCTTCGTCTGTTAAGCCGTTAAGCCGTTACCAGTAAGCCATTAAGCTTATGTTCGGTTCGGTTTTCGGTTTCTGATCGGTTTTGAACACCCCTAGTTGCACCTCACATTAGCACGTAGTCATCATATCCCATATCTACTCTTCCCACCCCCTTAGTGTTTATTAATGTGAGTGTTGGTTTGCGATCGCTATTGCATATTGTTACTCTTCCCTTATTAATGGTCCTAAAGGGAAGTGGGGACTCTACCTATAGGTGGTTCTAGACTGACCCTTATGGTTTAAAAGAAAAATACTAAGGCAACAAGCAATAACTCATAGGACTCTCTGCAAATAAGAACACGAAGGAGGAAATAAAAGGTTCAGTTTACCTCCACAGATAAGGCATGTAAACAACACGACTCAAACACAGATAAGGACAACAGTATCCTAAGACATGATGTCTATGTGAGTATCAAAGCACTGTGGATATGCGCGTTCATTTTATAACTCAAAAGCAGGGGCCCTAATCAGTTTACGTACTAATTTAAAGCTTATTAATCATTAACCAGTATACTTAAAGGGGAAGTTTCCAATTATATAAAAAATTTGATTACCTAAGGCTTGCCTATGTGTAAGATAATGCAAAATTATTACCAGAACCATTAGAACAATGAAGGAGTTATTTCACATAAAGCACACTGTTCTAAGTGTTATAAAATACAGGGATTATTACTGTGAGCACGTGATTTTTTTCTCACTTGAAATGTTCCTACAAATTCGTAGGCTAGGATTTTCCTTTTATTATTATTTTAATTTTTAGGAATTAATTTTGTGATTTAGTGTTTATTTGTATTTTTCCTTATTAATTGTGTGAGTTTTGGTTTATTTGTGTCTTTTTTTGATTATTTGGATATTTAGTATTTAATTGAATGATTTTATTCTTAGTTGCATGTGGCATAATCTGCATAATTCAAAATATCAATGGCACGATTGCATCTAGCTAATATTGAATATGAGAAAAATAGCAATACATATTTATTCGTATAGCTCCTTAATATTCTTTTGAATTGAGAAGGTAGGAGGTTACAACAACAACAACTACCCAGTGGGGTCTAGGGAGGGTAATATGTAAAGGAGCCTTACCCCTACCAGAAAGGGCAGAGAGGCTGTTTCCAATCGACTCTCGGCTCAGTGAAGGAAATGAAAAACAAAAACAAAATCAAAAACAAAAGAGCATTAGTAAGTCCAGCATAAATAGCGTAAATAATTATCTAAACATAAGAACCGTAAATAAAATAGCATGCAATAATATCATATAGTAACTACCATAAATAACTACCATAAGGGAGACACAATCCAAAACACAAATCATCAATGGATAGCCCTGCCAAGCCTCACCCAACCCCGGGTGAGTAGTACGAAAAACTCTAGGGGCCCCTATCCTACAACCCTGATACTAGACCTCCAGACTTTCCTATCAAGGGCCATGTCCTCGGAAACCCGCATTCTAGCCATGTCATGCCGAATCACCTCTCCCCAATACCTCTAAGGACTCCCTCTACCTCGCCGGATGCCGACCATTGCCAGCCGTTCACAACTCCTCACTGGGGCATCAGTACTCCTCCTCCGCACATGCCCGAACCACCTCTGCCTTGCTTCTCGCATCTTCTCATCCACTAGGGCCACCCCCACCTTCTCTCGAATAAATTCATTCTTAATCTTATCTAACCTGGTGAGGCCGCACATCCACCTGAGCATCCTCATCTCCGCAACCTTCATTCTCTGAACATGAGAGTTCTTCAGTGGCCAACACTCCGCCCCAGACAACATTACAGGTCTAACCACAGCTCTATAAAATTTCCCCTTGAGTTTCTGTGGAACTTTCTTGTCACAAAGGACTCCTGATGCAAGCCTCCACTTTGACCACCCCGCTCTTATACGATGAGTGACGTCCCCATAAATATCTTTGCCCCCCTGAATCACCGACCCGAGATATCTGACACTGTCCCTCTTGGCGATGACCTGAGATCCAATCATCACGTCCCTGCCTACTTCGCTCGGCTCAGCGCTAAGCTTGCACTCCAGGTATTCTGTCTTAGATCTGCTTATTTTGAAACCCTTAGACTCGAGAGTCTGTCTCCATACCTCTAACCTCTCAATAACATCGAATCTCTTCTCGTCTATCAAGACTATATCATCAGCAAATAGCATACACCAAGGCACATGTCCTTGAATATGTCGGGTTAGAGCATCCATCACCAAGGCAAACAAGTGAGGGCTAAGCGTTGATCCTTGATGGAGCCCCATAACCACTGGAAAATGGTCTGAGTCGCCACCCACCATCCTAACCCCAGTCTTAGCTCCAACGTACATGTCCTTGGTTACTCTGATATAGTCTTCCGGCACGCTCTTCGCCTCCAAGAACCTTTCCACCTCCCTTGGGACCTTGTCATATGCATTCTCCAAGTCGATAAGCACCATGTGCATGTCCTTCTTCTTATCCCTGAGCTGCTCCACCAGCCTCCTGACAAGGTGGATAGCTTCTGTAGTGGAGCACACCGGCATGAAACCAAACTGGTTAGCAGATATAGATGTCATCTCCCTCACCCTCGCCTCAATCACCCGCTCCCAGACCTTCATGGCGTTACTTATTAATTTGATACCCTATAGTTGTTGCAGCACTGGATGTCCTCTTTGTTCTTGTACAAGGGCACCACTGTAGTCCACCTCCACTCATCCGACATCCTTTTGGTCCTGAAGATCGCATTGAACAACCTAGAGAGCCACTCAACTCCATACCTATCCATGCACTTCCAGAACTCCACCGGGATCTCATCAGACCCAGTCGCTCGACCCCTACTAATCTTACGGAAAGCCCCCATGACCTCTTCCGCCCTAATGCACCTACAGTCCCCTAGCTCTATGTTATGATCCCCTTTTCGTTAAGTAAGTCTCGTAAGTACGCCTGCCACCTCTGCTTGACTTGAGCCTCCCCCATCGGAACTCTACCATCCTCGCCCTTGATGCACCTAACTTGGTCAAGGTCACGCGCCTTCCTTTCCCTTGCTTTACTTAACCGGAATAACTTCCTGTCCCCGCCTCTCTCCTCTAGTTCCTCGTACATGCAACCAAACTCCGCATTTTTATCTTCCGTAACAACCAGCTTTGCTTCTTTCCTCGCCACCTTGTAGATCTCCTTGTTCGCTCTGCGTTCTTCCACATTTGTGCTCCCTGCCAACTTAGCAAACGCCGCCTTCTTTACCTCCACTTTTCCATGGACTACATCGTTCCACCACCAGTCACCCTGATGTCTGCCTGAATAGCCCATTGCTACCCCGAACACGTCCCGTGCTACCTCCCTAACCAAGTTCGCGTCTCTGACCACATAGCATCCGCTTCACCAGAACTTCTCCAAGCTCCGCCCTCAGCTAACCTCCTCTCTAACTCTTGTGCTTTCTCCTTAGTCAAAACACCCCATCTAGTCCGTTGTTATCCCCGAGCACCCCTCCTCTTCCTCTTCACCCAGAGACCGACATCCATCATTAGGAGTCTTATGAAGAGTTGAAAGGGACTCTCCCGGAATAACCTTGCAGTCCTTGCACATACCCCTATCGCTCCTTATGAGGAGGAGGTAATCAATCTGAGTCCTCGCCGCCAAACTCTTGAAGGTGACCAAATGCTCCTGCCTCTTCTGAAATGTCGAGTTCGCAATCAGAAGTTCGGAAGCTCTGGCGAAATCAAGCAGTGACGTGCCTCCTCCGTTTCTAACCCCAATGCCAAAGCCACCATGCACCTCACCATAACCACCAACATCATCTTCGATATGACCATTAAAGTCCCTAAATAACTAACTTATCAGATTGGGGAATACTACTTACCAGATCATCCAAGCCCTCCCAAAAGCGCCTCTTAGCCTCCTCGTCTAAGCCCGCTTGCGGCGCGTAAGAGCTGATGATGTTGAGGATGCAACCCCCAATAACAAACTTAATAGACATTAACCTATCATTCACTCACCTAACCTCGACCACAGACTCCCTTAAATCCTTATCCACCAAGATGCCAACTCTATTCTTACCTCTCACGACCCCAGAATACCACATCTTAAACCCGTCTACATTTCTCGCCTTCGACCCTTTCCACCTATTCTCCTGGACACATGCTATGTTAATCCTCCACTTCTGAAGAACCTTCGCCAACTAAATGGACTTACCCGTCAGAGTGCCTATGTTCCACGACCCAATCCTTTATTTATGAGCGTCTGATACCGTCTTCCCACCCTTACCTCCCGCTCTACCCTCAGGACCACTCCCTGCCCCCTACTCAGCCCCACCACCGCCACCACCCCCCGAGGACATGACCTTACACTATCATCCCCCGCCGCGGCCACTATCCCTCCAACCGACTAAGGAGAATAATGACGCACACCTGCACTATAACGGAATATGCAGAAAGGTGCAAACTAGATAGAACCAGAGTAAACCTCACATGGAATGCTAGGAAAAATACGTAAAAGGTGTACAAAGAAAACAAGAGAGCGGGAAGTACCAACTCCCGGTGGAAAAACCTGAAAGTAGGCTTTGATGCGCCCAAGTTCAACTGCTACCGACTCTTGCACGTCCCTACCGGTGTTCCTTAGCTCTTCACTTGCAAACGCCGCGAACTGGCCTCGCCGACGCGATGGGTACCTGGGGTTAGTTTTTCTAAAGCTTATCGGAACGTGCAGTTCTACTACGTCCTATGAAAAGTCTGAACTGGAGTTGCCGGAAGTACTGTAGTTTACCGGAAATCCTCGCCGGAAAAATAAGGCACCTGTCCAAGAAAACAGAACACACCCACACACACCCACAAAAAGCAGAAGAGAGAATAGGAAGAAAAGATCAGGGGTCACCGGAAAAATTGCCGGCGAGAAGCAAGAATTAAAAAAAAACTAAAAACTGACAAAAAAACATATTGGAGAATCTGTAATGATGTGGAAAAAAACACTTTGAAAAATAAATACTTGTTTTTCTGAAAATAAATCAATCAAATGGTTCGAAAGGCTTCAAGGAAACAAATAACAGATAGAACAAAAAAAAAACTAAACCCAGATAAAGTAAATAGTTTTGAGATAACAAACAGGAAATAGAAATGGAAATGGAAAGAAGACGACATACCCCCAAGAAATGTGAAGTAATGTTGAAGTAAACTGAAATTAGTGTATTTTTCGGAAAGTAAATCTATTTTGGTATCTGCATTTTTTTCATTATTTCATTTCTGAATCTGAAAAATGTGTAGAAATTACAAAAAGAGAAATACGTATATAAAGTTGGTCACGTATGTACAACTCTTGGTTTGGGCCATTTTGGGAAACACCAAGCCCAAAATCATAAACCCAACCCAATACCCCCTGCCCAGTCCGAACCCCAAGTGCAAAAACGACGTTGTTTGACATTGTTTGATCCTGACCGTTTATCACCCCTTGATCCAATGGCTCAGAGTGAGCCTCCCATTTTACATATAATGGTTTGAATGTATGCACAACTTCAAAGACAAAAATACATACTCCTCGTACAGTTCAATCGATGGTGCAACGCCGCCGTCGAACCACCACACCCCCACCGACCGCTGCCGGCCGGAAATTATCGCCGCCAGCGGCAAGTCTCCAATTTGTACCAAATAAACACCACATAGGCTTCTTAGCCCCCTCTATCCAAATATCCAACTCTTGGCCCATCGAATCATCTCCTAGTTTCTCGAATATTCGAAGAAACGATCGCCGGCTCCACCGTTTCCGGCGGTGTTGCTTCCAAACCTCCCCAATATCATACACAAAGGTCTTCTCACATTATATTTACAAAATCTAAGACCAACTTCTCTCAAAGCCAACTAGAACTACTAGAATTCTAGATCTAAGGTCTCGTTTGAAATGGGTCAAATTTTTAAAGTGCCAGTGTTCGAATAGGGGTTCCAATAAGGTTATATGCTTGTCATTGGCAAGAACAAGCATGCAGAATTATTTGGAGACCCAATTCGAGGTTAGTCCATACCCAAAACTGTAAGTTTCTCAAACTTTTCTTTGTTTGTTTTTCCTTTCTCTTTGCATAAGAATATGTTTAATTCATGCTTCTATTCTTCTATTTCCAGTACTTCTTTTCTTTTGGTGGGAGTTAGGTTTCTTCAATTTAGGCCTCTAATTCTCGGATATTGCAGTCATATGGTTTAGTTCATATTCAATTGTGTGTTTGTTTTTTATTAAATGATCCATGATTTTTGCAATTAATATCATTTTAGTTTTAATTCAATTGATTTGCTGTTGATTGATAGCTTCTTGTATAATTATAACCCTAGGGCATAGTGTTAATTAGAATTAAAGGCCAGTTTTGATTTGTTAGATTGTGTGCTTGATCTAATTAACTAGGCTGGGGGTTAGTTTTACTAAGCTTGTGATTCGTGAGATTTAATTTTGGTAATGGTATCCTTCTCGTTCTTCTTGTGATTTTGGAGTATTAGACTTGATTTCTAACTTGATTTCTTAGGGTTGATTGGCATTTTTCGTTGAGTAATATCATTTGGATTGGTTATAGCTGTTAGGATTAGAAAAATTGGTTTTAGCAGTTAGGTTCAACACCAAATAAGTAACTTAAGGGTAGTATAGCATTCTCCATCTTAATTCAGATAATTTTAGGATAAATAAAGGTAATATAGAGTTTATAATTTGGTTTTGGTAATATTAGGAACAAAAAAGAAGTGGTATAGGTAGTCTATAAAGTGTAGAAAATGGTAGAAGCATTTAGACCCTTCTAGAAGGGGTCTTTAATTCAAAATCAGTAATTCTATTGCAGTAACTTGGGAAACAAGTCATGAAATGAACGTCCGAATAGGTAAAATCTGAAAAATTGAAATGGGACCTTTAGTTAAAACAAATTAGTAGTGATGCCCTAGACTTTAGCTATAAAAAGAGACTGAAAATAACTCAAAAGGGGGTTGAACAATCTGAAAAATATCTATAGAAATTACTCAAAATTTTGAAAGCTCAAAGTAGCTTCTAAAAACCCTAGCAGTCTTACATTTACTGTTCCATTGAATTTATTGTGGAGGAACACTCTTAAATTCTGTAGTCAAGCAGGAACCATAGAAAAATGACTTGGTTTGGCTGTTATTCAGGATATTTAGAGTAGGACTGGTAATGTTGTATGGTGTATAAGTCAACTAAGTTCCTGTTTGAATTCCTAGGTCATTGGATAAATATTAACAAGTGTTGTTGTTTGATTTTTGAATTTAAGACCTTCCCTATTGCCTAGCTGATGTTTCTGGGCTATTAACTACATAAAAGCTATGCATTCCTATTGAATACACTGTTATTGAGTCCTACTGATTCTTAACTCTACTTTTTGATTCTCAACTCTACTTTTGTGCACATATTCCAGGTATATTCTCAACGTCTAATGGTGTATCGGCTTGGATCTAATGGATATTCATGTTGAAGAAGCTTGTTATATTGTTTTACTAGTTTTGTTGTTGTCGTGTGATTGTGCTTAAAGGGTGGTTTGTAATAATAGGACACTTAGTTTAGTTTATTAGAATCAATAACTCCCGTGTTTATTTTAAAATGAGTGCCTTGGTTTTTAATAATATGAAGCTTAGTTTAGTATAGTAGAATCAACATCTCCTGTCTTTATTATAAAATGAATGCCTTGGTTTGTAATAATAGGACACTAGATCTCAGTTTACTAGTTGAAATCCATTTCTATATGTTTAATGCGAAAATGATCTCCCAGGAATGTGCATGCCAAATGGACTTTCATTTACGCTTTCGATAGTTTATAGATCTATTGTTAGAAGGTAAAATTTCTGGGGTTAAATGTTGGGGGCCAAGCTACGGGCCAAGCCAATCGTTTTTATTTGGTCTTTCTTGAAGGGCAGGAATGGAGGTTAGGCTCATCTTCGAGCCTAATAGTTCTTTATGACTATTAGCACATATTGTAAGTCCAGGCAATCCTTGCTTTGGAAGCTTGGTATTTTGGGCTCATGAGTAAGCTCAGATTTTGAAGTATAGTCACACCCAATTAGAAGTTTCATAATTGTAATTTAGGAATAATGAATGCATTTTGTGATAGACGCTAGGATCTCACTTTAGAAATTTAAAATAAAACGAGGGGTCGCGCCAAACAAAATCTAAAATCACGTAGCCCTCGTATGTTAGTATACTTAGAAATTTTGGGATGCGCCGATTAGCAAATTTTACAGCCTTCCCGCAAAGATAATAATAAGCTAGTCGCTTCAGGACACGTCCTTAATAATTCTATCTCCTTAAACACGGGTGCGCATCTATGTGACCCAAATCCAAATCTCAACGAAGTTGAAATGCGTCAAAATCCACGGGTGCAGTTATGTGACGTGGTTTGAGGCATGTTTTAACGATGTTGCAATTCTAGTTAAAATAATAATAAAAGTGGTCAAAAGATTTTGAAAATGCACGTATGTTCATAATTGTATAAAATAAGATAATTCAAGCAAAATATAACAGTTGAGCGATCATGCTAGAACCACGAATCTCGGGAGTGCCTAACACCTTCTCTCGGGTAAACAAAATTCCTAACACGGATTTCTAGTTCTCGGACTGTTAAACAAAGTGATTCTATCCTCGATTCATGATTTTAAACGGTGACTTGGGAAACAATAAATCTCCAAAGTTGCGACTCTGAAATTCTCTTAAATAATTGAATCCCGTTTCGATTGTCCTTCAATTGGAAAAACTCCCTTATCTACGACCTTCGCAGGGTTGTAGTAGCCAAAAGGAGGTGTGACAGCTCTGGCGACTCTGCTGGGGACCGAACCCAGAATCTCTGGTTTACGGTTCAAGAATTCGAGCTTAGAATAATTGTTGTATTTTGCTTTATTTATTATCTGATTTTACATGTTCGCTTATTGTGCAAAATGATGATTTTACCGCTTTGATATTATCTGAACTGTACATATAAATTGATATGAAACCCTTCTATTCTCATCTCTGGGGATGTGCTTACTGGTTGAGACTCCCTATTCTGCTAGTGTTATACCATGAAATAAGAAAGAGGCCGGAAAAGTTACTAAGCCGGATGGAATTTTGGTTCCCGGTACGTAGCCCCCTCCTCGACTCGCGTTTTCCGCTCGGGTACATAGTCTAGACCCTATAAAAGGTTTTTCACTTAGAATAACTTGACCTCATGTCGGATCCCTAGTAGAAACACTTATTTGCATCGTGCATTTGACTTAGGGGACTCAACACAGGGGTTGGGTCCATCTAGGACATGCAACACGAAATGAAACGATCTTCCTGATGCATGTTACGTGTGCATTTAACTGTTTGGGATTTGCATGTTGACCCGCTTGCGAATAAGGAAAGAAATTGAGAAAATAAGTAGCATTTGGGTTGGTTGAGATTTGTCATTTGTCTTGTAAAACCAATGCTAAAATAACGCCGAAATATTGCCGAATTTTTGAAAAACAACAAAAAGGAAAAAGCAAAAGCAAAACAAACAAAAGAAAAAGGGGCTTTTTAAAGTTTTGGTTTTGATAAATTGTTTTACCCAAAATACGTTGGTTTAATTCTCATCGGGAGCGAGATACATAGGCAATCCCCATTGGTTCCAACCTCTCTTTAGCAAAATAACAAAAACAAGAAAAACAAATGTCCAATTTTATTTTATTTTCCAAAAATTAATCGGGTGATGCCGTTACTGCCAAGAATAGCCGAATGTTACCGAAAGGGACGCCGGAAGGATGACTTCGCACAAATAGTAACCTCTGAGTCTTATTTTGGCCGGCGAACGAGCATAGCCTTAAAATCTTCCTTCGGAAGTGCTGCAAGGCCATATTCACAAAGTTGGGCCCTGATATTAGAAAAAAAAATTCATAAAAGAGAAATGTCGGTTTTAATATTTTGTGGAGTCAAGTAGAACTAAATTTGGAGATACAAATTCGCCCTAATAAATGTGCAGAATGAGCACGGATCAATATTTGCCGATAGAATTCATGAACAAAATTCCCTTGGAGCTACACATGTGGTGGAATGACATGGGGGAAGCGGGGCAAAACAGGGTCAACATGCATTTGGGGGGACTTACTAGGTTGCTGAAAATTAACCCGAGGGGAGACATCATAAAGGCATTGATCACATTCTGGGATTTGGCTCACAATGTCTTCCATTTCTTGTATTTTGAACTCACACCGACATTGGAGGAAATAACCGGATATATTGGGACCCCTACTATTCCTTTGAGACACCAATACCTGATTATACCAAGATCCCTTGCCGTGCACAACTTCCTGGGCTCCTTAAAAATTAGTAGGAAGATTCACAATCCGGACCTGTCAGCTAGCTTCTGTACTCTACATTTTATATATCAGAGGTAGGAGCACATAGGGGGGTTCAACAACCCAGAAAACTATATTTGTAGCAAAGGAAACCAACACAAATGGGAGGAGCATCGATGCTTTGCATTTATGGTATTCTTCTTGAGTCTTTTGGTGTTTCTGTGGAAAGATGGAAATATTTACATAGGGATAGCAGGGGTCTTTAGAACTTTCATGACTCAATCCAAGAGTACCCTCGCTCCTATGACCTAATCCCAGATCTTCCGTGCTCTCACCACCTGTAAATTGGGAGGAGACATCTTTGTGGGATGTAACCTACTGTTACAAATACGGATGATCGAGCATTTATGCCACCGGCCTCGGTTCATGAATTAGGGGTCACCAACAAAAAGCCACATAGAAGAATTCCACAACAGGGTTGATGGGTTTAGATTACCGTTGGGTGTTGCATCTCCGGGTTGTTACTGCAAATTAAATAGAGTTGAAATTCGGGTGGCTCGTTGTGGATGAAATTGTGTATATGCCGGCCAACGGAACTCAATTCCTTCTGATGGGTCTCCGAAGAATAGAACCCTATGCACCATACAGAGTGCTAAGGCAATTAGGCAAGTGCTAAATGATTCCCAAGGACGAGGACATTAGTATCCATGCGGTTAAGATTAGCCCAAATGGTCAATTCCCTAAGGTCGTCGTGCGTCAAATCTGGAGCGAATGTACATATTATACAGCAGATACCCGAGTACGCGACATATCTAAAGGAGAGGTGGCACCACGGTACATTGCTTGGCATAGAAAAGAAATAGCGTCCGTAAGGCCAGCAAAAAGACTGCATCTCCAAGAATTTGTTGAAACATCGCATGAACAATGGCATTTGCTCGCCAAGGAGAATGGAAATAGGGACACCATAGGAACATTAGAAAAGCAAGTCGCAGCAGATGAAGGAGAAAAGAAGAGACTAACCCACGAAAACAAGGCATTGCGAGCCTAAATCAAAAAAATGAAAGCAATCGGAAGAAATCCCCCCAGAAGTGTATTCCCTTATTATCCAATTGGGCGCCTGATTACCAGAACGTAAAATGTATTCACTTATTCTCAAGGTGGGTGCCTGAATACGAAGAACTATAAATGTATTCCCTTGTTCTGCATGTGGGCACCTATTTACAAAAACAACTTGAAATGTATTCCCTTGTACTCAAGGTAGGCGGTTGTTTATCAAAAACTTGAAATGTATTCCCTCATTCTCCAGGTGGTTGCCTGATTAGCAAAACAACTTGAAATATATTCCCTCTTTTTCAAGATGGGTACCGGATTACCAAAAGCTCTAAATATACTCCCTTGTTCTCCATGTGGGCGCTTGATTACGAAAACTTGAAATGTATTCCCTTGTTCTCAAGGTGGGCGCTTGATTACAAAAAATAGAAAATGGATTCCTTTGTTCTCCAGGTGCGCGCCTGATTATCAAAAGTTTGAAATGCATTCCCTCATTCTCCAGGTGGGTGCTTGATTACAAAAACATTAAATGTATTCCATTATTCTCCAAGTGGACGCCAGATTACCAAAAACATGAAATGTAATCCCTTGTTCTCTAGGTGGGCGCCTAATTACAAAAAACATGAAATGAATTCCCTTGTTCTCCAGGTGGGCGCCTGATTACCAAAAAGTTGTAATATATTCCCTTGTTCTCCATGTGGGCGCTTGATTACCAACTTGAAATGCATTTTGTTCTCTAGGTGGGCGACTGATTACCAAAATCTTGAAATGTATTCCCTTATTCTCCAGGTGGGTGCCCAATTACCAACACAACTTGAAACGTATTCACTTATTCTCCAGGTGGGTGCCTGATTACCACAAACTTGAAATGTATTCCCTTGTTCTCCAGGTGAGCGCGTGATTACCAAACTTGAAATGTATTCCTTTGTTCTCCAGGCGGATGCCACATTACCAATACTTGAAATGTATTCCGTTATGTATTCCCGTGTTCTCCCGGTAGGCACTTGATTACCTTAACTTGAAATGCATTCCCTTATTTCCAGGTGGATGTCTGATTACCAAAAACTTGAAATGTATTCCCATATTCTCTTGGTGGGCGCCTGATTACCAACACAACTAGAAATGTATTCCTTTATTCTCCAGGTTGGTGCCTGATTACCAAAAACATGTATTCCTTGTTCTACAGGTGTGTGCTTGATAACCATTTGAAATTGATTCCCTTGTTCTCCACGTGGACGCCTGATTACCAAAACATGAAATGTATTTCAGTATTCTCCGGGTGGGCGCATTATAGCATAAACCTGAAATGTATTCCCCTGTTCTCCAGGTCGGTGCCTGATTAAAAAAACATGAAATTTATTCCTTTGTTTTCTAGGTGGGCACCTGATTATCAAAACAACTTGAAATGTATTCCCTTGTTCTCCTGGTGAGCGCCTGTTTTCCAAAAACGTGAAATGTATTCCCTTGTTCTTCAGGTAAGCGCCTGAATACCAAATACATTAAATTTATTCCCTTGTTCTCTAGGTGGGCGCCCAATTAATAAAAACATGAAATGTATTCCATTTTTCCCCAGGTGGGTGCCGGATTTCCGAAAAAACATGAAATGTATTCCTTTGTTCTCAGGGTGGGCGCCTGACTACCAAGAACTACAAATGTAATCCCTTGTTCTCCTGGTGGGCGCATGTTTTCCAAAAACATGAAATGTATTCAATGTTCTCCAGGTAAGCGCCTGAATATCTAAAGCTTGGAACGTATTCCTTGTTCTCTAGGCGGCCGCCTGATTACTATAAACATGAAATGTATTCTCTTTTTCTCCGGGTGGGTGCCTGATTTCGGAGATAACTTGAAATGTATTCCCTTATTCTCCAGTCGGGCGCCTGATTACCAAAACATAAAACGTATTCACTTGTTCTCAAGGTGGGTGCCTGATTACCAAGAACTATAAATGTATGCCCTTGTTCTCCATGTGGGCACCTATTTACAAAAACAACTTGAAATGTATTCCCTTGTTCTCAAGGTAGGCGGTTGTTTATCAAAAACTTGAAATGTATTCCCTCATTCTCCAGGTGGTTGCTTGATTATCAAAACAACTTGAAATTTATCCTTCTTTTTCTAGGTGGGTACCGGATTACCAAAAGCTCTAAATATACTCCCTTGTTCTCCAGGTGGGCGCTTGATTACGAAAATTTGAAATGTATTCCCTTTTTCTCAAGGTGAGCGCTTGATTACAAAAAACAGAAAATGGATTCCTTTATTCTCCTGGTGGGCGCCTGATTATCAAAAGTTTGAAATACATTCCCTCGTTCTCCAGGTGGGTGCTTGACTACAATTACTTTTAATGTATTCAATTTTTCTCCAAGTGGACGCCTGATTACAAAAAATATGAAATGTATTCCCTTGTTCTCAAGGTGGGCGTATAATTACAAAAAACTTGAAATGTATTCCCTTGTTCTCCAGGTGGGCGCCTGATTACCAAAAAGTTGTAATGTATTCCCTTGTTCTCCATGTAGACGCTTGATTACCAACTTGAAATGCATTTTGTTCTCCAGGTGGGTGACTGATTACCAAAAACTTGAAATGTATTCCCTTATTCTCCAGGTGGGCGCCTGATTACCAACACAACTTGAATTCTATTCACTTATTCTCCAGGTGGGTGCCTGATTACCACAAACTTGAAATGTATTCCCTTGTTCTCCAGGTGGGCGCGTGATTACAAAACATGAAATGTATTCCCTTGTTCTCTAGATGGATGCCAGATTACCAATACTAGAAATGTATTCCATTATGTATTCCCTTGTTCTCCCGGTAGGCGCTTGATTACCTTATCTTGAAATGCATTCCCTTATTTCCAGGTGGATGCCTGATTACCAAAAACTTGAAATGTATTCCCTTATTCTCCAGGTGGGCGCCTGATTACCAGCGCAACTAGAAATGTATTCCCTTATTCTCCAGGTTGGTGCCTGATTACTAAATACATAAAATGTATTCCCTTGTTCTCCAGGTGTGCGCTTGATAACCAAAACTTGAAATGGATTCCCGTGTTCTCCACGTAGACGCCTGATTACCAAAAATTGAAATGTATTCCAGTATTCTCCGGGTGATCGCCTTATAACATAAAACTTGAAATGTATTCCCATGTTCTCCAGGTGGGCGCCTGATTGAAAGAACATGAAATGTATTCCTTTGTTTTCTAGGTGGGCACCTGATTATCAAAACAACTTGAAATGTATTCCCTTGTTCTCCTGGCGGGCGCTTGTTTTCCAAATACGTGAAATGTATTCCCTTTTTCTTCAAGCAAGCGCCTGAATACCAAACACTTGAAATGTATTACCTTGTTCTCTAGGTGGGCGCCCAATTAATAAAAACATGAAATGTATTCCATTTTTCTCCAGGTGGGTGCCTTATTTCCGAAAAAACTTGAAATTCATTCCCTTGTTCTCTAGGTGCAAGCCTGATTACCAAAACATAAAATGTATTCCCTTGCTCTCAGGGTGGGCGCCTGATTACCAAGAACTATAAATGTAATCCCTTGTTCTCCTGGTGGGCGCATGTTTTCCAAAAACATGAAATGTATTCAATGTTCTCCAGGTAAGCGCCTGAATATCGAAAGCTTGGAACGTATTCCTTGTTCTCTAGGTGGGCGCCTGATAACTAAAAACATGAAATGTATTCTCTTTTTCTCCGGGTGGGTGCCTGATTTTGGAGATAACTTGAAATGTATTCCCTTATTCTCCAGTTGGGCGCCTAATTACCAAAACATAAAACGTATTAACTTGTTCTCAAGGTGGGTGCCTGATTACCAAGAACTATAAATGTATGCCCTTGTTCTCCATGTGGGCACCTATTTACAAAAACAACTTGAAATGTATTCCCTTGTTCTCAAGGTAGGCGGTTGTTTATCAAAAACTTGAAATGTATTCCCTCATTCTCCAGGTGGTTGCCTGATTACCAAAACAACTTGAAATTTATTCCTTCTTTTTCTAGGTGGGTACCGGATTACCAAAAGCTCTAAATATACTCCCTTGTTCTCCAGGTGGGCGCTTGATTACGAAAATTTGAAATGTATTCCCTTTTTCTCAAGGTGGGCGCTTGATTACAAAAAACAGAAAATGGATTCCTTTATTCTCCAGGTGGGCGCCTGATTATCAAAAGTTTGAAATACATTCCCTCGTTCTCCAGGTGGGTGCTTGACTACAATTACTTTTAATGTATTCAATTTTTCTCCAAGTGGACGCCTGATTACAAAAAATATGAAATGTATTCACTTGTTCTCTAGGTGGACGTCTAATTACAAAAAATTTGAAATGTATTCCCTTGTTCTCCAGGTGGGCGCCTGATTACCAAAAAGTTGTAATGTATTCCCTTGTTCTCCATGTAGACGCTTGATTACCAACTTGAAATGCATTTTGTTCTCCAGGTGGGTGACTGATTACCAAAAACTTGAAATGTATTCTCTTATTCTCCAGGTGGGCGCCTGATTACCAGCACAACATGAAATCTATTCACTTATTCTCCAGGTGGGTGCCTGATTACCACAAACTTGAAATGTATTCCCTTGTTCTCCAGGTGGGCGCGTGATTACAAAACATGAAATGTATTCCCTTGTTCTCTAGATGGATGCCAGATTACCAATACTAGAAATGTATTCCATTATGTATTCCCTTGTTCTTCCGGTAGGCGCTTGATTACCTTATCTTGAAATGCATTCCCTTATTTCCAGGTGGATGCCTGATTACCAAAAACTTGAAATGTATTCCCTTATTCTCCAGGTGGGCGCCTGATTACCAGCGCAACTAGAAATGTATTCCCTTATTCTCCAGGTTGGTGCCTGATTACTAAATACATAAAATGTATTCCCTTGTTCTCCAGGTGTGCGCTTGATAATCAAAACTTGAAATGGATTCCCCTGTTCTCCACGTAGACGCCTGATTACCAAAAATTGAAATGTATTCCAGTATTCTCCGGGTGAGCGCCTTATAACATAAAACTTGAAATGTATTCCCCTGTTCTCCAGGTGGGCGCCTGATTGAAAGAACATGAAATGTATTCCTTTGTTTTCTAGGTGGGCACCTGATTATTAAAACAACTTGAAATGTTTTCCCTTGTTCTCCTGGCGGGCGCTTGTTTTCCAAATACGTGAAATGTATTCCCTTTTTCTTCAAGCAAGCGCCTGAATACCAAACACTTGAAATGTATTACCTTGTTCTCTAGGTTGGCGCCCAATTAATAAAAACATGAAATGTATTCCATTTTTCTCCAGGTGGGTGCCTTATTTCCGAAAAAACATAAAATTCATTCCCTTGTTCTCTAGGTGCAAGCCTGATTACCAAAACATAAAATGTATTCCCTTGCTCTTAGGGTGGGCGCCTGATTACCAAGAACTATAAATGTAATCCCTTGTTCTCCTGGTGGGCGCATGTTTTCCAAAAAACATGAAATGTATTCCCTTGTTCTCCAGGTAAGCGCCAGAATACCGAAAACTTGAATTGTGTTCCTTGTTCTCTTGGCGTCCCCATGATTACTAAAAACATGAAATGTATTCTCTTTCTCTCCAGCTGGGTGCCTGATTTCCGAGACAACTTGAAATTGTATTCCCTTATTCTCCAGTTGGGCGCCGGATTACCAAAACATAAAATGTATTCACTTGTTCTCAAGGTGGGTGCCTGATTACCAATAACTATCAATATATTCCCTTGTTCTCAATGTGGGCACCTATTTACTAAAACAACTTGAAATGTATTCCCTTGCTCTCAAGATAGGCGGTTGTTTATCAAAAACTTGAAATGCATTCCCTCATTCTCCAGCTGGTTGCCTGATTACCAAAACAACTTGAAATGTATTCCCTCTTTTTCCAGGTGGGTACCGGATTACCAAAAGCTCTAAATATACTCCCTTGTTCTCCAGGTAGGCACTTGATTACGAAAACATAAAATGTATTCCCTTGTTCTCAAGGTGGGCGCTTGATTACAAAAAACAGATAATGGATTCCTTTGTTCTCCAGGTGGGCGCGTGATTATCAAAAGTTTGAAATGCATTCCCTCGTTCTCCAGGTGGGTGCTTGATTACAAAAACGTTAAATGTATTCCATTGTTCTCCAAGTGGACGCCTGATTCCCAAAAATATGAAATGTATTCCCTTGTTCTCTAGGTGGGCGCCTAATTACAAAAAACTTGAAATGTATTCCCTTGTTCTCCAGGCGGGCGCCTGATTACCAAAAAGTTGTAATATATTCCCTTGTTCTCTAGGTGGGCGCCTATTTACAAAATACTTGAAATGAATTCCCTTATTCTCCAGGTGGGCGCCTGATTACCAAAAAGTTGTAATATATTCCCTTGTTCTCCATGTGGGAGCTTAATTACCAACTTGAAATGCATTTTGTTCTCTAGGTGGGCGACTGATTACCAAAAACTTGAAATATATTCCCTTATTCTCCAGGTGGGCGCCTGATTACCAACACAACTTGAAATGTATTCACTTATTCTCCAGGTGGGTGACTGATTACCACAAACTTGCAATGTATTCCCTTGTTCTCCAGGTGAGAGCGTGATTACCAAACTTGAAATGTATTCCTTGTTCTCCAGGTGGATGCCAGATTACCAATACTTGAAATGTATTCCGTTATGTATTCCCGTGTTCTCCCGGTAGGCGCTTGATTACCTTACCTTGAAATGTATTCCCTTATTTCCAGGTGGATGCCTGATTACAAAAAACTTGAAATGTATTCCCTTATTCTCCAGTGGGCGCCTGATTACCAACACAACTAGAAATGTATTCCCTTATTCTCCAGGTTTGTGCCTGATTACCAAAAACATGAAATGTATTCCCTTGTTCTCCAGGTGTGTGCTAGATAACCAAAATTTGAAATGGATTCTCTTGTTCTCCACGTGGACGCCTGATTACCAAAACATGAAATGTATTTCAGAATTCTCCGGGTGGGCGCATTATTACATAAAGCTTGAAATGTATTCCCTTGTTCCCCGGGTGGGCGCCTGATTAAAAAAACATGAAATTTATTCCTTTGCTTTCTGGGTGGGCACCTGATTATCAAAACAACTTGAAATGTATTCCCTTGTTCTCCTGGTGGGAGCCTGTTTTCCAAAAACGTGAAATGTATTCCCTTGTTCTTAAGGTCAGCGCTCGAATACCAAATACATTAAATGTATTCCCTTGTTCTCTAGGTGGGCGCCCGATTAATAAAAACATGAAATGTATTCCATTTTTCTCCAGGTGGGTGCCTGATTTCCGAAAAAACTTGAAATGTATTCCCTTGTTCTCCAGGTGCGAGCCTGATTAACAAAACATAATATGTATTCCTGCTCTCACGGTGGGCGCCTGATTACCAAGAACTATAAATATAATCCCTTGTTCTCCTGGTGGGCGCATTTTCTCCAAAAAACATGAAATGTATTCAATGTTCTCCAGGTAAGCGCCTGACTATCGAAAACTTGAAATGTATTCCTTGTTCTCTACGCGGGCGCCTGATTAATAAAAACATGAAATGTATTTTCTTTTTCTCCGGGTGGGTGCCTGATTTCCGAGAAAACTTGAAATGTATTCCCTTATTCTCCAGTTAGGCGCCTGATTACCAAAACATAAAATGTATTCACTTGTTCTCAAGGTGGGTGCCTGATTACCAAGAACTATAAATGTATTCCCTTGTTCTCCATGTCGGCACCTATTTAAAAAACAACTTGAAATGTATTCCCTCGTTCTCAAGGTAGGCGGTTGTTTATCAAAAACTTGAAATGTATTCCCTCATTCTCCAGGTGGTTGCCTGATTACTAAAACAACTTGAAATTTATTCCCTCTTTTTCTAGGTGGGTACCGGATTACCAAAAGAGCTAAATATACTCCCTTGTTCTCCAAGTGGGCACTTGATTACGAAAATTTGAAATGTATTCCCTTTTTCTCAAGGTGGGCGCTTGATTACAAAAAACAGAAAATGGATTCCTTTGTTCTCCAGGAGGGCGCCTGATTGTCAAAAGTTTGAAATGCATTCCCTCGTTCTCCAGGTCGGTGCTTGACTACAAATACTTTTAGTGTATTCCATTGTTCTCCAAGTGGACGTCTGATTACCAAAAATATGAAATGTATTCCCTTGTTCTCTAGGTGGGCGCCTAATTACAAAAAACTTGAAATGTATTTCCTTGTTCTCCAGGTGGGCGCCTGATTACCAAAAAGTTGTAATGTATTCCCTTGTTCTCCATGTAGACGCTTGATTACCAACTTGAAATGCATTTCGTTCTCCAGGTGGGCGACTGATTACCAAAAACTTGAAATGTATTCCCTTATTCTCCAAGTGGGCGCCTGATTACCAACGTTACTTGAAATGTATTCCCTTGTTCTCCAGGTGGGCGCATGGTTATCAAACTTGAAATGTATTCCCTTGTTCTCTAGGTGGATGCCAGATTACCAATACTTGAAATGTATTCCATTACCAATACTTGAAATGCATTCCCTTATTTCCAGGTGGATGCCTGACTACCAATGCAACTAGAAATGTATTCCCTTATTCTCCAGGTTGGTGCCTGATTACTAAATACATAAAATGTATTCCCTTGTTCTCCAGGTGTGCGCTTGATAACCAAAATTTGAAATGGATTCCCTTGTTCTCCTCGTAGACGCCTGATTACCAAAAATTGAAATGTATTCCAGTATTCTCCGGGTGGGCGCCTTATAACATAAAACTTGAAATGTGTTCCCCTGTACTCCCGGTGGGCGCCTGATTGAAAAAACATGAAATATATTCCTTTGTTTTCTAGGTGGGCACCTGATTATCAAAGCAACTTGAAATGTATTCCTTTGTTCTCCTGGTGGGCGCTTGTATTCCAAATACGTGAAATGTATTCCCTTGTTCTTCAAGTAAGCGCCTGAATACCAAACACTTGAAATGTATTCCCTTGTTCTCTAGGTGGGCGCCCGATTAATAAAAGCATGAAATGTATTCCATTTTTCTCCAGGTGGGTGCCTGATTTCAAAAAAACTTGAAATGTATTCCCTTGTTCTCCATGTGCGAGTCTTATTACCAAAACATAAAATGTATTCCCTTGCTCTCAGGGTGGGCGCCTGATTACCAAGAACTATAAATGTAATCCCTTGTTCTCCTGGTGGGCGCATGTTTTCCAAAAAACATGAAATGTAATCCCTTTATGCGCCAGAATACCGAAAACTTGAAATGTATTCCTTGTTCTCTTGGCATGCGCCTGATTATTAAAACATGAAATGTATTCTCTTTAGGTGGGTGCCTGATTTCCGAGACAACTTGAAATGTATTCCCTTATTCTCCAGTTGGGCGCCTGATTACCAAAACATAAAATGTATTCACTTGTTCTCAATGTGGGTGCCTGATTACCAAGAACTATAAATATATTCCCTTGTTCTCCATGTGGGCACCTATTTACAAAAACAACTTGAAATGTATTCCCTTGTTCTCAAGGTAGGCGGTTGTTTATCAAAAACTTGAAATGTATTATTCCCTCATTCTCCAGCTAGTTGCCTGATTACCAAAACAACTTTAAATGTATTCCCTCTTTTTCCAGGTGGGTACCGGATTACCAAAAACTCTAAGTATACTCCCTGGTTCTTCAGGTGGGCGCTTGATTACGAAAACTTGAAATGTATTCCCTTGTTCTCAAGGTGGGCGCTTGATTACAAAAAACAGAAAATGGATTCCTTTGTTCTCCAGGTGGCCGCGTGATTATCAAAAGTTTGAAATGCATTCCCTCGTTCTCCAGCTCGGTGCTTGATTACAAAAACTTTAAATGTATTCCATTGTTCTCCAAATGGATGCCTGATAACTAAAAATATTAAATGTATTCCCTTGTTCTCTAGGTGGGCGCCTAATTACAAAAAACGTGAAATGTATTCCCTTGTTCTCCAAGCGGGCGCCTGATTACCAAAAAGTTGTAATGTATTCCCTTATTCTCCATGCGGGCGCTTGATTACCAACTTTAAATGCATTTTATTCTCCAGGTGGGCGACTGATTACCAAAAACTTGAAATTTATTCCCTTATTCTTCAAGTGGGCGCCTGATTACCAACAAAACTTCAAACGTATTCCCTTGTTCTCCAGGTGGGCGCATGGTTACCAAACTTGAAATGTATTCCCTTGTTCTCCAGGTAGATGCCAGATTACCAATTCTTGAAATGTATTCCCTTGTTCTCCAGGTGGATGCCAGATTACCAATACTTGAAATGTATTCTGTTATGTATTCCTGTGTTCTCCCGTTAGGCACTTGATCACCTCAACTTGAAATGCATTCCCTTATTTCCAGGTGGATGCCTGATTACCAAAAACTTGAAATGTATTCCCTTATTCTCCAGGTGGGCGCCTGATTACCAACACAACTAGAAATGTATTCCCTCATTCTCCAGGTTGGTGCCTGATTACCAAAAACATGAAAGGTATTCCCTCGTTCTCCAGGTGTGCGCTTGAGAACCAAAACCTGAAATGCATTTCCTTGTTCTCCACGTGGACGCCTGATTACCAAAACATGAAATGTATTCCAGTATTCTCCGGGGGGGCGCCTTATAACATAAAAAGTGTAATTTATTCCCCTATTCTCCAGGTGGGCGCCTGATTAAAAAAACATGAAATGTATTCCTTTGTTTTTTAGGTGGAACCTGATTATCAAAACAACTTGAAATGTATTCCCTTGTTCTCCTGGTGGGCGCCTGTTTTCCAAAAACGTGAAATGTATTCCCATGTTCTTTAGGTAAGCACCTGAATACCAACACTTGAAATGTATTCCCTTGTTCTCTAGGTGGGCGCCCGATTAATAAAAACATTAAATGTATTCCATTTTTCTCCAGGTGGGTGCCTGATTTCCGAAAAAAACTTGAAATGTATTCCCTTGTTCTCCAGGTGCGAGCGTGATTACCAAAACATAAAATAAATTCCCTTGCTCTCAGGGTAGGCGCCTGATTACCAAGAACTGTGAATGTAATCCCTTGTTCTCTACGTGGGCAACTTATTCCCCAAACAACTTCAAATGTATTCTCTTCTTTTCATGACTGGAGCCTGAATACAAAAACCTTGAAATGTATTCCCTTGTTCTCTAGGTAATCTCCTGAATACAAAAAAATTGAGATGTATTCCCTTGTTCTCTAGGTGGGCGCCCGATTACTAAAAACATGAAATGTATTTCAGTGTTCTCTAGGTGGGTGCCTGATTTCAGAAAAAACATGAAATGTACTCCCTTGTTCTCCAGGTGCGAGCCTTGTTACCAAAACATAATATGTATTCCCTTGCTCTCAAGGTGGGCGCCTGATTTCCAAGAACTATGAATGTATTCCCTTGTTCTCTACGTGGGCACCTGATTACCAAAACAACTTGAAATGTATTCTCTTGTTTTCATGGTCGGCGCCTAAATAGAAAAACCTTGAAATGTATTCCCTTGTTCTCTAGTTAAGCGCCTGAATACAAAAAAATTGAAATGTATTCCCTTGTTCTCTAGGTGGGCACCCGATTACTAAAAACATGAAATGTATTCCATTGTTCTCTAGGTGGGTTCCTGATTTCCGAAAAAACCTGAAATGTATGCCCTTGTTCTCCAGGTGCGAGCCCGATTACCAAAACATAAAATTTATTCCCTTGTTCTCAACGTGGGTGCCTAATTACCAAGAACAATAAATCTATTCCCTTGTTCTCCAGGTGGACACCTGATTACTAGAAAAACTTAAAATGTATTCTCTTATTTTCCTGGTGGGCGTCTGATTACCAAAACTTGAAATGTATTCCCTTGTTCTCAATGTGGGCACCTGATTACCAAAATAACTTGAAATGTATTCCCTTGTTCTCCAGATGGGTGCTTCTTTACCAAAAACATGAAATGTATTTCCTCATTCTCCAGGTGGTTGCATGATTACCATAGCAAGTTGAAATGTATTCCCTAGTTCTCCAGGAGGGTGTCTGAATACAAAAAATATGAAATGTATTCCCTTGTTCTCCAGGTGGGCGCCAGATTACCAAATACATGGCAGTGAGAGAGAGGAAAATTTCAGATAATACTATGGGTGCGAAGGTGCTCTTTGCTTTATTGATCAAAGTGCTACCAACCCCTGTTATCTGCATGTCAATATTTTTTCCTTTTCGTGGGAACACTAAAAGTCCTAAGAAGAATACCATAAATGAGAAACACCGGTGTTCCTCCTATTTGAGCCGGCTTCCCTTGCTACAAATATTATAATCCAGTTCATTAAATCCCCATATGTGCTCACACCTCTGATATGTAAATTGTGGAGTACTAAAGCCAGCTGACAGGTCTAGATTGTAAACTTTCATACTGATTTTTAATGAATCAAAGAATTTTTGTAAAGCGATGGCCCTTGGTACTATCAGATACTGATGCCTCTGAGGAATTGCGAGAACCCCAATATATCCAGTTATTTCTTCCAGGGTCAGAGTGAGTTCGATGTCTGGGAAATGAAATACGTTGTGGGCCGGATGTCCCCTCTAGGATTAGTTTTCAACAACTTTGTAAGTTCTCCCAAGTGCGAGTTGACCTTGTTTTGCCCCGATTTGCCTAGATCATTCCACCACATATGTATCTCAAAAGGGATTTTTTTATGATTGAGACTGGAAAATTTTGATTTATGCTTATTCTACCCATTTATTTGAGCGATTAAGGAAAAATCATGATTTATTCGACTCAAAACAAAATATAATTTTTCTTCCAAATTTTCATTTAAAAAAAATAAAATCCCGGCCTTGTAAGTACGACCTTTCAGCACTTTGGGGGGAATATTTTAAGGCTGTACCTACTGATGGTCAAAAATTGAAAAATAATCCAAGGCGGCTGATCTTGAAAAAAACAACCTTTCGGTGCTCTTTTAGGGACACTTGGCTAATTCTGACAAAAACTGCTCTATTTGTTAATGACCAACTAAATCTGGTTCTTTTTGGCTATTTTCATTTAAATGAAGTTAGGTCTGATGGGGGTTGTCCACGTATCTCACACCCTCTGAGAATCAAAATGGTGTAGTTCGAGCCATTTTTGAAAAAATTAAAAATGAACTTTTATTTTCCCTTCTCTCTTTTTTTTTGGTTTTTTGAAAGATAAAAATCCTTTTCTTGAAAACAGATTTCTTGTTTTTGGGGTTTTTGTTGCTTTTTTTTTTCAAATTTGGGGGGGTATTTCAACATCGGCTTCTGACACGGGTAAATTCCTTTCCCACCCCTCACAATGTCAATTTTCCTCAGTTGTATTTTTTTGTCTTTCTTTTTGTTCAAAATCCAGTTGGCATAAAAATCCGGGATGAATGCACAAGTAGCACGCAAAATACATCAAGATGGTCCACTATTTTTGGTGCACCTATCCTAGACGGACCCAACCCCTGTGTTGAGTACCTAAATTCAAATGTATGATGAAAACAAGCACTCCTAAAAGGGCTCCGGCATGTGGTTAAGTTATTCTAGGTTTAACACCTTGGTACAGGGTCTAGACTGTGTACCCGATCAGACAACTCGAGTCGAGGAGGGGGCTATGTACCGGGAACCAAAAGGCCATCCAGCTCTATTACTTGTCTAAGCCTCTTTTTTATTTGAAGGTATGACACTAACAGAATAGGGAGTCCTGACCAGCGAGCACATCCTCGAAGATGAGAAGAGAAGGGTTTCGTCACAGTTTATATACAGTCCAAATAATAAAGCAATGTTTAACACATTGGGCAGAATTATGCAATAAAACCATATAATGGTAAAGCTAGATACAACTATTATTTAAAGTTCGAATTCAGTAACCCTGAACCAGAGATTCTGGGTTGATCCCCAACAGAGTCGCAAGAGCTGTCACACCTCCTTTTTAACACTACAACCCCGACAAAGGGTGTAGATAAGGGAGCTTTTGAAATTTAAGGAAAATCGAAGTGGTATTTATTTATTAAGAGATTTCAGAGTCGCCACATAGGATAATATATGGTGTCCCAAGTCACCGGTTTAAATCCCGAATCGAGGAAGGTTTGACTCTGTTTAACAGTCTGTGAACCAAAAATCTTGGTAAGAAATTCTGTTAAACGGGAAGAAGGTGTTAGGCACTCCGAGTTATGTGGTTCTAGCACGGTTGCTGAACTGTTATATGTGGCATAATTATCTGATTTCAATATATTTTTTAACCTATTTGCAAATTTTAAATTTCACTGCTTTTATTCATTTTTAGAAAGAAGTGCAACTTTATTAAAACACGTCTCGAATCACGTCACATAAATACACCCATGGTTTTTGACATGTTTTAACATCGTCGAGATTTGAATTTGGGTCACATAAATGCGCACCCGAGTGTATGAAGGTAAAATTATTAGATAACGCACCTACAAGCAGCTAACGCGTTGTTAAATTTTCGAGGGCCATGAAAATTAGCTAAATGGCATGCCTCGAGTTTTATATATTTTGAAGGAGTAGTTAATGAGGGCAACATAATTTGTCAAGACGCTCCTCGAATTATTCTAACCATGTTGCTAACTTTACTCATGAGGGCCATAAATTGTTACGAATTAAGCGATATGGCTCGCCTCGACTATTTAAAGTGTTCAACTATTTAGACACATAGGTGTTACATTCGTATTACCTTATTAAATTGTGAACTCAATTATGGGATAAATGTTAACCGAGAATGTCCTGCGTTTAATAACAAAGATGCATTAGTCAAACCTACGTCTACAAACAAATATTAAATGACTCAATAGATGAGGAACTGGGCTCCCGGTGAAGCCCAATTTGGTCACCTGACTATGAAAGAAATGCAGTGGCATTTGGGCAAAAATGACAGCCTAATGCAAGATACATCAAATACCATTGAAATAAGTTGTGTTAGTTAATAAAATATGGCATTAAACCATTACGCCCGGACTACATGCTCTAATAAAATCATATAATTTAAATTTTTAGAGAAAAATCACACGAGGAATCGCATGCATTAGCTTTATGAGATAAACCAAAGACGGACAAACAGATTTGGAGTCTATTTGACATCATATTACTTTTTCTAAAAAAACAGTACATTAAAGTAACATAATTAACGAAAGATTAAAAACGTTTATACTAGATCCTAAACTATGCAAATACAGACCTAAATATGATTGCTGGTTTAACCAAATTCAACAAAACTTGCGATTTTGGAACTAACATGCAATTGATCATATACTTATGAAATCCAAGACCCAAAACCAAATAGCTTCTTTATCTATTACCGTTCACAGTCCATAATTACTACATGCATTAGCAAGTCCAAAACACATATTCCTCATACCCGAACACATCTATGTCTAACATCTAAGACAATTGCATTTGTTGATAAAATCTCCTTAAAAGGAAATAAGAAAAGGCTAATTAAACATGGGAAGAGAAAAACTAACTATAAAGTAATTAAGCAGAAACAAGTTTGTGTTCATTTAATTTAGATCTCCTCATACATTCAGTCATTCCATTTAAGTTTCAATAGCATACTTGGGAATGGAAAGACTAGAGGAAAAAAAGAGGAAAGAACTGTGAGCAACGGAAGAATTCAACCCAGATTCAGTTTTCAAACAGAAAAATGAGATTCAGCAGTCAAAAGCCAACTTCCATCGAACAACAATCAAAACCAAACTTCTTAAAACCCAAGTTTAATCCTAACAAAACTTCTTAAAACCCAAGTTTAATCCATTTGTGCCCCATATGAATCAGATGGTGTTTCAACAACTAAAAATAAACTTCAGAAATCTGAAAAAACCACTCAATGAAACAGTGATTTTTGGAAAAAATTGTATAAGCAACCTTTTTTGAATTTTCAATACTTTGGATTTTCAATATTCAAATCTATCAAATAGTAAAATTCTATAGGTTTTTTATATTTTTTATTTTTTGTTTTTCTTTAGCTCTCAATTCTTCAAGTTTTCAGAACGTTCATTGTCTATTCTTAGTCCCTTTGCAAAGAAAATACCTAACGCGTTAATAGGCAATTGGGTAGGGCAAAATTTCAGAAACTATTTTATCCTTTAGGTGCCTTTTAGAATTATATTATTAGGTCTGATACCCTCAAAATGTTGACTTTCTTTTTAAGTTAACTATCTAAAAGTTTGAAATTCACCTAAAACCCCTACTACAACCTTCTTATTTCAGCTACACTAAGATTCCCTAAGATAAGCTCTCTAAACTACCCCTAATGACCTTTCAAATTACTTAAGCTACCATACAGACCTGGGCTCAACAGTTAGGCCTTTGAATTGGGTCTTAAATGACTTCATGATCCCCACAGCTGGTTCCAAAACAAAATGGACTTTTAAAAACTCATTTTGACCCGAAATTAAAGAATAACCAACAAACTTAAACACAATCGCAGTAAACTAAAGTCGTGTTATTCCAATGATGGAGAGAAACACAAACAGAAGGATAATGAAGCAAATACAAGAAAACAACCTTAATAACTAAACATGATTTGACTGAACTAAAACCAGGCAATAAAAGGTAAAAAAATATCCAAATGACTGAATAACTAGTGTGAAACAAAATCCAATTTCTGACTATTTAAAACACATGCAAACATCTATTGACGAAACTAAGATGAACACACTACTAAAAGCAAACAAGGTAAAGAAGAAGCAGAAGCAGAGAGGAAAGCATATCAGAAATTATAGAGAAATAGAATGAGGTAAGACGGATACCCTAATGACTCATAAATTCGAACAAAATAACCGGGTTGACATAAAAGATAAGAGGCGGATAGAATAAAAAAAGGAATACTAATGTGAATACTTAGCTTATAAATTTTGCTGAACTCCGGGAATCATCATGCATCGGCTATGGAGTCTAGGTCAGATTTCGATCAAATATTCGAGCAACTGCAGCGACGTTCGAAGGAAACCACTCATGGATTCGCCCTGAGGAGGCGAGGAGGCTATTTAGTATCAATTTCGAGTGGTTTAGTGGTAGTGGGGGTTAATCAGAGTTCTTTTATTTAGTATTCCAGATGCTTGGCAAAGATTTAAGGGAAGGGATCGATGGATTTGGAATGATGGAGATCCGGTGGCTATGTGGTATTATTTTTAGACCGTTTGATAGCAGTGCCGCCGTACACGGCGGAGTACCCGACGTTTCAATGGATGATTCGATAGGATTGGCTACAATTTGAGGGGAAAATGTTATGGATTTTGATAAGGGAAGATGTGGAGAATCATTGGTGTAACTTTGGTGGCATTTGGGACACTGCCGCCGCCGGCAACGATTTTCGGCTGTCGTGAGGTGGAGGGAGGCCGTATTATGTTTTTCTGAGTGTGGAGTGCGAGAAAGGACCTGGTAGGGGTTATTTAGCTATGGGAAGGAGTGTTTGGATATTTATATACCAATTATAGGCCAAGGTTAAGGGAACGTGTTTGGGCCAATTGGGGCGGGTACCAAATGGGTTTAGGGTCTTTGGGCTGAAATTTTAATTTGAAATGGCCAAATTGGGTCTTCATTTTTGAATTGAGTTTTCAGATTTTTTTCTACATTTTTTTCATTTTTCTTTTCATTTAAAAAAATTATTTAAAATCTAAATTAAGTTATAAATCCGTAACTTACCTATAAAAAAAACCTTTTTAGTCCTAAAATAATTAGTATCAAAAACTATTCAAACAAGATTAAGAGAAAAATTACTTCAAAATCAAATTTAAACTTAAAAGAGCAAATTTCAACATTTTTTATATTTTATTTTTTATAAAATGACTAAAATGCTGAATAATTCTTAAAATGTGAAATTTTCTCCTAAATGCACATGCAACAAATTTTTGTATTTTCACTAAATAAAATGCACAAACGAAATGCAAACAACTAAGGCTGCCGCAAAAATTATCAATATTGCAAACCAATAAATGAAATGATTTTTTTTGAATTTATAGGAGTAATTCATGCACTACAAAAATTACATGCTCATAGCGGGTACCTAGTGTGATATGTGATATAGCCCGAAGGACGGATGTTATTCTATATTATTGCCCAAGGGGCTGATTCTGTTGATATTCTGCCCGAGGGGCTGATTTTACATGTTTATATGATTTAAAGAGGATTTTCATAGAAATACGGTGTTTTTAGAAGCTTCACTATATTATTGTACTGTATTGATTTTTACCTGCTCTTTGTAGCATTTTGATGTGTTTTACGTGATTTCTTATCACCCAGCCGTCATTTATTTTTATTACTCATTGAGGTGGCATACTCACATTACTCCATGCACCATGTGTAGAGATTCAGGAGCTTTGGGTCCCGCTAGAAAATTCTGATTGCTACCAGCAAGTGGTTCAGAGATTGCTAGGTAGATGCTCGACGTTCGCATCCCGATCCTCACTCAGTTTGAAATCTCTCAAGTCATTCAGGCAATAGTAAAGTAAGATGCTCTGCCTACAATATCATTAAAATACAAAAAACAAGTAAATGTCGCTAACTTGTGAAAAACATCAGAATACAGCATAACTGAGTACAAATATGAAGTCAAAAAGTGAGGGATAATAGTAAAAATCTTCAAAAGCTCCAAAACAGTTGAAACGAGACCCAAATATGGCTTTCCGCCCAAAACATAGTAATAATTTCAAAAACACAATGGTATCAAACAGTTTTCAAACAAAATGGGACATACAAAGACACAATCCCCAACGGTGCATGACCCTATACTCATCACCTACCGTGTGTGTTACCTCAAAGTAGCACAACGATGTGTAATTCGGGGTTTCATATCCTCAGGACAACTTTTTTGATCATTACTCACCTCTACCCGGTTAAAACTCCAGGTGGTGACGACTTTTCCCCTCGAATTGACCTCCGGATGCTCCAAATATAGCGGAAATCAGTACATAACCATAAAAAAATATTCTAAGGGAACAAAGCCCACTCAAAAGTAATAAAAATACAATGAAAATCTTTAAATTATCAAAACCGACCCCCGAGCCCACGTCTTAGAATTCGATAAAATTTACACCAATATACACCTTATCTCCCCATGAGTTCTTACATATTAGAAGCACTCAAATCCTACAACAAATGGCCTCTCAAACCCTTGCTCAATGTTCTCCAATCTCAAGTCCTTGTTTCCCAAAAATTTTAAACCTTAATTTCCAATTATTTGCAAGCCAAATCAGTGAAATAACTCCATCGAAACAAGTTTAGGGTACAGAATCCTTACCTTAAAGAAATCCCCTTGAAAAACATCTTCAAATATCTCCCTCAAGCTCATCCCCGTATGAAAATGATGAAGAAATAACTCAAATTTTCGAAGGAAATCATTTTTACCTTCTAGCCCATTTAACGCTCTTGTGCAACCCCTTCTACGGTCACCACTCAAGTCGCATTCTGCATATGCGACCCTACCTCCACATCTGCGGACTTGCATGTGCGATTTATCTATTGTATAAGCAGTTTCACTCAACTATTCCTTTGGCCACATCTGCGGCTCCAAACAAGCTTCTGCGAGACTGCACTTGCAGCAATAGGAAAATTCCAGCTGCCCAAAGCAAACTCAATCTTCCGCCAACCATCCGAAATCACTTCGAGGCCCGTGAGACCTCAACCAAAAGCACCAATAAGTCCTATGCTACTATCCAAACTTATACCAATCTTCAAAGCACCTCAAATAACATCAAATAGAAAAAACATATCTGATTCAAGCCTAAGGTTCCAAAAATCTTTTGAGTTGCACTTTTGATAAAAAAGTCTATCAAACCAGATCCAAATGATCTTAAATTTTTCATACATATCCCAAATGATACAATGGACCTACTAGTTTTACTGCAATTCCATTCTGGACATATAAAAAAACCTCACCTACCAACCGAAAAATGCTAAATTTCTAACTTCGCCAATTCCAGCCTAAATCTACTATACACCTCCAAAACATGTTCTGATCACACTTCTAAGTCCAAAATAATCTCCCGAAGCTATCTGAACCATCAAAATTCACATCCAACCCCTTTTCACATAAGTCAACATACGGCTGAAGTTTCCAACTTACGTTTACTTAAAAGAGACTAAGTGTCTCAAACCTTACCAAAACCATTCTGGATTCAAACTGGCTAACCCGATACCACATAACAGATATAAGCAAGTCATAAAGATGATGAAATGGGGAAAATAGTGTGGTAACTCGTGAAACGACTATTTGGGTAGTTACTACAGGGGATAGTACAATTAAAAATATGTATGAACTAGTCATACAAAATTCGGTGGTAAATTATAAGTTGTAGGAAAGACAGACCAACATGGATATGGTGTCATAGATATTGAAAACGGTGAAGCTTTCCGCACACATACCTAACTGAATGTTCCTTGGTTCACTAGCAAAATCTGAATATATCCTATCAAAGTGCTTCCAAGATTCTCCATTTGAAGAATGACACATAAAACAAGGTGGTCTTCTATTTTCAAAGTGACATCTCTTATGAGGAGCATAACTCATCGACACATATAAACTCTTTAACATACGTATAAAAAATAAATAATGCATCTCGTTGATAGTTACCATATAACGGTTAGAAAGCCTCTTGAAACTAGGATTTTTGCAAAGTTTAAAATTGTTTAAAGTTGGATTATCTTTATAATATAACATGCAACCATCTTCACAACAAGTAAATCTCATTAATAAATGTCCTAACTTAGAAACTAATCTCTTTGCCTAATATAAATCACCATGTAATTTTATATTAGGGTCAACTAGTTCTCTCATAAGGTCAATGAAAAAGTCCATGGCTGCTTGAGAAATATTCCAATCAGATTTGGTACTTAGTAATCTAAGTGCAACAGATAGCTTAGAGTGCAGACTTCCTTCACGTAGTGGACGACTAGCTTCCTATAACTGTTCATAAAAATAGTTTGCATAATCATTAGGAGTTTTGTAAAAAATTTCATTGGGCTCACCCCCGAAGTGCATCCCAAGAGCATCTGCAACCAGATGAGGAACTATATAATAACGATTTGTGTTTTTCACCAACAACAATGTTATGCGATATCCCAAGCCTACCATCGATCTCGCCATGATTAGTCCACACAAAATAATTCTCTATAACACCCTTTGTTTAAAGATAAATCTTAACTTCCTTCGATTTTTCAAACTTCATACAATCACACCTAACACAAGGATACCTAATTACTCATCCACTTTTGTACTGTAGAAGTGACAATACATATCTGTTGATACTCAATTTTTCCTATGTATTTTTATATGCACAAGACTTTCAAAATAACATATATATGACTATATAAGCATACCTAGGTGTTTTAGTGTTTTTCCTAATTTTTTAAAAATATTTTAAAATCAATTTATTATACATTTTAACAGTACAAGATCTATTATTATTTATAAAATCACCAATTTTGGTGGATTAATTTATTTTATTTCCGTATTTACATCACAATATAATTAAGGTGATTTTTGCATATTTTAACAAATTAATTTGTCATTTTTAAAGCTAAATCGTATATAATTGCAATTTTAAATACCAGCCCCCATTTCGTTTCGACTATAGCCTAAATTAATCCCCCCCCCCCCCCCAATAAACCCAATTTCAGTTTCTAAATGGACCATCCCAATACATAATGTAACCAAACATTTCTAACTCATCTATCTAACCCTCCTGGTTTCCTTTCATCCAAGTCGTTGATCCTTTTGTCAACGGCCAAGATTACCCCTTTCCTTTTTAAATTTCCCAACTGTACCGTAATCCCTTCATTTCTATTTAATCAACCATATTGGAAATCCCTCTCCTCTCCAAACTCTCTCTAACCCTCTCGAAACCCTAGCCTTTCTCACCGTCTCATACCTCAAGATCACGGGAAATCATGCCTTCTCCGGCTATGGTATTCTCTTAATTACCCCATGTTACTCCTATGTATTTTATATTTAAAGAATCAAGGCTTTACCTCGATATTTCCCTTTTAGATCTGCGTAGATCTATGGTCCTATGGCCTCTATTGGCCTTTTCTCCGGCATATTCAATCCTCAGAATCCTGATTCTCACTCATCCGACCCTATGATACGAATTTTCAATGCCTTTCTCATTTTTTAGGGTTTCTTCGAAACCCTACATTATTCAACGTTTTATCTCTGTTTATTTTCTTAGATTTGTGATGTAATTTTTCTTTACATGACATTCAAAGTGTTTTCCCCAAAGTGTTCCTTTTAAAATCGTTTGTCTTTGAATTAGGGTTTCTGAAAGGTTTTCAAACATCTTTGATTCATCCTTTTCTTATCTTTATGAGTTCTTTAAATACTACGCTCGTGTGTCAAATTTTTACCACGCCTTTGTTGTTCTTCTACTCTTCTTTTTTTAGTATACATGATACTTCTATGCTTTGTATTCTACTATGCCCCTGGACTAGGCTCACATGTTGATCTCTGTTATATCTACCTACATATTCCTTGCTATGCTTTCTAATATTATTCTATTGTATCTGTCTCCTGTGGAGTTCTTTAATTTTGTTTGTTTAATTGATTTTTGTTTGAGTTCTTGCAAAGCATGTTTCATCTACTTTTCTTAAGTTTGTATTACCTCTCCTACTTTCTGAATTTTGTTTGAGTCTCGATTTTTTCTTAAACGTATTTTTTATGCTCTTAAAATGACTTTTTCACTCTGTTATTTCAAAGTGTCTACCATGTTTATATGTTTTTCATAAGTCTCCAAAAGAGATTTCTGAGGCAGTATCAGTGTCTTGCCTTCTCGTATCTTTATCTGATTCAAGTGGAAACCCTAGGATTTGGGGTTTTCTTTTAGCAAGTTTAACATTGTGATCAGGTTATTCTTTGGAATCTTGGACTATCGGACTATTTTCGAGTTTATGGACTGGTTTTGAGTCTCTTTATTGTGACTCTGAATTTTCTTTTTCTATGCCTATCTTTTCTAATTAGCATAAAAGTCTCTTCTTGATTCACGTAATTTGTGCAGTTTATATATGAGAACTCCTCTTTTACCAACTAACCAATCCATTCTGAAATCCACTAATGGGGGTTTGATTGATTGCTATTGATTTTCTCCAGTTGAATCCTCTTTACCTATTCCTGACTCGGTACATTCCAGTTAAGCCTATAATTTTGATTTTACTAGTTGTTTGATTGATCCCCTTTCCTTTTTCTTTTTACCAACCATGTACATTGGATTTCGCCTTAATTAACCTCTATGTTATGTTACTTCGAAAAGGATTTTAATCAAACTCTTTCCTTAAATGTCTTCTACCCGTTTTAAATCATAATCCCTTATCTAAAGGGAGACTTTATATAATTGATTGAAAATTATTTCTAACCCTTTCTTACTTTTACTTTGCACTATAAAAGGGGCATGACAACTTGGAACTTTCAACTCAATACACATATTCTTATACACACTCTGAATCAGAATACTCTTTTAATTCTATACTCTCATCTGAGATCTGTTATATTACTTGCTTGCAATTCAGGTCTACAATAATTCTACTTTACTTCTTTGTTTCCCCTGCTACTGGTATGTTCTAATTTAGCTTCTACCATCATCCTTATTTGCTTATTTACAGCTTCTACAATCTTGTTTGCTTTACCATTCATGATTAGTGATTAACCTATATGCTATTTTTTTGTTCCTATTTCTATTATTAATTCATATACCTATATTACCCTCTATGTGTTTCAAGTTAGGGTTGAAGGCCTGGTAGTATCCAAATTAGTGCTCAGGTCGGAACCTGACCCTCAATGGGTCCTAGATCCCAAACATAGAAAACAGGTGGGTCAAGGGTGTACCAACATGCCTAATTGTTGCGTATGACCACTAGCCTATCATGGACTTCCCTGTACTTATACTTATTCTTAGACTCTAAGTTCTTCTCACCTCCTATGAGCCTTTCTTTGGACCTTGAGTTCTCTTTGAACATTGACATTTGATGTGGCCCTTCCAAACTGCACTATAACATCATATTCCACTCACACCAAAAAAAATACCATAGCAATGCTATTATGAGTGGTTTCCCCTTCCGATATTATCACCCCCTTAAATTTGGCAAAGGCGTATTTGCGGTAAAACCGGTCAAACAATGGTGTATTCGATGATTATGTGACTTTCCTTCTTGAGTTGTCTGCTCAATGGTACCGGTCTAGCACCCCATAGAAACCTTTATCCATTCACTTGTGCATGTATCATGGTCAAGCCTAGTTGAGTCAGTTATGTTACCCGCATAATGACTCTTTTAGATAGCCTCGTCAAAAGTCCACTAGGTTTCCCTAGAACCCAAGTAGACACTACATCATATCTGCATTGATATGGAGAACTAAATGCTGCTTATGCCAATTATTGATATTCAACTAGTCGAGTCTAGAGGGGGTAAGGGCCTAACACTTTGTTTTGCAGAAAATGATATATGACGTCCCCAAATTTGGCATAGTAACCAACATCCACCCAAGGTAGCTAAGCTGGTGGGAGGACCTTCACTCCAACGATCAGATATTTGTCCGCAAAAATTTGGGAAATTGTCCTTCTATTCAGAAAATCCTACCCAACAACAAAATTGTAGAGGTTGCAACCCTGTTCTAGGATGGCGACAGATCTATTTTTCTCTTCGGGGACCTTTGAAATGACACCTTTGCTATAGGAAATAGGAGGGATAGCTGGTATCCCTTGGGACACTCCGGGCTTGCTTATCCCGGAAAATCGCATGGGTAGGGATTTTCTCAATATGATGAGACTAAAGAAGAGCGGACATAGCAAGCCCTACCACACTTAACCGGATGAATTCGCCCTTACATCATTGGGGAATATCCACAAAAAGGTCTTCATCTTTATGTTTTACGTTTTGGGGATGATAGTATTTCCTATGAAGAATGTTAGGATCCACACCAGACTAGTTGTTGTCACCAAGACCTTAATAGTAGGAATTTGCGGGCAGCCTTTTAGCATAGTACCTATGATTGTTGCAGAGATATAATAAGCCTTGGAGAACTTTGAACGAGGAGCCAAACACTTTGAGGGTAGTGACTTACTACTCCAACTGTGGCTCACGGAGCATCTCCAAAAGGGTGAATATTAACAAGAGATCATACGCAGGGATTGGGATGATCATATTACCTTCTATTAGCTAGGACGAATAAACTATATTCCTAACATGTTTGCTCAACTGGAAGATGCTAAAGGGTAGGTAGAGTTGTTCGAAAATCTGAAAGAGGACCAAGTTCAATGGATGTTCGAATGGTTCCCTACTGAAGAGTTTATTGTCTGATCTCGGGATGCTCCATTTCATATACTCATTTTTCTTGGAACTTATCCCTATGTCCCTCTTCGAGTTATGAGGTGGGGCAGAAGAAAGCAGGTTATACCAATGGTTGACAATATGATTAACTTTTGGGCCAACTTTCACTATGACGATAGCCTTAGAAGTACCAAGCCCAACACAAGTGGCACCGCAAAATAATCATGGAAAGAGACACAATTGAACCGTATAGGCACAATCCTAGTTATACTCCATACTATACAAGCTAGTTGGAAGACTATCATAATGGGTCAGGACAACCGGGGTTTGTTCGAGGTCACTAGATCATTGAAGAAAAGGCTGATGTGCATGTAAAGTACAACCAACTGCGCAAGAGGATCTAGGAATGTGAGAATGAGCACTGTGAAATATAAAAATCCAATAAAAATCTAATTGGAGAATGGAAGGATATGGCTGTCTGCGCCAACAAACGACTGATCTGTTTGGAACGGAGCATAGTGAAGCTGGAAAAGAAGTTTCTGAAGAGGGTCGAAGATTGCCGAGTAGCTAAAGGAAATGAAGGCGTACATCTGGCCAGGGCTTATTTGGTGGTAGGATTTCCCAAGCTGGGAGAGCTATATGAAGGAGCCGACACTATCAAATCTGGGGAAGGTCCTTCTAGGACCAAATAGATAGGAGTCTTCTTTTCCTTTGAGAATGTAATAAGGCCTACGACCATTGGTACATTTTATTTCATGTTATTTAATATCGTTTGGGGATTCATCTTATTTTGTTTATCAATAAAATGAGTCACTTATGTCACGACCCCAACCCCGATCGTGATGGCATCTTAAACATTGCAAGGCAAGCCCGACCAAATATCAATCACAACCCCTCTCTAATAGAGTTCATTACAAATTAACACATTTTTAATTGCCTATTAACTTAAATAAAAGTCTGCATTAGTAAATAAGGTGTGCGTAAAGCATAACAATATCTCTAAACTAGCCCACTGGTCCGGTGTCACAAGTCACGAGCCTTATTATGACATTTCAACGGTCAAATACATAGATAGTCTAAGATACTTACAGGTAAAAGATAGGGAGAAATTGGGTCTGCGGGCGCCATGCAACTACCACGATGACTCCAGTGGATGATAATCAGCAAGAAAAACTCCCACTATGTCTTTGGAACACCTGAATCTGCACACAAGGTGAAGGGAGTAATGTGAGTTCTCCGACTCAATGAATAATTAATATAAATAATGGCTGAAAGCATGAAAACATGTAAAGGCACAACACAATTCTATTTAAAGCATTAAAATCACTTAAGCAGTAAACCAACAAAGAAGTCGAATGAAATATCTCTATATTAGGTAAAACATGTAGCTTAATATGTAATAGAATGTAGAAATCCGCCCCTCGGTCCCATTCTCATCACTTAGCAATCAATCTCAGCACTCAACTAATATACTCTCATAGTAACAGAAATCAGAATAACAGCTGCGGCGTGCAGCCGGATCCATACATTGCTGCAGTGTGTAGAATCCACATAAATAGCTGACTGTGCTTACTAGGGAAGTGCAGGCTCTGGAGGGGCTCCAATAGCCCAAGCGCTACATTGATACAGCGTGCATCACGATCCATATAAACATTTGTTGATGCGTGTATCTCGATCCATAAAGTATTTGCTGTGGCATGCAGCCCGATCCATGACATATATAACATCCTCACTATTGGGTTTTCCACCCATCTCGGTCACTATCACGTGCATAATAATATAAGGTAGGGATCTCAGACTTAACTACATCAGTCGGTTCATACATAATCTACTCTCATCTGTAAGCCAATATTGAAGATACTAAAAAAGGACGCACCTACCAGATGGACTGATGAGTACCAAAGGGCCTTTGAAAGAATCAAGGAGTACCTGTCAACACCTCTAGTTCTTGTTCCTGCCCGAACCTGGTAGACCCCTACTACTCTACCTTGCAGTATTGGATGAAGTGTTTGGTTGTGTTTTGGGACAATATAATGAAATGGGGAGAAAAGAGCAGGCCATCTATTATCTCATCAAGAAGTTCATCCCGTATGAGGCTAGATATTCTTTATCGCAACGCATCTGTTGTGCTTTGAATTGGGTAGCCCAGAAATTGAGGCATTATTTTTGTGCTTACACCACATATCTCATATAAAGGATGGACCCATTGAAATATATCTTCAAGAAGCCCATACCCACCGGCAAGATACCCAAGTGGCAGATCCTTCTGAGTGAATTCGACATTGTCTACGTGACACAGAATGCAATCAAAGGACAGACACTAGCGCATCACCTTGGTGAAAACCCTGTGGATGGAGAATATGAGCCCATAAAGACGTATTTTCCGAATATAGAGGTTCCATTTAAAGTAGAAGACATTGCATAGACACATGATGGTTGGAGGATGTTTTTTGATGAAACAACAACTTTTAATAGAGTTGGCCTAGGGGTAGTCCTGGTAACAGAAATCGGCCAGCATTATATGGTATCCGCCAAGCTCAGGTTCCTATGCACCAACAATATGTCCGAATATGAAGCTTGCATCTAAGGGCTCAAGATGGCTATTAACGTGAACATCCAAGAGTTGCTAGTGATTGAGGTTCAGATTTGCTTATACATCAGGTTCGAGAATAATGGGAAACTAAGAATTCAAAGATACTCTCGTATTTGCATCATGTACAGGATTTGAGGAAGAGATTCACAAAGACAAAACTCGAGTATGTTCCTAGAGTCCAAAATGAGTTTGTCGGTGCATTGGAAACACTATCATCTATGATTCATCATCTAGATAAGAACATTATAGGCCCTATTCCGGTGCAGATTTATGATTATCCAACTTATTGTGCTTATGTCGAGGAAAAATCGGACAGAAAACCTTGTTTTAATGATATCAAAGAATATTGGAATACGAGAAAATAACCAGAGCTTGCAAATCCTACTAAAAAGTCCGGAGGTTATCTAACAATTTCTTTCATAAAGGAGGAATCATGTATAAGAGGACTCCTGATTTGGGATCGTTAAGCTGTGTCGACATAGAGGAAGCATCTAAACTTTTAGAACACTGGGACCTGTGGTCCATACATGAACGGTTTTGTCTTAGCTAAGACAATACTCATGGCAGGTTATTTTTTGATAACTATGGAAACGAACTGCATCTAGTATGTGCGAAAGTGCCATCGTTATTAGTTACATGCAGACGACGTGACCATTTGTTGCTTCGAGAATGGATGTTATTAGACCTACCGAGCCGTACGTATCAAACAGAAATAGGTTCATTCTAGTGGCAATTGATTATTTCACCAAATGGGTTGAAGTAGAATCTTACAAAGCAGTAACCAACAACGTCATGGTAGACTTTGTCCGCGACGGCATTGTTTGTCAATTCGAGATTCTAGAATCATTCATCAATAATAATGGTTCCAATCTCAACAGTGATTTGATGAAAGCCATGTGTGAAACTTTCAAGATCAAACACAAGAATTCTACAGCTTACAAGCCTCAAATGAACGGAGTTGTAGAAGCCGCCAATAAGAACATCAAGAAGATACTCAGCAAAATGGTAGAGAAGCATATTAGTGGCACGAGAAACTATCATTTTCTTTTTTGGGGTATCTCACCGCACTCCACACATCAACCGGTGTATCTCACAATATGTTGGTTTATGCTACAGGAGTTGTCATTCCCGCTGAGGTAGAAATTCTCTCCTTAAGGATCATACAGGAAGTAGAAATCGACGATGCAGAATGGTTAAAAAGTCACTACGAGCAAATCGCTCCCAAAGATGGTAGAAGAATGAATGCAACATGCCATGGTCAGCGTTATCAAAACAGAATGACCAGAGCATTCAACAACAGAATCAGACCAAGACGGTTCATACCAGGGTAAATGGTATTAAAGAAAATTTTTCCAATAAAGATGAAGCCAAAGGGTAATTCTCTCCCAATTGGTAAGGTCAATCCATGATTCATTGGGTTATGACAGGAGAAGCCCTCTAACTTGCATAAATGGATGGAGAAGTTTGGCCAGAACCAATTAACTCAGATGTAGGGAAACGATACTACGTGTAACCTTTATGCTTTCCTACATGATGTATTGAACTATGTCTGACCTGATTCTTATTTAAGAGGGGATACATAGGTAGCTCTATGGTTCTGTCACAATTCAATAAAATTTTCATTCCCCCCCACAATTGGAAATTGAGGCAGAATTTGACGAGGACCCTTGAAATTCCAAAGTAACTTCTGTCGATCATCGCAAGCAGCCTTCAGAAGTATAAACCCAGTAAACTGGGATAGAATTTGGAGGACCATCAAAATATTGGAGCAAGAGAGGTTGCAATGTATCAAACCGCATCACAGTCATTGGTTCATCTAAGCAAAACTATTTTTTTAGTTATGATGTATTTATGTTATGTTTTAATAAATCATGTCTGTATATTATCAAGATTGCTTTGTTTGACGATGCTCCCTTGATGGTACACAACGTCGCTGGAAACGGAATCAAGCAGCACAGGAAAAGTTCATGAGGAGTAGAACTAACTTTTCCCCTCTACAAAACTCACAATTTTTCTTAGGATGTAGGCACCCGAGATGCAAATCAATGAATGCATATACGTACTTATACTTCTTTGTAATACGACCCTCAGAACTGTCACCTACGCACATTTGTTATCCGCACACAACATCCCCAGCAGCTATAATATCGCAATCAGCTATCAGCTAAGTGATTTTACTACTATTCATCTTTTACTTTTCTTCGTTGTATAAGGATACTATTCTGTCTTGCGAGGTTAAGTTGTACCTCCATTTGTATTTCTTGCATTGTATATGGCTACTATTCTGCCTTCCGAGATTAAGCTCTACCTCCATTTGTATTTTCTGCATTGCATAAGGCTACTATTCTTTCTTTCAATGTTAAAATCTATCTCCATTTGAATTTTCTGCATTGCAAAGGCTACTATTTTGCCTTCCGAGGTTAAGCTCTACCTATATTGGATTTTCTACATTGCATAAGGCTACTATTCTACCTTTTTAGGTAAAGTTCTACCTCCATCTGCATTTCCTGCATAGTATAAGGCTCTGCATTTCCTGCATAGCATAAGGCTACTATTCGACCTTTTGAGGTTAAGCACTACCTCCATCTGCATTTCCTGCATTGCATAAGGCCACTATTTTTCCTTCTGAGGTTAAGCTCTATTTCTATTTGCATTTCCTGCATTGCATAAGGCATGTATTTTGCCTTCCGAGATTAAGCTCTACCTCCATTTACATTTCCTACACTGCATAAGGCTACCATTCTGCCTTCCGAGACTAAACATTGTCTTCATCTACATCTGCATGGCTGAAGGATCACCACTTTATTTACATTTTAAGTCGGCTGAAGTATCGCCACTTTATTTACATCCTGCATTGGCTGAAATACTGCCATATTTTATTTACATTTCTTGCACGGCTGAAATATCACCACTTCATTTACATCCTGCATCGACTGGAATATCGCCATTTATATTTGTGTCTTGCATTGGCTGAAAGATTGTCACTTCAGTTACATCTTGCATTGGCTGAAATACCGCCATATTTTATTTATATTTCTTGCATGGCTGAAATATTGCCACTTTATTTACATCCTGCATCAGCTGGAATATCGCCATTTTTTATTTATGTCTTGCATTGGCTATACTATATCCACTTCATATATATCATGAATCGGCTGAAATATCGCCACCTTTTATTTACGTCTTGCATCGGCTAAAAGATTTCCACCTTTTCCATTTCATAAGCTAAAAGATCGCCTAATTGTCCGAAGGCATCATTGATCAGAGGTACCATCTTGATAGCACAAGAACGCCATTCCATATCCCGAGGACCCCCATTTTATCTTTTGCATATCATTATTCAAAGGCATCACGGATTGGAGGCACCATTCATATAGCTCGAGAACATCATTTAATGAGCTGAGAATCGTCTATTTCGTGCTTCATGGCCCAGGATATTATGGACCGAGGACGTCTTCCTAATCATCCAAAGACATCATTCATGGTCCAACAGGAACTTGCATCACATTTAAATTTATGCACAATATATGCTCGTATTGCATATTTGAAAGTAAACCAACTAGCAACTGCCGTCTCAGCAAAAGCGATCCCGCTCTGGTTCCCGCAGCCCTATTAGACCTTAACCGTTCTTTCCAACAAGAACATTGAGTCTCTTCTAGAAAGTTCTTCATTGGAACACTCATCTGACGTATTTTGAACTACATACATCATGATTCCTATATGACCAAGTATATGTAGGCAGTTCAAGAACTAGAGCTCGGCCGAAATTCTTCAAATTGTTTCGTCCAGTCAAAATTGGCCATCATACCTTTTACCTGACAACTCTTTCATCATTCCCGGGTAAAGATGGGCAGTTATTGATACCCAAATTTCCCTATGTATTTTATATGCAAGATACTGTCAAAATAACATATGTATGCATATGTAAGCATACCCACGTGTTTGAGTGTTTTTCCTAATTTTTTCAAAAGATTTTAAAATCAATTTATTGTCTATTTTTACTGTATAAAATCCATATTTATTCCCAAAATCATCAATTTTGATGGATAATTTATTTTATTTCCATAGTTACACCAAAATATAATTAAGGTGATTTTTGCATATTATTACGAATTCATTTGGTACATTTAAAGCTAAATTGCATATAATTGCAATTTTAGACTATGTTAAGATTAATAGCATTGCTATAATTGTAAAATTGGTTTTGATTTTTTTTAATTAATATTCATGTAATACAATTGGTTCGATACTAACCCCCATTTCGTTTAAATTATACCTTAATTAACCCCCCACCCCAATCATCCGTATTTAAATTTCTAAACGGGCCAGCCCAAAACTTAAATTAACCAATCCCATTAACCTATCTATCTAACCCGCCCGATTTTCTTTAATACAGGGCGTTGATCCTTTTAATCAACAACCACGATTACCTATTTCCTTTTTTAATTCCCAAACCATACCCTAATCCCCTCATTTATATTTGGTCTACTGCCTCTGAAATCTCTCTCCTCTCAAAACTCTCTCTAACCCTCTCAAAACCCTAGTCTCTCTCACTGTCTCTAACCTTAAGCTCACCGAAAATCATGACGCCTCTGGCCATGATAACCTTATATTCACCCCCTATTACTCATGTGTGTTTGATATTTGAAGAATTAAGGCTTGACCTCAATGGTTCCCTATCAGATCTTCTTCTATGACCTATCCAGCCTTTGCTCCGGCATATTCAAACCACATGAGCCTGATTCTCACTCATCCGACCTCAGGATCTAACGTTTCCAAGCCTTTCTCATTTATTAGGATTTCATCGAAACCCTAAGCTATTCAAGGTTTTTCCTCTGTTTATTTTCTTAGATTTGTGATGTATTTGTGTATTACTTGACTTTTAAAATTTTCCTTTTAAAATCGTTTGTCTTCAAATTAGGATTTCTAAAAGGTTTTCAAACATCTTTGATTTGTCCTTTTCATCACTTTATGACTGTTTTTCTATACTATGCTCGCGTTTCTTCTTTATACCACACATGCGTTGTTCTTTTGCTCTTCTTTTTTTGCAATATACATGATACTCCTATGATTTGTATTCTACTGTGCCTCTATACTAGGCTCACATGCTGATCTCTGCTATATCTTCCCACATATTCCTTGCTATGCTTTCTGATATTATTATATTGTATCTGTCTCTTTAGGTTTTTTTGCTTTACTGAATTTTATCCGAGTTCTTGACAAGCATGTTTCATCTAGTTTTCTTAAGTTTGTATTACCTCTCCTCCTTTATCAATTTTTTTGAGTCTAGAGCTTTTCTTAAACTTATTCTTTATGCTCTTAAAGGGATACTTTCACTCGATTTTTTCAAAGCTGCTACCATGTCTATTTGTTTCTCATGAGTCTCTGAAAGAGACATTTGAGCCTTTATCAGTGTCTTGCCTTCTCATATCTTTATATGATTCAATTGGAAACCTTAGGATTTGGGTTTCCTTTTGGCAAGTATGATTTTTTATCGGGTTTTACTTTGAAATCTTGGACTATCATACTCATTCAGATCCTATTAACTGGTTTTGAGTCTCTTTATTGTGGCTTTAAATTTTCTTTTTCCATGCCTGTCTTTTCTAATTAGCATAGCAATCTCTTCTTGATTCACATTATTTGTGCATTTTATATATGAGAACTCCTATTTTACCAACAAATCAATTAATTCAAAAATCCTCTAATGGGTGTTTGATTGGTTACTACTGATTTTCCCTAATTGTATCATCTTTACCTATTCATGACTTGGTCCATTTGAGTTAATCCTATAATTTTGATTTTACAAGTTGTTTGATAGATCCCCTTTCCTCTTTGTTTTTTCCAATAGTGTACCATAGTTATTTTGCCTTAATTAACCCCTATGTATTCACCTTTCCTGTGTTACTTTTAATAGGATTTTAATCGAACTCTTTTCTTAAATGTCTTCTACCCGTTTGAAATCAGAATCCCTTAACTAAAGGGTGAATTTATATAATTTATTCCAATACTCTTTCAATTCTCTACTCTCATCTAAGATCTCTTGTACTGCTTGCTTGCAATTCAGGTCTACAACACTTTTACTTTACTTGTTTGTTTCCCTTGTGACTGGTATGTTCTAATTTAGCTTCTACCATCATCCCAATATGTTTATTTACAGCTTCTACCATCTTGTTTGCTTTACCATTCATGCTTAGTGAGTAACCTGCATGTTATTGTTTTTATACATGTTTCTATGATGAATTCTATACCCCTATTCCCCTCTATGTGTTTTGAGTTAGGGTTTATGGCATGGCAGTATCCAAATTACTGCTCAGGTCTAAACCTGACCCTCAGTGGGTCCTAGCTCCTAAACTAAGCCAACAGGCTGGTCAGGGGTGTGCCAGCATGCCTATTTGTTGGGCATCACCACTAGCATGTCATGGCATTCCCTAACTCTTTTTATGCATTTACACTTAATCTTAGAATCTATGTTCTGGCCCCCTCTTATGAACCTTGCCTGGGGACCCTGAGTTCTATTTGAACGTCGATATTTGAGGGCTCGCCCTTCCATACTACACAATAATTTGATTCTACAATTTATTTGGGTTGTAAGCACTGCCCGGAGTCCCCCTTTGAGGCTCCTGGGAACTTTGATACACCCCAAATGAGAGAAAGCCTTTGGAAAATCCTGATCTTCGTCGTTGGTTCATCTCATATTTTGACCTTAAGTATGAATTTGGCTCCTTGTTGCAGTTTGATTTCTGATGTAATTTTTTAACTTTGGTCTATAATAAAGTGTAACAACTCATTGGGTAAATAGTGAAAAAAGGGAGACATTACTCATGTATGCATATGGGTAGACATCATGTTCTTATGCATTTATTTATGAAAATATAATTCTACCTATAAGTGATGCATTTCATGTATAAATCCTTCCGATAAGTTGTTTTATTACCGCATTTAGAAATCCTGCCTATAAGTTGTTTCATTAATGGATTAGAAATCTTGCCTGTAAGTTATGCCTTTCATTTAGAAATCCTGCCTACTACTTGTCTTATTTCTGCATATAATCATGACTATAGGCCTCTCCATCCTTGCATCATATAGATAACTTGCCTATAGGACCTTCTCAATTCTGCATTTACATCCATCATTAGGCAAATGATTTCTCGGTATAAAAAATTAAATCTGCATCATAGACACCATGAATATAGGATTCTCGCACTTCTATAAACGTTTCAGAATTAATCACGCCTGGAAAGTATGTATATAAAGATAATCAATCGAATCTGAATCAAGAAAAAAATCAGTAAGAATGCCATCTTGCATTCCTAAGTTTTATGTTTTGTAATCAGTAAACCCTTTTTTGAAACTCCAGTACATTTCCACGTTGTTAGATATCAGGTCTATAGGTTTCATCTAGGCAAGCCATTAGGCAATTAATTAATGGGATTAATCATTGATAATTACAACCAGTGGCAGGCCTAATTCGGACTTCTAATATGAGAAATATGTGATAAACCAACCTGCTCTCATGTTTATGTTTGATTAAAGACTTTATCAGTGCCCGTAAGTCATGGTAAACAACTTGTTTGTTTGAATAAGGAGACCTAACTGAGCCTTTATTTGCTATGTGTTTCCCCCTATTTACTATTGTATGTGTTTTGTTTGTCACACTAGACATTTATCCTTTTATAACTATGAAAAGCCAATCTCCCTTCCTTCTTAGGAAAAGTAGTCCCAACTGCCTCCGGGAATGATATGATTGGGGCGGGTATAGCATGCAATAAGTAACGAGTCCAATCCGCTACTTAATACTTCAGTGGGGAGGGTAAAGGATAGATGTGGATATGATCACCATGGGATAACACCATGTATATAAATGTTTATCGGGTGTTGTGTGGGGTGATCCATGTTATTCATAAACCTAGGACCCCCTTCCTCCTCATTTGTTTACTTCCTTTTCCAGAATTGTTTTTAGCTTTTGACTCTACGTTCTTTAAACTTCCTCTTTTACTTCAGTAACATAAAATAATTTTTATTTTTTCCAGTATTGTTTCTTCTCCAAACATCCGTCTTCTACTCATTTATCCGATTATTTACATCAATTATTTGACCCCCTGTTGCCCCACTTATATATCGTTTAAATCACTTATGAGATTGACTACTTCCAAAATTTTACATGCCTTTAACTTGTATACTTCCCTTGTTACAACCCTTGTGTGAAAGTTGTCTTGTTTGCTTATTTTCTTATTTAAAATGTCACAATTGCAGCATGGTTGGAAAACACATTAGTGGATCTCGATGGGCGTCTAACACCTTTCCTTCGAGATAATTTCAAACCCTTACCCATTCTCTGGTTCTTCTTCATTTAAGTTGAATTTCTCCTCAGTGCCCAAATGCATTTAATAATTTGGTGGCGACTCTTCTAAATTGCAAACTCAATTCCCAAAAGGAAAAGAGTTATCCGCCCAAATGTCATGAACCCGAATTCGCGAGAAAAAGGTGGCATCGACAATGTCAAATAGATTCATCAACCCCTTCTACAAAATCCTTCAGCAATCTCTGCCGATTAGAATAAATCCTATTGTACATTCAAGTACGATGTTCAATTTATACGAATAAAAAGAACAAATTAATTTAGTTATTTCATATCATAATCTTTTTTATAAACTAAAAGTTTAATTACAAATCCTAAAAGTTCTATTCATATCCTAAAATTTTAATTTATAAACTAAAAGTTCAACACATATCCAAAAATTTCAATTTATAAACAAAAAAATCAATTTAGTATCCAAAAGGTCCAATTCATTAACTAAAAGTTCAACTACAAATCCTTAAAGTGCAATTCATATCCTAAAATTTCAATTTATAAACTAAAAGTCTAATTCATATCCCAAAATTTCAATTTATAAACAAAAAGTTCAATATAATATCCAAAAGGAGTAATTCATAAACTAAAAGTTCAACTACGAATGTAAAAGTTCAATTCATATCTTAAACTTTCAATTTGTAAACTAAAAGTTCAATTCATAAACTGAAAGTTCAACTCATAATTTCAATTTATAAGCTAAAAGTTCAATTTAATATCCAAAAGGTCCACTTCATAAATTAAAAGTTCTACTACAAATCCTAGAAGTTCCAAAAATTTCAGTTTATAAACTAAAACTTCAATTGATAAACTAAAAGTCTAATTCATATCCAAAAATTGCAATTTATAAACTAAAATTCAATTTAATATCCAACATGTCCAATTTATAAACTAAACGTTCAACTACAAATCCTAAAATTTCAATTTATATCCTATAATTTCAATTCATAAACTAAAAGTTCAACTACTACTACTAAACTTTAGATTCTGACTAAACTATTCAAGACTATACAAAGTGCCACACCTACTTTTCTAAACCCCAGAAAGGGTATAGGGGAGTTTTTCCTATTAAAACGACTATTAAAATGAGATTAATTTATTTAAAATTCAAATTCGCCACTTGGGACAATTTATGGTGTCCCAAGTCACCAGTTCAAATGTCGAATCGAGGAAAGATTGACTCTATTTTGTAGTCCGTGAATACAGAAATCTTTGCAAAGAATTCTGGTAACCTGGGAGAAGATGTTAGGCATTCCCGTGTTTTGTTGCTTTATCACGGTCGGTCAACTATTATTATTCCCTATTTATTTGATTAATTACGTGTTTTATACCTATTGTGCATTTTTAGCTTTTGGCCGCATTTAATTATTTATGAAATTATTCTGGAATAAGTTATGATTGTCGTGCACTTATTTGTTTTGTACACATTGCGGATTGTGTCACGGGAACCGTACCCACGATCTACAACATGTTTAATTTTATTATTATTCAATATTATGGTCGGGTCATATCAAATGCATATCCAAATTGAGATTTATGTATCGTGACCATGCCACGGGAAACGTACTCAAAGCCACAATATTATTGTAATTAACGCGTCTAAAGTAAACTACAACGTTCATGATGGTTTTCCTAAGTTTCGGATTATTGTGAAGCTTAAGAGTTACACATTCTTCTAACTTAGCACAACTCATGGCCTATTATTATTCCTTGTAATGAAAGAAACAACTCCAATTTTTTTATCTACCCGATTAAAAGCATTTATTTAACAAACAAGACTGCATGCATCACAATCGAAATAAAAACTAAGTAAAATAATTTAAATGAAAAATAAGACATGCTATTCAAATAATTTATAATCAAAAATCAACCAACATGTGCACCAAGCTATCATGACACAATAAAATGAGAATGAAAAGTGAGAAACAGACCTTTTATTAATGAAAAAAGCTGAATGTTTTAAATTAATTAGGCTAAACAAAGCAACGATTGTTGGACTGAAAAACCAAAATTAACAAATGGAACCTAGAATTGACACCAGAAAGCTCGAAACCCAAATCGACTTTACTTAGACAATAAATTAAAACATCCAAATATCTGACAACAGACTATCACGACCCGGATTTCCTCACCCTCGGGAGTCGTGATGGTGGCTACTAATAAGAGCTAAGCAAGAAAAATTTTAGCTACTTTTCCTTTAATAATCTCATCAATGAACGGAAATAATACCAAAGCAACAAAATTCAAACAATTAAGTGGAGTCGTTATATTATGTAGAACTAAATAGAAATGCGGAAAAAACTCAATATAAGCCTCTACCTAAGAGTGGAGTCACAATACTCACGAACTTGTAAGAATACTACATACAAACGTTTGAGAGAGAACATAAACTTTTTATCTTGAATACAATGAGATAACAGACAAAATAACGGATAGAGGAGATGCCGGGCCTGCGGACGCCTGTAAGGCTACTTCGGGTCTCCCTAGACTAAAAGCCTGCTTTCACACTACTGTTGTTGCTACTTGAAACCTATATCTCGGCAAAAATAGCATCGAGTATAGTATATGCACAGCTAACCCTATGTGCTAGTAATTGTCTGGCCTTACCCCGGCGAAGTAGTGACGAGGCTAGGACAAGACTTCAAACCTGTGCAGTTACATACTATATGATGAAAGAAATAGCAGGAACTAAACTAGTAAAACTGGGGAGGGGAAACATGCTCTGGGAGGTAGAAAAATTAAATAAACTCTCATAACTGACAAAAGAACCAACTATAACCCTATTAACACGAACAAGAATGGATAAAACAACTTTCACTTTAAATGCTCATCTCGTTGCAGGCTGCAACCCAATCCCATTTCTCAATTTCTCGTTGTAGGCGTACCACCTGCTCTAATTTCAATCAATATCTTGTGGTAGGCATACCATCCGATCCCATTTCAATCAAAATCTTGTGGTAGGCATACCACCCGATCCCATTTCAAGTAATTTTTTCTGGTAGGCGTACCACCCGATCCCATTACTTCCAACACAATACATAATATAATCCCGGCAAAGGAAAAACAATAACAATTCAAATGTCACCATCGACGCATTAAGAGGTAATCATAAAACTTATGAATCTACTATACTTAACCCTCTTGTTGATGATCAAAGGAAGCAAAGAATCGCTCTCAAGGCAAGCACAAGCCAACCTCAAAATGATGAGGACGGAGACAAGGAGTTCGGACTCGTTATCAAGAGATTTCAAAAGTTCATGCGAAAAGAGTATGAACGAAAGGGCAAAAAGCAAGGAGATCAAATAAAGTGCTATGAGTGCGGAGAAACCGGGCACATTAAATCAAATTGCCCAAATGCTAAAAAGGAGAAGATACCCTTCAAGAAGCAACGAGCATACATATCTTGGGGAGGCGACTCCAGTGACGAGTCAAGTGAGGAAGAAGAAGATGAAACCGCAAATCTTTGTCTTATGGAACAAGAAGACAACAAAGAAGAGGTATGTCAAATTTCTTCCAAAAATTTCTTTTACCTTGAAGAAATGCAAAATGCTTTTGATGAGTTGTATAGCGAATTTATTAAAGCTTCAAAAACTGCTAAGAGTATAAAACAAAATGCTTCTTTAAAAGAAAAAGATTTTCAAAAAAAACTCTCTTTTAAAGAAAAGGAATTGGAAAAACTGATTTTAGAAAATGAGAAGTTGAAAGAGGAAAACAAATTTTTTGGCAAGAGAAGCGCCGACAAGCCCGAGAGTTCTAGAAATTGTACTTCTTGCATGCATCTCAAAAATGAAGTAGGAAGGCTTAAGGGCACCTTAGATAAGTTTAATTCTTCTCATATAAATTTGAATGAAGTGCTTGTTAATTTGAAGTCGACCAAGCATGGCATAGGTTTTAGAAACGAGCCTAAAGAGAAAGTTGAAGCCAACCCCCAATCACCTAAGGATCAACCTAGGATAAATAAAACAAATGTTCATCCTAGATACAACAAACCTAGAAATGGTTTTCATCAATCGCAACCTAGAAATAATCATGCTAGAAATAATGCACATTCTAGGCCAAACACTAGAAGGAATTTTGAACCTTTTAGAACACCTAGAAATGACTTCCAACCTAGAAACAACTATTCTAGAAATGATGCATATCCTAGAACAAATGGTAGGAGAAATGACTTTCATGATTTGCGCAATAGTTATATTGTCAAGAATAGAGTAAATGAATTTCGTCCGTCGAATTACTATCAACCTAGAAGGATGCATAATCCTAACGTGACTTGTCATTATTGTAGACGAATTGGACATATTTCTCCTGCTTGTTTTACACGACATAGACATAACACTCAATCACATCACTATGATTTGCCTAACCCCCAAGGACCCAAAATGGCATGGGTACCTAAAACTCATTAATTTGTTTTGTAGGTATGTTTGAAGGGATCAAGTGTACTATGGTACCTTGATAGTGGATGCTCCAAACACATGACGGGAGACGAATCCAAATTCCTTCAACTAGAACACAAGGAAGGGGGAAGTGTTATTTTTGGTGATAACAACAAAGGAAAGATTATCGGCATCGGATCGGTCGGTAAGGATAAAATTTCTTCCATTAAGCATATATTACTTGTGAAAGGTTTAAAACATAATCTCTTGAGCATAAGTCAATCGTGTGACAAGGGAAATCTTGTTTTATTTTATTCGGATGAATGCTTAGTTTTTAGACGTAGCGATTTTAAAATTATCCTTCGTGGTTTTAGAATGGATAACATTTATATGGTTGATCTTGCAAATTCTTCACCCGAATATGTGAATTGTTTAATGAGCAAAGAGGATGATTCTTGGTTATGGCATCGTAGAGTAGCTCACATCAACATGCATCTTTTGAACAAATTGGTTTCACAAAATTTAGTTGTTGGTCTTCCAAATTTGAAATTTGAAAATGACTCTATTTGTGATTCTTGTCAAAAAGGGAAGCAAACAAAAGCATCTTTTAAATCAAAAATTATTGTTTCAACTACTAGACCATTGCAATTGCTTCACATGGATTTGTTTGGACCATCTCGCATTGAAAGTCTTGGTAGAAATTGCTATGCTTTTGTAATTGCTGATGATTATTCCAGATTTACTTGGACTTTGTTTCTTGCCCATAAAAGTGATGCTTTTCAGAATTTTAAATATTTTCTTAAACGTGTTCAGAACGAAAAGGAAACAACCGTCACTTCAATCAGAAGTGATCATGGGGGAGAGTTTGATCACAATCTCTTTGCGAACTTTTGTGACGAACTCGGTATCGAGCATACCTTTTCAGCTCCATGAATACCACAACAAAATGGGGTGGTGGAAAGGAAAAATAGGTGTCTCGAAGAGATGGCTAGAACCATGCTCGAAGAGGCTAAGATTCCCAAACATTTTTGGGCGGATTCCATGTGTATCGCATGCTACGTTTTAAATAGAGCAGTCATAAGGCCAATACTCATGAAAACCCCTTATGAACTCTACAAGGGAAGGAAACCAAATATCTCCCATTTTAGAGTATTCGGTTGTAAATGTTTTATTCATAACAATGGAAAAGATCAATTGGGAAAATTTGATGCCAAATCCGATGAGGGAATTTTTATTGGGTATTCTTCACGTAGCAAAGCATATAGGGTATTTAATAATAGAACCCAAACTGTGGAGGAATCCCCTGATATTGTGTTTTCCGAAAATAATGCTCGCTTGGCGAGAAAGGATTCTTGTTCTGATCTTGCAGGTATTTTAAATAGTTTAAAAGACAAAGTACAAGAGGAAACTCCAAAGGAAATTCAAGATGAAATCTTGGAACAATCAACGGAGAAACGCCACAATTGGAGAAAGAAACAATAATGCCTAACGAGTGGAGGACAATCAAAGATCACCCTCTCGAACAGGTGATTGGCGACGTCGGAGAAAAGGTAAGTACCCGAAACTCCCTTAAGAACACATTAGGACATACTGCTTTTGTTTCTCAAATTGAACCAAAAACCATCTCCGAAGCAATTGGGGATGAATTTTGGACCTTGGCAATGCAAGAGGAGCTTAACCAATTCAAACGGAATGACGTTTGGGATTTGGTGCCAAGACCCGGAAATCATACCATAATTGGTACGAAATGGGTTTTTCGAAACAAACTAGATGAAAATGGTGTAATCACTAGAAACAAAGCTAGGCTTGTAGCAAAAGGCTATAATCTAGAAGAGGGTATTGACTATGAAGAAACATATGCTCCCGTAGCTAGATTAGAAGCTATTCTTTTATTGCTTGCTTTTGCCTCTTCTATGAATTTCAATTTATATCAAATGGATGTGAAAAGTGCTTTTCTAAATGGTGTTATTCAAGAAGAAGTTTATGTTGAACAAACCCCCGGTTTTGAAGATTTTAAATCTCCCGATCATGTTTTCAAGCTCAAAAAGGCTCTTTATGGTTTAAAACAAGCTCCCCGAGCTTGGTATGAAAGATTGAGTAAATTTCTATTGGAAAATGATTTCATTAGGGGGAAAGTTGACACCACACTTTTTGATAAGCATAAAAACAATGATATTTTATTAGTTCAAATCCATGTGGATGATATTATATTTGGTGCTACTAACAATGTTTTGTGCAAGGAATTTTCCGATTTAATGACAAGCGAATTTGAGATGTCTATGATGGGTGAGTTAACATTCTTTTTGGGATTACAAGTAAAGCAAATGAAAGAAGGTACGTTCATTTGCCAAGCGAAATATTGCAAAGAATTGCTGAAACGATTTGAAATGACCAATGCAAAAGCAATGGCAACCCCCCATGAGCACATCTGATCATCTAGACAACGATGAGAAAGGTAAGGAAGTCGACACCAAAAAGTATCGAGGTATGATTGGCTCTCTCCTTTATCTTACTGTTAGTCGTCCGGACATCACGTTTAGCGTGTGCTTATGCGTTCGTTATCAATCATGTCCGAAGGAGTCTCACCTAACTGCGGTAAAACGGATATTGAAGTATCTTGTTGGTACTGTAAATGTGAGTCTATGGTATCCCAAAGGTTCTTCATGCCAACTTGTTGGCTATTTCGATTCCGATTTTGCTGGATACAAATTGGACCGCAAGAGCACTAGTGGCACTTGCCATTTGCTCGGTAGCTCTCTCGTTTCTTGGTTTAGCAAGAAACAAGTATGTGTTGCGTTGTCCACAACCGAGGCTGAATATGTAGCCGCGGGGAGTTGTTGCGCTCAAATCCTTTGGATGAAACAACAACTCTTGGACTATGGCCTAAGTCTTGATCATATCCCTCTTAGATGTGATAATACTAGTGCCATATGCTTGACGAAGAACCCCGTTCTTCATTCGCGAACAAAACACATTGAAACTAGACATCATTTTATAAGAGATCACGTTCTCAAGGGCGATGTCGAAATTGAATTTGTTGAAACCAAAGATCAATTGGCCGACATCTTTACAAAGCCCTTAGAGAAAGAGTCCTTCTTCCGAATTCGTAGTGAACTCCGGATCCTTGACTCCACGTTGATCTAAGTCATGCATTGCATTTTCCCTTTCACATGTTTTCTAACTTGAGCGTAAGAGACGTCTAACGTATTTTTGCAGGTATCGCCCTAAAGGCAGGGGGAATTATAAAGCTTGACGCACAGAACAGTCGATTTCTCTTTTATATAATCGATTATCCAGTATCAATAATCGATTGTCTTGACATTATTTGCGTTATTATTTCTGAAATTGCAGATTTAATAAATAAACAAGTTTTTTTTTATGATTCTATGTTTTTTTGCTAATGGCAAAAGGGGGAAGATAACGGGGTATGCACTTGAGGGGGAATTCATATATTGAGGGGGAACTAATTGCATATCTATATACTTGTTGCATATCTTTACTTGTCTTGAATCGTATACATATCCCGCTTAAAGTTTGCCATTATCAAAACGGGGGAAATTGTTGGAAACACGTTCTCAAGGCACTATACTAAACGTGTGTTCATATTTGTAGGTTTAGATGAATGACAAACTATGCGCAAATCGACATATGACGAGGTCCAAGCACAAGCGAAAAATTGATATATAACGAGATTCAAGCACAAGACAAAGATCGAGATTAAGTTTTATATGAGTCGGTACTTAAATGTGATCTTGATCCAACAACTTAAACTCAAGACCTGGCTTCTTTCGTAAAAACATTTTTTAACAAATCATGCATATTTAATTTAGAGCAAAATGATTTTAAATAATGCATATTTACTTTAGTCAAAATGATTTTTAAACATGCCTCTAAAATCTGGACTAAGATAATCGATTATGTGCTTATGATAATCGATTATGTTTAAGTCAGCTGCTTGACAATCGATTGTGAACTTATGACAATCGATTGTGTTAAGGCACTGCGCATCAGATTTTCTCAAATCTGCATGACAATCGATTGTGAACCTTATGACAATCGATTGTGATGAGGCAGTGTCCATCAAAGTTTTTCAAAGCTCAAAATAATCGATTGTGAAGCTAATGACAACCGATTGTGAAGAGACAGTGTCCATCAGATTTTTCAAAGTCACAAAATAATCGATTGTGAACTTATGACAATCGATTGTGTTGAGGCAGTGTATTCCAGACTTTTTCAAAGTTATTAAATAATCGATTGTGAACCTATAACAATCGATTGTCAAGAGGCAGTGTCTAAATTGATTTTTCAAGACTGATATATAATCGATTGTTAACTTAATATAATCGATTATATAACTGACCGTTGCCAAAATATTTTCAAATATCGTCAGGTAATCGATTATTGATTTCCTATATCGATTGTTTTAATTAAAATCTGGAAAGGACTTTTTGAACGTTGCTGAGTAATCGATTGTAGATTTCTGACAATCGATTGTTTTAAGTAAAATCTGGAAATGATTTTTTGAACGTTGCCAGTAATCGATTATTGATCTTAGATAATCGATTGATATGCGTAAAATCTGGGATTGATTTTTGGAAGAACTGGCAAACAATCGATTGTGGTAATTTGACAATCGATTGTCACAGAGTAAAATCAGCAATTCTTAATTGGCAATTAGGCAACGGTAATACAAAGTTTTTCAACTATAAATACAGCTTCAAATCAGTCTTTTAAGCACAACAACTTATAACAACTGATCATACAATTGCTAAAGCTTGCATACTTTATTGCTTATCATTTTATATTCATTACATAAGCTTTTGAGAGCCAAATTCTTGTCGAAAGTTGTTGCGATCTTGAACGTATTCTTTTTACTCATATCTACTCTTAAAGGAGCGTCTTGTTTGAGTGCTAAGTGTTTTTGTACACTTGAAAGGAAGTGTTAGTCCCTTGTGTTGTAAGAAGGAACTTGTGTTTCCTTGGTTGAAGTCTTGGAGTGTTGTATCTCCGAGCAAAGGTTGTTGAGGCTTGTGTCCTCAAGTTGTAACGGTTTGTTGAGCACCCGTAAGCTTAACAAGTTAGTGGAAATCTCGAGAGAGTCTCTCGGGGACTGGACTAGCCACAGGTTGTGGTGAACCAGGATACATCGGTGCGTTTGTTCTAATTTATTTACTTATCGCATTTATTTATTTCCTGCAATTTTTAAATTCTGCAAGTTTACGCTAATTTTTATTATAACGCTATTCACCCCCCCCCCCTCTAGCGTTAAGCGTATTATCTAACAACAACCAATACTCTGTATCAAGGATCATCAATCAAGGCTCTTATAGAATCAATTAAGAATACACAACAATCAATTTAAGACCCACAGTCATGCGCGACACCAACATATTGATACTCTTTACCATACCCATATGTCGAATGAAACACCAAAAAGTAGCAAATACGTCTCAATCTCTAATCACTCAAGCTAGGGTTAGACCGAATACTTGCCTCGATGCTTTGAACACAACTCCAGCGTTAATTATAGCTTTACCCCTCCATTCCACCACCAATCCGCTCGAATCTAGTCACAAATTACTTAAATACATCATAAAATGCTAAGTGAATCAATTTGAATGCATAAAATGGGTTTCCAAAAGTTTTTTCCAAAAGTCCAAAAAATCCCCCGGGCCCATGTGGTGAAAACTCGAGGTTCGAACCAAAACCCGGTTTCTCACTTCCCCACAAATCCAGATCTATGATTTGTTTTGAAATGATACCTTACATTAAAAACATGTTAAATGATGTTAAAGATTGAAATAAATGAGTAAAAATCGACTTACAAATGATTTGGAATTAAACTTGTTCTTGAAAAATTGCCTAAGGAGTTTTGGTTTTGAACGATTGGTGAAAATTCGACTAAGTATAAAATTTTCTAAGCCTCAGATATGGGATTTGCGTACTGGGGTTCACAATTAAGAAATCCAACCTCTGTTGGCTTGGGAATTACGAAGGTGAGTTTGCATTTGCGAACTCTTAAGAAATCTGGGCTTGTTTGCATTTGTGGACAATTAGTCGCATTTAGGAAGGTGGGCTTATTTGCATTTGCAACCTCAACCAATCCCAGCATACATAACATTTGTGAAGGTGACCCTTGCATTTGCGACCTCAGAGGATTTAGGCGGGTATCGCAATCGCGATATATACTTCGCATTTGCGAAGAGGGATGCCCAGACCACCTCTTGCATTTGCGTTACAAGGCTCCCATTTGTGAGTTTGCATTTGCGAGACAGTCTTCGCAAATGCGAAGCCTACATGTCTGAAACACCAACTTCCAAAATATGCAACTTTGAAGTTAAAAATGCAACTGAACACCTATACAAAATTCACCCAAGCCCTCGGGGCTCCAAACTAAACTTACACATTTTAAACTTCTAAGTTGCAAGCCCTCGGGGCTCCAAACTAAACTTACAGACAACAACAAAAACATCCTACGGACCTATCGGTGCGAGCAAATTGCAAAAATAACATCATATATATCGAATCAAGCCTCAAAACTCATTATTTCTTCTAAATTTCATAAAACGTTTAATTTCCATTTTTAAGTGTGAAACACGTCAAATGACGTCCATTTTCAACCAAACTTTATAAAAGGTGCTTAAATCATATATAAGACTTGCACCGGGCACCGTAACCAAAATATGGACCTGGTGCCATAATATTTTAATAAAATTTCATTTCAAATTTCCTTAATTATTTCAAGAAAACAATTTCACAAAAAAATTCATTTCTTGGGCTTGGGACCTCGGAATTCGATTCTACGAAAATGCCCAAGTCCCATATTTTCTTGTGGACCCTCGGGGACCGTCTAATCATGGGTCCTGGTTCGTTTACCTAAAATATTGAACGAACTCAAATTTATTCAATTTAATATCGAAACTTCGCATTTTTGTCACAAAAATCATATTTATGCTTTCCGTACGCGTCCGGACTGCACACGCAAATCGAGGAAATCCTAATTGAGGTATTCAAGGCCTCAGAAGCACAAAATGCGTAACAAAACAAGTGATGCCATTTGGGTGATCACATTCTCCACTACTAAAACAATTGTTCTTGCTCGAACGGACAAAAGCAATAAGTACTTCAGTCGGGGAAAAGATGAGGATAACGACTCCGCATATCAGACTCGGACTCTAGGTCAATGCCTCAGGAGGCTGAACTCTCTACTGAACACGAACAGAAGGAAAATTCTTGGATCTCAACTGATGAACCTCCCAGTCTAGAATAACTACCGGCTCCTCCTTATAAGAAAAATCATTTTCCAACCGTACAATGCTGAAGTCTAATATGTGTGCTGGATTGTCGTGATACCTCTGAAGCATGGATATATGAAAAACTTCATGCACGAGTGATAATCTAGGATGTATTGCAAGTCAATAGGCTACCTCCCCCACTCAATTGAGAATCTTAAACGGACCAATCAACATAGGGCTAAGCTTGCCCTTCTTCCCAGATCTCATCACGCTCTTCATACGCGACACTCGAAGCAATACCCGCTTACCAACCATAAGTGCCACATCTCTAACCTTGTGGTCTGTATAACCCTTTTGCCTACACTCAGCTGAACGAACCCTATCCTGAATGATCTTGACCTTGTCCAAGGCCTCCTGAACCAAATGTGTACACAACAACTGCGCCTCTCCCGACTTAAACCATTTGATCGGAGTCCGACACTGCCTACCATATAAAGCCTCATAAGGGACTATCTGGATGTTCGACTGGTAGCAATTGTTGTAGGAAAACTCCACTAAGAGGAAAAACTGATCCCACAAACCTCCAAAGTCAATGACACGGGCTTGGAGCATATCCTCTAATATCTAAAAAGTCCGCTTAGAATCTTCGCCGTCTGGGAATGAAAAGTTGTACTCAACTCCACCTGAGTGCCCAACTCTAGCTGAACTGCTTTCCATAAACACGAGATAATCTGCAAACCCCTGTCTGAAATGATAGATACTGACACACCATGAAGGCAAACAATCTCCCGAATATAAATCTCAACTAATCTCTCGGATGAATTGGAGACTGCCACAGGAAGGAAATGCACTGAATTGGTCAGCATATCAACAATGACCCAAATTGCGTCGAACCTCTTCTAGGTCAATGGAAGTCCAATAACGAAATCCATGGTAATCCTATCCCACTTCCACTCGAGAAGCTCAATCCTCTGAAATAATCTTCCAGCCCTCTTATGCTCATACTTAACCTGCTGATATTTCAAACATCGAGCAATATATGGAAAAATATCTTTCTTAATTCTATGCCACCAACAATGATGTTGCATATCCTGATACATCTCCGCGGTTCGTGGAAAAATAGAATATCGGGAACTATGGGTCTCCGCTAAGATCAACTCTCGAATCCCATCAACATTGGGCATGCAAACTCGCCCCTACAACCTCAAAATACCATCATCACCTATGTTCACCTGGTTGGAACCTCCATGCTACGCCGTGTCTGTGAGGACACCCAAATGGGGATCATCAAACTTCCTATCACGGATACGCTCTAATAATGATTAAGGAGCAACTATGCAAGCTAACACCCCACTAGTCACAGAAATATCCAACCTCACAAGTCGATTGGCCAAGACCTAAACATCAAAAGAAAGGGGTCTCTGGCCGGCCGGAATATAAGCAAGACTCCCCATGCTTGCGGACTTCCCACTCAACGTGTCGGCCACCACGTCGTCCTTCCCCGATTTTTATAAAATGGTTATATCATAGTCCTCCAACAACTCCAACCACCTCCTCTACCTCGAATTCAAATCCTTTTGGTTGAAAAGTACAAAAGACTCTTGTGGTTGGTAAACACCTCACGTGCCATGCCCTACAAATAGTGCCTCAAGATCTTCAAGGCGTGAACAATGGCTGCCAACTCTAGATCATGAACTGGATAATTCCTCTCGTGAATTCTCAACTACCTTGAAGCATAGGAAATGACTTTGTCATCCTGCATGAACACTGTGCCAAGCCCAATATGGGAAGCATCGCAATAGACTGTGTAAGGTCCTAAACCTGTGGGCAAAACCAGCACTGGGGTCGTAGTCAAAGTTATCTTGAGCTTCTGAAAGCTCGCCTCACACTCCTCCGACCATCTGAACTGGCACCATTCTAGGTCAACCTGGTCATTGCGGCTGCAATGGGCGAACACCCCTCTACAAACCGATGATAGTAGCCTTCCAACCCCAAGAAACGACGGATCTCTATGGCTGATATTGGTCTAGGACAGTTCTTGACTACCTCAATCTTCTTTGGGTCCATCTGAATACCCTTTACTGATACAACATAATCCCGGAATGCAATTGATGTCAACAAGAATTCATACCTCGAGAACTTAGTATATAACTGATTAACCCTCAAAGTCTAAAGAACTAATATGAGGTGCTGCTCGTGCTCCTCCTGGCTGCCGGAATATATGAATATATCATTAATAATCACTATCTCGAACAAATCCAAATAAGGCCTTCACACTCGGTTCATCGAGTCCATGAAAGCTGCTGGCATTAGTCAACCCGAATGACATAATCAAGAACTCATAATGCTCGTACAGAGTGCCAAAAGTTGTCTTAGGGACATCGGATGCCCTAATCCTCAAATGATGGTAGCCAGATCACAAGTCAATCTAGGAAAATATATTGGCACCCTGAAGCTGATCGAACAAATCATCAATCCTTGGCATTGGATAATTGTTCTTGATCGTTACCTTATTCAAATGCTAGTAATCAATACTTATTCTCACTGACTCATACTTATTTTTGACAAATAGCACTAGCGCACCCCTAGGCGAGATACCGGTCTACTAAAACCCTTCTCTAACAGGTCCTGCAACTGATCCTTGAAATCTTTCAACGTTGGCGGGGCTGTGAACACATTATTCTTTCCTCGCATGATTTATTCTGACAAAATTTCTAGATTTAAGATTGTCCTTTCTTTATTTAATTTTTAGGATTGATTGCACGATTTCCATGTTTATTAGCATTTTCGTGTGCATTTTTAATTTAACATAAATTCATAAAAATACAGAAAATATGTTTTTTTTAGTGTTAATTTTTTTATTTTAATCCGCTAGGCGTAGCCTAGGATTAGGATTTTATTAATAACAGAAATTTAAAATACATCATGAGAAATTGATCGTGCCGAGTAATCTATTATCATCACAGAGTTTATACCATACTCTGTGTTGATATTACATATGCTGATATTAAGACGGTTAAATAAAATTATTGTGAGGCGGCGGAGTTGCCGTCCTTTCTTAAACTTTGTGATGACTTGAATAAATGAAGTGATTTCTTCCGCAAAATCTCTCAACATGATTTCGATATTCATGCTTTATTCTTTTTTCTTTTGGTAATATGTTTTTTTTTTTGCAATTCTCATTGGGGGTCGTCTTATGTTTGCGTTTTCCACCACCCTGCCGTCCCAACTTCTATCTCTTTGTCGACACTTCTTAATTGCTTTACTATGCATTGGTGAAACATCTCCTTTTGTTGCCGAAATATTACGACATTACGCTAAGGTCTCTTCTTCCTATCCTTCTTCATATATAAGACTTCCTTCCATATCCTTTTGGAGATGTCTTTGCTCTGAAGAGATTAGCATAGCAGAAAATTCATGCTCATCTTGTCGATGTCCAGTATGAGGAGTTAAATCCTGTTTTTGATCACAAGTTGGCGTTGATGTTTTATTTCCCAAGGCTGACGTTTCACCTTTTGGGATGTAACTTGGAGCATTATGGTTAAGCAATCTGTTTGGTTTTGCTGCAGCAGGCATTGATGCATTCCAGTTTACAATTGCAGATTTACCTTTAGATTCCATGTCTTCTCTTGGGCTATCATAATCGTCTGCTTGGTCTTCATCTGCAGATGAGTTATCAGTAGAGCATTCTTCCCAACTCTCTTCATCATCAAATTGTCGTTGGTCCCAATGTTTTGATTTAATTACCATATCCCTTATGTTAGATAGAGATAGTGGATTTTCCTCTTCATTGAGGATTGAAAATTCCTCATGGTCCTTGCTCTCTACATATGTATAGGGGATAGGAGAGAAAATTTTAATTACTTGTAGCTTCCCTCCAGTTCCTCCATTTCCCTTTCCAGATGAGTTTGAGCTTGAAATAAGAGCTGTACTTTCCTCTGCGATGTGACTGTTTTGTTTTGAACATTCTGGATGACATATGATATCCTGTGAATTTGTGTTCTGCCCAATGTCATCCTCTGGGAAGCTTTTTGTTATTTGAGTTGTAGCCTCATTATTTTGATTTACTGAAGAATCCCCAGAATTAGGATGTATTCCAGTTACTTTTGAAGAATCACTTATAGCAGCGACAGAAGAATTTTCTCTTTGTTGCAAAGCTACAGCAGTGTGATCTTTAGCCATTGTCTCCAAGTTATTTCCAACTGCTTGATTGAGCAGAATTGCATATTCATGGATGACCATCTGCTTAGTCTGCTGTTGTTCAATGAACTCTGTAGGATTCAAGTTTGATCCAGTTATTGCATTAACTGATCGTAGATGTTGCATGTTGCTTTGTCCATTTACTGCATTGACTGCTTTGTGTTGCCGTGCTTCAATACCAATACATTGTCCATCCTATGCACTCTGACTGCTTTGGTTTACATTGGTTTGCATTGACCCAGCATTGTCTAGATTTGGTATCATGTTGTCATTATCTGCCATACATTGCATTTTCAAATGGGCAGTGGTTTGCATTATACCAGCAGTGTTACAAACATCCTCTGATATTGGCACATTTTCTACAGATGTAGCAGCTGAAATCTCTTGTTGCTGCTTACTGCCTTTGGATATCTGTCCATCCGTTTCAATTACTTGCTCACCCTGTGTATCCTTAATGTTATAAACTGCAGACGACTGTTAGATTTCAGCAGGAACTACATATGGTCGAGTCAGAAATATGGACTTGTGATTATCTAAAGTTTGCTTCCCATTTCTGAATTCATATGAAGGTGCTAAATGTGATATCTCTGCCTTTTCATTTAATACAAGCATCTTGCAAGATAGCTGTCGAGTTGCATCAAGCATATCCATCCCAGAAATTTGAGAAGATTGACCAACATCATTCTGTTTCTCAACATTACCATGTTGGACAACTGAACTACACTGACCAGCTTTCACATTCAAATCTGCAGTCTGTTTAGAATTCAATACTCCAGACATGTGCTACTCACCTTCTGTTGATTTATCTCCTGTATTATCCTTCCTTTCTTGCAAATCTTTAGCTCGTTGCTCAGCTCTTTTATTATTTAAGAAATCCCTTGCACCCCCTTTTAATTTTTATATTATATTCACATCATTTCGAGATTGATTATTTTCCAGATCTTACTCTATCCCCTCTTCTATTCCAGTTTTTTATTTTCGAATTCTGCATGGTGTTAAATCATTCCCTTGATTTTTGCAGAAGACACAGTACTTTGGCAGATTGTCTCAAACAATTAGTTGATGAAGTTAGACAGTTTTACCTGAGACAGAATCTAAGATTTGCAGCGTAACCTTTTTTGGATGTTTCTTAAACAAGTTCACTATGACTTTAACTCTTGCCGTACTAGGTCGCGTTCTGTCCTGCGTCGCCTTGTCGACATCAAGAGGTTTTCCAACTGCTGCAGCAATAGACATTAACGATCTGTTAGCAAATAGATTTGGAGGTAATCCTGGCAGTGATATCCACACAACATACATCGACGTCTCTTCCCTCAGATTGAAACCGAAAGTCCATGGCAATGTTCTGAATAAGAATTCTTCGCCTTTTGATTTAAGATGTCCTGTTGACTTTGATAGGAAGCGAACATAGTCATAATACAAATCGAATCTGATTAGCAAATGTCGAAATTCCAGCTGTCCGATATTATATTGACCATGAACATCAAAATGCGACGAAAACATCTTTCGCACTGTCACTAAGTCAGGTATGCCATATGGAAACTTTACGACAACTTCCTGATGTAATCCTTCTTCCTTAGTGAAGTTGTTAACCTCTTTCATTGTGAATTGGATAATAGGTTCACCATGATCATACATCAATGGACATAACTCTATTTTAGATAGAGTCGACTGATTAGTTTGTAAAGATGTAGCATATGATTGCTTCAATCTTTCATTTGAGACAGGATTCGTAATCATTTGAACAACCTCTCCCACAGCCAAAGGCTGGGGAGAGATCCTCGCAAACATGGCTGTCAATAACAGAAAACAGAAATTGAATCCTGCATATTTCTATGCAGCGAGAAGGATGAAAAACAGAATCTTCCAACTACAATGAATTTAATCAAAGCAAGATCTAGAGAAAAAGGATCAGATGAAGAATAGCAGATTAACAAACCGTAAGCTTCACATCAGAATGAGGAATCTGATTTGGAATTTGAATGAACAGTATGACGAATCTATATTTCAAGATCTATTGCGATTGGATTAAGATTTAGAAATAAAAACAAAGGAAATGTGTTCACAATCAGAAGGAGATTGTCGTGAATCAACAATTAGGACTTTGCACTTCCGGATTCCGGCTAAAATCACCGATGAACAGTGAAAGAGAAATTGCACTGTGAAAATATGTTGCATTCGCATGTACGATTTAATTTTTAATTCTTGAGTTAAGCAATAAATTAGTTATTTTTTACAGAAGGAAAATCTCAAAAATAGTTAATTTGCACCTTTGCATTTTGATTTTTATTTTGAGTAATTTTCTCTTTAATTCGTTTTTAATAAATTATGATAATTTTCATTATATTTAATTTGTGTTTGTGTTTAAGTTAACTAGGTATTAGGATTTTGTATGAATTTAAAAAAAAGAGAAAATGAATATTGAAATTAAAAGAAAAGAAAAGAAATTGAAGCAAAGGGTTGATCCTGGGCTAATTCAGCATGGCCTAAATGAATTTCCCTCCCAATATAATTTGACACAGTCCAAACCCATTCAAATATCCGGTCAAGCCTCCCCCAGTGCCAAACGACATTGTTTCATCTAAAATGATTAGGACCATCGAGGTAAGGAGATCCAACGACCCTGAAGTGGTCTCTAGTAGGTATAAAAATGTCCAAACAAAACCTACTCCCAGAACTCCCTCCCCCCTCATCTCTCTCACCTTTCACAACAACAACCCTAATCTCGCCATCCACCTCCACCTGCAGGCCGTAGGAAATCGCCTACGGCGGCGCCAATGTCCACTGACCCCCAAATTCACACTCGAGCTCCCTCTCCCTTCCCTCATCACAAATCCGCCAATATACTCCTTAAAAATCCCCAAATCCTAGAGATTTGACAATGATTCCTCCGCCGTGGCCGATGGCGCCATCACCAAACAACCCTAAATCAACACCCTAAAACCACAGCACTCCCCCATCTCAAATCTCCATTCCTTTTGTTTCAAAGCCCCCAGAATCTTCTCGAATATTAGATTAAAGAGAACCCTAGAATCCAAGTGTTCTTAGTTTGAGTCCTCATTGAAGTTTTAGGTTCCATCTGACGCTACCCTGGTGTTTTGTTTTAATGAAAGAACATCCGATTAGTCTCAGATTTGAGCCAGAAACATAAGGACATGAAAATTCTTTGGTGGTCCGTTAGTTTGGTAAGTTTTCTTATTTTTGTTTTTTATCTTTTCTATGTTTCAATTTTTATCATCACCTAGTCTATCTTCATTTCTATTCTCAGATCATGGCTTAATTTCCATTTCCTTTTTGTTTATTCTATTTTAGCATTATTATTTGTTAGTTGTTTTGTTTATTTAGGTTCATCACTTAATGTTGGTTCAATTACTGTGGTGGGCTGAATTGAGGTTTGTGTTCCAGAGGTCTATTGATTACCCTTGCCCGTGTGGTTTATTGTCCCAAATTGACTGTGGTTGAATTCGTTTTGGGTTCTAATGGGGGAATTTAATCCATTATGTTAAATTGAAGCCTTGGGTCAAGATGGCCATACCTATTGGGTTTAGGGTAAATATTGGGGTCTTAAAGGGTAATTTAGGAAGCTTAGGATAGGGGAATCTTTAGTAACTGAAATAAGAAGCTTCTAGTAGGGGTTTTAGCAAAATTTTAGACTTTTGGGCAGGTTTACTTGGGTAGCAAGAACCAATTTCAGGGGTTTGTAAGCTAAAACAAAAATTCAAAAAGGACTCTAAGGGCAAGAAATAAAAATCAGAAGTTGCCCAACTTGCTTGGCTATAAAGGCATAGCTAAGGGAGAGGGAGAAAAGAATGGAGAGAATTGAGAGTTCACAAAAATAAGTAAGGATAAAAAATTGATTAGATTTTAAGAGACTTTACATGTTTCATTATTCTATTGAAAATCCCTGAAATTATTCAAGTTCCCATCCTGAAACAAATCGTAGATAGCTGAAGTGGCAAAATGATTTGAATTTTCTCGGGTAGTCAGCTGTGTCATTTTTGTTGAATCCTCAATCGTTGTTTTTTTTTTATATTGTTGTGGATCCAAATATCTTTTAAGTGATAATTTCTAGGCTATTTTGCTACTGAAATATTGTCCCTGTTACTGTTGTTACAGAACTTACTGCCTCTTACTTCTTCGTTATTTCCTTCTCATTCCCCGGTATTCTCTTTAGCTCATGCTTGAAGATTGCTCTTTGAACATATAAAGGATTTGAAGTTCCTATTGAATGAAGATGATATATAAATTTGAATTCGTTTTTACTTTGCTACTGTTTTCATATTCCTAGTTATATTTAGAACGATAAATGTTGATTAGGCCCTTTTCACTGAAATTTGGATGTATAAAGGAACTTAGTGCAGTATTTTAGACTTGTACTTAAGCAAACAGTGTACTATTGTTATCTACCGTCGTGCTTGATTTTGTGAGTTAAGGTTAACTGAACTTGAGCGTGTTTGCGCTTAATATTTCAGGTTGTTTGGATTGTTAAATGTTTGTTTAAATTCAGAAAACATGTTTAGGTTTTGGAAACATCACTATTTAAGTTTAATCGTGTTAGGTTGAGGGTGCTTGATCTTGGTAGCATTTGGTTGATACTCTCACGTAATTCATACTTTAACTGGTTAAAAGGAAAACTTTGCTTGGTTGATGCATAATATTTTTTCATAATAGTTCAGTGAAAACTGCCAACTGATAAGCACAAAAAATGATCTTCCAAGATCATATTGTCATGACGTTCTTAAGGAGAAAATCTACAATTGCTTTACTTTCCCAAATTATGGCATGTTTTGTGTCTAATGTCCTTGAAGTTAGCCACTTAAATTCCATTTTACAATCTTATGTTTAAATTAAGTAATATTGTTAGGTTCAAAGTAATATCAATGTTTGCTATATGTTAAACGTGTGGCGAGCACACAGAGGAGTTGAATTTGAGCTTCTCCTCAGACCAAAAAATTGGCCAGCCATTACAAATGAGGCCCAAAATATTTTCGACTTTGGGGTGGGCCTCCAGTTAATTTACCATGGCCCAGATCATGCGCTAGAGTCTAATCAACTTTTGTTAATTCGAAGTTTGTGTTTTGGACCTCTCTTTCAAGCCAAACTGTTAGAAGTAATTGTACATGGGTGTTGATTTACCATAGACATTGATATTTATAATAGTCACACTTCTAATAGCTTTTAAATAATTCCTCGTTTATGTAGGAGTTGAGGCGTACTAGATAACCAAATAGTCTAGGTAAGTTTGATTTTTTTCTATATACCCTTTTAAAATAAATATGAGGTGTGCCAGGCTAAAAAAAATCCCCAATGCGTGGACTTCTTTAGTTATATCCTTTATAATATTTAGAACTTGGGATGTGCTATTTTGCGAATTTTCATGGTCTCCCGCAAAGTTATCAATACGTTAATTGCTTTCAGGTGTGCTAGTTAATATTATTACCTTCTTCAGCTTGAGTGTGCATTTCATGTGACCCAAATTCAAATCCTAAAACATTAAATAAAATATATTTCTATTTGAGGGTGCATTTCATGTGACGCGATCTAAAGACACATTTTAGACGACGTTCAATTTTCTCTAAAAATAAGTTAATAATTTAAATTTGCACTATAGGTTTAACATGTATTAAAATCAGATAATATGCCAATTATTATAGTTTAAGTGACCGTTCTACAACCATGGAATTTGAGGGTGCCTAATACCTTCCCCTGGGTTAAGAGAATTCTTTATTCAAAATTTCTGGTTCGCATACTTTGAAAAGAAAGTCGAATTTTCCTTGATTTAGGATTTTAAAAAAAATTGATGACTTGGGATACCAAAATAAAACTATCCCAAGTGGTTACTATGAACAAAAGCAAATAAATAACCCCATTTCGAATACTGTCACTTAAATTGGAAAAACTCCCTTGTACTAACTTCCGGTGTGTAAAAAGGAGGTGTGATAGCTTTGGCGACTCTGTTGGGGATAAAAAAAGCTAGAACTTTGGTTCAGGGTTTAAGACTTCGAGCTTAGTATAACTGCTATATTTGGCTTTATCAAATTTTCCTACATGTTTAATGCTGAAAGTCCCAAAATATTTTTACTGCTTTGATATTTTTGTGAATTGTATATATAAACTGCTACGATACCCTTCCTCTCTCTAAGCCTTCTACATCGTCGAGAAGGGTGCACTTCATGTAGCTTCTCTTCATTTTCGATTCTATCCCATTTTTGAACGAGGTTTGGACGAGTTGCTAAGACGGCAAAGCTTATGTATTCCCCCCAATGCTGCCCCCACTCGGCTTGAGTTATCCGCTCGGGTAAACCAAGTCTTGAAAAATAAACCCAAATTTTAAACCTACTATAACAAAGGCTCATGCAGGATCCCTAGTAGGAACGTTTGTTTGCATCACGTGCATTTGTCTTAGGGGACTTAAGACAGGGGTTGGGTCCGTTTAGGACAGGTGATCTCAAATGAAAGACCATCCTCATGCATCTTACTTGCTACTTGTTCACTTATTTGCTTCTGATCTGCATGTTGACCGGTAAAAAAGTACCTGGCAAACTGCTTTCCCTACTAGACATTGAGCCAAATGACAAGTTGATCAAGGCTTCCACGTGATTTTATGACAATGAAAAGGCCGTGTTGCGTTTCGATGAAATATAAATGACAGTGCTTCTAGAAGAAATTGTAGGGCTTACGTGATTGATTTGGGATAGTGCGAGGCTATTGGTGCCAGAAAACTATATTGGAAAAGGGTTTTTAGGGACTATGGGGCTGAAGAAGAATGCCGACCTAGTATACCTAAAGGAATCTTACATACCCTTCGAATATCTATGTGAGAGGTATGGCCATAGCAAGTCCTAGCGTACCTAGCAAGATTAGCAGTCTCTCACTTCTTTTAGCCACATCCACCACAAAGTGTTCGTGTTAATCGTATGCTTCTTAGGCCTGATAGTGTTCCCAATGAAAAAGGAAAGAGTCTACACTAGGTTGGCCATGGTCACCAAGACATTTAGGGAAAGCATAAACGGACAGACACACACCATAGTCCACATGATCATAGTCGACATCTATAAGGCTTTGAAGCATTATCAAAGAACGGTTAGGCATTTTGAGGTTATTTTCGTGAAGGGCTTGGAATGATCATATTTCCTTTCATTACCTCAAACGGATTACTTACATTCCGGAAAAGTTTGCTCAGCCAAAAAGTGCTAAAGAATGGGTAGAGTTTTTTGAAAATTTGAGCGAGGAACATGTGCAATGGATGTTTGAATGGTTCCCGACAGACAAATTCATCATCAAAGCTAGGGATGATCCACACTAGGTACTGATTGGGTCGAGAGAACTATATCACTATGTCCCAAGTTTTTGCAAGATGAGTCATTTCAGGGTAGACTTTCAAGACGACAATGTCCCTTACAAATTTCAAGCTTAGCACATGTGTCACTACAAGATTATTGTGGAAAAAAGACCATCAAGCCAGACATGTATCGTGCCGGGTGCGAACCTCTCTACCCAACCTGGTTGGAGGACAATCTAAAAGGAATGAAGATGCCAGGGTCCAGTTGAGGGAATATAATCATAGAAAAAGAAGCTAAAGCTCAAGTCAAATACAACAGGTTGAACAAGAAGGTCCACAACACTCAGAATGAGCACCGGGAAATGCATGAGAGGAATGTGAGGTTCATCAAGGAAAGGAAAGAAATGGAAGTCACTTCAAACAGGAAATTGGAATATATGTGGCGAGGAATAGTAGATCTAGAAGGTAAACTCATAAAGAGGATTGAAGATTGCCAGAACACTACAGGAGCTGAAGGAGGACATTTGGCCAAAGCCTGCTTATTGCAGGGACTACGCGAGCATGGGATCAATATGATGGAGTTTTGAAGAACGGATCTGGGGAAGGTCCTTCTTAGGACCAAATATGCTAGATTTATTTGTTTTCTTAAAATTTAATAAGGCCAAGTTCCAATAGTGACTTATTTCTATTATCTTATTGTCGTTTAAGGGTTCGTCGATTTTTATATTATGAAATGAAACATTTGGTTGAATCTAAGTTCTCCAAATCTATTTTCCTCCAGGCCTACCTCGGACACAACGAGGTTCCCAAATTAAGTCACAAATTTACATTTTCGCAATATATGTTTAAATACTGCAAGCATTTCAAAATCCTCACACACTTGTTACCTTTTCATTTTTCCTTAGATTATTCCAATCCTATTAGGCTAGTTCACTCATACTGGCCTCATCGGCATATCATACCAGCTCTAGAGGCCCTCCACCTTCTCCTACTACAAGCAACATAAATAGTAAAGGAATAGCAAAAATGTACGACTTAAGTGGTGTCCGAAAGGAAAATGTTGAGAATGCAGAAACTTAAGATGGACGGATAACTCCAGTGCCGAATAACCTGGTATTGAGAGTGGAACCAAAGATATTGGAATTACAAGGAGAACTTGCGGTGGTTCGCAACTTGGCAAACTTATCGCTCACCCTGAATGTCCCTGAATTCCACCAACAGAACACAAAGAGCCTAGCACCACTCCGAAAGACACAAAAACAAAATCCACCCATACTAAGTCAACATGCAATTGCACCCCAGAATCCCAACCCATTACAAATACCATCTTTGGCACAACACAACATCAACCAATTCACTAACCACCAACCACCACTTACCACATTCATCAAAACACACCACCACCCATTTCCAACCCCGCAAACTCCACCAATGACTACTATTACACCCATGTCTCTGGCACCCATAAGAGCAACCCTATATATACGGCAATTGTGCCTCACTCTATCAAACCAAACTCTTATACAGCGAAATCCTATAAAAAGGACTTGCTCATTAAAAACAGGGCTGAAGAACTCAAGAAGTTTACGAGCTGTGTTAAGGGTGTCGAAGGAGACAAAGGAATAGAAGGTTTTAAATATAAAGACTTACGCATACAACCAGATGTTGAACTACTAGAGCTGTACAGACTCCCCAAGTTCGAGATGTTTGACGGCGCATGTGATCCCAAGTTTCATTTGAAGGCTTATTCTGACATGCTTTTTGGGGTCCGAAATAATGAAAAGATTCAGATGATACTCTTTATGAAGAGTCTCACTAAGGATGCCTTGTCCTTGTATATATACCAAGATCCTAAGAAATGGTCTAGTTGGGTAAGTATGGCATCAAATTTCATGGACCAGTTTAGGTTCAACATAGAAAACGTACAAGATATTTCTATATTAAAACTCTCATGAAGAATCCCACCGAAACATTTCACGAATATGCCACCCGTCGGAGATCGGAAGCGGCCAAAATCAAGCCATTTTTGGACGAAGGACAAATGAACAAGTTCTTTGTCAGAGCGTAAGAACTGCACTACTATGAAACATTGATGATTATTGAAAATCATAAGTTCTCCAATATCATCTAATATGGGGAAAGAACCGAAGAAGGAATCAAAAGTGGGATCGCAACAACCTTTAAGGCATTACATGCCATGAATAAGGTATTGCAATCAAGCGACACATCAAAGAAGAAAGATGTTGGGACAGTGATGGTGGCTCACGGCCCGAAATCTCCATGCAAATATCAAACACCTCAACTTACATACAAATACCACCATCGACAAATCAAACACCTCCACCCACGTACAAGGCAACACCACCCATATATCAACCCTCATCTCCCAGATACACCAAAAAATCCACTGCGCATTACACCAATAACTCCGAATGGTCTCATTTCCAGCCACCAACAACTCGCAAAAATTATCCAAGACCAAGACCCAACTTCGACCGCAAGCCGCCTAGACAATACACCGCCATTGCTCAGCCCCTCGACCAGTTGTATGAAAGGTTGAAAGTTGTGGGTTACTTCACTCCATTTGTTGTGGCATTAGAAAACCTATCTCAATGGGTCAATCTGAAAAAAAATTTGCATACAATTCTGGTATGAAGGGGAACACTACTGCTGAGTTCCTAACATTAAAGGATAAGATGCAGACACTAATTGACAACAAGTTCATATAGGCGAATAAAGTCGTACCTAATATCCGCAATAACTGGTAAGTTTGTATTTTCACGTGTTTTATGCTCCTACTTATCTATGCTTTGAATATAAATTGTTACAAAATAGACCCAAAAGTTTCAGAAATTGTTCTTGATTGCAGTTTTGATTGACAAAGTGATGAAATGTCAAAGATCAACTCAAATGGAGTGAAACCTGCTCAAGTATCAAAGACCAAGCAATCTGCGGGAAAGTAGGCCTAGTGTAGACCGCACAGAGTTGAATATGGCCGCACTAGTTGGTTCAGAGAGTTGGAAAAACAGGTTTCAAGAAACACGGCTGTGGTACACATCTCGCAGTCCACGGTGAAGGCCTCGCAACCTTACTACCTTTCATTGCGGTCTATGGACGATTAATTCAAAGAAGTTTATAATTGTCAAATCCAAGCAATACGGTCCGGTTTCCTGATTGTGCGGATCGTGCCAGCTCCCTCTGCGGCCGCGGTCCATTCTAATCGAACCACAAAGACCAAGTTCAGAGAAGCTAGAAATTGGAGTCAAAGAGCCCAGTGTGGCCGCGGTTCATTTAGTGCGGCCCGTAGTGACCCCACAGGGGTATTTTTGTCCAGTTTTTCCAGCCTAGTATAAAAAGAACATTTTACCATTTTTAGGTCATCAGTTATCTTTAGGCATGAGTTGCGCTCGTGGGAACGTATATTGTAGCCATTTTTGGCACTTGAGCATTAAATTAATGATAGATTCTTATAGTTCCATTTAGCAATTATTTAGAATTCCTTGTTCTTCATCTATTTGTTCCTTTTCTACCTCAATAATAAGTAGCTAAACCGATTAGCTAGGGTTGTGGCTCAACCCTAGTGAGGGTAGGTTATGCATGTTGCCATCTAGGGTTAGATTTACTTTGGGTATTTATTAATTGGGTTGATTTTATCTTTTAATCTATGAATTTGTTGTTGCAAATACTAATTTAAGCTTTGTAGATTTGACTCTTCTCTAGAAACAGAGTCTATGTCTTCAAAATTAACCTAACATGGAATTGGGATGGACTCATAGGAAATGATTGTCCTAATTAATAGGTTAAACCTCGAGAGAGTAATCACCTTACTTGAACCCTAGTTGCTTGATCTAATTTGCCTACCCATTTGATCTCGAGAGAGTGAATTGGGAAAATAACTCTCTTTATTGAGAGGTGTGAAAGTGGGTAAAATTATGCAACGGTTATAGTCAAAGTCCAATCATGTAAATTGAATCTTAGTAACATTTTCCCGTCAATTAGACACTTAGGTGATGTGGTTACCCTAGTGCCCTTCTTCCTATTAGATAAAACTTTTGCAATCAGCTGGTAGCATAATTTAGTTTCAATTAATACTTTGATAGTAGTAGTTATAATTGAAACCCCAAAATATATTGGAAGTGATATTTGAAGCAAACTCACATTTCTAAACTAGATAGATATTCCAACTCTACTACTAGCTCCCTAATGAATTCGATCCCGACCCTCATATTGGGTATAAGCTATTGTGACCCGCACTTCCTACCTTGGTGTACCGTCGAGTTTATAGCGATCAGTAACCCCGTCCCTGAACATATAGGTAGTGGAGTACATGTGTCAGAAAATGAAAAAAGGGACCACGAGGGGTCGATTGGGCTTATTCGAGAAGGCAATGACTTTAAAGTTGCAGTTCCACTTTCCCCTATTATGGTGTAAACTCAGTCACCAATCGATGTTGAAGTAGAAACATCAGTTCCATTCGAGGTAGAGGTGGCTCCGCCTGCGCCCCCCCCCCCCCCCTCTTTTTTGAAGTATAAGACGTCACACCTTTCATAGTGACAGTATCAACAACACTTCCCATCAATTAAAAAGCAATACACTAGGATTATGTTGCTGAGGCTCAGCAAAAAGGGAATCTGACACTGCACAAGGAATGAATGGAATTGGAAGAGTTTATACACCTGAACATTTAGGAGGTTTAAGTAAAAATGTTACTACCAGGAAACCTATCATTGAGATAGGGCTAGATGACCTTTGGAGGAAAGTACAAATAAGGGAGTATTATGTCATTGACCATTTGAACAAAATCACATCTCCGATATCTATCTAGTCATTGTTACGAAATTCGGAGGTGCATAAGAATGATGTAATGAAGGTGTTGAGTGAGGCTTATGTACCCAACAACATTACTGGTGGATAAATGGCCAATATGGGAGGGAAAGTATTATAAATTCATAATATTATCTTCCATGAAGATGAGCCACCACTTGAGGGTTTGAATCACAATCGGGCATTGCATATCATAATGCAATTTGAAGAAAAATCCATTGCTAGCGTCCTGATTGGAAGAGGTTCAAGCCTGAACATTTGTCGATTGGACACTCTAAAAAAGATTCGACAAGGGTTTAAATGTAATACGGGTGGGAAGCATGAACGTGAAAGCTTTCCAAGGATCAAACTTTGCTTGCAGATGGGGTCAACTTTGTTTGACGTCGAGTTTCAGGTGATCGACATACCAGCCTAATATAATCTTCTATTGGGTCGACCATAGATCCATGTTGCTGGAGCTGTGCCTTCTATAGTATATAAAGCCGTGAAGTTTTAATGGAACTATCAGGATGTGATCATTCACAGAGATTAAAGTAATCCCATCTACACTTGTCAAACCATCCTAGCCATTGGACATAAAAGAAGGCTAAGAGGGGAAACTCATAACAACATCGAACCGGTTAATGCTGTCAATAAGGATAAATGGTGGAGCAGTAAAATGGAATGCATACTGGCCTGCTCTGGTTATTTACCTGACAAAGGATGGGAAAGAACATCCCAGGTATCACTAAACCAATACGCTTGAAGGGCCATGGTACTACTTTTGGGCAAGGAAACCAGTATACATGGAAAGAGTATAGAAAGTAGTCACCTCCATGGCATGGAAGGTATATCCTCTCGAGAAACCAGTGCCACACTTGGAACAAGCTTTTTCACCAACCTGATACGATGGTGTAGTGCAGAATAGGAAGCACTATATGGGTTGAAGAATTTGTTCTTGCAAGATGAAGACATGGAATGTAGTTCCATTATTGAGGAGGGGGGAAAGAAGGCCTAACTATTTACACCGTAAATAAATGATCCGTTCTCAGGAACTGGACTGCCACACCATCCTTAACCCGCCAAATCCCTGGGTAGATTGCTAGATTTTACTTCCATCGCCATTATAGGTAGTTAAGATTACTCGTAATTTTGTTTTATTATTTACTTGTTTCAAAATAAATGCTTGATTCAGTACTTGTCTGGATGATTTTTTGGTTTTAATCAAATACATTTGCTGTTTATTATTCATTACTAATTTTTACACTTTTCCTTTCTATGGTGTTATTAATACTTTTCCTAATGAACCAGTAACTGTGACATGTAATGGGGCAAAGCAACATGAGAATAGTGATTCAGATGAAGAAGATGAGATACCCGAGGAAATTGTCAGGGAGGTTGAACATTTTGAGAATAAGCGTAAGTCCAATATGGACAAAACGAAAGCAGTAAATTCGGGAGATGCCGAGACCATCAAGGAGACTCGCATCAGCATTTACTTGTCACCAACAGAGAAGGAAGAATACATCCATTTCCTAAAAGAATATGAGGACATTTTTGCATGGTCTTATGGTTACATTACCTGTTTGAGCACATCCATAGTGGCTCAGAAGTTTCCAACTAATCCCATGTGTCCGCCAATAAATCAAAAACTCAGAAAGTTCAAACCAGACATGAACTTGAAAATCAAGGTGGAAGTTACCAAGCAGATCAAAGCCAAATTTCTCAAGGTGGTCGGTCCTGACAAATAATGGGAAAATCAGAGTATGTGTTGACTATCGGGATTTAAACAGAGTAATTTCCAAGGATGACTTCCCACTATCAAACATATACATTTTGATAGACAACTGTGTCAAGCATGAACTTCAATACTTTGTGGATTGCTTCATGGGTTATCACAAAATCTGGATGGATGAAGAAGATGCAGAGAAGACAGCTTTTATTACACCTTAGGGTGTTTAATATTACGAGATGATGCCATTTGGTCTGAAGAATTCTGGGGCTACATACATAAGAGTTATGACAACTATCATCCATGATATGCCACATCAAGAAATAGAGGTGTATGTGGACGATGTCATTATCAAATCCAAGAGGGTCGCAGATCACACAGAGGACATGAGATAGTTTTTTAACAGGCTAAGGTGGTACAATTTGAAACTAATCCCTGCAACGTGCTGAAACAAGATGGACGGAGGATTGTCAGAAACCTTTCGACAAGATCAAAGAGTACCTATCCACATCACCAGTTCTTGTCCTGCCAGAACCAGGACAAACTTTGTTAGTCTATCTTTCTGTATTGGGTTGGGCCTTTCGATGTGTTTTGAGACAAGATGATGAGACAGAAAGGAAGGAGCGTGCCATATACTACCTTCGTAAAAATTCCACACCTTACGAAGCATGCTACTCTCTGTTGGAATGCACTTGCTATGCTTTGACCTGGAAAACTTAAAAATTGAGGCGCTACTTTTATGCATACACTACATAATTCATATCCAGGATGGGCCCTCTGGCGTACATCTTCCAGGAACCCATGCCGACTAGAAACTTAGCTAAATGGCAGATATTGTTGAGTGAGTTCGACATCGTCTACGTAAATAAAACCGGACAAGGGACCAATATTGGAAGATCACCTTGCTGGAAATCTTGTGGGAGGATCATATGACCCTTTGAATACATATTTTCCTGATGAAGAAGTGTTTTTCATAGGGGAAGACATTACTGAAGCATACGACGGTTGGAGAATGTTCTTTGATGAAGCTGCAAATTTCAAAGGAGTGGGCATTAGAGTTGTTTTGGTATTAAATATAGGCCAACATTATCTAGTATCTACTAAACTCATATTTCCCTGCACCAACAACATGGAAGAGTATGAAGCCTGCATAGTAGTGCTCAACATGGTAGTCGACATGGACATTCAAGAGTTACTCGTAATCACTAATTCAGATTTGCTTGTGCAACAGGTACGAAGAGAGTGGGACACTATGAATTAGACAATATTTCTATATTTGCACCGTGTGTAGGAATTGAGAAAAAGGTTCATGAAGATAGAATTCTAATATGTGCCCAGAATTTAGAATGAGTTTATCGATGTGTTGACCACCTCGTCATCTATGATAAAATATCCAGATAAGAATTATATTGATCCGATTCTAGCAAGATCCATAATCAACTAGCATATTGTTCTCACGTTGAAAAAGATATGGATGAGAAACCTTGGTTCCATGATATTAGGAACACTTATTGAAGGGATAATATCTGGAGAATGCAAATCACACTTAGAAACGCACACTCTGAAGATTGTCCAATCACTTCTTCCATAGTGAGGAAACTTGTGCAGAAGAACTACCGATTTGGGTTTACTAAGATGTGCCAAAGCAAAGGAAGCTTCTAAGCTACTTGAGGATGTATATGCCGAGACCTGCAATCTGTATATGAATGGTTTTTCCTTAGCTAAGAAGATACTCCGGGCCGGTTACTTTTGGATGACCATGGAGATAGATTGCATCTAGTCTGTCCCCAAGTGCTTTCAGTGCAAAGTGTGTGCCGATATGATAAAAGTGACGCCAAACTAACTCAATGCAACATGATCACCTTGTCCATTTTCTGCCTAAGGAATATATGTTATTGGCTCAATTAATCCCACTGCTTCAAATGGACACATATTTTTTTGGTAGCCATTGATTACTTAACAAAATGGGTAGAAATTGCATGTTACCAAGGTGTAACTAAGCAACTCATCACATATTTTGTCAAGGATCGTATTCTTTGCTGAATTGGAGTTCCCAATTCTATTATTACCTGTTGTCAATATCAACAGTGATTGATGAAATCTATGTGTGAAACATTCAAAATGAAGCTCAAGATATCCACAACCTACAAACCTCAGATGAATGGAGTCGTAGAAGCCGCCAACAAAAATATCAAGAAGATAATAAGGAAGATGGTAGAGAATCGCAAACAATGGCAAGAGAAGTTGCCTTTTGCTTTATTGGGATACATGCACGGTTCACACATCAATCGAGGAAATTCCCTACATGATGGTTTATGATACCGAGGGTGTCATCCCAGCCGAGGTAGAGATTCCTTCTTTAAGAGTCATATAAGAAGCTAAACTCAGCGATGCATGGTGAATAAGAAGTCCCTATGAACAATTGGCCTTTATAGATGAAAAGAGGATGATCACAATGTGTCACGACCAACTTTTTCAGAACATAATGTCTAGAGCTTTCAACAAATGGGTCAAACCAAGGATATTTGCACCAGGACAGTTAATGATAAAGAAGATCTTCCTATATCAAGATAAAGCCAAAAAGAAATCCTCTCCCAACTAGCAATGCTAGTACATGGTTCACAGGGTCCTGACAGGAGGAGCACTCATACTTGCATAAATGGATGGAGAAATAGGGCCAAAACCCATCAATTTCGACACAAGCAAGAGATACTATGCTTAGATTATTTATATGTTTCTCACCTGATGTAATTGAATTGCACTTGACTTGATTCCCATTTAAGAGGGGATACGTAGGCAGCCTTATGGGTTTGGTCATATCTTAATAAAATTTCCATTCCCTCCACCCACCCCCAAGATAGGAAAATGAGCATAATTTTAAGGAGGACTCTCAAAATTCCGAAGCAAATCCAGCCAACGCTAACATGAGTTAGAAGGTTAGAAATTTGGTTAAGAAACTGGGGCAGAATTTTAATAAGGATTCTCAAATATCTGAAAGAGGTTCAGCGAGGCCTATTATTTACAAATGGTCAAAAGATCATCTACAAAACTGGGGCAGAATTTTGAGGAGAACCCTTAAAATTCTAACATTGAGAAATCTGCAATGCCTCTAAGATGTGTTACATTCACTAGTTATCTAAAATTACTTGATTTATCACTATGTTTCTAAACTGGCTCCATTTTATCAATAATTGCATATATTCAAAAACTATTTTTCCGTGACAGTTAGATGTTACCGAGTGGAACTCGAAGAGGCCTCCATAGCGAAGCAAAGAAAGGCCAGAGACAGAAGCACGAACCACACCCCCCCCCCCCCCCAAAAAAAAACGTACAATTTTTCTTTGAATGCACGCACATCTGACGTAATGATAACATCCAAAAATATATGCATGTAGCAAGATTACTATCAATCACGCCATCAGACACCAAATATACATCTCCAGATAAGACATATACTACTTTTACTTGCAACTTTCTCTTTCCATGAGGCTAATCCCTGCCTCCATATTTGCATGAGGCTAATCTCTTCCTTCATTCTTGCATGGGGCTAATCTCTGACTCCTTATATACATAAGGCTAATCCATATCTCTATACTTACATGAGGCTAATCCTTGCCTCGCTATATGTATGAGGCTAATCCCTTCCTCCCTAACTGTATGAGGTTAGTTGATCGAGGCCAACCTGTACTACTACAAAGTAGCAAGAGAGGTCGAAGCAGCTTCTACCCCAGAAAGTTTGGATCGATTTCCACAGGGAGTTAGATATTTGATTTGAATTTCTATCTAAATTAGAGTAGCGTATTTGTTCCTAATTTCAATGCTACACAATGTTAGTTTTGTTGTTCACTTCTAATTTTATACTACTAGGAAGCTAAATTAGACTAAGTAAAGCTAAGATTAAACTATTGAGAGTTGTCAAAATATATAAAAGGAACTAGGGTAGTGACTTTCTCCTAGGCGCCTAAGCGATGGTTCTCCAGGCTAAGGCTAGATTGTCATATTTGGGGAGTAGGATATTACAATTCAATGATTCTATTCACTCTATACCTCTTGCTAGTCAGAGTGATTTTGTGCGATTTGACTTCCCAAGACCAATTGGGTATGCAAATTTGTGCAAGCAATTGAGGTTCAACTCGAGTATTACTATCTTTAGGTTTTAACACTTTAATTGGGGCTATCAATCTCTTTATTACACCGTAATTGTTTGTTGGACCAATTTCATGGACATAGGCTCTCTTTCTCAAGAAGAGTCAAAGTTTACTAGGCATAAACTAATATTCCAACCACTAATTCAACATTAAAACCTTAAATTAACCCAAATACCAAACACCCATAGACAATCAAGCATTAAAATACAAGAGCCATCAATTATTCACACTAGGGGTGAGACACAACCCTAGCTAATGGGTCTAGCTTTTCAAAATTGTAGAAGAAAACGAAGAAATAGATGAAGAAAAACAAATAAAAAATTAATTACTAGATAAAACTTCAAGATTCAATGGCGAAATTAAGCTAAAATTACTCAAAATGGAAAAATAGAAGTGTTCATGAGCGTAGTTCTGTTCAAAAATTAATCTGATGTTGTAAAAATGAGAATAAAAACTATTCATACTAGGCTGAAAATACTAGACAAAAATATCATCGCGGGGCTAGTGCGGACAGCTCTAAATCGAGTGCGACCGTACTAAGACTCCTAGCTTGATTAATCTGCTCTCTGAAGTTGGCCACCGCGGACTGCAGAAAATGCACCGTGGTCGCAGTAGCTTCTATTGCAGTTCACATAAAATCAACTGCGGAATGCACAAGGCATAACAGTCCTACTGGCAACTCTCTGATATTGGGCAATGGGGACAGCACAATGTTGAGTATGGCCACAATAAATCAATACGGATTGCACTAAAACCTTTATGATCGCATTTCCTGGTTGATTGAGAAGCATACTCTCTAGTGTTCATCTTTGTGGACCATACAAAACGGTGTGCGGCCGCACTGGACCTATTTGACTGAGCTTTGTCTTGGTGTTGGTACTTGTGCATGTTTAACTCCTTTTTGAGCTGTTTGTTGACACATTGTCACCTTGTTGATCAAACCGTATAATCAAGTACAACTTGTGAGCCTTAGGGACGATTTTCTACACATTTCTAATCAAAACATAAGCAAGAAGAAGTGTAAAATGCATCATAATCCCTAGTTATCAACTTCCCTAAACTTAAGCTTTTGCATGTCCTAATGCAAATAAAATAAGACCTACCCTTTAAGAGTCAATCCAAGAAAATGCAGCTGACCTAAAGTGACCTTATCTAGCATTAGGGACTAACAATTTCCCTTAATTCAAATGAATCATTTATATTCACTGTTTTAAAACATGGATTTAGTGCGACACAAGAGCATCAACAGTTGACTCACCACATCGAAGAGACGCCTTCTATTACTTTGGTCGTTGTGGATCTGAAACTCACACATCCTTAACTCTCCATAAGCAAACCTCACCTTTAGGATAGTGGTACTCAAAATGATGTTAATTGAAATACACTCATCTCTCTCAAGGAAAAGTCACAAGTTCAACTCGAAGTACCATATGCTTGCCAATTATGTGAGTCACCACTAGTGTAAATTCATTCAACTAGAGATCATAGGGATTTTGTAGAGACATATTGAAGGCGTTTTGTTCAGGATAGGAAATGTTTCGTCTAAGTATGTTCCATCTTCCCTTTAGCACTTCTTCTGCTTTATTTTGACACTCATTCACTTGAATTTTTAAGTCATTTCAGTTCTTTCTAAGGGGTTAAAGAGGCACACTGTCACTATTTCTTGTTCATTTCAAATCTTTTCTCCTTTCTCAACTTCTCACACCATTCATTCTTTACTTTTATGAATCTCATTATTCATTTCTACATTGAACATTCTTTTTGTCTTTTTGCTTTTCTTTCCTTCTCATTGCCTTTCCTTTTCTTCATTTTGTGATTTTTTACCACTTTGTTGAAATCCTTATCTATCCCCCCAAATTTATGCTTTTGTCATGTTCTTAGGAAAGATCGGGTGCCAAGAGAGGGCATCTTTAGAATGGCTAAAGGCTTGTATCGTGGTTCATGAAGGATAAAGATCTCTGTCTCAAAAGGGTTGACTAGGCGTATTATCATTGGTAGGATATGGAGGTGATAAAGCTATCATTTGGATCAAGGAGACCCTATATTCATGTCTCAAGTCAAATTATATTTAGAATTTCGCCTAGACAAATATTCTAGGTAAGTTCTAGACCAATGGCTAGCTACTAGGACTTGCAATGCAATTTCTTGCCACACAAGTTGTGGAATCGCTAAAGATATAGAGTCGGGAGCCCAGAACAAACTTTGATAAGACATTAGAATACAATGGTCACGAAAAACTACTTGATGATTATGAGCCAACACAAGAGACTCAAGGTCACAACTTACACCATCCAATACATAATGATTTGTTTTTCACTATAAAATCAAAGGCAAATATGTTAGGACCAAGTGAAGATTTGCTTGCGACATCTTTACCACTTATTAGTAAAAAGAAAAAAGAAAAGAAAATAGACTCAAACCCTTAAAAAGGTTGTCATGCCATCTATCATCGGGAAGAGACACCCCGTTCACACAAATTCCACCTTTAGAAAGATTTGTGGCGTTAAGAAAACCAAAGGCTTATAGCGAAAATTCAAAACAAGAAGCTACGAACATAAATAAGAATCTAAAAAAAGAAAAAAAACGCGGAAAGTAAAAATAAATATGTACAAGATGGGATTTAATCAAATATACAATAGGGAAGATGAACATATACAATGGAACATAACTTTTATATATAGACCCAAGGTAAAAAGTATGAAAAATATAATGAAATACTGAAATTTTATACATACCAAAGATAAAAAAGAAAGAAAGAAATCATTCATATATAGAGTCATCCAAATCCAAGTAAGACCTACACCTTAAAATTAATGTTGGCATTGTCTTTGATGCCAACTAAGCAAAATAAGCACAAAAATAGATAAAAAGAGGAAAAAGAAACTCACTATGGGATATCCATCTACATGGAGTCCTGAGTATGGGTCCCTGGGTCCTCTATATGCTTGGAAACCTATGACTGGCTCCCTATGGTTTATGGCTCTACTGCTGGGACCTGGAACTGGACTTGCTCCTATGCTACATCCTCAGGCTGGCTTCTGCGCTGCATCCTGAGTCTGTCTTAACGAATCCTATGGTGGATCCGCCAACTAACTGACTGCATTGTCAGACCGGGGAATCAACCTCCTCTTCTCATGAAACCTCTCGCATTGCTATTGCTGGGGCTGGGCTGTTGCATGTAGTAGCAAATGTAAAGGCAGGTGATCCACCTTCAATCTCTCAACCTCGAACCGTAACTCCTTCATCGTCTCTTTGGAATCCTGAGTCTTCATCATCTTCTTAGCCTCCCTAGCAAGATCCTTTAGAGTGTCCTCATCTGACTATGGGACCTGTAGAGGGCGAGGTGTTGATTGAGCTGCCATTGTAGTAAATAATACAGACAAATTAGAAGTAGTTGTCTGCATCCTGTTATTGATGCTGGTAAGGGCCTAGCTTAGACGATGGCCAGTAAAAGGATAGGCAGCGGTAGAAGGTATCTCTAGATTTGAGGAGTTTGATGGATCTGGAGCCATATCTACTACAGTAGAAAGAGGATGTGGAGTAGTCGCTACCACTATTGGTTCTTCAGACTAGCTAGTTGAAGTAGTGAATTTCCCTTTAAAATGCTTACCCTTAGGATTGTCATCACCCTGTAGGTTATACCATGAGAAATGTTCCTTTGACTTCACTTTCATGTAAAATCTAGGATTTTCCACATTCACGTCCTCTAAGTACATTTTTAGGAAGGTGAGGAATGAGTAAGACCTATCATCCTCATTCACTACCTGTGTAATGACCCGAGACATCACATTCCCGACATTTATCGGGTACACTGCCATGATAGATGCGACTAGATTGCCCTATGAAATTTGAGGAAGTATTCATGGGTGGTAGGGTCTAGTCTACTACACACAAATGTCTCCTACCCCTTTGGCTTCAAATATCAATGTCCTACTCAATATCTTTACCCATGCAGTCAACCACTCGAGGGGGGTACCTGGGATTGCTAAATACTCTGCCAACCATGGATGGGCCTCTTCACCCAAGTTCATATACTCCAAGTATAGGGACGTATAATTCTCCGTGAAGCCTAAATAGTCATTGATGGTCTTGCCATCAAACTTCACTTTCAAATTCCACACCTTGGTGACTGTGGTACGCTTTTTGATGTGGGCCAAATTTGTGTAGAATTCTTTCACCAAGTGCTCATTGGAGTCATCCACATGCCCTATATAATAGTCCCATCCGGCTGTATCTCCAAATTGCCTCAACACATTTGGGATATGAGGCAAAAGATCCCGAGTGATAATTTTTCTCTTAGGAATTAACCTCATTTCTGGTCACCACTCTCTGAATTTGTGGTAGGCAATCTGACTAATGAATCGGTCCTTCTCTTGCCTTCAGGTTCATACTTCTCTCTACCCCACCTACTTGGGTCTCACCACCTTATACATTTTCCCCTACTTCTCCTGTGGCACCCTCTCCGGATAAGGAAGCTGTAGGAAAGGTGCAGGGCTCATCCCCACTGCCTTTAGCTGAGCCCTTAGATGACTCAGAATATACATGAACTGCTGCTTGGAAAGTAGGGGTTGCTGGAGGTCTATCCCTCAACCGGTTCCTCTCTGGCCAGTCAAGATAGTATTCTGGTACTGATTCTGACGATGCCTTGCGGGAGGTCTCGTACTCACTCACTGACTGATCAATTTCTCTATCTACAACTTTAGTGATTTTCCTTTCGTTATTTATGTTTTGCCGAGCTTGTGAGGTTAATTTTATCATTCCTTGCTTCCCACCCCGGGTGGACTCTCCTTTTCCTGGTTGTTTCGCACATTGTCCTCTTGATTTTTCCATTGTTTGCCAACAACATCAATTGAAACTTTTTTTGTATCCAAGAAAACAATAAAGTTTAAAGTTGCAGGAAAAAAAATTGCAGACAGTATGGATATTACAAAGTGTGAACTGCACAAAATGTAGTGCACCCACAAAGAGGACATTGTGGACCGCACAAAATCCATTGTGGTTCGTATAGAGGTGGGGTTCAGACTACCCACTCTTTGAATTTATGCACTGCGGACCATATAAAACTGAAATGCTGTCCGTATTGAGACACCGCAGATTGCAAAAAAAAAGATAATACACTCCGCATTGAGGCACCGCAGACCGCATAAAATCCAATATGATTGTGGTCCTCAAATGTTCAACTTTCAAGACTTGCCATTGCGGTCTGCAAAAAATACTATTGTGGACCGTAGAGGGGCACCGTGTTCCACGATGAATGCCCAACAACACTACCAACGCAGGATTCATATTTTGTTAAATTTTAGTTAAATTTTACACCTATTGATGAGTCCCTAAGTGTTGGTTGAGTGTTATTAAATACGTAGTCCTACTTTAGAAACAAATTAACAAACCTACGCTACAACATTGAAAGAAACATGAGTAGTTAATTTTGTGCAAATAAAAGAGATGAAAGTAATTTCTTTATGCTCTAACAGTAGAAGGATCAAAAATTTCAAAAGGAAGGCCTCACCCTATTTGTAAAAAAAGGTCATGAGACCCAGTTTACCTACCCACAACAAACCACACAAATTGGTACCGCGGTCTGCGGTTCTTGAAACCAAAGAGCACTGAGAAAATGACCTGTGTGGATCGAACAAAATGCAATGCAGCCATAGAGGAATACCGCGGACCGTACAAAATGTAATGCAGCCATGTTCATAAAATTTAGAGAACTCGAAGTTTTTTCCAATCACCAGTGCGGTCTCCATTGATTTCTTCCCCCCCCCCCCCCCAAAAAAAGACTTTGCGGCCACACAAAATGAGCGGTCCACATTAACAACTTTAGAGAATGGTCATTTTTCAAACTTTTTCCTGCACTACAAACACACTCATGCAGCATCTCACAACTAGTCAGTCATAAAATAAATCCTACACTACAATGAAAATCAAAGAAAAACAAATGTATTGCCTCCCAAGAAGCACTTGATATAACATAATGGCACAATGTAGGTTACTATCAAATCATTTGAGATGAATAAGTTCCACCACGTGGCTGTCATCAATTATTCCAAAGTAGTCCTTGAACTTGTGCCCATTTACTCTAAAAACTTCCCCATTTTTTTTCTTCAAGTCAAGTGCACCAAATAGTGTCACAAACACCACTTGAAAAGGTCTTCTCCTAGACTTAAGCTTTCCCAAAAACAGACATAACCGAAAATTGAACAAGTGAACCAAATCACCAATTTTGAACTCCTTGCCATGAGAATATGTATCATGGAGGTAGTTGATCTTGTCTTTATACAAGCACGAACTAGAATAGGCATGGAATCAAAATTTATCAAGTCCATTAAGCTGCTCCACACAAAGATTAACAGCCATATCGCATTAAAGATTTAACTTCCTCAAACCCCACATGGCCTTGTGCTCTAACTCAAAAGTTAGATGGAAAGCTTTTCGAAACACCAACAAATACAGAGGCATACCAATCGGAGTCTTGTATGCATTCCTATAATCCCATAGAGAATAATCCAACTTCCTTGACCAATCGGTCCTCTTTGTATTGATCGTATTTGGCAATATACTTTATATTGGTCTATTTGAGACTTCAACTTGACCACTCGCTTGGGGATGATAAGGAGATGAAACTTTATTGTTTACACCATACTTTGCAAGCAAAGTGTCAAATGTTCTATTAAAAAAATGAGACCCCCCATCACTTATGATTACACGAGAAGTGCCAAACCGTGTAAAAATTCTCCTTTTGAGAAAAGTTATAACACTCCGGGCCTCATTGTTTGGTACAGCCATGACTTCAACCTACTTTGAAACATAGTCAACCGCCACTAGGATGGTTGTATTCCACACGATCTAACAAATGGGCCCATAAAATTAATGTCCCATGCATCAAAAATATCAACTTCAAGTATGGCATTGAGAGGCCTCTCATCTGTCTTTGAGATTTCCCCCACTCATTGACATTCATCACACCTCTTTACAAGTTCACTTGCATGTTTGTACAATGTTTGCCAATAAAACCAACAACTAAGAACTTTAGAAGCCATGATGGCCACTATAGGGAGAGGAATGCCAGGCCTTCAAGATACTCAGTTGCACTTCTTATGGGACTGAGCTTTCGATCAGACCATCCATACAAATCCTGAACAAGTATGGCTCATCCTAATATAAATCCAAACTATTACATTTCAGCTTCTGCCTATGGTTAGAAGAGAGCTCACGCAGGATCATAACAGTCACAAGGAAATTAGCAACGTCCGAAATCGAGGCATACCATTCACCAACACTGAAAAGATTTGTTCGTTGGAAAATGAATCATTAATCGCTAGGCTATCTCGAGGCCTCCCCTCCTCCTCCAAGCAGGAAAAGTGGTCCGCCACGTCGTTTTCACTACCCTTTTGGTCCACAATCACCAAATCAAACTCTTGAAATAGCAAGACCCATCACATCAATCTAGCTTTGGAATCCTTCTTCATCATCAAGTACTGGAGTGTGGCATGACCGGTATGGACTATGACCTTGTCACCCATAAGCTACGGCTGAATTTTTTCCACTTCAAACATTGTAGCCAAAAGTTCTTTCTCACTCACCCTGTATTTCACTTAAGCATCATTCATTGTCTTGCTTGCATAGTACTGCAGATGAAACATTTTGTTCACTCTTTGACCCAAAACTGCCCTGACCGTAACATTGCTCGCATCACACATTTGCTCAAAGGGCAAGCTCCAATTAGGTGTGGTAATGATAGGAGTGGTGGTCAACTGATGCTTGAGAAGTTCAAAGGCTTGCATACATCTTTTATTGAACATAAACTTAGATTTGTTTTCCAATACTTGCATAAGGGGTTCACTACCTTCGAAAAGTGTTTGAAAAATTATAGGTAGAACCCCGTATGCCAAAGAAAACTTCTAAATCCATTGACAGAGGTGGGGGAAAGGAGCCTTGAAATCACATCAATTTAGCTTTATCCACCTCGATATCATGCATTGAAATTTCATGCCCAAGAACTATGCCCTCTTCCACCATGAAGTGGCATTTCTCCCAATTAAGAACAAGATTTATTTCTTCAGAATGGGACAAAACTCTATCAACATTTTCCAAATACTCATCAAAAGTATCAACCCACAACAGTAAGGTCATCCACAAACACCTCCAAAATATTTTCCACCATTTCAGTGAAAATGGTATTCATACACCGCTGAAATATAGTCAGTGCATTAAAAAACCCAAAAGGCATCGTAGAAAAAGCAAAGGTGCCATATGGAGAAGTTGTGGTCTGTTCCTGATCTTCCAGAGTAGTCATGATATTGTTGTATCTGGAATAACCATCAAAGAGACAGCAGAAGGCACGCCCAGCAAGTCGTTCTAGCATCTGATCAAGAAAAGGCAATGGAAAGTGATCCTTGCGGGTCACTTTGTTCAACTAGAGGTAGTCCATGCATGCCCTCCAACCAATGACTGTTCTAGTAGGAATGAACTTATTTTTTAATGTTATAACCATGGTCATGCCAACCTTTTTTGGTACACACTGCACCAACAAAGTCCATGAACTACCAGAAATGGGTTACACAACCCCGGCATCTAACCACTTGATTACCTCCTTTTTTCGTAACTTCTTGCAATTCTTCATTTAACCTACTTTGATGTTCCAAGAAGGGCTTTCCCCCATAGTCCAAAATAATCTTGTGTATACAAAAGGCAGGGCATATCCCCTAAATATCAACTAAAGTTCATCCAATTGCCTTTTTCTGCCTTTGACGCACCATCAATATGGCATCAACCTGCACGTTAGTAAGACAAGAGGAAAGAATAACTGGAAAAGTAACACAAGCGCCTAAGAAATCATGCTTGAGGTGTGGCGGAAATGGCTTCCACTCCAACACCGGAGGTTCCTCGATTGAAGGCTTAGTTGGAGGAGTTTTACTATTTTCAAGATCCAAAGAGAGCTTCCTCGGCTCATAAGAGTAAGAGCCCACTCCGTGTAAAGTATTCACACACTCCACTCGGCCCTCAGCATCATTTTTATCAAGATTCAAAAATATGACCTCTAGAGTGTCCTCCACATTGATCACTGCACTAGTATCATCAACTATCACTGCTGTGAAAAGATCCACAAAAGAGCACACCTCATAACTGTTGGGCTGCATCATTGATTTACTCACATGAAAGACCACTTTCTCAACACCCACCCCGAGTGTAAATTCCCCTTCTTTCACATAAACTAAGGCCTTCCTCGTAACAAAGAAATGTATCCCTAATATGATTGGAACTTCATAATCTGCCGCACAACCCAAGATCACAAAATTAGCTTGCAAGATAAATTTTTCCATCTGGACAAGAACATCATCAATATACCCAATGGTCTCTTCATAGTTCTATCTGTCATTTGCAATCTCATAGAGGTTGGCCTCGGTTTCCCAATACGTCAAGGTATTGAAAACTGAGCAGGGCATCAAGTTGATACTTGCCCCTAAATCACAAAGAGAATTAGCAAAGTTCGTACTCCCCATGGCGCAAGGAATGGTGAAAGCACCGGGATCTTCTAACTTCGAGACCATTTAGTGCACAATTGCACTAACATGGTGGGTCATCTTTATAGTTTCACAATTCATGGATAGTTTCTTTGTCGCCAACTCCTTCATTTAGAATATCCTAACATTCGTTCAAGAGCCTCCACCAAAGGCACGTTAATGGATAAGCTCTTCATCATGTCAATGAACTTTTAAATTGATTCTTATTTTTCTACTTCGTGAGCCTTTGAAGATAAGGTGGAGGTGGCGCTGGAAAAGGAGCCTTGGATTTAGGCACAACCAGCTCTGGCATGTATATTACGTGTTCCCTAGATAGGTTCACGTCATTTTGAGTTTCCAGGTCCACATATTGAATATCAATCCTTACTTATGGATTCACATTCTCATCAATCATGTTTTCAACCACCAAAGGAACTTTATCTTCTTGCAACTCAACTTCATCTCTCACAATATGCTTTTGTTTGGATTTATTCTCATCACCGCCTCATCAACTCCTTGTAGTTACCGCCATCACATGATTGTTCCCACTCTCTAGGTTGAATATTGTATCATTTGAGCCCTCTTAGTGCAAGTATTCAAGGATTGAGAGATTTGGTCTAATTGAACCTCCAAATTTGTAATTAGTATTGCAGGAAGAAAATTCGGCATCGAAATTCACAGTCTTTTTCATCATCAATTCAAACATCACTTCGGTTCTCCCTAACTAATTATTGAAAGAACTAGGTCCTTGTGATGGAAATGTGGGTGGATTGTTCGATTGTTAGTATATTGGGGGACTATGGATGTCTTGCCCTTGGTTTCCTTGATTTCCATTGTTCTAGCCTCCTTGATTATTGTTACCACCCCAATTGTTGTTGTTTCCATTCCAATTATCCTTATTGTTTTTATTATTGTTCTGATTGCCCCAATTGGAATTTTAGTTGTTGTTTCCCCAATAACAGTTGCCTTGTTGTTGTTGATTTCCCCAATTTCCTTGGGGTCTCTGTTGTTGTTTGTTTGAAGAATTACACATTTTGCCTTAATAGGTATTCATGTATTGCCCCTCTTAATTCTACTCATCATTGTCAAATTTCTAAGAGTTCCCTCGGTTCTGTTGACCTCTTTGTCTTTCTTTATTGACTAGCATGTTGACACCCTGCATAACATTCACTTGGCGAGGATTTTTTACTTATTGCAGTTGTTCCTTCACTAGTTTGTTCATCATAGTTGTCAACTCAGCTATAACCTGCCCATGATCATATAACTCTTTATATAAATGAGTTACCATGGGGTCACCCTGGGGCATATTGGCTCTACTTTCCAAAGCAGAAGAAGTGGCAGCCATCTCGTCAAGAATCTCACAAGCCTCATCATATGTCATCTTCATGAAGTTGTCCTAGCAAGTTGATTCACTATACATTTGTTTATAGTGTTAATGCCCCGGTACAGAGTCTGTTAGATCATTGCCTCAGTCATATCATTATTGGTGCATTCTTTCACCAATGTTCTATATCGCTCCAAAATCTCATGTAATGACTCGGTGAGCTCCTGTTTGAAAGCTAAGATCTCATCCCTCAATGTTGCCATGTGCCCGGTGAGAAAAATGTTGCTAGGAACTTATCTGCCAACTCATCCCAAGTAGTGATAGAATGGTTGTGAAGTCACTCAAAGCAATCCAATGCCTTCCCTCTAAATTAGAAAGGGAAGAGTCTCAACAGAAGTGCATCCTCGGACACATTAGTTTGCTTGCTTCCCCAATAGGTGTCAACGAAACCCTTGAGATGCTTGTAAGCATCTTGATTGGTAGCGCCGCTGAAATACCCACGCTACTCCAGTAATGTCAACATAACATTGGTTATTCGATAATTGCCCGCCCGAATTCGGGGTGGGACAATTTCACTTGCATAGCGTTGGTTTGGAAGCACTCATTAAGCCACTCTTGGAGGTGGCGGAGGAAGGTCTAGAATATTGTCATTGGCACTAGCATTGGCCTAGCGACCCCAACATAGTCTCTGAGGTACAACGGAAATCTCATCATCATCGACATCATCTACCTCCTCCCTCGCAATAATATTTCCAAAAGGGTCGTTAACAATTTCTACCATTTTGTACCTGAAGTTGTGACACACATAAATAAGTAACAAAGAAAAATAAGAACAATAAACCAAACTATTTTTATAGATAGCTAAAACCGTTAGCTCCCTAGCAATGGCACCAAAAAGTTATCGAGGCCAACCTTCTACTACTAAAAAGTAGCAAGAGAGGTCGAAGTATCTTTTACCCGGGAAGGTCGAGATCGATTTCGACATAGAGTTAGATAATGGAGTAGAGTTTCCATCTAATTTTGAGTTGTGTATTTTTTCCTAATTGCACTTCTAAACATTGTTGGTTTTGATTTTTACTTCTAATTTTATACTACTAGGATCCTAAATTAGACCAGGTAAAGTGAAGATTAAACAATTGAAAGTTGTTCACATAGATAAAAGTCACTAGGGTAGTGATTTTCTCCTAGGTAGCTATTTGACTGATTCTCGAGTGGAAGGCAAGATTGTCGTACTTGGGGAGTATGATATATCCATTGCACGATTCTAATAACTCTATGTCTCTCGGTAGTTCGGGTGATTTTTCCTTAATTGACTTTTTCAAGACCAATTAGTTATACAAATATGTGCAATCAATTGAGGTTTAACCCTTTAATTGGGTCTATCCATCTCTTGAGTAAGCCTCAATTCCTTGTTGGACCAATTTCATGGACTTAGGCTCTCTTTCTCAAGTATAGCCAAAGTCTACTAGGCATAAACTAGTGTTTGCAACCACTAATTCAACATTAAAACCCTAAATTAGCCCAAATGCCAAACACTCATAATCAATCAAGCATCAAACACAAGACCCATCAATTACCCACAAGTGGGTCTAGATACTCATAATTGTAGAAGAAATAAAGAAATAGATGAAAGAAACCCATAATAATTATTACTAGAAAAAACTTGAATATTCAATTGTGAAATAAAGCTAAAATTACTCAAAATGGTAAAGTAGAATTGTTCACAACACAACTCTATCAAAAAATCTATCGGATGACCTAAAAATGAGAAACAACTATTTATAATAGGCTGAAAATTATGGACAAAAATACCCCTGCAGGGCTAGCGCAGACCACACTAAATCGTGTGCCACCGTACTAAGGCTTTTGGGTTGATTAATCTCCTATCTGAAGTTGGACACGGCGGACCGCATAAAAGACACCCAAGCCGGGTGGCTTCCATTGCGGTCCGAACAAAATAGACTGCGGAACGCACTGGGCATAATAATTTAATTGGCAACTCTCTGATCTTGGGTTATGAGGATCGTACAAATTCGAGTGCATCCGCAATGAAATCAATACGGACCGCACAAAATCCTTTTCGGCCGCATTGCCTGGTTGACTAAGAAACATACTCTATGATCTTTACCTTTGCGGACCACAAAAAATGGTGTGGGATCGCACTTGCCCTGTTTGACTGAGCTTGGCCTTGCTCTTGTTACTTGTGCATGATTCACTCCTTTTTGAGCTGGGTCTTGACACATTGTCACCTTATTAATCAAACTATGTAATCAAGTACAACTTGTGAGCCTTTGGGACTATTTTGTACAGATTTCTAATCAAAACTTAAGCAAGGAGTAGTGTAAAATGTGTCATAAATCCTAGTTATCACTAATTTGTGTCTCCACACTTGCATAAGGCTAACCCCTGCCTCAATCTGCATGAGTCTAATCCCTGCCTCTATATTTGCTATTGGCCAATCCCTGCCTCGATTCTTGTACGAGGGTAATCTCTGCCTCCGTATTTGCATGAGGCTAATCCCTGCCTCCATATTTGTATGAGGCTAATCACTGCCTCTACACTAGCATTAGACTAATCTCTTCCTCAATACTTTCATGAGGCTAATCCTTGCCTCCATTTTTGAACGAGGCTAATCCCTACCTCTACACTTGCATGAGGCTAATCCCTGCCTCCATATTTGCATGAGGCTAATCCCTACCTCCACAGTTGCATGAGGCTAATCCCTGCCTCCACACTTGCATGAGGCAAATTCCAGTCTCCATATTTGCATGAGGCTAATCCCTGCCTCCATCTACATGAGGCTAATCCTTGTATCACTATTTGTGTGAGGATAATCGATTCCCTCTATTTCAGGAGGCTAATCCCTACCACCCTATCTACATGAGGCTAATTCATGACCCCCTATTTGCATGAGGATAATCCTTGCCTCCATATTTACATGAATCCTTACCTCCATCTGCATAGGTCTAACCATTGTCCCTCTTTGCACGAATATTGCTCTATTTCTAGTATGATTTTTTTGTTTTTCAATTGGGCTAAGCTCTACACTCCATTTCATAAGACTAATTCCCGTCTTGTGAACATATTGTTATTGCATATCATGGGCTGAAATATTGCCAATCTATCCAAAAAATGTCATAGTCTAAAAGGCATCATCCTCAGAGCTGGAAGACGACATGCCATGGCTTGAGGATCCCTAAAATTTTCCTATCATTATTCAAAGGCGTGATGGTTCGATAAAATCATTTCATGGCTCGCGAATCCCTCACTAATTAATCAATGGCCCAGGATGTCATTGTCTAAGGACGTCATCTTCAATCGTCCAAAGACAACCTTGATGGTCCAAAGGGAATCTGCATCATGTTTAAATTTTTGCACAAATACATGTTTATAGAATATTTTATTTTTATGTAACAAATAAGATTTCACTATCCTAGCAGGTGCGATCTCGCTCAAATTTCTTCAACAGTCTCGAACCCTAGCCGCTCACCATGGCCGCTTCAGCATCTTGTGTCCATTCTTGCAATGACTTCATCGGTGAATTCCAGTGATGAATCCAGCACTACACATGGACTGATTCCTATAAGAATAGGGATATGTAGGCAACTTGAAGATCGGAGTCTAGCCTCTATCTTTCAAAAACATCCCATTCGGTCATAAATCAGCCATCATTTCTTTACCCAAAAACACTTTCATCCTCCCCACAGCAATGAGTGGTTGCTGTTCATACCCAATTTTATACCTATATATTTTTAATATGCATATATACTTTCAAAATAGCATATATCCATACATATGCATTGTTAAGATTTTTTTTATATTTTTTCTATAATTTTATAGGCTTCAAATTTATTTATTCCTTCCCTTTTTATTCATAAAAGTTTCAATAGTTATCCTTCAAATTTAGTTTGTGGTATCGATCTAAATTATTTATTTATGTCAAAATATTGCTTATATATTTATAGTGTATTTTCTATAAATGCATTTATAATTTTAGGCTAATCTGCATATATTTACAATACTAGCCCTGTTAATGCATAATTACACTGTTGATGCATAAAATGATCGTTTATATTTTAAAAATGTTAAATAACTATTTTAAACCATTTTAGTGCGCGAAATTAGTTTTTTAGAAATAATTTATTATTCTTATAAATTATTTAGTTTTTGAAATATGACCTAATTGCATTTCAATTCCAACCCCAATATCCATGCAAAATTTTTATTAAATTACCCAAGCCCAATACTCGTCTGACCTTAACCAAATCTATCCAACCCAATTCTTGTTTGATCCTGGCCATAGATATTTTGATCAACGGTGCAAATCTACCATTACCTAAAATAAACTAACGTATACCCCCTCCGCCCCAAACCCTACTGTGACTACCCGACCAGTCGTCTCATGAGTTACTGCTCCTTTTTCACCATTTTTTGTTTTTTTATTTCTTTGTTAATCGGTTCTACATGGGATCGGGTTAATTGGCTCGGGTTTGGAAAGGTTTTTAGAAGATTTGAGACACTTGGTCTCTTTTAAGAAAGCTTAAGTTGGAAAAGTCAACCGGATGTTGGCTTAGGTGTTAGACTGCTCCGATGTGAGTCTCGATGGTTAAAATAGCTTCGAGAAGTGATTTATGAGTTAGGAGCAGGGTCGGAACGAGTGTTGGAGGACCAGAGTAGATTTACGCTAGTATTGCGAAATTGGTATCAGAGCCTAGGTTCCATAAATTTTACGAGTCATTAGCATGCTAACTTCGCTAATTCACGCGTAAATCGACTTCGGACCTCCAAAACACATTCCGATCATGCTCCTAAGTCCCAAATCACTTCCCAAAGCTACTCGAACCATCAGAACTTATATCCGAGCCCTCTAACACATACGTCAACATCTAGTTGACTTTTCCTACTTAAACTTTCTTAAAAGAGACTAAGTGTCATAAACCTTCTGAAAAATTTTCCAAACCCGAGCCAACTAACCCGATCACAGATAGAACCAACTAACTAAATAATAAGAAGCAGAAATGGGGAAAATGAAGCGATAACTCATGAGACGACTGGCCATGTCATCACATTCTCCCCAATTTTCAAGGAACATACCTGAAGCCTTAAATAGGTGAGAATATCTACTATGCATCTCCTTTTGGTCTCCCAGGTGGCCTCCTCTACGGGCCGGCCTCTCTACTTCACTTTCACTGAAAGTATATCCTTTGACCTCAACTTTCAAACCTGATGCTCCAGAATAGCTGATGGCTTTACATCATAAGTCAAATCAGCGTCCAACTGAACTGTTCGGAAATCCACAACATGAGAAGGGTCCCCAATATACTTTCGGAGCATAGAGACATTAAATATCATATGCACACTCGACAAGCTGGGTGGCAAAGCAAGCTCAAAAGCCACCTCCCCGATCCTCTGAAGCACCTCAAAAGTCCGAATGAGACGTGGACTCAATTGAACCTTATATCCAAACATCTTAACACCATTCGTGGGTGAAACCTTCAAAAGAACCTTCTTGCCAACCATGTAAGACACATCTCAAACCTTCATGTTAGTATAACTCTTTTGCCTCGATTAAACTGTACAAAGCCTCTCCTGAATCACTTCCACCTTGTCTAAAGGATCCTGCACAAACTCTGTCTGTAATAGCCTAGCCTAACCGGCTGAAACCAATCAAATGGAGATCTACACTGTCTCCCGTACAAAGCGTCACATAGAGCCATCTAAATACATGACTATTAGTTGTTGTTAGAAGCAAACTCTCTAGTGGTAGAAAGCAATCCCATGACCCTTTCAAATCAATGACACAAGTATGCAACAAGTCCTCCAATGTCTGAATAGCGCACTCGGACTGCTTGTCCAATTGAGGATGAAAAGTGTCACGACCCAAACTGGAGGGCCATGACTAGCACCCAACCATACTTGCCAAGCACCAACTTACATTTTATCTAACCTTCTTTATTATCTTCCAGGGCTGATGAAATCAATACAAATTGTAGACAGGGATAATGGACAACAACCTATAGAATATAATCGCATGAACATACATAACATGAGATGACCAAACAATCAAGAAACCTTGTATAAGGTACGAGACTACCACGCTACACTATACAACAAAAACTAGCCGACAAGGCATACAAACTATACATGAGTCAACACATGTCTATGAGCTTCTAAAGGAACATAAATGCTGCAACATAGCCAGAACATGGCCCCGACATACCCATAATGTCCATAACAAAAATTCATACCAAGATCACGGCAAGTTTGGAGAAGGGATCTCGCTAATCACCGCTGAACTGGACATCCTACTGTGGTTGGAGAGCTGCACCTGCCTAGCTATCAGGACCCGCAGCATGACATGCAGCGTCCACAAATAAAAGGATGTCTTTACTTATAAAATACTGAGTATGTAAGGCAGGGAACCATAAATATGAACAGTAATATAAGCAGGAATAGAGAATATACAACCTGTAACATCTGACTACCTGTGAGCGCTACTGACATGAAATGCATGATACATATGTATAAATACATAAACTTCTAAAATATACTCCTCTCTGGGCATCATCATCCTGATATCGTACCCTGCTGTAATAGGCTCAGTAAAAACGTACCCGGCCATCATATGGCTCGGTAGAATCATACCAACCACGTGGAGCTCGGTAAAACCCAATAGATCAGTAGTTTTTTAATATGTGTCATACCCGACTTACTATAGTGCGGCTTGGTAGAGTAAAATAGATACAGATATATAATGCATGCTCGACTCATAGAAACGTGTTCTACCTTTCGAAGTGACGTAAGGTCGGTATCCTTTGAACACGTTATTAGGACTAACTCTTCACTATGAAACTTATAAGAATCATGAAGTACCAACAACATTTATAACATTAAGAATAAGAGAAGCAACATTAACATCAATTGTTCTATAAGAGGGGAAACAATGTAAGTACCAGTATATTCTAAGAGTAGAGTATCTTTAGAAGCTCGTTCATTACTTTATGTAAAATCAGAGTCGTGAAAAAGATGGAAAGGTATAGCCTCACATATCTTGTATATACTGCCCCAATGTGAAGCTATTCAATTTTCAAAACTCCTCAGTCTACTATAAGAGAGACGATACTATCGTTCTCATTTAAGCATCATAACTATTATGTACTGACCGCAACCTATTTTGTGATGAAACGAAAAACACATACCCTATTTATAAGACTTCCCACAAGTGAAAACAGTCACCAAAAAGCCCAAACAACATCAATGTTAATCATATTTAACCTCCCAAAACAGTCCACCAACCGATAACATTACTACTAAGCCTTTCGATATATATTTCAGAAGTTCTATCTTCAATGACTTAGCCGCAACTTGGATTATCTTAAATAGATATAGAATAATAAGTTCCATACCTTTACACATAAATTAAAACTCCAATTTGACCTCAATTTTCCACAATGTATCTCTCAAATGCTGCGACAACAACAAGGAAGCGAAACTAGCAAACAATTAGTGTTTTTCGAAACTAGAATCACTTTAGAAGGCTTGAAATCACCTAGGGTTGAAATTACAATCTTTAAGAAGTATTTATAGAACATAAACCCATTAAAACAACCTCCCACACGAGCTGGAACAACACAAAAATTAGAAACAACAAGAAGAACAAGATACTTACTAGCGCCACGGGATTCCCGACACTTGTTTTGTGTTGTTTTCCCTTTGTTTGGGACTTGAATCTATAGAGAATGTTGAGAAGGTGTTTCTAGGGTTCTATGGTCCGAAAATAGTGAAATTAAATGAAATAAAATGGGTTTGAGGCGTCCTATATAGATACAAATGTCTTAAACCGCCTAACTGGGCCCAATATAGAGGTGCTTGGCGTAGTCTCGCAAAAACAGAAATATCTCTCTTCATAAAGATCACATCGACGAGAGATTTAATGCATTATAAACTAGACTCATAGATCTTCAATTTGAATATTTGATAACTCAATAATTCTAATTAAATTAGGATAAAATATTAGTAGCATTTGACTTAATGTTTAACTAAAATTATGAACCTAAGTTGCAACAACTTTTGTCGACTTTTGTCTCGTAACTCGTTTGACTTCAAGACTTTTGATACACATATTATGTGAATAAAATACCTTAATACACTACCACTTGATTTTATTAATCACTTATAGGTTTACCCGAAAATACGGCTGACAACATCCTTGATTCGTTTAACTTCTAATGCTTGTTAACCACCCTTATACACCTTTTGTATCATTTAAGACCAATAGGATTAACTTCTTATCATCTTAAAAATAAACCTTTCATGGATTTATTTCGACTACCTTATGGCATGAGAAAACATACGTGAATATAGGTGGTAACACCCTCCGTCATAGGCACATTCGTCTTCGAATGTAAGGGTCTATGGGGAGTCCAAATCATCGTGGATTCCAATAGAAATTTTTGATCAATTTCACCCTATAAAATGGTCCCTAGAAAAACTTGCAATTACTTATGCCCAACATATGGCTGTCTACACAAAGCATTATGGATATTTATATCTGCACATCACCATCTTGTAGTAAGGAAGAGTATTCTCAAGTTATTGCTTACCTCATAGAGTCGTTTCACCTTCCAATGTATCATGTGTTCCACCAACATCCTTGTTATCTTCATTATGGAATAGGTAAGGGTATTTAGACTTCATCTCCTCTTCTACTTGCCATGTCATTTCTTTAATATTTTTGTTCCTCCATAATACTTTGGCGGAAGCTACTTCTTTTGTTGTCAGCTTGCGGACTTGTCAATCTAATATAGCCACTAGCACTTCTTCATATGATATCTCCTCTGTAACATGTACATCTTTGATAGGGATGACTCTAGAAGGGTCTCCAATACATTTCCTCAACATAGATACAAGGAATACCAGGTGGAGAAATTCCAATTCATATGGAAATTCAAACTCATATGCAACCTGCCCAATTCGTCGAAGAATTTTATACGGTCCGATATACCTTGGACTTACCTTACCTTTCTTCCCAAAACGCATAACACCCTTCATTGATGAGATCCTCATGAAAACCCAATCACCAACCTCAAACTCCAAATCACGACGTCAGACATCGAAATAAGATTTTTGCCTGCTTTGTGCCGTCCGCAATCGCTCCTGTATCATTTTCACCTTCTCAATAGCTTGGTGAATCAAATCTGGCCCATATAATTAGGTTTCACCGACTTTAAACCATCCAACTTTGAAACATAGTCAACCGCCACAAGGATGGTTGTGTTCCACAGGATCTAACAAATGGGCCATAAAATTAATGTCCCATGCATCAAAAATATCAACTTCAAGTATGGCATTGAGAGGCCTCTCATCTTTCTTTGAAATTTCCCCCACTCTTTGACATTCATCACACCTCTTTACAAGTTCACTTGCATGTTTGTACAATGTTTTCCAATAAAACCAACAACTACGAACTTTAGTAGCCATGATGGCCACTATAGGGAGAGGAATGCCAGGCCTTCAAGATACTAAGTTGCTCTTCCTATGGGACAGAGCTTTCGATCAAACCATCCATACAAATCTTGAACAAGTATGGCTCATCCTAATATAAATCCGGACTATCACATTTCAGCTTCTACCAATGGTTAGAAGAGAGCTCACGCAGGATCATAACAGTCACAAGGAAATTAGCAACGTCCGAAAATCGAGGCATACCATTCACCAACACTGAAAAGATTCGTTCGTTGGAAAATGAATCATTAATCGCTAGGCTATATCGAGGCCTCCCCTCCTCCTACAAGAAGGACAAGTGGTCCGCCACGTTGTTTTCACTACCCTTTTGGTCCACAATAACCAAATCAAACTCTTTAAATAGCAAGACCCATCGCATCAATCTAGCTTTGGAATCCTTCTTCATCATCAAGTACTGGAGTGTGGCATGACCGGTATGGACTATGACCTTTTCACCCATAAGCTACGGCCGAATTTTTTCCACTTCAAACATTGTAGCCAAAATTTCTTTCTCACTCACCGTGTATTTCACTTGAGCATCATTCATTGTCTTGCTTGCATAGTACAGCAGATGAAACATTTTGTTCACTCTTTGACCCAAAACTGCCCTAACCGTAACATTGCTCGCATCACACATTTGCTCAAAGGGCAAGCTCCAATTAGGTGTGGCAATGATAGGAGTGGTGGTCAACTTATGCTTGAGAAGTTCAAAGGCTTGCGTACATCTCTTATTGAACATAAACTTAGAACCGTTTTCCAATAACTTGCATAAGGGATTTACTACCATCGAAAAGTCTTTGAAAAATTATAGGTAGAACCACGTATGCCGAAGAAAACTTCTAAATCCATTGATAGAGGTGGGGGAAAGGAGCCTTGAAATCACATCAATTTAGCTTTATCCACCTCGATATCATGCATTGAAATTTCATGCCCAAGAACTATGCCCTCTTCCACCATGAAGTGGCATTTCTCCCAATTAAGAACAAGATTTATTTCTTTGGAATGGGGCAAAACTCTATCAACATTTTTCAATTAGCCATCAAAAGTATCAACCCACAATAGTAAGGTCATCCACGAATACCTCCAAAATATTTTCCACCATATCAGTGAAAAAGGTAATCATACACCGCTGAAATATAGTCAGTGCATTAAAAACCCCAAAAGGCATCCTAGAAAAAGCAAAGCTGCCATATGGACAAGTGAATGTGGTATGTTCCTGATCTTCCAGAGCAATCAAGATTTTGTTGTATCTCGAAAAACCATCAAAGAGACAGTAGAAGGCACGCCCAGCAAGTCGTTCTAGCATCTGATCAAGAAAAGGCAATGGAAAGTGATCCTTGCGGGTCACTTTGTTCAACTTGAGGTAGTCCATGCATGCCCTCCAACCGGTGACTATTCTAGTAGGAATGAACTTATTTTTTAATTTTATAACCATGGTCATGCCAACCTTTTTTGGTACACACTGCACCAACAAAGTCCATGAACTATCAGAAAAGGGTTACACAACCCCGGCATCTAACCACTTGATTACCTCCTTTTTTCGTAACTTCTTGCAATTCTTCATTTAACATACTTTGATGTTCCAAGAAGGGCTTTGCCCCATATTCCAGAATAATCTTGTGGATACAAAAGGCAGGGCTTATCCCCAAAATATCAGCTAAAGTTCATCCAATTGCCTTGTACTGCCTTTGACGCACCATCAATATGGCATCAACCTGCACGTTAGTAAGACAAGAGGAAAGAATAACTGGAAAATTAACACAAGGGCCTAAGAAATCATGCTTGAGGTGTGGCGGAAATGGCTTCCACTCCAACACCGGAGGTTCCTCGATTGAAGGCTTAGTTGGAGGAGTTTTCCCTTTTTTCAAGATCCAAAGAGAGCTTCCTAGGCTCATATGAGTAAGAGTCCACTCGGTGTAAAGTATTCACACACTCCACTCGGCCCTCAACATCATTTTTATCAAGATTTAAAAATATGACCACTTAAGGGTCCTCCACATTGATCATTGCACTAGTATCATCAACTATCACTGCTGTAATAAGATCCACAAAAGAGCACACCTCATACATGTTGGGCTGCATCATTGATTTACTCACATGAAAGACTACTTTTTCATCACCCAACCCGAGGGTAAGTTCCCCTTCTTTCACATAAACTAACGCCTTCCTCGTAACAAAGAAATGTATCCCTAATATGATTGGAACTTCATAATCTACCGCACAACCCAAGATCAAAAAATTAGCGTGCAAGATAAATTTTTCCATCTGGACAAGAACATCATCAATATACCCAATGGTCTCTTCATAGTTCTATCTGTCATTTGCAATCTCATAGATGTTGGCCTCGATTTCCCAATACGTCAAGGTATTGAAAACTGAGAAGGGCATCAAGTTGATACTTGCCCCTAAACACATAGAGAATTAGCAAAGTTCGTACTCCCCATGGCACAAGGAATGGTGAAAGCACAGGGGTCTTCTAACTTCGAGACCATTTAGTGCACAATTACACTAACATGGTGGGTCATCTTTATAGTTTCACAATTCATGGATTGTTTCTTTGTCGCTAACTCCTTCATTTAGAATATCCTAACATTCTTTCAAGAGCCTCCACGAAAGGCACATTAATGGATAAGCTCTTCATCATGTCAATGAACTTTTTAAATTGATTCTTATTTTTCTACTTCGTGAGCCTTTGAAGATAAGGTGGAGGTGGCGTTGGAAAAGGAGCCTTGGATTTAGGCACAACCAGCTCTGGCATGTATATTACGTGTTCCCTCGATAGGTTCACGTCATTTTGAGTTTCTAGATCCACATATTGAATATCAATCCTTACTTATCGATTCACATTCTCATCAATCATGTTGTCAACCACCAAAGGAACTTTATCTTCTTGCAACTCAATTCATCTCGCACAATATGCTTTTGTTTGGATTTATTCTCATCACCGCCTCATCAACTCCTTGTAGTTACCTCCATCACATGATTGTTCCTACTCTCTAGGTTGACTATTGTATCACTTGAGCCCTCTTAGTGCAAGTATTAAAGGATTGAGAGATTTGGCCTAATTGAACCTCCAAATTTGTAATTAGCATTGCAGGAAGAAAATTGAGCATCGAAATTCGCAGTCTTTTTCATCATCAATTCAAACATCATTTCGGTTCTCCCCAACTCATTATTGAAAGAACTAGGTCCTTGTGATGGTAATGTGGGTGGATTGTTCGATTGTTAGTATATTGGGGGACTATGAATGTCTTGCCCTTGGTTTCCTTGATTTCCATTGTTCTAGCCTCCTTGATTATTGTTACCACCCCAATTGTTGTTGTTTCCATTCCAATTATCCTTATTGTTTTGATTATTGTTCTTATTGCCCCAATTGGAATTTTGGTTGTTGTTTCCCCAATAACAATTGCCTTGTTGTTGTTGATTTCCCCAATTTCCTTGGGGTCTCTGTTGTTGTTTGTTTGAAGAATTACACATTTTGCCTTAATAGGTATTCATGTATTGCCCCTCTTAATTCTACTCATCATTGTCAAATTTCTCATAGTTCCCTCGGTTCTGTTGGCCTCTTTGTCTTTCTTTATTGACTAGCATGTTGACACCCTGCATAACATTCACTTGGCGAGGATTTTTTACTTATTGCAGTTGTTCATTCACTAGTTTGTTCATCGTAGTTGTCAACTCAGCTATAACCTGCCCATGATCATATAACTCTTTATACAAATGAGTTACCATGGGGTCAACCTGGGGCACATTGGCTCTACTTTCCAAAGTAGAAGAAGTGGCAGCCATCTCGTCAAGAATCTCACAAGCCTCATCATATGTCATCTTCATGAAGTTGTCCTAGCAAGTTGATTCACTATTCATTTTTTTATAGTGTTAATGCCCCGGCAGAGAGTCTGTTGGATCACTTCCTCGGTCATATCATTATTGGTGCATTCTTTCACCAATGTTCTATATCGCTTCTAAATCTCATGTAATGACTCGGTGAGCTCCTGTTTGAAAGCTAAGATCTCATCCCTCAATGTTGCCATGTGCCCCGGTGAGAAAAATGTTGCTAGGAACTTATCTGCCAACTCATCCCAAGTAGTGATAGAATGGTTGTGAAGTCACTCAAAACAATCCAATGTCTTCCCTCTAAATTAGAAAGGGAAGAGTCTCAACTGAAGTGCATCCTCGGACACATTAGTTTGCTTGCTTCCCCAATAGGTGTCAACGAAACCCTTGACATGCTTGTAAGCATCTTGATTGGTAGCACCTCTGAAATACCCACGCTGCTCCAGTAATGTCATCATAACATTGGTGATTCGATATTTGCCCGCCCGAATCCGGGGTGGGACAATTTCACTTGCATAGCCTTGGTTTGGAAGCACTCATTAAGCCACTCTTGGAGGTGGCGGAGGAGGGTCTAGAATATTGTCATTGGCATTAGCATTGGCCTAGAGACCTTAACATTCTCTTTGAGGTACAACGGAAATCTCATCATCATCAACATCATCTACCTCCTCCCCCCCCCCCCCATAATATTTCCAAAAGGGTCGTTAACAATTTCTACCATTTTGTACCTAAAGTTGTGACACACATAAATTAGTAACAAAGAAAAAGAAGAACAATAAACCAAACTACTTTAATAGATAGATAAAATTGTTAGCTCCTCAGCAACGGCACCAAAAAGTGATCGAGGCCAACCTTGTACTACTAAAAAGTAGCAAGAGAGGTCGAAGCATCTTTTACCCAAGAAGGTCGAGATCGATTTCGACATAGAGCTAGATAATGGAGTAGAGTTTCTATCTAAATTTGAGTTGCGTATTTTTTCCTAATTGCACTTCTAAACATTGTTGGTTTTGATTTTTACTTCTAATTTTATACTACTAGGATCCTAAATTAGACCAAGTAAAGCGAAGATTAAACAATTGAAAGTTGTTCACATAGATAAAAATCACTAGGGTAGTGATTTTCTCCTAGGTAGCTAATTGACTGATTCTCGAGTGTAAGGCAAGATTGTCATATTTGGGGAGTATGATATATCCATTGCACGATTCTAATAACTCTATGCCTCTCGGTAGTTCGGGTGATTTTTCCTTAATTGACTTTTTCAAGACCAATTAGTTATACAAATATGTGCAATCAATTGAGGTTTAACCCTTTAATTGGGTCTATCCATCTCTTGAGTATGCCTCAATTCCTTGTTGGACCAATTTCATGGACTTAGGCTCTCTTTCTCCAGTATAGCCAAAGTCTACTAGGCATAAACTAGTTTTTGCAACCACTAATTCAACATTAAAACCCTAAATTAGCCCAAATGCCAAACACCCATAAACAATCAAGCATCAAACACAAGACCCGTCAATTACCCACACTAGGGTTGGGCCCCAACCCTGGCTAGTGGGTCTAGATACTCATAATTGTAGAAGAAATAAAGAAATAGATGAAAGAAACCCATAATAATTATTACTAGAAAAAACTTGTATATTCAATTGTGAAATAAAGCTAAAATTACTAATAATTGTAAAGTAGAATTGTTCACAACACAACTCTATCCAAAAATTTATCGGATGACCTAAAAATGAGAAACAACTATTTATGCTAGGCTGAAAATTATGGACAAAAATACCCCTGCAGGGCTAGCGCAGACCACACTAAATCGTGTGCGACCGTACTAAGGCTTTTGGGTTGATTAATCTCCTATCTGAAGTTGGACACCGCGAGCCGCATAAAATTCACCCAGGCCATGTGGCTTCTATTGTTGTCCGAACAAAATAGACTGCGGAACGCACTGGGCATAATAATTTAATTGGCAACTCTCGGATCTTGGGTTATGAGGATCGTACGAATTCGAGGGCATCCGCAATGAAATCAATACGGACCGCACAAAATCCTTTTCGGCCGCATTGCCTGGTTGACTAAGAAACATACTCTATTATCTTTACCTTTGCGGACCACAAAAAATGGTGTGGGATCGCACATGCCCTGTTTGACTAAGCTTGGCCTTGGTCTTGTTACTTGTGCATGATTCACTCCTTTTTTAGGTGGGTCTTGACATATTGTCACCTGGTTAATAAAACCAAGTAATCAAGTACAACTTGTGATCCTTTGGGACTTTTCTGTACAAATTTCTAATCAAAACTTAAGCAAGAAGTAGTGTAAAATGCATCATAAATCCTAGTTATCACTAATTTGTGCCTCCTCACTTGCATAAGGCTAACCCCTGCCTCTATATCTGCATGAGGCTAATCCCTGCCTCTATCTGCATGCGTCTAATCCCTTCCTCTATATTTGCTATTGGCCAATCCCTGCCTCGATGCTTGTACGAGGGTAATCTCTTCCTCCATATTTGCATGAGGCTAATCCCTGCCTCCATATTTGTATGAGGCTAGTCCCTGCCTCTACACTAGCATTAGACTAATCTCTTCCTCAATACTTGCATGAGGCTAATCCTTGCATCCATATTTGAACGAGGCTAATCCCTACCTGTAAACTTGCATGAGGCTAATCCCTGCCTCCATATTTGTATGAGGCTAATCCCTACCTCCACAGTTGCATGAGGCTAATCCCTGCCTCGACACTTGCATGAGGCTAATCCCAGTCTCCATATTTTCATGAGGCTAATCCGTGCCTCCATCTACATGAGGCTAATCCTTGTATCACTATTTGTGTGAGGATAATCCATTCCCTCTATTTCAGGAGGCTAATCCCTGCCTCCCTATCTGCATGCGGCTCATTCCTGACCCCCTATTTGCATGAGGATAATCCTTGCCTCCATATTTACATGAATCCTTACCTCCGTCTGCATGGGACTAACCATTGTCCCTCTTTGCACGAATATTGCTCTATTTATAGTACGATTTTATTGTTTTTCAATTGGGCTAAGCTCTACACTCCATTTCACAAGACTAATTCTTGTCTTGTTAACATATTGTTATTGCATATCATGGGCTGAAATATTGCCAATCTATCCAAAAATGTCATAGTCTAAAAGGCATCATCCTCATAGCTGGACGACGGCATGCCATGGATTGAGGATCCCTAAAATTTTCCTATCATTATTCAAAGGCGTCATGGTTCGATAAAATCATTGCATGGCTCGCGAATCCCTCACTAATTAATTAATGGCCTAGGATGTCATTGTCTAAGGACGTCATCTTTAATCGTCCAAAGACAACCTTCATGGTCCAAAGGGAATCTGCATCACGTTTAAATTTTTGCACAAATACATGTTTATAGAATATTTCATTATTATGTAACCAATAATATTTCACTATCCTAGCAGGTGCGATCTCACTCAAATTTCTTCAACAGTCTCGAACCCTAACCGCTCACCATGGCCTCTTCCGCATCTTGTGTCCATTCTTGCAACGACTTCATCAGTGAATTCCAGTGATGAATCCAGCACTACACATTGACTGATTCCTATAAGAATATGGATATTTAGGCAACTTGAAGATCGGAGTCTTGCCTCTATCTTTCAAAAACATCCCATTCGGTCAAAAATCAGCCATCATTTCTTTACCCAAAAACACTTTCATCCTCCCCCTAGCAATGAGTGGTTGCTGTTCATACCCAATTTTATACCTATATATTTTTAATATGCATATATACTTTCGAAATAGCATATATCCATATATAAGCATTGTTAAGCTTTTTTTTGTATTTTTTTTATAATTTTAAAGGCTTCAAATTTATTTATTCCTTCCCTTTTTATTCAAAAAATTTTCAATAGTTTTCCTTCAAATTTAGTTTGTGTATCCATCTAAATTATTTATTTATGTCAAAATATTGCTTATATATTTATAGTGTATTTTCTATAAATGCATTTATAATTTTTAGCTAATCTGCATATATTTACAATACTAGCCCTGTTAATGCATAATTACACTGTTGATGCATAAAATGATCGTTTATATTTAAAAAATGTTATATAACTATTTTAAGCCATTTTAGTACACGAAATTAGTTTATTAGAAATAATTTATTATTCTTACAATTTATATAGTATTTGAAATATGACCTAATTGCATTTCAGTTCCAACCCCAATACCAATCCAGTATTTTTATTAAATTACCCAAGCCCAATACTCGTCTGACCTTAACAAAATCTATCCAACCCAACTCTTGTTAGATCCTGGCCATAGATGTTTTGATCAACGGTGCAAATCTACTATTACCTAAAATAAACTAACCTATACTCCCTCCCCCCCCCAAACCCTACTGTGACTACCCGACCAGTCGTCTCATGAGTTACTGCTCCTTTTTCACCATTTTTTGTTTTTTATTTCTTTTTTAATCGGTTCTACAAGGGATCGGGTTGATTGGCTCGGGTTTGGAAAGGTTTTTAGAAGATTTGAGACACTTGGTCTCTTTTAAGAAAGCTTAAGTTGGAAAAATCAACCGGATGTTGACTTATGTGTTAGAGTGCTCCGATGTGAGTCACGATGGTTAAAATAGCTTCGAGAAGTCATTTATGAGTTAGGAGCATGGTCGGAACGAGTGTTGGAGGACCAGAGTAGATTTACCCTTGTATTGCGAAATTAGTATCAGAGCCTAGGTTCCATAAATTTTACGAGTCATCAGCATGCTAACTTTGCTAATTTACGCGTAAATCGACTTCGGACCTCCAAAACACATTCCGATCACGGTCCTAAGTCCCAAATCACTTCCCAAAGCTATTCAAACCATCAGAACTCATATCCAAGCCCTCTAACACATACGTCAACATCTAGTTGACTTTTCCTACTTAAACTTTCTTAAAAGAGACTAAGTGTCATAAACCTTCTGAAAAATTTTCCAAACCCGAGCCAACTAACCCGATCACAGATAGAACCAACTAACTAAATAATAAGAAGCACAAATGGGGAAAATGAAGCGATAACTCATGAGATGACTGGCCATGTCATCACATTCTCCCCAATTTAAATAATTGTTCATCCTCGAACCAGTCAAGGAACATACCTGAAGCCTTAAATAGGTGAGAATATCTACTCTGCATCTCCTTTTGGTCTCCCAGGTGGCCTCCTCTACGGGCCGGCCTCTCTACTACACTTTCACTGAAAGTATATCCTTTGACCTCAACTTTCGAACCTGATGCTCCAGAATAGCTGATGGCTCCACATCATAAGTCAAATCAGCGTCCAACTAAACTGTTCGGAAATCCACAACATGAGAAGGATCTCGAATATACTTTCGGATCATAGAGACATTAAATATCATATGCACACTCGACAAGCTGGGTGGAAAAGCAAGCTCAAAGCCACCTCCCCGATCCTCTGAAGCACCTCAAAAGTCCGAACGAGACGTGGACTCAATTGAACCTTATATCCAAACATCTTAACACCATTTATGGGTGAAACCTTCAACAGAACCTTCTCGCCAACCATGTAAGACACATCTCGAACCTTCATGTCAGTATAACTCTTATGCCTCGATTGAACTGTACAAATCCTCGCCTGAATCACTTTCACCTTGTCTAATGGATCCTGCACAAACTCTGTCTGTAATAGCCTAGCCTAACCGGCTCAAACCAATCAAATGGAGATCTACACTGTCTCCCGTACAAAGCCTCACATAGAGCCATCTAAATACTTCACTGTTAGTTGTTGTTATAAGCAAACTCTCTAGTGGTAGAAACCAATCCCATGACCCTCCAAAATCAATGACACAAGTATGCAACAAGTCCTCCAATGTCTGAATAGCGCACTCGGACTGCTTGTCCAATTGAGGATGAAAAGTGTCACGACCCAAACTGGAGGGTCATGACTAGCACCCAACCATACTTGCCAAGCACCAACTTACATTTTATGTAACCTTCGTTATTATCTTCTAGGGCTGATGAAATCAATACAAATTATAGACAGGGATAATGGAAAACAACCTATAGAATATAATCGCATGAACATACGTAACATGAGATGACCAAACAATCAAGAAACCTTGTATAAGGTACTAGACTACCACGCTACACTATACAACAAAAACTAGCCGACAAGGCATACAAACTATACATGAGTCAACACATGTCTATGAGCCTCTAATGGAACATAAATGCTGCAACATAGCCAGAACAAGGCCCCGACATACCCATAATGTCCATAACAAAAATTCATACCAAGATCACGGCATGTTTGGAGAAGGGATCTCGCCAATCACCGCTGAACTAGACATCTTACTGTGGTTGGAGAGCTGCACCTGCCTAGCTATCAAGACCCGCAGCATGACATGCAGCGTCCACAAATAAAAGGATGTCTTTACGTATATAATACTGAGTATGTAAGGCAGGGAACCATAAATATGAACAGTAATATAAGCAGGAATAGAGAATATACAACCTGTAACATCTGACTACCTGTGAGCGCTACTGACATGAAATGCATGATACATATGTATAAATACATAAACTTCTAAAATATACTCCTCTGTGGGCATCATCATCCTTATATCGTGCCCTGCTGTAATAGGCTCGGGAAAAACGTACACGGCCATCATATGGCTCGGTAGAATCATACCCTACCACGTGGAGCTCGGTAAACCCAATTGATCAGTAGTTTCTTAATAGGTGTCATACCCAACTTACTATAGTGCGGCTCGGTAGAGTAAAATAGATACAGATATATAATGCATGCTCGACTCATAAAAAGACGTTCTAGACCTTTCGGAGTGACGTAAGGTCGGTATCCTTTGAACACGTTATTAGGACTAACTCTTCACTATGAAACTTATAAGAATCATGAAGTACCAACAACATTTATAACATTAAAAATAAGAGAAGCAACATTAACATCAACTGTTCTATAAGAGGGAAAACTATGTAAGTACCAGTATCTTCAAAGAGTAGAGTATCTTTAGAAGCTCATTCATTACATTATGTAAAATCAGAGTCGTGAAAAAGATGGAAAGGGATAGCCTCACATATCTTGTATATACTGCCCCAATGTGAAGCTATTCAATTTTCAAAACTCCTCAGTCTACAATAAGAGAGACGATATTATCGTTATCATTTAAGCATCATGACTATTATGTACTGACCGCAACCTATTTTGTGATGAAACGAAAAACACATCCCCTATTTATAAGACTTCCCACAAGTGAAAACAGTCACCAAAAAGCCCAAACAACATCTATGTTAATCATATTTAACCTCCCAAAACAGTCCACCAACCGATAACATTACTACTAAGCCTTTTGATATATATTTCAGAAGTTCTATCTTCAATGACTTAGCCGCAACTTGGATTATCTTAAATAGATATAGAATAATAAGTTCCTTACCTATACACATAAATTACAACTCCAATTTGACCTCAATGTTTCACAAAATATCTCTCAAATGCAGCGACAACAACAAGGAAGCGAAACTAGCAAACAATTAGTGTTTTTCGAAACTAGAATCACTTTAGAAGGCTTGAAATCACCTAGGGTTGAAATTACAATATTTAAGAAGTATTTATAGAACATAAACCCTTTAAAACAACCTCCCACACGAGCTGGAACACGCAAAAATTAGCAACAACAAGAAGAACAAGATACTTACTAGCGCCACGGGATTTCCGACACTTGTTTTGTGTTGTTTTCCCTTTGTTTGGGACTTGAATCTTAAGAGAATGTTGAGAAGGTTTTTCTAGGGTTCTAAGGTTGGAAAATAGTGAAATTAAATGAAATAAAATGGGTTTGAGGCGTCCTATATAGATACAAATGTCTTAAACCGCCTAACTGTTCCCAATATAGAGGTGCTTGGCGTTGTCTCGCAAAAACAGAAATATCTCTCTTCTTAAAGATTGCATCGACGAGAGATTTAATGCATTATAAACTAGACTCATAGATCTTCAATTTGACTATTTGATCACTCAATAATTCTAATTAAATTAGGATAAAATATTAGTAGCATTTGACTTAATGTTTAACTAAAATTATGAACCTAAGTTGCAACAACTTTTGTCGACTTTTGTCTCATAAATCGTTTGACTTCAAGAATTATGATACAGATATTATGTGAATAAAATACCTTAATACACTACCAGATGAGTGTATTAGTCACCTATAGGTTTACCCGAAAATACGGCTGACGACATCCTTGATTCGTTTAACTTCTAATGCTTGTTAACCACCCTTATACACCTTTTATATCATTTAAGGCCAATAGGATTAACTTCTTATCATCTTAAAAATAATCCTTTCATGGATTTATTTTGACTACCTTATGGCATGAGCAAACATACGTGAATATAGGTGGTAACACCCTCCCTCATAGGCACATTCGTCTTCGAATGTAAGGGTCTATGGGGAGTCCAAATCATCGTGGATTCCAATAGAAATTTTTGATCAATTTCACCCTATAAAATGGTCCCTAGAAAAACTTGCAATTACTTAAGCTCAACATATGGTTGTCTACACAAAGCATTATGGATATTTATATCTGCACATCACCATCTTGTATTAAGGAAGAGTATTCTCAAGTTATTGCTTACCTCATAGAGTCGTTTCACCTTTCAATGTATCATGTGTTCCACCAACATCCTTGTTATCTTCATTATGGAATAGGTAAGGGTATTTAGACTTCATCTCCTCTTCTACTTGCCATGTCATTTCTTTAATATTTTTGTTCCTCCATAATACTTTGGCAGAAGCTACTTCTTTTGTTGTCAGCTTGTGGACTTGTCAATCTAAAATAGCCACTAGCACTTCTTCATATGATATCTCCTCTGTAACATGTGCATCTTTGATAGGGATGACTCTAGAAGGGTCTCCAATACATTTCCTCAACATAGATACATGGAATACCAGGTGGACAAATTCCAATTCATATGGAAATTCTAACTCATAAGCAACCTGCCCAATTCGTCGAAGAATTTTATACGGTCCGATATACCTTGGACTTACCATACCTTTCTTCCCAAAACGCATAACACCCTTCATTGATGAGATCCTCATGAAAACCCAATCACCAACCTCAAACTTCAAATCACGACGTCAGACATAGAAATAAGATTTTTGCCTGCTTTGTGCCGTCCGCAATCGCTCCTGTATCTTTTTCACCTTCTAAATAGCTTGGTGAATCAAATTTGGCCCATATAATTAGGTTTCACCGACTTCAAGCCATCCAACTATTGATCTACATCTTCTCCCATATAGTGCATCATGTAGGGCCATTTTAATACTTGAATGGTAGCTACTATTGTAGGCGAATTCTATGAGTGGAAGATGGTCATCCCAATTTTCCTTAAAATCTAGAACACATGCTTGTAGCATATCTTCCAGTGTCTGAATGGTACGTTTAGCCTATCCGTCAGCTTGCGGATGAAATGCAGTGTTGAGATTCATTTGAGTGCCTAAACCCTTCTGAAAAGACCTCCAAAAGTTAGCCATAAATTGAGCTCCTCAGTTTGATATAATAGATAATGGCGCACGATGAAGCCTAACATTCTCCTTGATATATAACTTCGCATAATCTTCAGTCGTGTAAGTAGTCTTAACTTGTAGAAAATGGTCACATTTTGTAAGTCGATCAACTATAACCTAGATGGAGTAAAACTTATCATAAGAGCGATGTAACCCAATAACGAAGCCATACTAATCACCTCCCATTTCCAGGTCGGAATCTCTACATTCTGAAACAATCCACCGGGTTTTTGATGTTCTATCTTTACTTGTTGACAATTGGGACAGTGGGCTACAAATTCTGCAATAGAATTCTTCGTATTATCCCACTAATACTTCTCCTTGACATCATGATACATCTTTGTCGATCCAGGATGGATAGAATATCAGGATTGATGAATCTTATTCATAATCTTTTCTCGCAACCCTGCCACATTAGGCACACATAATCGGCCGTATTATCTCGGTGCCCCATCTCTTCCGATCTCAAAATCTATAATCGTACACTACTGAATGCTCTCTCTCAATCCTACTAAGATAGGATCTTCATATTGTCGTGATTTTACCTGGGCTACCAAAGATGATTTGGATATATTACGTACAGTAACACCTCCGTCATCAGAGTCTAATAATTTGATGCTCATATTGGCTAGATGATAAAGCTCTTTTGTCAACCCCCATCTACCTGCCTCGTTGTGTACTAAGCTTCCCATTGACATACAGCTGAGAGCGTCTACCACAACATTGGCTTTACCGGGATTATACAATATCTCGACGTCGTACTCTTTCGGTAATTCAAGCCACCTATGCTGCCTCAAATGCAACTCTTTCTGCTTGAAGATGTATTGTAAACTCTTGTGATCTATGTAGATGTAAACATGGGCATTGTATTAGTAGTGCAGCCATATCTTCAAAGCATATATTACTGCAGCCAATTCCAAATCAATGGTTGGGTAGTTCTATTCATGCTTCTTCAATTGTCTTGATGCATAAGAAATGACCTTTCCACATTGCATAAATACGCACCCCAAAACGATACCTCAGGCATCATAATATACTACATATCCTATTATTCCTTCAAGGAGATTGAGCACTGGTGTGGATGGATGTCGATTCTTCAGCTCCTGAAAACTATTTTCACAAGTGTTCGACCACTAGAACTTGCTTGCTTTCTATGTTAACTTAGTCAATGGTGCTGATATAGGGGAAAACCCTTCTATGAACCGCCTATAATATCCTGCTAGCCCGAGGATGCTATGGACTTCCGATTATGTTGTAGGTCTTGGCCAATTCTTTACTGCATCGATCTTCTAAGTGTCGACACAAATACCCTCGTCAGATATCATATGGCCAAGGAATGCTACCGAGTTCAGCTAGAATTCACATTTGGAGAGCTTAGCATAAAACTTACGATCCTGAAACGTATGTAATACTTTCCGCAAGTGGCTCGCATTCCACCTCCGAACGAGAATACACCAGAATTTCATCAATGAATACAATCACCAACACATCAAGATAGGGCCTGATATTGTATTCACGAGATCTATAAAAGTTGTTGGGGCATTTGTTAGCCCGAGCGACATCACAAAGAACGTATAGTGCCCATATCTATTATAGAAGGCCGTCTTTGGAATATCCTTCTCCTTCACCCTCACCTGATGATACCCTGAACGTAAGTCAATCTTGGAGAAAGAGTTGGCACCCTGGAGTTGGTCAAACAAGACGTCACTTCCTGGAAGTGGATACTTGTTCTTTGTTGTATACTTATTCAACTGTCGCTAGTCGATACACATCCGTAACGGCCCGTCTTTCTTCCGCACGAATAAAATTGGCGCACCCCAAGGTGAAGTGCTAGGCCTAATGAAGCCCTTATCCAGCAAGTCGTTCAACTGCGCCTTCAACTCTCGCAAATCTGTCGGGGCCATTTTGTTTGGATGGATAGAGCTCGGTTGAGTGTCAGGCAACACATCAATGCTAAACTCAATTCAGGAGGAAGGATTGGGAGTTCATCTGGAAATTCATTTACTGCGGGGATTAATTGTAGAGTAGGCGGCTTCGCCTCTGCATCCCTAACGCGAACGAGATGATAAATATAACCTTTTGAGATCATTTTCCTTGCTTTAAGATAGGAAATAAACCTACCTTTCAGTTTAGTAATATTCCGCTTCCATTCAATGGCGGGTTCACCTGGAAATAGAAACCTAACAATCTTTGTACAACAATCAACATTTGCATAGCATGAGGACAACCAGTCCATTCCCATTATCACATCAGAATTAACCATTTCTATCTCAAATAAATTTGCCGAGGTTTGATGACTAAAAATCATAATAGTGCAACCTCTATATACCTTTCTACCAATCACAGAATCTGCTATAGGAGTAGATACCACAAAGGGTTTACTTATCAATTCAAGTTCAATGCCAAACTTGTTAGCCACAAAGGTTGTAACATATGATAATGTGGATCCTGGATCAATTAGCACGTATACATCATAAATAACACAGATAATATACATGTAATAACATCTAGAGATGACTCGAGATCCTGTCGACCTACTAGAGCATAGGTTCGACTTTGAGCACCACTCGAACTCGGCCCTGCACCTCTACCTGTACAACGACATGTCGACTGCTGAAACCCCCATGCTTGAGGTCGAAGTGATGAGGAAGAACCAAACAAAGATCCTGTCCGCTGAGCCATACTATCGCCTCCTCTGTTCAGATAATCCTGCATCATATGGCAAGGCTGTCCGCATGAATAACAGGCATCAAAACCTCGACGAAACAGTCCAAAGTGGTCCTTACTACACTTATCATAATGTTGTGTTGGGGGTCTTATCTTACTAGTATCCCTATGATGTTGCAAGCTAGATGCCCGCAAAACGCTAACCTAGACCAGAATAGGATCAATCATATCGAGTCCACTGAAACTATAGGGGAGAACTAGCTACAAGTGGCGTTGAACTCCTCGAAGACTGGGGCCTGATGTTGCATCTGAAGTCATCAGGATACCATACGAATATCGCCCTCTTATGTTGGCCCCTATCTTGCTCCCTATCTGCCCTCTGCTAGCGCTTACAATCCTCTAGGATCTGGGCATAAGTCTGAATACGGCAAATATCCGTGCCCTCCACCAAGGAGGCTGTCATGCACTCATTTATCAGATATGGTACCAACTCGTTCACGAACAAATGCAACCTATCACTAATCTAGGCCACCATATAGGGAGCATATATTGCTAAAGAATAATACTGCATATTGTACTCTCGCACACTCATATAACCTTTTCTTAGGTTCAAGAACTTATCAGCTCTAGGTCGTCGAATCTTAGCTAGCAAGTAGTGATGAAGAAAGGCCTTATAAAATTCCTTCCATACAGTTGGAGGAGCGTTTGGACCCCTAGATCTCTCCCAACTATCATACCAAAGAACTGCTAAATCCCATAGCAGATAAGAAGCCAACTCTACTGCCTCTGTATCACTAACATGCATAACATGCAATGTATGATGAACCTAGTCAATAAAATCCTGGGGGTGTCCTTCTTGGGGTCGGATCCGGTAAACACTGGAGGGTCTAAATTAATAAAATCACAAACTCTTGTACTAACTGGTTTATCAGCAGCGCCTGTATTCTGCCTCTGAGCATGAGAAAATACTAAGCTAGTTAATAACTGCAAAGCACTCTACAAATCCTTGCCTGTACTGCTATAGGAGGAAAAGGAGGTGCTGGGTGCCTCCTAATATCCTCTGGAGGAGACGGGGTAGATGAGGTATGAGATTGCATCTCACTCTGAGCCTCACTTTGGCCTGCTTCGGATTGGGGCACATGATTGGTACCCTCTCCTGTAGTTGTATCAAGCCGTCTACTAATTTTTTGCTTCCTATTCGAAGGCATCGCATAAAGAAAACAAGGTGAACATTAGAGACGAAAACCTACGACTCAACTCCGATCTTAATTCAGGATGAAGGTAACAACCCCATATGTCATGTAGCCTCCTGATTATAAATCTGATGCACTACATATCCATAATCAAGACTCTACTAGACACGGCTCATAGAAAATCCCTAGGACAAACTTCGCCTGATGCAAAGTTTTTCACGACCCAAACTTGAGGGCTATGACTAGCACCCAATAATACTTTCCAAGCACCAACGTACATTTTATCTAACCTTCTTTATTATCTTCTAGGGCTGAAGAAATCAATATAAATGGTAGACAAGGATAATGGACAACGAACAATAAAATATGATGGCATTAACATACCTAACATGGCATGACCAGACAATCAAGAAACTATGTATAAGGTAGGAGCTAGCACGCTACCATGAAAGACTATACAACAAAAACCAGCCGACAAGGCATACCAACTATAAATGAGTCAACACCTGTCTATGAGCCTCTAAAGGAATATAAATGCTGCAACATAGCCAGAATAGGGCCTCGACATAGCCGTAATGTCTATAACAAAAATTCATACCTAGACCACAACAAGTCCAAAGAAAGGATCTTGCCAGTCACCGCTGAACTAAACAGCCTACTGTGGTGGGGGAGCTGCACCTGCCTGTTGATAAGGACCTGCAGCATGACATGCAGCGTCCACAAATAAAACGATATCAGTACAATAAAGCACTGAGTATGTAAGGTATGGAACCATAAATACAAACAGTAATGTAAGCAGGAATAGAGAATATACAACCTGTAACATCTGAGTACCTCTGAGGTCTACTAACATAAAATGCATGATACATATGTATAAATACATAAACTTTTAAAACATACGGCTCTGTGGGCATCATCATCCTCATATCGTACCCAGCCGTAATATGCATGGTAAAAAGTACCGTACTCGGCTGACTATAGCATGACTCGGTATAGTAAAATAGATACATTTATATAATGCATACTCGACTCATGGAAACGCGTTCCAGACCTTACAGAGTGACGTATGGTCGGTATCCTTTGTACACGTTATTAGGACTAACTCTTCACTATGAACCTTATAAGAATTAGGAAGTACCAACAATATTGATACCATTAAGAAAAAGAGAAGCAACATTAACATCAATTGTTCCATAAGAGGGGAAACAATGTAAGTACCGCTAGCTTCTAAGAGTAGAGTATCTTTGGAAGCTCGTTATTAATATTAAGTACAGTAAGAGTAATGCAAAAGAAGGAAAGGGATAGCCTCACATACATTGTATACACTACCCCAATCTCAAGCTATGCAATTATCACAACTCTTTAGTCTACAATAAGAGAGATGATAAGCGTTATAACTATTATGTACCTACCACATGCTATTTTGTGATGAAACGAACAGCACCTCCCCTATTTATATGACTTCCCACAAGTGAAAACAGTCACCAAATATCCCAAACAACATCAATATTAATCATATTTAACCTCCCAAAACAGTCCACCAACCGATAACATTACTACTAAGCCTTTCGATATATATTTCACAAGTTCTAGCTTCAATAACTTAGCCGTAACATGGATAATCTTAAATACATATAGAAAAAGAGGTTACTTAACTAAATACATAAATTACAACTCCAATTTGACCTTAATATTCCACGAAATATCCCTCCAATGCTGCCACAACAACAAGGAAGCGAAACTAGCAATCAATTAGTGTTTTTCAGAACTAGAATCACTTTAGAAGGCTTGAAATCACCTAGGGTTGATATTACAAACTTGAGGGAGTATTTACAGAACATAAACCCTTTAACATTTCCTCCCAAAAAGCTGGAACAACATAAAAATGATCAACAATAAGAAGAACAAGAGACTTACTAGCGCCACGGGATTCCCGAAACTTGATTTGTATTATTTGCCCTTTGTTTGGATCTTGAATCATGAGTGAAGCTTGAGAAGGTGTTCCTAGGGTTCTAAGGTCTTAGAATAGTGAAAATAAATTACATAAAACGGGTTGGAGGCGTCCTATATAGATCCAAATGTATTAAACCGCCTAAATGGGCCCTATATAGACGTTCTTGGCGCAGTCTCACGGAAATGTGAATATCTTTCTACTCCAAGATCGTATCGATGAACGGCATAATTTATTAGAAAACCAGAGTCATTGATATTCAATTTGGTTGTTCGATCACTCAATAGTTCTAAGTAAGTTGGGAGAAAAGCTTAGTAGCATTTGACCTAATGTTTAACAAAAATTATGAACCTAAGTTGCGACAACTTTTGTCGACATTTGTCTCATAACTCATTTGAGTTCAATACTTATGTTATGGATACTATAAGGTTTCGAATACTTTAATACACTGCCACTTGAGTGTATTAATAAGCTCTAGGTTTACCTGAAAATACGACTGAAAACACCCTTGATGCATTTAACTTCTAGTACTTGTTAACCACCCTTATACACCTTTGTATCATTTAAGACCAATAGGATTAACTTCTTATCATCATAATTATAATCCTTTCATGGATTTATGTTGACTACCTTATGGCATGAGCTAACATACGTGAATATGAGTTGTAACAAAAAGCTATGCTCAACTCAACCTGAGTACCCAACTCTCGCTGTATAGACCTCCAAAATTACGATGTAAACTGAGTGCCCCTATCTGAAATGATGGAAACTGTGACACCATGCAAACGAAAAATCTCCCAAATATAGATCTCTACCAACCTCTTTGAAGAATAGGTAGCACACATAGGAATGAAGTGCGTAGACTTGGTTAGCCAATCCAAAATCACGCAAATAGCATCGAACTTCTTCGAAGTACATAGAAGTCCAACTACAAAGTCTATTGTGATCCTCTCCCACTTCCAGTATGGAATTTCAATCAGCTGAAGTAAGCTACCCAGTCTCTGATGCTCATATTTCACCTTCTGAGAATTGATACACCAAGCTACAAACCCCACAATATCTTTCTTCATTCTTCTCCACCAATAATGTTGTCTCAGATCTTGATACATCTTCGCAGCATCTGGATGAATGCAATACCACGAGTTGTGGCCTCTTCCAGAATCAACTCCAGCAGCCCATCCACATTGGGCACACATAACCTACCTTGCATCCTCAAAACTCCCATCATCCCCAATGCTCACCTCTCTAGAATTATCGTGATAAACTCTGTTCTTAAGGACAAGAAAATGTGGATCATCATATTGGCACTCTCTGGTTCGATTATATAAGGAAGACAAACCACAAATGCCAATACCCAACTAGGATCCGAAATATCCAACCTCACGAACCGATTTTTCAAGGCATGAATCAACTGCAAGAGATATCTCCTCGATTGGAATATATGCCAAACTCCCCATACTCACCACCTTTTGGCTCAATGTATCGACCACCATATTGGCTATACCAGGTGTGCCACGGATTGAGTGGCGAGGTTTGACTAATTTTTTTCCTAGTACAATAATTTCTTTCTTGAAGGCCCAACATATGGTTGGAAAGGGTTGTCTTTTGTACCTACATTTTATGAAGGATGTCAGTGCAGAGACTCCCAATATTGATTATGTTCCAGTTGTGAGGGATTTTCCCGATGTGTTTCCTACAGACCTGCTAGGCATGTTGTCGGACAGAGATATTTATTTGGTATTGACTTGGTGCCGGGAACTCAGCCTAATTCTATTTTGTCATATCGTATAGCACCCATAGAGTTAAAAGAATTAAAGGATCAGCTTCAGGAACTCCTTCAAAAGGGACTCATATTGCCTAGTGTGTCGCCTTGGGGCGTGGCGGTTCTATTTCTCAAGAAAAATAATGAAACTATGAGGATGTTCATTGATATTAGGCAATTGAACAAAGTAAAAAATTAAGAACGAGTATCCATTGCCTCACATTGATGATTTGTTCGACCAGCTTCGGGGAACAAGAGTGTTCTCCAAGATTGACCACAATTCAGGTTATCGCCAGTTGAAGATCGGGAACTCGGATATTCTTAAGACATCTTTCAGGACCCAATATGGTCATTATGAGTTCTTGGTGATGTCTTTCGAGCTAACCAATGCCCCAGAAGTGTTCATGCGTTTGATTAAAAGCATGCTCTGGCCGTATCTCGACTCATTTGTCATAGTATTCATTGATGACATTCTGGTGTATTCGTGTAGTCAGGAGGAGCACGTGGAGCATTTGAGAGTTGTGTTGCACAGATTGAGAGAGAAGAAGCTTTATGCAAAATTCTCCAACTGTGAGTTTTGGCTCGATTCAGTGGCATTCTTGGGGAACGTGGTGTTTAGTGACGGTATTCAGGTTGATCCAAAGAAGATAGAGGTGGTTTAGAGTTGGCTTAGACCGTCCTCATTGATAGAGATTTGAAGCTTTCTTGGTTTGGCAGGCTATTATTGCCAGTTTGTTCAGGATTCTAATCTAACGCATCGCTCTTTACCAAGTTGACTCAGAAGGGTGCTTCATTTGTATGGTCGGATAAGTGTGAGGAGAGATTTCAAGAGCTCAAAATAATTTTGACCACATCTCCAGCGTTGGTTTGGCCATCAGCTTCAGGTTCATATATCGTGTAATATGATGCTTTGAGAGTTGGTATTGGTTGTTTGTTAATGCATGAGGGTAGAGTTATTGCTTATCCTTCTCATCAGTTGAAGCCACATGAGAAGAATAAATGGCCAACTCTGCATCTGCAATCAACACTCTGTACCTACGCCTTCGCAGGTGCAGTCCCACAACCACATCTGCAGTTCAAGGATTGAAAATATGGTACCACAAATACAGGTGTTTGGCTGCAGTTGTGGAAATGCCTGGGTCCGAATGCTATATTTTCTCCTTCACGATTTTCAGAGGGTTTCTTCAATATTAAACACGAATTTCAGAGCTTTGGGCGATTTTTAAGAGATAATTCAAGGAGAACTCATCAAGGTAAGAATTGTTTACCTAAAAATTTGATTCTATGGTATTAATGCATGGATTAGAGTTGTTATTAAAGGTAAAATTAGTGACAAGGCTTAGAAGACTAGGCCTTTGATTGAGGATTTGGAAGACCATTTATGGTCGGATTTTGGAACTTTTTATATGTATAAACTCATGGGGAGATAACGAATCTAATTATGTGAATCTTATTGAATTCGAAGACGTGGGCCCGGGGTCGGGGTCGGGATTTTGTAATTTCAAAATTTTTCATGTTTTTCTATTATTTTCCAGTGGGCTTCATCCCTTTAACATAATTTAATGATTACATTCCAATTTTTGTGGATTTGGAGCATCCAGAGATCAATTCAACGGGCAAAGGCTTTCTGAGCTAGATTTTGGGCCGGATTAAGGTGAGTAATGATTTTAAATGTTCTCATGAGGGTATGAGATCCCGGATTACACAACATTCAACGATGTTGAGGTGACGCACACGCTAAATGATTAGCGTGGGGTCGTGCACCGTTAGGAATAGTGACTTAGTCCATCCCGAATAACTGTTTAGGGTAAAAATTTTTGATAATATCATGTTTTGGACTAAATGCCATATGTGGGCTTTATGCCAACTGTTTGGAGCCTTCGAGGATTTTACTGATATTTTCCTCATTGTTTGATTCATACTTGTGGTTAGTCATGCCATGTTTTTTTATTTTAAGAAGTCAACTATGTTATTCTGTTTAAATACTTTAACTGATATTTTTATAGATATTTTGAGCCGAGTTGCATATTTTACTAATGCTCTAGGGGCTTATGAGATTCTGACTGGGTAAGGACGAGGGCTTGCATTGTGAGGATACTGTTGGGTCAGATTGTATGCTGCAGCGGATATATACTGATTATGATAATGAGGCTGAGCGCTTGAGATTGTACGCCACAATATGTCTTGTGATATATATGAGGCCGAAAGCCTATTATGATGCCACGAGATGGCTTGATATTGCACTTGGGACGTAAGAGACCCTTCCCGGAGCCTGTACACCCTCAGTGAGTGCAGGTACCCATTGTGATATGAGATGTAGCCCGAGCTATTGGTGTTGTTTCTGATATTTCCTGAGGGGCTGATTTTGTTATTGTTATTGAGCCCGAGGGGCAGTTCTTGTGTTTTTACCTTTCTAGCTGCTTTTCCTTTAACTGTTTAAATGCTTAAAAAGGTGTTTTATAAGATTTCACTACTTAATTATTTTTTACTGATTTTGTTCTACCTCTTATAGCTTATTATTGTGTTTAACATGATTTTATATCTCCCAGTCATCATTTATTGTTATTGTACACTGAGTTGGATTACTCACTTTACTCCATGTACCCTTGTGTGCAGATTCGAGCGCTACGGGTCCTGCTACTCAGGGTTGTTGTTCCAGGAGTTCTTCATATTTTACTAAGTAACTCATTGGCTATTCGTAGCCCAGTGCATTCTCCCTCTATTTTATTTCCTTTTTGATTTAGTTATGTAGTATTAGAATAGACTCTCAGACTTGTAATATTGCTTTACATGCTCATGACTGGTGACACCCTGATGTCCGGTTGTGTTAGTTTTTAGTTTTGGAACTTATATTGTTATTTTGGGATTATTTTTATTAAATACTTAGTATTTATTATTTTAACTGTTTAAAGCGAATTGGAAGTGTGAACTGGTCTTGTATTCACGAAAGGTGACATCAAGACCGAGTTTGGGTTTAGGTTTTTGACACCTAACCATTTCCCACCTTGCACGACCAAGTCTAATGACCTCTCACCACCTTTGACGCCTTCAATGGTCTCTTTCATGTCATTCTTGCCATCTATAAGGCCCTTAATAGACCAGAGTTATGTTGACTTGCATCTAGGGTTCATCTCTCTCTTGTTCTAGGACATTTTGGTGTGATTTTGAGTAAGATCATCCCATATTAGATACAATCTATGATTTTCTAAATATGTTTCTTCATCTCTGTATGTTTCTTTTCGAAACCATAATTTCTTTTCAAAAACCTCCCAAATATAAGATGGTTTGAGTTTGTTTCCTGTGAGTTTTACTTCGGCCTTGAGATTCTTGACAAGCATAATATGATTTCTAGTGATTTTTCGTCTTTTCTTAAATCTAATGTTTTCGGAATTACTTTTTAAAATATTTTTGATTATTCTTCGCGTTTAAACATTTGCTTCTCATTTATTTTTTGACTGATTTTATGAACCTGCTACAACCCTAGCATATTTGTACTGACAACCCAAATTTTTATGGGTTCTTCGTTTAGTTTATGGATAATTGTACATCTGATTGTGTTCTTATCTTGGGATCTTATGACCTCTTATGATTGTCTTGTCCTAATATACTTCTATTGAATTTTCCTACTTTGACTTTTCACTGATATTATGTATGTATGTTTACACTGACCATTCATGCAAGACTTGTATACTTCTCATTGAATCAATGTCATTTAAATATGGGTTTTATTAAAGCTGTGTGAAATTGTGACTATTCATGATCTACCTCATTTTATATGCTAAGAATGCTGCCTCTTTTATGACTTTTTGAACCCTTGATTATTTTGAATCCCTTAATCCCTGGTTTAATTTGAACACTTTCCTTTAAAAGTTTGATTCTTACATTTTCACTCAATTTGATTGAATTTGCCTGCCTTAATTGTTTTTCCCTGCCTTGCTTTTATCCTGATGATTATTATTAATTAGTTTACTTAATTAAATTGTTGTGCATTTATGCCTAGTTACCTGTTTATACCTAAACTTTACATTATCTTTTCCTTAAATACTGAGTATGCTTTACTACTGATCGAACTGTCCCTTGACTAAGGCAAGATCTTGCCGATTTACGTATGACTTCTCTGATTTACTACTTAATTAATCTCTTACGTTATGTGGCAAGCTTTTGATTATTGCATAAACCTCCTCTTATTTTAAATTCCAAAAAAAAATAACAACGAACACTAGTTAAAAAACTCTTTCTTATCCTTAAAGTTTTTTGCTCTTTTTTGTTGCTTACTACTTCTATTGAACTAGCCGGTTGTAAACAAGGCTAGTTATTGTACTAGATTGCTCTATGCTTTGTGTCTGCTCTCCTTCACCGGTATACCTCTAATTAAGTTTTGAAAATCAAACCCTATGTGTTTCATTCTTGAATTAGTCCATCAATTATGATTTCAACTTGTATTCATATTTATCTATTTGCTCAGCATGTATAAAGTTTTGTCTTGTTCAATGTACGTTTTACATTCTACTTCTCTCGTGCTTACTTCATTGCTTAATATGTTTAATGTTATATCATGTTCAATGCATGTTTTACCCTCTGCTTACTTCTTTACTTAGCATATCCTAACTATTTGATTAAATCATGTTGAAGACATGCCTATTAGTATTTATGTTCTAACCTATATACTAAGTCTCCAAGATCCTAAGTGTTGTATGCAGTTTGTGACTATATTTTTTCTACTATCCCTATCGTTGTGCGCTAAAGTGATTTTTATGTGTCACAATCCTTTCATTCCCATATGAAGCTCTTAAGTGTTCTAAATATGACCAATTAATTATCTGTTGTTTGATACTCTTTGTCACACCTTCTTTTTTATGCTACACCCTGCGAAGGGCGTAGTTAAGGGAATTTTTCCAATTAAAGAACAATCAAAACGGAATTTATTTGTTTAGAGATTTTAGAGTCGTCATTTGAGATAATTTATATTGTCCCAAGTCACCAGTTTAAAATACTGAAACGATGAAGGGTCAACTCTATTATACAATCTGCGAGCCAGAAATATGGATAAGGAATTCTGTTAACCCGGGAGAAGGTGTTAGGTATTCCCGAATGCGGTAGTTCTAGCACAGTCACTCAACTGTTATATTCGTCTTAATTATCTGATTTTAATACATTTGTACCTATGTGTAAATTTTAACTTTTTAAAATACTTTTATTAATTTATTAGAGAAAATTGAAATGTTATTAAAAGGCGTCTCGAACCACGTCACATAAATACACCCGTGGCTTTTGACATGTTTTAACATCATTGAGATTTGGATTTAGGTCACATAAATGCGCACCCGAATTTATGAAAGTAAATTATTTAACTAGCGCGCCTAAAATGAATACGCGTTTGCAAGTTTGCGAGGGCCATGGAGTTTCAACTAAACGGCACACCTTGAATTCTAAGGATCAATTCAATATTAATTAAATGATGGCATTGCAATTGTTTGATTTTATTTGGCATTTGCACACCTAATTCAAAACCAACAAAATAAAACGATGACTATGAGTTAATACTAAATATGGTTATGGGTCCTTAAAGGCCCTTTATTTAACAACCCAAAAGCGGCAAACAGGTCCTCTAGGTAAAGTCCAAAACTGGGTCGGCTGGGTATCTCATGGGGCGGAGTTGCGGCCTAAATCGTGTCCATAGAAATTATTAAACTTGGGCCCAAAATAAGCCCAAATAGAAAACCAAGTTTATAGTTCAAGTCCTTTAAGTTGTTACCTAGGTTTGATTAATTGTGTTTCATGTTTTGAAACTTAAGCATCAATATCATGACAGAGCCCTACACTTTTCTAAAACAACCAGATAGGCATACCACGTTAAAATGTTACTCAAATCAGCATCCAGGAACTATTTTTCACATAAGTACAACTGAACAAGTAAGGCATGAGAGCTAAGATTAATTCAAATTCAAGAGACCCTATAAAGTTCAGGCATGGGCTCAAAAGAATTTTATGAGAGTTTGAATCCTCACACAGCATGACTTACCAGCCAAACTTTATAGAACTCTCACATCATTTCATATTAACTTAACTCAATCACAAATATATTAAGGCTCTAAATACTACCCAAGACACTTACCAACCATGGTGAAAATACTACCCAAGACACTTACCAACCATGGTGAATATAGAAGAGTACATTGTCAATAAATTACAATATGAGCTATAAGATATTAATATTATTCTTCTAACACTGGATTTAACAAGTTTAGAATTCAACCATCCATCAAAATTAAATCAGATTCAATTAAACATAAATCATTTATGAAATGTAAGATACAAAGAATGAAAAATAAAACAACTGATGACGGAAGCCTAGCATCTAAATACTATGATCCATGTTCTCATTGCTCAGTTTTCATAGCTTCACATTATGTGAGTTTCAAAGGTGCATACCTGGATAAAACAAAGGAAAAGGTGAGGAATGGAGCAGTAATAGCAGAGCTAAACAGTCCCAGACACCAGCAAAATCCAATGAAATCAACTCAGAGAATCCAATGGAACAGTAGAATATTCCAAGAAGAAAACCAGTTTCAAATAAGCAAAATGAACTATACTGCCATTTATAGCCATAAAATGTATAACTATTATTCTCAGAAAACTCAGTATGAAGGAAAATTGATGAGATTTAATAGAATAGTATTCTCTTTGTCTTTCAGTATTTTTTCTAGATATAGTATAGAACAGTAGCAGTCATGTATTTGTTTCTATATATCTTTTCTACTCTATTATTTTGAGTTTTTATCACTAAAATTCCTTCTTAATCTCTTCTTTCTAAGATAAGAAAGAATGCCTTTATAGGCGACCAAACTAAGGAACTCTTCAGATTTGTTATTTCAATTTAGTCCTTCATTTTTTAGCTCGTTGACCAAGTTTTATTTTAAGATTTCTAGTAAACCCCTACTAGAAGCTTCCTATTATTGTCACTGTAAGATTGTTTAGGTGGTTTATATATACTACCCCCTTAGTTATCCCAGAATTACCCATTTGGTTTAGGATTTCACAGCCAGCTCGGGCTTAGTGACAGTCGGGCGTTTTGAATTGCGTCACAAGTGACCCAAAAAGCCCAAGGCTAGTTATAAACCAATCATTTTGACCCAAGCCTTACCAACATTAATTAGCAAAAAGGAGGTACCAAAATGGAATCAACACTTATGAATTAAAAAGAAGCACAATTAACAAAATGGAAACAAGATTTAATGATGAATTCATGCTCATTAACTAACTAGTCAAATGAAACAAGGTATAGCATATTAAAGACCTAATCATACTGATTCCACAACAAGGAACCTATCTAAACGATTGAACACATTTAGCAAATACAACCACAGCAAAAAGGGAATCAAAGATTCAGATGGTTCAATTCAGAAGGCAAAGAAAATGGCCCAACTCTTTCCAATGTACCTTAACATGCTCTGACTACCCAGAGAAGGGATGAGGAAGAAGATGATCCAATAGAAATCAAAAGAACTTACTTATTCCGGCTCAGACAAGGTGGCCTATAACTTCATGCACAGAATGTGATAGCTTTAGATTTAAAATTCGGCCCGCTACAGGTGTGTTCTGAGGATTCTAAGTGATGATTTGGAATGAGGGAGGGACAGGGGTCATTTGCTGTAATTTTGGGGTAGATTGGCGGCGGCGGCGCGTGTCCGGCGGAGGAGCCAGTACTTCTGGCTAATATTCTAGAAGCTGGGGTGGGATTTATGGGAAGATGATGGTAGATTTGAGAAGATGAAAGGGAGGAGAATCAGTGGTGTTAACTTGACGGCCATCGGAGCTCCGCTATGGCCGTGTGCAATTTTGGGACGGCGATGGGCGGCAGAGATGGAGTGTCTCTATGGTTTCTGGTATGAGAGGTTAGAGACAGGGTTGGGGTGGGGGTTGTTTGGACATATATATATTAAAGTAAGCCTAGTTCTCAGTCGTTGGATCAAATATCCTAGACGGTTGAGATTGATTCAAGCAATATAGCGTCGTTTTGTATTGGGGGACTGGACCGGGTAGTGGGGGCGAGTATGGATCGAGTTTGATGGGTTTTAGGCTTGAAATTTGAATGAAATTTGCCCAATTGTTCTTCTTTTATTCATATTTCTTTTTCTTTCCTTTTTTTTCTTTTTTATTTTCAAGATTACTAAAATCCAAATTAAGTTAAATCCCAAATAAACCTCTAAAAATGCTAATTAATCCTATATAATCTTCATTATCACAAATAAGTAAAATAAAATTAAAAGAAAAATCACCTGAAAATCAAAAATTAAAATTAAAAGAGCAAATTAAACGATTTTTTGATTCCTCTTTTATAAAATGATGAATTTTTAATTAATTCTTGCAAAATATCAAATCACTTTCTAAATGCGCATGCAACACATTTTTTGTAGTTTATACTAATTAAAATGTACAAACCTAATGTAAAAAATTAACGAAAAATGCCACAAAATCCATAAATCTGCAAGTAAATAAAAGAAATTATTTTTAAAAATTTATGGGAGTAATTCATATAAGTGAAAAATCACATGCTCATATCTGCTCCTCTTTGCTTGGAAACACGAAGAGCTTTCGTGCAAAGATAAGTGAGCGGACACGAGCGATTTTTTCCCGTTTGAATAATTCATGAGAAGCATTTTTTGAAAAGTTTGACCGCACTGTGCTTTATAGATTTCCTACATATCCTCGGCTAAAGAGGAATCAGGTTAGTGTAGTTTATGAGTGCTTGATAGTTGGGACTACCGAAGCTGTGATCTCGCTGTTGTTGCTGCTGCTGCTGCTCTTGCTTGTTAGATTCCCTTATTACACCATGTCAAAATAAAAGAACCTAGACTAAGCTATGACCTATGGATTACAAAAGAACCTATTTATATCTTCAAACTTGCTCTTGATCCTTGTTGCCTTGCTGACTTGTATTTCTTTTTGTGAAACTCCTTGTTGGCGCTTTGGATTATAGCCTGAGATGTTTTCCTTTGTTCTTGTCACACCTCCTTTTATACACCACCCCAAAGGATAGTGTATAAGGGAGTTATTCCAAATTAAGTGACATCATTAGAAATGAGATTATTTTTTTATTATTTAGAGACACCACTTGGGAAAGTTTGTTTTCGGGTGTCCCATGTCACTGATTTATTTTAAATCCCAAATCGAGAAAAATTCGACTTTTCTTTTAAAGATTGCGAAGCGGAAATTGTAAGTAAGGAATTCTGTTAACCCGAAGAAAGGTGTTAGGTACCCCCAGATTTCGTGGTTCCAGCATGGCCGCTTAAACTATTATAATTGGCCTATTATTTTATTTTTATACATGTTTTAAACCAATGGTGCAATTTTAAATTATTTACCGCTTTTAATTAATTTTAAAGGTGATTGAACGTTATTTAAATTTGTTTTTTGATTGCGTCACATGAAATGCACCCGCCATCCAGAACATATCTTACTCAACATTTTAGGAGTTAGATTTGGATCACATGAAATGCACACCCGAGCTTAAGAGTGTAAAATTATTAAACAATGCGCCTAAAGCAACTAGTGCATTGTTAACTTTGCGGGAGGCCATTAAAATTCGTCAAATTGCATGCCCCGAGTTATTCTGAAAGATTATATTCAACTAATGCAAACTACGAAGTATGACAATTGATTATTTTCTAAGTTAGTTTAACGTTAATGTAGAATTGAATCTTAGATAGGCATTATTTTACATGTTCTTCTTTGTTCGTTAGAGCATTTGTTTTAAATTTTTGAGCTAGTGCGTTCGTTTTTAGAGACTGGGAAAGGATTGCTTTTTTCGGAGAGGAGGAAATTAGAAAGATGGCTGCTAAGTTTTGCAATAGGGGAACTTTTCTTGTCTTCTTCAAAGAGATTGTGCTAAGGGAGTCGGCTCTGGGTTGAGGAGGATCTGATTCAATTGTTGATTTGTGAAGAAGAAGATGAATGGGAAGGTTTGTTTTCCAAAAGCTACGCTATAGTCTTCTCCTCAAATTTTTCTATCTTTTTTAAGGTCTAGTCCCAAATGTGTTTGGTCTAGATCTATTAATTAAAGGGAAGGGGTCTGATTTTGGTCTTGGGTAAGCAAGAGCGAAAATGAGCCATTCTTTTTAGGAATTGGCCCAAGCCAACTATTTTAAACGAACAAGACCCAAAATATACTTTTTCCTATTTTCCTTTTCTTTATTTTTATTCTTTAATTAAAAACCTAGAACTTACAATTCGAGATTGTCCAAAAATGTAAAATCAAACTAATTATAAAAACTGTAAAAGCTACTTAATAATAAATTAAAAGAGAAAAAATCAATAAAAGGAGAAAGTGTAAAAATGAAACATTTTTTGTTATTTTCAATTTTTATAAGATAAATAATTATTGATTAATCCTAACATTGTAAAAATAAAGCATAATGTCATGCATGATATTTTTGGTGTTTTTCATGATTTAAATGGACTTAAACATGCACAAAATGCAAACAATTAAAATTCTACAAAAGTTCCTACAATGTCAAATAATTAACAAAAAATGCAAAAATCACATGCTTACAGCTGTCCCTCTTTGCTCAGAAACATGAAGAGTTCTCGGGCAAAGATAAAGTAAGCAACATGAGGGATTTTTGCCCGTCTGAAACTCCATGTGAAGCCTTTTCTGAAAGAATCTGACTGAACATCGATTCAAAGGTTGCCTACATATCCTTGGCTATAAAGAAATCAAGTTATTGTAGTTCTAGAAGTTTTGGTAGCTGAGACTACCGGGAAGCTGTGATTACACTGCTGTTGTTGTTGTTCCTTCTTGCTGAGCTCCTTATTACACCGAAATGACAAATAAAAAGTTAAGCTAGCTAAGCTTATCAATGACGAGTTACAAGATCCCTATCAATAAATCTCTTTAAGCTTGATATTAAGTCTTAGCTTGATCCCTAACTCAAAATGTTGCAGTGAAAAAGGATGCAGGCTTTTTAAAACTTGATTGAAGTGATAAGCTTCGCATGTCACGCTTGTTTAAAAAGCTGAAGATCCACGTCTTATGTTAGGGATCAACTAGGGGTATAACCCTATAATGGAAAAGACTAACAGGTTATATTGGCGGTGACTAGGGAATAGGACCCTATGTTGGAAAGGATGAAGCTAGAGATTGGAAGCCCTATGCTACCATGATTTTTGGAATTTTTCTTTTTCCTTTTTTTTTAAATGAAAATTCAAGAAAGAATTTTGAGGAAACTTCCTTTTTGGGTTGATTATTGCTGCAACGTTTTTCCTAGCCCCAACGCATTTCCCTTTTTGGTTGCACCTGCTTCTTGCACGATTGCTATGGATAACACCTATTTCAAATTTTCAAACAAAGAAAGATTGTTAGTTTGAAATAGTTGTTGGTGGCCTTGATTGTTTGATCACTGGATCTTTGCCCAACTTCTAGTGAGAACCTCCGCTGCTTGCTGGCTTTTCTTAAGATTGATCTCTCTCCTAAAATCGAGGAACTCAGCTTTTAAAATTTTCTCATGACTACTCGCCCATAGGGGGATTTGGCCCTTTAGCTTTATTCATCCTCTACGAGATTTTGACTTTTGATTTATTTTTATTTTCAATAACTTTGGTTTCAGAACAACGAGATCCCTTGGCTTTTCAAATCTTTGCCGAGATGGTTAGCCACGTTGAACTCAACCTTTTTATCTTCATTTTGCCTTTGTGGGCATTTGACTTTGATTTCCTTTTTTTCAAGAGTTTTTCAATTTCAAAACATCAGCCGCCATGACCAGTTGAGGTCGACTTGATGCCTCTACCGAGAATGGGTGCCCTTTGCACATTATAGCTCATGTCAAACGAAGGTCTTGTAAATAAGTCTTTCCATCCCTTTTTTGTCTTAGTTTCAGAATATTGTTAGACCGAAAGGGATTCAAATAAAAGAAAAAACTAAATGGGGAATAAGTTCAAAAAACAAGAAGTGTCCCTTTCGAGGAAAGGAAAGAGTGTTTTATCTGGAGTATATGCGGACTTCAATGAACATGACATGCCTTTTGACTGGATGCATGATCATTTTAAACTATCCGATCTCAGAAATTCATGACAACTATTACTTCAAAAATTCGAGAAACCTTGCTAGGACATTGTCGGTGTCGGTGGCTGTGAGGATCTTCTTTTCAATCAGGATGCCCTTTTCGGGTTTTGATCAGCTACCTCTCTCATATATCTTCTCACAATCGCCTTATAGTTCTCTTTGCGAGTTTTCACTAACAAGATTCTTTCATTCTCAATTTCTCTGCTTACCGTCGCATTACGCTGCCTATGTGGGTTTTCACCAATATGACTCTCTCATTTTATTTCTCTCATTTTGGATTGCATCGGATCCAAATAGTTGCATTCTCCGATCATTGAATCATTCTCAACTATTGATCGAAAGGACTTTGAATAGTATTTGGGTAAAAAGAGATTGGATGGAATTATAACTTTGAAACCTTTCTGGCAAACCGTCGCCGAACCATTATAACTTTTGCCCCAGTTTCACTTTCCGGGGGACCTTGGATTTTTGTTTTGGTGTGAATGAACCCCAGAGAGAAGCTACCTACGTATCCTTTCGGAATCAAGTCGAACGTAGTTCAAGGAAATTTATTTTTTTTCCTTTTGTTTTTTTTTGTTTTTCTTTTGTTTTTTGTTTTGTTTTGTTTTTCTCTTTTATTTTTTTTCTTCTTTTTTTTCTTCTACTTTTTTTCATCTTTTCTCTTTTTTTCCTTTTCCTTGTCTTTTCTTCCTTTTTTTGTATTTTTCTTTTTCTTTTTGTTCATTTTATTTTTTTCTCTAACATTTTTAGGTTCCAAAGAGAGTAATTAAAGAAAGCGTAACCGGCTCAAATGGGTTTGCAAAGGGTTTATAGTGTTTAGGTAGCAAGAATTAAAGCCTTCATCATCTGAAACAGATAATAGTATAACTATTCGAAGGATCCAATATAGTACCTTGTCACTATATTTGCATTGAAAGTTGTTTCAAGGACATTTCCTTCGATGTTACCCAAGTACAACGCTCTCTTTTAGCAGTACTCTTGTTATAATGTATGGACCTTTCCTATTTAGAAACCAATTTTCCTTTAGATGTTCAAACTCTTTATTTTTATTTCCTCAAACTTATCTTTTGTGAATTTCGACTCTTGATTCATTATTTCGAAGTCTGACAACATTTTGGGATATGGGCATTAAGTCCGCAAGCATATCATGTTATTGAAATCTGCATTTAACAGAACTGAAAAGAGAATAAGAAAAAATTACAAGATTAAGAAAAGAGACATTCCGTGACAATGAAATTTTAATTTCATTTGATTTTTTTTTTCAATTTTAGAAGGTAGAAGAGTTTACATTGGAATGTAAGACAATAACGTAAACGTCTGTATCACACCCTGAGATAATCCAGATGAAGAAAGGATAGCAAGACAGGCTACCGAGACTCTCATCTGATGGGGAACCTTCAAGCTTGGCGACCGTTTTTTGACTTTTCTTCAGTTTCGATCATGGCTGCAATGGCCTTGTAGGCTGGATCAAGTTCCTCATCTTGACAAATAATTCCGACTAATGGCCCATTGTTGTGAGCAAGCAATAGATTGTTCATCATATCAGGAGCTTCTTCATCTCGAAAAACAATTCTTTCAGCTTCAATCAAATCTTCAACTACCTTTTTGAAGGTCCAACCGTCCTTTATACAGTGTCCCACTGCTACAGAGTGGTCATATAGCACCAGCTCGGTGCAGAGGGGACTCGGGGTTTGGCCGATTCAGAGCCACTCGCTGCAATAAATTTATCCTGATTAACTTTTGAATCACGCTTGAATACGATTCATAAATAGTGGTAAACTGATTCTTTCTGAAAGGCTTGCTTGGTCAAGGATTGTATTGGGGATCATTTGGTTGGGTATTATATGGAGCTTTGTAGGGATAGGCATTTCTGGGAGGTGGAGCTCGGTTATGTGTATAATGTTGCGACCGCGTGTAAGGTTGTACGTTCATCACCACATAGGGAGGTGGTGACAAAGTATAAGCAGCATCTTGAAGGGGATAATAGTGTGGCGGGACGATAGGAGGAACATATTATTGGCTGAATAGCCTGAGGGCCCCCCTCGAGCTTGAAACCATCATGACTCCTTCTTCACTCCCATTTCTTTTTATCAAACTCTCCGAACTGTTCTGTGCAGACTGTGATGTGGCCTTAAAAGCAGCATGATTTAAGATTCGACTTGTTTTTAAGCCATTTTTAACCATTTTCCCAGCTTTGATAGCCTCAGCAAATGGCTTACCCACAAAAGAGATCATGTTTTGCAAGTAATCATCCTCTTGGGTTTATAGAAAAATAGTGACCATTTCAATTTCATCCATTTGAGGCTTTACCCTGGCAGCATGCTCACGCCATTTGACAGCATATTAGCGGAAGTTTTTGCTATTTTCCTTTTCAAATTGGACAAAGTGTTTATATCAGGAGCGATGTCCATATTATACTGAAATTGGCGGACAAATTCTCGGGCCATATCATCCCACACGTTTCAATAGGTAATTTCTTGATTTTTATACCACTCATAAGCGATTCCGGTGAGGCTTTCCGCAAAATAGGCCATTAGCAGCTCCTCCTTTCTACCAGCACCCCTCAACTAGTTACAATATCCTGTCAAATGAGCGACAGGGTCTCCATGCTCATTGTACTTTTCAAATTTTTGCATCTTGAAGCCAGTTGGCCAGTGGACATGGGGAACCGCTCAAACCTTGCATGCTTTTCATACTTTGTTCCAAGTTCTTTATCTTCCAAGCCATTTGCTCTTGCTCAGGATTCTTTACAACCTTTTCTTTCTTTACCGAGAGATCATATCGCGGAGGTTGAGCGAAAAAGTACGGGGTCACATATGTTATTTCTGGTTGAAGCTGTGGACCCTGAAAGATGAACATTAGGGGTGGTTCCCCTAGAGCCGCTGCCTGGGGGCGAACCACAGAACACATACCAAGATCATTGGAGGGCATTGAAGGGTGCCCGCATGGGATGAGCAAGTTGGGCACAAAGGTGTTCGTAACCTCACTTGACCTGGAGATCAACTCAGGGAACCTAAGGATTGTACTTGGCGATTCCCTAGCATTAGACCAGGTATCCCACATTTCCATTATGCAGAGATGCAACATCTTATTTTCTTTAACAACCGTCAATTCTAGCTGCAGAATAGTCGATGTCAGGCTATCCTCAAGACTGATGATTGGTAGATTGCTTGCGGAGGCCATCTGTGCCTTTGGATGTTGTGAAGGAGGAGATGCTAGACTACTAACAAAACAAACCACCAAAGCCTAGTTATAATGTACATCCAACAACCTTATTAGTTTTGAAACATTTAACATATAGGAAGCTACACATTTGGATGCAATGCACCTAAAACATTTCTACCATGAGTTTGAACTGTTTCATGTTTCATCCCGACCTTATCTAACTTTCTTAGTATGTACCTCTTTTTTTTGCCTCTTTTTAATCACTCTTGATTTTTCATCTTGTTTCTACCGCTCTTTTATTTTGACACTCTCTTTTTCTCTTTTGTTTGTCACTATTTCTTTTCCTGTTGCTCCCTCTTTTTTTCTCTTTTTTTACTATTTTTTTCTTTTTCTTTATTCCTTTCAGTTTATTCTTCACTCAATTTATTTATGGCTTTAATCGAATTTGATGGGGATTGCCTATCTATCATGACACTACAAGAATCAGATCTTGTATAGTTCGGGAAGATCGAGAATGGAGTAAATAAAGTAACTTTTTTTAAAATTTTCCAAAGAAATGCTTTAAAATAAGAAAAGAAATATTTTTTGAGTTTTTTTTATTTTAATTTTTTTTTTGCTTTTTTCAAAGAAAGATTTCTAAAATTTGCTTTTGATTTGAACTTTGAGAATTTTAAAAGTAAAAAAGAAAACATTTTGTTTGAATTTTCATTTGTTTTCTTTCTTTTCTAAATAAGAAAGGAAATATTTATTTAGATTTTGGATATTGCCTCTTAATATTCGAAAGAGGAAATTTTAAGAAAATATTTTGAATTTCAGAACTTTTGTTTATCTACAAAAGTACTTCTAAAAAAAAGCAAAAATATTTTTTTTTGGACTTTAATATTTGACAATAATGAAAGAAAGACATCCAAGGAGTATATTTTGGATTTTTGTTTCAGATATTTTTTGGACTTTGTAAAAATAATTGAAAATGAAGGAAGCCCGTATTTTTGAATTTTAATATTTATTGATTTTTCGTTTTTCGTATGAAAGACATAAAGAAAGAAACTATTTTTGAGTTTAAAAAAAACTTTGCTTTAGAATATTCTAAGGAAAGATTTCTAAAGAAGGACTAAAGGAAAATAATTTTGGATTTTTCTAAAAATTGAGTTCTTATCAAATAGTGTATAAAGGAGTTTTTCCAATTTAAGTGACAGCACTCGAAATGAGATTATTTATTTATTTTTATTCAGAGTTGCCACTTGGGATTTGTTTCCTGGTATCCTAAGTCACCGGTTTATTTTAAATCCCAAATCGAGGTAAATTCCACTTTCCTTTTGAAGTCTGCGAACTTGAAATTCTGAGTAAGGAATTTTGTTAACCTGAGGAAAGGTGTTAGACATCCTCGGATTCTGTAGTTCCAGCACGGTCGCTTAAACTATTACAATTGGCCTATTATCTGATTTTTATACATGTTTTAAACATATGGTGTAATTTTAAATTATTTATCGCTTTTTATTAATTTTAAAGAAGAATGAACGTTGTTTAAAATATGTCTTTGGTTGCATCACATGAAATACACCCGCCATTCGGAACATATCTAACTCAATGTTTTAGAATTTCGATTGGGCCACATGAAATGCACACCCGAGTTTAAGATGGTAAAATTATTGAATAACGCGCCTAAAGCAACTAACGCGTTGTTAACTTTGCGGGAGACTATGAAAATTCATCAATAACCCGCTCCGAGTTATTCTAAAAGATTATATTCAACTAATGCAAGCTACGGAATATGAGAATTTATTATTTCCTCAAATAGTTTAACGTTAATGAAGTCATGAATCACATATAGGCATTGGAACACATACAAAATCGAATTTCCTGCTTTGAATTAAGTTTTCTTTATTATATATTATTTTTCTTAGAATCTACACTTGATATTTAATATTTTTCCCTTGACCGTCCGAATTTAACATTCTAATAATAAATAATCCAAATGAACACAAATGAAGTTACATCAAAATATAATGCACAGTAACTAATTCAAAAGGAGTGGCATGTACCCCAAGAATTTTCTCAAATTGAGATTAGCAAATAGGGGCATTGAATTATTGCAGCTACAGCATGATAAGAAAAGAAGCCAACAGAGGTACATAATTCGTATACTAGGAACCCAAAATATCAAAGAACACACAACTAAGATTTCTCAGCATTAAAAGCTAAAGCAATTTCAGAAAGACTACAGGCAACATTTTCTTCTTCTGATAATCGAGTACTTAAGGCCTGTTAGAAACAGGGCAAGGACTGTTTTCTTCAGAGAGGAGGAAATTAGAAAGATGGCTGCTAAGTTTCGCAACAGGGGAACTCTTCCCTTTTTTTCAAAGAGATTGTGCTAAGGGAGTCGACGCTGGGTTGGGGAGGGTCTGATTCGGTTGTTGATTTGTGAAGAAGAAGATGAACGGGAGGGTCTGTTTTCCAAAAGCTGCGCTAGAGTATTCTCCTCAGATTTGTCTATCTTTTTTTTTAGGTCTAGTCCCTAACGTATTAGGTCTAGGTCTATTAATTAGAGGGGAGGGGTCTGTTTTTCGGCTTGGGTAAGCAAGAGGGAGAAGGAGCCCTTTTTTTTTTTAAAGAAATTGGCACAAACCAACTATTTTAAACGAACAAGACCCAAAATATACTTCTTCCTATTTTTTTCCTTTCCTTTGTTTTTATTCTTTAATTAAAAATCTTAGAAATTAAAATCCTAGATCATCTAAAAATGTGAAATCAAACTAATTATAAAAACTGTAAAAGCTACTTAATCTCAAATTAAAAGTGAAAAAATCAATAAAAGAAAAGAGATTAAAAATGAAATATTTTTTGTAATTTTCAATTTTTATAAGATAACAATTACTAAGTTATCCTAAAATTGTAAAAATAAAGCCTCAATGTCATGTGTGGTATTTTTGGTGTTTTTCATGATTTAAATAAACTTAAACATGCGCAAAATGCAAACAATTGAAAATTCTACAAAATTCCTAAAATGTAAAATAATTGACAAAAAATCTATTTTCTTGGGATTTTATAGGAGTATTTCATATAGGGCAAACATCACGTGCTTACAGTTCTCCAAGTAGGCGCCTGATTAGTAAAACTTGAATTGTCTCCCCTTGTTCTCTAGGTGGGCGTCTGATTACTAAAACTTTGAAATGTATTCCTTTGTTCTTCAGGTAGGCGCCTGATTATCAAAACTTGAAATGTATTCCCTTGTTCTTCATGGGGGCGCCTGATAACCAAAAATGTGAAACTTGAAATCTATTCTCTTGTTTTCCAGGTGAGCACCTGATTACCAAAAATCAAAAACTTGAAATGTATTCCCTTTTTCTCCAGGTGGGCACCTCATTACCAAAACATGAAATGAAAATTGAAATGTATTCCCTTGTTCTCCAGGTGGGTTCTCGATTACCAAAACTTGAAATGTATCCCGTATTCTCCAGATGGGCGCATGATTCGTAAAAACTTGAAATGTATTCCCTAGGTCTCCAGGTAGGCACCTGATTCCAAAACATGAATTGTATTCCCTTATTCTCCAGGTGAGCGCCTGATTACCAAAACTTGAAATGTATTCCCTTGTTCTCAATGTGGGCGCCTGATTACCAAAAACCAAAAACTTGAAATGTATTCCCTTGTTCTCCAGGTGCGCGCCTGATTACCTAAACTTGAAACGTATTCCCTTATTCTCTAGTTTGGGTGCCTGATTACCTAAGACTTGAAATGTATTACCCTTGTTCTCCAGCTGTGCTCTTGATTACAAAAACTTAATTGTATTCCCGTGTTCTCCAGGTGGGTGCCTGATTACCGAAAGCTTGAACTGTATTCCCTTATTCTCCAGGTGGACGCCTGATTACCAAAACCTTGAACTGTATTCCCTTGTTCTTTTGGTGGGTGCCTAATTATCAAAAATTTGAACTGTATTCCCTTGTTCTCCAAGTAAGCGCCTGATTACCAAAACTTGAATTGTATTTCCTTGTTCTCCAGGTGGGTGTCTGATTACCAAAACTTGAATTTCATTCCCTTGTTCTCCAGGTGGGCGCCCGATTACCAAAAAAAAACTTGAAATGTATTCCATTGTCTCTAGGTGGGCGCTTGGTTACCAAAAATCAAAATTAAAAATGTATTTCCTTGTTCTCCAGGTGGGTTCCTGATTACCAAAAACTTAGTTGTATTCCTTTGTTCTCCAGGTGGGTGCATGATTACCAAAACTTAAACTGTATTCCCTTGTACTCTAGGTGGGCGCCTGATTACTAGAAACTTGAAATGTAGTCCCTTATTCTCCTGGTGGGCACCTGATTACCAGAAACTTGAATTGTATTGTCTTGTTCTCATGGTGTGCGACTAATTGCAAAACTTGAATAGCATTGAAATGTCTTCCCTTGTTATCTTGGTGGGAGTGTGATTACCATAACATAAATAAAAATTGAAATGTATTCCCTTGTTCTCCAGGTGGGTGCCTGATTGGAAAACCTGAAATGTTGAAATGTATTCCCTGAGAGTGTTACCTTTCTACCCGATTACAAAAAAAAAAAAACAAAAAAAAATTTCTACCCTAGTTTGGTGCTGGGTGCATATGTGAGCGTTAATCTAATCCCGTTACCAAATATGTCTAAACTTTTAAAGCTAAATTTCATTATCTAGGACGGTCCTGATAACTCTTAACTAATGAAAACTTTATATTAGGCTATGTTCTCCAAAGGTATTACTTCCAATATGTCTTGTTATCTAAATTATTTCTATTAGGGACCAGTAATCAAAGCTACATCCCATTATCTAGGAGGGTCTTGAAAACTTTTTAAATTGAAATCCTATTATCCAGGAAGGTCCTAAAAACACTTAAATAAATTCTCATTATCTAGGATGGTCCTGAGAATTTCAAATTAGATCCCATTATCAAGGAGGGTCCTGAAAATTCCAAATTGAATACCAATTTTAAACTCTCGGTTGTCTCTGCTGGGGGATTGCCAATTAGAGTTACATCCAATTATTCAGATGGTCCGAACAATTCCTATGTGAATCCTATCTCTTGCAAGTCACTTTATGCTCTTTACTATTCATCATTATCTCCAACCTTTAAATAGATCCCATTTTCCCGGAGGATCCTGAGAATTTCAAATTAAATGCCAATTTAACTCTCGATTGTCTCTGCTAGGAATTGCTAGTTACAGGTACGTCACATTATCCAGGAGGGTCCTGATGACTACTATTGGGGAATAATTGTGCCAGACTATGTTTCCCGTGAATGTTTGAATTTTAAACTAAGTCTCATTTTCCTATAGGGTCCTGAAGTTCACAGTCATACCCGCCATGTGCTTGCCTTTCAATGGAGAACTTCCTCGAGACCTTCAGAATTTTCTACCCCTGTTTCAATCAAAGAAAATCTTGTCCGTTTGAAAGGTTGTGGTTTGCTTGCGGCATTCTTTATGCAAAATAGCCTCCACATCGTCATGTTCCATTGTGTCCAGTTTTCCCGAACTGACTATAAACCACCTGATATGTTGGGCTCACCCCTGAGACCTGTAGCCTTAGGTGAACTGAGTGTTCTGTACCCAGCGTTATATTACATTCCTGACCCTCTTGCCAGAATCTTTGCATCTTCCCTGAGATTGCCAAATCATTTCAAAAACTTTTAGTGATTCTTTAAATTGCCATTTTAACTTCCGTTGTCTTTGTTATTTTTAGCCACAGTGTGCTTTGCTTTTTAGGAATTGGTAGTACGCTTTGAAATTTCTCTCATGTTCATTCAAACAAAATGACTTTGGAAACTTCTTAGAAGAAATAGAGACCCGAAGGAAAATGAAACGCAATGACTTTGGTTGTTTTGTTTTAGAATAAAATAATTTCAAATTTGGCGACTACTTAGGGGAAAAGAGGAGAAATTTATCTCTGGAGGAAAAGATGGTTCTTATAATCATGACATGCACTTCGGTTTAGTAGGCCCAGTCTGTCCAAATGATCGGCCTTCAGTGTCCATGCTTTATTGTCATGACTTTCCTTAACAAATGTCTTTAACCAAGCCTTGACATTGCTTATCTTGTGATGTTCTGAACAGGTTTCCACCAACAGCCCTTTTCAAATTATTCATTTCCTGCCTTGCCTTCGCCTTAAGGTGCCCCTGAGGGTTTTCACCAATAAGACTCTCATATTATTTCTCTCTCAACTCTTGTCGCCTTACGGTGCCCATGAGGCTATCACCATTAAAACTCTCTCATTTTTTATTTCTCTCGGCTCCCATCGCCTCACGGTGCCCATGAAGGTTTTCACCAATAAGACTCTTATTTTTATTTCTTCTTGCTTGAAATAGAGTGTTGCCTCGGGTATGAACCACTTCTTCTTGCTTGACTTGGCAGTTCTCAAAGACTGACCGGAATGTCTTTCTTTGTACCGTATTGCAGGCTTTTGGATGGGGTTAAGAAGAAAGGGTATTAAAGGCTCAAGCAATTCAAATAGGTTTAAAATTACAACTTTCGAAATCAGATATCTTACAACAACCACAACTTCTGCCCCAGTGTCTTTGCTTGGGGACTTTTGAATTTTATTTAATGAGACCGAACCGTAAGGCTTCCTACGTATCCTTACAAGGAATCAAGTCAAACGTAGTTCATCCGAAATGCTTTATTTTTTTTTGATTTTCTCTTTTCTCTTTCTTCTCACTCTTTTTCTTTTGTTTCCTCCTTTTTCCTTTTGTTGTTTTGCTGTTTTGTGTTTGCTTCTTCTTTTTTTTTATATATTTTTCTTTTAATTCTTTCCCTTTCTTTTCCCTTTAGTCATTTCTCACGCTTGCACTTCTGATTTTGTTACTGATTCCGAAAGAGGGGGTATGCAAGAAAATAGTTAAAGCTCGAAAGAGTTAACAAAGGATAAAGTATTTACATAGCCGAATAAAATGGCTTTGTCACTCCAATCTTAATAATAAGCCCAGTACAAACAAATATCATTTGATCAAAGAAAATCATACATAGTATCTCTTAAGTGCATCGGAATTATTGACTATTTCTACACACTTGCCTTCCACATCTGTTAAATACAATGCCCCGTTGGACAATTCTCTTGACATGATGAACGACCCTTGCCAAATTGGGGCGAACTTGCCTTTTGCCTCCGCCTGGTGAGAGAGGATGTGATTCAATACCAACTGACCCACTTCAAACCTTCTTGGGCGACCCTTCTTGTTATATGCTCTGGCCATTCTTTGTTGATACAACCGGCCGTGTCACACTGCTGCTAATCTTTTCTCATCAATCAAACATAATTGCTCCAGCCGAGTTTTGACCCACTCATAATCATCGACTCCTGCTTTGTCAACAATGCGAAGGGACATGATTTCAATTATTATGGGTATTAATGCATATGTGCCATACACCAACTAATATGGAGTTGCCCTACTGAGGTGCGAACAGTAATGCGATAGCCTAAAAATGCAAAGGGTAGCTTCTCATGCCATTTCCTAGACCCATCAACCTTTTCTCTAAGTATCTTCTTTAAGTTTTTGTTGGCTTTCTCAAGTGCTCCATTCACCTTGGGGCGGTATGAGGTGGAATTGCGATGTCTAATCTTAAAATGCTGACATACCTCTTTCATGAAATGACTATTAAAATTTTATCCATTGTCCGTGATGACTATCTTCGAGATTCCAAATAAGAAAATGATATTTGAATGCACAAAGTCGACCACGGCTTTCTTGGTCACTTCCTTGAAAGTTTAGGCTTTGACCCACTTAGTGAAATAATCATCGACAACTAGGATGAACCAGTGCCCATTGGAAGCTACCGACTTGACGGGCCCGATGACATCTATGCCCCAAGCAACGAAGGGCCATGGTGTAGACATTTTATATAATTCAAATAACAGGAAGTGAGTCAAATATCCATGCACCTGACATTGTTGACATTTGCGCATGCAATCTAGCTCCATGGTCAGCAGATAACAACCTTCCCAAAGGATCTTCTTTGCCAAAACATACCCATTCATATGAGGTCTGCAAACTCCCGAAGGTACCTCGGTCATGATAGTCGTAACCTGTCTAGCATCTATGCATCTAATAACCCAAGATCCGGCAGTCTTTCAAATAGTAACCCTCCACTGAAGAAAAATCCGCTTGATAAGAGACGAATGGTTCTCTTTTGGCCATTTGTGGCTTATACCGGGCACACCCCTATCCTGATATATTCTTTGATTTCATGATACCAAGGCTCACCATCAAGATCCACTTCCACCACGTTACACTAAGCATTGGTCATGGACTTGGATATACAGCGGGTCAACACAAGCCTTATCTGGATGATGTAACATTGATGCTAGAGTAGCCAAGGCATCAACAACCTCGTTCTGGATTCTTGGGATATGCGACTCCACTGATCAGAATCGTTGAAAAACGTCATGCAAACATTGCCAGTATGGTATGAGCTTCAAATATCATGTTTCCCAATCCCCTAGAATTTGGTGCACCAGAAGGTCCGTGTCCCCGAAGACCAAGACTTCCTGGAGACCCATGTCTACAACTAATCTCAGACCCAAAATGCATGACTCATATTCATCCATATTATTTGTGCAATAGAAGCAGAGCTGAGCTATAACGGGCTAATGGTGCCCCATTTCAAAAATGATTACTGCTCCTATTCCAACGCCTTTTATGTTGGAAGCCCCATCAAAGAATAGTTTCCATCCACTCTTCTCAACCTATTCCATTTAATCAATATGCATTACCTCCTTATACGGGAAGTACGTCTTAAAAGGTTCATATTCTTCGTCTACTGGATTCTCGACCGGATGATCAGCCAATGCCTGCACTTTCATTACGGTCTTAGTTACGTAGATAATGTTGAACTTGGTGAGTAAGATTTGCCATTTTGCAAGACTCCCCATGGGAATAGGCTTCTCGAAGATGTATTTCAACGGGTCCAGGCGTGAGATGAGGTAAGTTGTATATGAGGACAGGTAGTGTTCCAATTTCTGGGCTACCCAAGTTAGGGCATAGCACATCCTTTCAAGATTTGTATACTTAACCTCATAAGCTATAAATTTCTTGCTAAGGTAGTATATGGACTGCTCCTTGCTCCTGATGACCTCGTGCTAACCCGACACACATCTAAATGAGTTGTCCAAGACTGTTAGATATAAGATCAAAGTCCTCCCTGGTTCCAGTCGACCAATACCGGTGGGTTTGACAAGTGTCCTTTTATTTTGTCAAAAGAATCCTGGCATTCCTCCATCCATTTGACCACAACATCCTTTTTCAACAGCTTAAAGATGGGCTCACAAGTCGTCGTGATCTGAGCAATAAATCTACTACTGTAATTCAATCTCCCCAACAGACTTATCACCTTTGCTTTGTTCCTCGAAGGCGAAATTCTTGTACAGCTTTGATCTTTGATGAATCTAGTTCAATGCCTCCGCAACTCACTATAAATCCTAGCAACTTTCCTTATGCCACACCAAATGCGTATTTCACAGGATTGAGTTTGACATTATACCACCGGAACCTCTGGAAGAATTTTCTCAGATCTCCGACATGGTCGGACTGCTTCCTAGATTTCACAATTACATCATTCTCTTTATGTATTATATCATGGAATATGGTCATCATTGCCCTCATATAGGTTGCCCCAGCATTCTTCAGACCGAATGGAAAGACTCTATAACAATATGTCCCCCATGGTGTGATGAATGTTGTTTTCTCCGCATCCTCCTCATCCATCAAGATTTGGTGACATCCTGCGTAACAATCTACAGAAGACCAAATCTCATGTTTTGCACAATTATCAATTAATATGTGGATGTTTGGCAGTGAGAAGTTGTCTTTTGGACTTGCTTTGTTGTGGTCACAATATAGGCACACATCCTGGTTTTGCTATCGTTCTTTGGCACAGGAATGGCTTTGGCTAACCAGGTGGGATATCGTGTGACTCAGAGTTTCACGACCCAAATCGATGGGCCGCGATAGGCACTCGGTGCCTTACTCGACCGAGTACAAACGTAACATATCTTTCTTATTATATTATAATGGGTAAGTGAACAAGAAAACCCATCATGAGAAAACAAGAATAAAACATAAGGGAATGCTTAACGTATGACGACCCAACATGATATGCAAACTTATACATGTGCTATACGGGCCTGCAAGGCCGACATGACCATTTGTAAACCCAAAACGTTGGCCAACAAGGCCATAAGTGTATCCATACACCTGATATCTCTCTACAAGCCTCGAAGAGTACGTAAAATCATAAAGGTCGGGACAGGTCCCCGACATACCAATCAATACATATCAAGAGCATACTGATCAAATGGGTAACTCCGGAGTAAGCGGAGTGCACCAACACCTTTCGCTGAGCTGATAGCCTACTTGGAGAAATGCCAACCTGTCTATCGGGACTTGCGGGCATGAAATGCATCATCCCTATGCAAAAGGGATGTCAGTACGAATAAAGTACTGAGTATGTAAGGCTGGAAAGTATAAACAAGAGCAGTAATGTAAAGAGAGATAGATGAGATACAACCTATAGCATTTGAGAGTCTATGGGGGCTACTAATATGAAATGCATAATACATATATATACATAAACTTTTAAAACGATAGCCTCTGTGGGCATCATCATCATCATATTGTACCCGGCCTCATAGAGGACTCGGTAAGAGCGAAACCGGCCATCATAAGGCTCGATAGAATCGTACCCGACCACGTTGAGCTCGGTAAAACCCAACTGCTCAGTGGTTGCACAATAGGTTCCATACCAGGCCGACTATAGCCCGACTCGGTAGAGTAAAATAAATACATATATATAATGCATGCTCGACTCATGGAATCAAGTTCTAATCCTTTTGGAGTGGCCTAAGAACATTATGGACATCCTTACCATCAATATGAACCTTAGTAGGATTTAAGGATCATACATACTTGTTTGGAATAACATTCTAAGGAAAGAACAGCATGGACAACTTAAATTTCTAGGAGTAGTTCTGTTATGAATTGGCGTACTGTTTATGTTCATGTAACTTTAGATCATGCCAAAAGAAATAAGTAAGTGCCTTAACATACCTTAATCATGTTGAGTCCTAAATTCCTTCCAAGTGACGTTTCAAACAAGTCAACTCGATCTATCATAGCATAAGGAGATTCAAAATTAGTGTTGAGCAAAGGCCAAGTCTATTACTTAAGCTAGTAGCTCGTTTTACTTAATTTTGGGCAGCATCTCCTTTGTAACAAGGGCCTGAACCAATGCCATATACCAACAACCACAACCATAGAAATCCATAAACGTATAAATGTTAATAACAAGATACCACATAACAATAATAAGTCACAACTACTTTACAACGAGGCGACAAGCTCCAATTGGAATCCGTACAAATGATCTACCGCTTATAGACTTCTTACATTATGTTAATATATCATTAACATGATAATGAAGTCATTCATCAATGATTCCATCCTTATACCATATATTTATAACAAAGGAAACAACCCACAACTCTAACTACCTTCGATTAGTAACTTTATTCACTAGTTCATGTCTACTCCATCCATTTAACTTAATCAACATCAATATAACCTTAGGAACATGAAAGAACAAAATATACCTACCTCCTACAGTAACTTAAAGTCGAAGTCAAAGTTATATTCATCTTACAATAACCCATGGCAATACAACACCTTAGAAGTGACTTAAGCTAATCTTGGTATTATCTTGTAGTTTATCATCCTAACAACTTAACCAACATACAAGAAAGATTAAGCACAATTAGTAGTCTGTTATACTCACCTTATACAGCAGCAACAAATTGAAATTTCATCCAAATACAGCCCACAACAATCCTCAATGACAACACAACCTCAATGAGGTGTTGTTCTTCAGTAGGACTAGGCTTTGATGTTGAAATATTGTGTAATCCATTTGAAAGACATGAAATAACCTAGGGTTGATATAAAAACCATGAGAGAGTATTTTAAAGAATATAAAATACTTAAAATAACCTCCCATACGAGCTGAAACCACCAAAAATCAGCAACAACAAGAAAAACAAGAAACTTACTAGCGCCACGGGATTCCCGGCACTTGATTTGGTGTTGTTTGACCTTTTTTGGGTCTTGGATCATGCGAGAAATTTAAGAGAGTGTTTATAGGGTTCTAAGTTATGAATATACTGAAAATAATGACATAAAACGGGGATTAGTCATCTTATATATATCCATATGTCTTAAACCGCCTATGTCGGCCCCATAGAGAGCTGCTTGGTGTAGTCTTGCCAAAACGCAAATATCTCTCTACTCCAATGTCGTATATGGTTAAATGCATTGGAAACTAGACTCGTATATATTCAATTTTGTATGCAGATCATTCCTTGATTCCAAGTATATTGGAATAAAAGTGCATCTACATTTGACCTAAATTTCAGCAAATTTATGAATGTAACTTGTGATGACCTTTGCCAACTCTTGTTCCGCAGCTTTCTTTCCTTCAAAATGTAGAGAATGAATATCATACGACTAAAATAACTCATAGAATAACCTCCTTATCATGTTAGGAACCCTAGTATCACCCCAATGTACATGTTATTTCCAAATTTGTCGACTTTCAACGAAACTTATTTTCTTTTGTTCGTTTAGCGTCTAAGCTTTCCAACCCTTTCGGTACTTGTTATTCATGATATTAAGGACTTTTATCCTCCAAGATAACAAGTTGAAACTTATATTACGTACTTTCAATAAATTATCTCATTTCTAAGCTTATATTAATTGGCTTACGACGTACTCTCACGTACGAAAACATGGAATGTAACACCATTCCCCCCTTTGGAACATTCGTCCTCGAATGTTGACTGATGCGCTTTTGAGTTTCATAAACTATGGCTCTTACGAATACATTAATGCTAACTTTGTCATCTAAGCATTGTTTTGTGAATAAATCCAAACGCTTCGGCGTTCTCCCACTTTGGCCTCTTTCTCAAGCCATAACATGTGGTTGGAATTCTTCCAATGTTATAACATTTGTTATTTTATGTCATGCACTATGTAGAACCGTTTCCATATATGAGCGCCTAGAAACTATTCTTCCCTTTTTCCTCCATCTTTTAGCCAATCTCTAAGCCTGAACATATTCAGAATTATGATAAGTTGTCCCTTTAGGCATCTATAGGTGTACTGATGTCTTTCTCTTGGTACTTTATTGAAGTTAAGACTATTGCTATCTCTTATTTCATAGCCTTGTGTATCTATCTATATGAATTTACTACATCTAGGTAGGTTATACTATACCATAAAACCTACTTCGATTCATTATTACCGAGGTTAGCTACCCAACTCCAGGTTACTCTCTCGCTGTTTATCCTATATGTCTAAATCTAAGTCCTTTAATGCTTCCTCATTACTATTCAACTTAAGAATAAAAAATAAATCTCACCTCGTACGTTGGAACTTGTACCCATCTATTGTTTATTCACCTTAATATTGATACATAATCTATTACTGATAACTAGCAACCACTTACATAATGCACTATCACTAGGACTCACATCTCTTTGGGGAACACCTGAAGTGATTTTTCCTGATCAACCTAGGGATAGTGCTATGCTTCATTAACCATATTTCATTGCATCCCAACTCAATTCATCTTATGGGGGTAATTTAATCCCGTGCAATTAATAAAATCCCTTTCCCGTTAAATCGTTACTCAATCAAAGGCCTAAGCGTCATCCTCTTATCTATCACAATTTCACCCTTATTCCACCACCAGGAAAGCATTCCATCTCTTCTAAATGCACCTAGTCTTAGACTCCTCTGAGTTCGTTCAGGTTGTATAGGGCTTTCAATAACTTATGGATGGCATGAACTCTCTTGTTTTGATGGGTTTAATCCTAAGGACGTACATATTCTCATCACCTTCTCACTCATCTTTTCTTATCCCTACTCCTATCTACCTAAAACCTTTTTGCTCTACAATACTTTACATTACGACCTATGCCTATCTATTTATACTACTCGCAACCTTACTTTAACTTGCTAGTACCACAAATTTCCTTTCATGCCTTCTCAGTTGTCTTTAAATGTAAGCAATTACTTTTCCTGGTCGTTCTATCACTTTTTTCACGAATACTTGGATTGTCTTATTTCCCACGAATACTATAATTTCTTGTACCAAATATGATCTCAAACATTACCTTTGATGACTTTTTTGTTTCCATTCATTAGCCATGATAGCTGCCACTTTCTTATGAAGTGTATACAATATTAATGAGAACGTTGTTACGAGATCATTTACTCTTTAGCTCACTATGTTTAGGTGGAAACCTTCTTCCATATTTCCTCAGCTAGTCTTTCGTTGTAGTACTTAGGGAGACCTTATGGCTCTTATAAAGTTCCGAGCTTGTTATATCGTACATCTAAAGGAAATTTTCGTTATTCTTACTCATCTACAAAAATCCTTAGTTACATAACTTTGTACCTTTGTGCTCGTAGGGTTACTTATAAGATAAAATTTTTAGTGTCTCCTTAATTGCACTCTCTCTCATGTTCATAATGCTTGAAAACATTACCTTTAACTGCCTCAAATCCTACCTGAATTTTTTTTTTTCTTTCAGATGATTTCATCTCGTATCTGCGAAACTGAATTAACTATGTTGCAGTTCACTACATTTATCTCGCATGATCTATTGATTTATTTGTGACGTTTTGTCTAGCCATAACTAGGCTCTTCTTGAACAAATTACTAATTACTCGTTAGTCCATTCTCATGTATGTATATATATATATATACACACATATATATATATATATATATATGTATATTATGCATAATCTCTCTTAGGATATATCCTTTGGCTTAACTTATCTCTCGCCACTAGCTCATGATGTATCAAGTGTCCATTAGCACTTATTTATCAATAACATCCTGGCCAAAAAAATTTACTGCCTCTCCCTACAGTCGTGCTTGTATAATGAGCTAGAGTCGCAACATATCTTTAGGAACTTAATAATGCATTATCATCCCTTTATCCCTTTTACCACATTCTTCTTTTACCATTCCATAGTTAGTTGAACCGCTTAACTCCGACTTAACACCATATCACACCATATTCCCCCCTTTAGAGGAGTACTAAGATTTTGTACGACGATCTACCTATAGTTGTTTTACCTCATCATCTTTTGCGTCTTTTCACATTATCAATGAACCTTAATCGCCTTATGGTAACCTTCTGTACCAGGAATAACTAAATTTCTTACGCACGAAGGTGACTCCTACTGTGTCTGGCACACTTAGTCCCTTAAGATTAACTATGCTCAGAGTGCTTGCTTTAGGAAAGCAACTTTGTAAATGGCCTTTAAAGGTTATTCGTTTGTTGCCTATTCTATTATTATTGGAGCACGATCGTTGAAATTCTCACGATGTCGACCATTATCAAATCCTCCAGTACCTAATTCATGTTCCATTTTTTCTTGTTCACCAGCCCATACTGATTTTTGTTACTCTGGGGTCTAACCTTTCTTCTGTGTCTGTTCTATTATTTCCTCAAGGCTTGTGACCTCTTGTTTTTCCTTCACTTGACTATAAACTTTGTCATCGTGTCATATTTTGATTTAATGTTATCACCCATATATCACATCTTACTCATGATGCTTCATTTACTTTCTTCTTATTCTTTGACTAATACTTCTATCTATCACTTTATTCTGAAAACTTCAACAAAATGTCCTTTCACTTTTAGCTCCTTTGATTCATCTCATGGCTCTTCGGGATGCCTAATATTCTCTTTCTCTCTCTCTCTCTCTCTCTCTCTCTCTCTCTCGGGGGCGGGAGTCATACTAAGGTAAATATTTTATCCCTTTATGATTTCGTTCCCTATCTTCTGAAAATTGCTGAATATTCTAGTATCCATATCTGATTGCAATATTCTAAAGATCACCATCTGGATGCCTTACAAAGAGGTCTATTACCACCTTTGCAGTACCCTTCAAAAATTTTAGCTAATGATAAAAATCCATCCACAAATTTTTGTTATTCTAACCCCAGCTTGATCCTAATATTACATCATTATCTTAAACTATATTTGTCAGTTCCCGTAGGAAATAATTAAGGTGGGTGTGGTCAATTGTATAAAACTTTGTTACTGTTGAAAGTAACTCGGAATGCTTATATATTTCTCTACATGAATTGCAAATACTGATAATCTTCATTGTCCAGGTACTTCGTACTTCTCTTTTTTTTCTCATGTAATTTCTTTCATTTATTGAAACTTATATCCACCTCCTAATTCTATCGTTGCTCTTTACCATATAGGTGGATAGATATTCATACCTTGGGGCTCCTTATCAAGAGGCTCACATATCTTAGTATACACAAGATTTGCTGAAGACCTAACATTTATGCATCATAAGCATGATACAAATTAGAGTTCCTCTGATAAACTCTTCCACATCCACATTAAATCTCTTACCAACTGTCTTTCTGGATAGAGGCATCATCGTATCATGAATAAGATAGAGTTTAGGAAATTGAGTTCTTATAGCGGAGCTCTACCATACAATCTAGAGTAAGAAGAAAGAGTGACTGTCCTAAATGCCCTGTAGCCTCCTGCTTATAAGTGTGGTGCACTACACACCCATAAACAAGACTATACTAGAGATGGCTTGTAGAATCCCTAGGACAGAACTGCTCTGATACCACTTTTGTCACGACCAAATCGAAGGGCCGCGACAGGCACCCAGTGCCTTACTCGACCGAGTACTAATGTAACATATCTTTCTTATCATACTATAATGGATAAGTGAGCTAGAAAATCCATCATGAGATAACAAGAATAAAACATAAGGGAATGCTTAACATATGACGAACCAACATGATATGCAAATTTATACATGTGATACATGGGCCTACAAGGCCGACATGACCATTTGTAAACTCAAAACGTAGGCCAACAAGGTCATAAGTGTATCCATACACCTGACATCTGTCTACAAGCCTCTAAGAGTACATAAAATCATAAAGGTCGGGACAGGGCCCCGCCATAACAATCAATACATATCCAGAGCATACTGATCAAATAGGCAACTCCAGAGCAGGCAGAGTGCACCAACACCTTTCACTGAGCTGATAGCCTACTTGGAGATATGCCAACCTGTCTATCGAGACATGCATGCATGAAACGCAGCATCCCCAAGCGAAAAGGACGTCAGTATGAATAAATTACTGTGTATGTACCGCAGGAAACCATAAAGAAGAGAGGTAATGTAAAGAGAGATAGATGAGATACAACATGTAACATCTGAGTGCTTCTGGGGGCTACTGATATCAAAATGCATACTACATATATATATATATATATACATATATGTATAAACTTTTAAAATGTTTGCCTATGTGGGCATCATCATCATATCGTACTCGGCCTCATAGAGGACTCGGTGAAAACGTGGCCATCATTAGGCTCGGTAGAATCGTACCCGACCACGTGGAGCTCGGTAAAGCCCAACTGATCTGTGGTTTCAGAATAGGTGTTGTACCACGCCGACTACAGCGTGGCTCGGTAGAGTAAAATAGATACATATATATATATATATATATATATATATATATGTATGTATGTATGTATGTATGTAATGCATGCTTGACTCATGGAGTCAAGTTCTAAACCTTTTGGAGAGAACTAGGAAAATTATGTACATCCTTACTATCAATATGACCTTAGTAGGATTTAAGGATCATACACATTTGTTTAGAATAACTTTATAAGGAAAGAACAACATGGACAACTTAAATTTCTAGGAGTAGATCCGTTATGTACCGTTTATATTCATGTCACTTTGGATCATGCCAAAGGAAAGAAGTAAGTGCCTTAGCATACCTTAAACATGTTGAGTCCTTAATTCCTTCCAAGTGGCGCTTCAAATAAGTCATCTCGATCTATCATTGCATAAGAAGATTCAAAATTAGTGTTGAGCAAAGGCCAAGTCTATAACTTAAGCTAGTAGCTCGTTTTACTTAAATTTGGGCAGCATATCCTTTGTAACAAGGGCCTCCACAAATAATATATACAAACAAGAAGAACCAGATAAATCCATCAGCGTATAAATGCCAATAACAAGACACCACATAACAATATAAGTCACAACTGCTTCACGCCGAGGCGACAAGCTACAATTGGAATCCGTATAAACCAACTACCACTTATAGACTTCTTACATTAAGTTACAAGTATCATTAATATGATAATGAAGTCATTCATCAATGATTCCATCCTTATACCATATAATTATAACAAAGGAAACAACCCACAACTCTAACTACCTTCGATTCATAACTTTATTCACTAGTTCATGTCTACTCCATACATTTATCCTAATCAACATCAATATAACCTTAGGCACATGAAAGAAAATAATATACCTACCTCCTACAGTAGCTTCAAGTCGAAAGCCAAGTTGTATTCAGCTTACAATAACCCATGCTCATACAACACCTTAGAAGTGACTTAAGCTAATCCAGGTATTATCTTGTAGTTTATCATCCTAATAACTTAACTAACATACAAGAAGGCTTAAGCACAATTAGTAGGCTGTTATACTCACCATAAACGGCAGCAAAAACTTGGAACTTAGGTTTTGATGTTGAAATATGGTGTAATCCATTTGAAAGACATGAAATAATCTAAGGTTGATATAAAAACCATGAGAGAGTATTTTACATAATATGAAATACATAAAATAACCTCCCATACGATCTGAAACCACCAAAAAATCAGCAAAAACAAAAAGAACAAGAAACTGACTAGAGCCACGAGATTCCCGACACTTGATTTGTGTTGTTTGCCCTTTTTTGGTTCTTGGATCATGAGAGAACTTTGAGAGAGTGTTTATAGGGTAATAAGTTCTGAATATACTGAAAATAATGACTTAAAACGGGGTTTATTCATCATCTATATATCCATATGTCTTAACCCGCCTATGTGGGACCCATAGAGAGATGCTTGGTATAGTCTTGCGAACACGGGAATATCTCTCTACTCCGCTGTCGTATAGATGAACGGTTTAATGCGTTGGAAACTATACGCATATATATTTAATATGGTATACATATCATTCCTTGATTCCAAGTATATTTGGAGAAAAGTGCATCTACATTTGACCTAAATTTCAGCAAATTTATGAATATAAGTTGTGATGACCTTTGCCAACTATTGTTCCACAGCTTGCTTGCCTTCAAAATGTAGAGAATGAATATCATATGTCTAAAATAACTCATAGATAACCTCCTTACCATGTTACGAACCCTAGTCTCACCCAAAAGTACATGTTATAACATTCCAAATTTGTCGACTTTCAACGAAACTTATTTTCTTCTGTTCGTTTAGCGTCTAAGCTTTCCAACCCTTTGGTACTTGTTATTCATGATCTTAAAGTCTTGTAACCTACAGATAACAAGAAGAAACTTACATTACGTACTTTTAAAAAATTATCTCATTTATGAGCTTATGTTAATTGGCTTACGACATACTCTCACGTACGAAAACATGGAATGTAACACGGATGACCTTTGCCTCAAATTGCTTAGTAACTTCCTCTTTAAATTTTATGCTCAGATCAGGTTAAAACTTCCTCAACTTTTGTTTGACTGTAGGGCAGGCCGGGTCAGTGGGCAATTTGTGAACCACCAAGTCAGTGCTCAACCTCTGCATATCATTGTAAGACCATGCAAAAACATCTTTCTATTCAAGCAGCTTCAATTATTTTTTCCCTAAACTCTGGCTCAACATGGACACTTTTTTTGGTTTCTTTGATATTATCTGGGTACCCTATATTGATTGTTTCTATATCGCTCAGGTTTGGCTTGGGTTTTTCCTTAAGATGGCTCAACTCTTTACTAATTTTCTCAAATGCCCTTTTCTCATCATATCTTGTTCATCCTCATATTTGTTTTCTTGAATTATTACTTATAAACTAGACCGGATTTCAAAACTGGCCCGAAGAGTCCGTATGCATGTCATACCATTGAAGCCACCATAAAAATAACTTTACAAGAAGGAAAAGAAAAGCAAAGAAAAATAAAAACTATCAGCACTGACGAAAAAGGGAATTGCATTTCCTTGAGATTGAAAGATAACAGGGTTTACATATCCAAATGGACAAAACATAGACTCTGAATTACAACGTAGAATAATCCAGAGAAATTTAAAGAAAAATCAAAGCAAACAACCAAAACTCCTTCCTGATCGGGAGAGGAGTAGCTTCCCAATTGGTGATCTATGCACAGGGCCCAACGAATTGCACATCTGCCTTGCTAGAGCCCTCTCTGGACTCCACCACATTCACATATTCAAAATACTTCTCAAATCTTTCAAGTAATTCCTTATCAGGATCACCCACAGCACTGGAACTTGTTATTGTCGGGCGACTCTTTGTGCTGGGCCTAACAAATGATCTGAAGCGACGCGGCACAGACTTGGGGAGGACCCATGCTCTCTGCTTCATCTTTCTGGCTCGCTTTATGTCTGCAATTGTCTCTTCAACACCAAACAAAATGTTTTTATGTTTCTGGGGAGAGATACTGGTTTTATAAGACCCTGAAGTGATGCTCCCAAACCCTTTCCTGAACAAACCCATTCTTAAACATTTCAACAGCCGCCATGACTGATGCAGCAGCAAACTTTAGCGTTAGAACACACTCCCCTTCTGGAACTTCTCTTAGTGATACCTAGTCATGAACCTGATACACCTAGGGCCCCTTGTCATCATCTTCCTCAATAAATGGCACAATAGCATCACTGTGAGCATATAGATGTTCCTCACCGCGCACAACTATTTCTTGTTGATCCCATTCAAATTTCACCATTTTATGCAAAGTAGAGGGGACTGTACAGCAGGTTGTAAGAAACAACCACATCCAACACTTGGAATTCCATGGTAAAATCAACTGGTCCGATTGTAAGTTCAAGTACTATGTCACCGACCGAATCTTTTCCCCCTCCATCAAACCCTCGCACACAAATATTGTTCTTCTGAATTCTTTCATCATCTACCTTCAACTTTTCAATGTGGAAAGGGGGAAAATATTCGTGCTTGAACAATTATCAACCAATACTCGAGTAACCAAAGAATCCTCGCACTTTACTGTGATATAGAGTGCTCTATTATGCTCAGTGCCTTCTATGGGAAATTCATCATCGAAAAAAGTGACTCTATTCACCTCAAAAATCTTATTGGTTGTCTTCTCCAAGTGATTGACTGTGATTTTATCAGGAACATGGGCCTCATTCAGGATCATCATCAACGCCGGATGGTGCTTGTCTGAATGAATTAACATTGATAACAGTGAGATATGAGCATGCGTCTTTCTTAGTTGTTCTACAATAGAATAATACCGCATCTTCATCTTCCTCAAAAACTCTTATGCCTCCTCTTCACTAATGGTTTTATTCACCAACAGTGAGTTATCTTTGGTTGGTCTTGATTTTCTCAATTCTTGGGGGGCAAAGCACCTCCCTGATCGGGTCAATCCCTGGGTCTCACAAACTTCTTTTCTAACCTCTTTCCCTTTGTAAGTCACTATTACTCAATCATAATTCCAAGGTACCGCCTTCCTGCTGATCATCGGTAGCTGAGTTACATTTTTGATAATTACATGCTCTGTATGAGCGCTTTCCATAACAAACACAGGCTTGGTTGTTACCCTCGGTACAACAATTTTTTGCGTTTTCTATTTTCACCATGTCGTCTTTTTGGGATTCCTTCCTGGCTACAGCGAAAGGCTCACAACTTGACCCACCCAACTTATGAGTCGACACCTTGTTTTTCAAATTCTCAACCATATTCCGTTCATTGGATCGGATCATCATGACAGTTTGCGAAGGCTTTTTGGGCTCCCCCTCTTTGTGCACTATCTCAATTATATTTGTCTCTTGATGAGCATGTAGGGGGTTTTGATTAATAATTGGTGCTTCCGGAGCTTGCACCCCAGTTCGATGTGAATCAATGATTTCTTTAATAACACACTTTACATGCCAACATTTCTCTATGTCATGCCTCGAGGCGCCATAATAATAGTTACAACTGACAGAATAGTCCAGATTTCTCGGAGGAGGATTTTGTAAGTTTGCTTCAATGGACCTCAACATATCTAATTGTCTCAATCTGTGGAATAAGCTACTATATGATTCTCCTAATTGAGTGAAAGTTTTCTTCTTCTGCATTCTCTCAGTTTTTAAAACTTAGTTGGGCCGGAAAGCTGGTTTCGGGGGTTGTTGGTAGGCTCTTGGAGGACAGTTATTTTGTGGAGCTGGGTAATTATTTTGCGGGTTTTTCCCATGTCATTGTATGTTGGTGGGAGGTTGATTATATGTTTTCACATGATGGACTGAGAAACGGGGATCGGGAGGTAGATAGCGATGTTGTGGTAGGCTATATGGAGTGTGTGGGTATGTTTGATGATGAGGTCGGAGTTGGTTGTAATGGATGCACCCCGAGGCCCGAACCAAGTTCCTGAGTCAACTTTCTAAACCTCTTCTTTCTTCTTCTCTCTGATTGCTCCCTCGATCCCACTATAGATAGTGGTTTCCTTGATTGCTGACTAGCTCATAATCTTGTAAGATTTCGGTCCCTCTTGTACCATACTCCCTATTTTCATTACCTCATTAAAGGTTTTTCCCACTGTTGATTCCAGGTGACCAAAATATGTAGGCTCCAAAGCTTACAAGAAGTAAACTACCATTTTGCTTTCTTTCATTGGCGAGTCGACCCTTGCTGCCTGGCCCTCCAATGGAAGCCATATTCTCTGAAGCTCTCATTGTGCTTTTTTCTGTTTTGTCAAAGACAAACTATCCAGAATGATTTAAGATTATACTGAAAATGAAAAGCAAATACTTGTGCTAGGTCGTCCCATGTATAACACCGAGCTTGGTCCTATCGGGTGTACCATTCCAACACTGAACCTCTCAAACTTTCATTGAAGTATGCCATTAACAATTCATCCTTCCCACCCGCCCTTCTCATCTAGTTGCGTAAACCCTTTAGGTGTGCCACCGGATCACCATGTCCGTCGTATTAGTCAAACTTAGTCATCTTAAATCCTGGCAGCAGTTTTACATCTGGGAATAAGCAGATGTCTTTGTATGCCACACTCAATTGGACACCTAATCCTTGCATATCTCTAAATGATTTCTCGAGACTTTTGAATTTCCTGAGCACCTCCTCTTGCTTGGGATTTTTCACTAGTTTTTCAGCCTCAATTGGTATTTCAAAACAGGGAGCGTAAGAGTAGGGTTCATGGTGTTTGAAAGCGGTTATGGTGGGTAATACTGGTTGTCATGAGCTTGGAGAAAAGTTTTACTAGATGATATGTGGAGTGCAGCGAGAGGAAGTGCCACATAGATGGGAGCAATTGGTGGATGGGGTGTGGAACAACTTTGGGTAGTGGAGTTGGGGGTGCCTAGGAGGTTGTACCCTAGTATTTTTGGTAGATGGGGAAGCTTGAGGGTCGATCAGTGGCAGGATGGTCATGTGATTGGGCTAATGGTGGGATGAAGGTCGGGTTAGCAGGATAAGCTGGTGGTGGCTGCCCTCTCACCCATGCCTGATACATTTCAACCATCTGATGTTTTAGTTTGTACATCTCTTCTTTCATTGTGTTAACGTCCAACTCTTCCACCTCTTTTGAGGGATCAGTGATACTTGTATCGGTTTCTTGGTTGGCCATAGTCATCTTGCTTTTGGATTGAGTGTTTTAGGAGTGGGTTGCCAGAATGCCACAAAAACTAACCACATGTCTGAATTGGAAAGTACAACACCAAAACTTGTTAGCGGTTAAGCTTCAACATATAAGTAGCCACATATTTGGGGATGAATACACCTAAGCATTTACTAGTTTCTATTATGCACAATAAATTGGCTATTTATGTCATCCCGGCTTTTATCCTATACCAATTTTCTTTCCTTTCATATTTTTCTTCTTCCCCTTTTCTTTTGCTTTACTTGTTTTGCCTACCTTCCTTTGTTATATTATTCTCTCCTTTATTTTACTATTTTTTTCTCTTATGATTTTCTCTCTCTCTTTTTTCTTTTCTGTTTCTTACTTTGGTTGTGGTGGAATCATAGGGAGATTGCCTACGTATCATGAGCCCACTTCAATCATACCGAGTGTAGTTCTGACAAATAAATACAAAACATATTTTGGAAAATTTTCAGCTTTCATAATATAAAACACTTGATTACAAGTACTAACAGACTATGACTCAAACGAAACCAACAGATTCAGACAGAAAGATGAAAATAGCTGACTTGACAACCTACTACAGACTAGAATAAAGAAAATACATACTTCACAAATGGACCGACACATTTGAAAATCATTACTACATTGAAGCCTCTAATGCTCCAGAGGCATGGGGGACATCATTAGGTCTCGCTGCAGGCCTGTGTGCTAATCCCCTTGGAGGTGGTAGAGGTCTTCTATAACTTGACGAACAAAGGTCATTGTGGTGCCAAAGAACATAGATCTTATCATATCTTCATAGTGGCTACACTTTATGGTGATGTAATCAGTGATCATCTGTACCCTCTCCCTTATAGCACCCTTTTCTTGCAACAATTGCCCAATCTGTTGGGCCCTGGCCTCCAAAGTTTGTTCGGCTACACGATCTAGTTCTTTGAATTGTTGCAAATCTATCTCTAGTCGTGCTATTGCTGTGTAACAATGCTCTCTTTCCGCCTTGAAGTCCTTCACTTGCTTAACCATTTTTTAGCCATGATGATCCTCTTCTTCAACCCTCCAACCTCATTGTCATACCTTTCTTTTAATTGTTCAATCATGCGTGCTCGATCGTCTACATTTCTGGCCAATTGTTTTCGGGCTCTGGATAGCTCACCCTCTACTTTTTTTAAGTCAAAACCATATTTTCCTACCTTCTGCCTCATATTTTTTATGAGCTTTACATCCTTTGCACTTCTTGAGGTATTCTCTGCGGCTATTTATTTTCTAGATTTGGGCTTGTAAATCTTCATTTTCTTTGGCCAGTCTTTTCTTTTCCCCCTCGTCTAGAGCAACTTACAAACCATTTTTGAATTGAAGGTCTTTGACTTTCTTTTCCAATTTCCTTATTGTGGCCCTGTATTCGATTTCCTTGCCTAACAAATTCCATTGCACTTGTAGCGCCTCAGCAAACTCCTGAAGATGTGGCCTCTTAGCTGGTCTTCTAAACTCTATTTCTTTTTTATACCAAGTCAGGTACTGTACCACCTTGCCTTTAGAAAAGTCTCGTACTCGAGTGTTCTCCGTCAAGTACTGACATTCGCTCCAAATCTGGGGGACTGCTGCTTCGTGAAACTGACAATTGGGACCAACCTCAACAACATGGAGACTAATGTCTTCATCCCTGGGAACCATTTGGCACCTCCCTAGCTATCTCAGCACCCTATATGGAGCATAAGGTTTGATACTCCGGAGGCCCATAAGAAGGAAATGAGCTCGGTAGCTGGCATATATATAATTTCATCAACGGGGAGCCACCCGAACATCCACTATATCTAACTTGCGCATATGGTCTGGAGATATGATACCCATTCTGGGATCCCCTCTGGTAATCTAAACCCATCAACTTTGGTATATAATTCCTCTATGCAGCTCTTTTCTGATTAACCATAACTCATGAATTGAGGTCGATAGCACAAGTGTTTAACCATCCACATCTGCAACAACAAATTGAATCCTTCGAAGAAATCTCCTTCGGCTTTACAGGCTGTGAGCGCACGGAAGATTTTAGATATTACCATGGGTGCAAGGGTGCTCTTGGCATGAGTGAGCAAAGAGCTAACAACCCCTGCTATCTGTATGTCAATATTCTCGTCTTTCTGTGGAAACACCACGAGGCCCAAAAAGAATACCATAAATGTGAAACACCTGTGTTCTTCCCATTTGAGTCGGTTTCCCTTACTGCAAATTTTATTTTTCGAGTAGGTAAACCCCCATATATGCCCATACCTCTGGTACATAAATTGTGGAGTACAAAAATAGGCTGACAAGTCTGGATTGTGAACCCCTGCTTATCTTTAATGAATCCAAGAATTTGTGTATAGCAACAACCCTTGGCGCAATAAAATAGTGATGTCTCAAAGGGATTTTGGGCCCCCCGATATATCCGGCAATTTCTTTCAGGGTCGGAGTGAGTTAAAAGTCCGAGAAACAAAATACATTGTGGGCCGGGTCCCAAAATGTAACCAATGCCTTTATGATGGCTCCTCTAGGATAAAGTTTCAATAATTCGGTGAGTCCTCCAAAGTGCGCATTGACCCTGTTTTGCCCCGATTCACCTAAATTATTCCACCTCATGTGCAGCTCCTATGGGATCTTGTTCATGACTGTTATTGGCAAATATTGGTTCATGCTCATTCTGCACATTTATTAGGGTGGTTAAGCAAAAATCATAATTTATAGGAATAATAAATAGAGTTAATTCTTTTCAAATTTTCATTTCAAAAATAAAATCCCAGCTTTGCCAATACGGGCTCTCAGCACTTCCAAGGGAAGGTTTTAAGGTTGTGCCTACTATCGGCCGAAATTTGGAAAATAATTCGGGGCGGTTGTTCTTGCAAAAACAGCCTTCCGGTGCCCTTTTGGGGGATGCGCGACTAATTTTGACAAAACCTGTCTTATTTATTTCTCACAAACAAAATTTAATTTTTGAGGCTATTTTTGGAAAAATAAAGTTGGGCGCTATAGGGGTTCCCTAAGTATCGCACGCCCTATGAGAATAAAACTAGTGTAGTTCGGGCAATCTTGGCAAAATTAAAAACCCGATTCTTTTTCCATTTTTATGGTTTTCTTTTTCGAAAATAAAATCCCTTTCTTTGTTGTTTTATTAATATTTTTTGAAAACACAAAATTTTCTATTTTTGGTTTTTGTTTTATGTTTTTCAAAATTTCGGCAGCATTTCGGTATTGGTTTTTAAAACAGATAAATTCCTTCCTCATCCCCCATACTGTTATTATTTTTTAAATTTCCCACTTCTTTTTCTTTTCTTTTTATTCTTTTTTTTCAAAAGCCGGTCGACATGTAAATTCGGAATAAATGCACAAGTAGCACGCAAGATGCATCAACATTATCTGTTATTTTGGGTGCACCTGTCGTAGACGGACCCAACCCATGTGTTGAGTCCCCTAATTCAAATGCATGATGCGAATAAGCGTTTCTACTAGGGCACCGACATGTGGTTAAGATATTCTAGGTTCACAACCTAGGTATAGGGTATACACAGTGTACCCGAGCGGACAACTCGAGTCGAGGAGGGGGCTACGTACCGGGAACCAAGAGCCCATCTGGCTTAGTAACTTGTCCGAGACTCTTTCTTATTTAACGATATGACACTAACAATATAGATAGTCTCGACCAGCGAGCACATCCCCGAAGATGAGAACAAAAGGGTTTCGCGGCAGTTTATATATAATTCAAATAATATCAAAAGCGGTAAAATAACATTTAGTACATTGGGCTCAATCATGAAATAAAAGTAGATAGTAAATAAGCCAAATATCCCAATCATTCTAAGATCAAATTCTGAACCCTGAATCACAGATTTTGAGTTCCATCCCCAGTAGAGTCGTTAGCGCCGTTACACCTCCTTTTTTCCGCTACACCCTGCGAACGGCGTAGTTAAGAGAGTTGTTCAAATTAGAGGACAATCGAAACGAGATTTATTTGTTTAGAGATTTTAGCATCGCCACTTGGGATAGTTTATGGTGTCCCAAGTCACTGGTTGAAAATCTCGAATCGAGGAAGGGTTGACTCTCTTATATAGTCTGCGGGCCAGATATAAGGGTAAGGAAATCAGCTAACCTCAGGAGAAGGTGTTAGTCATTCCTGAGTTCAGTGGTTCTAGGACAGTAACTCACGGTTATATTCGGCTTAGTTATCTGATTTAAATACATTTGTACCTATGTGTAAATTTTAACTTTTTAGAACGTTTCTGTTCATTTTTCAGAGAAAATTAAAACATTATTAAAATGCGTTTCGAACCACGTCACATAAATTCACCCATGGCTTTGACATATGTTAACATCGTTGAGATTTGGATTTGGGTCACATAAATGTGTACCCAAATTTAGGAAAGTAAATTATTTAACTAGCACACCTAAAATGAATATGCACTTGAACGTTTGTGAGGGCAATGGAATTTCAACTAAACGGCACACCTCGAATTCTAAGGATCAATACTAGATTAATTGAATAAGGGCATTGGAATTGTTCGATCAAAACCAACAGAATTAAAATGAGGGATATGAATTAATGCTAAATATGGTTATGGGTCCCTAAAGGCCCTTTATTTAACAACCCAAAAGCCACAAACAGGTCCTCTAGGTTAAGTCCAAAATTGGGCCAACTAGGTATCTCATAGGGCAGAATTGCGGCCCAAATCATGTCCCTAGAAATTATTAGGCTTGGGCCCGAAATGTGCCCAAATAGAAAACCAAGTTCCTAGTTCAAGTGCCTTAAGTTGTTACTCGGGTTTATCTATTGCATTTCATGTTTTGAAACTTAAGCATCAATATGATGAATACAACCTACGTTTTTCTAAAACAACTAGATAGGCATACCAAGTTAACATGTTACTAAAATTAGCATCCAGATAAGTAAAACTGAACAAGCTAGGCATGAGAGGTAAGATTAATTCACATTTAAGAGACCCTATAAAGTTCAGGCCTGGACTCAAAAGAATTTTATGTGAGTTTGAATCCACACCAGCACGAATTACTAGCAAAACTTTATAGAAATCTCACATCATTTCATGTCAACTCAAGTCAATCATACTAAGGCTCTAAGTACTACTCACAGCACTAACCAAAGAAGGTGAATTGAGAAAAGTACATTGTCAATTAATTAAAGCAATAAGATATGAATATTATCCTTCTAACGGTGGATTTAACAAGTCCAGAGTTCAACCATCCATCAAAATCAAATCAGATTCAATTGAACATATATCATTTATGAAATTTAAGATGTAGATAATGAAAAAAAAACTGATGACTGAAGCCTAGCATCTAAACAGCAGGATCATTGTTCTCATTGCTTAGTTTTCAAATGAGCTTCACATTATGTGAGTTTCAAAGGTGCATACCTGGATAAAACAAATGAAAAAGTCAGGAATGCAGTAGTAACAGCATAGCTAAAAAATCCCAGAAACCACCAAAATCCAATGAAATCAACTCAAAGAATCCAATGGAACAGTAGAATATTCCAAGAAGAAAACTAGTTTCAAATTAGCAAAATGAACTATACTGCCATTTACAACCCTAAGATGTATAAATGTTATTCTCAAAAAACTCAATAGGAAGTAAAACTTAAGGGATTCAATAGAGTAGTATTCTTTTTTTCTTCAGTCTTATTTGCACATCCTTTATAGTACAGTAGCAGTCATGTATTTGTTTATGTATATCTTTTCTACTCTTTTATTCTGAGTTTTTATCACTAAAATTCCTTCTTAATCCCTACCTTCTATGGCAAGAAAGAATGCCTTTATAGGAAAGCAAACTAGGGCGCTCTTCAGATTTGTTATTTCAATTAGTCCTTCATTTTTTAGCCTGTTGACCATGTTTTATTTTAAGTTTTCTAGTAATCCCCTAGTAGAAGCTTCCTATTATTTTAACTATAAGATTTCTTAGGTGGTTTACCTATACTACCCCCTAGCTATCCCATAATTACTTTTTGTTTTGAGCTTTCACAACCAGCCTAGTCTTAGATACAGTCGGGCCTTTTGAATTGGGTCAAAAGTGACCCAAAGAGCCCAAGGCTAGTTCTAAACCAATCATTTTAACCAAAGCCTTACCAACATTAATTAACATAAAGGAGGTACCAAAATGGAATCAACACTAATGAATTGAAAAGAAGCACAATTAACAAAAGGGAAACAAGATTTAATGATGAATTCATGCTCTTTAACTAAATAGTCAAATGAAACAAAGTATAGCATATTAAAGACCTAATCATACTGATTCCACAACAAGGAACCCATCTAAACGATAGAACCTTTTTAGCAAATATAACCATAACCCAAAGAGAATCAAAGGTTTAGATGGTTCAATTCAAAAGGCAAAGAAAATGGACCGGTTCTTTCCAAGGTGCCTTAACCTGCTCCGACTACCTAGAGAAGGAGTGAGGAAGAAGATGATCCAAGAGAAATCAAATGAACTTACTCAATCCGGAACAGACAAGGTGGCCAATAACTTCATGCATCGAATTTTATAGCTTCAGATTTGAAATTCGAGCCGCTGCAGGTTTGTTCGGAGGATTATAAGTGAGGATTTGGAATCAGGGAGGGACAAGGGTCTTTTGGGGTGATTTTGAAGTAGATTGGAGGCACCGCCGCCGTGTCCGGCGGAGGATCTAGTACTTCTAGCTAATATTCGAAAAGCTGGGGTGGGATTTGAGGAAAGATGATGGTAGATTTGAGAAGAGGAGAGGGAGGAGAATCGGGGGGGGGGGGGGTGCTATTTTAATGGCCATCGGAGCTCCACTGCCGCCGGGGGTGATTTGTGGCCGGCGCTGGGCGGCGAAGATGGGGTGTCTCTAGGGTTTCAGGTGTGCGCGGTTCGCGATGGGGTTTTGGGGGGTGGGGGTGTTTTGACATTTACATATACATATATATATATATATATATATGTATATATATATATATATATATATATATATATATATATATATATATATATATATATATCCCTAGTTCTCTGCCATTAGATCAAAGATCCTAGACGGGTGAGATTTATTCAAGCAAAACGACATCGCTTTGTATTGGGAATAATAGACTGGGTAGTGGGGGCGGGTATGGAATGGGTTTGAGGGGTTTTGGCTGGGAATTAGAATGAAATTGACCCAATTGTTCTTCTTTTTATTTCACATTTTTTAAGTTTCTTTTTCTTTCCCTTTTTTCTTTCTATTTTAAGGATTACTAAAATCCAAAATAAGTTAAATCCCAAATAAACTTGTAAAAGTGCTAATTAATCCTACATAATCATCATTATCACAAATAATTAAAAGAAAATTAAAAGAAAAATTACCTAAAAACAAAAATTAAAATTAAAAGTACAAATTAAATTATTTTTTTATTTTCCCTTTTATAAAATAACTAATTGTTAATTAATTCTTGCAAAAGGTCAAATCAACTTCTAAATGCGCATGTAACACATTTTTTATATTTTTACTAATTAAAATGCAAAAACAAATGCAAACAATTAACACAAAATGCCATATAATCCACAAAATTGTAAATAAATAAAAGAAGTTATTTTGTTTGAATTTATGAGAGTAATTCATATAGGGCAAAAATCACATGCTCACACTCTTCTTAGACTATCTTTTACCACCAAATTATATCCTATTTTCTGAAAAAACTTTCCTACTTCTAAGGTCATCTTTGTACTATTTTTAAAACCAAACTATGTCAAACACTATCAGACTACTCCTAGAATATTATGTTCTGCCCCACTGCCATGTGTACTGCCTTGAGATCCTTGAGATATTTCTGAACTCTGGCATGTCAGAGATGGCCTTTCCACACTGCACTTAAATCCGTTCTTCTTTGAGAAAAAGTCTAGGTTTGAGCAGTGCTCGTGATTCTTGAGGTCCTTAGGGAACTTTGACACACCTAGACAAGATACTGCCTATGGAACTTTTGCACTTGAGGCTAGTGGAGGCATGGGGATGTCATTTGAGCTTGTATTAGGCTCCCTATAGTTACCTTCTTTTTTTTCTTTTTTTTTTATGTAATTTATTAACTTGGTCTGTAATAATTATTTGTAAACAACATTAGGGTGATCAGTGAAAAGGGATGGGTGGTTACATATCGGTTGGGTAACTCGGGTAGGTACCATGCCTATAGCATTATGTTAATACATTTGCTATGTTTGATTTTCTTCCACAATATTAGAGATCATGCCTATAGGATCTAAATGACTTCAATAATGGAAATTATGTCTATAGGGTTAAATTCAACGTTATAATTAGATATCATGCCTATAAAGTGTAAAGTGATTGAGTTCAATTTCTGTTACTGCATGTATTTACATTCATCTCACTAGAAATCATGCTTATAAGTTCGAAAATCAGCTCTTAACAATTAGATACCATGTTTATAGAAGTTAAAGTCAGAAATCATGCCTATTGACCCTAAAATCAATTTAGTTAAACAATCAATATAATTCATGCTAGTTCATTTTGAATTGGCTTAATCAATTGTCCACTTCTTTAAATGAGTTTTCAAACACTGCCTTAATTTTTACTAGCACTAGAAAGCATGCTTATAGGATCTCAAGTATCTGTCCAAAACTGTTCAGTGTTTTACTGCATCAATGTATATATCATGCTCTTAGGACATCACTATTCTGTGTTTAGGAAAGCCTATAGGGCGACATAAATTATGTAACTCTGAAATAGTGCTTTTAATACTGTTCAGATTTAACAAGTCTAAAACAGTATGCAAGCTAAATAGGACTGCTACACTTTGTCTCAATTCAATACTTTCTAACTCCTGCTTACCTAGATATCATGTTCTAGAATTTTCTCTTAAATACTTGAATGGTATTTGATGACGTGCATTTACTTGTTATATTTGTGGATATGACTGTGAGCCTATAATTTATTCTCTTGAAATGTAGCCCTATTTGTTCTTGATTAATGCCTAGATGTTTATCCTTTGAAACCTTAGGAAAGTCTAGAACTATCGAAAATTAGATATCCTAAAATACCTTCAGGACGGCGAGAAAGGGATGGTTAGCGCATGCATAGGACATTTTTAAGGTCGCTAGAATGCTTTATGCTACGACTAGGGGGAGGAATTAGGTAGAAAGGTATATAATAGCTACACGCTAATATCACGTGTAGCCCCTCATTGAGGAGTGTTTATCGGGCATTGTATGGGGTGATCCTGTAGGCCAACAAACCTAGCACCCATCCTTCCCAAATGCCAATTGTTTAAACTTCACTTTTCTATATCTATGCAATTTGTTCAAGTCTTTCCTTTTGTCTCATTATTTGAGTCATATAATGTCCAAAACCTGCTCTTATTTGCAAATATGTGTTTAATCGTCTTTTTATTAAAGGAATAATTCACAAGTATAAGTTCGGCCGAGACCTACCATTGTGGACAAAGAAAGGTGCCTAACAGTATCCCCTTGAGGTTATTTCGAGCCCTTACCCTAAATTTCTAGTAATGTATACTAGTTTAAGGCTTAATCGCTCTAGGTGCCCTAGCGCACCATTCCGTCAAGTGGGGACTCTTCAAATACCCAAATTCCAAAAAAGAAATGAGTTATTACCTCCAGGAATGTCGAAACCTGGACTTCCCCATTCTAAAAGGGGTAAAAAGGGGACGCGACACCCTCCCAGGAGGGCGAGGTAAGATACGCTTCCTTTTGGTTTTAACTGACTACTTTTCCAAATCGGTGGAAGCAAGTGCATTCACCTAAATACACGAACAAAAATTCATCACATTCATATGGAAAAATATCATATACCGCTTTGACATTCCCAAAGGATTCAGCTATGACAATGGACCTCAGTTCGTTGGAAAAAGGATGACTGAGTTCTTCGAAGCATCAGGCGAATACTCTCCACACCATACCATCCCACTGGAAATGGTCAGTCAAAAGACTCCCAAGAACAATACTGAATATACTAAAGAAAAAGCTCGAGGACACCAAAGGGCTATGGCCAGAACTGCTACCAGAGGTATTGTGGGCCTACCATATCACACAAAAATCTAGCACATATGAAATGCTATGTTCATTAGCCTACGGGACCGACGACGTTATATCCATTAAGGTCAGAGAACCTAGCATGAGATACCCCAATGAGAGCGGACCAAACAATGATGAGAACATAATATAGGACCTGGACAACGTGGAAGTGCAGAGGGATATGGATAATGTAAGGATGGTAGCCAAAAAAAGCAAGTGGAAATATACTATAACAAGAAGGCAAAAAAATGATCACTTAGAGTCAGGGACTACGTCCTCAAGGCCAAAACACAAGTAACCAAAGACCCAAATGAAAGAAAATTGGGAACCAACCGGGACGGGCCATATAAAATCACACCAGCAGCAAAAAAAGGGACGTTCCAACTAGAAATGATGGAAGGACGATTACTACAAAATAACAAGAATGCCGCCCACCTCAAATACTTCAACTTTTGAAAAATGACGCCACCCAAGTCGTACTCCTTTTTCCTCACCCGAGTTTTGTCCTAACTGGGTTTTCTCGGGGAAGTTTTTAGTGAGACGATGAGGGGGATGTCACAAAGTTAAAAGTATAATTAATCGCCCCGCCTACCGATGGCATCTCTAGGCCGAGCAGTGACGGGACTAGATACAAGGAAACATCTACTTCTCCAATTTAGGTACGAACTCGACATGTATCTCCACATGAATGAATGAAATAGACATACTTCTACTTCTCCAATGTATGTACAAAATCGACATGTATCTCCAATGTATGAATGAAATCAAAATTTACAATACTACAGTAAATGAAATGAAACAACATTTTACTCTCCTTCGATCTTCCATTGCAAAACAAAGACCTCAACCTTGCTCGAAATGTAACTGGTTAACATTCCGACACTAACTAGAAAAAAACCCTTACGGAAAAAGTCGTCGCCAAATAAAGATTTCGATTTTGCTCGAAATGTAACGGGTTAACATATTAACATTAACTCGAAATAAAACCCTTACGACAGAAGCCATTGCCAAATATCGTTGTTAAGCTTGCTCGAATTAGAATGGGTTAACATTTTGATATTAACTTGAAATAACACCCTTTAGGCAAAAGCTATCACCAATAATAGAGCTCGGCCTAGCTTAAATCAATTAGTAGTTGACATCATACGAGTTACTTGACATCCTATGTCGCCTAGATTATGACAAAATATCAAACAAGGCTGGGTAGCCCAGCCCCCTACAACAAGAAAGAAAAACAACAAAAAAAATAGTTTAGAGGTACACGACAAAAAAGTAATTGTTCTATTACAACTGATATGTTTCAAGCCTTTTTTTACAAAGGGATCAAGGACGCCCTTAGAAAATATCAAAACAACAATAAATACAACAAAATCCTATGCCACATCATCCCCCGTGTCATACACCTCGTTGTACTAAGAATCGGAGGCAAGCTTTTCCGCGTTGTCATAATCAACATCATCTCCACTAAGTGTGCCGAAGTTGTAACCACACGCCTCATGAGTTGCACATGTTGTAACATGCACATCCTAAAGTTGCACATGCTCGACATGCTCAACTCTGCCTTCTCTATCAGCAGACGATGTGCCGTCCTTGGTGGACTGTACAAATCCCCCGCCTTGACATATTCCTTAGGCCTGCGAGACTTCTTTTCCAAAATAGAGTCCGGCATAAAAATGGCATATGTACCTGATCTAGGCAAAGACGTCACCCCATAGAATTAGTTATGCTCTTTCTAGCATCGGTGGCAACAACCTTCCCAAGCTTTACCCTCATGTTTTTCCTCAAAGGTGATTCATCCCCGTTAGAGAGATCATCTATGAGATGATAAATATGTCGAAAGGAGATCTCATCTCGTACAACTACATCACGAGAGGAGACTTTAGCCAGTACAAATTGAGCACGATCTCCTCAGAAGACTCAGCCAAGACAATTTGCATCCATGCTGCTGCGATAGCCTGGCGAAATATTGAGACTAGGTCCTTCTTCCTAGAATCCCTACAACCTATCATCACGAAAAGGTCGTCTCAATAAACGACAACAAAAAGACGAAGGTCAAAGTAAAAGGAACACTCACCGGATGAAACTTTTAGCCCAAAGCATTTGAGGAATCAGGGCAATCTCTAGTCCCCACCACATAAGGTAGCATACATGCTACCCAATCCTTGATACTGATAATAGGAAGAGGTGCACATCTTATAGCTACAGAGGAAAGTTACAATTAAGTACAAAACAAATAGAACGAAAGTAAATAATAAGTACCAAAACCTACTGTTATGATTGCATTGTTCTGGGAATCCAGCAGGGTCCGACACTAGGTGCTCGGTTATAATAAAGAAGTATTATTGTTAAAATTTGCAGCTTTCCCGCTTGTCAGCTGTGACTCCCAACACCCTAGTCCCACGATGCCACAGGTGTATCATGGTGCCCTTATAAAAACTTGGGAAAACAAATGTAAAATGTGACAAAGTCAAACTTCACACTGTTGGAACACGTTCTCAAGTCGCTAAACTAAACGTGTGTTCATATTTGTAGGTTTTGATAAATGACAAATCGACGTGAACGGAACATTGACATATGCTGAAGTCCAAGCACAAGAGAAACAAAGATCAAGATTAAGTAAAGCAACAAAGTTATACATGAGTCGTTCTATAATTGTGATCTTGATCCGACAATTGATTCAAGACTTGGCTTCTCTCGTAAAATCATTTTTATCAAACCATGCATCTTTAATTTAAAGCAAAATGATATTCAAACATTTCATTTTAACCAAAATGAATTCTAAACATGTCTTTCAAATCTGGACAAACAATATCGATTATGTACTTTATGATAATCGATTATGATAAAGCAGTGTACACCAGATTTTACAAAGCTATAAGATAATCGATTATGTACCTTATGATAATTGATTATGTTAAGGCAGTGTACACCAGATTTTACAAAGCTGCAAGATAATCGATTATGTACCTTATGATAATCGATTATGTTAAAGCAGTGTTCACCAGATTTTTCAAAGCTACAAGATAATCGATTATGTGCCTTAGACTAATCGATTATGTTGAGACAGTGAGCATCAGATTTTACAAAGTAGCAAAATAATCGATTATGGCTTTTCTGGTAATCGATTATATTAAAGACCGTTGCCAAAGTATTTTCAAACACTGAAAGATAATCGATTATGTACAATCAGACAATCGATTATGTTAAGCATAAAATCGGGGATTGATTTTTGAACGTTGTCAGGTAATCGATTATACGATTTGGATAATCGATTATTCTGCTTAAAATCTGGGAATGATTTTTAAACGATTGGCAGATAATCGATTATGCAGAATCAGATAATCGATTATCCTAGCACAAAATCAGCAATTTGTGATTGGCAATTAAGCAACGGTTTTGGGTGTTTTGAGCACTATGAATACAACTCAAATTCACTCTTCTAAGAACAACAACTGATTACATTCTTGCTTGAGCTTACATACTCTCATTCAATCATTTTATATTCATTTCATAGCTTTTTGAGAGCCAAACTCTTGACTAAGTTGTTGCGTTCTTGAGCGTATTGTTTTTACTCATATCTACTCTATAAAGAGAGTCTTGTCTTGAGTGCTAAGTGTTTGTACACACTTGAAGGGATAGTCTAATCCCTTGTTGTAAGAAGGAAAAGGAGTTACTTGGATTGAAGTCTTGAGGTGCGGTATCCTCAAGCAGGTTGAAGTCTTGTAGAGTGTATATCTACGAGCAAGTGTAACGGTTTGTTAGGCACCCGTAAGCTTAACGAAGTTAGTGTACTCGAGAGTGTCTCTCGGGGACTGGACTAACCACACGTTATGGTGAACCAGGATAAAATTTGGTGTGTTCTCTCCTTAGCATTTTAATTACTGCACTTACGTTATTCCTGTAATTTTTAATTCCGCAAATTTACATTGTTTTTTATTATAACGCTATTCACCCCCCCTCTAGCGTTAAGCGTATATTCTAATAATTGGTATCAGAGCCATACTCTCTGAAGGACTTAACAGTTTGAGAGAAACTTTCCATGACTTCTATTCGTAGTGTTTATGCAGGACTAGGTGAAGGACAATGCTTCACAAGGCCACCACTTTTTGATGGCACCAACTACACTTACTGGAAGGAGAGAATGAGGATTTTTATACAATCAAACAACTTCCAATTGTGGAAAATTATAAAAAAATGGAGAACTACAACCTACCAAAAAGGTTGGAGAAGAACTCGTTCCAAAAACGGAAGACGAATACGACGCCGATGATATCAGAAAAGTAGAGAACAACGCAAAGGCAATCAACATGATGTATTGTGTAGTGAACCCCGATGACTATCGAAAAATATCATGTTGCACCACTGCCAAGCAAATGTGGGACATATTAGAAATCACCTACGAAGGTACGGACCAGGTAAGGGAAGCTAAAATTGATTTCCTAACCCACGAATATGAACTGTTTCGGATGAAGGAAAATGAGAAGATAGATGACATGTTCGAACGATTTTCAAAAATCGTCAATGACCTACACGCCCTCAAAAAGACATTCACGGATAAGGAGCTTGTCCGGAAAATTCTACGAAGCCTCACTCCGGAATAGCGTTCCAAAGCCGACGCTATCCAAGAATCAATCGGCATCACAAACGTCACCATCGACGGATTGCGAGGTAATCTCAAAACTTATGAATCAACTATTTTTAACTCTCCTTTGGATGATCAAAGGAAAAGAAGGATTGCGCTCAAAGCATCAACTACTCAACCTCAAAACGATGAGGAGTCAAGTGATGAAGATGTCGAGCTTGGACTCGTTATTAAGAAATTTCACAAGTTCATGCAAAAGAAGTATGAACGAAAAGGTAAGAAACAAGGAGACCAATTGAAGCGCTATGGATGCGGGGAAATCGGGCATATCAAATCAAATTGTCCAAATATCAAAAAGGAGAAGAAACCATTCAAGAAACAAAGAGCATACATCTCTTGGGGAGGCGACTCCGGAGACGAATCAAGTGATGGAGAAGGAAACGAGACCGCAAACTTGTGCCTTATGGCACACGAAGAAACTCAAAATGAGGTATGTACGACTTCTAAGAACTATTTCACTTTAGAAGAAATGCAAGATGCATTTGATGAGTTGTATAAAGAGTTTATTAGCGCTTCTAAATCTATAAAAGATTTAAGAAAACAATTTTCTTCAAAAGAAAAGGATTTTGAAAAACTTACTCTTGAAAATGAGAAATTAAAAGAGGAAAACAAGTTTTATGGCAAAAGAAGCGCCGATAAACAGGAAAGCTCAAATAAGGATTGTACCTCTTGCAAATCTCTAAAGGAAGAAGTAGAAAGTCTTAGAAGCACTTTACACAAATTCAATTCTTCACACAAAAATCTCAATGAAGTGCTTGTAAATTTGAAATCCACTAAGTACGATATAGGCTTTAAACACGAGTCAAAAGAAAAAGTTGAGTCCATTCCTAAACCACCTAAGACTCAACTTAGGCAAAACAAAATAAATGTCAACACTCAACCTAGAACTTTTAATCCTAGAATGGCAACTCACCCTAGAACAAATGCTAGGAGAAATATTGGAATGTATAGACCACCTAGACAAGATTTTCAAAAACCACATCAAAACTATATTCCTAAAAATAGAGTGAATGCTAGAAGAAACGTTGGCATGTATAGACCACCTATAGAAGATTTTCGAAAACTACATCAAAACTATGTTCCTAAAAATAGAGTGAAAAATTTTAGACCCCCAAATTACAATCATCCTAGAAGAATGCACAATTTTAATGTCATTTGTCATTATTGCAATAAAATTGGACATATTGCTCCCGCATGCTTCACTAGACATAGTCATTTCACTGCAGGACAATCACACCAATATTTTGCACCTAACACACAAGGACCCAAAATGGCTTGGGTACCAACATCTCATTAATTTGTTTTGTAGGTGTGTTTGAAGGGATCAAGTGTACTTTGGTACCTTGATAGTGGATGCTCCAAACATATGACCGGGGATGCATCAAAATTCCTTCAACTAAAACCCAAGGAAGGAGGAAATGTTATTTTTGAAGACAATAACAAAGGAAAAATTATCGGCATTGGATCGGTCTGTAAGGATGAATACTCCTCCATTAAGCATATTTTGCTTGTTAAAGGTCTTAAACATAATCTCTTGAGCATAAGTCAATTATGTGACAAGGGAAATCTTGTATTGTTTGACTCCGAAGAATGCTTAGTTATCCGTCGTAGTGATTTCAAAATTATTCTTCGTGGTATTAGAATGGATAATATCTATATGGTTGATCTTGAAAATTCTTCATCAAGATTTGTAAATTTCCTTATGAGTAAAGAAGACGACATGTGGTTATGGCATCGTAGAGTAGCTCATGTAAATATGAATCTTTTAAACAAACTAGTTTCACAAAGATTTAGTTATTGGTCTTCCAAACATGAAATTTGAAAAAGATTCTATTTGTGATTCATGTCAAAAAGGGAAACAAACAAAAGACTCTTTAAAATCCAAAAATGTTGTTTCAACCACTAGACCCTTAAGAAAAAACACATGGATCTCTTTGGACCATCTCGTGTTGAAAGTTTTGGTGGAAATCTTTATGCTTTTGTAATTGTTGATGACTACTCTAGATTCACATGGACGTTATTTTTTGCTCATAAAAGTGATGCCTTTCATTCTTTTAAAAGTTTTCTTAAACGTGTTCAAAAAGAAAAGAACACAACCGTCACTTCCATAAGAAGTGATCATGGGGGAGAGTTCGATCATAATATCTTTGCGGATTTTTGTGACGAACTCGGTATTGAACATACCTTCTCGGATCCACGTACACCACAACAAAATGGAGTGGTGGAACGTAAAAATTGATGTCTCGAAGAGATGGCTAGAACCATGCTCGATGAGGCTAAGATTTCCAAAAAGTTTTGGGCGGACGCCGTGAGTTCGCTAGCTATGTTTTAAACAAAGCTGTCATAAGACCGATACTCATAAAAACTCCCTATGAACTCTATAAGGGAAGGAAACCAAATCTTTCTCATCTTAGAGTCTTCGGTTGTAAATGTTTTATTCACAACAACGGAAAAGATAACTTGGGAAAATTTGACGCGAAATCTGATGAAGGAATTTTTCTTGGTTACTCATCGCGTAGCAAAGCATATAGAGTTTTTAATAATCGAACCAAAACTGTTGAGGAATCTCCTCATGTAGTATTTTGTGAAAATGATGCTCGCTTGGAGAGAGAGGATTTGTGTGTTGATCTTGCAGATGATTTAACGAAAATCAATCTTCAAGACGAGGTACAAAAGGAGGATCCGAAGGAAGTTCAAGATGAAGTCATGGAACAACCTTCGGAAGAAGTACCACCACAAGAAGAAGAATCGATGATGCCTAAGGCTTGGAGAACGTCTAAAGACCATCCTCTTGACAAGGTAATTGGCATCACCGAGAAAGGGGTAAGTACACGAAACCTTCTTAAAGACACTGGTGGACAAATGGCTTTTGTTTCACAAATAGAACCTAAAACCATTTCTGAAGCAATTGGGGATGAGCATTGGACCTTGGCAATGCAAGAGGAGCTTAACCAATTCAAACGTAATGATGTTTGGGAATTGGTGCCAAGACCCGATAATCACACCATAATTGGTACGAAATGGGTCTTTCGGAATAAATTAGATGAACATGGTATAATCACTAGAAACAAAGCTAGGCTAGTTGCTAAGGGCTATAATCAAGAAGAAGGAATTGATTTGAAGAAACCTATGCACCCGTTGCACGCCTAGAAGCCATTCGTTTATTACTTGCATTTTCATCATCTATGAATTTTAAACTATATCAAATGGATGTCAAAAGTGCCTTTCTAAATGGATTCATTCAAGAGGAAGTATATGTTGAACAACCCCCGGGCTTTGAAGATTTTAAATCTCCCGACCATGTCTTCAAGCTTAAGAAAGCTTTATATGGTCTCAAAAAAGCTCCTCGAGCTTGGTATGAACGTCTAAGTAAATTTCTCTTAGACAATGAGTTTGAAGGGGGGAAAGTCGACACCACACTTTTTATCAAAAATAAAAACAATGACATCCTGTTAGTTCAAATTTATGTCGATGATATTATTTTTGGTGCTACTAATGATCTTTTATGCGAGGAATTCTCTAAGTTGATGACTAGCGAATTCGAAATGTCAATGATGGGTGAGCTAAACTTCTTCTTGGGGTTGCAAGTGAAACAAATGAAAGAGGGAACTTTCATTTGCCAAACTAAATATTGCAAAGAGTTGCTAAATCGCTTTGAAATGAGCAACGCCAAAGCAATGGCCAGTCCAATGAGCACATCCGACCATCTTGACAAGGATGAGAAAGGTAAGGAAGTAGACACCAAGAAGTATCGAGGTATGATCGGATCCCTTCTCTACCTTACTGCTAGTAGACCGGACATCATGTTTAGCGTGTGTTTATGCGCTCGATATCAATCATGTCCAAAGGAGTCACACTTAACTGCGGTGAAACGGATTATGAAGTATCTTGTTGGAACAATAAATGTGGGACTATGGTATCCCAAAGGTTCTTCACGCCAACTTGTTGGCTATTCCGATTCCGATTTTGCGGGTTGAAAATTGGACCGCAAGAGCACTAGTGGCACTTGCCATTTGCTCGGTAGCTCCTTAGTTTCTTGGTTTAGCAAGAAGCAAGTTAGTGTTGCGTTATCCACAACCGAGGCTGAATATGTAGCCGCGGGGAGTTGTTGCGCTCAAATCTTTTGGATGAAACAACAACTCTCGGCCTTAGTATCGATCATATCCCTCTTCGATGTGATAATACTAGCACCATTAGCTTGACGAAGAACCCTGTTCTTCACTCAAGAATGAAACACATAGAAATTAGGCACCACATTATAAGAGATCACGTTCTCAAAGGTGATGTCGAAATTGAGTTTGTTGAAACAAAAGATCAATTGGCTGACATCTTTACAAAGCCTTTAGAGAAAGAGTCCTTCTTCCGAATTCGTAGTGAACTCGGGATTCTTGACTCCACGTTGATCTAATTCATGCATTGCATTTTTATGTTTTAACGATTACTAACTTGAGCGTCGGAGGCGCCTAATTGTTTTTTGCAGGTATCGCCCCAAAGACAGGGGGAATTATCAGACACCGGTGCAGAATAATCGATTTCTCTAGAGTCAATGATGATAATGAATGTCTTGTCTCTTTGTTTTTCTAGTTTGCATAATATTCTGTCTTTTATTTTTATGTATTTGCAATATTGTTTAATCAATAAAGAGTTAGCTATTTTTTGCTAATGTCAAAAGGGGGAAGATATGGGCTATGCACACTCACACTAATACATATTGGCATAAATTGAGGGGGAATTCATAACTTGAGGGGGAACTCGTTGCATATACTTGTCTTGGATCGTCATTATGAATTAATTAATATGCATATCCCGATATTGGTTTGCCATTATCAAAAAGGGGGAAATTGTTGAAACACGTTCTCAAGTCGCTAAACTAAATGTGTGTTCATATTTGTAGGTTTTGATAAATGACAAACCGACGTGAACGGAACATTGACATATGCTGAAGTCCAAGCACAAGAGAAACAAAGATCAAGATTAAGTAAAGCAACAAAGTTATACATGAGTCGTTATATAATTGTGATCTTGATCCGACAATTGATTCAAGACTTGGCTTCTCTCGTAAAATCATTTTTACCAAACCATGCATCTTTAATTTAAAGCAAAATGATTTTCAAACATTTTATTTTAACCAAAATGAATTCTAAACATGTCTTTCAAATCTGGACAAACAAAATCGATTATGTACTTTATGATAATCGATTGTGATAAAGCAGTGTACACCAGATTTTACAAAGCTGTAAGATAATCGATTATGTACCTTATGATAATTGATTATGTTAAGGCATTGTAAACCAGATTTTACAAAGCTGCAAGATAATCGATTATGTACCTTATGATAATCGATTATGTTAAAGCAGTGTTCACCAAATTTTTCAAAGCTACAAGATAATCGATTATGTGCCTTAGACTAATCGATTATGTTGAGACAGTGAGCATCAGATTTTACAAAGTAGCAAAATAATCGAGTATGGCTTTTCTGGTAATCGATTATATTAAAGACCTTTGCCAAAATATTTTCAAACACTGAAAGATAATCGATTATGTACAATCAGACAATCGATTATGTTAAGCATAAAATCGGGGACTGATTTTTGAACGTTGTCAGGTAATCGATTATACGATTTGGATAATCGATTATTCTGCTTAAAATCTGGGAATGATTTTTAAACGATTGGCAGATAGTCGATTATGCAGAATCAGATAATCGATTATCCTAGCACAAAATCAGCAATTTGTGATTGGCAATTAAGCAACGGTTTTTGGTGTTTTGAGCACTATAAATACAACTCAAATTCACTCTTCTAAGAACAACAACTGATTACATTCTTGCTTAAGCTTACATACTCTCATTCAATCATTTTATATTCATTTCATAGCTTTTTGAGCGCCAAACTCTTGACTAAGTTGTTGTGTTCTTGAGCGTATTATTTTTACTCATATCTACTCTATAAAGAGAGTCTTGTCTTGAGTGCTAAGTGTTTGTACACACTTGAAGGGATAGTCTAATCCCTTGTTGTAAGAAGGAAAAGTAGTTCCTTGGATTGAAGTCTTGAGGTGCGGTATCCTCGAGCAGGTTGAAATCTTGTAGAGTGTATATCTACGAGCAAGTGTAACGGTTTGTTAGGCACCCGTAAGCTTAACGAAGTTAGTGTAAAACTCGAGAGAGTCTCTCGGGGACTGGACTAACCACACGTTGTGGTGAACCAGGATAAAATTTGGTGTGTTCTCTCCTTATCATTTTAATTACTGCACTTACGTTATTCCTTCAATTTTTTATTCCGCAAATTTACATTATTTTTTATTATAACGCTATTCACCCCCCCCTCTAGCGTTAAGCGTATATTCTAACACACACCCCGCCAACTCCACATACTTCGTCAGTACTAGAAAATTTTTATATGTATACGGAGATTGCTGCACCAGGAAGACCTCGTTAAACCAACAAAATTTCTCCGCCAGCAAAAGAAGAGGGTGGGTACGACCAATCACAAAAGGATATACGTAGAAAGCATAATATCTTTGTCTATGAACCTCCATGAGGTCCCTCCCAACCGGAATCGTCTTAACATGGGGAGGAATGTTGTACATAGATTGGAGATCATCTATGTGAGCCTGCTTAGTTTCAGAGATCACCGGAGTAAGAGGGGACGTAGGTTCTTTGTGAAAATCATTATAGGACATAGGATTTCTTGGGAGTATCTCCTCTACCGTTGGAAAATTATCCCATTCTTCAACTATCATATCCTCCCTATCAAGAGGAGGTTCCATGTAATAACATAGTGGCATTGGAAATTTCTTTGTGTTTTCTGTTCGTTCTAGGTATCTCGATAATAAATGGTATGTTGGTGAAACATAAAACAAGGAATAGTGGTTAAACATAAAAGACAAGAAGAAAAAATTGTGAAAACTGAGCTAAAGACCCACGAAGAGTTGACCAAAGAAGGTACTTTATACACAAGAAAAGAAATGGCTAAAAGTTCTTGAAAAAATAAAATCTTTACCTATTAATAGAGTTGGGTGGTACGAGAATCGAAATTGAAGACTGTCAATAGCACCAAAACCAAAGAAACAAGCTATTAGTCATTGTCTCCGGAAGATGCGTTATGATGACGCAAATAGGTGATGTCCGCTTATCAAGGATGTGCAGGGCCATGACCTCACTAAGTGGAGGGACTAACTTTATGGGTTCAAATTTGGCAACTACGATAGTAACCAAGTAAGATGACTAACAAGGTTATCATGACGCAACGTTTGATGATCGTCATAACATAGGAGGATGACCAAGAGCAGTCAGTCAAAATGAGATATCAATGATAGTTTAAACTTAGGTGGACACAGTAAGAATATTGTTTTGAAATATTTTTTATATTGTACCTTTTAGGGTTTCGTGGGATTCCCTTATAAATAGGAAGAGTTAATCAAAAAAAGGGGATGAGGAAACAAACAAGAGAATATTTTGTAAATGATTCATCTGAGAGTATGTATAAAAGTGAGCTTATTCATTGATTGCATATATAAAATATACCTTGTTGTTTTGCATTGACATCTTCTAAAGGTTACTCAACCATCTCATATCTCTCTTCTTTCCACATAGTTACCGAGGAGAGAGGCGAATGATCTCAATAATTGGGTATCAACTTCCTATGATTACTCCAATTTTATTTACTTAGATTGATTGTGACTTTATTTTGTCGCATTTATGATCAATTAGTCAATTCAAACATATAAACTAACGTCTTTCATCTTGTCTACTCTATCTATCAATTGATCTAGATTCATTATCCTTAACTAAGATTCACTTCTTTTCTCATAATTAATTGATGTAATCAAAAGTTTTAATATTTTTTTGTCGAACAGGGAGTTCTTGGAGGGAGATATACTAAGGGTCTATCAGAAACAACTTTTCTCCCCCAAGGTAGGGGTAAGATATGCATATACACTACCCTCCCAGACTCCACTTGTAGGATTATGCTGGGTTATTTTTGTTATTGTTGTTGTTCTTGTTGTTCTTGTTATTGTTGTTGTTGTTGTTGTTGTTGTTGTTGTTGTTGTTGTTGTTGTTGTTGTTGTTGTTGTTGTTGTTGTTGTTGTTGTTGTTGTTGTTATTATTGCTGTTGTTGTTGTTATAGATTATGTATAACTAAATTTATGTAATTTAATATAAATACTAATTGCAATTAAATTTTTAGTAAAAGGTCGGTATTGACTATGATGAAGTATTTGCGCTGGTCGCTCGTTTTGAAAAAATTCTCTTTATCATTGCTTTGGTGGAACAAATCAATGGAAAATCCATCAAATGAATGTGAAATCGGCATTCTTGAATGGCATATTTGAGGAAGATATCTATATTGATCAACCTTCGGGCCATAAGGTTGAAGGACAAGAAGATAAAGTCTTGAAATTAAAAAAGAATTTATATGGGTTGAAGCAAAGCCCGCGAGCTTAGAATAGTAGAATTGACAAATATTTTCCAAGCAGATGGTTTTTCTAAATGTCAACATGAACATGCCCTCTATGTAAAGGTTTCTAAAAATGGTGACATCTTATTTGTTTGCTTGTATGTAGATTACTTGATATTTATGTGAAATAATCAAAAGATATTTGAAGAATTCAAGAAAGGAATGACTAGAGAATTTTTTTGAGATGATGGACATTGACCTAATGTCCTATTATCTTGGAATTCAAGTAGCACAGAGGAAGGATGTCATTTTTATTTCTCAAGAAGAGTACGCAAAGGAAATTCTCAAGAAATTTGAGATAGAGAATTGCAATCCCGTAAGCACCCCCATTGAATGTGTAGTTAAAATATCCAAGCATGGATATGGAGGTAAAGTCAATCCCATAGTTTTCGAGAGTCTTATTAGAAGCTTAAGGTATTTGTCACGTACAAGGCTGGATTTTTTTGGAGGTGGAGTCATGGGTCGCTTTATGGAACCTCCTACTACCTCGCACTTAAAGGTAGCCAAAAGAATACTTCGGTACATCAAAGGTACGCTTGATTATGGAATTCTCTATTTATCTCCTAAAGAATCCAAATTCATGGGATATTGTCATAGTGACTGTGCTGGTGATATTTTGATGATCGGAAAAGTACTACTTGATTTGTTTTCTTTCTTTAAAATCCTCATTTACATGGAATTCTAAGAAGCAACCAACTGTGACTTTGTCAACTTGTGAAGCGGACTATGTAGCAGTTTGTCCGTGTGTTTGCTATGAAATTTGGCTAAGTAGCTTGTTGGAAGAACTTCACCAACCACAGAAGGATGCTACAAAGATTTTTTGTTGACAATAAATCAGCTATAGATTTATCCAAGAACCCGATATTTCATGAAAGAAGCAAGTACATTAATATCTGATATTATTTTATTAGAGATTTCATATCCAATAAAGTTGAGGAGCTCGAGCATGTGAAGTCTAGAGAACAAACTGCAGTTATTTTCATCAAGCCTTTGAACATTGGCGATTTTCAAAAGTTAAGGATGGCACTTGGAGTAATGAAACCAGTTTAAGGGGGGATGTTAAAATAGAAATTAATTTGTTTCTATTTGTCTACATTTGTTTAGATTTGTTTACATTAATTTAATATTTTCGTAAATATAGTTAGAAAAGAGTGAGGTGTGAATATGTGTGCATTTATGTGAACTAATGTAGGCATTTATAGACTAGTGCGGACATCTATCAATTTAAGTAATATGTATACATGAAGTTTAGCTAGATACATGTTGGAGTTATACTATAAATACCCTTGTATGCTAGCCATCTAGAGCAAGTGAAGTTGAATTAAAGTTATCCTTTCCTCCACCTCTCTAATAGTGAGTTTTAGTATTTGTTTAGTGGACTTGCTCTCCCAAAAATTTCTAACATTTGCCGACACAGTTTGTTCTTCTTATTGTTATGCAATGCTTTTTGGTTTTTTTTGTGTTTTTGTTAATGTATATATTTTGCTAAGATCGCAACCAGATTCTACCATACAATACGAATTCACCCTTAATTCATCATATCAGTTCACTCTTATTATACTTGTTGTGTATTACAGCCCGATCTCATTATATCAGTACTAAATATTCAACGTCTACAGTCAAATCAACAGTTCAAACTACAAAAACCTTTACGATCAACGAATATCAAACTGAACTAAAAAGGAAACCCTCAATGATATAGGAATCTACACAAGTAATACTACACATCGAAAGCAACCCAGTAATTAATAATTAGAAGGTGCAAGTGTGTGTCACTCAGAGTACGGTTTCACTTGATATATCCAAGTGTATGTGCATATATATATATATATAAATTTTGGCGTAGACATCAAGGAATAGGTTATTATCAAACAACCAATATACCATGTACGATTGTCTTTGTCGTATCTATTCTATTGATGAGCTTGTTTGTGGCTGGGATATCCATTCGCATGAGAATAGCAAAGCGGAGCTTTACAAGAATGAATGGGTTCATCAAGTTATAGACGCACAATAATATCATTTTACATGATCCATAATTTTAATCGGTCATAGCAGGTTATCGTTTTCTTAAAAAATTCGTTCAAACTTATTATATGCCGTCTGCAATTGATTTTTAAGTAATACGTGGATTTCGTAACAAGTTAAATAGAAAGGTATTGCTATTTGCACCTCGATCGTAAGAAAAGCTAGCCTCTTATTTTGTGGATTAAATCTTTTTTTTTTTTTGAGTGTAAATTAAAGAAATTATTTTGGGAGAATTAAAGGGTATACTTGGAAGTCTCAAGTCCTTAAAACGAATAATCAACTGTAATTAATTAAGGAAAGCAAGCATTTATGTGAAGAAAGAAGAAGGAAAAAAAAAGGTTTCCCTCCCCTCATGTGCAGCTATGGGGTAATTTTGAAAGATATTAATCCGAAAACGAAAAGAAAAGGGAAATCCTAATCCAACACAAAAAATGAAAAAATAAACCCTAGGGAAGGGCATAATTAGGAAGTTTTCTCTCCTATATATATACTATTCATCAAACATGCGTGAAGAATAAATGAAGACCCCAATAGTACAGATTCATGACACCGCTCCTAATTATGTGATCTGCACTATTTCTGATGATGATTGTGAGATCTCGGGTTATAATGTTTCTGTAAATTCTAATGATAATCACCAACAACTATTTTTTATTCATATGGTTATTTACGTTACTTTGATCTTTATAGTTGTGCCCAGTCTTGTATTGCTAATATGGACTATTTGGTATGAGCATAAATAGGTTTTGACTATAACAAAAGCGTAATCTCACAAGTGATGTGAATATATATGCCTTGGCCTAATTTGAGCAATATTATATTATATACTTGTACGTTCAAAATATTTCTCAAAATTACGTAGCTTTATTTGTATTATTGGTTGCTTCTAGGTAATGTCCAGGTTATTTATAAATATGTTCTTTCATTTGTATAGTTGAATTGTTGATAGCTTCTAGATGGTTTTCATGGCAAAAATATAATACTTATTGTGGCATTTAAGTTATACACGTGCACCCTTAATAGCAGTTTACTAAGAGTAAATATAAGAACTTTTTATTATTATAGTTCTCGTTCAACACGAGAACACCACTTATTTAGGAGAAAAGTCAATAGGACCTGGAATTTTTTAATTCTAGAAATGTGCACTATATTTTAAGTAATTTTTATTTCTTGGAGAAAGTAAATTGGATCTGGTTGGTTTTCGTCAAGTTAAGTAGACAAAGTAAATATTATAAACTAATACTCCATCCACATAAAAACCACATTGGACAGAGAGGAGAAATATAAAATTTGTACCATCTTTTTAAAAATGTAATTTATTTTACTTACCTCCGTTGACTGGATTCTTTTCTTCCCTAAGATCTTATTTTTTTCATTATACCTTTAGGATGCGAATTTCTCGAATTTTGTATGAATAAAAAGTATTTGATATGTCGAACTGTCGACCTTCTTTATTCCTTAAAAAGCCGATTAAGGTTGAAGTCCAGCTTCGGAAAAAGATCATTTTGGAGTCTTCCTTTATTTTATAATAGGCCATGGGACGACTTAATTCAATGAGTTGGGACATTAATATAAGAGAACCTGAATTGGAAAATGAGGTGTTTATACAAATAGTCTGCTAGATTTATTATTTTTATTTTTAGTTAATAATATAATTATATATTGATTATATATTAATTATACACATATTATATACGAAATGTATACAAATTTTATATTCGTCGGCTATTTCTCGTATTATCTCATCCCTCCCTCAATTTATATTATTACTTCTTGTTTTCTTTGTTTCGATTATCTTATTGTTTTGTTATTTTGTTGTTGTCATTATTCTTGTCTTCGATATTCTCAACATGGCTTCTTAACTACTGTTTTCTGTTCGAAACCTACTATGAAATGATATTTTTAACAAGGGATTTATCGCAAACAACCTCTCTACCTCCATAAGGTAGGAGGACGGTTTGCATATACACTACAATTAGAAAATAATGGGATAAAATAATCTGGCTCCGATAGTATAATCACTGTCCTTAATCAATTTAAGCTTCCTGCTGTGTTGCTGCCGGGATAATAGCAGAATTCTTCCAGGATTTGACAAAACCTTTGAAATTCGAGTTTCAGTAATTAACTTAAATTTTCCAGTCCAATTTCCCTCCAAAACATCCTTAAAAAAATTCAAATTATATAAGACAAAATTATTTTCAAACACATCTTCCTTTCTTTCTTTTTCCAATAAGGGACAAAAGAACATCTTCTCAAATACTTTCATCAAACACTAACTAATCTAATAATCTCTCACTTAATTAGTGATTGATGTTGTTTATAAGATTCATGCACATTATCCGATTTAAACCTACTACTTGTATAAACTATTGAATACCTTATCGAATTTGATGATTAGATTAAGTTCTATTAAACTACAATTTTTATGACAAGACGAAAAAAGCCGTATACATATAATGTTATCAGCTCCACAACTTGTTCACCGTAAATTTTAGCACCCGATTATGGCCTAGTGCTACTTCCTGAATAAATAAACACTAATCAAGTTCAAAGAAAAATTAAAACATCGTTAACCATAACTAGCCCCATAGTAACTAAATGAACATCAGCAAATAAACTCAAAGGGGTTCAGTGAGTAATTGCAGGGATTGAATTCATCCCCAACTGAAATGGGAAACAACTCCTAATATCCCAATTTTTTTTTGGACGAATTACAAAGAATGATCGACAAATAATTTAATCAATTTAAAAAATTTATATGCAGCAGCTATCCCGGAAATCAAGAAGAAAAGAAATTAAAACTCACTTTATAAATGTACCATCAAGGCGAATAAGCTATCTAGGAAGAGAGAAGGCAAAAGATAAGAAAAATTGGAAGAGGAGGTGAACGACATTGGAAATTTTGAAGAAGAAACAAGAATAGAAGTAGATGAGATGTTCGTTTGAGCGGTGTAAAGCAAACGTGTCAAAAGTAAAGTAAGGTTGCCACGTGATTTTTTCCAAAACTGCAGTTGAGCGGCTTCACTATCTATCTATTTCCTACTGCAATTAATTACTACTCAATTTGTCGTCATATCTCTAAAACAAAAGCTAAGAAAATGGCAAAATCATATGAGAATGAACAGCCAGTAATGGCATTTGGATGGGCAGCTAGAGATACTTCTGGTGTTCTTTCTCCTTTCAACTTTACTAGAAGGTATTATTTGATTCTTTTATCCTAAATTTTGTTAGTTTTTTTTAATTAAGTTTATTGAACTTCTCTGTTTTATGAGTGGAGTTATAGCTATAGAAAACTCTAAAATGGGGGTAATTTGGTTTGGATTAATTATGGGTGCAGAGTCACGGACGAGAAAGGATATGCAGTTCAAAGTAATGTGTTGTGGAATTTGTCATTCTGATCTTCAACAGCTCAAGAATGAATGGAGCAGTAGCATATATCCAATGGTACCTGGGTTAGTGTTGAGAGAAGTAGAGTTAGTAAACTATGGTTAGCTAGCTGGAGTTAGTTAATCTAATTTATGCAGTTAGTTAGGTGGTTAGTGTATGTAAAGTGTATAAATACACAGTAGGAACCAAAGTACTACTAGACAGTTCATTCCTTCATTTCAATGAAGCAATTACCTTCTTCTTCTTCTTCTTCCTAATATTCTCTCTAAGCCAACTCTAGATCTAAGAACCTCCATAATCATGGAAGTTAACATAGTATTAGGGCTAAGATCTACAATCAAAGCTTAGTTCGTCGCTCATCTGCGTGACTGTGTGTTACTGTAATTCAGCTGAAGTGTCTGAAGGTAACAACACCTTGAGTTAGGGTTCAGTTTAATTTGACCTCTTAATGGCTTCATCAATGCTGATAGAAGAAGAAACAAGTGAGGGTGCCTCTAGACGTGTGAATGTACCAATTGCACCAGCTATTTTTCCTATGATAGATCACAATCATCCGCTATTCGTTCAACCGACTGATACTCCAAGTAGCTCACTTATCTCTATTCAGCTAGCTGGACCAGATAACTATACTTTGTGGAGTCGTTCTATGAGAATATGCCTGTTAGGTAAAAGCAAATTAGGATTTGTGGATGGTAGATATCCAAAATCTAAGTTCGAACCTGAATTTCATGAGCAATGGGAAAAAGTAAATATTGTAGTACTCTATTGGATTATGAACGTTGCGTCCAGGATTGTTGAGCATTGTAGTGTATGCTTCCAATGCTAACAAGGTGTGGGAAGATCTGAAGGAAAGATTCGACATAGTGAATGGATTTAGGGTTATGTACTTAAATAGAGAGATTTGTACACTAACATAGGGAACAATGAATGTAGCTGATTATTTCTCGAAACTAAGAGATTTGTGGGATGAGTTCGATGTACTCATGCCCTGTCCTAGTTTTCCTTTTCCGAGTCAAAGAAATATGATTAGCACTTTGAATATTAAAGGTTACTTCAGTTCCTTATGGGTCTAAATGATTCTTATTCTCAAACTAGAAGACAAATCGTGATGATGACACCAGTACCCAACATCAACAAAGCATATTCTCTTATTATGGATGTGGAAAGTCAGAGAAACCTAGCAAAATTTATGCAAATGGTGCAAATATCAGAAGTGAATGATAGTACTGCTATGTATGGCAACAAAAATCCAAATCCTGGCATAGGACAGTTTAGAACTCAGAAGAAGACACAAACTGTGATTATTGTAACTACAAAGGCCACACCAGAGAGAACTACTATAAACTAATAGGGTATCCTCAAGAATTTAAGTCCAACTTCAATACAAAGAAGAAGGGAGGCAATCCAGGAGCATATGCTAATCATGTAAATACCAACTATAGTCCTACTACGCAAAATGCTCATATGCAGATGTAGCTTGGAGGTCTACAGGGTGGGACTCCTACTACACCTGTTGTCCAGCCTCACCAAATGCTGATGAAAGATGTACCAAGTGGAGTCTAGTCTCAGCAATAAGCAGCTCCCTACTTTACATAGGAGCAATATCAACAGATAGTGCAACTACTTAATAAGGTAGCAGATGAAGGCCCTTCTGCCAAAGCTGCTGCTACAGGTAAACTGTTAGCTCTATTATCCAGTTGTGCTAATCCCAATTGGATAATCGACTCTGGAGCCTCAAATCACATGACATATGTCAAACCTCCTTTTTGGCACTACTGCGTGGCAAGATGCATAGATAAGTGAGTTTTTTCCAATTTGAGGACAATCGAAGCGGAATGTATTTTATTTAAGAGATTCTCCGATTCGCCACTTGGGATAATTAATGGTGTCCCAAATCACTGGTTTAAATCCCGAATCGAGGAAATTTTGACTCTGTTTAACAGTCAGCAAACCAGAAATCCAGATAAAGAATTTCGTTAACTTGGGAAGGTGTTAGGCATTCCCGAGTTCTGTGGTTCTAGCCCGGTTGCTCAACTGTTGTATTTGGCTTAATTTATTTGATTTTTTAACAATTATTAACCTATGTGCAAATTTTTATCTTTTAGCCGCTTTTATTATTTTTAAAGAGAATTGCAATGTCGTTAAAACATGTCTCGAACCATGTCACATAAATGCACCCGTGGCTTTTGACACATTTTGACTTTGCTTGGATTTGAATTTAGGTCACATAAATATACACTCGAATTTAGAAAAAGTAATATTATTAAACATGTGCCTAAAGCAACTACTCGTTATTAACTTTGTGAGGGCCATGAAATTGGCTAAATGGCACACCTCAAGTTCTAAATATTTTAAAGACATGATTAAAGAGGACTACACAATTTGTCATTTTATTTGGCATGGTACACCTCAATTTATTCTAATTAAAGGCTTCTATAATAATTTGGGATAATAATTTGGGAGGGCTACAACTGTTGGCGTTATTGAATATGGCTCACCTCCACTAATTGGGAATTTACTCAATCAAACCTTAATAGGAAAAAACTGTACTATGAGTCGGGCTAACAGCTCATTCTAAATAATGGAAAGGTTTAATGGTTTGAAGCTGGGCTTCTGGCCCGGCGTGAGGCCTGAAAACCTTAGATGTAAAGCCATTATGAATTATATAATAGCCCCAATCCACACTGGGACCAAGAGGGAGCCCAAGCTAGGACTGGATCTTCTATACAAACAGAAGAGTCTCCGGTTCAAACCTATAACAACACATGGGTCAGGCTTTGCATTCAATTCCACAGCCACGTTACTTTGTCTTAAATTTTATAGCCCACATTACTACTTACATTTCAATTTAGAAAACTACATGAAAGTGAATTTGAACTTTTGTTTTCCCAAGTTTGAAACCAGCGACTGAACAGTACCAACCCAAGAGTCCTAATTACACATGCTCATAATCTAACCAAAATAAACTAAACCTTATCATTGAAACAGTGTGGATTAATCAAAATTACAATACCAAGAAATCCCAGAATACTTTCAGCAAAAATAAAACTAATGAGCAAACACATGAGCAACGAAACAAGATTAACATTTTGCCATTTACAGTTATCATACATGCGTGCATTAGCTGAATAATAAAATGTCCCCTCAGTTCTTATCATAGTCCCAAATCAATTACATATGGCTTATCTACTTAACATAGAGATCTGCTAAATAGTGTAGCATGCCAAGCAATAAAAGAAATCCAAAATAAAACATGACTGAATCAGAAACAGCTGAAATTATGTTTTTCAAATCCTTCTTTCTCATTTCATTCCTCAATTTGAAGCTTCATCAAAACATGTAGAGTTATCAAGAGTATGTACCTGGAATTTGCAAAAGAACAACACGAAAAGAGTCAACAACAGTACAAAAAAGCAGTAACAATGGAATTAGTCCGTGAATAACTAGAAAACCAGTTTTGAACAAGTTTGAACCAACAGAAATCTCAATCGACTTTCAATAATCATCAGACAACAAAAACATAAACCGAAGCTCTTGGAAATCAACCAAAACTCAAGCCATTTTAACCACTGACTGTTCAGAGGCGATTTCAGAAAAGAGAACCTTTAGAGGTTGGACTTTTGGAGGTTGTTGGGAGGAATTTTAAGATTCCAAAACCCCCTTTTTTATGTATACTTTTTTTCTGAACTTTTAGCCTTTTCAAAACTTTCTTCTTTCAAGGCAAGAAATGATGCCTTTATAGGCAAACAATTAGGGCAACCCTTGCAAGCTTTATTTTTCACTTTAGTCCCCCTTTCATTTTTTGATTTTAGCTTAAGTAACCTTAAACGATTGACTTGTGCCTCAAGTCTTAATATTAATTTATTGAAATTCTATTTCTAACCCCAACTAGAAGGTTCTAGTGGTTTCTATCTAACAGATTTTTTAGGTAAAACACCTAAACTACTCTTAATTTAGATTCTGATTTACTACCACGGCCAAACCAAACCCCAGCCCCCTTTTACTCTGGCCAAACTAACCATGATTAACTAACTATAAGACAAGAAACTAATCAGCTATAACCAAACAACGATTAAAATCTGAACTAACTAATCTAGATAATCAAACAAAAATTTAAATGTAAATAATAGGAATTCTAAGACTAAATGTACCAATAAACTAAAACAAGAGTAAACTAACCAATTAAATTCAAACAAACAAAGCTGAAACTAACAAAATCAGAAAATGCAAAGCAATAGCTGAATATGAAATGATACTGTGAAACGATATAAAACAAAACCAAACTATATGATTATGAAAAGAATCAGAACTCTAAATCAAAACCCTAACTCAACACAAAAATAAACAGAAATTCTGAGTTAAAAAAGAATAAAAAATAAAAAATCACGGATGAAATGGAAAAGAAGGTAAGCATGAAATACCGCGAAATATACTAACTCAAACTCGAACAATGGCGGCTTTCTTGACATTATTTGGGTTAAAACTGTCTATAATCATGTGTTTTCATGAGAAAACACATGATTAAAGGCTATTGTAGCCCAAAATCAACAAATCTCCGAACATTAAGGAATTAGGGTTTTCGGCCAAAATTCGATCTGACATTCGAACCGAACAGAGATGATTCGAAGGCTAAGGTTTGTGGATTTGGGATGAGGGGTGTAAGAAGATCATGTGGTGTTAATTTGGCGAAGTTTGGAGGTGGTAGTGTTTTGGCTGGATTTTCAAATCAATATTTGAGAATTTCTACTAAGATTTGAGGGACGGGGTTTGGAAATTTTGAGAGAGGATGGTGAAAGGATGCTGCGATGTAAATTTGGGGCTATTTGGAGAATCGCTGCTTGCGGAGGCAATTTCCGGCCGGCGGCGGACTGCGGAAGGTGGTGGAGTTAGTGTTTGTGAGGGGTGAGATTCAGGAGAGACGACGGGGAGGGAGGGGGATGAAGTGCCCATCAAGCAGTGTTATATCTATTCATCTCCACTTGAGAGTCATTGGATTTGGTTACCTCGACGGCTAGGACCAAATATCGTGAAAACAACATCGTTTTGGCGTCTCTGAACCGGACTGGGTCAAGGAGTTTTTCGCCCTAGGTTGGGGGAATTTCTGGGTGGTTGGAGCTAGTTTGGGCAGGGGAAAATTGGGATTGGGGATTTATACAAAAACAATGGCCCAAAATGGGTCCTTTGATGAAGAAAACGAATTCTTTTTCAATTCAATTTTTCCATTTTATTAATTCCTAAAAATCAAAATTAATTCCTAATAATCAATTAAAAATCTCAATTAACTCCTAATACTCATCTAATCCTAAACTAATTAACACAAAATAAATTCAAAAGAAACATTACTCAAAATAAAATCAAAATTTAAAAATGCGAATTGAGCTATCTTTGTTATTTTTCTTTTCTTTCCCTTTTTCGTGTTAAATCATAAAATCCTAAATTAAATAATAAAACTAAATTAAGAAAATACTAATTAACCTATATAACTATCACAATTAATTAAAAATCAAATTGAAGAAAAACTTCTCAAAATAAAGGTTAATACTAAAAAAATAAAAAATAAACTATTTTTATGATTTTCCTTTTATAAAACAACTAATTACAAACATAAAATTGAATCCTAAATGCAAATGCATATTTTTGTATTATTTATTAATTAAAATGCCCAGACAAGATGCAAGTAATTAATAGAAAATGCCACAAAATTAGCAAGATTAAAAATAATGAAGAGAAATTATTTTTTTGGAATTTCTGGGAGTAATTCATATAGGGAAAAAATCACATGCTCACAACATCCACACTAGAATTGTGAAGTTCATGTCAGTCAATTTCTTCTCAAAAAGGAAGTAAGGTTCACTTGCCAATAGAATATGTTGCCCTTATTACACATATAGGAAAAGAAAGAGTGTTTAGCAATCAGAAGATCAACAATGTATTGTACATTCCAGAATTTAAGTACAATCTACTGTCAGTGTCTAAACTGACCAAAGAGTTACAATCTACTGTTTGTATCTTCTAGGATTTCTTCAGTTCTCAGGTGAAGGGGATTAGTAAGGAGGACAAGGGATTGTACCTGCTATAAGACAAGTCATTAGTAAGTGGTATATTCAATCATGATCCAGCTCATCAAAGGAATAAAAGTGTGGAACAAGTACCTGAGGTGAAATCTGTATATAAGTCTACTAGGTCTGACAATAAGTCTGCTTGTATGGCTAGTGAACAGTCTGAATCTAGTACATTGTAGCATAGAAGATTAGGTCATGCACCTATAGATGTAATCAAGAAGTATACAACTCTAAAAGATTTGAAGGGTCATCACACACACTGCATTGTATGTCCTTTAGCCAAGCAGACATAGTTACCTTACAAGCTAAGTACTACTACTTCAAATACTGCCTTTAAACTAATTCATTGTGATGTATGGGGGGCATATAGAGTACCTACATATGATAGTAAAATGTTTTTTGTTACTATTGTAGATCAATTTTCCAGATTTACTTGGACTTTTCTTACTTGTGTCTAAGTCTGATATAGTGGTTGTTCTTAAAGATTTTCTAACAAAGGTGAAGAATGTATGTTCCACTATAGTCAAGACTCTCAGAACTGACAATGTTAGTGAATTCTTTAACCAAAAAGTTCACAGTTCACTGTTATCCTTGGTCATCATTCATCAAAGTTCATGAACCTACACACTTCAGCAAAATGGAGTTGCTGAGAGGAGGCACAGGACTATCCTAGAAGTGGCCAGAGCTTTGAGGTTTCAAGCTACTGTGCCTTTGAGATTCTGTGGGGATTGTGTATCTACAGCTGTGTATTTTCTCAACAGACTTCCTTCAAGGGTCATTGGTGGCAAGTCACCCGTTGAGATGCAGTATGTACATGCTCCCAATCTCACTCATCTTAGAATATTTGGCTATTTGTGCTATGTAACTTCACCTAAGGAGCAGGACAAATTTTCTTCCAGAGCAGCACCTGGTGCCTTTCTGGGCTAATCGTCAACTCATAAAGGATATAAAGTCTATGATCTTCACTCAAGAACCTTCCATGTAAGCAGAAATGTGGTGTTTAAGGAAGATATATTTCCATTCAAATGCTCACAAACTTCTGGCACACCTATATTTCATATTCTAGACCTTCTTCCTACAGTCAATGAAATGCATCCTACACTTGAACCCTATGATATGTCTACAAGTCCACAAACAGACACATATCCACCTCTCAGAGGAACCTCTTTCCTTAGTTCCTCCTCTTCCTTTTTCTCATCTGATAGAATAAACCAGTACACCTGTGAGTCTGAGAAGATCATCCAGACCTAGCAAACCCCCTTTTGTGGCTGAAAGATTATGTGACTCATATCTCCACTATCACATGCATGTATCATATTTCCTCATGCGTTTCCTAAAATGCACTCAAACCTGCCCACCTATATGCTCTATCCTCCTACTCCTCTATTACTGAATCAAAGTCCTTTAAAGAAGCAGCTTCAGATCCCAAGTGGATTGCAGCTATAAAACTTGAAATAGGTGCTCTAGATACCAATAACACAAGGAGTATTGTGGATCTGTCTGCTGGAAAAACTCCCATTGGATGCATATGGATTTTTAAGATAAAGTTCAAGGCTTTAGGGGAAGTTGAGAGATACAAGGCAAGACTGGTGGCCAAGGGTTACAGCCAGTAAGAAGGTCTTGACAACTCTGAAACCTTTTCTCCTATAGCCAAAATGGTTACTGTGATGACTAACATTGCCTTAGTACCTGCTAAACAGTGGGTTATCTACCAAATGGATGTGCATTATTCCTTCCTCAATGGTGATCTAGTGGAAGATGTCTACATGCAGATACCTGATTGTTTTGCTAGATAGGGGGAGTCTCACAAGGTCTACAAACTACATAAAGCCTTGTATGGGCTCAAACAGGCCCCCGGGAATGGAATATGAAATTGCAAAAGCTTTACAACACATGGGCTTTCAATAGAGCCACTTTGACTACTTTATGTTTACCAGAAATAATGGAAGTGATCTAGTTGTTGTGTTGGTGTATGTAGGTGATCTATTGATCACAGGAAACAATGTGATACTATTGAATCAGACAAAGACTAAGTTATAGAGAAAATTTCAAGATAAAAGATCTAGGTAAGCTAAAGTTTTTCCTGGGAATTGAAGTTGCTAGATCAAAAGAGGGTATAGTTATGTCTCAAAGGAAATATGCTTTGGAACTTATATCTGAGTCAGGTCTAGGGGGAGCCAAGCTAGTAGGCACACATGTAGAAGTGAATCAGAAGCTAGCATCTCAGGTAGCTATCAAAGGCTTGGGGAGATTACTGTACTTACCTATGACCATACCAGACATAGCATTTGTGGTTCAAGTCCCGAGTCAGTATATGCATAGTCCAAAAATGTATCACATGAGTAGCTTTAAGGATATTGAGGTACATAAAAGGAGCTCCTAGACTAGGACTCTTCATGCCAACACATAATGCAAAAGAGTTATCTTCATACTGTTAATCTGACTAGGGCTCTTGCTTGCAAAGCTGGAGGTCAGACACAGGGTACTTAGTGACTATTTTGGAGGTGGCGCACATGTTAGATGACGGGTATGTGAGCGTGCACCAAAAGGGATTGTAACTTGGTCCATCCATTAGACTGTTGAATCAAATAGTTTACAGTTTGCTACATATCCCATCTACTTTATGGAAATTGATTGTATTTCATGTTAGAAATCATGTTTTAGGCCCTATGATATCACCGTTGGGACTCGTAGAGATCGTGTACTTGCTGAATAAGATGTTAACTGCTATTTAATCTAAGTCATACTTTTTCTTGTTTATTATACATCCGTCTCATGCTGTTCATTGTTGATATATGTTATTATCTTTTTTTGGTTTGTTTCATATGATTTATGAAAGCCAAAAGACTATGGAGGATGATGATTGAGTGAGTGAGATCTAGGGCCAAGTGGTAAGATATTGATATTATGGCACACGAGTTATTCGTGCAACATGTGAGTTGTCCATGCGGATCTTGATTTGATATTATAGCACGTGAGTTGTCTGTATGGCTCTTGTTTTTATATTATAGCACGTGAGTTGTCCGAGAAAATTATAGCGCTTTGACAGAAGGTGCCCTTTCGGAGTCTGCACACTCCCAGTGAATGCAAGTACCTATTGTGTGTGAGTACTGAAGACTTAGAGCCGAGTGGTTGAGCTGTTGAGATGAGCTGAGTGATTGTTATCTTGAGAGACTGTACTTTCTTTTAATTATTGCCGCACTTAGTTATTATATGTCCTTATTGAGCAACTCTCTCGAAGACTTGATATCTAGTTTTACTTGAGCACGGATTGACTTGACGTAAACTGCTAGATTTGAAAGTATGTCTATTCTTTATTGATTTAGTGAAATAAACTGTATTTGCATAGCTCATCACTATTTCTCAGTTCCTTATTTGTTTCTGTTACTTACTGAGTTGAAAATAGACAAGTTACTCCCTGCACCTTGTATACAAATTCAAGTGAGACCGGTCGCGGAGGTCATTGAGTTCATGCACACTCGTCTATCGGAGACATATGAGGTAGCTGCTAGCGTCCGTAGTCCTTATCTCTCATTCCTTGTTATCTTTCTTCTGTTTTTGGCATTTGGCAGACTATTTTAAACTTTGAATTTTAGAGTGGTCATAGATGCTCATGACTTAGTGACATCTCGATTTCGGGCTATCTTTTCTGCATTTTATTTTGAGTATTAACTCTTTTAGGAAGTTTGTGTTATGAAAAAGTTTTGACTTATATTTTAATAAAATATTGAAGTGTTTTTGAAAGGTGTCAGCTTGCCTAGTACCACAATAAGCGCCATTACGACATGGTAGAGTTTTGGGCCGTGACAGGTTTTAAGAGTATGAGTGTACAAATATCTTTATTAATATATGATTTGAAAATATAAATTTTTTTTACGATGACCCAAGTTAACGAGAAAACTCTCATTAATATTGTTAGCTAGTTTTTATACTTCGAAAACTATTATTAATAAAATCATTACTTACCATTTTAAATATCTTACGTTATATATAGCAAACTAAAAATTATTAAAAATTCTCCACCCTTCTTATTACGTAATTCTTTTGATGTACTTCTATTTTTCCATAGATATGTGATTCACATTATTAGCAAAAACATTCTTTTTAAAGAATAATTTTTGACAGAGTAACTAAGAAAAAAATAAAACAATAAAGGAAACATGCATGTTTAACTAAAAATTTCGAGGGAGCAAGTAGGACTCGAACACCCGGCCATTGCGATAAAGGTGCTGCAAGTAACCACTGAGATAAAGTATATAATTCAGCATGTACTTACAGATGCTTATAAAAGATCAAAATTAAAAACTACAAGTGCTAATACTAATATAGGGAGGAAAGTATAGGTTGACGTGAACCTATCGCCTCCCATATAGATTCCCCTGTCCTAATTAACTAATAAAGAGGAATATAATCACCTTTTATTTTTTTCCAATTTATATATATTCGAATTCTATTAAAAAAAAAAGATCATATGATTATTTGTGTCATCATCTAAGCTCATGATATGTATTATTTGATTTGATCCAATAGATTTTACGGAGTTGTCTCCGACTATATCAGCTTTAAGCCCAAAAGCGCGTGTATTACGAGAATTTACGATATATCTAATATATCTTATAAAGCTCTTCCCTTTTCTCTTATTTTGTGTTTGGTCAAATGCGACCATACACGGACCCATACATATATACACACGTAGCACACTTGTCCCGAGTTTATACTACGCCACACAGATCGAAGGAAAATTGACCCTTAGGGATATCAAAGGCTTATATATACATAATATCGAAAGTCAACCACTTCACCATCTATCTATTTCCTACTGCAATTAATTACTACTCAATTTGTTGTGATATCTCTAAAAATCCCAAAAGTGAAGAAAATGGCAAAATTATATGAGAATGAACACCCAGTAAAGGCATTTGGATGGGCAGCTAGAGATATTTCTGGTGTTCTTTCTCCTTTCAACTTTTCAAGAAGGTATTAATTATTTGATCTTTTTATCCTAAATTTCAGTTAGCTTTTTTAGTTAAATTTATTCAGCTTTTCTGTTTTATGAGTGGTGTTATGGCTATAGAAAACTCTAAAATGGGGATAATTTGGTTCGGATTAATTATGGGTGCAGAGCCACTGGTGAGAAGGATGTGCAGTTCAAAGTTATGTATTGTGGAATTTGTCATTCTGATCTTCAGCAGCTCAGGAATGAATGGAGCGGTAGCATATATCCAATGGTACCTGGGTTAGTCTCCATTTTCTTACTTTTTAATTATTTATTTGCATTTGATGTGTAATCTAACTTATGATAACATGGTAATTAACATTTTTATCAGATTATTGTAATATTTATCATATAGATTTATCTATCACTATAGGACACATAGCTTTTCGTGATGAGCTTCTGTAACGACAATTGTAGTTGACTGCCCCAATTATGGCGGAATATTTTCAAGATGTTAATGAACAAGACCTATTATTTATTGACGATATCTTTGTTTCCTCCAAGCAGGATTCGAAGTGTCGGTCCTATTGGGTAGAATATCTTCCGCTGTGGGTTATCAACCCACCCTGAGTTCCAAAATAAGTTCTTTACAAAGAATGAATTACTTCTATCAAACAAGGGTCCATAGCGTCCTCTGGCACATTATTTACCTTTTGGCGAACTAAGCCGGCACAAAATCTAATTTTCTTATTATTAGCTTTTGTTGGCGACTAAGCCCGCCAGAAAAGGTAAACTAGTGCGTCTCGAAGTAGATTTAAGATCGGTCGTCATATCGGACAACATAGACTTTTAGTCACTAAAAAGCTTACTTTTCCTATAGTGTATAGTTACATTATAATTGATCTATCGTGCAGATAATTTTGACATCGTCAAAGCTGTGTGAAATTAAATTCTTGCAAAACATGTACTTTTCCTTTTGTTGCATCTTCTTATAATTGACGTGAAGGTTTCTACTTAAGCCAAATCAAGGTTTATAAGAGAAAATTAAAGTTTCCGTCTTGGCAAATGGTTACGCTAATTCCATTTTAAGAGTTCTTTAGCGGAATGGGAATGATTGAATCATAATTAAATTTGCATTTATCTTTTTCAAGAGATCAATAGCGGATTTATGTCGATTAAGGATGCCATGGGAACTACTAAACTATCTATTTTACAGTTCATATCTAATACGACTGATATTTCGAAATTGTCATATGTTCCAGATATGAAGTTGTTGGTGTGGTAACTGAGATTGGTAGCAAGGTGGAGAAATTTAAGGTTGGTGACAAAGTAGGTGTTGGTTGTTTGGTAGGATCATGTCGCAAATGTGAAAATTGTGACAACAATCTCGAGATTTACTGTCCCGATCATATAATGACATACAATGGTATTTACACCGATGGAACCACAACGTATGGAGGCTACTCTGATATCATGGTAACGGACGAGCACTACGTGGTTCATTGGCCGGAGAACTTGCCAATGGAAGCTGCTCCATTGCTAAATGCTGGAATCACAACTTATAGTCCATTGAAATATTTTGGACTTGACAAACCTGGAATGCATATTGGTGTTGTTGGTCTTGGTGGCCTAGGCCATATGGCTGTGAAATTTGCCAAGGCATTTGGAACTAAAGTGACTGTTATTAGTACATCTGTTAGTAAGAAACAAGAAGCAATTGAGCGCTTAGGTGCGGACTCATTTTTGCTTAGTCGTGACCCTGACCAAATGCAGGTGAATATTATAGCTCATGACTTTATACCTCGATGAATGAATCAACTATGCTTCAATCTTAAACGGGAGTTTGATATAAGAATAGTAATTCTCATTTATGCATGTAAGCAGGCTGCAACGGGCTCGCTTGATGGCATCATTGACACTGTCTCTGCAGTTCACCCTCTTCTTCCATTGATTAATTTGTTAAAAACTCATGGGAAGCTTGTAATACTTGGCGCACCAGAAAAACCACTAGAGTTGCCTGTATTTCCCTTGCTTTTAGGTACGTTTCTTGAATCGACTGTTTCTATATATATCCATGCATTTATACAAAAGTTTTATGATTTGATAAACAGGAAGGAAGCTAGTGGCTGGAAGTTGCATAGGAGGGATGAAAGAGACTCAAGAGATGGTAGATTTCGCGGCAAAGCATAACATTACACCAGATGTTGAAGTCGTGCCGATGGACTATGTGAATACAGCTATTGAGCGTCTTGCAAAATCGGATGTTAAGTACCGTTTTGTGCTTGACATTGGGAGTACATTGAACAAGAGTTAAGACACTGGACTTCTTGTTGTCTCATATCTCTGTATTTTGGGGCAAGAAAACTAGAATTTGACCGGCCATGTGTGTTTGTTAGTCTATCAAGAACCAGATTGCATAATGTATTTTGCCATATATAGGCTTATGAATTTGTTTTAGCATGCACCTATTGGTGTTTATTTCTTATGTTTTGTGTATCAAAGAAAGTAGCCAGTCAAGTTTGATCACTCTGTCAGTTATATTTATTGTTTACTTTTTCTAGTCATATATATAAATTATACATTGATTATATGTAATTACATATTGTTGGCCCAACTTCAGTTGAAGTTTTAAAGAATAGAAAATGAACTCAATGATGGACCAGGTCCATCTTATGAGACACAATGGTTATCAACCTATGCATATAAGATGCACGTGAAGAAGATAAGTCTTAGGGATCAAGCAACAATATCTTCTGAATATCTTATGAACTGATCGAAAATATTGCATATGAGATAAGGAGAAGAAGTCTCCTTGTGAGAAGAGAACACAATCCGGATCAAGGACAAGGGTTGGAGTTTGTATTGGTCAAGGACTCAAATTCGATGGAGGATCAACAATTGACTCTCAATCAAACTCTAGTTACTAATAAATAACTAAGTTTGTTCTTTTTTACAGGTATGCCTATTTCCTATAAAAGGAACTCATGATGGACCAGGTCCATCACTCAGGTGCACTAAAACGGGCAGATTCGAGCATGTGGGTTGCACGTGAACGAGATAAGCATAACTTGGTGTATTTAATATCTCCTAATTGAAAAGGTTGCATAATTGATAAGGAGAATGAGTCATTAACCAAAGAGAACGCTACCCAAGATTGCGAAGGAGTTAGAAGTTGAAATCAACTAAAACTCTTCCACCAAGGAAGAGTTGCATCAGAACTCTAGTTATTTCTTCATCTACTAACTCTATAAATTGCAGGATGTTCTCACATTAAAAGTGTTGCACAAAAACGCAGAAGTTAAACGTGAATTGAGAGAAAAATAGTAAGGCTTTTTACAAGCAGTTCGTGTGTGACTCAAGTGTGTAAACCTGAAGCTATATGAACCAAATTGAAGAACCAGCTCCATAAAGAGTTTTATGTGTCGTTTTTTATTTCTAGTTCAATTTTAGTAGGTGTTTTTATTTATACCTTTCAGCTTTCATAGAAGAAATTTTAATAGGTACTTTGAGTATTCAAGTTAGGGTTAACTTGAAGTTGTCGCAACAGTCAGAGGCTGGTTGCTACAAGGGGATTAGAGTTAATCCTTAGGTTTACAAAGAGGTTTTTGTAAATGTTGTTTTGGCTCAGTGATTTTAGTGGAAGTTTGGGAAGATCCTACTGAGTAGTAGGTCGTGGATTTTTTACCTTTTGAGCTAGGTTTTTTCCACGTAAAATCTTTGTATTCTTTATTTTCTATATTTATTATTTCGCAGCAGCAGTAGTTGGAACACATAGAAGAACCAGGTCTTTCATAAGTAGTTTAAGCGAAAAATTGGATACCACACAAATCACCCCCCTCTTGTGTGATATTAACGTATAAAACATCACGCATCTATTAAAATCTTCACCAACTAGTTTTAATTTAAGTGGTTAGATGGATGATTATTTGGGTTAATTCTTCTTTTCTTTACTATTATTTCATTACTTATTAAGTTATTATGGTCCTTGGTCTAAGCATATTAAATAGGAAACTATGGACTTTTAAGTAACCATTTTTAAGTTTTATCTCTTGAGTAAAACCCATGAATGCCCATTTCCTCGTGAGATATACAATAAAATTTGCCGGCGCCTAATGATATAACTAGGGAAAATAAAAAAGTTGAAGTTATTTGAACAATGTTGACATAAAAAATTTTGTATAGTAAACATGTCAAACACGGCACGCTTTAATTTGGAAAATCACAAACTGAAAATAGTTTGAACAATGCTGATATCACAAATTTTTTATAGTAAACATGTCAAACACGGCGTCCTTTAATTTGGAAAATCACAAAGTGGAAATAGTTTGAACAATTTTGATATCACAAATTTTGTATAGTAAACATGTTAAACACGGCGTGCTTTAATTTAAATTACTTTATTTAGTGGTTGATCTAGTTTAGAGATTTTTTGGTTTGTAAAAAGATGTACCCAAATCATAATAAGAGAAAGAATGAAAGATAGAAGAAAAAGTCATCTCTATACGGAAAATATTTTTCTTTGCAGAAAAATTCCCAAGGGTAAGTTGAAATAAGATTTGAAATTCAGAACATAACGGGTCTGCCGCTCTACATTATTTCTCTTGACCCAAGTAAAGCTTAATTTTGAAGATTACAAAGGAACTCAAACATGAACCAGGTCCATCTTAGTAGAGCACAAATACAAATAAACTTAAGTATGTGCACGTGAAGAAGATAGACATAACTTGCCAGAAGCAATATCTCCTGACCCTGATCGGAAATATTTCATATAGGGTAAGGAGAAGGACTCCTTACTCAAAGAGAACACGATATAAAAAAGGGTAAGAGTTAGATGTTGAGATTAACTAACACTCTTCCACCAAGGAAGAGTAGCATCAAAATTATAATCAATCTCTATTTACTAACTCTATAACTATCACTGTTGTTCGCTTTTACATGTAAGCACATAAGGAGAAGTCAAACGTGAATTGAGAGCAAAATAGCAAAGCAATTTTAAAAGCAGTTTGTGTGTGATTCAAGTATGCAAACCTGAAGCTACGTGAACCAAATAGAAGAACCAGTTCCAAGTGTATCTTTTATTCTAGTTCAATTATATTAGGTGTTTTCATATTGTACATTTCAGCTTTATCTAGAAGCAATTGATTAGGTACTTAGAGTTTTCAAGTTAGAGTTAACTTAAAGTTGTCGCAATAGTTGAGGTAGTGTGCGATAATGGGATTAGAGGTAGTCGTAGGTTTACAAAAGAGTTTTTGTAAATGCAGTTTTTAGCTCAATAATTTTAGTGGAGGGTTTGAAAAAAACCTACTAGAAAGTAGGTCGTAGTTTTTTCACCTTTTGAACCACGTATTTTTCACCTAAAATACTTGTGTTCTTTACTTTTCTCATTTACTATTTTTGCTATAGTAGGTTAAGGAACACTAAGAAGAATGAGGTCCTTCTATAAAGAGCTTAAGCGAAAAATTGGTCACCACACAAATCACCCCTCCCCCTTCCCTCCCTCTTGTGTGGTATTGAAGTATAAAACATCAATTGGTATAAGAGCATGTTATCCTTGAAGAGGCTAATACCTTAGGAATAGATCAAGATGAGTGCATCCCCTGGAAACTGGGAAGGACTATCCACTACTAGGCCTCCACTCGTTAATGGCCAGTACTACTCCTGGTAGAAAAACAAGATGAGAGATCACATCATCGTAGACGATTATGAACTATTGTACATTGTTACTTATGGTCCCCTTGATACCATGAAGAAGAATGCTAAAGGAGTGGATGTGCCTAATACTAATACTGATTGCAATGCTGAGGACTTGAAGAAGTGCTAAAAGAATGCTAAGGATAAGAAATGACTTGTGTGTGGACTTGGACAAGACGAGTACAACAGAATTCAAAGTTGTACTATTGCTAAGAAAATTTGGGATACTCTGCAAGTGGATCATGAAGGAACCCCTCAAATGAAGAGATCAAAAGAAACACTGCTGTATTCTCAGTAAGAAAGTTTTACCATGAAGGAAGGAGAAAGGATCCGAGAGATGTATACAAGGTTCACAACACTAACAAATGAATTTAAGTCTCTTGGAAGGATTGTCATTTAAGAAGAAAAAATTGAGAATAACTTGTGTGGTATCGAAGAATAAAACATCAATTGGTATAAGAGCATGTTATCCTTGAAGAGGCTAATACCATAGGAATAGATCAAGTTGAGTGCATCACATAGAAACTGGGAAGGACAATCTATTACTAGGCCTCCACTCGTTAATGGCCAGTACTACTCCTGGTGAATAAACAAGATGAGAGATCACATTATCGTAGAGGATTATGAACTATTGGATATTATTACTTATGGTCCCCTGGCTACCATAAAGAAGAATGCTGAAGAAGTAGATGTGCCTAAGACTAGAGCTGACTGTAATGCTGAGGACTTGAAGAAGTGGAAAAAGAATGCTAAGGACAAGAAATGGCTTGTGTGTGGACTTGGTCAAGACGAGTACAACAGAATTCAAAGTTGTACTACTACAAAGAAAATTTGGGATACTCTGCAAGTGGCTCATGAAGGAACCCCTCAAATAAAGAGATCAAGAGGAACATTGTTGTATTCTCAATGAGAAAATTTTACCATGAAGGAAGGGAAACCATCCAAGAGATGTATACAAGGTTCACAACACTAAAAAATGAATTTAAGTCCCTTTGAAGGATTATTCTTTAAGAAGACAAAGTTGAGAAAATTTTGACAAGGGTTTTGCTAGTTACTTAGGAAAGCAAACTCGCTGCTATTCAAGAATCAAAGAGCAATGCTACTCTCAAGTTTCACAAGCTAAATAGAAATTTCACTACCTATAGAAGGCAAACCATGAAGATAAATGCACCCAAGTATGAAACAAGAGTGGCTCTCAAAATTGCTGAAGGAGCAGATCTTGAGGAGGATGAAATGGCTATGATCACGAGGGATCTCAAGAAGTATCTAGTGAGAAGACAGGGTACTTCAAGAGGTGAAACCTACAATAAACCAAGGGTCCCTGAAAAACAGACCAACAAGGGCTGCTATAAATGTGGTAAGACTGACCACATCATCAACAACTGTCCTCGGTGGAAAATTGATTGAAATAAGAAAGAGTTGAATGAAGAAACATGAAGAAGGAACAGGTTCATCCCAAAAAGAACAAAGAACCAACAAAGGCTATGGTTGCTACGTGGGGAGAAAGCTCGGATGAGGATTCAGAAGATGAAGATGGAGATGAACAAGCACATATGGCCATTGGAGAATCTGATGAGGAATCATAGGTAAGTGTGATTCATCTCAAAGACAAGATTAATTTTAGTCTAACAAAAGTCTATCTATGTTATTGCTAGATTTTATTGATGAATATGAGGTTATGAACAATGGAAAGGAACAAATTGTCAAAGGAATGTGTAATCTTGAAAGGTAAGTGCAAAATCTGGAACTCAGGACTAGTGAAAGTGATAGTAGAAAGGCTGAGTTGAAGAAACAGGTTCTTGAACTTGACACCACTGTGCTCGAGCTTAGATCTGAAAATTTAATACTAAAATTAGTAACAAGTAAAAACAAAGCTGACCACACATCTCACCTTAGAATAAAATATAGGAAAAATGAAGGATGAGTTGTACAAAAAAAAGAGAAAATAATGAGCCATAAAAGAAGATCTAATCAAGGTTAAGCATGAACTAGACAAAACTTGTAAATAGAGTAAGTCCTCTTATGCACTTTCATGGCTAGACGAATACCATAGTTGCAATAAGAGAGGACTTGGCTACGACACCCCTGCACCTAAGTGGGATGCCAAAAGCAAGTACATCACATATCCTAAGAACAAAAACTGCACACGCTGTGGTAAGACTGGTCACTAAAAAAGTGAATGTACTGCAAAATAAAAGGCTAGTCAAAAGAACAAAACTTTTGTTCAAGGAAAAATAGGCTGCTAGCATGGGCTAAAAATAATTTAACTCACCTTTTTTCCTATAGAAAGGGACCCAATCTATTTTGGGTTCCTAAGACTAACCCCCTGATTTCCTTTTACAGGTCTAAGTGAAGGAGAGCAGGCAAATATGAAACATAGATAGTGGCTGCTCAAAGCATATGACTGAAAGTAAGAACAAATTCCTTTCACTTGAGGACCTAAAAAGAGGTAATGTATCCTTTGGAAATGCTAAGCAAAATGATATCATTAGGGTTGGAAAGGTAGGTAAGACAGACTCACACTCCATTGAGAATGTCTATTTGATAGAGGACTTCAAATATAGCCTAATTATTGTACAACTGTGTGACAGAGGTAACTTGGTAGCGTTCAACTCTACCAAATGTTATGTGATAAATCTTACCACTGACAAGATTGTTTTGTAGGAAAAAAGAGTAAATAATATATACATTGTAGATATGTCCACTCTTTCAGAAAATGAATTCACTTGCTTAAGCGTGTTGGAAAATGATCTCCTTATTTGGCACAAAAGACTTGGACATGCAAGTCTAAGTCCACTTAATAAATTAGTCTCCAAGGACTTCGTGATAGGGTGCCTAACAACAAGTTTAAGGAAGACAAAGTTTGTGAGGCTTGTGCAAGGGGGAAGCAGGTAAGATCCTCTTTTTAATACGAAAACGTGGTAAGCGCGACCAGGTCGATGGAACTGGTTCATATGGATCGCTGTGGTCCAATGAGAACATTAAGCAGATGTGGTAAAAAAATATATGATTGTACTTATTGATTATCACTCTAGGTTTACTTGGAAATTTTTTTAACATCTAATGACGAAGCATTTGACATGTTTACTTCATTTGTTAGAAAAACTCAAAAACAACTACATAATCAACTTGCATCAATTAGGTCTGATCATGGAAATGAATTTGAAAATGCTAAGTTCGCTGAATTTTGTGATGTGCATGTAATAGATCATAATTTTTCTGTCCCTATGACTCTATAACAAAATGTAGTAGTTGAAAGAAAGAATAGGACACTTGAAGATATGGCTAGTACAATGTTTCTTTCTAGTAAACTGCCCCATAGCTTCTGAGCAGAAGCTGTAAATACTTCATGTTACATCATTAATAGGTGCATGACTAGATTTCTTGTAGAGAAGACTCTCTATGAGTTACAATACTACAAAAAAGATCTTTAGCGGCAATAAGGCAATTGTTACAAATAAATTCTTTAAGCTGAAAAATTAGTGTGACAACCCAGCCGACCATCTTAATTAATGCCATGATCCTCTATTAACTGCTTCCCCAGAGTTTATTTCTACTATTTTGATTTTTCGGGACGTTCAATTTTGAGTTTCAGAGAGATATGAGACAGTTAGTCCCTAAATAAGAGCTTATCTGTTGGAAAGTTGACTATAGTCAGAACAATGTGAAGACGGCCTCAGAATGGAAATCGGATAGTTCCGTCAGCACCATTGGGTAATTTCGAGTTTGTGGACGTGGTCGGATTATGTTTTAAAGGTCCGTAGCAAATTTAGGCTTGAAATGCTATTAGGTCAAATTTTAAATTTTCCGGTTCGATAGTGAGATTTCGATCTAAGGGTCGGAATGGAATTCCAGAAATTGGAGAAGCTCCATAGTGTTGAATTTGACGTATGTGCAAAATTTCAGGTCGTTCGGATGACTTTTGATAGACTTTTTGATTGAAAGCGTATTTTTGAGTATTTTGGAGTTCTTAGGCGTAAATCCATGGTTAATTTGAGGTTTCAATGTTATTTTATGTTTATTAAGGATTGGTACAAGTTTGGGTAGTGATTTGTGACTTGTTGGTTTCTTTGGTTGAGGCTCCAAGGTCCTCGGGTTGGGGATATTTGGAGTCGAGTATTCATGGCAATAACGTGATCTCGGGTTGATTTTGAGCAGGTTCGAGGTAAGTGGCTTGTATAACCTCGTGCGGGGAATCTTCCTCTTTGTATTCGTATATTTGGTAATTAAATTGCCTTGTACATGAGGTGACGAGTGCGTACGAATTGTTGGAAATCTGGTTTTCTTTAAGTAGTTATTAGTATGTTTCTTCCCCTACTTTTATTACTTGTACTATTAAGCATGTTGTTAGCTTAGGAAAACATGTATAAGTGGTTTAATTGACTTAATTGTTCAATCTGTTTACCTGAACTCTGTGCAACATGCTAGGTTAGAATTATTTGTTGCCTTAGTATGAAATTTCCCTTCTTTGAATATTTTCTTGCTGCTACTGTGTATTTATATCGGGACTATGGATGTGGGATTGCGGTAGCTCCCTCTTGTCTGTTTACTTTGGGATTACGAGTTAGATTCCCTGTAGACTCCCTGCAAATTTACTTTGGGACTACGAGTTAGATTTCCGGTAGATCCTCTTTCACAGTTATATGGAACTATAAGGATGCACCCGGTAGATTCCCCCTGTAATGGGTATTTACATTTGAGGACTATGGATCGGGATTCGGTAGATCCCCCCGCGCATTAATAGTTGGACTATGGGACGGGATCCTGGTAGATACTTCGGACATGTACATAGACTACGGGACGGTATCCTAGGTAATCCACTAGATACTTGTAATTGGGACTACATGACAGTATCCTAGAAGATGTCCCCGTTGTTATCTGTGTGTTGAGCTATACTTCTTTTCATGGTTTGTTTATCTCTGTTCTAGTTGTTGTTGTTCTTTCAATTCTATGCTATTTCTTACTGTAGCACTTATTTAGACTGTTTTATTTCACACTGTTAACCCTTATATTTTATTTAACCTCAGTAGGGACCTAACCTTTCTCGTCACTACCCGACCGAGGTTAGGCTTGGCATTTACTGAGTACCGTTGTGCTGTACTCATTTCCCTTACGTGCATGTTTTTCATATGCATATCAAGTACATTGGCGCAGTCTTATCATCGTTGAGGTGAAGCACTTTTGTAGAGACTTCAAGGTATATCTTTCACGTCTGCAGACCGATGAGTCTATTCCTATTCCTGCTTCTAGTAGTTAGCCCTTCTATATTTTCTATTTGTGTTAGACATTTCAGAGTTAGATCTATAAAGTATTTCTTAGCTTGTGATTTGTAAGTTTTCGAGTCTTGGATTTATGTATTGGTATCGAGAGTTAAACATGGTGTATTCCGAGTGGCGCTTTTTAACCACTATCATTACTTTATTCATGTTTTAAATTGTGTTACCTTCACAACTTTTGCTTTTCTTCCACAATTTAGGCTTACCTAGTCACAGTGATTAGGTCCCATTAAGAAGGTTCATGGAGGCGATCCGGGGTCGTGACAATTTAGTATCAGAGCTCTAGGTTCATAGGAGTCATGGATCACAAGCTGATTTACTAGAGTTTCGCTGACCGGTATGGAGACCTTTGTACTTATCTACGAGGGCTGTGTAACTATTAGGAAAATTTCATTTCTTTTGATTTCCTTGTCGTGGGAGATTTTTGATATCACAATTCTAAACTTATGACTTCTATTCTCTCACAGATGGTGAGGACACGTGCTACTCAAGATGATCAGGCACCCGCGCCCCGTACTGGAGCCATCAAAGGCCGGGCCCAGGGTAAAGGTCGACGATGCGCATGTGGTGCAGCAAGAGCACCTGCATGAGCTGCCACCAAGGAGCAACCAGCAGTGCCAATCGGGGTCCAGACACCTGACACACCTACTACTACTACTACCACACCAACAGTTTAGGAGACCCTGGCGCAGTTTATGAGTATGTACACCACTTTGGCTCAGGCAGGGTTTCTTCTATTTACTACAGCCACATCGCAGGCCGAGGAAGAAGCATGGACTCTACCGCCCCACTCCGGAGCAGCGAGTGCATATTGATCAGGTCATAGAGATTATTCCTATGCCACCTGCAGTGCCAGCGGAGACTTGAGAGGTTCAAGAAATATGATCGTCCTATATTCAGTAGGTTAGCATCAGAGGATGCTTAGGGGTTTCTGCAGGAGTGCTACCGTATCCTCTGTACTATTGGTACATCAGGACTGTGCGTGGTTTCATTCACTACTTTCCAGCTTCGAGGAGCCGCCTTTGAGTGGTGGCACACCTATGAGTTAGATTGTCCGGACGAGGCTGCTTTGCTGACTTGGACTTAGGTTTCAAACCTATTTCTGAGAGAGTTTGTTCCTTAGAGATTCATGCCATACCAAGTTTGAGCATTTGCGCCAGGGTGATATGACTATCTCAAAGTATGATGTCTGTTATACTAGCATGGCTAGGCATGCTCCGACCTTGGTTTCTACTGTTCGTGAAAGGGTTCATTGGTTTATTGAGAGGCTTATTCCCAGCATTAGGTCTGGCATGGTTCATGAATTGGAGATGGATAGTCCTTATCAGCAGGTGGTGAGAATTGCTACGAGGATTGAGGTTATGCATGCTAGGGAGAGAGAGGAGACGTAGGCCAAGAGGTATCGAGAGTCAGGCCATTATTTCGGTGCTCGTACCTTAGCTACAGGTCGTCATGGTAGGGTTTGTATGAGTCACCCTATTTATTCAGCTCTTCCAGCTTCTAGTAGTGCTCCAGCTCTTCCTAGGCCTCAGAAGCCGTATTTGCATCTCCAGCTTCTAATACGCCTCCTACACGGGGTGCTTTCAGAGGTCAGTCCAGCAGACCTGGCACGAGCCAGTCACAGCCACCACATCCTCCCAGAGTTTGTTTTGAGTGTGGTGACACACGCCATATCGTGAGGAATTGCCCCAGACTTTGAAGGGGTGAACCTCCACAGACTTCTCAGCCACAGCATGCCCCGTAGAGTTCTCAAGCTTAGGTTATAGCTCCCGTTTCTACCTCACCTGCTCAGCCAGCTAGAGGTAGAGGTCGTGGAGGTAGAGATTGCCCCAAAAGGGGAGGCTAGGACCAATACTATGCCCTTATTGCCCATACCGAGGCTGTTGCCTCTTATTCTGTTATTAGAAGTATTATACTAGTTTGTCATAGAGATTCATCGATTCTATTCGATCCAGGCTCCACTTATTCTTATATGTCTTTTTATTTTGCTCTGTATTTAGGTGTGTCTCGGGATTCTTTGAGTTCCCCTGTTTATGTTGGAGATTATCTTGTTGTGGACCGCGTTTATCGGTCATGTTTGGTTACTCTTAGTGGTTTTGACACCAAAGCCGATTTAGTTTTGCTCATCATAGTAGACTTTGATATTATCTTGGGCATGGACTAGTTGTCTCCCCATTATACTATTCTTGATTGTATCACCAAGATTGTGAAGCTAGCTATGCTAGGTGTACCACATATTGAGCAGATGGGTGCTTTAGATCACACTCCCAGTAGAGTTATTTCTTTCCTTAAATCTCGGTGCATGGTTGAGAAGGAGTGTGACGTGTATCTAGCCTATGCAAGAGATATCAGCATTATACCCCTTCAGTTGATTTAGTTACAGTAGTACAGGACTTTTCTAATGTGTTTTCAGCTGATCTTCCAAGCATGCCACCTAATAGATATAATGATTTTGGCTTTAATTTGTTGCCAGGCCCTCAGCCTATTTCTATTTCTCCATATCGTATAGCTCCTCCTAAGTTGAAGGATTAGTTGCATGAATTTCTTGATAAGGGTTTTATTCGACCCAGTGTATCACCTTGGGGTGATCTTATCTTGTTTTTAAAGAAAAAAGATGGTTTTATGCATATGTGTATTGATTATCGCTAGTTAAAAAAGGATACAATGAAGAATCGTTATCCTTTGACTTGTATTGATTATCTGCTTGACTAGCTTCAGGGCGCACATGTATTTTCCAAGATTGACTTGTGCTCAAGTTACTATCAATTGAAGACTCGGGATCCAGATATCCAGAAGATTGCTTTTAGAACTCGTTGGTCATTATGAGTTTCTTGTTGTGTTATTTAGACTGACCAGTACCCCAACAACTTTTATGTATTTGATGCATAGTGTACTCGAGCCACGTCTTGACTCTTTTGTCATTGTCTTTATTGATCACAATCTGGAGTATTCCCGGAGTCGGGAAGTTTATGTGCAACACCTGAAGATAGTTCTTTAGACTTTGAGGGAAAAGAAGTTATACGCAAAGTTTTTGTGAGTTTTGGTTGGATTCTATGTAATTCTTAGGCCACTTGTGTTGAAACACGTTCTCAATACATACTAAACGTGTGTTCATATTTGTAGGTTTTGATAAATGACAAATGACGCGCAATTGACATATGACGAGGTCCAAGAACAAGCGCGCAATTGACATATAACGAGGTTCAAGCACAAGACGAACAAAGATCATGATCAAGCAAAGAAATAAAGTTATACATGAGTCGTTCTTTAATTGTGATCTTGATCCGACAATTGGCTCAAGACTTGGCTTCTCTCGTAAAATCATTTTTATCAAATCATGCATATTTAATTTAAAGCAAAATGATTTTCAAACATTTTATTTTAGCCAAAATGATTTTTAAACATGCCTCTCAAATCTGGACAAAGATAATCGATTATGTACTTTATGATAATCAATTATGTTAAGACAATGTACACCAGATTTACAAAACTGAACAATAATCGATTATGTACCTTATGATAATCGATTATGTTAAGGCAGTGTACATTAGATTTTTCAAAGCTACAAGATAATCGATTATGTACCTTATGATAATCGATTATGTTGAGGCAGTGTCCATCAGATGTTTCAAAGCTACAAGATAATCGATTATGTACCATATGATAATCGATTATGTTGAGGCAGTGTCTATCAAATTTTACAAGACTGTAAAATAATCGATTATGTACTTTATGATAATCGATTATGTTAAGACAGTGTAGTCCGAAGTTTTCAAAATATAAAAGATAATCGATTATCCTTATAGCATAATCGATTATGCAAATGACCGTTGCCAAAGTATTTTTAAACTCTGAAAGATAATCGATTATACACAATCTGATATTCGATTATGCTAAGTAAAATCTGAATATGATTTTTTGAATGTTGTTAGGTAATCGATTATACGATTTGGATAATCGATTATTCTGCTTAAAATCTTGGAATGATTTTTGAACGATTGGAAAATAATCGATTATGCAAATCAGATAATCGATTATCTTTGCACAAAATCAGCAATTCTTGATTGGCAATTAGGCAACGGTTGTGGAGGTTTTGAACACTATAAATACAACTCAAAATCAGTCTTCTAAGCACAACAACTGATCATATTCTTGCTAAAGCTTGCATACTCTCATATACATCATTTTATATTCATTTCATAAGTTTTTGAGAGCCAAACTCTTGAGAAAAGTTGTTGTGTTCTTGAGCGTATTTATTTTACTCATATCTACCCTTAAAAAGAGTCTTGTCTTGAGTGCTAAGTGTTTGTATACACTTGAAGGGAAGTGTTAATCCCTTGTGGTTGTAAGAAGGAACGTTTTCATTCCTTCGGTTGAAGTCTTGAAGTGTGGTATCTTCAAGCAAAGGTTGTTGAGGCTTGTGTGACTCAAGTTCTCAGTTTGTAGCGGTTTGATAAGCACCAGTAAGCTTAACGAAGTTAGTGGAATCTCGAGAGAGTCTCTCGGGGACTAGACTAGCCACAAGTTGTGGTGAACCAGGATAATTTAGGTGCATTCATTCCTTATTATTTACTTACCGCACTTATTTCAATCCTGCAATTTTTAATTCCGCAAGTTTATATTGTTTTTTATTATAACGCTATTCACCCCCCCCCCTCTAGCGTTAAGCGTATATTCTAACAATTGGTATCAGAGCCCAACTCTCTGAAAGACTTAACCGTTTGAGAGAAACAATCCATGGCTTCTACTCGTGACTTTAATGCAGGAATAGGTGAAGGACAATGCTCCACCAGACCACCACTATTCGATGGCACAAACTATACGTACTGGAAGGAGAGGATGAGAATATTCATCCAATCGAATAATTTTCATCTATGGAAGGTTATAACAAAGGGAGAACAAATTCCAACCAAAAGGGTTGAAAATGAATGGGTTCCAAAATCCGAAGATGAATACGATGCGGATGATATCCCAGAACAACGCTAGAGCCATCAACTTATTATATTGTGCTGTAAATGCTGATGATTACAGAAAAATATCATGTTGCACAACGGCTAAGCAAATGTGGGATAAGCTGGAAATCACGTACGAAGGTACGGACCAGGTAAGAGAAGCTAAAATTGATTTTCTAACCCATGCATATTAACTGTTTCACATGAAGGAAAGCGAGAGGATCGATGACATGTTCGAACAATTTTCAAAAATCATCAATGACCTACATGCTCTTAAGAAGACCTTCATGGATAAGGAACTTGTCCGAAAAATTCTCCGAAGTCTCACTCCGGAATGGCGCTCCAAGGCCGACGCGATTCAAGAGTCTATCGGCGTTTCAAATGTCACCATCGACGGACTAAGAGATAATCTTAAAACCAATGAATCTACTATACTTAACCCTCCGTTTAATGATCAAAGGAAACAAAGAATCACCCTCAAGGCAAGCACGGCTCAACCTCAAAATGATGAGGACTCAAACAACGGAGATAACGAGTTCGGACTCGTTATTAAGAGGTTTCAAAAGTTCATGCGAAAAGAGTATGAACGAAAAGGCAAACAATAAGGAGATCAAGTAAAGTGCTATGATGCGGAGAAATCGAGCACATTAAATCAAATTGCCCAAATGTCAAAAAGGAGAAGAAACCCTTCAAGAAACAACGAGCATACATATCTTGGGGAGGTGACTCCGGAGACGAATCAAGCGACGATAAAGAAGACGAAACCGCAAATCTATGTCTCATGGCACACGAAGACAATCAAGAAGAGGTATGTCAAATTTCTTCAAAAAATTTCTATTCGCTTGAGGAAATGCAAAACGCTTTTGATGAACTGTATAGTGAATTCATTAAAGCTTCCAAAACTGTCAGAGACGTAAAGAAAAATTCCTCTTTGAAAGAAAAAGATTTTGAAAAACAACTCTCTTTGAAAGAAAAAGATTTGAAAAAATTGATTTTGGAAAATGAGAAGTTGAAAGAAGAAAACAAAATTTTCGGCAAGAGAAGCGCCGACAAACCCGGAAGTTCTAGTAAAAATTGTATTTCTTGCATGCATCTAAAAGATGAAGTAGAAAGACTTAAGGGCACCCTAGATAAGTTCAATTCTTCTCATAAAAATTAGAATGATGTTCTTGTCAATTTGAAATCGACCAAACATGGCATAGGTTTCAAAAACGAGCCTAAAGAAAAAGTTGAAGCCATCCCCCAACAACCCAAGGCGCAACCTAGGATAAATAAAATAAACATTCATCCTAGAAATAACCATCCCAGAATCAATATGCATCCTAGACCAAACACTAGAAGAAACTTTGAACATTTTAGAACGCCTAGAAATGGCCTTCAACAATCGCAACCTAGACATACTCGACCTAGAAACAATTATTCTAGAAACGCTGCATATCCTAGAACAGACAGTAGGAGAAATGATTTTCAAGGATTGCGCAATAGCCATATTGTCAAAAATAGAGCAAACGATTTTCGTACCTCCAACTACTACAAACCTATAAGAATGCATAATCCTAATGTCATTTGTCATTATTGTAGTCGAATAGGACATATTACTCCTGCTTGTTTTACTAGACACAGACACTTAACTGCATGTCAAGCACAACATCATTTTACACCTAACTCTCAAGGACCCAAAACAGCTTGGGTACCAAAAAATCATTAATTTGTCTTGTAGGTATGTTTGAAGGGATCAAGTGTACTTTGGTACCTTGATAGTGGATGCTCCAAACACATGACCGGAGACGCATCCAAGTTCCTTCAACTAGAACACAAGGAAGGAGGAAACGTTATTTTTGGAGATAACAACAAGGGAAAAATTATCGGCATTGGCTCGGTCGGTAAGAATGAATCTTCTTCCATTAAGCATATATTGCTAGTTAGAGGTCTAAAACATAATCTCTTGAGCATAAGTCAATTATGTGACAAGGGAAATCTTGTTTTGTTTGGTTCGGAAGAATGCTTAGTTTTTCGTCGTAGTGATTTTAAAATTATTCTTCGTGATTTTAGAATTGATAGCATCTATATGGTTGATCTTGAAAACTCTTCATCAGAGTATGTGAATTGTCTTATGGGTAAAGAAGATGATATGTGGATATGGCATCGTAGAGTAGCTCATATCAACATGCATCTTTTAAACAAATTGGTTTCACAAAATTTAGTTATTGGTCTTCCAAATTTGAAATTTGAAAATGACACTATTTGTGATTCTTGTCAAAAAGGGAAGCAAACAAAAGCATCTTTTAAATCTAAGAATATTGTTTCAACTACAAGACCTTTGCAACTTCTTCACATGGATCTCTTTGGACCATCTCGCATTGAAAGTCTTAGTAGAAATCGTTATGCTTTTGTTATTGTTGATGATTATTCTAGATTTACATGGACACTATTTCTTGCTCAAAAAGTGAGGCTTTTCAAAATTTTAAATGTTTTCTTAAACGTGTTCAAAATGAAAAGAACACAACCGTCACTTCCATAAGAAGTGATCATGGGGGAGAGTTCGATCACAATCTCTTCGCGGACTTTTCTGACGAACTCGGTATTGAGCACACCTTCTCTGCTCCACGTACACCACAACAAAATGGAGTGGTGGAATGGGAAAATAGGTGTCTCGAAGAGATGGCTAGAACCATGCTCGATGAGGCTAAGATTCCCAAACAATTTTGGGCGGATGTCGTGAGTACCGCATGCTACGTTTTCAACAGAGTAGTCATAAGGCCAATACTCATGAAAACTCCCTATGAACTCTATAAGGGAAGGAAACCTAATCTCTCCCATCTTAGAGTATTCGGTTGTAAATGCTTTATTCATAAAAACGGAAAAGATAATTTGGGAAAATTTGATGCCAAATCGGATGAAGGAATTTTTCTTGGCTATTCATCACGTAGCAAAGCATGTAGAGTATTCAATAATAGAACCGAAACTGTTGAGGAATCCCCTCATATTGTGTTTTCCGAAAATAATGCTCGCTTGGCGAGAAGGGATTCTGGTTTTGATCTTGCAGGTATTTTTAACACAATAAGTCCTCAAGACAAAGAACAAGAGGAAAATCCAAAGGAAATTCAAGATGAAATCTTGGAACAATCATCAGAGGAAGCGCCACCACTGGAGAAAGAAACGAAACTGCCCAACGCGTGGAGGACAATCAAAGACCATCCTCTCGACAAGGTAATTGGCGACATTGAACAAAAGGTAAGTACTCGAAACAATCTTAAGAACACCTTAGGACATACTGCTTTCGTTTCTCAAATTGAACCCTCAACCATTTCCGAAGCAATTGGGGATGAGCATTAGACCTTGGCAGTGCAAGAGGAGCTTAACCAATTCAAACGAAATGACGTTTGAGAATTGGTGCCAAGACCCGACAATCATACCATAATTGGTACGAAATGGGTTTTTCGAAATAAATTAGATAAAAATGGTGTAATCACTAGAAACAAAGCTAGGCTTGTAGCAAAAGGTTACAATCAAGAAGAAGGAATTGACTATGAAGAAACGTATGCACCCGTAGCAAGGTTAGAAGCTATTCGTTTATTACTTGCTTTTGCCTCTTTTATGAATTTCAATTTATATCAAATGGATGTAAAGAGTGCTTTTCTAAATGGTTTTATTCAAGAAGAAGTTTATGTTGAACAACCCCCGGGCTTTGAAGATTTTAAATCTCCCGATCATGTTTTCAAACTTAAGAAAGCCCTTTATGGTCTTAAACAAGCTCCCCGAGCTTGGTATGAACGATTGAGCAAATTTCTTTTGGACAATGAGTTCATTAGGGGGAAAGTTGACACCACACTATTTATTAAGCATAAAAACAATAATATTTTATTAGTTCAAATCTATGTGGATGATATTATTTTTGGTGCTACTAACAATGCTTTGTGCAAGGAATTTTCTGATTTAATGACAAGCGAAGAGATGTCTATGATGGGTGAGCTAACCTTCTTCTTGGGGTTGCAAGTGAAACAAATGAAAGAAGGAACTTTCATTTGTCAATCTAAATATTGCAAAGAGTTGCTAAAACGATTTGAAATGAGCAACGCCAAAGCAATGGCCACTCCAATGAGCACATCCGATCATCTTGACAAAGATGAGAAAGGTAAGGAAGTCGACACCAAGAAGTATCGAGGTATGATCGGATCCCTTCTTTATCTTACTACTAGTAGACCGGACATAATGTTTAGCGTATGTTTATGCGCTTGATATCAATCATGTCCGAAGGAGTCGCACCTAACTGCAGTTAAGCGGATAATGAAGTTCTTGTTGGTACTATAAATGTGGGACTATGGTATCCCAAAGGTTCTTCATGCCAACTTGTTGGCTATTCCGACTCCGATTTTGCGGGTTGCAAATTGGACTGCAAGAGCACTAGTGGCACTTGCCATTTGCTCGGTAGCTCTCTTGTCTCTTGGTTTAGTAAGAAATAGGTAAGTGTTGCGTTGTCCACAACCGAGGCTGAATATGTAGCCGCGGGGAGTTGTTGTGCTCAAATCCTTTGGATGAAACAACAACTCTCGGACTATGGACTAAGTATCGATCATATCCCTCTTAGATGTGATAATACTAGCGCCATAAGCTTGACGAGGAACCCCGTTCTTCATTCAAGAACAAAACACATTGAAATTAGGCACCACTTTATAAGAGATCACGTTCTCCAAGGTGATGTCGAAATTGAGTTTGTTGAAACCAAATCTCAATTGGCCGACATTTTCACAAAGCCTTTAGAGAAAGAGTCCTTTTTCCGAATTCGTAGTGAACTCGGGATTCTTGACTCCACGTTGATCTAAGTCTTGCATTGCATTTTTTTTCTTTTCATTACTAACTTGAGCGTCGGAGGCGCCTAATTCTGTTTTGCAGGTATCGCCCCAAAGACAGGGGGAATTATGAAGCACTGGTGCAGAATAATCGATCTCTTTTAAGAATAATCGATTTCCCTTAACAACATAATCGATTATCAAGTATCAATAATCGATTATGTTGACATTATATTGTCCCTTTTATAATTGCAATATCGGTTAATCATTAAACTAGTTATTTACTTATTTTTTTGCTAATGTAAAAAGGGGGAAGAATAAGGGCTATGCACTTAATATTTATTGGCATAAATTGAGGGGGAATTCATATGTTGAGGGGGAACTAATTGCATATCTATATACTTGTCTTGGCTCGTCATTATGAATTATCTAATATGCATATCCCAATATTGGTTTGCCATTATCAAAAAGGGGGAAATTGTTGAAACACGTTCTCAATACATACTAAACGTGTGTTCATATTTGTAGGTTTTGATAACTGACAAACGACGCGCAATTGACATGTGACGAGGTCCAAGCACAAGCGCGCAATTGACACATAACGAGGTTCAAGCACAAGACGAACAAAGATCATGATCAAGCAAAGAAATAAAGTTATACATGAGTCGTTCTTTAATTGTGATCTTGATCCGACAATTGACTCAAGACTTGGCTTCTCTCGTAAAATCATTTTTATCAAATCATGCATATTTAATTTAAAGCAAAATGATTTTCAAACATTTTATTTTAGCCAAGATGATTTTTAAACATGCCTCTCAAATCTGGACAAAGATAATCGATTATGTACTTTATGATAATCGATTATGTTAAGACAATGTACACCAGATTTACAAAACTGAACAATAATCGATTATGTACCTTATGATAATCGATTATGTTAAGGAAGTGTACATTAGATTTTTCAAAGCTACAAGATAATCAATTATGTACCTTATGATAATCGATTATGTTGAGGTAGTGTCCATCAGATGTTTCAAAGCTACAAGATAATCGATTATGTACCTTATGATAATCTATTATGTTGAGGCAGTGTCTATCAAATTTTACAAGACTATAAAATAATCGATTATGTACTTTATGATAATCGATTATGTTAAGACAGTGTAGTCCGAAGTTTTCAAAATATAAAAGATAATCGATTATCCTCATAGCATAATCGATTATGCAAATGACCGTTGCCAAAGTATTTTAAACTCTGGAAGATAATCGATTATACACAATCTGATAATCGATTATGCTAAGTAAAATCTGAATATGATTTTTTGAATGTTGTCAGGTAATCGATTATACGATTTGGATAATCGATTATTCTGCTTAAAATCTGGGAATAATTTTTGAACGATTGGAAAATAATCGATTATGCAAATCAGATAATCGATTATCTTTGCACAAAATCAGCAATTCTTGATTGGAAATTAGGCAACGGTTGTGGAGGTTTTGAACACTATAAATACAACTCAAAATCAGTCTTCTAAGCACAACAACTGATCATATTCTTGCTAAAGCTTGCATACTCTCATATACATCATTTTATATTCATTTCATAAGTTTTTGAGAGCTAAACTCTTGAGGAAAGTTGTTGTGTTCTTGAGCGTATTTATTTGACTCATATCTACTCTTAAAGAGAGTCTTGTCTTGAGTGCTAAGTGTTTGTATACACTTGAAGGGAAGTGTTAATCCCTTGTGGTTGTAAGAAGGAACGTTTTCATTCCTTCGGTTGAAGTGTTGAAGTGTGGTATCTTCGAGCAAAGGTTGTTGAGGCTTGTGTGACTCAAGTTCTCAGTTTGTAACGGTTTGTTAAGCACCCGTAAGCTTAACGAAGTTAGTGGAATCTCGAGAGAGTCTCTCGGGGACTGGACTAGCCACAGGTTGTGGTGAACCAGGATAATTTCGGTGCGTTCATTCCTTATTATTTACTTACCACACTTATTTCAATCCTGCAATTTTTAATTCCGCAAGTTTATATTGTTTTTTATTATAACGCTATTCACCCCCCCTCTACCGTTAAGCGTATATTCTAACAACTTGGTCTCTAGTGAAGGTATTTGGGTGGATTCGAAGAAGTTAGAGGTAGTGTAGAGTTGGCGCAGACCATCCTCAGCTATAGAGGTCCGCAATTTCCTTGGTTTGGCTGGTTACTACCGTCGTTTTGTGGAGGAGTTTTCATCGATTGTAACCCCTATGACCAGACTGACCTAGAAGGGTACTCCATTCCAATGAATGGAAGAGTGTGTGAAGAGAGCTTTTAGAAGCTCAAGACAGCTTTGACTACAGACCCAGTTTTGATATTTCCTGTAGGTTTGGGGTTTTATACAGTCTATTGTGATGCCTCGAAGGTCGTCCTCGGAGCGGTGTTGGTGCAACACGGTAGGTTGATTGCCTACGCATCCAGAAAATTGAAGATACATGAGAAGAATTACCATGTCCCTGACCTTGAGTTAGCTGCCATTGTTCATGCCCTGAAGATTTGGCACCATTATCTATTCGGTGTGCCTGGTGAGATTTATACTAACCATCGGAGCTTGAAGCACCTATTCAAGCAAAAGGATCTAAATTTGTGCTACAAGAGTTGGTTAGGGTTGCTAAAGGACTATGATATCACTATTCAATATCACTCGGGCAAAGCCAATATGGTGGCTGATGCTTTGAGTCACCGGGCGGAGAGTTTAGTGAGTTTGGCTTATCTACCAGCATCAGAGAGGCCTATGGCGATGGATGTTCAGGCCTTTTCCATCTAGTTTGTGAGATTTGATCTTTTAGAGCCTAGCCGGGTTCTAGCTTTCATGGTTTCTCAATCTTCCTTATTTGATCATATCAGGGATCGGCGGTATGATGACCTGTTTGTCCTTAAGTACGAAGTTCAGCATGGTGATGCTAGAGATGTGACCATTGGTGAGGATGAAGTATTAAGGATACAGGGTCGGGTTTGTGTACCCAATGTTGATGGGCTTTGGAGCTAATTTTAGAGAAGGCCCACAGTTCGCGGTATTCCATCCATCTAGGTGTCGCAAAGATGTACCCAGATTTGAGACATCACAATCGATAGAGGTGGATGCAAAAAGATATAGTTGGGTTTATAGCTTGGCGCCTCAACTGTCAGCAGGTGAAGTATGAGCACCAGAGACCGAGTTGATTGCTCTAGTAAATAAAGATTACAGAGTGGAAGTGAGAGCAGATCATCATAGAATTTGTATCTGGGCTCCCACGGACCTTGAAGAAGTTCAATTCCATTTGGGTTATTGTGAATCCGCTGACCAAGTCCGCACATTTTATCCATATGTGTACTACCTATTCCTCGGAGCGTTTGGTGGAGATTTATATCAGGGAGATTGTCCGTTTGCATGGTATTCCAATTTCTATCATTTCAGACAGAGGTACTCAGTTCATATAGCGATTCTGGAAAGTCGTACAACATGAGTTGGGTACTCGGGTAGAGTTGAGTACAACATTTCACCCTCATACGGATGGGCAGTCCGAGTGCACTATACAGATTCTTGAGGATATGCTCTGTGCGTGTGCGATAGATTTTGGAGGGTCTTGGGTTTAGTTCTTGAAATTGGAGGAGTGTTCTTACAACAACAATTATTAGTCCAACATTCAGATGGTACCGTGTGAGGCTTTATATGGTAGGCGGTGTAGCTCTCCGATGGGTTGGTTTGAGCTAGGTGAGGCTAGGTTATTGGGCACAGACTTAGTTCAGGACGCCTTAGAGAAGGTTAAGGTGATTTAGGATAGACTCCATACAGACCAGTCCAGACAAAAGTGCTATGTTGACCAGAAGGTTCGTGACGCTGGGTTGGTATTTCATGTTTCGATGCTCTGGACGTATCCGTCCCTGGATTTCATTCCAGTCCAACTGGATAAGGATCTATCTTATGTTGAGGATCCAATGGCAATATTTTACATGCATGTTAGAAAGCTGAGGTCAAAGAACATTGCAATAGTGAAGGTTCGGTGGCGGGGTTAGCAGGTCAAAGAGGTGACTGGGAGACCAAGTAAGATATGCACAGCCGTTACCCTCATCATTTTACTACTTCAGGTATGTCTCTATGCTCGTTCGAGGATAAAGAAATGTTTAAGTGCAAGAAGATATGACGAACCGTCCGGTCATTTTAAATTTATGCTCTGATCCCCTATTAACTACTTCCCCCGAGTTTATTTCTGCGACTTTAATTTGCTGGGATATTCGGTTTTGAGTTTTGGAGAGTTATGAGACACTTAGTCCCTAAATGAGAGCATAAGTGTTGAAAAGCTGTCTGTAGTCAAAACCGTGTGAAGATGGCCTCGGAATGAAAATCGGATGGTTCTGTTACCTTCGTTGGGTGATTTCAGGTGTTAGGGTCATGGTCGGATTGTGTTTTGAAGGTCCATTGCCAATTTAGGCTTGAAATGCTGAAAGGTCAAATTTTGAAGTTTCCAGTTCGATAGTGATATTTTGGTCCGAGGATCGGAATGGAATTTCAGAAGTTGGAGTAGCTCCATAGTATTGAATGTGACGTGTGTGAAAAATATTAGGTCGTTCGGATAAGGTTTGATAGACTTTTTAATCGAAAGCGTATTTTTGACGATTTTGGAGTTCTTATGCTTAAATCCATTGTTAAATCGAGGTTTCAATGTGCTTTAGGTTTTTTAAGGATTGGTACAAGTTTGTCTAGTGGTGTGTGACTTATTGGTGCATTTGGTTGAGGTCCCCGGGGCCTCAGGGTGAATTCAGATGATCGATGGAGGAAATTTTGGAGTTTAAGTTGCAGCTTCAGCTGCTGGTGCAGTCATAATCGCACCTGCTGTTTGCGTTCAACAGTTAAGGCGCCGCAAATGCAAAATATTTGCCAACTCTTTAGGAACCGTAGATGCGGTATATTTTTCGCAGAAGCGCGACCGCAGATGTGGTCCCAGAACCGCAGATGCGAAAACTGTTGGGTATTATTTTAACAGAGGTTCCGCGACTTGGGGATTCATTTCCACCATTTGTAATCGTTTTTAGAGCTCTTTGAATGGGATAGAAGAAGGATTCGAGGGGAAATACTTGGAGGTAAGATTCTTGGTCTTAAAACTTGTTTCTAATGTGAAATCTACCTAGTAAATCATGAAATCTGGACCAATAATTGAAGAATTAGGGCTTGGGATTTAAGAGACGTTAATGAGAATTTAGATTTTAGTGTTCTTGTTATGCATAGACTCGTGAGAGTATGAGGATCCCGAAAAAATAAGTTTTACCCGATTCCGAGACATGGACCTATGGGAAATTTTGGTCATGTTACCTAATTTCACATATTAGCTTAGAATTTTAATTGTAGAATCAGTTGCTTGAAGTGTTATTTACATAATGAAATTGAATTGAATAGATTTGGGACATTTGGAGTCGAGTACTCATGGTAAGAACGTGATCTCGGGTTGATTTTGAGCCGGTAAGAGGTAAGTAGCTTGTCTAACCTTGTGCGGGGGATCTTGCCCTTAGGATTTGTATATTTGGTAATTGAATTTTCTTGTACGTGAGGTGACGAGTGCGTACTTGTGGAAATTATTGGAAATTCGATTTTCTTTAAGTACTTATTAGTATGTTTCTTCTCCTGCTTTTATTACTTTTATTATTAAGCTTGTTGTTAGATTAGGAAAGCATGTCGAAGTGATTTAATTGTCATAATTGTTCAAACTGTTTACCTAAACTCTATGAAAAATGCTAGGCTAGAATTATTTGTTTTCTTAATATGAAATTTCCCTTCTCTGAATATTTTTTTTTGCTACTGTGTATTTACATTGGGACTATATATGTCAGGCTTCGGTAGCTCTCCCTTGTCTTTTTACTTTGGGACTATGGGTTAGATTCCCGATAGATCCCCCCTTCACATTTACTTTGGGACTACAGGTTAAATTCCCGGTAGATTCCCTAGACAGTTATATGGAACTATGGGAATGCACCTGGTAGATTCCCCCATTACTTGGTATTTATATTTGGGGACTACGGATTAGGATTCTGGTTGATCTCCCCTCCCCCTCACCCCTCCCCCCTCTCCCCCGCATTGATAATTGGTATATAGAACGAGATCCCGAAAGATTCTTCCGAAGCGTATATGATGGGCTACGGGATGTTATCTCGGGAGATCCTTTGTTTAGTTGTAATTGGGACCACATGACGGTATCCTCAAAGGCGCTCTGGTTGTTATCTCTGTGTTGAGTTGTACTTCTTTTCGTGGTTTGTTAGTCTCTATTCAAATTGTTGTTGTTCTTTCAATTCTATGTTTTTTCTTATAGTTGCACTCATTTAGACTGTTTTATTTCACATTTTAAACCTTATATTTTATTTAAACTCAGTAGGGCCCTGACCTTCCTCGTCACTTCCCGACCGAGGTTATGCTTGGCACTTACTAAGTACTGTTCTGTTGTACTCATGCCCCTTCTGCACAGGTTTTTCATTTGTAGATCCAAGTACTTTCGCTTAGTCTTATCATCCTTAAGGTGAGGCACTTCTGTTTAGACTTCAAGGTGTATCTGTTGCATCCGCATACCAAAGAATCTCTTTCTTTTCTTCTTTTAGTACTTAGACCTTTTGTATTTTCTGTTCTTGTTAGACATTTTGGAGTTAGAGCTATGTAGTATTTCTAAAGCTTTTAATTTGTGGGTTTCCAGGTCTTGGAATTTTGTATTGGTATCGAGAGTTAAACGTGGTGTGTGCCGAGCGACACTTTTAACCACTATTATTACTTTATTGTTGTTTTAATTTGTTTTACCTCTGCAACTTTTGGTTTTCTTCTGCAATTTAGGCTTACCTAGTCGTAGAGACTAGGTGCCATCACGAAGGTTCACGGAGGGTGAACCGGAGTCATCATAATTCGCGGCACATGAGCATTAGCCAGTAAAAGATATCCATTTACCGACAATAAAAATACAATTGCCACTTAAAATTACTATTGAATTTAATTTTTTATTATTTTAACGTTTCCCTCCCGACAAAAGAAAACATCATCCCCTCCAAATTTTTTGGAGGAGAATTATCGTTCCCTCTAATTAGAAACTTGAAGGAACTAGAAAACACATTTCCTTTTAATAGAAACGGATACCGTCAATTGAATAGGAAAAGCTAAATTGCTGTTGCGTTATTTTTTAGTACCTTGTCGTCGATTTTTTTCCATGTAAGTTCTCTCGTTTCTATGACCTTCTCTTCTTCCCCTGTTTATTTCTCTTCTTCCCCTTTAAATTTGGTTGTTTGCAATCGTTTTGCAATATATTGTTGATTGATGCTGCTCCATTTTTATATGGATTGAACGATAGGATAACCTACATGCTATTGTGTTAATTTTCAGTAGCGCTTTCTCGATTCTTTTCCAGGTAAGTTCTCTCGTTCCTGTGACTTTCTCTTCTTCCTCCTGTTAATTGATTGATGATGCTTGATTTTTAATTTGGTGTTGCCTTTTCCAAAAAAACTCTCGTTTAATTACTTTGATAGTGTTTGAATACAGTAATTCATTCTAATCCTAAAACGGCAACCTTAAATAAATCAGTAAGCAGAGTGTTTAATGAAAGAAAACAAACATCTATGACAGAGTAATATAAGTGTAAAGCACAAGACGATACATTTGGACGTGTTCTGCTTCCTTTTCTGGTAGCATTTTAGGCTACACTTCAGTCTTCAGTAAGCAATTGTAGAAAGCAAAATAGTTAAGAGGCTTTGGTCTTTTATATTACAGTTAGGTGCATAATGGTTTGTATTCGAAAGGCTGACTAGAAATTAATCCAACCTGGAACTTTGTCACTATTGACTAAGCAACTTGTCTTGTAGTATTTTTGTTTCTTTTCCGTCATCATGATTATGAATGAAGAATTAATTGAATTTATATGATGAAAAATTTTAACATAAAATGTCTAACAAGCAGTAAATTTATGGTTCTCAATATCTTCTGGATCCTCTTCAACTTGCTGACTCCATAGTTTCCCTCCACTTAATTGTAATCTTCCATTAACATTGGACCCCTCAATGCTGCATCAATATCATTAGCCTGAGAAGGGTTTTCTTGACAGGAATGATTGGTTGTAACAGGATTGCCCGCAAAAGCTTTATTAACCCATGCGGTTTGGACTCTTTTTGTACACCCTCAACTATTGCACTCTCATTGCCAGTAATGTTTCCAGCTTTTCCTTTCCTTGATATACTCCTAACCCCAGTAGATTTAGGGGTAAAAACATCTGCCTTAAGATTTAATCTCCCACCTGCATTGAGATTAGTAGTAGGACTACTAGGTTCAACACTTCCTTCTACCATAACTAATTAGTTATTATTCTCCTCCTCATCATCCGAAACCTCTAATATTGCAAACTTGTTACAGGTTTGGATTTACTGATTATTAACTATACCTGCAAGGGCCATCTCATTCCTTGTATTAACATCATTTTTCTACAATTGCCTAGTAGCTATAACTATTTCATTCCTTGCGTGGACTTGATAATGTTGGACCTGCCCAGAAATTGGCACAATCTCCCTTGCAAAAATCTCAATAGCTCGATGAACACCTTCATTAGTTTGAATCGGTTGCGCACTATTAGAAGTCATTGGAACAATTTCCTTACCATTTTGACCTTGTACTAGAATTTTCTGTGCATCATTCTTCACACGATTTTCCCTTACCTTTTTCCATTATTCTCCAACATTGCCAAATTTAATGGCGTTTTATTTTTTATCATTCTTTTAGTCTCAACTAAAAGTTCCTATTTTTAGGTGGCACGTTTTGGTTCAAAGTCTCATTCTATTTGACTATTTGAAGGTAATTGTATGCATTTTGTTACCTCGGAGCTCGATGTGCCTGTGGATCTTTTAGTAATAATATGACCTTAATTACTATTAATGAACTACAACAATTAGGATACTTATCTATGACCGCATGCTCATTCCATTGGCATCTAAAATAAAAGGAAGACAAGTAAGGCCTCGACCTATAGAAAAAATAGGAATTGGCATATTCATCTCTTCCATATCCATGTTAGTCTCTGATATCCTGGAACATGTTCGACGAAGAAGAGTGATAATCCAAGGGCTGTAGAACAACAACTTAGTAATAATTTGTGAAAGTATAGCTTTTTATGTTTTTTGCTAAGTCGTTTGTGATATCTAGCTGCTGTTAGATTGATAGTCCACTTATTGAATTATTTCCTCCTCTATTCTGGTATTATTTTGTGAATTGGTTCCTCTGTATGTTTTCTAAGTCTACTTTTCATCATCTAAAAGCTCAATAGCCAATAGGACTCTCAACCACAATAATTCATTCGCTTGTTAATAAACAACTTGGGTTGTTAGCAATATATAGAATCCTTCGACAGTTTATAGCCATTAGTTTCTTGTTAAATATATTCAGAATGTGCAGCCTTAAAGTTATGTATAATTTATAGTTTAATAATTCCATTCTTCAAAATTTTATGAACCAATATAGTGAAAATTGACAAGTCGTCTTTGGCTAGATTTCTTTCTCATTTACATGTTTATTCTATGATGACTATGATCTATTTATAAATAGCAAAATATTCCATATCGATTGAGCCCCCTATGTAGTAGCCCCATATCACTGCAATCATTGTCTTATTATTAAAAAGTTCACACCCTTTTAGGCTTTGCATAATCTGTTGAATTTTCCAAATTTATTTATTCTATCTCTTTCTTATCATGTTTAGTTTAAGTAGTCTTTAACTTAAACTTTAGCTGGATGATTTTATCGTAATTATATTAGGCTTTGTATACTTTTAATATATAAACTAACTTATATTCCATTTAGCTTTAGAATTAGTTAAATTGGTGCTCAATAAACAAAAGAGCTAAAAACAAATTGGTAAAAATGGATTACATAAATGGATATTCAACAAATATGAGTAGTAACTTTTGAAATATTTTAAATATATTATATATGGTTCTTCTATAGAATATAACTTTAATAATTCTATTCTTAAAAGAATTATGAATCAATTGTTAAAATAGTTTAACCGTTTAATAGTTTAATTGCTAAAATAATGGTTTTAATAGATTTATGTTTGATAGTTTCAATAGTTAAAATGATATCTTTGAGCTATGGAATTACCTACTAATAGGATGGTTATTTTATTTTGAACTATCGTTTTGATTAAATTCTCCTTTTTACTAACAAATATGTAGCTCTTGCTGTAATTACAGAAAATAAAGGAATATTCTTGAACGTCATGGACAATCTAAGAAATAAAAGATGAATGTATTGTGATAGAGTTAGTATAGAATATTTTGATGGAGTAGAGGTTTTTTTAAGTCATGCCTTTTCTGGAAAACAACTTGGAGCAAAAATTGCATGTCCTTGTACAGAGTGTGTGCTTATCCATCAAGTAAATCGGGCTTCAGCATATGATCATCTTGTGGTTAATGGTATTATACCGTCATATGATACTTGATTTTATCATGGGGAGTCTCGAAGGGATAAAAATTATGGAGAAAATAACCGCAACCTATCAACTCTAAGGGGCGACGATATGTGAGGAATGATACATCATGCATTTGGAGGTGTTACACAGTTTATGAATACTGACATTAGTGAAAGTGGTGGCATGGAGCAAAATGCACAAGAATATACTGCTCATCCATCTGGAAATCAATCTCATCAAGAGGTGGATAAATTTTAATGATTCATGAAGGAGGCAAATGATGAATTATATCCTAGATGTACGAGATTTAGCAAAATGTTCTTTTTGCTGGATATGTATCATTTGAAATGCATGTTCAAATGGTGTCACAACCCCTAATACCTATCACATTACTAGGCAAGCCAGACACACTATCAAACCAGAATCCATTTTTATTTTTATAAATTATTTACTAACTCAGTTAATTACCAATTATCATAATAAGTGTGTAAAACAACTGGGTAGATATGTGGAAGTCAACAAAACATGAAAGACTACACAGTCCATACTGTTCTGGTATCACGAGTTTAGAACCTCCAATAAAAGTCCGAACAACCTAATACATAGATAATCTAGGAATGCGGAAATAATAAGATAGAAGGGAGAAGTCACGGCTTCGGACACCATGCAACTACCTCGAAATCCCCGGCAAATGCTGGAAAATACCAGAAAATCTCTCACTTGGTCGCTCAAGCACCTGGATATGCACACGAAGTGCGAGAAGTAACGTGAGTACGCCACCTCAGTAAGCGACTAAAGTAAATAATGTTCAAAACATATAACTTTGAAATCAGTTGTCTCATAATTTCATCAATTTCCGTTTAAAACTTTGAAATCAGTTACCCCAAAATATATCCAATAGAGGATTATTTATAAAAAGAGTGAAAATAGTGAAAACATCATAACAGGGCCCTTTGGGCAGACTCTCGTCACTCCGTACTCACTCGTAGCACTCGACTCCTTTATTATAAAAGAAATAGAATAGTCGTTAACGGCATGCAGCCCAATCCATATATTTATAGTTGAATATGCTCATCGGGGGTGTGCAGACTCCAGATGGGCTCTTATAGCCAAAGCGTCATGTCGCTGCGACCCGTAGCCCGATCCAATATATATATATATATATATATATATATATATATATATATATCATTGTGGAGTGCAACCCGATCTATATAAGTATCGTTGTGGCGTGAAGCCCGATACATAATATATATACGTATAATATCCTCACCATAAGGTTTTCAACGTCTCTCAGTCATTAGCCTCACAGTCTGTCGGGCATCACAACACAAAATAGGGAACTCAGCCCAAACAGTCCCCATAATAGGAGTAGATAATAAAACTAGTTTTAAGCATTTAAGAGGTAAAATATGACTGAGGGTATTTTTAACAAGTAAAGTGAGGAAAATAGATAAAACTCCCCTAAGGGTTTCCACAGATCGGCACAAAGCCCCAAACATGGCTAAAATCCCATAATACAGTATAAGGATCCAAAATCCGTGGCTTAATAGTCGGTACGTGACGAACCAAATCGCAAACCCCTACAGGTTCACGCCCACACGCTCGTCACCTAGCATGTGCGTCATTACATTTATCAAATCAATTCAAATACTGGGGTTTGTACCCTCAGATCCAAATTGACAATGGTTACTTACCTCAAACCGGTGAAAATACTACTCTGCAATGCCTTTTCCTCTCGAATTCATCTCCACTTGCATCAAATCTAGTCAAAATTAGAACAAATACGTTACAATATGCTAAGGGAACAAAGCCCAAGCAAAAACAACCGAAAAATACCAAAAATCCCGAAATTAACAAAACCCCAGCCCAGAGCCCACTTCTCGAAACTCAAAATATTTTACATCAATGGGTTTCTTATCTCCCCACGAGTTCATACATACCAAATTTCTCAAATCCGACCCCTATTGGTCCTCTAAATCCGCAAATCAAAATTCATAAATTTCCATCCTGAGTTCTTCCATTTTAGCTTAGGTTTCAATGATTTTCTAGGTAAATTTCATAATAGAATCGAGTTTTAGGTCCGAAATTCTTACGTTCAAACGCTTCTCCTTGAATCTCTCTTCAATCTCCTTCAACAAGCTCTCAAAAAGACCAACTATAGTGTAAATGAGTCGCAAAATTGCTGATGAAATGAATAAAAACATTCTGCCCAGGTTTGGCTCCCCCTCCTTCGCGAACGCGGTCCACCTCTCGCGTTCGCGAAGCACAAATTTTACCTTGACCAACTTTTCCTCTTCGCGAACGCGACACACTCATCGCATACGCGATGCTTCTTCCTCCTACAGCTTCGCGAATGGAACCCCCTTACGGGAACGTGATCAACAAAAATGCCTCAATCCCAAATTACTCTACGTAATTGTGAGTGCCCACTCGGCAACGCGATTCATTGAATCCCAGCCTTACGTGAATGCAAAGCCCATCCCGCAAATGCGAAGGCTAAATACTAGCCTTCCCCAATTAATTCTTCGTCAATGCGAGGCTCCTCTCGTAAACGCGAAGGGATAAATCTCTGCAACACTGAACCTTCAATTTCTGCAACTTTCAAACTCCAAAAATGCTCTGAATGACCATTCGGAATTCGCCTGAGGCCCCCGATACCTCAACCAATGGCACCAACACATCTAAAAACTCTGTTAAACGTGTTACAATGATCAAAACACCTCAAATAAAACACCTTAAAAGTGCTGAAAGGTGGTGCCCTTTATAGTGCAGAAAGCAAGTAAGAAAATAGTTGTTAAATCAATTACATAAGGTCTCCCTTTAATTAAGGGATTGTGATTTCAAACGAGCAGAATATTTAAGGAAAAAATTTGCTCAAAATCTTTTTCAAAGTAGTATAAGAAGGGCAAATACACAGAAACTATTTAAGGAAAGAGTTTGATAGCCAGACGGTTTGTGCAAATAAGGAAAGGTAATCAATCAACAGCCAGTAAAAATCAGAAATTGAGTTTTGGTATGAATGAATGACACCGGAAAAGGTGAATAAAGGTTTAATTAAAGGGAATAAATAACAATCAATAGAACCTTATTAAAAGGAATTCTAAATCAATCACAAGTTGGAAAAACCTTTTTTTAAGGGATAATTCATCATATATAAAGTGTACAGACATGTGAATCAAGAGAGAACTATCGTGCTAATTTGAAAAGAGTCTAGCATGGAAAGTTCAGAGTCATAACAAAGAGGTTCAAGTTCAGTTCATAGACTCAGAATGAGTTTGAGAAAATCCAGGGTTCCACAATGGAACCCTAGTCCACATATAAGATCAAAATTGCCAAAAGAAAACCATAAACCCTAGGGTTTCCAACTCGAGTAGGATATAGAGACGAGAAGGCAAGCTGTTGAAACAGGCTCAGAGGTCTCTTTCAGAGGCTCATGAGAAAATGAACAAATAAAATTAGCAGGTTCAAGGCAAATAGAATGTAGAACTGAATTGAAACATAGTGAGAGTAGCAGGAACATGTTGTAAGAAAACTTGGGACTTAAAAGAGGTGATATACGCTTAAGAAACAGTAGATGAAACATGTTTTAGAAAGAACTCAAACAAATTTCTAGTAAAGAAAAACAATGGACTAAAAGATTAGTAAAAAATACAGTAAAGGAATACATAAGATCGTCATGTGAAAGCATGATATAGAAACCAGTAGAAGAAAGAACAAAAAATAGAAGAACATGCATAATACGGAAAACATAAGAACCCAAAGGAACAATCATGCGAGGTAGAAAAAAGAACATAAGAAAATAGCATAGATAGATTCACACAAAGAAAAGAAGAAAAGAAGAGTCAGAAAACATTTTAAATTTTCCAGAAACCCTAGATCGAAGAGAACCAAATTTGGAAATAAAAGATTGGGGAAAACGTTTTAGAACTCTAGTAGAACACATATATAGCAAAGGTCTAAGAAAACAACTAGAGAAAAACTTCGAATAGCTTAGGGTTTCAAAAACACCCTTGAAATGAGAAAGGCTTGGAAGAAAGTCCGATCTTGAGTCGAAGAGGTCAGAAATAGGCTCTTGATGCTTGGATACGTCAGAGCAAGGCCAGAGAGCCCATAAAACCCTGAATCCGTAGTGATCCGAAAAGACATCATCGAGGTCAGACCATAGAACTTCGAACACCCAAAGTTTAATGGTGGAGGGGGGGAGCACAAGCCATTTATGGCCTGAGAAGCCATGGATTCCGGTAAGGTTATGGTTGGAGAAGATGATAGAGGCTAGGGTTCCAGGGAACCTTCGAGAGAGTTTGAGAGATGGAGAGTATCAAAAGGTGGCCAATAGAATGAAATGGGGGATTAGGGTAGAGTTAGGTGAATTAAAATAAAAAGGGGTAATCGTGGCCGTTGATCAAAAGGATCAACGACCTAGATTAAAAAAAATTGGGCGGCTTGGATAAATGGGCTAAGGGGTTGGGTTTAAATTCAAATTAGGCCGGCCCAATTGGGGGTTAAGATTGGGTCAATTGGAGGCTAAATGTGAAATATAATGGGGGCTACAATTGAACTGAATTGGAGCTATACATTAAAAAGCCAGTTTTCCCTTTTATTTTATAAAAATAATAAAAATAATTTTGCAATTAAATTTAAAGTACTGAATTAGTAACTAATATATAAATATTACTTTAAAAATACTGTAACCAATTTCATAATTATAAAATGCGATTAATCATTAAATAGGCTAAATTTGCAATTATATGCAATTTGGCTTTTAAAATGCCAAATGAATTTGTAAAAAATATACAAAAACTTACATTAACTATATTTTGGTATAAATATGAGAATAATATAAATTTTTCACCAAAATGGATGATTTTGGGAATAATTATTTATTTTGTACTAAATTGGGAAAAATACTAAAACTCTTGGGCATGCTTACATGTGCATATATATATATATATATATATATATATATATATATGTGTGTGTGTGTGTGTGTGTGTGTGTGTTATTTTTAAAGTATTTTGTATATATGAAAATATATATGGAAAAATTGGGTATCAACACTATGAATCCAATCGATTTTGGATTCCTTATTAGCCCTTTCATCAGTACTTTGATCACTAGGAACAATAGAATTCTAAGTTCCCATTATGCTGATCTTCCAATACTTTCTCAACTGCTTCCTTCTTCACACGCTAAAGTTCCTGTTGATTACCTTCTCCAGCTGGTTTAATATTAGAATTTTTACTAACCCTAATCCTAGAAGCCTTATAATTAGGGCTTGACACTCATGTATTGCCTTCCTTTTCCTTCTCCTGTCCCTTCTAGGATTGCTTTTTCCCTTGTTCCTTCTTCTTACCATTGCTATGATCCTCACCTTTGCCTTTAGTAATTTTTACATTAGGTTGATGAACTTCCTAAACCTCTTGTGCATTAAACTTGTCCTTGGTTGCTACTTCCTCAAGTTTGGTCTTCCCTTTACCCTTTCAGCTTCCTTTCCTTATTTGTTAACAACAATGTGACCCCTATAATCTCGTTGGTATTTGTTTTTCCTTACTTTCATCCGTTCCTGCTTGGCATGATTAGTAGCATGCTTACCAATCACCTTTCCACTTGGCAGAAACTTTGTTCATTTTGCAATTGTACCAATTGCTTCAGTACTCACCACAACTTTCTTATCCTTACCTTGATCCTCAACATCTTCATGAAATCTCTTGTGTAGTTCAGGATGAATTACCCAGCATTCTGCCTCACTATGCCCTTGTTTCTTGCTAGGCTTGAATATTTTGGCATATAATCATACTTAATCCTAATCCATTTAAGCATTTCTAGCCTAGATTCATTAGCTTCTTCCACAATTTTAATATAATAAGGGAACTTATCTAACAAGTTAACTTCCACCTTCACCTTAGCAGAACTAGGTCGAGTCCTATTTTGAGTTTCTAAGTCTGCATGTAATAGGTTACCAATTGCACGAGCTAATGAAAATACACATTCCTTACCAAAGAAATTTGGAGGAACTTCTGGAAAGCTAATCCTAGCTATGGCAATTAGAGCTTTTTCATCATGTGTCTACCATGGACTCCATTTTGTACAACTCATCTGCCACATGTCTGATTGAGCCGTTAAATAAAAAGTTAGCTTTGAAAGAAGATGAATGTAATCCTCTAATAAATACGGCCTAATTAACACATGATTATCTTCAATCAAGCCAGCTTAACAATGACCATTAGTCACATATTAAATTGGAATCACTGTACGTAATTCACCAATAACAAGCTTACCATACGAAAATTTCCCAAGAATCCCTTATTGTACGATGGATTGCTTCACTTTTTATTTATTCCACTACACAACTAGTTCTCTTTGAAAGAACTCAATGAGTTTTAATGGAAACGCAACTAGGGTTTGCATGGGAGCATTAATGACAGTAGGTCTTAATTTTGATCGCGCAAAAATCACCCTTGAGGAGAGAGAACAGTGCATTTAAATCTAGAGTTTTCATGGTGGAAACTGGGGATTTTTAGGTAGAATTGGGGATTTTTGAAAAATAAGGATTTAACCTTGATCATGTTACCCATTCATACACTATTTAATTGTTAAATTGATCATACTTATCATGTTTACGAGCTTTGGTGATATTGATTATTGATTCGGAGTTGAGATTGGTATTGTAGAACACAATTTTGAAGTAAGTCTTATACTTATTGATCAAATCTCTCTATTTTTGTAGTGTTAATGCACGAAGGGTAATATTGTGCCATATGTGAGTGTTAATGCATGAAGGGTGATGTCGTGCCATATTGTGAGTGTTAATGCATGAAGGATGATGCCGAGCAATATTATGAGAGTTAATGCACGAAGTGTGATGTCGTTCTGTTTCTAATGATTTGTATTGTGAGTGTGAGTAAAAGCACGAAGGGTGATGCCGTGCAGTATTAATTTCATTGTGAAGTTGAGAGTAAAAGCACGAAGGGCGATGACGTGCAATTTTCTGTGTTATGCTGAAGTGTTTTTTACTAGTTAAAGGTATATTGACTGTTGTGGTTAACATTCCGCAGTATCTCTCATATCTTGTAACACCCTCAGCATGTTCCATTCCCGATAATACATGTCTAGTTTGTATTCGTTGTTATCTTGTACATACACTATTGATTGCATAGGTTTATTATGTAGGTATCATGTCATAGCCTCATCACTACTTCGTCGAGGTTAGGCTTGACACTTATGAGTACATGGGGTCAGTTGTACTCATACTATATTCTGCATTTCTTGTGTAGATTTTGGTACCGGCCCTAGCTGATCGTGAGGTTAGCAACTGGATTTGATTGTCGGAGATCCACAGTTGATATGCTGGCGTCTGCAGACCCTGGAGTCCCTTCCTAGTTTCTTTATTATATGGTTTCCCTTCTCTCATAACAGTATTTTCTTTCAGACTTTGCTTGTAGTAACTTTTAGAAGCTCGTGAATCGTGACACCAAATCCGAATTGTATCAATTATTATGGGTTTTATGTATTCCAGAACTCAATTTTAGCTTCTATTTAGCTTAATTGTTACTGTTATTAAAATTGATTGAAGTTGACTTAAGAATCCTCTAATGTTGGCTTGCCAAGCATATGAAATGTTAGGCACTATCACGATCACGAGGTGGGATTTCGGATCGTGACAATTAACATATTGTCTTTAAGCGGTAGGGACGATACTGCATTTATTTTCTTTGAAACATAGTTAAGTCATCGTAATAGTAGTTTCTTTGATTTGATTTTGATCATGTCAAGATTAATTAGCTTTTTCTTTAACTACAATCTTTTGTCTCAAATTATTGTTCGTCACTTTTAATTCTGATTAGTTTTGGAACTATATTATGTATAATTTTTCCAACAGAGGAAGCTTTTAGATAACAAGAAGTAAAGAAGAGTTGGAAAATGATATGAAAATGGATTTTTTTGGAAAAAAATAGATTATGAGAATGAAACATATTTAATTTAGAATGAAAATGCGTTTTTGTAGTTTTGGCTCTCAAGATTCGTGTAGGATTGTAAAGTAGCAAACGAAACGAGGAAAAATTGTTTGGACAGACCAAAAATTGTTTGGACAGAGCAATTATGATTTATGACCTCTGTTCTAAAAGGTAGAATTTGGGATTTGTTTATGGCTCGCTTCGGGGCGAAGCACTCGTAAAACGCCTATGGGTTTATGTTTGGGGCTTAGTTCCGTGAGACTTACGACTCAGCTATAGAAGCTTATGCCCCAGGCACGCCCAACGCCTAGCTTACTGAGCTCACCTAATAAAACTTTATACAAATGTATGTAACTAACCTTGTAAATCCTCAAATTTTCTTAATATATCGTTGGCTATTCAAAATTATATTTTTCTTAATCATAATAGTCCTTTTTTCTGTAATTATTTTTTCACGCTTACAAAATATATTACTTATTAACATAATAGCTCAATATTAGCTAGTAACTATTTATAAATAATTAGTTATCATACTATTGTATGGTGAATAATATGTCAATTTATTAACTTGTTGAAGCTTAAAAATAAATAATGCTATAGAATCATATTTAAATTGTGAATTATATTTTTATATAAATTTTCTTTCACATAGAAATCATATATAAAAGGAGTATTTTAAGAAAAATACCAAATTATAATACCGAAATTATTTCAAGATTCGTTACTCCTTAAAAGATGCATATAAGATATCATATTGAATACATCACTTTTGATGTTTGAGTTGTAACGACGTTGCAGCTAATTTATGTCATACGTTTTCATATTATTCATAGTTGAATTATAATTTATAAATATTTTAAATAGTTATTTATGATAATTTTGTGATTTTAATGTAATTTTTAAAATTATTTTTTATTTTATACTATCTTAGAACTTATAAATTAGTAAAATTTAAAGATCCCTGGACTTATGCTTCATGCTCAAGGCTTAAATCTTGCCTCATCAAAGATAAAATGTCTCGTCTCATGTTTCCCTTTAAAACATGGTTTATGACAACTTCTATGGAATAAATATATTATCCGAAATAATATTATCAAAATTAAAGTGCTGGAGGGAAGGGACTGTCGAGTCCTCTCCTAATTGAAAAAGCATTAAAATTACTTGTCACACTGTTACTTATGTTAATTTATTATAAATGGGAAAATTTTGTTTCAATGAATCTGAAGGATATTTTGCTCGAATTCACGTTCAAACTTAAGTAATTTCACCTTTGTAGGGGTGAAATATATATCATTTCTTGACTACATACTTTTATTTATAAATTATATAACTTATAAGTGGTAGATTCTGACTGAATACATTAAATTTTAGTGGCAAATTAAGAGGCTATAATAATAGTGGAGTATTTTCAAAAAAGAGATCATTGGGTTCTATAAGGCTTTGATGGGAACTTCTGTATCCGCCCTTCCAGCTATAAATCAAATGTACATGACAAATGAACCAAAACTAATACAACAACAAAGAAGGGATCTATGTGTTGATGCAACTGATCTGGAAATTTTGGAGAGTATCAAAGCTATTGGAGATGACAAAGCACCAGGGATAGATGGTTACAATGCTGTTTTTTTTTCAAAAAGAGCTGGAGAATCATTGGCAGGCAGGTTACCAGTGGCATCAAGCAATTTTTCCCCTCAACCAAGATGTAAAAACCCATCAACTGTGCCACTACCACCCTAATTCCTAAAGTGTCCATACCAACTACAGTCAAAGAGTATAGGCCAATTGCTTGCTGCTCTGTCCTCTATAAAATGATCTCAAAAATACTGGCCAATAGGATGCAGAAGGTGATGGCAAGCATTATCAGTGAGGCCCAAGCAGGGTTTATTCCAAGCAGAAAGATAACAGACAATATCATTTTGGCACATGAACTAGTCAAAAGCTATACCAGAAAATAAGTGTCACCCAGATGCATGATTAAAATTGACCTCCAGAAAGCCTATGACTCAGTAGAATGGACATTCTTACAACTGGTTATGGAGCAGATTGGCTTCTCCAGCAAATTCACCAAATGGATAATGGAATGCATCTCAGCAGTGAGCTTCTCTGTGCTAGTCAATGGAGACGCAACTGAACCCTTTGCTGTTGCTAGGGGACTTAGGCAAGGGGACCCTATTTCCCCCTTCCTATTTTCTCTGGTCATGGAGTACTTGAGCAGATCCTGCAGCTCACTAAAGGGAAATCCAGAATATCAGTTCCACCCTAGATGTAAAAACTAGGTATTACTCACATGTGTTTTGCTGATGATTTGCTACTGTTTGCCAAAGGTGACACTACCTCTGTCATAGCCTTATCTAGATGCTTCTCTCAATTCTATGAAGCATCTGGTTTACAAGCTAACTTGAATAAGAGCTCTGTTTACTTTGGTGGTGTTGCACTGGATGTTCAGAAAAAGATTATTGACCACCTTGGCTATAAGCAAGGTGAGTTACCATTCAAGTACCTAGGTGTCCCCCTGTCCACCAAGAAGATCACATTGCTCCAATGGCAACCTCTGGTGGAGAGGATCACTGCCAAGATCACCTCATGGACTGCCAAGATATTATCTTATACTGGGAGAATCCAACTGGTCCAATCTGTCATTTTTGGTATCCAAGCTTACTGGGCACAACTGTTCATATTCCCTGTTAAAGTCCTGAAGATGATAGAAGCCATTTGTAGGAGCTTAATTTGGTCTGGGTTGAACTCTATCACTAGGAAAGCATATATCTCCTGGGACAGAATGTGTACCCCAAAATCAGCAGGATGGATGAATCTTACTAATCTCAAGCTCTGAATAAAGCTGCCATTGCAAAGACATGCTGGGATCTAGCTCATAAAAAGGACAAACTGTGGATAAGGTGGATCACTGTATACTACATCAAAAACAAACTTATTGAAACCATGCCAATTCCTGCACAGGCAAGCTGGATGGTCAAAAAGATCATCCAGTCTAGAGAAGTTTTGCAGAGGTTTCAACACTTGAAGGAGCAGGTCTGCTAGACAACTATACCATTTACAGCTTCAAGACCTGCCGAGAGTCCCATGGAAGAATTTTATCATACAGAACTATGCAAGACCAAAGGCAACATTCAATCTATGGCTGTTCTTACAAGATAGATTACCAACAAAAGATAGATTGCACAGATGGGGAATGCGTGTTGATCAACACTGTATCTTATGCCAAAACCATCCAGAGACCAGAGATCACTTGTTACTATTTTGCCCAGTCACTGTTGAGCTATGGGAGAAAACAATGCACTGGTTGTAAGAGGCTTATCCTCACCTTACTGCCTGGAACCAGAAACTGCACTGGCTCATAAGTAAAGCCAAGGGTAGAACATGTCGAGCAGCCATCTTCAAAATGTAGTTGCTGAGTTTGCTTATACTATCTGGCTGGAAAGGAACTCAAGAATCTTCAACAACACATTTCGTTGCAATGAAGCCCTTTTGAGAGACATAGTATACACTTGTAATGTTAGAGGTACCCCTCGCATTAGAAACCACTTACAACACCTTCAAATCTAGTATTGTTAGGTAGTGAGGACATTAGATACAGTTAAATTGTTATACTAGAGATGGTCAGCTGAGTTAAAGCTAGACTATGGTTTTGTAATGTTATTTTATTTGTGATTAATGAAATTCTTAATTACCAAAAAAAATGAAGTATTTTCTTTTTCTTAATCTAAACTAACGCGAATAGGATCAGTGACCGATCTAAAATTTATAGATCATAGGTGCTTTATTAATTTTAGTGTAAATTTACAATAGTCAAACATAACCATAATAGATGCTGACGGTCAGTTATTTAAATTTTTAAGTATTACATATGAATATGTAAGACAATCTGACAAAATCCAATAGGTGCTTCGGTACCCATATTTCAAAATGTAACTCCGCCACTGAGTCTAGAAGAGATGGAATAAAAAAATAAAGAAAGAAATATAAAACTAGTTATTTATGTCAATGATTCAATGTGTTCCAAAGTTTAGAATGTAGTGTGCCAAAAATGGAAGGTGAAGTTAACAGATAAGTATATTTTAGTTTGTTTGTTTGGAAAGAAATTATCCTAAAATTAATTATTTCAAAATTAGTTATTTTATTTTTTAATGGAGATAAAAATACTATAATTACGAAATTAATTATACTGTAATTTTGTTTCAATTAAAAATAGAATAATATTTTTTAAAATTTAATTACAAAATTAATTATATTCGTCCTGCCAAACAAGTCCTAAGCTTCCTTGTTAATTTTCTTCTTCTCTTTGTTATGTGATCTTGATTCTATTCAAACAGAGTAGCACTTGAGATTTACGGTCCTTTGTGTTGTTTAGTTACTCTAAGCAAATGTTATTCATGGGATATACTGGACAAAATAGATTCTGTCAGAAGTTTTGGAGCTTTCAAACAAAAGAATCATGCAAATAATTGATTGCATATCGCACAATTTTGACTTCCAAGAGTTCTGTAGAATTCAAAGTTGGCAACCCTAATTCTGAGGGGTATCTAGGATTTTCAGGGTGCACTAATATCTTTATCAATATATGATATGAAATGATCTCATAATATTAATTAGTAAATAATTAATAATTCACTATAACAATATAATATTAAAAAATATAGTTAGAATTATATTAATAAAACACAACTCAAGAATATTACTAAATACGAACTTTTATTTTTTAAAATATATTCCAAGCGACCTCATTAAAAATAATACTATATATATAACACCTTACCCCAAATTCATTTGTAGATAAAGCTAAAAAAAATTTATAACAAATAATGAAGCTACCTTTTATATATATATATATATATATAAAACACCTAACCCCAAATTCATTTGTAAATGAAGCTGAAAAAAATTATAACAAATAATGAAGCTGCACAAATTCAAACTTGTGACCCCTTCAAAGGTAAATGAACCTCTAGACCACATGAGCTACCCAGTAGTTTGTATTAAAATTTACTGTTATATTTTTTTTGAGATTTTAATTATATATACATATTTAATACTCCCTCCAATCAAATTTATGTGAACCTGTTTGACGGGACACTGAGTTTAAGAAAAAAAAGATATTTTGATTGTGGTTCTAAACAAGTTAAAAATGGGCATAGTATTTGTGTGCTTATAATAGCTTTTGCTTAAGGGTAGAATTGTAAGTTTAAGCTAAATTATTTCTAAATTTAGAAAGAGATCATTCTTTTGGATTAGACTAAAGAGAAAATAGGTTCATATAAACTGAAATTGAGGGAATAAAAGTTTCCGATCAAGCGGTGTCACGTGATACCGCTTGGGCCAAGGTGGATCCGCCCTTGCAAGTAGGAATTGAACACCAGATCTTTGGGTTAAAGGTGCAGACATTGACCACTAAGCTAAAGTGCCCACTTGAGTATGAGTTCACACATGCGTATTTAAGAGCAAAATCAAGAAAGTATAAGTGTTATACATAGTTGTCACAATCCAATTTCCCCTCTGTCGGGTTTCGTGATGACACTTAGTCTTAGGGACTAGGTAAGCCTAATATTTTACTGAGAACAACAATAATAAAGAAAGTTTAATAGTCTCGATATAGAAATCATTACCGAATTTGCAATCTCCCGAAATCCATTCCGGAACCGTTTATTCAAAAGTCCAATTCCGGTCAAATTTTCACCGCTTAAGCTTTCAAAACTGCTCCCGGAGCAGGTGTCATTAGAGAGAGAGGCAGAGGCCAATGAGTAGTACATGCCGCAGCTAGAGAATCTACCAAAACACAAGTTGAGAAGCCACCAGTAAATTCAGTTAGGGGGATTGTGGGACCGGAAGCGAGAGGACAGATGAGATTAGGAGAGATAGTATAGGAGGCAATGAGGCCTCAAGGACCGGAGGGATCTACTGGTCCTTAGTTTGGAGGTAGGGTGCGACATGGTAGAGGTTTCGTAGGTCAGCCTGTTCAATTTGCGTTTCGGGCTTCGCACAGTGATTCAGGCGTTCATGGGTCTCAGAGTGCCCGTATCGCATAGTTCCAACAACTACATCAGCAGAGAGGTTGCTTTGAATGTGGGATACTATCCATATGGTGAGAGATTATCCTAGATTTTGGACAAATACGTCACACAAAGGTATTCAGGCGCGTAGAGAGCGCCCAAGAGAGGGAGGCCTGACCCGTTGATGTGTTTCATATAGTAGGCTTAAGGCCGTTATGCCAGATGATGTAATTCAGGTATGCTTTTGGTTTGTTATAGAGGAGCACCATCGGTATTTCATTTTAGCTCTACTTATCGAGGTGAGTTCCCCTATTTGTTGCTCTACTTATGGATATGTTTCATGATTTGCATTTTGTTTATGTGTTGCCTTATTATGAGGTTCTATGAGTGATATTTGTGTCTATTATCTATTTCTATTCATTATTTAGAGTTATGAGACTAGTTGTAAATTCTTGTTGTCAATTACGGAAGGCTTGATGTGATTTTTGAGTATTTTTGGTTACGAGCTGTGATTTTTATGCTCCACCAGTATGGGAGCCAATACGTGTTGTAGTTTTGTTGAAAGAATTGATCTAGTGAAAGGTTCCAGTCGGTTTGGTATATATTCTACTTGTGATTTAAAGTTGAGGGCGGGGCCCTCGTAATTTCATGTGATATGATGTGTTCGAACCGGACTGTGTACCACGGTGGAAGTTATATCAGGATGAGATCCTCGTGATCTATTCATATATTTTAATTTTTTCTTGTATTGATTCATAGGATTGTACTATTAAAGAGTTGTGCCTGTCGGGCTTGTTTGACAGTGCTCTTATGCGTTTCTCTTTACATAATCAGTTATTTTTGTTCATGTAAATTCTTGAGTTTTATCTTGTCGGGTGTGTTCCCGGTAATGTTAGTTGTGGCTTGTTGATCTAGGTGTATTGATATGAGGTCTTCATGTTCCTTGCATCACTGTTAGTGTTGTGAAGGTTTGAAACAGAGTTTTAACGGATATGAGGATTATGGCCGGTGCTGGATTGATTTCGGGTTGTGATAAGAAATATTATTATGGGCCTATATGTGATGTATCATGTTGTGTGGCTGTACTTTCTGGGTGTTGGCATAAGTGGTTGCAACTAGTTGAGAATGATACCGGATATGGATTTAGAATCCGGTCTTCTGAAAATGAATGAAAGGTGAGAATTTTGGCTCTGAGGCTTAAAAGTGCTGGTAGAAGGACTAATTTGTAGTTGAGATGGTTTCGTCAGGTTTATGTGAATTGGGGTGACATAGGATGGTATATGTTGGAAGTGTGCGTTCAGTGATTTGATGACTTCGAGGAGAATCATGGTACGTTCGAGGACGCATATTTTTTCTTAAGAGGGGGATGATGTAACAACCCGGCCGGTCGTTTTGATAATTTAAGTTTTGTTCAGCGAAATAAGGTCTTGAAAAGCTTCATATTATGTGTATCGACTTAGTGCATGGTTGAATTCAATTATCGGATGATTTAGATTCGAATTGGACGACGGAATCTAGTTTTGGAAGCTTAAGCAGTGAGAATTTGACCAGAATTCGAGTTTTGAGTAAGCGGCTCCGGAATGGGTTTTGGGAGATTGTAAATTCGGTAAAGATTTCTATATTGAGACTGGTAGACTTTTTTTATTATTGTTGTTCTTCAGTACAATAAGCTTATTTAGTACCGAAGACTACGTGCCGTCACGAAACCCAATAGAGGAGAAATTTGATCGTAAACGGAGGGGAGGATAGATTCACGTAAACCCATTGCCTTCCGTATAGATTCGTCCCTGCCACGGGTGAGAAAGATGTGCAGTTTAAAGTTATGTATTGTGGAATTTGTCATTCTGATCTTCATCAGCTCAAGAACGAATGGAGCAATAGCATATATCCAATGGTACCTGGGTCCGTTTCCATTTTCTTATTTTTATTATTTATCTGCATATGAATTAAAAATTGTATACGCTGATGTGTAAAGATGTGAAATCTAACTTGTAATAACATGTTAATTAATATTATTATCAGATTATTAATAAGTATTATAAAGATTTAGCTATCATTGTAGAAAATAAAACTTTGCGTGACGACGTTCAGTGGCGAGTACCTTAGTCGCACCCAAAGGTGTACCATCGGTAGGGAGTGTCGGCGACCTATCTTAAATTTAGTGGTGACCCATATTTATCTTTTGTGGAGAACTAAGTCGCCACCAAATTCTAATTAGTTCTATTATTCGCTTTTGTGGCAACTAAAATAGCCACAAAAGATAGACAAATGCGTCACAATATATATTTAAGATAGGTCGCCACACCGAGCGACTTAGACTTTTTGATCACTAAAATGCTTGATTTCCTGTATCGTCCAGTTACATAATAAGTGATCTACCATGCAAATATTTTTTACACCATCACTGCATTGAAATTAAACTCCTGCAAAATACATAGTTCTACGTTAAATAAACGAAATCTAGGATAATAGGAGAATTAAAGTTTTTGTCTTGGCAAATGGTTACACTAATTCCATGTTAAGAGTTGTTTAATAGAATGAGAAAGATTGGGTTATTATTAAATTTGCAGATATCTTTTTGAAGAGATCAAATTGCAAGATAATACATTTTATAGCGAGAAACAGAGTACTTTAATACTTTGACCAACAATTGACACACTAGGATGGTAGAGATCAAAAACTGTAAACTGAAACTTAATCACATGCTTTGTTTTGGCTGCTAATACAGTTCTTCTCTAATTAGATCGATTTTTTTGACATTAATTGTCAATTGTTACAGGCATGAGGTTGTTTGTGCGGTAACTAAGGTTGGTAGCAAGGTGGAGAAATTTAAGGTTAGTGACAAAGTAGGAGTTGGATGTTTGGTAGGATTATGTCGTAAATGTGAAAACTGTGACAACAATCTTGAGAATTACTGTCCCGGTCAAATAATGACATACAACGATATTTGCATCGATAGAACCACCACATACGGAGGTTACTCTGACATCATGGTAACGGACGAGCACTACGTGGTTCACTGGCCTGAGAACTTGCCAATGGAAGCCGCTCCATTGTTATGTGCTGCAATAAGTACAACATATAGTCCTTTGAAATATTTTGGACTTGATAAGCCTGGAATGCACATTGGTGTTGTTGGTCTTGGTGGTCTTGGTTATATGGCTGTGAAATTTGCAAGGCATTTGGAACTAAAATGACTGTTATTAGTACATCTACTAGTAAAAAACAAGAAGCAATTGAGCGTTTGGGTGCGGACTCATTTTTGGTCAGCCGTGACCCTGACCAAATGTAGGTGAATATTATGACTTTTGACTTTATTTATGCTTTTACCAATCAATCAACTATGTTTCAATCTTACGGAGAGTTTGACATAAGAATATTAATTTTCATATACACATGTAATATGAGCAGGCTGCAGCGAGCTCACTTGATGGCATCATTGATACTGTCTCAGCAATTCACCCTCTTCTTCCATTGATTAATTTGTTGAAAACTCATGGGAAGCTTGTAATGGTTGGTGCACCAGAAAAACCACTAGAGTTGCCTGTATTTCCCTTGCTTTTAGGTACGTTTCTTGAAGCGACTGTTTCTAACTATGCATTTCTTTTAGAACGTAAGAAGTTGATACAGAAGTATATACATAATGTCAAAAACAGGGAGGAAGCTAGTCGCTGGGAGTGCCATAGGAGGGATAAAGGAGACACAAGAGATGGTAGACTTCGCGGCAAAGCATAACATTACACCAGATGTTGAAGTCGTGCTATGCACTATGTGTATATAGCTTTGGAGCGTCTTGCGAAATCGGGTTTTAAGTACCGTTTTGTACTTGACGTTGGCAATACATTGACTAAGAGATAGGAGGGGGACTTGGGCAAGAAAATGAGAATTGAATCTACCATGTCTATTGAATAACGAATTGCATCATTTATTTTGCTATAGACTTATGATCTTGTTTTATCTTGCACCTATTGGCGTTTATTTCTTTTGATGTTTTATCTACTAAAGGCTACTTTATTGCATTATCTTCATTGTTTCTTGAGCCGAGAGTCTATCAAAATAACCTCTTTATCTCTTCGAAATTCGGGGTAAGATATGCGTGCACACTACTGTTACGACCCTGATTTTCCATCATCGAGATCGTGATGGCACTTGACTTTTATTATGTTAGGCAAGCCAACATATAACGATCTAACACGCTAATCACTAACCAAAAACAGTAATTAACAATAATTTAAACGAAACGAGTAAAAGGTGTGAAAATTTTATAACAATTTAAACACTAATGCACGACTACCCAAAGATCTAGTGTCACAATCTACAAACATCTAAGAGTTTTGACCAATACTGGTTTAAAGAAAATACATTTGTTCTTGAAATGAAAGAAAACAGGGAAACTAATATAGAGGGAAGGGGACTCCAGGGTCTACGAACACTGGCACATCTAACTTGGATCTCTTGATGAAATTAAGGCAGCAACCCAACTCTAGTCAACGAGGTCCAGTACAGAAATCTGCACAGAAAAGTGCAGAATGCAGTATCAATACAACCGACCCTATGTACTGGTAAGTGCTGGGCATAACCTCGGCGAAGTAATGACGAGGCTAGGACACGATAACAACACGAACATGTGCAATAAAATCATATACTAGAAATAACAACAACGAAAATTTAACAGTTAATAGGGAAAGAGAAAAACATGTTGAAGGGAATATCAAATCCTTGAAATAGTACCGTACAGAAACACACTAAATATTATACTTTGAACCAATGGAAATAATAACAAAGCAAAAACGTGCACAGCATCACCCTTCGTGCTTTTATTCTTGTTCTTACCAACAACAACAACAACTACCCAGTAATATCCCACAAAGTGGGGTCTGGGGAGGGTAATATGTAGACGAGCCTTACCCCTAGCCAAAAGGGCAGAGAGGCTGTTTCCAATCGACCCTCGGCTCAGTGAAGGAGAGGAAAAATAAAATCAAAATCAAAAACAAAAACAAAAGAGCATTAGTAAGTCCAGCAGAAATAGCGTAAATGATTATCTAAACATAAGAACCATAAATAAAATAGCATGCAATAATATCATACAGCAACTACCATAAATAACTAGCATAAGGGAGACACAATCCAAAACACAAAACATCTATGGATAGTCCTGTCAAGTCTCACCCAACCCCGGGTGAGTAGTACGAAAAACTCTAGGGGCCCCTATCCTACAACCCTGATACTAGACCTCCAGACTTTCCTATCAAGGGCCATGTCCTCGGAAACCTGCATTCTAGCCATGTCATGCCTAATCACCTCTCCCCAATACCTCTTAGGCCTCCCTCTACCTCGCCGAACGCCGACCATCGCCAGCCGTTCACAACTCTTCACCGGGGCATCAGGACTTCTCCTCCGCACATGCCCGAACCACCTCAGCCTCACTTCTCGCATCTTCTCATCCACCAGGGCCACCCCCACCTTCTCTCGAATAACTTCTTTCTTAATCTTATCTAACTTGGTGAGCCCGCACATCCACCTGAGCATCCTCATCTCCGCAACGTTCATTCTCTGAACATGAGAGTTCTTCACTGGCCAGCACTCTGCCCCATACAACATTGCAGGTCTAACCACAGCTCTATATAATTTCCCCTTGAGTTTCTGTGGAACTTTCTTGTCACACAGGACTCCTGATGCAAGCCTCCACTTTGACCACCACGCTCCTATGCGATGAGTGACGTCCCCGTCAATCTCTCCATCCCCCTGAATCACCGACCCAAGATATCTGACACTGTCCCTCTTGGCGATGACCTGAGATCCAATAGTGCATTATCACCCTTTATGTCTTAACTCTCTCAAACATGTCAAGATATCACCCTTAGTGCATTATCAATATCAGAATACGACACAGCATCACCCTTCGTGTATTATCACTCACAGAATACAATATGACATCACCCTTCTTGTATTAATACTCACTCACAATATCTTGTATGGCATCACCTTTCGTGATTTACTCACTTTCTCACCCACACAACAATAGAAACTGTAACAATTCAGGAAGGGAATCATTAATAACCAGCCTCATTTCAATATTTAACTTCACAATATAAATCTTAAATTGAGTCAATACTCAACCAATATCTAATACACGGATAACATAATAAGACTTGATTAACATGAAAAATAACCAGTTTTTTGCATGAACAGTATATATAAAGAACTACGACAGTCACTAGTATAAGACTCACTCGCATGCTATGACCCGACAACAACGTATATATACTCGTCACCTCACCTACACGCTGTACTCAACAACTAAACACGTTGCAAATAAGGCAGTAACACCTAATCTCTCAAGCAAAGGTTAGCCATAATACTTACCTCATTTCCACGGCCCAAATAAACCCTCAACTACCGCTTTTCCTCTAGATTACACTTTCGAACCACTCATATCTAATCATAATTAACTTAATAATATCAATTGTGAGCATGTATTTTTTCCCAGTTAGAAATACTTCTAAAACAATTAAAAATTGGTTTTTCTAAATTGTTTTTAGTTTTATAGGATTTTTGTAGAAGTTTATTAGTTGTTTTCATTTTTTGTGAACATTTAATATTATTAAAACCATGAAAAATAGCACAAAAACGTCAAAAAATTCATGCATTGCATTTTAGATTTTGTGTTCGTATTTTAGGATTAAATTATTAATTAATCACTTTATTAATAAAAATCACCAAAAATAATGTTCATTTTTTACATTTTTAGATTTTAGTTTTAGATTAGTAATTTTTTCTTCATCAATTTAGGATTAATTCATAATGTAAGTATTACAAAAGATAATAGCCAGATTTTGTAAATTAGTTTGATTTAGGATTTAATTATGACTTTGATTAATTTAGTTAAGTGTTTAAAATTAGAGAAAAGAAAAGAAAAATAACGAAATGGAAAAAAATGAAGGAAGTGTTATGAAATCTCCTATTTAAGATGAATGTCTATAATTAGAGAGATTCTAGAGTTCTATTCTTGGTAGCTAAATCATCTCCCTATAAATAGAGGTGCCCTCTACCATTGTAAATCACTCCTAACATTCTCTAAGTATCAATAAGAAGAACTCTCTCTACTCTTCTCTCTATTTGCTCTTGTTCTTGAGTTATTGTTCTTGTCTTTTATATTATTTCATAACACGTTATCAGCACGAGACTCTACCGTCTCAAGAAGCTCTTTAAGAAGATTAAGCCGCCGTCAATTTCTCCGCATCGGAGCCGCCGCCGTCTGCATCAGTGGAGAAAAGGAAGAAAACATTGAAAATATAATTGGTATACCTTAAAGGTAAGTAATTTACTTTTCCCTTTCAAATTCTTGAAATTCTACGATTTGATTTAATATACAAACAAAGTTTGATTATAACTCTAATGGAGTTTGTAAGAAATTATAACCACATGAAGTGGTAAAATCTCTATGTCCTGCCATGATTAAATTCATGTATGATTGTGGGCAAATAATTGAAAATCCGTCCAATTGAATTTGCTCCATTCCCTTTAGAGAATGTGGAAGCAGTATATGATAAGTCTGAAAGAAGACTAAAATATTACCATGAAGGTATCAATGAATGTGAACGTGGCAAAGAATTCCGTCCAATTGAATTTGCTCCATTCCCTTTAGAGAATGTGGTAGCAGTATGTGATAAGTCTGAAAGAAGACTAATTACCGTAAAGGTATCAATTGATGTGGACATGGCAATAGACGAAGTTATAATCGTCATCATTGTGGTAATGAGAACAATAAGGATTCTCAAAATAATCTTTCACTTTATGAAAGTAATATTTGACATGAGATTGTGTAAAGCATATGATTTTGATCCATTCCCTGAAGTGAATGTGATAATTGTAATAGAGCCCGTAAGTATGAACACGCTCTTGATGTAATTTTGGTTTATGTCTGACATTATGAAAAGAAAGTTCGTTGCCCTTGAAATTTCGGGCAAGAACTATATGATATGGGTGTTGGATACTTAAATCCATTTTGGATGCTATGGGTCTTGGAGACGCCATTAAAGACAGAAATAATGCATCCACCCAAAACCATGCTAAGGCCTTGATTTTCTTGCGCCATCACCTTGATGAAGGTTTGAAACTATGCTAAGGCCTTGATTTTCTTGCGCCATCACCTTGATGAAGGTTTGAAGATTGAATATCTCACCGTCAAAGATCCACCTATCTTGTGGAATGGCTTAAGGAAGAGATATGACAACCTGAAGTTGGTCACTCTGCCACAAGCACGATACGATAAGAACCCAAAAGCAAATAGTTTATAAACTATATATTATCGTTGCGGTGAAAACGAGCACTGGTCAAAGGCTTGCCGTATACCATGACTTTTGGTTGACCTTTATCAAGCATCTCGAAAGAGTAAACGCCCTGAAACGAATTTTGTCTCTGACGACAACTTTGACATCACCCACTTGGATGTGGCAGACTTCTTTGAGCAACCCGAGGGGTAGATAGACCACCTAATCGGTGATGGATCCGTGATGAAAGAAGATGGAGCTATTTGATTTTATTTTACTTGTTTGTATTAGTGAATGAATAAACTAATAGCCATCAGTATTAGCTCGTATTAGTTAGTTCATGACATAATGTTAGTATTAGTTGTTTAGAATGTATCAATATGCTCAAATATCAATAATATTTTTACTTTCCAGTAGAGGTAATCGACTAACCTGAAAAACTAGTCGGTCATCTCATATTTCGCATAAAAACTGCAAAACAATCGATTGTCAATGATCAACAATCGATTGTCTTTAAAACAATGTGATGGAATTTTACAAAAACAGTCAACAATCGATTTTCTATGATTAACAATCGATTGTCTTTAAAACAGTGTGTTCTGGAATTTTTCAAAAATCATCCACAATCGATTGTCTATGTCTAACAATCGATTGTCGTTAAGACTGTAATCTGAAATTTTTCAAAAATCATCCACAATCGATTGTCTTTGTCTAACAATCGATTGTCGTTAAGACTGTAATCTGGAATTTTTCAAAATAGCCAACAATCGATTGTCTATGCATAACAATCGATTGTCTTGAAACAGTGAGGTACAGCCAACAATCGATTGTCTATGTTTAACAATCGATTGTCTTAAAACAGTGATCTGGAAATTTTCAAAAATTGTCAACAATCAATTGTCTATGCATAACAATCGATTGTCTTGAAACAGTGTGCTCTGGAATTTTTCAAAAATAGCCAACAATCGATTGTCTATGTATAACAATCGATTGTCTTAAGACAGTGTGATGTGAAGTTTTTCAAAATAGCAAATAATCGATTGTGTGTGTTTAACAATCGATTGTCAATGTTCAACAATCGATTGTTTGTAAGTAACAATCGATTGTTTGAAGAAAATGTTTAAACTGAAATTTTCAAACTGCAAAGTAATCAATTATGGATAACATATCTGATTTATTTTAGTCAAATGACATCAGCAGATTTTGAAAATATTATGTGACACAAACGGATTGAAGTTGTTTATTCTCATGTTCGTATATTTTCTTTTATATGTCAAACCATGGGAAGTAAATTGATTGAAGGCTCAGGAAGAGCAACTGTAACTCTGCCCAAAGGCACGACGTTTATCTTAGAGAATGCAATATTCTCCTCTAAGTCTAAGAAGAACTTGTTGAGTTTTAAAGATATCATTCAAAATGGATATCTATTGAGACAATAGATGAGAATAATCTTGAATTCTTCATGAAAACGAGGCTGCCCATTTCGGTTTGGGTTCACGCCATTTTGCATGCAGCAAAGCTAGTTCGTCGGCTGCCCACTTTGGATTGGGTTCACGCCATTTTGCATGCAGCAATGCTAGTTCGTAGGCTGCCCACTTCGGTTAGGGTTCACGCCATTTTGCATAAAGCAATGCTACTTCGTCTCTGACTGACGAATTGACACAAATATTCCCCGTTGCAATTGGTTTTGGGTCATGGACCCAATATATCCCATTTAAGAATTTTTGGATGCGCAGTATATGTGCCTTTAGCACCACCATCCCGCACCAAAATGGGTCTGCAAAGAAGGTTAGGAATATATGTTGAGGTTGAATTGCCCTCCATTATTTGCTACCTCGAAACATTGACAGGAGATTTGTTCACTGCACGATTTGCAGACTGTCAATTTGATGAGACACTTTTCCCAAAATTAGGGGGAGAAGTTGGTGAAACCAAACGGGAAATTTTGTGGAAAAATGCATCATTATCTCATCTTGATCCACACACCTCTATTTGTGAGAAAGAGGCACAAAAGATTATCCATTTGCAAAGAATAGCAAATCAAATGCCTGACGCATTTATAGATTTGAAAAGGATAACAAAATCACATATCCTCGAAGTGAATGTGACAACATTTGATTCACGAATACATATTCATTATTGGAAGAATATGAACATGAAATTGGTATTAAATATACCACACTCACCCCTAGAAGGAGGTTTGAGATGATACCACACTCACCCCTAGAAGGAGGTGTGAGATGATATATGACATGAATGATCGTTGGTCACGTACCTATTGTACGCCAAAGTATTTTGGAAATATGACTATTAAAGGACAACGATAATGCAAGAAACATATCTTGCATATAAGTTTGATATGACCATAATGGTATAACTTTCTCTTTAAGAAAGATATTCACAACATGGATGTTGATGAATCTATGGTAGTACAAAATTAATTGAGAGCTCTAGAAGAGCCAATTATTACTATGTTGGAGAAACACAATTGAGTATTGTGCTGTAGTAAGTCTCAAAGAAACTTATTCAGTTTCCAAAGTACACGCGAAAGCGATTGATTATATTGAGACTATAAATAAAGGAAGGCTTTGATATCTCCTATTACTACAACTTGTAGCGGGGTAATTTGTATATGAAAAGCTACCCGCTTTGTTCTCCAATTTGTACTACACAAACGAAATAATGCCACAATAAAGTGGATATCTATTGGTATAAAACCCATGTCATAATAAACCTGAAGTTTATTGATAAGTGCACATGTCATGGTGTAAATTTGAAGTTTACCAATATTGATAATTTATTCAGTTGACATTCGTGTTAGCCATCTCATTTTATGTATGATGTGCAAATTCACATAGGTGAATATCAAAGAACTAGAAAGTTCTTTACGAATTCTCTTGTATCACTTGTTCTCATTAATGAACAGACCAACTAAAGAGTTCGGGTTGAAGCCCATAAATTCTGGAAATATCAAAGGTGAATATGGGCCCATTCACCTGCCATGTATACCACATATGATGCATCTATGAAATGGTTACATGCGCAATTGTTATTAACCCGCAGCCTGGCCGGTGCTTGCGAGGTAAATCGCTCAGTAATCTAACTTCGAGCATAATTTCCAGATTTTCTACTCAAGATAGTTCATCTTGATAAGTTGGTTTATATCAAAGTTGGTTTAGCAAGATAATTATTGAGTGCTTCCACTTAATAGCTAAACTGTTTCTTATGAGAACAAAGTTATATATATCAGTTTGATATACGTTGTATACGAGAGTATATTATATTCTCCCCTCACAAGTGGTTCAGGGTCAGGAACCAAATAATTTCATCTTATTATTAATGTGCCATGTATATTGACATGATAATGCACAAAGATGATTTCCCAAAGTTGAGGAAACAAGTTAGCTTTACTAACATGAGGGGGAGACATGATAAACACTTGAGAAAAGGTTACATGGGATGAATTATCATTTGTATATGTAAATCCCCGAATATCATGATATGAACCTGAAGTTCATAAAAGGGATAATTCAATTGCAACATATTGCAAAGCATGCTATACGCATTTGCTGACCCAAAGAAAGTAACTAAATGGAAGAGATTCAATTCAAGAAGAATTGATTCCATATGAAAGACATGTAGTTTTGAACCTATAGTTCAAATGCTTGAAAGTATAAAGTCAAAGGTATGTATAGTCAGTTTTCGATATCTTATTTGTCTAGCATGACATGGAAAACTTGATATGCATCTAAAGTCTATTATATGGCTTATATGACTTAACTTGAAAGATTTAAGTTGCTTGAAGCATATGCAATTCGTGGTCCTGAAGTACCACATCCTAAGTGCAATTTGTGTACATATGTATCTTGCTATAACTATAAGCATGATGGCATTGAGAATACATCTATGAAGATATTGAAGAGTCATTCCACGACATTATATGAAGATGTTCATATCTATCAAGAATGATGATTTCAAGGTGCGGAATATTTATTCAAGTCAATATGATTTATTTATCAAACATCTACCAAAGATCGTTTTGAAGATGATGCACAAGATTGGAATGCAAATGCTCAAGGATATAAATTGATGTACTCATTAGGGGGAGTTAATGCGCGTTGCACTCTTTTTCCCTTACAAGGTTTTGTCCCACCGGGTTTTCCTTGCAAGGTTTTTAACGAGGCAACCAATAGGCGCATATTCAAACATGTGTACTCTTTTTCCTTTCTTTAATTTTTCCCATTGGGTTTTGGTTTTAAGGTTTTAACGAGGCACATTGTTGAATAGACATTCAAGGGGGAGTGTTATGAAATCTCCTATTTAAGGTGAATGTCTATAATTAGAGAGATTCTAGAGTTCTATTCTTGGTAGCTAAATCATCCTCCTCCCTATAAATAGAGGTTCCCTCTACCATTGTAAATCACTCCTAACATTCTCTAAGTATCAATAAGAAGAACTCTCTCTACTCTTCTCTCTATTTGCTCTTGTTCTTGAGTTATTGTTCTTGTCTTTTATATTATTTCATAACAGGAAGAGCTTTGTTTGTCGCCAAGATTAGCAAAAATCATTTTCTATTTGGCCCAAAAGAACAATTACGTCCGCCCAGTCTAGCCCCAAGCTCGGTCCAAGTCCAAGTGAACCCTCATTAATCCAAACAGCGTTGTTTCCCCTCCCTTTAATCCTAGCCGTTGGATCATTTTGATCTAATGGCGCACAATTGATCTCCATTTCCCTTAAAAATGTCGAACCCCCAACCCCCAAACCCTTGAGAACTGATTCACCTTCCCCTTCACCCCTCATCAACTCGTCTCTCTCACCTCCGCTTCTTGCCGCCACCGGATATCGCCTCATGGTGGCGTCCCGTCTCCAAACTCCCGAAAAATATAACCCCACAATCCCAGCCTCCCCTCATCACTATTCCCCCACCAATTTTTTCAAATAATCACCAGATTTTCCCAAGTTTCAGATCTGAAATTTCGAAAGAAAACCAAAACCCTAACCCTTTCTCCCTTTTGATTTCTATGGTTTCTAAGGCCCGATTTGAGCCAATGTTTATGCTAATTGATTGTTTTTTGTTAAGAACAATCGATTAACATCAGTTTTGGTTCTCTGAAAGTCTCGCCGGATTCCGACAAACTCAATATCGCCAACCAAGCTCTGATTTGCCTCAGTCACTTATGCATCTTCCAGCAAAAATCAATACCTTGTTCTTTTCCCTCTGTCTCTGTTTATTCTTTTTTATTTTTTTATATTTAGGGTTTGTTTTTATCTATTTTTGTTGCCTTGATTCCTTGTTAGTGTGTTTTTAATTAGATAAGACTAGTTTAAAGTAGTTTTATAATTCTTCAGTTAACCACATTACTAGTTATTTAATCACATTTTATTTAGTCTAATTGAATCAACCTAACAAAAATTATTTTCTGTATTTAGACTACTTAAATGGCTGTTAGTTAATTTAGATTACAATTTATTATTTAATTAACTCTAAGGTTGTAATCACATGATGTGTCATGCAGTTTTGATAAGCTTAGTATGATGTCTGATTTGATCAGTGTTCTTGGTTGCTATTCAGAATTCAGTAGAAACCTTAGTTGATAACAAATAGAAATTAGGGGGTTGAAGGTGCAATAAAAAAACTTAAAAGGGTAAATTGGGAATTTAAAATGAGAAAAATATTAGAAGATTCTAGTATCATATAATTGTCCCTATTTTTAGTATGAAAATGCTTAATTTAGGTAAAAAGGACAGATAGTTGTACCAAATCTGTTAAAAAGATGTTGTACTAGCTGAGATTTTTTAAAATTAGGGTGGAAGATTCCTTATTATTCTTATTCTTATACACCCTATAAAAGGAATAGACCCTCACTCACACACACATGATCATCAACATAGGCAACCTAAAAGGCATCATTGAAATACAAGGGTTTCTGGAAAAACAACATCAGTTTTCACACTAATTTTTCTTTTGTTTTCCTAAGTTTCCAAGTAGATTTGAAATCTCCTTCAGCCAAAATGACTTACCTCTAGAAGGTGCAGCTCACAACAAATCTCTTCATTTGACCATCAAGTGTAAATGATATTATTTGAAAATGGTTATGTTGGACAGCGGATCTGCGGTCGACATTTGCCCTCTATCAACCTTACAAAGGATGGAAATTAGGGCTGAAAGAATTAGAACCAATAATGTTTGCATATGTGCTTTTGATGGAATCAAGCGAGACGTGATAGGGGAGATTGATTTGGTCCTAAATATTGGCTCTATAGATTTTTAAGTCACATTTCAAGTTATGGACATGAACACTTCCTGTAACATTCTCCTAAGAAAGCCTTGGATCTATGCTGCGGGAGTCGTACCCTCCACTCTCCACCAAATAGTTAAGTTCGAATATGAAAATTATGAAGTAGTTATCCACGGAGAATATGAGCAATCAATCTATAGGGACCCGTCAGTACCATGCTTAGTGATAGCGATAGTAGTAAGCACATCGTTTACCAAGCTTTTAAGATCGTGGTCACAGACAAGTACGAGGAAGGAACCCCATGTCCTCAATCCTGCTTATCAAACGCATCGATCATGATTGCCAATGAAATGATCAATATGGGTACAAGCTCGAGAAAGGGCTCGGGATATCTTTGCAAGGCATTACAGAGCCCATCACTTTGGTTCCCCGCAAAAAGTTCTTTGTTGTAGGCTTACAAGTTACATAGGCCGATGTAAAATGGGCTAATGAACATAAGAGAAATGGGTCGGTCCTACCTCAGCCGGTCCCACATCTCGCCAGGATGTTTGTTAAGCCAGGTACATAAAAGAAGAAGAAGAAGAAGAGGCATTTACGACTGAAGAAATTAAAGACATCTATGGGGAAATAAGGCCAATGTTGTAAGAGGTTCATATGGTCCAACCTAGAGAAGGCTCAAGCACTTCTGAGGTGCAATATAAGGGGCCAAATTCTAATCTTCAAAATTGAAAGGCTACTTCATTCCCAGTCAGGTGGGAATCCTAGTAGTTAAGTCTTGCCATCATTTTTGCATTCTGACTTATTTTAGGGTGTAACTTGAATTTTTTTAGTTTATTGTATTTTAAATTCGAACGTAAACCCTTCTATCTTCAAATTCAATGCAATGAAATCAATATTTCATCATTTATGAATCTCTTTACATTATTCTTTCTAATTTTTTGTTATTTTTCTTATCTCTTTATTTTTAGTTCTAATAATGCAGACTTAAATAGTATGACACGCTTGTGGAATTCATTCCTAGATCCTAACTCGTTGTCTAACTGTGAAATAATGAATGAAGAACCAGAATATGATGAAAATGAGGCTTTTATGGAAATAATCAAGAACTACAACAATTTGAAAATAAGCCTAAGCCAAACTTAAATGAAGCTGAGCCAGTTAATTTGGGTAGTCTGAAAGAGGTCCATGAAACCATGATAAGCATTCACGCTGATGAAATAATTAGGTATGTATTGTTCCAACTTTTGTTCGAATTCAAAAACGTATTTTTCTGGTCCTATAATGATATACCAGGAGTGAGTGTTTATTTAATAATGCACAAACTTCAAACTTATCCCAGTTATCCACCTTTCCAACAAAGCAGAGAAAGTTTAGAACAGACATCAGTGACAAGATCAAAGAAGAAGTCACCAAACACTTGAAAGTCTATGTGATGCGAGTGGTCCGATACACCACATGGTTAGCCAATGTGGTTCCAGTTCCGAAGAAAGATGGAAAAACCCGAGTGTGTGTTGATTATGGGTATTTGAACAAAACAATCCCCAAGGACAACTTGCCATTACCGAACAACCACATCCTTATTGCCAATTGTGCCAAACATGAGATACAGTCTTTCATGGATTGTTACGATGGGTATCACCAGGTTCTAATGGATGAAGAAGACGCAGAAAAGATGGCTTTCACCATACCCTGGGGCATCTACTGCATTGGGTCAGGCCGTTTGGTTTAAAGAACGAGGGGCAACTTACATGAGAGCTATGACTGCCATCTTTCATGACATGATGCACCAAGCAATTGAGGTAGATATGGATGATGTGATCATTAAATTCAGAATGCAGGACTACCAAGTGCGGGATCTGAGAATGTTCTTTGAGCGTCTATGCAAGTATGACTTGAAGTTGAATCCAGCTAATTATGAAATTGAAGTCCCATCTAAGAAGCTTTTGGGATTTATAGTCAGTTGGAGGGGTATCAAGCTAGATCCAACAAAGATAAAGTCTATTAGGGATTTGACCCCTCCAAGAACCAAGAAAGAGGTTATGAGTTTGTTAGGAAGGTTGATTACAATAGCAGATTCATTGCGCAACTCACTACCACCAACGAAACCATATTTAATCTATTGAAGAAAGATGCAGATATTAGATAGATGGATGAGTGTCAAGAAGCTTTCGACAAAATCAAATAATATCTGTTGAATCCGCAGTATTGGTCAAACCTGATGTCGATGCCCCCTTTTTCAAAAGAAATCGGGTGTATGACATTTGGGCGGACAACTCTTTCCCTTTTGGGAATTGGGTTTGAATTAAAGAGTCACCACCTAATGATTAAGTGCATTAGAACACTAAAAAGAATTTTTTGATTTAGAAAATAAGAGAACGAGTAAGGACTTGAAATTATCTCGAGGGGAAGGTGTTAGGAACCCCTCTAGATCCACTAGTGTGGTTCCTAGCCTTGCTATAATTGTTACTTTAAGCAACAAATAAGTCAACAAAGGTTTCAAATATGAGAGATTGCCACATTATGGCTGCAAATAAGTTAAAGTTTTGAAGAAATAAAGAAAGTTTGAAATTTGGGGGAATAGTTTGTAAATTTTGAAAATAAAAAAATAAAGGTAATGAGAGTTTTCACATAATTGTTGCAAGCAATTAAAGTAGAAGAAGTTTAAAAAAAGCTGAAAGTTGAGAAGTTCTTTTAAAATTCTGAAAAAATAAACAAGTCAGGGGAAGGGGGTCCTAGGTTTATAAATAATATGGATCATATCAATACAATACCTAGTAATCACTCCTTAGAAGAGGGTCTACACGTTGTATTAGCGCACTGGTCATCATATCCATATCTACCCTTTCCCATATTGTTAGTATACTAAACGCGGAATAGTCTCGTTTTCCTATTGCATGATATTACCCGTCGCGAATCCTATCAGCCCAGGAGGCATATGAGACTACTAGTCCTAAATGGAGGGGATATCTGGGCTTTATGGTTTAAAGGAGAAAATCTAAGGGGACAAAAAAAGCATATAATGAAAATATGGGAAAGCACATAACAGTTAAAAGGCTCAAGCAGGCCTCCTCACTTAAAGACAATATCATTTAGCATGTCTCGCATGTATTGGTTACGGTCTGATTAAATATAAGAGCTATGGTGAATCGATCTATTACATATTTCAGATGAGAAGCCCGAGTCAGGACTGCTTGCTGGCTGGAGTTGTTAGAATCTGATTTGATTTACATGTTACTTATGACTTTCCTAAGTGTCAAGCGAAAACCTATAGGCATGATATCTACTAGCTCAGAAAAGAAGTATACTAATTTTAAGGGAATGGAATTGTCCATTATAGGAATATAAACTCTGCAGTTATTTTCGCTACTACCAGTTTTAGACTTATAAGCGAGTTACTGATTTATATTTGGTTGATTGCTCCATAGGCATGCTTTTTAGACATTTGTTAATCTTTGAACACTGTTATTAATATGTAGAAATCCGATAGACAGGTCATCTATATGCAGTTAGTTATTAAAATCTATGTACACATTTTCCTAGCGATAGATGCATATGCAGAATTCGAGAAGCCTTATAGAGATGTTATCTATGTGATATTTAGAGATGCAGAAACCTATAGACATGGTTTCTATATGAAATGCAGAAAGTATATACATGATTTCTATATATATGGAATGCAGAAGTGCAGAAGCCTATAGACATGATCTCCGTGTATGCAATGCAAAACCTATAGATAGGATTTCTAACGAATGCATAATTAGTGGACAATATTTCTATGTAAAAATGCAGAAGTGAAAGCAGGACATGATTTTAGAAGTATAATAAACCTATGAACATGATATCTACCCCTTTGCATGCATTGTTTGCCCCTCCCCTTTCACTAAAACCCCAATAGTTATTTCAAGATTATTACAATCCAGAATTAAGAAGTAAAATTACATCATTAAACTAAAAATTCCCAGCAAAGGAAATCATGATTCAGGTTTCTTGCCTAAAGCAGCGGTAGACCAACTCTAAAGATCCAAAGCCAAAGCCTTTTTTTGTTTTTTTGGGTGTGTTAGAGTTCCAAGGGCCTCATGAGTTTCAGGTAGTGCTTACATCCAAATTCACTATAGAGCTAAGACGTAGTGCAGTGTGGAAGAGCCATCCCTCAAGTGTCCAAGTTCATAGGGAACTCAACGTCCCAAAGCATGGCTCACAGGAGGGGGCAGAACTTAGAAGCTAGGAATTAGTGTGAGTGCCATAGAGGGGATTCTTGGGAGACCCAATATAGGCTGGTGGTCATATCCAGCAATTGGAGGTGCTGGCACACCCTAACTAGCCATATTGGCCACATTGTTTGGGAGTTAGGACCCACTATAGGATAAAGTCTAGACATGAGCAACAATTTGGATGTTGCCATGCATTGAACTTTACTCGAACACATAGAATGGAATGGAGTATGGGGATTCACAACAACAACAGATGCAAAGAGAACAATATATTTAATATTGAAAATAGACAGCAAAGCAGATAAAATTATAGAAGCAACAAAGCAAACACATAGGGATGAAGCAGAAAACTAAATTAAAACATACTAGTTTCCAGGAAACAAGTAAGAAAAACAGTAGTCTTGTAAAAGCCATAGTGCAAACAGGAAGACATAATACTTTAAGTGTTCGAGATTTTGAAGTCTAAACTGTGTTAATCGTGTGTGCTTTGTGTTTAAAGAAGGTCATGTATTTATAGTGTGAAAGTCATATGCAAAAAACGTAAGAGAATAATTGAAGACAGATTATAAATCAATTACAAAAGGCTTCCCTTAATTAAGGGATTCAAATTCAAACGGGTAAAACCATTTAAGCAAAGGATTTAAATAAACACTTTATGCAAAGTAGTAAATTAGGGGCAAATATACAAAGGTTATTTAAGGACAAAATCTCTGAAGCACACAATTGCGCAATTTAAGGAAAGAGAACCAATTAGCAGCCAAGAAATCAGAAATCCAAAGATTTAGTATTAATGAACCAAGCCAGAAAGGTGAAAAGGTTTTATCTTAAGGAGTATTAGTAACAATCAATTAGACCTATTAAAAGGAGATTCTGAGTCAATCACTAGTTAGAAACCTCTTTGAAGAAAGATTTGTCACACATATAAAGCATACAAACACGCTTAAACATGAAAGGACTGTCTTGCTAATCAGTAGAGCAGTCTAATGTAGAATAAATTTAAAAGTTTAGAGCAAAGAAGTTCAGACTTAGTCCAACAGTCAGTCTGAGAGAGTCAAGGGTTCTAAAATAGAACCCTAGTTCAATCACATGATCAAACCTAGGAAACCCCCCTCCCCCCCAAATTCTAGGGTTTCCACCTTGAATCAAATACAGAGATGAAGAAGCAAGTAGTCAAAACAAGCTTAGGGGTTTCTTTCAGAAACTCCTGAGAACACATGCAAACATAGTAGAAGGTTTAAAGAAAACAAAGTGAAGAAACTAATTCGAAGCATGATGAGAGATCAACGTGATAGTAGAAGAAACATGCTTAAGAAAACTCCTCTCAGAAGGGACATAAACAGGATTCAGTAAAAGAGAAAGCAGTAAACACTTAAAAATGCAGTAGCAGATATAGTACATGATTTAGAAGGAACTTAACCAAAGTTGAGAAGAGAAAAAATAGTAAAATACTTAAGAATACAGTAGAAGAAACATGTTTAAAGAGGTCTTATTTAGAAGAACTCAAAAAAGGTCCAGCAGAAGGCAAAAAAGAGACTTAAGAACTTAGTAAAAAATATATAGTAGAAGAATACAAGAACACCGGAAAAGCATAACAAAAGAACATATAGGAAAACACAGTAGGATAAACATATAATTGCATTATAGAAAGAAAACACAAGAATATAGTAGAAGAACGGGATATAGAAAACAGAGCAGAGGGACACAAGAGCACAGTAGGGTCTTAAGAGACCACAATATAGGAAAATGTAGCAAGAGAAACATATAAGAACATGCTATAAGAAAAAAATGGAGAAAAATACACATAATTGACAAAGAAAAAATCATAGAAACATTTCAGAAACCCTAGATCGAAAAGAGGCAGCTTTTTTAAAGTGATTTTTTAAAGAAAAGCTAGGTAAAGCGTTTGAAAACTCAAATAGACCATAGATACACAAAAAATATATAAAGATCGGAGGAAAACATCGAGGGGTTTCAAAAGAACCCTATAATGAGAAAGGCTTTATAAAAATCACCGATCAGAGTCGTAGAAACAAGAATCAGGTTCAAAAGACTAGAATATACCAGAGCAAGGCCGGCGATAGCTGTGAAACGTCAAGCTGGCAAAGGTCTGGATGAAAAACTTCGAGGTTTGGCCTTGATCCTTCAAGTATCAAACACATAAGAGTGACAGGAGGTGTGTACAAGGCTCCCATGGACAGAGCATGGTTTTCGGTGGGTTTCGAGGTGGGAGCGATTAGAGACGGCTAGGGTTAAGGAAGGTTTGAGAGAATCTTAAAGAGAAGAGGGGTTCCAGGCGGCATCTCTGAGGAAAAGGAATTAGCATTAGGGTTTGGGTGATTGAAAAAGTAAGGGGGCATTGTGGCCGTTGATCATTTTGATCAACGACCTAGATGTATTAGGGAGCCAGGCGGGTTGGATCAGATGGGTCAGGGGTCAGGTTAAATAGCAATTGGACTGGTTAATTTAGGATTTGAAATAGGCTAGAATTGAAATTTAGTACAATTTTAGCTTAAAAATACCAAAACAATTTATGAAAATGTGAAAAAACTACTGTAGCTATATATTGACATAAATATATAAATAAAATAAATTAATCACCAACATAATAATTGTAGGAACACTTATTTGTTTTTGTATTGCTAAAATAGGGCAATAAATTGGTTTTAAAATCTAAAAAAAATTGGGAATAATAATAATAAATTACTTGGACATGCTTATATATATATATATTCATATATACTATTTTAAAATCATTTTGCATATAAAAAATATACAGAAAAAATCGGGTATCAACGGCTACCCCTCTCTATCCAGGAAGGATGAAAGAGTTGTCGGGTAAAAACATGATGGCCAATTTTGACCGAGTGAAGTAGTTTGAAGAGATTGACCGTTCACTAGTTCTTGAGCTGCCTACATATCCATGATCTTACACGAATCAAGCCATATGTACTTCAGAAATATTTCACATCTTGCATTGGGTGAAATAAAGTGGTGATCTTTCAACCGATGTTAGACATAAATAAAGGTGGCAATATTTCACCCAATGAAAGATGTGAATGAAGTGGAGATCTTTTAGCCGATACAAAAAATGTAAGTAAAATGGCGGTCTTTCAGCCGATGCGGGATTTAAATAAAATGGCGATATTTCAGCCATTGAAAAAACATATGTAAAGTGACAATCTTTCAGCCGATGCAGATGGAGACAGAGCGTAGTCTCGGAAGGAATAATAGTAGCCTTATTCGATGCAAGAAATACAGATGGATACAAATCTTAGTCTCGGAAGGCAGAATGGTAGCCTTATGCAGTGCACGAAATGCATATGGAGACAGAGCTTAGTCTCGGAAGGCATAATAGTAGCCTTATGGAATGTAAAAATACAAATGGAGGTAGAGTTTAACCTCGGAAGGCAGAATAGTAGCCTTATAGAATGGAGGAAATGCATATTGAGGTAGAGCTTAACCTCGGAAGACAGAATAGTAGCCTTATGTAAGGGATAAAAGGTGAATAATGATAAAAATTCTTAGCTGACAGCTGGTAGCTGATTGTGATATTACGGCTGCTGGAGATATTGTATGCGGATAGTAGTTGTTATGCGATAATTCCGAGATTTGTATTCTTGAACAGTATGAGTATATAAATTTGCAACTTGGGTGCCTGCGTCCAAATAAAATTCATGAGTTTTGTAAAGGGTAAAGGTTAGTTCCGTCTCCCCGCTGACTTTTCTTGACCGACTTGGCTATGATTTGATGATACTGTAGGTATCCCTAAGGTAGCGTTGCTAAATAGAACAATATTCGTAATAGACATGCATGATTTAGCAGAAATATAGTATAAAGACATAATTAAGAATAGTTTTCATTAGATGAACCAATGACTAAGACGCAATCCAAGACAATGTAACCTCTTTTGCTTCAGAATTTTGAGGGCCCCCCTTAAAATTCTACCCCAATTTGCTGGATTGATATTTATAACGGCTGCTTGCAATGATCGGCTGAAATTACTTCGAAATTTTGAGGGTCCTCCTCAAAATTCTGCCCAGTTTCCAATTGCAGTGGAAATGAAAATCTTACTGAATATTGACCAAACCCATAAGGCTGCCTATGTATCCCCTCTTAAACGCGAATCGGGTCAGACGTAGATCAAATTCATTGTATGAGAAAAGTATAAAAGTTACACATAGTATCACTTTACTGCATCTGAGTTGATTGGTGTTGGTCAGACTTCTCCGTCCATTTCTGCTTGTATAAGGGCTCCTCCTGTTAGAACCCGGTGAACCATATTTGGTCATTGCCAGTTGGGAGAGAACGTCTCTTTGGCTTCATCTTAATGTGGAAAAACCTTATTTAATACCAGCTGCTCTGGTGTGAAGCGTCTTGGTTTGACTCTCTTATTAAAAGCTCTGGACATTCTATTCTGATAAAGCTCACCATGGATAACTGCATTCATTCTCTTCCCATCTATAAGAACCAACTACTCATAATGATTCTTCACCCACTCTGTGTCGTCGAGTTCTGCTTCCTATATGATCCTTAGGGAAGGAATCTCTACCTCGGTGGGAATGACTGTTTCTGTACCATAAACCAACATATAAGGGGTTACCCCGGTTGATATGTGGACTGTGGTGCGCTACCCAATAAAGACAATGATAACTTCTCATGTCACTACTTATGCTTCCCTATCTTTTTCCTCAGTATCTTTTTGATATCTTATTGGCGACTTCACGACTCCATTCATCAGAGGTCTGTAGGTTGTAGAATTCTTGTGTTAGATCTTGAAGGTTTCACACATGGCTTTCATCAAATCACTGTTGAGGTTGGAGCCGTTATCAGTAATTATTGACTCTAGGGTTCCGAATCAACAAACGATACGGTCGCGGATGAAGTCTGTCATGACTTTCTTTGTCACTGCTCTGTAAGATGCTTCTTTAACCCATTTGGTGAAATACTCAATTGCTACTAGGATAAACTTGTGCTCGTTTGATGCAGCAGGTTCGATTGGTTCAATAACATCCATCCCCTATGCGACGAACGGCCATGGCAAGCTTATTGCATTAAGCTCATTTAGAGGAACCTTTAGTGTCGGCATATATCTAATAGCGGTGGCATCTTTGGACATACTGGATGTAGTCCATTTCCATAGTCATCCAAAAGTAATCTGTACGGAGTATCTTCTTGGCTTAGACAAAACCGTTTATATGTGGACCACAGGTCCTAGCATGAATTTCCTCCAGCAGTTTGGATGCTTACCTTGTGTCGACACACCTTAGTAATCCCAAATCCAGAGTCTTCTTATACAATATTCTTTCGCTATGATAGAAATTGTTAGACAGTCTCCAAAGTGTGCGCTTCTGAATAGCATTTGCGAACTCGGGATATTCTCCTTTTGCCAAGTATTCCTTAATATCATGAAATCAAGGTTTTCTGTCTGCTTTTTCCTCGACATAAGCACAGTAAGCTGGCTGACCATAGATCTTCATGTGAATAGGATCAATGAAATTCTTATCTGGATGTTGTATCACAGAAGTTAGGGTAGCTAATGCATCAGCAAACACATTCTGGAATCTGGGAATATGTTGGAATTTCGTCTTCGTGAACCTCTTTCTCAACTTTTGTACATGATGTAGGTATGGAAGTATCCATCGAGTTTTTGGTTGCCCATTCTTCTCGGACCTGATGTATGACTAAGTCTGAATCTCCTATCACTAGCAACTCTTGAATGTTCATGCCAATGGCCATCTTGAGCCCCAAGATGCAGGCTTCGTACTCGGCCATAATTTTAGTGCAGTGGAACCTGAGTTTGGTGGATACCAGATAATGCTAGCCGGTTTCTGACACTAGGACTGCTCCTATGCCTACTCCTTTGAAATTCGCAGCTCCATCGAAAAACATCCTCCAACCATCATAGGATTCTGCAATGTCTTCTCCTATGAAGGATACATGTTCATCAGGAAAATACGTCCTCACAGGTTCGTACTCTCTATCCACAGGATTTTCTGCAAGGTAATCTGCTAGTACTTGTCCCTTTACTGCCTTCTGAGTCATATAGACAATGTCAAATTACAGTATTTGCCGCATAGCTAGCTTCCACTGGGCATGGGTTTCTCGAAGATGCTTCATAGGATCCATCCTTGATATGAGATATGTAGTATAAGAATAGAAATAATGCCTCATCTTCTGAGCTACCCAAATGATAGCATAACAGGTGCGTTCTAATAGAGAATACCGGGCCTCGTATGGGGTGAACTTCTTACTAAGACAATAGATGTCCTGCTCCTTTCTCCCTGTTTCATCATGCTGCCCCAGGATACAATCGAATGCTCCATCCAATACTCCAAGGTAGAGAAACAGAGGTCTACCCGACTCGAGCGGGACAAAAATTGGCGGCATGGATAGGTACTCCTTCATTCTGTCAAAGGATTTCTGACAATCATCAGTCTATTTGGTAGCAGCGTCCTTTTTCAACATCTTGAAGATCGGCTAACCGAGGACAGTAGATTGTTCTATGAACCGGCTGATGTAGTTAAGCCTCCCCAAGAAACTCATTTCTTCTTTTTTTTGTTCTCCAGTGGTGGAAATTCTTCGATAGCTTTGACCTTTGATGGATCCAGTTTTATCTCTCGGCGACTTACAATAAACCCAAGCAGTTTTTGGCAGGAACCCCAAATGCACATTTGGCGGGATTCAGTTTCAGATTGCACCTTCTCAATGTGTTGAAGAACTTCCTCAAATCTTCCATATGATCAGTGGCTTTCTTGGATTTGATGATGATATCATCTACATATACCTCAATCTCCTTATGTACCATATCATGGAAGATGGTAGTCATGGCCCTCATATAGGTGGCCCCAACATTCTTTAGCCATAACGACATCATCTTGTAGTAATACATCCCCCACGGCATAATGAAAGTTTTTTTCTTGGCATCTTCTTCATCCATTCATATCTGATGGTACCTAGCGAAACAATCAATAAACGACTGTAGTTTATGCTTGACGCCATTATCGATCAGGATGTGTATATTCGGCTAGGGAAGTCATCCATTGGAATGGCCTAGTTAACATCCCGATAGTCAAAACAGACTCTGAACTTCCCACCCTTCTTCAGTACTGGTACAATGTTGGCTAACAATTTCAGATATTCTACCACCCTGAGAACCTTAGCTTTGACTTGCTTATTGATTTCCTCCTTGATTTTCAAACTCATGTCAGGTTTGAATTTCTGAGACATGTCGAGTCAATTGGCAGTTTGTGTGCCACAATAGACGTACTCAAACAGTCATGTGATCATATGACCAGGCGAATATGTCCTCATATTAGTTTAGAAGTTTTGTGTACTCTTCCTTTTCTGATGATGACAGATGAACACTGATGTGAGTTTCTTTGACATTTTCTGCATCTCCCAAGTTGACAACCTCAGTCTCGTCCAAATTGGACTTAGGTCGATTCTCAAACTTCTCAACTTCTTTAACTATCTCATCTGGTATATCATCTTCCTCTAAGTTTATGTCCATTTGTTGTGTTGTCTCGTTGCATATCACAGTTGTTGGTTCATCAAGATAAGTAATAGTAATACTGTAAATAAAGTGAAGTAGAGAAAGTAATAAGAGTAAGATTTGTAAGAAACTAGAGTGCTTTGATAAATTTCATAACTTTTTTGAACTTTGAGCTTTTATTTCGAAATCAAAAATGCGAAAACAAAGTCAATTAGTAAAATAAAAGACAATGCATGTTGCTTGGTTCAGCGTTGTTACCCCGAAGCTTTCCAAGCTCTAGTGGTTCTGATAGTCCAGTTGTTGCGGAATGCTCCTCTGCTTATGGATTGTAAAGAAGGTACTTCCTCCCTCTTCTCCTAAAAATGACATAACAATCCATTTTATCGCCTTCTAGGAACAAATTCCTCATCGCTGCTAATGCTTCCTCTTCTACTGACCCGTAGATAACTTCGGTTGGTTGGCAACCAGTGATTGAATTCATCCCAAGTGTACTCATACCCCAATATGAAGGTGGTGCCATAATTCTTGAGCTTGATAGGCCTAACGATTTCTTGGAGATTCTTACCGAGTCCCTTGCCTGGCTCATACCCGCTCCAGTTCAGTATGCTTTCAATTTTATTATCCCGCCACTTATCCTTATCGAAGGTGTTGACTCGTTCCGTGTGGTGGTAAGTTTCTTCACCTATCTTCGTTTCCCCCTAATGGCCGGAATGGTTTGGCGACTATATATGGGATTGCTACCGTCACCGCAATAATTACCTCTTGGTGATTCGACTCACACATCACTTCCTGATCTGGGTTGATGCTACAACCCCAGTGGCATAAATCCAAGGTCGTCCCAAAAGGAATTTGTAAGATGCCGATATGTCTACTAATTGAAAATCAACATCAAACTAAGTGGGCCCCATTTGTAGATACTGGCTAATTTCCCAATTGGTAGACCTCTGAGAATCGTCAAAAACCTTAACGGTTATGGGCATGTCCTTGATTTTATGCAGCCCTTTCCCTAATGTCCTAAGTGTCACCAGCGGACAGATGTTGAGACTAGACCGCCCATCGACCAAGATCCCAGTGATAAAATAATCTTCGCACTGCATGGTGATGTGCAACGTCTTGTTGTGACTCAAACCTTCGGGTGGCAACTCATCTTCATGGAAAGTGATCTTGTGGCTCTCCAATACCTACCCCACAATGTTTGTCATTTCTCCCTCGGTGATGTTACTTGGTAGATATGCCTTATTCAACACTCTTAATAAACGCATTATTGTGTGCATCAAAACTCTGTAGCAAAGAAACGATAGAAATCTGGGTTAGTGTTTTGTTCAGCTTATCAATGACTAAGTATTCCTTTGCTTGTATCGTCCTCCAAAGATCATTAGGCCCAGTTTTGGTGATGGTTTTTCGACCAAAGTTCAGTTTAGTTGACTCATCCAAGTGTTCTGAAGTGTAAATCTTGTCGGTCCTTGTCATACCCTCTGCTTCAACTGCTTCCCCGAACTTGGCTTTCATTTTCCTTCTTGCCTCGGTTGTATATTCCCATGGTACAGCTTTCATGTGGAATTATGTCATGATTGTCATTTATACTAGAACAGTTACACTTGCTTTAGAAGGTACTACAACAACTTCAAATGGTACAGGCGCCTTCGGGGACCCAAACTTAACCTCAATTGGTGTTGGCGCCTTTGCAAAATCCGGTGTTTCAAATACAAGTGGTATGGACATGCTCACCTCGGCATCTTTAGAAGGCTGAATCTGAACTACAATTGGATTAAGGGTGACAGCTGGCTTCTTTTGATCGTCGCCTTCTATGATCAAACCGATTGATCCCTTGGGATCCCAATCATCCTTTATCTCAATCATAGGAACACCTCCACTCTTATAGTCTGGTAGAGGGTTATTGAAGACATTCAGGGCTAGCTCCGTTGCCACGATGATCTTGTTGTCAATCAAATTTTAGATATTATCATTCAGGGAGCGGAACTCGTTAATGGTATGCCCTTTCATGCCAGAATGATATGCACAAGTTTTATTTCGGTTGACTCAATGGGAAGGGTTTTTTGGAGTTATAAAAGGGATAGGGTTGACATAACTAGCATCTTTGAGTTTTTCGTAGAGCTGGTCAATTAGTTCAGCAATGGCGATATACTGTTTGGGAGGTGTGCGGTCAAAATTTGGTCGAGGTCTAGGGAAGTGTTGATGTGGTAGAGGTGATTGATAGTGAGGCAGTTGAGTATTATAGGTTTAGTAAAAATTTGTTGGTTGGGAGTATTTGGGTGAACTGGGTTGGTATGTGGGAGGTGGAGGTGATTCGTAATTTGGGGTATGTTGATATATATGTAGAGGTATTGGATAGGTTTGGTATTTGATTGGGGACTTTGTTCTCTATGCAACCATCACACTGCTCATGTCCTTTTTCTTGGATATGCCACCAGACTGTAATGACTTGTTGGTAGCATGCAAAGCTTCAAAGTTTGTGACCATACCACTTTTGATATGTTCCTCGATCTGCTCCCCTAGCTTGATGATGTCGAAAAATTTCTGGCTTTCGATCAGAATCAACCTTTCATAGTACTTTGGGTTTTGAGATCAGACAAAAAACATGTTCATTTGTTCTTCTTCTAAAGCCGGTCGGACCTTAGCAGTTCTAATCTCAAACAAGTAGCATACTTGCAGAATGTTTCTGAAGGTTTCTTCTTTAGTTTCTAGATGTAGAATGCATTTGGCACATTTTCTATGTTGAATTTGAACTTATCCATGAAATCAGACGCCATACTTACCCAGTTCGGCCACTTTTCGGGTCATGGCTGATGTACCAAGACAGAACATCTTCCTTTAGACTCCTCATGAAGAGCTTCATGTGAATCTTCTCATCCTTCCCTACTCTGACCAGTTTGTCGCAGTATGTTCTTAAATTGACTCTTCGATCCCCTGTACCATCAAACATCTCGAACTTAGGAGGTTTGTACCCCTTGGGTAGTTCGACATCTGGTTCTATGCAAAGGTCTTTGTAGTTCAATCCGTCAATCCCCTTACTTCCCTGGACGCTCTGAAATTCTGCTAGTCAGCTTCTTGAGTTATTCTGCTAGCTTCCTGATAAGCGAGTCTTTATCGTCAAACTCGGGTGTGTTTCAAATGGGTTGAGTAGGATGCGGCATAGTTTCCACATAGATAGGGGTGTTGTGGTGAGGGTGAAAATGGTCATTTTTAGAGTTCTTAGGTATCGGGATAAGCAGTGGAGTATTATTAGATGTGTAGCATCTGTTGCAGTGGTGGTGATGAGCGGAGTGGTTTTATGATTTTGGAATATTTTGTGGGGGTGTGGGGTTTGGAGCATTTGGGAAACTAACATCTAGGGTAGTGAGGGAAAACGATAAGCTTTCCAAGTTCTGAGCACGAAACGATAAGCTTGCCAAGTTCTTAACTGTGTCCAATTCTTCTTGAAATTTCAACAACTTCTACTTGAGCTGAGAGGCACTTTCCTTTGAGACCTAAATACCCTGAGTAACCTCTACCCCTTCAACTAAATTCTCTTTCTCGGTGTTGTTCAAATATTCCATTTTTCCTTTGTTCCTGTTTCTGATAGGACTAGGAGTAGGAGTAGGTAGAGGGCCCCTAGATCTTGTGGAGTATGATGATAATGTCAGAGTGCACGAACTAACCTTTGGGGAGGGGAATACGCAAAAACAAAACAAGGTGACAAGTTAGTGAGGATTATAATAGAAGATGTTGCGATATTTAAACACATAGTGTAGGAATGTAAATTGTGTCCTAATTTGGGCGCCTCGCTGTGCCCGAGGTAGGCCTAGTGACAAATTGATTTGTAGAACATGTAATGCTATATGCCTCATGTTATTGATAAAAATAAGATGAATCTCGAAACGACACTAAATAACAGGAAATCAAATGTCATTAATTGACATTGGCCTTATTACATTCATAAACGAAAAGGTAAATTCCTATCTATTTGGTCCCCAAAGGACCTTTTCCAGACTTGACATCTTTGGCTCCATCGAACAGCTGTACCAACTCGCAAAGTCCGTACAGAAAGTAGGTTCTGGCTAGGTGCACGTCTTCATTTCCTTCGGCCTTCTTGAAATCCTCGATCCTTCTGGCGAATTTCCTTTCCAGCTCTACTAAACCCCACTCTAAGTTGGCACTGATAGCTATGTCTTTCCATTCTTCAATCAGTTTTTGGTTGGCTTCTTGAATTTCACGGTACTTTCACATTCCTGAATCCCTTTTTCGCAATTAGTTGTACTTAACTTGTGCTTCAACCTTTCCGTCGATGATCTATGACCTCGAATAAACCCGGGTCGACCTAGACCATTATGATTGTCTTCGAACCAGTTGGGATAGTATGGAGTATACACACCATGGTACCTGTCGGGCTCAATAATGTCTCTTCCTATGACGATTTTTCAGTGCCACATGTGCTGAGCTTGCGCTTGTAAGGGCTATCATTATCTTGAAACTTGGCCCGGAAGTGACTCGTCTTGTCAACCCTTGGTACAACCTGCTTTCTACCAGCCTGTCTCATAGCTCGAAGATGGACATAAGGGTAAGTTCCCCTTAAACCGATAAGTATTACAAGTGGTCCATCCCGAGATCGAGCAATGAACTCTTCAGTAGAGAACCATTCGAACACCCATTGTACTTGGTTCTCTTTCAGATTTTAAAACAGTTCTACCCATCCTTTGGCATCCTCTAGCTGATTAAACATGTTGGGTATACAGTTCATTCGTCTTGGCTGATGGAAGGTAATATGATCGTCCCAATCTCTATGATGTATCTCTTGTCGATATTCACCCTTCAAGAATTGCTCCAAGAGCTAGAGTTGGAGTAACAAGTTGCAACCCTCAAAGAGTTTGGCTCCCTGTTGACACTTTTCTAGGGCTTGGTACATCTCTTCAATAATCATGGGCACTATGCTAAATGGTTTCCTGCCAATTCCCTCTATTAATGTCCTAGTGGCCATAGCAGTCTCGTATAGATCCTAGCCTTTTCATAGGAAATACTATCATCCCAAAGAAGCAGAGCATGAAGAAAAATACCCTCCGATGAATATTCCCCAATGATGTAAGGGAAACCTCGTCAGGATAAGTATGGTATGATTTGTTGTGACCATACCTTTCGTACAAATATTCAAAAGGAATGTACGACTCCTTCGGGCAATTTAAATCTGGATTCTTCTTTAATACCATCATCTTGAGAACACCTCGACCTTTGCGGTTCTCCGGAATTAGCAGACCTGGAGTATCCCATGGTATACTAGTCAACCCTCCTATTTAGTCTAGTAGGGGTGTCATCTCAATCTCCCAGAAGCGAAACACAGACCTATAGCAATCCCAGAATAAGGTAGCATTTTCAATAATTTTGTTGTTGGGTTGGATTTCCAAAAGGGAAGGTAGATTCCCCACGTATTTTCGAACAAGGGTCTAATCACTGAAATGAAGATCTTCCTACTAATTTAGTAATTTCGGATGGATGTTGGTGGCCATGTCGAATCTAGGGGCTTCGTGCCTCATCTTTGCAAACCTAAAGAGTTAGGCCCTTACCCCTGACAAACTCGACTATTTAAATATCAATAATTGGCATGAGCAACATTTAGTTCTCCAAATAAATGCACATAACGTGGTAGGGTCCATTTTGGTTCCAAGGAAACTCAGAGGACTTTGGACAAGGCTATCTTAAAGAGTCCTTATGCGGACAGCATAGCGGACTCAACAAGGTTTTGACAATGATGCATGCATATAAAAACAAAGTAAGGTTTCTATATGATATTAGATGGGTACCCTTGAGCGGACAACTCAAGAGGGAAAGGCACGGAGGCGTCGACTACACTGTTGATCGACTGGTTTTACCACAAATATGCTTTTGCCAGATTTAGGGGGTGATATATCAGAAGGGCGCAACCACTCATTATATGTGTTTCTATGGTGTTTTGTTTGCCACTAGTGTAAGATGATGTTGAATATGCAGTCACAATAATTAAACAGGTTGTCATATATTTGCACATTTATAAGTAATAATTACAATAATTGCTCACGATTACAATAGTTAAAAAAAAAAGAAACAAAGAGCCAAGTCAGTTTTTGAGGTAGGAGAGAAAAATAAACACTTAAATACATTTAAGGGAGCATAAAATCACAAATACCGTGAAATGGTAAAAGCCTTAAAGAAATATCCCCAGCAGAGTCGACATGTTGTCGATCCCCCCCTTTTCAAGCGAAGTCGAGTTTACGACATCTGGGCGGACAACTCTTTCCCTTTTGGGAATTGGGTTTGAATTGAAGAGTCACCACCTAATGATTAAGTACATTAGAACACTAAAAATAATTTTTTGATTAATAAAATTAGGGAATGGGTAAGGGCTTGAAATTATCTTGAGGGAAAGGTTTTAGACACCCCTCGAGATCCACTAGTGTGGTTCCTGGCCATGCTATAATTGTGACATTAAGTAACAAATAAGTGAAAAAAGGTTTCAAATATGAGAGATTGTAACATTATGGCTGCAACTAAATTAAAGTTTTGAAGAAACAAAGAAAGCTAGAAATTTTGGGGAATAGTTTGAAATTTCTGAAAATAAAATAATAAAGGGAACGAGGGTTTTCAAATAATTGTTGCAAGAAATTAAAGAAGAAGAAGTTAAAAAAAGTTGAAAGTTGAGCAGTTTCTTTAAAATTCTAAAAAAATAAACAAGTAAGGGGAAGGGGGTCCTAGGTTTATAAATAATATGGATCACATCAGTGCAATACCTGGTAATCACTCCTCGGAAGAGGAGCTACACGTGGCATTAAAGTACCGGTCATCATATTTATATCTACCATTTCCCACCCTATTAAGGTATTAATCGCAGAATGGTCTCATTTTCTTATTGCATGCTACTACCCGTCCTGAGTCCTATCAGCCATGGAGGCATTCGGGGGAGATTTGGGCTTTACTGTTTGAAGGAGAAAATTACGGTGACAAACAGAGCATATAAAGCAAATATGGGAAAGAACATAACAGTTCAAAGGCTCAAGCGGTCTTCCTCACTTAAAGACAAGATTGTTTCATGTCTTGCATGTACTGGTTATGGTCCGATTAAATTTTAGAGCTACGGCGAATTGATCTATTACATATTTCAGATAAGTGGCTCGATAGACCTGCCTGTTGGCTGCAGTCGATAGAATCTGATTCGATTTACAAATTATTTATAACTTGCATAAGTGTGAAACGAAAATCTATAGGTATGATATCTACTAGTTCAGAAAAGAAGTAAACTAATTTTAGGGCAAAGGAATTGTCCATTACAGGAATATAAATTTGCAGTCGTTATCGTTACTACCAGTTTTAGATTTATAAGCGAGTTGCTGATTTATATTTGGTTGATTGCTCCTATAGGCATTCTTTCTAGGCGTTTTTTAATCTTAGAACACTGTTATTAAAATGCAAAAATCTTATAGGCGGGTCGTCTATATGTAGTTAGTTATTAAAACCTATGTACACATATGCCTAGCGATAGATGCATATGCAGGATTTGAGAAGCCTAATAGACATGTTATCTACGTGATATGAAGAGATACAAAAACCTATAGACATGGTTTCTATATGAAATGCAGAGGATATAGACATTATTTCTATATATATGGAATGCAGAAGTGCAGAAGCCTATAGACATGATCTTCATGTATACAATGCAGAACCTATAGACAGGATTTCTAAAGAATGCAGAATTTGTGGACAAGATTTTTATGTGAAAATGCAGAAGTGAAAGCAGGACATGGTGGCAGAAGTATAATAAAACTATGAACATGGTATCTACCACTTTTCGTGCATTGTTTGCCCCTCCCTTTTCATTAAAACCCCAATAGTTTTTACATGATTATTACAACCCAGAATTAAGAACTAAAATGACATCAGCAAACTAAAAATTCCCAACCAAGGAAAGCCCGATTCAGGTTTCTTTCCAGAAGCATGAAGTACACCAACTCCAAAGATCCAAATCCAAAGCCTTACTCATTTTCGGGATGTGTTAGAGTTCCCAAAGGCCTCATGAGCTCCGAGCAGTGCTTACACCAAAATTCAGTATAGAGTAAAGACATAGTGGAGTGTGGAAGAGCCAGCCCTCAAGTGTCCAAGTTCAGATTGAGCTCAAGGTCCCAAAGCATGGCTCACGGGAGGGGGGCAGAATATAGAAGCTAAGAATGAGTGTGAGTGCAATAGAGGGGATTTTGAGGAGAGCCAATACAGGCTGGTGGCCATACCAAGCAATTAGAGGTGGTGGCACACCCCAACCAGCTATGTTGGTCACATTGTTTAGGAGTTAGGACCCATTAAATGATCAAGTCCATAAAGGACCAACAATTTTGATATTGGCATGCTTTAACTTTAACTCAAACACATAGAAGGGAATGTGGTATAGGGATTAATACTACACATAGACAGCAAAGCAAACAAAATGGTAGAAGCTATAAGAAAACACATAGGGGTTAAGCAGAAAACTAAATTTGAACTTACCATATTTCAGGAAACAAGTAAGAAAAGCAGTAGTCTTGTACAAGCCAAAGTGCAAACTGGAAGACATAATACTTTAACTATGCGAGACTATGAGATTGTGAAGTCTAAAGTGTGTTAATTATGTGTGATTTGTGTTAAAGAATGTCTTGCATTTATAGTGTGAAAGTCATAAAAAATAAGGTAAGAGAATAATTGAAGACTGATTGTAAATCAATTACACAAGGTTTCCCTTAATTAAGGGATTCAGATTCAAATGGGTAGAACCATTTAAAGAAAGGATTTAAATAAACACTTTGTGCAAAGTAGTAAATTAGGGGTAAATACACAAAGAATATTTAAGGACAAAATCTTTGAAACACATGGTTACACATTTAAGGATAGGGAATCAATTAACTGCCAAGAAATCAGAAATTCAAAGATTTGGCATGAATGAACCAAGCCAGAAAGGTGAAAAAGGTTTTAACTTAACGAGCATCAGTAACAATCAATTGGACCGATTAAAAAAAGATTCTAAATCAATCACTAGTTTGAAACCTCTTTGAAGAAATATTTGTCACATATATAAAGCATAAAGACATGCCTAAACATGAAAGGACTGTCATGATAATCAGTGGAAGAGTCTAGTGTAGAAGAAATTTAAAATTTTAGAGCAAAAAGGTTCAGACTTAGTTCAATAGTCAGTCAGAGAGAGTCAATGGTTCCAAAATAGAACCCTAGTTCAATTACATGACCAAACCTCGGTAGACCCCCCAAATTCTAGGGTTTCCACCTTGAATCAAATACAAAGATGAGGAACATAGGAAGAAAGTAGTCAAAACGGGCTCAAGGGTTTCTTTCAGAAACTCATGAGAACACATGCAAACATAGTAGAATGTTTAAAGCAAATAGAGTGAAGAAACTGATTCAAATCATGATGAGGTATCAACATGATAGTAGAAGAAACACACTTAAGAAAAATCCTCTCAGAAGGGAATTAAACAGGGTTCAGTAGAAGAGAAAACAGAAAACACTTAAGAATGCAGTAGCATATATAGTAGAAGAACATACCTTTAGTAGGAACTTAACCAAAGTTCAGAAGAGAAAATAGTAACACTCTTAAGAATACAACAGAAAAAAAATCTTTAAAGAGATCTTTTTTAGAAGAACTAAAACAAGGTCCAGCAGAAGGAAAACAAAGAGACGTAAGAACTTAGTAAATAAATACAGTAGAAGAGCAAGAACACCGGAAAAGCTTAACAAAAGAACATATAGGAAAATACAGTAGGATAAACATATAAGAGTATGATAGAAAGAAAACATAAGCATATAGTAGAGGAACGGGATATAGAAAACACAGTAGAGGGACATAAGAGCACAGTAGGGTCTTAATAGACCACAATATAGGAAAACATAGCAAGAGAATCATATAAGAGTATGATACTAGAACACAATAGAGAGAAATACACATAAATGACAGACAAAAAAATCATAGAAACATTTGAACAATTCAGAACCCTGGATCGAAAAGAGGAAATTTTTTTTGAAGTGATTTTCTTAAAGCAAATCCAGGAAAAGCATTTGAAAACTCAAATAGAGCATAGATACACAACAAATCTGGAAAGATTGGAGTAAAACCTCGAGGGGTTTCAGAAGAACCTAAAACAAGAAAGGATTTAAAAAGGTCACCGATAGGAGTCGGAGAAGTAATAATCATGCTTAGAAGACCAGAATACGTCGTAGCAAGGACGGTGATGGCCATGAAGCTTTAAGCAGGCAAGGTATTGATAAAGACCTTGGAGGTCTGGCCTCGAAACATTACGTATCGAACATATAGGAGAAATAGGAGGTGAGTATAAGACTCCCATGGGTGGAGAAGCCATGGTTTCTAGTGGGTTTCGAGGTGGAAGCGATTAGAGGTAGTAGAGGTTAAGGAAGGTTTGAGAGAATCTGAGAGATAAGAGGGCTTTCAATGCGGCGTCTCTGATGGAAATGAAGTAGGGTTGTGGGTGTGGGTGATTAAAAAGGTAAAGAGGCATCGTGGCTGTTCATCATTTTGATTAACGGCCTAGATTATTGGGGTGCCGAGCGGGTTGGATCGAATAGGTCACGGGTCAGGTTAAATGGAAATCGGATCGGGTAATTTAAGATTTGAAATTAGGTATTTACTTAATATGTCTGAGTCATTTCCATCATTCTCATCCCTTGAAAAAATGAATATGTCCCCTACTCTATATAAAACTCTGTCCAAAAAATATGATTACCTCTATGAAGTAGATATACTACCCGACGAACAAAAAGTATCCTCTACTGAACTACCCCTCATAAACCCTTACTATGCTTTTGCCAAAAAATCTTTTGCACCATGGATCCAAATTTGTTCCTTAGTCCAACACCGACCAAAAGGAGTCAAAGAATATGTTGATGCCTCAAAAATTGACCAACATCCTCTTCTTGCCACTCGAGAGGAACAATTTATCACCCTTCAAATACCAAATGGTTTTCCCAGACAATGGAGAGATCATGGTTTTACCCATATCCATTTTGGTGCTATCTGAATCGCTTTAACATATCATGGAAGAGAAGTTCAACATGTTATAGCTCGACTTTGTCTTCTAGAAACGAGATATTTGGAGTACCAATTTGCAAATTTGGGTACTGCCGAAGTTACCCTGAATGCTAGAACTGTCTTCATAACTATCTTTACAAATTTAAGCATGTCTCATTATGACCGTACCTAACCGAAGCCCTAAAAATCCAAGTCCAATCCAGGGAGCCCCACAAGCCAAAGATTCAATCCAAGCTACCCTTCATCACAAAATTGCGTGGCGAGTCCAAAATCATGCCATGGATCTTTGCCTACCCGGAGGAGAAAATGCCTTACTCTTAAATATTGATGCTACCAAAGGAAACACCATGTGCACCCAAATACCCAGACAGATTCCCTGAGATGAGCTTGTAAAAATCCTTATTGATTCTTGGATCACAAATTACGAAAAGCTAAGAGAATCGGAGGAACCTTGCAATCTAGTGAACAAAATTTTACCAAAAGAAGTGAAAAAACCGTTTCCATAAGCTTTGACCATTCCCATCTCAAAAAACCCAATAAAACCATCTTCTCTTGCCAAATGATTCAACTTAAAGATACAACAGACACATACCCTAAACCTGACGGAGAGTTTTTCTGGAATATAGAAAGCATCATGGAAGAATATGACTGGTGTCAACATTTTGACAGAGAAGGAAAAAGAGTTTGGTGGTTCAAATGCCCCTTCACCGGACACTGCCCATGGGATCTTGATTACGACTGCCAAGACTATTTGGAAGATCCAATTGGAGAATATGATGACCACCACCAGCATCATTGGGAAATGTTCGGCCTTAAAAAAACCAAAACAAAATCCAAGAAAAAGGAGAAAAACACTGAAAAACAATTCCGAGCCAAATATGAAAATAAAGATCCTTCAATTGGCTCGTTAAGCCGTCTAGGTAAATATAAATTTCTTGTCAGTTACAAACCCGAAGAATGGCCAAAATTACCAGAAAAATTCACTCCAAGTTGGGAGGACAGTGAAACAACGCCCAAATCAAAACTAACATCATTTTATACCCCAGAATCAAAAAATCCACCTGAACCTACAACTCTATCAACCCAAAAGTCCAGACACCCACAAATATTCATGATGAGCCCTACAAGCTCCAGCCACTCTAAAGATTTTCCTCCACTTCAACCTTTTCAAAAAGAGGTTATCAGTTATGCTCCAAAAATCCCCAAAAGGAACATAATACTACCTTCTGGAGAAAAACCCCCAACAAGTGACATTGAAGCAACAATGAACTGGCAATCCGAAAATTCCATCTGCCAAAATAAAGTGCTGAACAACATTAGAAACACCATAAGGAATGTGGCTCATACACATAACCAAATGATGAGCAAAGTGGAAACGATGAAGAAGAAGATGGAGCAGACATCGTCTCAGCATGCAGGACTAATCAAAGCCTTGGAACTAAGGTTGGCAAATTTACAATATGAGATTTGTCCGCCAGGAACTTCACTTTTCCAATTTTTCTAACAACAACAAAAGGAGACGATTTCTATTAAGGAACAAATCTAAGTTTTGAAAAATGAGCACTTTCAGCCGCAAAAACACCCAGTTTTCCCTTCAAAACTTACCTTTTCCCTATGTCTCCACAAGTATATTCCCCGCCTAAATTATACTACACCTTCTTTACCTTTCCATCTACCTCACAAAACCAATCTCTTTCACCCAACCACCAAAAGAAGAAAATGATTTTGACATCGCAAAATTGGTTTGAGAAAGAAAAGATGCCCTTGCAGCACAAAAACATAGCAAGAAACGACGAGACCACGAAGAAAGTTCAAAAGGTAGCCCCGAAAATATGATGATTTCTGACCAAAAGGCTCCATACCTCTATGTCTCCCAGCCATGATACACATCAGAAGAAGATACACCATCTTCGGAATCTCTAAACTCATCAGAAGATAAAACAATGAAAGATAGCTCTCAATCAAGCAATGAATCCTCAGCAAACTCTTTCGAGGAAAATGATCCCCCATTTTTTTAAACCAGCCAAAAGACCCAGAAATATCTGAAGTAGATGAGCAACAAGAAGGCATGACTGATCAACAAATGCCAGAAAGAAGTAATGAGCCCATGGCGTCAAAACCAGTTGGAACGGGTTTCCACACTTTCACCTTAGATGATGTCAATGTTTCAAAATGGTCTCAAAGGATCCAAGACTTCAATACTTGGATGGTGATAAAAAAATCTGGTGGAACAAGAAAAGTATTTCATCCTGTCAGAACTAACTTCCCGGTTCTCAGGAATTCTCAGAGACTTGTAGAACTCACTTGTAATTCAAGACAAAAATACTTTTCTTACTTCCCAAGATTTTTCCTTCAACATCAGGATCCTACATGAAGTTTTTTGCGGAGATACTAGCCAAAGACAAGAGAAAATGCGAAGACAACTCTTCAAGACTAAATGTGTGTCATTCGACAGAAATGACATTGATAGACATTTTCAAAAGATGGCAAAGATATACTTCAAGATCAGATGAGACATCAATTTGAAGCAAGCCTTTGTATCTTCCCTTCCAAAGTTTTTGGCAAGTCGAACCATGACCATCATTGAAGAAAAGTTTCAGTCCATAGCAATCCCACAAATTGGTTACATCAGGCAGGCTATTTTTGTTGCATTGGGTGATATATGTACAAAGCGCTCTGCCCTAAAGATAATTATCAAACACAATCCAGTGCTTGACAAAGCATGACGCAAATCTGATCTAATCAACGGTTCAGGATGTTCCTGCAACACGCCTAGGCGAAGGAGAGATTTCAGGAGGTTCAAATGGCCAATAATTCCATACGGAAAATAAAGGTCCAGGAGATGCACAAAATATTTCATACGGAGAAGGCCAGGAAATTTTCACAAGAAAAACAGGTCATTTATTTGCCACAAGATTTGACATTTTGCAAAATATTGTCCACAATCAAGAAGACCTGTGAAACTCATTGAAGAAATTGAAGACTACACTAGCATACATCTTGGAAAGGAGGAGGACCTTGAATCTATATTCTCTCTTGATATCTATGAAGATCAAGGCAGGGATCACTACCAGATTTCAGAAACAGTGATCGAAACTCAGGATGAGATCAATGCTCTCGCGGTTGTTCCTCAAGTAGAACTCAAAGTCTATTCATCCAAATGGGATAAACCAACTTGAGTTATTGCTTTCATAGACATCAGAGCTGCTTCCTCACTCATTAATCCTGTTCTTCTCCCTGAAGATCAATAGATGCCGCATTTCTAAGATTTTAACACTATATCAAATGCAATCTTGACCACAAATGTCATTACTAAACACCCTGTCACAATTGAGTTCTTTCCGGTATTGAAGTACAGAACGAAGCTGCTCGGATCTGATGTACCAGGAAAGGATCTTATTATTGGATTCAACATTTACAGACAAATCAGAGAACAACTCCAGATCAAGGCTAACGGGATAGATTTCAAAAAGCAATTCAGATCTTATTCTGAGATTCCGAGGCTATTCCAAATCACCAATGACGAACAAATCAAAGAGATTGAACAAAATCTCATTGAACATTCATATGATGAATCACACAAGGATTTTATGAAGAAAGGGAAACACACCTTACGGAAAAATGAAGAGATTTTTATCAATTTCCCTTTCAAAAAGAATTAAAATATCAATCCAACGAAAGCAAGTCATTCAGGGATGAATCCAGATCATCTTCAACTTGCAAAAAAAGAATGTGAAGAACTTTTGGAATTTGATCTGGTAGAGCCATCTGATTCACAATGGGCATGCGAAGCATTTTATGACAACAAAAGAGCTGAGCAGACAAGAGGAAAACTCAGGTTATTCATCAACTACCAGCCACTTAACCATTTCCTCCAATATGATAAATTCTCTATCCCAAATAAACTCACTCTTTTCTCCCACTTAGCCAAGGCCAAATATTATTCTAAGTTTGATCTAAAGTCTGAATTTTAGCGATTGGGAATCCACCCTGAAGAAAGACCCAAAACAGGATTTTGCATCCCCGATTATCACTTCCAGTGGAAAGTCATGCCCTTCGGATTAAAAACTTCACCTTCCTTGTTCCAAAAAGCCATGATAAAAATATTTCAACCCATCCTCCGTACCTCTTTAGTTTACATTGATGACATCCTGTTATTAGCCATACATTGGAGGAACATATCAACTTGCTTCGTCAATTTGAGGCATTGGTAACAAAGTACGAAATCATGCAATCAGCTAAAAAGATGGTTCTTGCTCAAAAGGAGATTGATTTTCTTGGAATGCATTTTGTCCAAGGTAAATACAGTCCAGGACCACACATATGTCAAGAATTACTCTAATTTCTTGATACCAACCTCACAACAAAGCAGATCCAACAATTCTTGGGTATAATAAATTATGTGCGATATTTTATCCCGAATATCTCTACATACATTTCTCCACTCACAAAGATGCTCAAGAAAAATCTCCATCATGGGGAAAGAAGCAAGATGATGGAGTCAAGGAAATAAAGGAGATTTCCAAAAATGTCAAGTCTCTCTATATCCCTTCGAACGGTAAGAAGATAGTGCAAATTAATGCCAGCAACGAATATTGGAGTGCTGTTCTGTTTGAAGAAAAAGATTTCCACAGGAAAATATGCGGATACGCTAGTGGAAGGTTCAAACATGCCGAGAAACATTATCACTCAACTTTCAAGGAAATTCTTGCAGTAAAGAATGTAATCAAGAAATTTAATTTCTTCCTTATTCATACAAAATTTCTGATAGAAATGGATATGAGGGCCTTCCCGAAGATGACTCAGCTAAATGCAAAAATTATTCCCAATCCTCATATTCTCAGGTGGGCTCAATGGTTCTCTCCATATAAGTTTCAAGTCAGGCACCTAAAAGGAAAAGATAATATTCTCGCGGATTTTCTGTCTTGACCGGAAGAATTCTCAAAGAGATTTTCCCCAGCAAAAGTGAAGCCAAAGAAACAGACGATCAGCAACTTTTTAATGCTATCAAGTATGCCAGGAACAAGTTCGTCACAAATAGATCATCCACCGGAGTTATTCAACCTCATGGATCCGTTTGACAGACAACTATTATGGAATGAAGAGCTTATTATGAGCTCCAAAGTTTTTGACAACATGGAGGATCCATTCTTAAGCCATATGGGTTCAATCAAGAATATCCTTTCTTCCATATATTCATAGCTTAAGCCAAGGATTTTCCACAAGAATTATTTTGATTTTTCTGGTACCTATGCCATCAGTATTATATTTTTATGGAATTCAAATGCAACGTCTTCAAGGATTTTGAAAACATTGCACCGGCTCTTAATCTATTTTTGTTATTGTTCAAACCTAGAAGATATTGGTTAAAATGCTTCAATGATTCCTACTCGGCAAAGGTATTCATGTTTTATCGGCCAGTAAAGATTGTTAATGGAAAAGTCCAGGCACAAGCAGAGGCATCATTCTGGTGGAAATTTCCAGTGTCAATTTTATCAATGGAAGAAGAATATAGTGAGGCACAAAGAATCCTTTTTCAATAAAACAGGTGCATCCGAGAGAGATATGGCCAAAAGATTGGGCAAGCTGGAATTACACAAGCAATCATCATCACTGGAAAAGAGTCCGGGAAGCAGCAAAAGAATATCAAACGCCATACCAAGTCATCCGGGAAAAGATCACTGAAGACATTTCCAGACTAAGGTTTCGGATTAAAACTCTCAATCGATAGGAGAAAGAACACAGCAAAGAAGGGCCGTTAAATTCAAGACGTTACTACACAATTTCCTTGAAAGATGCCTAGCAGACAACCCTATAATCAATGAAGTATAATTACCTAATCCCTGCTAAACACACCATAATCCTAGATTTTCCACCCAAAAAAAACCTAAAAATTATCCTAACCATGCCAAGAAAAATTTTCACACCTTTCCATACTGTCTGGACCCTACTTCTACTTGTTGTCACATGTTTCCACATGCTTTGTCTCATGCCACACCCTACTTTCACATGGTGTCACATGCTCCCACATGCTAAACCATGTAAATTTTACCCTTTGTCACATGTTTTCAGCTATTTTTAGTGGTTTTGCCTAAAGTCCTTCACATGCTTAGAAGGACCCACTTGTAAGATAAGTTTGTCATGTAAGATAGGTCTATTTTATTGTGTTAGTTTGTCTTGTAATAACCTCCTAGCCCTATATAAGTAAGGCCTTGCAGTAGTAGTAGGATCATCTTAGAATGTTTCAATCATCTTGGTAAATCTTTTGTGATATACTACATATGAGTGCTTTCTAAATTTCTCTCTTGTTCTTTCCTTCAATTGGATAGAAAGGTCGGTCCATGTATGAATAAATAGAGTATGAATACTCTAAGAAAGTTAGCTTATTGTAGTACGAAAATTTTCTGAGTTATGAACAGCTAACGTTGGTTATAGTACAAAAGTTTTCTGAGTTGTGTAGCTTGGAAAGCCGTCCCTTATGGGTTCTTGAAGCTAGCCCCTTTTGTAGGAAAACTTTTGCGACTATAAACAAAATAAATGTTTGTGTAGCTTGGCAAGTCGTCCCTTATAGGTTGTTGCAGCCAGCCCCCTTTGTAGGAAAATTTTCATATACATGGTTTAGTTTGCTTTCTTGGAGTCTCTTCCTCTGTTTCCTTTGTACCGTGGTATCAGAGCTATAATTGAAATAAAATAAGGCTATCATTTAAATAGCCACTTTTTCATTTTTTAATTCATAGAAAATATAAAAATAATTTTTGAAATAAATTAAAGGCACTAAATTAATTACTAATTAAATTAAAAATACTAGAATAAATTTTATAATTATAAACGCTATTAAATCATAATATATGCTAGAATTACAATTTAGTGCAATTTTAGCTTAAAAATACCATTTCAATTTATAAAAACATGCAAAAATTACCTTAGTTATATATTGACATAAATATAAGAATAAAATAAATTAATCACCATAATAATTTGAGGAACACTTATTGGTTTTTGTATTGATAAAATAGGACAATAAATTGGTTTAAAAATCTTAAAAAAGGAGAAAAATAATAATAAAATACTTGGACATGCTTATATATGCATATACTATTTTGAAAGCATTTTTCATATAAAAATATATAGGAAAAAATTGGGTATTAACACCTGAGCCTGGAAGACCGTTGTTCTTGTACTTGACAGTTTTGGAATATTCTTTCTGTTGTGTTCTCGGGCAACATGATGCGTCTGGGAAGAAAGAACAAGCCATATACTATTTGAGAAACAAGTTCACTTCAAGTACACTTTGTTAGAAAGAACATGTTATGCTGTAACTTTGGTCGACTAGAAAGTTAGGCATTACTTGTTGGCTTATACCACCTATATCATAACTAGATTGGACCCCTTGAAATACGTATTCTAATAACCGATGCCCACAGGAAGGCTAGCAAAATGGCAAATCCTGCTTACTGAGTTTGACATTATCTATGTCACTCGCATGGCGGTGAATGCTCAAGCTTTGGCAGATCACCTAGCTAAGAACATGTTGATGATGAATATCAGCCCTTGAGTACTTACTTTCCAAATGAGGAAGTAGATTCAGTTGAGGTAATTCTAGAAGGCACCAATGCTTGGAAAATATTCTTTGGGGGAGTGGCAAATGCAAAAGGTGTCGGGATCGGGGAAATTTTTATTTCGCCCACTAGTCAACACTATCTGGCACACCCTGGCTTTGCTTTTTCTGTATGAACAACACTGCCAAATATGAACCTTACATTATGGGTATGAAGATGGCAGTTGATCTGGATTTGGAAGAATTATTAATCATGGGGGATTCTAACTTAATCATTTGACTAGCTCAAGTTAAATGGGAAACCCGAGATATCAATCTTATCCTATTCATGCAACATGTAGAAGATCTTAACAAACGGTTCGACAATGAGTTAGTCGATGCACTAGCAACTTTAGCCTCAATGCTGCAATATCAGGGCTATGTCCAGTAGATTGAAAGACATGTTTATTGCAATACAATTGAAATAGACCCAGATATTCATCCATAGTATCATGATATCAAAAGATTCTTGAAAACAAAGGAATATCTCGAGCAAGCCGGTGGAGACCAAAAGAGAATCATTAGAAGGATCGCTAGTAGTTTCTTCCTGAGCTGAGAGTTCTTGTACCAAAGAACTTCAGACATGAACCTTTTAAGATGCATGGATGACTAAGAGGCTGGAAAAATCATGAATGAAGTGCATGCGGGAGTATGTGGAACCCATATGAACAGATATGTCCTTGCTCAGAAAATCCTTCGGGCATGTTATTATTGGATGACCAGTGACCTGATTCATGCACCGTAAGCAGAATTGCATCATATGTCAGCAACTTGGTCATTCGTTGCTTGGGGTATGGATGTCATTGGGCCAATCGAGCTAAAAGCTTCAATGGACACAGATTCATCTTAGTTTCCATTGAATATTTCACTTAGTGAGTTGAAGCAGTCACTTTCAAAGCCATCACCAAGAAAGCGATGGTGGACTTTGTGCATTCCAACATTATCTATCATTTTGGTATTCCTAAAACTATCATTATGGACAATGCTGCAAACTTGAATAGTCATTTGATGAGGGAGGTATGCGAACAATTTATGATCATGCATCGGAATTCTACCCCTTATCAGTCCAAAGCTAATGGTGTTGTTGAAGCGAAAAACAAAAATATCAAGAAGATCCTTAGGAAAATGATTCAAGGTTCTAGATAATGGCATGAAATGTTGCCTTTTGCATTATTGGGATATCGCCTAATCGTGCACACATCAATTGGGGAAACACCATATCTATTGGTTTATGATAGTGAAGCCATAATACCTGCAGAAGTTGAAATTCTATCTCTTCGCATCATTGCTGAAGCTGAGATTGAGGAAAATGAATGGGTCAAGATCCGCCTAGAATAGTTAACCATGATTGATGAAAAACAAATGGCTGCAGTGTGCCACGGGCAGTTGTATCAATAAAAAATGCCCGTGCCTACAATAAGAAAGTGCGGCCTAGAAATTTTGAAGTGGGGAAATTTGTCTTGAGATGTATTCTCCCAAATCATAAGGAAGAAATAGGAAATTTCTCTCCAAATTGGAAGGGTCTGAACATTATAAGAAAACTGTTGCCAAAATGGGCATTGTACTTGGGGGACATTGAAAGCAATGACCCCGAAATAGCTGTCAATGCAGACACGGTCAAAAGGTATTATGTTTAACCCTTTTGCAGTACTAATATTCCCCGATTGCAATGAAGAAGGCATTTATTATCGCTACCCAAACTCTATTAACCCTTTGCAAACCCTTTGAGCCAGTTACCTTTCTTTGATTACCCTTTTTTGGAACCCAAAAATGTTGTTAAGAAAAATCAAGAACAAAGTCCCTTGAACTATGTTCGACTTGATTTCGGAAGGATATGTAGGCAGCTTCTCTCTGGGGTCTAGTCACACCAAAATAAAAATCCTCATTTCCCCGAAGTTGAAACTAGGGGCAGAAGTTACAATGATTCGGCAATAGTTTTTGCCTGAAAGGTTCCAAAATTGTAATTCAATCCAAATTCTTTTGCCCTAAATCATGTTCAAGTCTTTCTGGTCAATGGTTAAAGATGTTCAAAATTGGATGATGTGGTTACTTTGATCTAATACAATCAAATAAGAGTCTTATTGGTGAAAACTGATAGGGGCACCCTAGGGCGGTAGTAGGTAGAGAAATCAAGGAAGAGAGAGAGTCTTATTACTGAAAACTCACAAAGAGCACTATAAGGCGATGGTCAAAAGAGAAATGAGTAAGGTCAATTGGTGAAAACCCGGAAAGGGTGACACTAATCAAAAATGGGATCGCTTACAACTATCGATATTGATATTGTCCTGGAAAGGTTTCTCGATTTTGAGGTATTGGTTATGGTGGTTTTAGGAGAGTTGGATGGGTTACACAGATCGGTATCTAGACCAAGAATCATTTCATGTCCATTGAAGTCTGCGTGCACCCCAGATAAGTCCTTCTTTCCTTTCCCCCAATCGGACACCTCTCGTTTAAATTCATCATCATGTCCATTGTTTACTTTTCTTTAAGTCCCTTTGGTCTAATTCTTCTCCAAAACTAATACAAAGATCAATTTAAAGGGTTTTGTTTGAAAAAGGCAATGTTCAAAAAAGGCACCTAGCCTCAGCAGAAGCATCAAGTCGACCTTGACTGACCCTGATGGCCGATGCTTCGGAGTCAAAAACTCTTGAAACGAAAGGAAATCAAAGTCAAATACCCATAAAGGTAAAATAAGGTTGAAAATTCCAAGTCCCACACGAGCTAATAATCATGTGAAGTTTGAGAAAAGTCAAGATCCCAAGTTTAGAAATGAAACCAATTCCAGAGATCATGCAAGCAGTGGAGATATTTATTGAAAGAGCTGGGCCAATATCAAGTGATTGAAACAATCAAGGCCACAAAACCAACCACCGTTTCAAAGTGAAAAAATTTTCTTTGTTTAAAAAACAGGGAAAAATAGGTGCAATTCAAAGAAACCTTGCAAGAAGCAAGTTCAACAAAAGTAAAGTACGCAAAGATCAAAATAATTCTACAGCAAAAGTCAACCCAAAAGGGAAGTCCCCTCCAAATTCTTTATTTATTTTCCTACATTATATTTAAAAGTGAAATGAAAAAGAAAAGAAGAAAAGTGCGAAACCATGGTAGTATAGGGTCACCAACCTCTAACTCAAATTTTCCAACATAGGGTCTCCACTCTCTAGTTCATGCCAACATAACCCGATGACTTTTCCAACATAGGCTCCTACTCCCTAGTTAATGCAGACATAACCTGATGAATTTTCCAATATAGGGTCCCACTCCTTAGTTGATGCTAGCATAACCCGATGACTTTTAAAACATGGGATCTTACTCCTTAATTTATGCCGACATAACTCGATGACTTTTTCAACATAGGGTCCCACTCCCTAGTTGATGCCGGTATAACCCGATGACTTTTCGAACATAGGTCTCACTTCCTAATTGATGACGGCATAATCAGATGACTTTTCCAAGATAGGGTCTCACTCCCTAATTCATGCAGGCATAACACGATGACTTTTCCAACATAGGATCTCACTCCCTAGTTGATGTAGGCATAACCCGATAACTTTTTCAGCATAGGGTCCCTCTTCTTAGTTGATGCTAGCATAACCCGATGACTTTTCCAACATAGGGTCTCACTCTCTAGTTGATGCCAGCTAAACCGATGTTTTTTCAAACATAGGGTCACATTCCCTAGTTGATACCGGTATAACCCGATGACTTTTCTAGCATATGGTCCCACTACCTACTTCATGCCAGCATAACCCAATGAATTTTCCAACTAGGGTCCCACTCCCTAGTTGATGTAACCCGATGATTTTTCCAACATAGGTTCCCACTCCCTAGTTGACACCGGCATAACCCGATGACTTTCCCAGCATAAGGCCCTACTCCCTAGTTGTTGTCGGCATAACCCGATAATTTTTAAACAGGGTCCCCGCTCCTTAGTTTATGCCGACATCTCCCAATGATTTTCCAACAGGGTCTCCACTCCCCAGTTGATGCCAGTATAACCTGTTTTCAGCAATACGTGATGCCAACATAGGGTTCCCACTCCCTAGTTGTTGATTTTCTGATAATAGGGTCTCCAATCCCTAGTTATTTCATTTTCGATATAGAGTCTACGCTCACTAATATATTTTTCCCAAGGGTACATAAACCTAATTTTATTGCTTCCAATAGTGAAGTAGTTTAGAATTTTATTGCAATAACTCATGAAATTTTCCTAGTGAAAACTGGGGCAGAAAATAGGATGACCCTATCGGTCTTCTTAGGAATTAACGCCCTGATCCCCTATTAACTTCTTTCCACGTATTTATTTCTGCTATTTTGATTTGCCAGAATGTTCGATTTTTGAGTTTCGGAGAGTTTTGGGACACTTAGTCCCCAAATAAGAGCTTAAGTGTTGGAAAGTTAATCGTAGTCAAAACAGTTTGAAGATAGCCTCGGAATGGGAATCTAATGGTTATGTTAGCTCTATTGGAAAATTTTGGGCTTAGGGGCATGTTCAGATTGTGTTTTGGAGGTTCTTAACTAATTTAGGCTTAGATTTTCAAAAGTCGAATTTTGAAGTTTTTCGGTTCAATCGTGAGATTTTGATCAGAGAGCGAAATGGAATTCGAGAAGTTGGAGTAGCTCTGTAGTAATGAACGTGATATGTCTGCAATATTTCAGGTCATTTGGATGGAGTTTGACAGAATTTTTGATCGAAAGTGTATTTTTAGAGTTTTGAGATTTTTAGGCTTGAATTTGTGGTTGATTTGTCATTTCGTTGTTGTTTTAGGTGTTCTAAAGATTGGTGTAAGTTTGGACAGTAATATTAGACTTTTTAGTGCCTTTTGCTGAGGTCCTGGGGGCGTGGGGATGAATTTGGATGGTTGACAGAAGGATTTTGGAGTTTGGAGTTGTAGCTTCAGTTGGTTTTCAGTCATTACCGCACATGTGAGTGTGGGACCGCAGGTGCGGAGCAGGAGAAGCGGCATGTTGATACCCAATTTTTTCCTATATATTCTAAATACTTATGCATACCTTCAAAATAACATATATATTCATATATAAGCATTTGCAAGGCTATTATTATTTTTCCCGTACTTTTAAGGGTTTAATTTAATTTATTTTCTCCTCTTTTATTCATAAAATACCAAATAATTATTTCCAAAATTATTGTTATGATAATTCATTTATTTAATTCTATACTTATGCCAAAATATGGCTAATGTAATTTTCATGCATTTTTATTATTACGTTTGGTATTTTTAAGCTAAATTGCATATAATTGCATTGTTAGCCCTTTTTCAGATATAGTTATATTTTATATGAGTAAAATTGGTCTCTATATTTTAAAAATGTTAATTATGTATTTTAAATCCTTTTGGCACCTTGAATTATTTTCTATAAATTACTTATTATTTATTATAATTATAATAGAAAAAAATTGGCTATTTAAAATATAGCCAAATTTGGCTTTCAATTGTAGCTAAAATTGGACCAATTCACAACTCTATCTTCTAATTAGATAACCCGACCCAGACACAATCACCCCAACACGACCAAAGCCATTTTAACTATAAATAACTTAAGTATTCAGTTAACAAAACGGACAATGGTTTTTCAGTACTACCTCTCATACTAAAAGCACTGCTTTCTTTTTCTCTTGTGCTATTTGGTACTATTAGCAGGCTTCAACCAAGGCTAATCATCTTTTCTCTTTAGTTCTTTCATTCTGCTTACCTCTATCTTCACTAGTATGTCCTAGTTTTGATTTGGAGCTCTAATAACAATATGCTTCTTTTGTTGTTTTAGTTTTTTTTTTATTTCTTGCTTGCTTCTACTTGTGGTTCTGTTGTGAAGTTTAGTTAGGTTATATTATCAGCATGCTAGTATGACTCCCCTCCCTTTAAATCAGAGTATTCCCTTATATGTTTCAAAGCATGCCTTAAAAATTGTCTTTTACTTACTTTATACTTTCTATCTTGTGAATCCCAAACCCCTATCCCCCTTTATGTGTTTATGTTTCTCCAGACTGGTTTGTGATTATTAGTATCCACTATCTCTGAGCATGTCTAAAACAATCATAAGACCCTTGTTGGGGTTATGTGTTTGCAGTCAAATGTCCGTGTATCCCAAACCCTTTGGCCCCTGGATGACTACTTAATTCATTTAGATTCTGTGTAATCCTATCCTGATGTGCTTGGCTTTGTTTATCACTCCCACCTCTTTTCAAACAACTTTTGTTGCTCTACCAGTTGCTTTCAAAATAGTCTCTAATAAACCTTTTCAATTTGCGTCTTGCACTCTCACTTTACTCTTAGTTAATAAGTTCTGCCCCCTTTAGTATGTGTACTGCCTTGGGATCCTCTTGAGAGCCTTCTAAACTCTGGCATGCTGAGGTTTTCCTTTCAAGACTTCACTAGTCCCATTATTGGTTACTAAGTCTAGGTTTAAGCATTGCCCGGGGTCTTTGAGACCTTTTGGGAACTTTTATGCACCTAGACTCTGATTTGTCTAAGGAATTGAGGCTTATGAGACCATTGGAGGCTTTGGAAAACTTGGGCCTAATTGCAGGCCCCCTATAGAATAGCTTCTTTATTTTCTATTTTATTTATGTAATTCATTCATTGGCCTATAATAATTTGTAAACAGATATTCATGGTAATTAATAAAAAGGGCATCTAGATGTATACTTTATGGGGTAATACGGGTAGAAATCCTGCTCTTAGTATCTTCTTTTGAATTTGATTGCTTAGTTTGCTCTTTAGAATCTGATTGCTTTTGGTTAATAAAAGTCATGTCTATACTTCTAATTTTGTTTTCATCAAATAGAAACCACGCCTACACGATTTCATTTCTACTGTCATTTGCATCAAGTAGAAATCCCGATCCTAAGGTCCTACATTTATTTCATGTTAGAACCATGTTTGTAGGTTCTAAACAAACATGTCTTAAAATAAATTCAAATATAGATACCATGCCTCTAGGGTTCACTTTGATTCAGTTCTAATAAGTCTTTCTGTATATTGCTAAAACAGTAATACGCCTAGATACCATGCTTGTAAGGATCTATTCTCGTAATTTTGTCTAGTAATTTAATTTGGCCTAATAATTCAATCATTACACCTAGTTCATTTCTAAAGCTGGTTTTATTAAGTGATACATTCCCTAAAACATGTTCCCTAAAAATTGCATTAATCTCATTAGACACCATATTTATAGGTATTAAAGGGATTCTATTTCGAGAACCTGTTTGCTTCTACATTAATATAAACACAGTATATTGCGTATAAGCAAGCCTTAGGGCATGCTAAAAAACTGCATTTCCCGAAGTTGTCTCTTTCGTTTGACGTTCGTAATTCTAATAACCTTTAAAATAATCCCTAGGAAACTGCTAGGTTATAACTTTTGGGTATAAATGTTTGGTCTATTTCAGCACAATCACTTATAGAATCTTCTTTAGGACATTGATTAATAAAGGCCTTAACTGTGTTTGAGTCTTGTTGCTTGTATGTTAACTTGAGGAAGAAACTTGAACCTTTTTATTTGCTCCCATTATATTAAAGTCCTATAGGTTTTGACTGTCGCCTTTCTTAACCTTAGGAGTACGTCTAGAACTACCTGATAGGTAGTAGTCCTAACTCCCTATGGGACCACTAAGAAGGGACGGGTTGCAGTACGCAATAGGATTCAGTAACCAAACACTCACTTTGCATGACCAATAAGGGGATGGGAAGGGTGGGCGTGAGATATGATGACTACGCGTTAATGTCATGTGTAGCCCCTCGTTAAGGAGTGTCTACCAGACATTGTGTGGGGTGATCCCATAGAATAAACAACCGAGGATCCCTCCTTGCCCAAATCCTCTCCTTATTCAAACCTTTGTTTTATAAATGTTTTCAAATATTTATTTTGCTATTTGAATTGTTCAATGTGATTTACAAACAACTTATTTCATTCAACTACTTGTATGGACTATTTTGTGAATATAAGCTCTGTCGGAACCCATAGATGTGGACCAAGAGGGCTGCCTATCACTTTCCCCTCGATGTTACTACAAGCTTTTATCCTAATCTTTCGTAATGCAAACCAACTCAAGAGTTAATCACTCCAGGTGTCCTAATGCACCATAATCCATTAGTTTGAGACTCTTCAAATACCCAATTCCAAAAAGCAAAGGAGTGATTACACCCTATGAATGTCGAAACCGGACCTCTCCTTATTAAAAAGATAGGGGAAAGGGTGCGACAGTATGGCGACTCTGTTGGGGATATCTTTAGGCTCTTACCATAACAAACTTATGAATTAGTCCAAGCATGCTTTATCCCGTACCCTTCTTCCTTATTCGAATTTAACTGTCTGTTTTTTAAGCATTTATGATTCCTTTATTTCTCGAAGAATTGACTTGTCTCCTTGTTTTTATTTCCTAGTAACTATCTTTTCAACTATTTAAATGTTGTATTTATTTCTTCCTACATGAAAGTATATGTCTACTTGTCATTAACTGCTGGCTCTGTATCATATTCCACTCATGTGTATCAAATCCTATAGCAACTCTTTAATGAGTGGTTGCGCTCTTCCTATTTACTACACTTAAATTTAGAGAGGCTTATTTGCGATAAAACCATCGATTAGCGGTGCATCCAACGGTTCCCTGCCTTCTCCCTCAAGTTGTCTGCCTATGGGTACCTGTCTAAGACCCCATAGAAACCTTACTCTGTTTAAATTGCTCGTGCATCATGATCAAACCCAGTCGGGTCAATTATGTTGTCCACATAATGATCCTTTAAGCTAAGCCTTATCCATTTCCCATTGGGTTTTATAATAACAATGGATGGAACCACGTTCGGTGTATTAATTTTGGAGAACTAAATGTCGATATGCTGATCATAAATGTTAAATAGTCGAATCCGGTGGGGGTTAGGCGTAAACCTTTATTTTGAAGAAAATGAGGCTCCAGGTCCCCATATTCGATATGGTTAGCAATATCCTCCATTGTTGCTAGATTGGTGGGAAGATCTCTCTTCAAGTGACACGAAGATTGTAAAAAAGTACCTGGGAAACTTGCCATCCCTGCTAGATATTGAACCAAACAACTAACTAAACGAGGCTGCTACCTATTCTGGGATAGTGAAAGAGTGGTATTTCGCTCGATGACATAGAAATGAAACCACTTATAAAGAAAATATGAGGGCTTGCAAGGTTAACTTGGGACAGTCCTGGGCTTTGGGTTCCAGAAAACCATACAGGAAGGGGATTTTGAAGATGATGGGGCTGAAAAAGAATGTTGACCTAGTGTGCCTGAAGGACTCCTACATACCTTTTGAATATTTCTATAAGAGTTATGTCCATAGCAAGTCTTTCCGCACATACCATGATGAGATCACCCTCACTTCACTGGGTCACATACACCGCAGAGTGTTCTTGTTCATCGTGTTCTTTCTAGGGATGATAAAGTTCCCAATGAAAAAGGGAAGAATCCACACTAGGTTGGCCATGGTCGCCAGAACTCTGATGGAGGATATTAATGGACACACCTATACCATAGTCCCCATGATCATAGCTGATATCTACAGGGCCCTGGAACGCTACCACAGAGGAGTCAATCATTTTGAAGGTTGTAACTTATTGCTACAGTTATTGTTGTTGGAGCATCTCCAAAAGGGTCGCTACTGTCAAGAATTTCCATGAAGGGTTGGAACGACCATTTTTCTTTCCATCACCCTAAGCAGATGACCTAAATTACAAATATACTTGCTCAGCCGGAAAGTGCCAGCAAATAGGTAGAATTCTTAGATAATCTGTCCGAGAGATAGGTACAGTGGATGGTTGAGTGGTTTCCAACGGACGAGTTTATTATCATGTCCATGGATCCTCTGCATTTGGTGTTGATAGGGTTGAGAGGGATATATCAATATGTCCCTATGCGAGTGACGCAAGCGAGTAGAAAACAGGTTGTACCAAGGGTCGTCAAGATGAGTCACTTCAGAGCGGAATTTCAAGACGACGATGTCCCTTGCAAGTGTTAAGCTCAACATATGTGGCACTGCAAAATCATTATGGAGAAGTATACCATTGAGCCAGATAGATATCATGTAGGGTGCGAGCCTCTGTACCCCACCTGGCTAGCGAACAATTTGAAAGGAACAGTGACACCAAGGACTGGTCGAGGAAATAGAATCATAGACGAGGAAGCTAAAACCCAAGTCAAGTTCAGCAGGCTGCGCAAAAGGGTTCACGACTCTGAAAATGAGCACCGGGAAATACATGAGAAGAAAGAAAGGTTGATTGAGGAATGGAAAAAAATGGCGGTCACCTCTAACAGGAAACTGGAATACCTGGAGCAAGAAGTCGTGGAACTAGAAGGAAAAGTCATAAAGAGGATTGAAAACTACCATAACACTGAGGGAGCTGAGGGAGGACATCTGGCCAAAGCCTACTTGCTGCTTGGACTACGAGCTAGGGGATCTATATGATAGAGTCTGAAAGATAAAATATAGGAAAGGTCCTTCTAGGACCAAATAGATTAGGATTATTTGCTTTCCTTAAAATGCAATAAGGCCAAGCGCGGTAAGGATTTGTTTTATTATTATGTTAGTGTCATTTTTGATTCATCTACTTTTATATTATGAAATGTGGCATTTATTGCATTTTGAGATTCTCCAAATTTATTTGTCGCTAGGCCTACTTCGGGCACAAGGAGGCTCCAAAATTAGGATACAAGTTTATATGTCGCGATATGTGTTTAGCTACTGTAAACATTTCAAGATCCTCACTAACTTGTTATCTTTTCATTTTTGTTTGTTATTATTATCCAACATCCCTATAGGCTGGTTCATCCATATAGGCCTCGTTAGAATATCATACCAGATCTAGAGGCCCTCCACCTCCTTCTACTCCAAGCAACACGAAAGGCAGAGAAAAGCAAATATGGAAAAATTAAGTGGAATATGAAAACATTGAGAACGCAGAGAACTCCGATGGCCGGAATACTCCGGCCCCGAATGACCTGGTTTTGAGACTTGAACAAAAGATACTGGAACTGTAAGGAGAACTTGAGCAGGTTCGCAATTTGGCACTTGTTACTCACCCTCAACGTCCCTAATGTCCACAAACAAAATGCAAAGAACCCAACACCTCCTCAAAACACATAGAACCAACAGCCGTAAAATTCGACCATACCAAATCAATACGCCACTCCACCAAAAAATATCAATCCATTGCAGATACCAATTTACCACAACAGCATCAACCAATCACATACACACCAACTAATACTTACCACACTACCCAAAATACACCACCACTTATTCCTGATCCATAAAACTCTACTAATAACCATCACTACACCTAGGTCCCTAGCACCCATTACAGCAATCCCATATACGTGGAAATCGTATAACATTCTACCTAACCACTCTCATGTGCATCAGAACCCTTATACAAGGACATGCTTATTAAGAACACGATCGAAGAACTCAAAAGTTAACAAGCCGAGTTCAAGGTGTTGAAGGCAATAGAGGAATAAAAGGTTTTAACTACGAAGATCTGCATACAACCCGATGTGGAATTTCAAGAAGGATACAAACCTCCTAAGTTTGAAATGTTTGATGGTACGGGTGATCCCAGGGTTCACCTAAGAACCTACTGTGACAAGCTTGTCAAAGTTAGAAAAGACGAAAAGATTTGAATGAAGCTCTTTATAAGGAGCCTTACTGGGGAGGCCTTATCTTGGTATATAAGCCAGAATCCAAGAAATGGTCCAATTGGGTAAGGATGGCTTCAGATTTAATAGACCTGTTCAGGTTCAACACAAAGAATGCACCTGATGTGTTCTACATTAAAAATCTCAAAAAGAAACCTACTAAGACTTCCCGCGAATATGCTACTCGTTAGAGGTCGGAAGCCGCCAAGGTCAGGTCCGCTCTAGTCGAAGAAAAGATGAACAAATTTTTCGTCATGGAATAGGATCCAAAATATTATGAGAGATTGATGGTTATTAAAAATCACAAATTCTCTGATACTATCAAGCTCAGGGAAAGGATCGAGGAAGGAATGTAGAGCGAGATGGTAACAAATTTCGAGGCATTGCAAGCCACGATAAGGCACTCCGATCAGGTGGCATATCCAAGAAGAGAGATGTTGAGGCAGTAATGGTGGCCCAAGTCCCAAAAACTCCACTCACACATATAGCACCTCTACCTAAATAACAAACACCTCCACCTTCATATCAAGCGGCACAACCTACATACCAAGCATCACCACCCGTATATCAACCTTCATCTCCCCGATATTCCCAACCAACCATTGTCCATTACACCTATAATTCTCAACTATCCTACTTCCAATCACCACCAACTCTCCCAAATTACCCAAGACCAAGACCCAACTTCGACCTCAAGCTATCCAGATAATACACTGCCATTACTGAGTCCATCAACCAATTGTATGAAAGGTTGAAAACTGCAGATACGTCACTCTTGTTCCCACTGTGGCACTAGAAAATCAATCCCAATGGGCCAATCCGAACAAAACCTGTGCATACCACTCCGGTATGAAAGGACACACCACTTCTAAATGCCAAACCATGAAGGATCCAGACACCCATTTACAATAAGGTCATACAAGCAAAGGAAGCCACACCTAATGTCTGTAACAATCCCCTCCCTAATCATAAAGGTGGAGGTGTACATGGTATAGAAACAAATGAGGAATAGGACCTTGAGGGGTCAATCGGGCTTATTCGAGAAGGAGATGACTCTAAGATCGCAGTTACACTTACTCTGATCATGGTTCAGACTCAAGAACCTATTGATGTTTAGGTAACTACATATGTTCCATTCAAGGTGGATGTATCTCCTCCAGCAGCCACTGCAGTTCCATGTGAAGTAGAAGTGGTGACATCTTTTACTGTGACAGTGTCCACCATACCCCCGTTCAACTCAAAATTGATACCATGGGATTATGTCACCAAGACTCGATGTAAAGGAAAGACTAAGATAGAGGAATATGATGCCGCACAATGGATGACTAGAACTTGAAGAGTCTACACACTCGAACACCTGGAAGGTTCAAGTAAGGATGCCACTGCTAGATAGCCTGTCATTGAGACCAGGCAGGATGATCTATGGCGGAAGTATAGGGGAAAGAATATTCTGTTGTTGATCACATGAACAAAGTCCGTGCTTAGATATATATCCTTGCACTATTATAGAATTCAGAAGAACACAAGAAAGCCTTGATGAAAGTACTGAGGGAAGCTTATATACCCAATAATATCACTAGTGGAGAAATGGCTAACATGGTGGGTCAAGTGCTGGAGAGCCATAAGATTATCTTCCACGAAGATGAGCTGCCTCCTAAAGGTTTGAATAATAATCGAGCATTGTAAATTATAGTACAGTTTGAAAATAAGTTCATCGACAGGGTCCTGGTTGATGGAGGTTCTAGTTTGAATATTTGTCCAGTGGATACTATGAAAGGGTTGGACAAATTTTTCCATAAAATATAGACTGGAAACATGAAAGTGAATGCTTTCGATTGGTCCTAAAGGGCCACTATCGGGGAAATCAACCTTTATTTGCAGATGGGACCAACTTGCTTTGATGTTGAGTTCCAAGTGTTTGACATACCAGCCTCATATAATCTTTTGTTGGGACGCCCGTGGATCCATTCTCTTGGAGCCATGCCATCCACACTATATCAAGCCATAAAATTTGAACGGAACTATCATGATGTTATCATTCATACAGACGGGAGTAACCCCATCTACACCAGTCAAACCATTCCGGCCATTACACATAGAAGGAGGCTAGGAGGAGACACCTATCAATCATATTTTATAAGTCTATGTTGTCGAGAAGGATAAGTGGTGGAGTAACAAAATTGAAAGCATACTAACATGGTCCGGGTAAGAACCCGAAAAAGGGTTGGGAAAGAACCTCCAGGTATCACCAAGCTGATACGGTCGGAAAACTATGGTATACCTTTGGGCTCGGTTACCAATTTACATGGAAAGAATACAAGGAGCGGTCACCTCCATGGCGTTGACCGTACTACCTTCTTGAGCAATCGATACCCCTTTTGGAACAAGTTTTTCATCAAGCAGACACAATATAGGGAACAACTGAAAAAGAAACACTAGTTAGGCTAAAGGATCTATTCTTAGAAGATGCGTATATTGATTGTAGTGCCATAATTGAGGAGGGGGAGAAAGAAGGCCTCATCATTCAGTCTGTGGAAAAGGGAGCAACTCTCATAAATTGGACCACCACACCATCTCGAGCCTATCGAGTCCCTAGGTAGCTTGGTAGAATTTATAGTTGTTCTAGGCATTTAAATTTTCTAGGAATTTTGTTTTAAGATTTCACTATTTTAAATAAATGCCTGATCCACTGATCCAAGATTTGTTTTATCAGGCGTATCAATCCTTTATCATTATTCATTACTATTATATTATTTTTCCTGATGAACCTTTGATTGTGACATGTTATGAGGCAACGCAATTTGAGAATAGTGACTTAGAGGAAGAAGATAAGATACTCGAGGAAATTGTAAGGGAATTTGAGAATTTTCAGAAAAAACCTAAATACAACTTGGACGAAATAGAAGCAGTAAATTTTGGAGACACCGAGACCGGAAGAGACCCGCATCAGCATTCATTTGTCACTAACAGAGAAGGAAGATTACATCCATTTTCTAAAGGAATATGGGGATATCTTTCCATGGTCATATGATGATATGACCGGTTTGAGCACATCTATGTAGCTCACAAGTTGCCTACCAATCTCATGTGCCCACCAGTCAAGCAGAAACTCAGAAATTTCAAGCCAGACATGAGTTTGAAGATCAATGAGGAGTTACCAAGCAGATCAAAGCTAAAGTTCTCAGGGTGGTTGAATACCCAACCTGGTTATCTAACATTGTGCCGGTTCTAAAAAAGGACAGGAAGGTCAAGGTATGTGTTGATTATCAAGATTTAAACAGAGCAAGTCCCAAAGACAACTTCTGACTGCCAAATACACATAGCATGATCGATAAAAGCGCTAAGCATGAACTCCAATCCTTGGTAGATTGCTTCGCTGGTTATCACCAGATCTGGATGAATGACGAAGATGCCAAGAAAATTGCTTGTATTACTCCTTGGGGTATATATTGTTACAAGATGATGCCATTCAATCTGAAGAATGTTGGGGCAGGCTACTTATATGAGGGTCATGACAACCATCTTTCATGATATGATACACAAAGAAGTAGAGGTATATGTGGATGACATAATTATCAAATCCAAGTGGGTTGCAGATCGCATAGAAGACTTGGAGAAATTCTTCGACACGCTCAGGAGGTACAATTTGCAGTTGAATCCCGCAAAGTGTCCATTTGGGGTTCCTGTAGGAAAATTATTGGGATTCATTGTCACGCTCTGAGGGATCGAGCTAGACCCGATTAAAGCCAAAGCTATTCAAGAGTTGCCACCACCTAAAAGCAAAAAGACGTGATGAGCTTCCCGGGACGGTTCATATACATCGGTTGATTCATAGCACAGTCCGTAGTAAAATATAAACCCATCTTCAAGATGCTGAGAAAGGATGCCGAGACAAGTTGGACCTAGGATTTTCATAAATCTTTTGACAAAATCTAAGAATACATGTCCACACCGCCAATTCTGGTCCCACTAGAACTAGGACGACCTTTGCTACTTTATCTATCCATGTTAGATGGAGCCGTCGGATGTGTTTTGGGACAACATGATGAGACATGAAGAAAGGAGCAAGCCATAAATTACCTAAATAACAAATTCACACCTTATGAAGCACAAAATTCTCTGCTTGAACGTAGTTGTTGTGCTTTGAACAGGATAGCCTAGATGTTGAGGCATTATTTCTGTTCATACACTACATAACTCATATCCAGGATGGATCCTCTGAAGAATATATTTCAGAAGCCCATGCCTACGGGGAAGTTGGCTAAATGGCAGATACTACTAAGTGAGTTCGACATCGTCTATGTAACTCAAAGGGCAGTCAAGGGACAAACATTGGAAAATCACCTTACCTAAAATCTGGTAGGAGGAGAATATGAACCCTTGAAAGCGTATTTGCCTGATGAAGAAGTACCATTCATAGGAGAAGACATTAAAGAAGCATATGACAGTTGGAGGATGTTCTTTGATGGAGCCGCAAATTTCAAAAGAGTATGCATTGGAGATGTCTTGGTATCAGAAATGGGTCAGGATTATCGTGTATCTTCTAAACTCAGATTTCCCTGCACCAACAACATGGCAGAGTAGGAGGCCTACATACTAGGGCTCAATATGGCATTTGACATGAACATTCAGGAGTTGTTGGTGATCGGCGATTCAGATTTGCTTGTGCACTAGGTACAAGGAGAATGGGCTACCAAAAATTCCAAGGTATTGTCATATCTGCACCATGTGCAGGAATTATAAAGGAGGTTCATAAAGATAGAATTCCGACATGTGCCTAAAACTCAGAATAAGTTTGCCGACGCATAGCCACCTTGTTATCCATGATACAATATCCAGATAAGAACTATACTGATCCCATCCCGGTAAGGATCCATAATCTGCCATCATATTGTGCTGATGTTGGGGAAGAAGCAAATGGAAAGCCTTGGTTCCATGACATCAAGGAGTACTTATCGAAAGTAGAATACCCGGAGCATGCAAATAACATGCCAAAATGCACGCTCCGCAGATTGTCAAATCACTTATTCTACAATGGGGGGAACATGCACAAAAGAACTCAGAATTTGGGTTTACCGAGGTGTGTTGATGCAGAGAAAGCTTCTAAGATACTTGAGCATGTGCATGCTGGGACTTGTGGTCAGCACATGAATGGTTTCTTCTTGGCCAAGAAAATACTCAAAGCACGTTACTTTTAGATGATCATCGAGGTATTCAGTATATTCGCAAATGCTTTCAGTGTCAAGTGCATGCTGACATGATAAGAGTGCTGCCGAACGAGCTTAATGCAACAAGCTCACCTAGGCCATTTAGTGCCTAAGGAATGGATGTTATTGGTCCAATTGAGCCTACGGCTTTGAACGGGTAACAATTTATTCCGGTAGCCATTAATCACAGATTTTGTCAAGGTTCGTATTGTCTGTTAATTTGGAGTTCTTGAGTCCATTATTACTGACACCGCTGCCAACCTCAATAGTGATCTGATGAAAGCTATATGTTCAACCTTCAAAATCAAGCACAAGAATTCCACCGCCTATAGACCTCAGATGAATAGAGTCATAGAAGACTCCAACAAAAACATTAAAAATATACTAAGGAAATTGGTAGAGAATCACAAATAGTGGCATGAAAAGTTACCCTTTGCTCTCTTAGGGTACCGCACCATCGTGTGTACGTTAACCGTTGTAACCCTCTACACATTGGTTTATGGTACCGAGGCGGTCATCCCATCCGAAGTAGAGATTCCTTCATAAAGAGTTATCCAAGAAGCCGAACTCTATGCAGAATGAACAAGGAGCCACTATAAAAAACTGACCTTTATTGATAGAAAGAGAATGAATGTACTATGTCATGGCCAACTTTATTAGAACATACTGTCTAGAGCTTCCAATAAAAGGGTCAAACCAAGACAATTTGCACCAGAGTATCTGGTATTGAAGCAGACTTCGCACACCAAGTTGAAGCCAAGGAGGAATTCTCTCCCAACTGGTAAGGTCTGTACATGGTTCACATGGTCCTAACAGGAGGAGCACTCATACTTGCATAAATAGACGGAGAAATCTGGCCAAAACTAATCAATTTAGACGCAGTCAAGAGATACTATGCCTAGATTATTTCACATTTCTTTTCTGATAATTGAACTACACTTGACCTGATTCCCATTTAAGAGGGGATATGTAGGCAGCCTTATGGATTCAGTCATATTATAATAACATTTTAATTTCCCCCAAAATTAGAAACTGGGGAAGAATTTTCAGGAGGGTCCTCAAAAGTCTGGAGCAAGTCCAGCCAGCCATCACATGCTAGGAAGTCAGTAATCAGTCAAGAACTGGGGCGAAATTTTGATGAGGACCCTCAAAATTCTAATATGAGAGAATTGCAATTCTTTCAAAACGTGGTACAATCATTAGTTCGTCAAAATTATTTGATACGTTTCCAAAACGACTCTATTTTGTCAATAATTGCATATTCTCGAAAATTCCATTTTTTTCATAACATTCAGGTGCTACCTAGGGGAACTCAAAAGGGGCTTCCAGAATGGAGCAAAGCAAGGCCGGAAGACAAAGAAAGAACCAACCTCCCCTCCTAAAAGTTACGATTTTTCTTTGAACGCAGGAACATCTTATTTAACGGCAGCATTCGCAAAACATACATACACAAAGCAAAATTCACCATCCATCCAGCCATCAAACACTAAACATATCCTAGCTAAGACATACTTTACCCTTATCTACTATTACATATTCACATGAGTCTAATTCTTGACTCCATATTTGAATAAGGCTGATCCTTGCCTCTATATTTTCATGAGTCTAATCCTTGACTCCCTATTTGCATGAGGCCAATCCTTGATTCCATAATTGCATGAGTCTAGTCCTTGACTCAGTACTTGCATGTGTCTAATCTCTGACTCCATATTTGCATGAGTCTAATCTCTGACTCCATATTTGCATGGGCCTAATCCTTGACTCCATACTTGCATGAGTTTAAGCTCTGACTCCAAACCTGCTTCAGGCTAAGATCGGCTTTCCATTTGCATGGGACTACGCCCTGTCTCGAAGCTTGCATGAGGTTAGGCTCTACCTCCATACTTGCATAAGGCTAAACATTACCTTCTCTTTACATGAGACTAAGCTCTGTCTCCAATTTTGCATGAGTCTAATCCGTGACTCTATATCTGCATGAGGCTAATCCTTCCCTCCATACCTGCATGAGACTAAGCTCTGTCTCCAATCTTGCATGAGTCTAATCCCTAACTCAATATCTGCATGAGGCGGATCCTTTCCTCCATACCTGTAAGAGACTAAGCTCTATCTTCAATATTGCATGAGTTAAATCCCTGAGTCCATATCTGCATGAGGTTGATCCTTGTCTCCATACTTGCAAGATTCTAAGCCCTGACTCCACATTTGCATGAGGCCGATCCTTGCCTCCTAGTTTGTATAAGTCTAATCCCTACTCCCAACTTGCATGGGACTAAGCACGGTCCCTCTTTGCACTAATATTGCTCTACTTTCTACTACTATTTACCTATTTTTAATTGGGCTAAGATCTTCCCTCCAATTTCTAAGATTAAACCTTGTCACGTTACAGCATTTTATTGCATACCATGGGCTGAAACATCGACAATCTATCCAAAGGCGTCATAGTCTAAAGGCACCATCCTCATAGGTGGAAGACACCATGTCATAGGCCGAGGATCTCTCAAATAGTCAATTTTGAAAGAACTTATTGTCATAGCCCAAGAACATCATTCATGGCCTTCGAACCCCTCACTAAGAAATTCTGGCCCAGGACGTCATGGTCCTAGGATGTCATATTTAACCATCAAAAGACAACTTTCATGGTCCAAAGGGAGTATGCATCATGTTTAAATTTTCGCAAATACATTTGTAGCATCTTTTATTTACAGGTAATCAGCAAACAACCGCTATCTTAGAAGGAGCAATCTCGCTCCAGTTCCCTCCAACCGTCCTGAACCTTAACCAGTCACTGTAATTGCTTCCACATCTCACGTCTGTTCTTGCAATAATCTCATCGGCATACTCCACATATGAATCTAGAATTACACATGGCCTTGTTCCTGTAAAGTCGGGGATATGTAGGAAACTTGAAAATCGGAGCTCAGCCTCTGTCTTCTAAAACATCCTATTCGGTCAAAATTGGCCATCATTTCTTTCCCCGAAAACTCTTTCATCCTTCCTAGGTAAAAAGGGGCAGCTGTTGACACCCAATTTTTTCCTATATATACTAAATATGCATAAATACCTTCAAAATGGCATATATATAAGCATGCACAAGGCTTTTATTATTTTTCTCATAATTTTAAGGGTTTAAATTGATTTATTTTCTCCCTTTTTACTCATAAAATATCTAATAATTATTTTCAAAATTATTGTTATGATAATTAATTTATTTAATTTCTATACTTATACCAAAATATGGTTAATATAATTTTCATGCATTTTTATAATTATGTTTGGTATTTTTAAGCTAAATTGCATATAATTGCATTGTTAGCCCTTTTTAAGATATAATTATATTTTATATGCGTAAAATTGGTCTCTATATTTTTAAAATATTAATTATGTATTTTAAATCCTTTTGGCTTCTTGAATTATTTTCCAGAAATTACTTATTATTTAATATAGTTAAAATAGGGAAAATCCAGCTATTTAAATAATATCCAAATTTGGCTTTCAATTGTAGACAAAATTGGACCAATTCTCAACCCCATCTTTAAATTAAATAACCCGACCCAGACCCAACTACCCCTACCCGACCCAAGCTATTTTAAATCATGGACGTTGTTCTTTTACATCAACGACCCTCGTTCTTCCTTTCCTTTTTAATTTTGAAAGACCCCAAACCCTAAATCATTTCTTCTAAACCTCCGCCCTCAATCTATCCTTCTCCTCTCTTCTTTCTCAACCTAACCCTAGACTCTTTCAATTGCCTCCTTCTCCGGTCATCTCCGGCGACTACCTCTCAAACCCCAAGCCTCCAATGGGTCTCTCATTGCCTTGCTCATTATCTCTAAGGCCTTCAAGGATTCTGGGCCATGTCGATTTGGATCTAGGGTTTCTATTTCTGTTACTTATGGCTTCTCCTATGTGATTTTGGGCAAAATCACACCTTATAAGTCACGATTGGTAAAGTTTAAAATAGGTTCTCTCGATTTCTATTTGGGCTTCCGTTGAAAACCTAGATCTTGTGTGAATCTCTTAAGATCTATGTTATTTTTTGCGCTATAAATATGTTCTTCCTATGACTTGCACTATTCATAAACTTCTTCTGGAAGATCCTCAGTTTTTAAACATTTTACTTTCTTTGAAAACTAGGGTTTTTTCGGAGTTCTTTCTATACCTATTTTAACCAATTTTATTTACGATTAAACCTCTTTCCTTACTTATTTTTACCAATCTTATTTTCTTACTGCTTTTTAACTCGACTTTGTTTAAAGCCCTAATTTCTAATATTTTCTTTGCTTTGGTTCTATGTGTTAACCTGTTTACTTGACCCTTGTTAATATTCCGTGGTTACCATGCTTCGAAGGTGTTTTACTAAATCCTTAACCTACTTATGCCACTTCTGTATGACTTTGCTCATTTTGCGTGTTCATCGCTTGCTTCTTTCGATCAATATGGCTAACCTTGCTATTTGTTATGTCTGTTTGATCTTCTCTATTTATATGTTGAAATACAGAATCATGACTCCTTCTTGATTGATTTTGATTTCCTTAATTGTTGGTGATTGAAAGATTTTCTATTAAAGCCCTAAAATCTTTACCTTGTACATTTGAGCTAATTAATTTCATTACAATATTTGCTATGATACTTCATTACTAACGAGTTGTGTCCCTAATTAAGTTTTTATAAATTTGGTGCTAATTGACTACTCTATGCTTACTGAATCTTGACTCCTTCCTTATTTATTCATGCACTGATTTTTCTTCTTGCCTTATATGATACTGAATCCTCTTGTTTGATTTGATTCCCCTAACTCAAGAAAGTACTTTCCTGATTCTCTAATTGATTTATTCTGAGTTCCTAAATTATTATGCTACCATAATTCTTTCCTTATTTCACTACATATTTTCAATTATAAATACCCTAAGTCTTTCAATGACAAAATAGACATTGGTTTTCAAAACTACCTCTCATACTAAAGGTTTTGCTTTCTTTTTCTCTTGTGCTCTTGTGCTATTTGCTATTATTAGTCGGATGAAAGCCAAGGCTAATCATTTTTCTCTTTGGTTCTTTCATTCTTCTTACCTCTATCTTCACTGGTATGTCCTAGTTTAGATTTAGAGCTCTAACAAGAATATGTTTCTCTTGTTGTTTCAGTTTTTTTTATTTCTAGCTTGCTTCTAGTTGTGGTTCTGTTGTGAAGTTTGTAGTTACGTTATATTATCAGAATGCTAGTGTGACTCTCCTCGCTTTAAATTAATGTATTTCCTTATGTGTTTCAAAGTATACCTTAACAATTGTCCTTTACCTACTGCATACTTACTATCTTGTAAATCCCAAATCCCTATCCCCCTCTATGTGTTTATATTTCTCCTGACTGGTTTTGGATTATGCCAGTGTCCACTATCTCTGATCAGGTCTAAACCTGTCCAAAGAACCTTGCTGGGGTTATGTGTTTTCAATCAAATATTTGTGTATCCCAAACCCTTTGACCCCTAGGTGACTATTGAATTCATTTAGATTTTGTGTAATCTTATCCTGAAGTGCTTGACTTTGTTTACCGCTCCCACCTATTTTCAAACAACTTTTGTTTCTCTACTAATTACTTTCAAAATAGTCTCTAATAAACTTTTTCAACTTGTGCCATGCACTCTCACTTTACTCTTAATCAATAATTTCTGCCCCCTCTAGTATGTGTACTGTCTTCGGATCCTCTTAAGAGTCCTCTAATATCTGGCATACTATGGTTGGCCCTTCCATACTACACTAGTCCCATACTTGGTTAATAAGTCTAGGCGTAAGCATTTTACGTTAATCTGAAGTTGCCTCTTTCATTTGACGTTCCTAATTCTAATAACCTTTAAAATAATCCCTATGAAACTGCTAGGTTATAACTTCTGTGTATAAAGTTTCATCTATTTCTGCGCAACCACTTAAAGATCCTGCTTTAGGACTTTGATTAATAAAGACCTTACTGTGTTGGAGTTGTCTGCTTATATATTTACTTGACGAGGAAACTTGAGCCATTTATCTGCTCTCGTTTTATGAAAGTGATACATGTTTTGACTGTCGCCTTGATGTTTTTGCCTTTCTAAACCTTAGGGGTACGTCTAGAACTACCTGATAGGTAGAAGTCCTAACTCCCTCCGGGACCACTAAGAAGGGACGGGTAGCAGTACGCAATAGGAATCAGTGACCAAACACTAGTTTTCCATGATCGATAAGGGTATGGTAAGGGTAGGCATGGGATGTGATGACTCCGTGTTAATGTCACGTGTAGTCCCTTATTGAGGAGTGTCTACCAGATATTGCAAGGGTGATCCTATAGGATAAACAAACTAGGACCCCTCCTTGCCCAAATCCTCTCCTTATTCAAATCTTTGTTTTATAATTTGTTCAAATCTTCATTTCGCTATTTTAATTGTTCAATGTGATTTACAAACAACTTATTTGATTCAACTACTTTTGTGGACTAATTTGTGAATATAAGTTTGGTCGGGACTCACAGTTGTGGACCAAGAGTGGTGCCGAACACCTTCCCCTCAAGGTTACTTCGAGACCTTACCCTAATCCCTGGTAAATCAAACCAACTCAAGAATTAATCACTCTAGGTACCCTAATGCACCATAAATTTTTTAGGTGGCGACTCTTCAAATACCCAATTCCCAAAAGTAAAGGAGTCATTACACCGTGTGAATTTCAATATTTGTACCTCTCCCTATCAAAAAGGGGGGGAAAAGGGAGCACGACAAGCAGGAGCAGCAGAAGCGATGGAATTTCTACTGTAGTGGTACCGCATCTCCGGATGGGGAGTCGCATATGCGGAAATCAGGCTGAGTAAGTGATTTTCGCAGATGCGACCATTGGTCCGCAAAAGCAGGACTGCATCGCAGATGTGGAAATTGCTGGGTAGAAATATATAAATACTTGCCTTCACGAAATTTGGCTATCTTTCACCATATGTCAAATGGGAAGAAGCTTGGGAAGCACTTTCCAAGAGGGATTTTTAGAGGAGTTCATTATTGGAAAACTAATTTTCATTAAATAATTACTAGTATGTTTCCTTTTATATTTTATTACTTGCACTATTAAGCATGTTGTTAGCTTAGGAAACCATGTCTAAGTGATTTAATTGTTTTATCTGCTCAAACTGCTTTACCTGAATTCTGTGTAGCATGCTAGGCTAGAAATACTGTTGCCTTAATATGGAATTTGACATTTCTAAATATTTTTACTGTTGCTATTGTGTAATTTACATTGGAACTAGGAATGTGGAATTCCACTAGCTCCCCCGCCCTACTCCCCCCTGTCTATTTATATTTAGGACTACGGATGTGGGATTCTAGTCTGCGCAGTTATATGGAACTAGGGGAATGCACCAGGTAGATTCCCCTAATACTAGGTATTTATATTTGGGACTACGAAATGGGATTCCAATAGATCCCCACGCACTATGAGTTGAACTACGGGACGGTATCCCAGGAGATCCATTGGATATGTATATATGGGACGGTATCCTGGGGAATCCCCGATCGTTATTTTTGTGTTGAGCCGTATTTTCTTTCTATGTTTACTTTTCCTCTGTAATAGTTGTTGCTATCCTTTATATCCTATGTTAATTTTACTGTTGTACTTATTTATATTGTTCTGTACTACACTACCGAACTGTACATTTTATTTAACCTTAGTAAGGCCCGGACATTCCTCGTCACTATACGACCGAGGTTAGGTTTGGAACATACTAAGTACCACTGTGGTGTACTCATGTCCTTTCGGCGCATATTTTTCATATGCAGATCCAGGTACTTCGACTCAATCCTATCACTAGGGGTGTTCGTAGTTCAGTTTGGATCGGGTTTTCCCTAAAAAAACCAAACCAAGTAATGCATTTTTCAAACATTAGTACCAAACCAAACAAATTAAGTCAGCTTTTTCTTGATTCGGTTTATGTCGGGTTTTGTCGATTTTTTGTCTGTTTGGTTATTTGTTGATTTTTCTTAAATATAGGGCACACAGGACCACATATATATTCCTGCGACCACATTTTCAACGTAACAATATCAAATCAATTCCTTTGAGAAATCCATTATTTATCAAGATATATTGACGACAATTAAATCAAATAGTGATGAATAATTTAAAGACTCAATTAAAAAATTATTTTTAAAATTAAAGGGAGTCTTACACTTAACAAAAGAAAACTACCAATCATACGAGAATATAAAGGTAAAGAACTATACTAAAAGTACAAACTGTTAACATTAACCACTAAATTTTTGAAACTTTATATAAAAATATACATATATATAGATGTATAAATTTGAAATAGCTACTCCTATAGTCGGTTTAATTTGGTTTTGTTCGGTTTTTTTCGATTAAAACCAAAATCAAGCCAAATTTGATCATTTTTGAAATTCACAACCAAAACCAAACAAAACCAAAGAGTAATAGTTGCTTTGGTCGGTCTGGTTTGGTTTACGGTTTAATTCAGTATTTTCGGTTTTTATGAACACCCCTACCTCTCAACTCTTAGGTGAGGTGATTGTTCCAGAGACTTCGAGGTATATCTACCGCGTTCGTAGACCGAGGAGTCCCTTTCTATTCTCTCTTTTAAGTATTAGACCTTCTGTATTTCTTTTCCTTGTTAGATATTCTAGAGTTAGACACTTGTAGATATTCAAAGGCTTATGCTTTCATGAGATTCCGGGTTTTGGGAAGTGTTGTTATTTTCGAGAAGTTGTATTGTATATCTCGAGTGACATTTTAAATACTGTTTCATTCTGTTAATTAGGCTTTTAATTATTTTTTCTGCAAGTTTCATTTATTTTCCACATTTGTTAGTCTTACCTAGCCGTAGAAACTAGGTGCCATGACGACAGTTTATGGAGGGCGAACTAGGGTCGTGACAAGTTGGTATTAGAGCTCTAGGTTCATAGGATTCATGATTCACAATCTAATTTATTAGAGTCTCATTGATTGGTATGGAGACATTTGTACTTATCTACGACAAGCTATGTAATTAGTAGGAGAATTCCACTTCATCTGATTTCCCTGTCATGCGGGATTTTGATGTCACAATTCTAAACTCTATCTTCTATTCTATCACAGATTGTGAGGACACGTGCTAATCAAGATGATCAGGCACCTGTGCTGCTACTGAAGCCGTCAAAGGCTGAGGCCGAGGTAGAGCCCAAGGCGCACGTGTGGTACAACCAGAGCACCCACACGAGTTACTATCGAGGTACGACCAATAGTTCTAGCCGGAGTCTAGGAACCTAATACACCTATTTCTACTACGACTCCAGTGCTTCAGAAGACTCTTGGGCAGTTCATGAGCATGTACACCACTCTGGCTCAAGCAGGGTTGCTTTCCCTTGCTGTAGCCACATCCCAGGCTTGGAGTGGAGCACATAATCCGGCCACCCGTATTTCTGAGTAGCGAGTGCCTGTTGATCAGGTTCTAGAGATTATTCATGTATATCCTATAGCTCCAGACCATCTCGAGGACAGGGCAGTGGCTTTAAAGGATGAGCAGCGGAGACATGAGAGGTTCAGGAAGTATGATCCTCCTGTATTTAGTGGGTTAGCATCAGATGATGCCTTGGGATTTCTGGAGGAATGCTACCGTATTCTCCGTACCATGGGTATATCAAGATCGAGCAGGGTTTCCTTCACTACTTTCAAGCTTTAAAGAGCCGCCAATGAGTGGTGGCGCACCGATGAGTTAGACTGTTTGAAGGAGGCTGCTTCGCTGACTTGGACCCAATTTTCAGATTTTTTCCTGAGAGAGTTTGTTCTTCAAAGCCTCGGGGATGCATGGCACGCCGAGTTTGAGCATTTTCACTAGGATGCTATAACTGTCTCAAAGTATGCAGTGTATTACACTAGCTTGGCTAGACATGCACCATCCGTGGTTTCTACTGTTGGCGAGAGGGTTTGTCCTTTTATTAAGGGGCATATTCCCAGCATCAGTTCTATCATGGCTCGTGAGTTGGAGATGGACATTTCTTATCAGCAGGTGGTAAGCATCGCTAGGAGGATTGATGATATGCATGCTAGGGAGAGAGGAGAAAGAGGCAAAGAGGTCTCAAGAGTCGGCCCTAGTAGCAAGTCATCAAGATAGGGGGTTATATGAGTCGCTCCATTCATTCAGCTCTTCCAGAAGCCAGTGGTGCTCTAGATCCTCCTAGGCCTCAGGAGCCTTATTATGTACCTCCGATATCTAGCGTGCCTCCTATGCGAGGTTGCTTTTAGAGGTCAGTCTAGCCGACCTTGCCTGAGCCAGGCATAGCTGCCACGTCCTCCCGAAGCTTGTTTTGAGTATGGTGACACATGCCATATGGTGAGGGATTGCCCTAGACTTGGTAGGGATGCACCTCCATAGACTTCTCAGACACAACGTGCCCCGCAGAGCTCTCAAGCTATGGTTACAGCATTAGTTGCTAACCCAACTACTAAGCCAGATAGAGGTGGAGGTCGGGATTGTAGAGGTCGCCCTAGTGGGGGAGGCTAGGCTATATACTATGCCCTTCCTACCCGTACCAAGGCTATTGCATCTGATTCAGTCATCACAGGTACTATATTAGTTTGTCACAGAGATGCATCGGTTCTATTTGATCCAGGCTCCGCTAATTCTTATGTATCTTCTTATTTTTCTCTGCATTTGGGTGTACCTCGGGAGCTTTTGAGCTCCCGTGTTGATGTTTCTACTCCTATGGGAGATTATCTTGTTGTGGACAACATTTATCGGTCTTGTTTAGTTGCTCTTAGTGGTTTTGAGACCAGAGTTGATTTATTGTTGCTCAGCATGGTTGACTTTGATATTATCTTGGGAATGGACTAGTTGTCGCCCCATTATGCTATTCTTGATTGTCACGCCAAAATCATGACGATGTCTATGCTAGGTGTACCACATGTTGAGTTGAGGGGTGCTTTAGATCAAACTCCAAGTAGAGTTATTTCTTTTCTTAAAACTCAGTGTATAGTTGAGAAGGGGTGTGACACATATTTAGATTATGTGAGAGATATCAGTATTGATACTCCTTCAGTTGATTCAGTCCCAGTAGTATGGGATTTTTCCGATGTGTTTCTAGCTGAGCTTTCGGGCATGTTGCTTGATAGAGATATCAATTTTGGCATTGATTTGTTGCCAGGAACTCAGCCTATTTCTATTCCTCCATATCGTATGGCTACTCCTGAGTTGAGGGAGTTTAAAAATCAGTTATAGGAATTGCTTGATAAGAGTTTTATTTTGGCCTAGTGTATCACCTTGGGTGCTCATGTCTTGTTTGTGAACAAAAAGGATGGTTCTATGTGTATGTGTATTGATTATCTCCACTTGAACAAAGTTACAGTGATGAACGGTTATCCTTTGCCTCGTGTTGATGATCTATTTGACCAGCTTTAGGGTGCACGAGTGTTCTCTAAGATTGACTTGTGTTCAGGGTACCATCAGTTGAAGATTCGGGAGCCAAATATCTCGAAGACTACTTTCAGGACTCGGTATGGTCATTACGAGTTTCTTGTTATGTCATTTGGGCTAACCAATGCCCCAACAGCCTTTATGCATTTGATGTATAGTGTATTCCAACCATATCTTGACATATTTATCATTGTCTTTATTGATGGAATTATAGTGCACTTCCGAAGTTGGGAAGATTATAAGCAGCACCGGAGGACTGTGCGTCAGACTTTGAGAGAGAAAAAGTTATATGCTAAGTTCTCAAAATGTGAGTTTTGGTTGGATTCAATGGCATTCCAAGGTCGCGTGGTATCACGTGATGGTATTCAGGTGGATCCGAGGAGAATACAGGTCGTGTAGAGTTCACCCAGACCATCATCAGCTTCAGAGATCCGTAGTTTCCTTGGCTTGCCGGGTTACTACCGTCATTTTATTGAGGGGTTTTTATCGATTGCAGCCCCTATGACCAAGTTGACTGGCAGGTTACTACCGTTTTTTTGTGGAGGGGTTTTTGTCGATTGCAACCCTTATGACCAGGTTGACCCAGAAGGATGCTCCATTCTAGTTGACGGGGGAGTGTGAGGTGAGCTTTCAGAAGCTCAAGACAGTTTTAACTAAATCCCCAATTTTGATACTGCCTGCAGGTTCAGGGTCTTATATGGTCTACTGTGATGCCTCGACTTTTAGCCTCGGAGTGGTTGACGCAAGTCAGTAGGGTGATTGCCTACACGTGCAGACAGTTGAAGGTATATGAGAAGAACTATCTAATCATGACCTTGAGTTCGCTGCCATTGTTCACACCCTGAAGATCTGGTACCATTATTTATATTGTGTGCCTTGTGAGATTTATACTGACCATCGGAGCTTGCAGCACATGTTCAAGCAAAAGGATCTTAATTTGCACCAGAGAAGGTGGTTAGAGTTGCGGAAGGACTTTGATATCACTATTTTGTATCACTCGTGCAAGGCCAATGTGGCGGCCGATGCTTTGACTCGCCGACCAGAGAGTTTGGGTAGTTTGGCTTATTTACCAGCATCAGAGAGGCCTATGGCGATGGATGTTTAGGCCTTAGCCAGGCAGTTTGTGAAATCTGATCTTTCAAAGCTCAATTAGTTTCTAGCTTGCGTGGTTTCTCGGTCTTCTATATTTGATCGTTTCACGGAGAGTCAGTATGATGACCCTCATTTGCTTGTCCTCAAGACCAAGGTTCAGTACGGTGATGCCATAGATGTGACTATTGGTGATAATGGTATATTGAGGATATAGGGTCGGGTTTGTGTACCCAATGATGATGGCTTCGAGAGTTGATTCTATATGACGCCCATAGTTCGCGGTATTCCATCCATCCGCGTGCTGCGAATAAGTGTCAGGATTTGACACAGAACTATTGTAGTTCGGTGCCTCAACTATTAGCACGTGAAGTAAGTGTTGAAACACGTTCTCAAGGCACTAAAATAAAAGTGTTTTCATAATTGTAGGTTTTGATAAATGACAAACGACGCGCAATTGACATATGACGAGGTCCAAGCACAAGCGCGCAAATGTCACGTAACGAAGTTCAAGCACAAGACAAACAAAGATCAAGATTAAACAAAGTTATACATGAGTCGCTCTTTAATTGTGATCTTGATCCGACAATTTAACTCAAGACTTGGCTTCTCCCGTAAAAACATTTTTATCAAATCATGCATATTTAATTTAGAGCAAAATGATTTTAAATCATGCATATTTATTTTAGCAAAATGATTTTTAAACATGCCTCTAAAATCTGGACAAAGATAATCGATTATGTACTTATGATAATCGATTATGTTAAGGTAGCTGCAAGACAATCGATTGTGAACCTTATGACAATCGATTGTGTTGAGGCAGTGTCCATCAGATGTTTGAAATCTGCATGACAATCGATTGTGTACCTTATGACAATCGATTGTGTTGAGACAGTGTCCATCAGATTTTTCAAAGCTACAAAATAATCGATTGTGAACCTTATGACAATCGATTGTGTTGAGGCAGTGTCTATTAGATTTTTCAAGACTGAAAAATAATCGATTGTCCATATAGCATAATCGATTATGTAAATGACCATTGCCAAAATATATTCAAACTCCGTCAGATAATCAATAATAGGATTTTAATAATCGATTGTTTGAAGTAAAATCTGAAAAAAGATTTTTTGAACGTTGCCAAGTAATCGATTGTATATTTCTAATAATCGATTGTTTTAAGTAAAATCTGGAAATGATTTTTTGAACGTTGCCAGTAATCGATTATACGTCTTAGATAATCGATTATGCTGTGTAAAATCTGGGAATGATTTTTGGAACGATTGGAAAACAATCGATTGTGCCAATTAGACAATCGATTGTCGTAGCACAAAATCAGCAATTCTTAATTGGCAATTAGGCAACGGTTATGCATGTTTTTGACACTATTAATACATCTTCAAATCAGTCTTCTAAACACAACAACTGATTATATTATTGCTAAAGCTTGCATACTCTCTTATTCATCATTTTTTATTCATTACATAAGTTTTTGAGAGCCAAATTCTTGACGAAAGTTGTTGCGTTCTTGAGCGTATTTATTTTACTCATATCTACTCTTAAGGAGAATCTTGTTTTGAGTGCAAAGTGTTTTTATACACTTGAAGGGAAGTGTTAATCCCTTGTATTGTAAGAAGGAACGTTATGATTCCTTTGGTTGAAGTCTTGAAGTGTTGTATCTTCGAGCAAAGGTTGTTGAGGCTTGTGTGATTCAAGTTCTCAGTTTGTAACGATTTGTTAAGCACCCGTAAGCTTAACGAAGTTAGTGGAAATCTCGAGAGAGTCTCTCGGGGACTGCACTAGCCACGGGTTGTGGTGAACCAGGATAACATCGGTGCGTTCGTTCCTTATTATTTACTTATCGCACTTATTTCATTCCCGCAATTTTTAAATTCCGCAAGTTTACGCTGTTTTTTATTATAACGCTATTCACCCCCCCCCTCTAACGTTAAGCGTATATTCTAACAATTGGTATCAGAGCCTAACTCTCTGAAATACTTAACCATTTGAGAGGAACAATCCATGGCTACTACTCGTGATTCTTTTGCAGGAATAGGTGAAGGACAATGCTCCACCCGACCACCACTATTCGATGGCACAAACTATACGTACTGGAAGGAGAGGATGAGAATATTCATTCAATCGAATAATTTTCATCTGTGGAAGGTTATAATGAAGGGAGAACAAATTCCAACTAAAAAGGTTGAAAATGAATGGGTTCCAAAATCCGAAGATGAATACGATGCGGATGATATCCGAAAAGTGCAGAACAATGCTAAGGCCATCAACTTACTATATTGTGCTATAAACGCTGATGATTACATAAAAATATCATGTTGCACAATGGCGAAGCAAATGTGGGATAAGCTGGAAATCACGTACGAAGGTACGGACCAGGTAAGAGAGGCTAAAGTTGATTTTCTAACCCATGCATATGAATTGTTTCACATGAAGGAAGGCGAAAGGGTCGATGACATGTTCGAACGATTTTCAAAAATCGTTAATGACTTACATGCTCTTAAGAAGACCTTCACGGATAAGGAACTTGTCCGAAAAATTCTCCGAAGTCTCACTACGGAATGGCGCTCCAAGGCCGACGCGATTCAAGAGTCTATTGGCATTTCAAATGTCACCATCGACGGATTAAGAGGTAATCGTAAAACTTATGAATCTACTATACTTAACCCTCTTGTTAATGATCAAAGGAAACAAAGAATCGCCCTCAAGGCAAGCACAAGCCAACCTCAAAATAACGAGGACGGAGATAACGAGTTCGGACTCGTTATTAAGAGATTTCAAAGTTCATGCGAAAAGAGTATGAACGAAAAGGCAAACAACAAGGAGATCAAGTAAAGTGCTATGGGTGCGGAGAAATCGGGCACATTAAATCAAATTGCCCAAATGTCAAAAAGGAGAAGAAACCCTTCAAGAAACAACGAGCATACATATCTTGGGGAGGCCACTCCGGAGACGAGTCGAGTGAGGAAGAAGAAGACGAAACCGCAAATCTTTGTCTCATGGCTCACGAAAACAATCAAGAAGAGGTATGTCAAATTTCTTCCAAAAACTTCTATTCTCTTGAGGAAATGCAAAATGCCTTTGATGAGTTGTATAGTGAATTCATTAAAGCTTCCAAAACTTTTAAGAACATTAAGGAAAATGCTTCTTTGAAAGAAAAAGATTTTGAAAAACAACTCTCTTTGAAAGAAAAGGATTTGGAAAAACTGATTTTGGAAAATGAGAAGTTGAAAGAAGAAAACAATTTTTTCGGCAAAAGAAGCGCCGACAAACCCGAGAGTTCTAGTAAAAATTGTACTTCTTGCATGCATCTAAAAGATGAGGTAGAAAGACTTAAGGGCACCTTAGATAAGTTCAATTCTTCTCATAAAAATTTGAATGAAGTTCTTGTTAATTTGAAATCGACCAAACATGGGATAGGTTTTAAAAACGAGCCTAAAGAAAAAGTTGAAGCCAAACCCCAACCACCTAAGGCTCAACCTAGGAGAAATAAAACAAATGTTCATCCTAGAGATAACAATCCTAGAATCAACATGCATGCTAGACCAAACACTAGAAGAAACTTTGAACATTTTAGGACACCTAGTAATGGCCTTCAACCTAGAAATAACTATTCTATAAATGATGCATATCCTAGACCAAACACTAGAAGAAACGTTGAACATTTTAGGACACCTAGAAATGGCTTTCAACCTAGAAATAACTACTCTAGAAATGCTGCATATCCTAGAACAAATAGTAGGAGAAATGATTTTCATAAAATGCGCAATAGTCATATTGTCGAAAATAGAGTAAACAAATTTCGTCCGTCCAACTACTATCAACCTAAACGAATGCATAATCCTAATGTCATTTGTCATTATTGCAATCGAATTGGACATATTGCTCCTTCTTGCTTCACTAGACATACACACTAAACTGCATGTCAAGCACAACAGCATGTTACACCTAACTCTCAAGGACCCAAAACAGCTTGGGTACCAAAGACAAATTAATTTGTCTTGTAGGTATGTTTGAAGGGATCAAGTGTACCTTGGTACCTTGATAGTGGATGCTCCATACACATGACCAGAGACGAATCCAAGTTCCTTCAACTAGAACACAAGGAAGGAGGAAGCGTTATTTTTGGAGATAACAACAAGGGAAAAATTATCGGCATTGGATCGATGGGTAAGGATGAACCTTCTTCCATTAAGCATATATTGCTAGTTAAAGGTCGAAAACATAATCTCTTGAGCATAAGTCAATTATGTGACAAGGGAAATCTTGTTTTATTTGATTCGGATGAATGCTTAGTTTTTTTCGCCGTAGCGATTTTAAAATTATCCTTCGTGGTTTTAGAATGGATAACATCTATATGGTTGATCTCGAAAATTCTTCATCTGAGTATGTGAATTATCTTATGAGCAAAGAAGATGATATGTGGTTATGGCATCCTAGAGTAGCTCACATCAACATGCATCTTTTAAACAAATTGGTTTCACAAAATTTAGTTATTGGTCTTCCAAATTTGAAATTTGAAAAAGACTCCATTTGCGATTCTTGTCAAAAAAGGAAGCAAACAAAAGCATCTTTTAAATCGAAAAATATTGTTTCAACTACTAGACCATTGCAACTTCTTCACATGGACCTTTTTGGACCATCTCGCATTGAAAATCTTGGTAGAAATCGTTTGCTTTTGTTATTGTTGATGATTATTCTAGATTTACATGGACACTATTTCTTGCTTATAAAAGTGAAGCTTTTCATAATTTTAAATGTTTTCTTAAACGTGTTCAAAATGAAAAGGACACAACCGTCACTTCAATAAGAAGTGATCATGGGGGAGAGTTCGATCACAATCTCTTCGCGGATTTTTGTGACGAACTCGGTATCGAGCACACCTTCACTGCTCCACGCACACCACGACAAAATGGAGTGGTGGAAAAGAAAAATAGGTGTCTCGAAGAGATGGCTAGAACCATGCTCGATGAGGCTAAGATTCCCAAAAATTTTTGGGCGGATGCCGTGAGTACCGCATGCTACGTTTTAAACAGAGTAGTCATAAGGCCAATACTCATGAAAATCCCTATGAACTCTACAAGGGAGGAAACCAAATATCTCCCATCTTAGAGTATTCGGCTGTGAATGTTTTATTCATAACAATGGTAAAGATAATTTGTGAAAGTTTGATGCCAAATTCGATGAAGGAATTTTTATTGGTTATTCTTCACGTAGCAAAGCATATAGAGTATTCAATAATAGAACCGAAACTGTGGAGGAATCCCCTCATATTGTGTTTTCCGAAAATAATGCTCGCTTGGCGAGAAAGGATTCTGGTTTTGAACTTGCAGGTAGTTTTAACTCAATGAGTCCTCAAGACAAAGTACAAGAGGAAACTCCTAAGGAAATTCAAGATGAAATCTTGGAACAATTATCCGAGGAAGCGCCACAACTGGAAAAAGAAACGAAACTGCCTAACGCGTGGAGGACAATCAAAGACCATCCTCTCGAACAGGTAATTGGCGACATTGAACAACAGGTAAGTACTCGAAACACTCTTAAGAACACCTTAGGACATACTGCTTTCGTTTCTCAAATTGAACCTTCAACCATCTCCGAAGCAATTGGGGATGAATTTTGGACCTTGGCAATGCAAGAGGAGCTTAACCAATTCAAACGAAATGACGTTTGGGATTTGGTGCCAAGACCCGAAAATCATACCATAATTGGTATGAAATGGGTTTTTCGAAACAAACTAGATGAAAATGGCGTAATCACTAGAAACAAAGCTAGGCTTGTAGCAAAAGGCTATAATCAAGAAGAGGGAATTGACTATGAAGAAACATATGCACCCGTAGCAAGGTTAGAAGCTATTCGTTTATTACTTGCTTTTGCCTCTTCTATGAATTTAAATTTATATCAAATGGATGTAAAAAGCGCTTTTCTAAATAGTGTCATTCAAGAAGAAGTTTATGTTGAACAACCCCCGGGCTTTGAAGATTTTAAATCTCCCGATCATGTTTTCAAGCTTAAAAAGGCACTTTATGGTCTTAAACAAGCTCCCCGAGCTTGGTATGAACGATTGAGAAAATTTCTTTTGGAAAATGAATTCATTAGGGGAAAAGTTGACACCACTCTATTTATTAAGCATAGAAACGATGATATTTTATTAGTTCAAATCTATGTGGATGATATTATTTTTGGTGCTACTAACAATGCTTTGTGCAAGGAATTTTCTGATTTAATGACAAGCGAATTTGAAATGTCTATGATGGGTGAGCTAACCTTCTTTTTGGGGCTGCAAGTAAAGCAAATGAAAGAAGGAACCTTCATTTGTCAAGCTAAATATTGCAAAGAATTGCTAAAACGATTTGAAATAAGCAACGCAAAAGCAATGGCCACTCCCATGAGCACATCCGACCATCTAGACAAAGACGAGAAAGGTAAGGAAGTCGACACCAAGAAGTATCGAGGTATGATTGGAACTCTCCTTTATCTTACTGCTAGTAGACCGGACATCACGTTTAGCGTGTGCTTATGCGCTCGTTATCAATCATGTCCTAAGGAGTCTCACCTAACTGCGGTGAAACGGATATTGAAGTATCTTGTTGGTACTGTAAATGTGGGTCTATGGTACCCCAAAGGTTCTTCATGCCAACTTGTTGGCTATTCCGATTCCGATTTCGCTGGATGCAAATTGGACCGCAAGAGCACTAGTGGCACTTGCCATTTGCTCGGTAGCTCTCTAGTTTCTTGGTTTAGCAAGAAACAAGTAAGTGTTGCGTTGTCCACAACCGAGGCTGAATATGTAGCCGCGGGGAGTTGTTGCGCTCAAATTCTTTGGATGAAACAGCAACTCTTGGACTATGGCCTAAGTATCGATCATATCCCTCTTAGATGTGATAATACTAGCGCCATATGCTTGACGAAGAACCCCGTTCTTCATTCAAGAACAAAACACATTGAAATTAGGCATCATTTTATAAGAGATCACGTTCTCAAAGGTGATGTCGAAATTGAATTTGTTGAAACCAAAGATCAATTGGCCGACATATTCACAAAACCTTTAGAGAAAGAGTCCTTCTTCCGAATTCGTAGTGAACTCGGGATTCTTGACTCCACATTGATCTAAGTCATGCATTGCATTTTCCCTTTCACATGATTACTAACTTGAGCGTCGGAGGCGTCTAACGTATTTTTGCAGGTATCGCCCTAAAAGCAGGGGGAATTATAAAGACTGGTGCAGAATAATCGATTCCTCTTTAGAATAATCGATTTCTCTTTAGTATATAATCGATTATCAAGTATCAATAATCGATTATGTTGACATTATTTGCTTTATTATCCCTTTTATGAAGTTAAAATTTTTGATTAATCAATAAACAAGTTATTTACCAATTTTTTTGCTAATGTCAAAAGGGGGAAGAATAAGGGCTATGCACTTAATACTTATTGGCACAAATTGAGGGGGAATTCATATGTTGAGGGGGAACTAATTGCATATATATATATATATATATATATATATATATATATATATATATATATATATATATATATATATATACTTGTCTTGGATCGTCATTATGAATTACCTAATATGCATATCCCGATTAAGGTTTGCCATAATCAAAAAGGGGGAAATTGTTGAAACACGTTCTCAAGGCACTAAACTAAACGTGTGTTCATATTTGTAGGTTTTGATAAATGACAAACGATGCGCAATTGACATATGACGAGGTCCAAGCACAAGCGCGCAAATGTCACGTAACGAAGTTCAAGCACTAGACAAACAAAGATCAAGATTAAACAAAGTTATACATGAGTCGCTCTTTAATTGTGATCTTGATCCGACAATTTAACTCAAGACTTGGCTTCTCTCGTAAAAATATTTTTATCAAATCATGCATATTTAATTTAGAGCAAAATGATTTTAAATCATGCATATTTATTTTAGCAAAATGATTTTTAAACATGCCTCTAAAGTCTGGACAAAGATAATCGATTATGTACTTATGATAATCGATTATGTTAAGGTAGCTGCAAGACAATCGATTGTGAACCTTATGACAATCGATTGTGTTGAGGCAGTGTCCATCAGATGTTTGAAATTTGCATGACAATCGATTGTGTACCTTATGAAAATCGATTGCGTTGAGACAGTGTCCATCAGATTATTCGAAGCTACAAAATAATCGATTGTGAACCTTATGACAATTGAATGTGTTGAGGCAGTGTCTATTAGATTTTTCAAGACTGAAAAATAATCGATTGTCCATATATCATAATCGATTATGTAAATGACCGTTGCCAAAATATTTTCAAACTCTGTCAGATAATCGATTATAGGATTTTAATAATCGATTGTTTGAAGTAAAATCTGAAAAAGATTTTTTGAACGTTGCCAAGTAATCGATTGTATATATCTGATAATCGATTGTTTGAAGTCAAATCTGAAAAAGATTTTTTGAACGTTGCCAAGTAATCGATTGTTTTAAGTAAAATCTGGAAATGATTTTTTGAACGTTGCCAGTAATCGATTATACGTCTTAGATAATCGATTATGCTGCGTAAAATCTGGGAATGATTTTTGGAACGATTGGAAAACAATCGATTGTGCCAATTAGACAATCGATTGTCGTAGCACAAAATCAGCAATTCTTAATTGGCAATTAGGCAACGGTTATGCATGTTTTTGACACTATAAATACATCTTCAAATCAGTCTTCTAAACACAACAACTGATTATATTATTGTTAAAGCTTGCATACTCTCTTATTCATCATTTTCTATTCATTACATAAGTTTTTGAGAGCCAAATTCTTGACGAAAGTTGTTGCGTTCTTGAGCGTAGTTATTTTACTCATATCTACTCTTAAGGAGAGTCTTGTTTTGAGTGCAAAGTGTTTTTATACACTTGAAGGGAAGTGTTAATCCTTTGTATTGTAAGAAGGAACGTTGTGATTCCTTTGGTTGAAGTCTTGAAGCGTTGTATCTTCGAGCAAAGGTTGTTGAGGCTTGTGTGACTCAAGTTCTCAGTTTGTAACGGTTTGTTAAGCACCCGTAAGCTTAACGAAGTTAGTGGAAATCTCGAGAGAGTCTCTCGGGGACTGGACTAGCCACGGGTTGTGGTGAACCAGGATAACATCGGTACGTTCGTTCCTTATTATTTACTTATCGCACTTATTTCATTCCTGCAATTTCTAAATTCCGCAAGTTTACGCTGTTTTTTATTATAACGCTATTCACCCCTCTCTAGCGTTAAGCGTATATTCTAACAGTAAGATCACCAGAGACCAGAGGGGAAGTGGGATCGGATCACCATGGACTTTGTTGTTGGGCTCCCATGGACTTTGAGAAAGTTCGATGCCATGTGGGTGATTTTCGATCAGCAGACCAAGTCCGCTCACTTTATTCCTATATGTACTACTTATTTTGGAGGGCTTGGAGGAGGTTTATACCCAGGAGATTGTTCGTCTGCATGGTATTTTAGTGTTCATCAATTCAGATAGAGGCACTAAGTTTACATCACGATTTTGGAGAGCCGTTCAGCATGAGTTGGGTACTAAGGTAGAGTTGACTACACCATTTCACCCTCAGATAGACGGACAATCAGAGCACACTATTTAGATTCTTGTGGATATAATTTGTGCGTATGTGATTGAGTTTGGAGGGTCTTAGTATCAGTTCTTGCCATTGCTGGAGTTTGTGTACACACTAGTTATCAGTCCAGCATTTAGATGGCACTGTATAAAGCTTTATATGGTAAGCGTTGTAGATTCCCAGTGGGTTAGTTTGAGCTGAGTGAGGCTAGACTATTGGGCATAGACTTAGTTTAGGATGCCTTGGAGAAGGTTAAGGTGATTCAGGATAGACTCCATACAGGCTAGCCAGATAGAAAAGTTACATGAACTGGAAGGTTCATGATGTTTTCTATATGGTTGCAGAGCGGGTTCTACTTCGAGTTTCGCCTATGAAGGGCGTTATGAGATTTGGGAATAAAAGGAAGTTGAGTCTGAGGTGTATTGACCCTTTTGAGATATTGAGGCATGTTGGGGAGGTTCTTATGAGCTTGCCTTACCTTCCAGCTTGGCGGGAATTCATCTGGTATTTCATGTTTCGATGCTCCGAAAGTATCATGGTGATCCGTTGCACATGTTGGATTCCAGTTCAGTCCAGTCAAGGATTTGTCCTATGTGGAGGAGACAGTGGCAATATTGGACAAGCAGGTTATGAGGTTGAGGTCAAAGAACATTGCTTCGTTAAAGGTCCAGTTACGGGGTTAGTCTGTCGAGGAGGCAACCTGGGAGGGCGAGCAGGATATGCACAGCCATTACCCTTATCTTTTCACTACTTCAGGTATGTCTTTATGCTCATTCGAGGATGAACAAATGGTTTAGTGTCGGAGAATGTGATGACGCGGTCGTTCGTCTTAACAATTAACGCCTTGATCTCCTATTAACTAATTTCCTTGTGTTTATTTCTGCTATTCTGATTTGCCGGGTTATTCGATTTTGAGTTTAGGAGAGTTTTGGGACACTTTGTTGCTAAATGAGAGTTTAAGTATTGAAAAGTTTACTGTAGTCATAACAGTTTGAAGGCAGACTCGGAATGAAAATTTGATGGTTCCGTTAGCTCCGTTGGCTGATTTCGGGATTAGAGGTGTGTTCGGATTGTGTTTTAGAGGTCCATAGCTAATTTAGGCTTGGAATGCCGAAAATCAAATTTTGAAGTTTTCTGGTTCGATAGTGAGATTTTGATCGTATGATTGAAAGGAATTTTGGTAGTTGGAGTGGCTATGTAGTGTTGAATGTGACGTGTGTGCAAAATTTTAGGTCATTCGAAGGGGTTTGATAGAGTTTTTTATCGAAAGTATATTTTTAAAATTTTGAGATTTTTAGGCTTGAATCTGTTGTTGATTCGTCGTTTCGATGTTGTTTTAGGAGTTTCAAAGGACTGGTATAAGTTTGGACAGTAGTATTAGACTTGTTGGTGCCCTTGTTTGAGGTCCCAGGGACCTCGGAATGATTTTGGATGGTTAACGGAAGGATTTTGGAGTTTGGGGGTTGCAGCTTCAGCTTGTTTTCTATCATAACCGCACCTGCGAGTGTGGGACCGCAGTGCGGACCCGCAGAAGAGGAATATGGCACTGCAGGAGCGGAAATAGGGAGGTTTAGTAGGAGCCACAGAAGCGGCAGAATTTCCGCAAGAGCAATACCATATCTGCGGATGGGGAGCCGCAGATGCAAAAATGAGGCTAAGTTAGTGATTGTCGCAGATGCGGCCATAGGTCTGCAAAAGCGGGACCGCAGATGTGGAAATTGCTGGGCAGAAACATATAAATACTTGCCTTCACAAAATTTAGCTATTTTCGCCATATTTCAAACGGAAATAAGCTTGGGAATCACTTTTCAAGAAGATTTTCTGAGGAGTTCATCGGGGTAAGATCTTTGGTCCCTAAACTAGTTATTAGAATGATTTTTATCAATTTAAGCATGAAAAATTAAGGAAAATCAGTGGAAATTTGTGGGTTAGGTCTTGACTAAGTAGAGTCTTTTGGGTGATGATTTGAGGGACTAATTGAGGTCCGATTTTGGTACTTTTGGAATGAGTAAACTGGTAAAAGTGTGAGGATTCTGGAAATGTACATTTTACCTAATTCCGAGACGAGCACTCGAGGGGCATTTTTGTTATTTTACCTAATTTCGCGTATTAGCTTAGAATTTCTTTGTAGAACTAGTTACTTCAAGTGTTATTTATATAATTGAATTGAATTGAACAGATTTAGGCCAATTGTAGTCGAGTACTCGTGGCAAGAGCGTGATTTTGGATTGATTGAGCTAGTTCGAGGTAAGTAGCATGCCTAACCTCGTGTGGGGGGGGGGGGGGCTTCCCCTTAGGATTTGGTATTATTGTTAGTTGAAATGCCTTGTACATGAGGTAGCGAGTGCGTACTTGTGCTAATTGTTGGAAATCCAATTTTCTAAGTAATTACTAGTATGTTTTCTTTCATGTTTTATTACTTACACTATTAAGCATGTTGTTAGCTTAGGAAAGCATGTCTAAGTGATTTAATTGCTTTATCTTCTCAAGCTGTTTTACCTAAATTCTGTGTAGCATGCTAGGCTAGAATTATTGTTGCCTTAATATGGAATTTGACATTTTTGAATATTTTTCCAATTGTTGATGTATAATTTACATTAGGACTACGGATGTGGGATTTCAGTAGCTAACCCCCCCCCCCCCGGTCTGTTTACTTTTGGGACTACGAATATGGGATTCCAGTAAATCTCCCTCCATAGTTATATGGAACTACAGGAATACACCCGGTAGATTCCCCTAGCACTAGGTATTTATATTTGGGTCTACGAAATGGGATTCTAGTAGATCCCTGCACACTATCTGTTGAACTATGGATGGTATCCCGGGAGATCCATTGGATATGTATATTTGGAACTACAGGACGGTATCATGGGAGATCCCCGATTGTTATTTTGGTCATGAGCTGTATTTTCTTTCTGTGTTTACTTTGCCTCTATAATAGTTGTTGCTATCCTTTATATCCTGCATTAATTTTATTGTTATATTTATTTATACTATTATGTACTACATTGTCGAACTATATATTTTTTTAACCTCAGTAGGGCCCTAACCTTCCTCGTTACTACCTGACTGAGGCTAGGCTTGGCAAATATTGAGTATCGCTGTGGTGTACTCATGCCCTTTTTCGTATATTTTTCACGTGCAGATCTAGGTACTTCGACTCAGTCCGATCACCTTTGAGGCGAAGTGATTGTTCCAAAGACTTCGAGCTATATCTGTCGCGTCTGCAGACTGAGGAATCCCTTTTTATTCTCTCTTTTAAGTATTAGACCTTCTGTATTTCTTTCCCTTGCCAGATATTCTGGAGCTAGACACTTGTTCATATTCAATGGCATGTAGTTTTATAAGATTCCGGGTTTTGGAAAGTGTTGTTAGTTTTGAGACGTTGTATTGTATATGCTGAGTGGCATTTTAAATATTTTTTCATTCGGTTATTTTGGCCTTTAATTATTTTCGCATGTTTTGTTTATTTTTTGCCTTTGTTGGGATTACCTAGTCGTAGAGACTAGGTGCCGTCATGACAGTTCACGAAGGGCGAACTGGGGTCATGACAGAAAAATTTCGTTCATTTGTTTGTTTTGGTGTCTAAGTAGGTTATACCTCGAGACACTGGGCCGAGACGACCAAAAGAACATGTCTCAATCCAGAATTAAAAAAAAGGAAGTGAACTCAAAGTGTAGAAGCGGAGAAAAGATGTGGATGGCTCAAGACATGATTGAAGTCCCTAGCTTTACATGTACCGCCCTGATCCAAAAAGCTGAAAAAGAATGAATCAGTGTTTGCAGCTAACAATCATCAAGATTCATATCAGACTCCGCAGGAAGAACCGGCCAAGACTGAAGATCAAGTTTCTGAAAGTTTATAGAGGAATCTTGTAACTCATAGCCGATAGACTTAGTTAGTTTAGTTTTTCATTTTTGATTTTAATTTAATAAGGAGCTCCGCAAGCGGAAACAGCAATAGTAGCAATGAAATTACAGCTATTCGGTATTCTCAGCTACCAAAATTTCTAGAACTATACTGACATGATTCATTTACAACCAAAGATATGAAGGCAACCTCCAAAATATGGTTTGGTCCAACTTTTTCAAATGCTTCCCAAGGAGTATCCAAACGGACAAAAATTGCTCAAAATTGCTCATTTTATCTTTACCTAGAAACTCTTTATATTTTCGAGCAAAGTGGGGTCGTTGTCAGCATATGATTTTTGCCGGTTATAAATACTTCTACAAAAATTAAAAATAGGGTTTTCTAAATTTATTTTTAGTTTTATAGGCTTTTGTAGGATTTTATTAATTATTTGTATTTTTTTGCACATTTAATATTGTTAAAATCTTGAAAAATACCATTAAAATATCAAAAATTCATGCATTGTATTTTAGGTTTTGTGTTTTTATTTTATGATTAAATTGTTAATTAATTGCTTTATTAAATGAAAATCACAAAAAAAATATTCTTTTTTTACATTTTTAGCTTTTAATGTTAGATTAGTACATTTTTCTTCATCAATTTAGGATTAATTAATTATGTAACTATTATAAATAGATAATTAGACTGATTTTATAAATTAGATTGATTTAGGATTTAATTTAAAACTTTAATTAATTTAGTCAAGTGTTTAAAACTAAAGAAAAGAAAAGGAAAACAATGAAGGAAGAGCTTTGTTGCCAAATTTGGGTAAAAATCATTTTCTATTTGCCCAAAAGAACAATCACATCCGCCCAGTCCAGCCCCAAGCTCAGTCCAAGTCCAAGTCCAAGTCAACCCTCATTACAGACGGTGTCATTTCCCCTCCCTTTAATCCCAGCTGTTGGATCATTTCGATCCAATGGCTCGAAACTGATCTCCATTTCCCTTAAAATTGTCGAACCCTCTAACTCTAGAGAGCTGATGCACTTCCCCCTTCTCCCCTCATCAACTCGTCTATCTCACCTCCGCTTGGCGGCGGCCCGTCTCCAAACTTTCCCAAAATTTAACCCTACAATTTTTCAGCCTCCTCTCATCACTATCCCCCTACTATTTTCCATAAATAATCACCCGATTTTACCAAATTTCATATCTGAAATTTTAAAAGAAATTCAAAACCCTAACCCTTTCTCCCTTTTGATTTCTATGGTATCTAAGGCCCGATTTGAGCCAAAATTTATGCTAATAGATTATTCTCGTTAATAATAATCGATTACCATCAGTTTTGGTTCGCTTTAAGGTTTACCAGATTCCGACCAAGTCTAAATTGCCAACCAAGCTCCGATTTGGCTTAGTCGCTTATGTATCTTCCAGCAAAAAACAGTGCCTTGTTCTTTTCTCTTTGCCTTTGTTTATTCTTTTTTTATTTTTCTATTTTTAAGGTTTTGTTTTATCTGTTTGTGTTGCCTTGATTCCTTGTTACTGTTTGCTTAATTAGATAAGACTAGTTTAAACTAGTTGCATAATTCTTTAGTTAACTGCATTACTACTTAGCTAACCACATTTTATTTAGTCTAATTGAATTAGCCTAACTAAATTAGTTATGTATTTAGACTACTTAAATGCATGTTAGTTAATATAGATTACATGTTGTTATTTAATTAACCCTAAGGTTGTAATTACATTACGTGCCGTGCAGTTTTGATTTGCTTTGTATGAGGTCTGATTTGATATGTGTTCTTGGTTGCTATTCAGAATTCAATAGAAACCTTAGTTGATAACAAACATAAATTAGGGGAGTTGAAGTTGCAATAAACAGAACTTAAAAGGGTAAATCGGGAACTTAATATGAGAAAAATATCAAAAGGTTCTAGTATTAGACAGATATCCTTAATTTTAGTATGAAAATGTTGAATTTAGGTAAAAAGGACAGACAGTTGTACCAAATATGTTAAAAAGATACTGTGCTATCTGACATTTTTGAAAATTAGGGTGGAATATTCTTTATTATGCTTATCCTTATACACCTTATAAAAGGAATAGACCCTCACTCACTCACTCACACACACATGATCATCAGCATACGCAACCTAAAAGGCATCTTTGAAATACAAGAAATTCTAGAAAACGAGGTTTATTTTTTACACTAATTTTTCTTCTTTTTCCTGAGTTTTAAAGTGGATTTGAAAACAGAAATAGCTCCATGTTTGCCTAGATCACTATCTCTGCTATTAAAAGTTGGTTTAGTCCAATATTCTGGGGTTTTTGTTGTTGCTGTACTGCTACTGTTATTCTGCATGTTGCTGACATTCATTTGATCATAACTCCTTCTCTTTAAGCTGTCGTGAAGTAATTTACTACAAGCTCTATCATAGTTTTCTAGGTGTATGACAACTTTATGAGGAAATAATAGTTATCACGTTGAAAAATCAGTTCTTTCTTTTTGGTATTAATGTTGATTCACGCTTAAAGGAAGGTTAAAGAATGATCAAGGGATGAATTTGACCACCAGTTAGTCAGATCCGTCTCTGTGAAGTGTATGGTTCATAAATTCAAGAGTGGCAGAGGTTGAACGTATAATTCTACTGTTGTTCGTTGCCAATGCTGAAAGCAAAAAGTATAAGAGTTAGTATGAATTCTTCATCTAACAGATGATGAGATTCTCGATCGATTTGATCGAATTTCAAAAAGTCTTTCTCACTATTCAGGACAGTGGAGCTTTTGATGCAAGTTTGTAAATGATGGTTGTAATTGATTGAATGGTTTATTAATATATTTCAAATTACTCCAAACTGGAACTTTTTAATATTCTCATTAGTTTTATTTAGCATAAGGGTGTTTCAATTTCATAATGATATGAGTTTGCTAGACGTTCTGTTTTCCTTCTTAAGATTTTACACTATTAGGCCGATTAAAATGAATTGGGCTAGGCACTCTAACAGGCCCAGTTTGTGTTCCCTTATGGTGAATGAAATTTTGGACTCCAGGCAGCTGGGCCTCGGCACTTATCCCAATAACTTGGCCCCAATTATGAATTTATTTTTCTAAAAAATGTAATTCTAATTTTGATTTAGGGTGTTAGAAATCATATTAGTATAGTAATTTAAACTTGAATGCATAATTTTCCTATGAGATTTTTACTTTCGTGTGAACCAAATTGGACTTGGACAATCTATGCTTTGCAATTGTTTATTGCTGAAATACAACCATGAACGGCCCAGTCAATTAGAGTTGCGACTAGGCTAGATTAACAAATAGTTAGCTGGCGCATTTCTTTTTTTTTTAAGTCCATAACGATTAATGCTAGATAATCCCAAGTAGCTGAATTTCTTACGTTCCCAAATGCTGCCATGGACTCTTACAATAATATCAAAATTGTTTAGGAAATAATGTGAACATTGTACTTTTTGTTTTAGGCGCATAATAATAAATTATCGTGAATATGAATATGATTTTGGTGACATAGTTGTGATACATAATTTCGAAATACAGGTGTGAATTTTATGTGGCTGATCATAACAACTTTTTGAATAATAATAGTAAAATAAATATATCTCAAATTACGGGTGCATTTCATGTAGTGTGGTATGTAATGTGTTCTACGACAAGTGTACGACATCGTAACTTGTTTTAGAAATAATTCCATAAATCCAAAAAATGGTTAGATAATTTAAAGTGGTTATAAAGTTAAAAATGACAGTCGGTTTAAAACATATAATAAATCAGATAATTAGGTCAATTATTAATAGTTAAGCGACCATGCTGGAACCACGTAACTCGAGAATGTCTAACACCTTCTCCCGGGTTAACACAATTTCTTACCTAATTTTTCTGGTTTCGCAAACTTTTAAATAAAGTCAAATTTCCTCGATTTGGGATTTTTAAAATAAACCGATGACTTGAAAAACCATAATAAATATCCCAAGTGGCAATCTAAATAAATAAAATAATTCCATTTCGAATTATATCACTTTAATTGGAAAAACTCCTTTATATCCCCCAGGGATAAAAATGAGGTGTGACATCAATTATTTCTAAAGAAACCAATTCCAACGCATAATTACAAGTTTCCCAATATTTTTCCCAAAAAGTCAAAAACCGACCTCGGGCCAGCTTGGTATGAAAACCCGTTTACATATTCGCCCACGAGCCTGGATATACAATTGGATTTGGAATCCGACCTTCATTTGAGGTCTAAATCCCAAAATTTCGAAATTTCTATGTTCTACCCAAAACCACTCAATCCCACTATGAAATTCCCAGATTCTTGGATGAAATCTTGTAAAAAGGAATAATAAATTGAAAAAAAAAGAGTTGGGGATAAATTACCTATGATTTGGGGAAGAACTAGCCTTTGAAAAATTGCCTCTTGAAGTTTAGTTTTTGAAAATTTGGGAAATGAATCAAAAATTCCGTCTAAGTCCCTTTTACACAGCTACAGATATCGCATTTGCATCCTGAGGTTCGCAATTGTGAAGCCTGTAAATGCAAAGAACTATCGCAAATGCAAAGTTCCCCAAACGTTTGCTACCTTTGAAATTTCGAAGGTAATGTTCGCAATTGCGAACAGGGACCTTCGCAAATGCGACAAAAAGGATTGCATTTGCGATTACTGCTCCTCCCCTCCCCTCCCCCTGCTTCGCGAAGACAAAGAAATCTTCGCAAATGCAATCACTTCTAGCCCAGCCTTCCTTCGCAAATGCGAGACCTGTGAGGCTCGCAATTGTGATGGCTGATCTCGCAAATGCAAGATCAAAGGCCTGCAATAGGTATTGCAGCATCAGTTGTGTTCCAAGTCCAAATTCTACTCTGTAGCCTATCCAAAACTCACCCGAGCCATCGGGAATCCAAAAAGAATATGCACATAAGTCTTAAAAAATCATATGAACTTGCTCATGTGATCAAATCGATAAAATAACATCTAAAAACTATGAAATTAGCACCAAATTGCATGAAAATTTCAAGATAGTATCAAAACTTCTATTTTCTCAACGAAAGGGGCTAGTCATGTCAAATAAATTCTATTTTTTACCAAATTTCACAGATAAAGTTAAAATATTATAACGGACATATATCGGGCTCCAGAACCAAAATACAGGCCAGATAACAACAAGATCAAATCTTTTAAATTATTAAATTTTCAGTCTTCTCAATTTCCTTCAAAAACTCATTTCTCGGGATAGGGACCTCAGAATTCGATTCCATACATATGCCCAGGTCCCAATTTTCCTACGGACTCTCTGGGACCGTCGGAACACGGGTTCGGGTATGTTTACCCAAAATGTTGATTGAAGTAAATAAAAATCAACTTTTTAAGCCAAAAATCATCACTTCTTAAATTTTTCACATAAGGTCTTTCTAGATATATGCCAAGACTGCACACGTAAATCGAGGAGAGGTGGAATGGTATTTTTAAGGATACGGGACATGAATTCAAGTTTTAAAATAGAAGATGACCCTTTGGATCATCACATTCTCCATTTCTAAAATAAACGTTCGTCCTCGAACGGACATAGAAAAGTACCAGAATCGGTGAAAAGATGAGGATATCTACTCCATAATCGAACTCGGACTCATAGGTAGCTGCCTAAACAGGCTAAGCTCTCCATTGCACACGAATCGAAATATAACTCTTCGACCTCAACTGACAAACCTACTGGTCTAGAGCTACCGACCCTCCTCGTAGGTCAAATCCTTGTCCAACAGGACAATGCTGAAATTTAACACGTGGGATGGATTGCCATCATATTTCTGAAGCATGGACACAGGAAAAACTAGATGTAGTACTGATAAACTCGGGGGCAACGTGAGTCTGTAAGCCACCTCTCCTACTCGATCAAGGATCTCAACAGGCCCGATGAACCAAGGGCTTAACTTGCGCTTCTTCTCAAATCTCATCACCTTCTTCATGGGAGACACCGGAAGAAACACTTTCTCTCCGACCATGAATGCTACATCACGAACCTTACGGCCAACATAACTCTTTTTCCTGAACTGAGCTGTACGAAGTATATCTTGAATGATCTTAACCTTATCCAAGTAATCCTGTACTAAATCTGTACCTAATAACCGAGCCTACCTCTGCTCAAACTACCCAACTGGTGACCTACACCATCTACCTTAAAATGCCTCATAGGGAGCCATCTGGACGCACGACTGATAACTATTGTTATAGGGAAACTTCACTAACATCAATAACTGATCCTAAAAACCTCCAAAGTGAATAAGACAGGTGCGAAGCATATCCTCCAAAATCTGAATAGCATGCTCGAAATGTCTGACCGTATGAGGATGAAATGTTGTGCTCAACTCAACCAGCGTACCCAACTCACGATGTACTGCCCTCTAGAAATGCAAGTTAAACTGTATACGTCGATCAGAAATGATAGACACGGGTACACCATAAAGACGAACGATCTCATGGATATAGACCTTTTCCAACTGCTTCAAAGAATAGGAAACTGACACAGGAATGAAATGCGCTAACTTAGTCAGCCTATCCATAATAACCCATACTGCATCGAACTTCCTCTAAGTGTGTGGGAGTCCGATAATGAAATCCATAGTGATACGCTCCCACTTCCACTTAGGAATCTCAGTCTTCTGGCGCAAACCACCAGGTCTCGCATGCTCCTACTTTACCTGTTGACGATTTAAAAACCGAGCTACATATGCAACAATATTCTTCCATCTTAGCGGTGCCCAGATAAATAGAATATCAGGACCTATGGGCCTCCTCTAGGATCAACTCACGAAGTCTATCACATTAAACACACAAACACAACCCTGCATCCTTACAACTCCATCATCCCCAACTGTAATTTGCTCTGTATCACCGTGCCACACTATGTCCCTAAGAATAAGCAAATAGGGGCTATCATATTTTCGCTCCCTGATACTCTCATACAAGGAAGACCGAGCAACTGTGGAAGCTAAAACACGATTGGGCTAAAAAATATCCAACCTCACAAAGTGATAGGCCAAAGCCTGAAAATCTAATGCAAAGGGTCTCTCACCGATTGAAATATATGCAAAGCTGCCCATACTGGCTGACTTCCAACTCAAAGCATCAGCCACTATACTGGCCTTCCCCGGATGGTACAATATGGTGATATCATAGTCTTTCAATAGTTCCAACCACCTTCGTTGTTTCAAATTGAGCTCCTTCTACTTGAACAAATATTTCAAACTCTTCTAATCTATGAACACCTCACATGACTCGCCATATAAATAATACCTCCAAATCTTCACCGCGTAAACAATGGTTGCTAGCTCCAAATTATAAACCGGATAATTCTTCTCGTGAATCTTCAACTGCCGTGAATCCTATGCAATAACCTTACCATTCTGCATAATCATCACACCAAGTCCAATATGAGATGCGTCACAATACACAATATAGGGCCCTAAACCTATGCGTAACACCAACACTGGTGCCGTAGTCAAAGCTGTCTTGAGCTTCTAAAAGCTTGCCTTACACTCGTCTGACCGCCTGAACGAGCACCCTCCTGGGTCACTTGGTCACCAGGACTTCTATGGATGAAAACCCTCCATAAACCGATGGTAATAACCCGTCAAACCCAAGAAACTCCGGATCTCTATGGCTGATATGGGTCTAGGCTAATCCTTGACTGCCTCAATCTCTTAGGATCCACCTGGATGCCCTCTATTGATACAACGTGTATTAAGAAAGCAATGGAACTCAACAAAAATTCACATTTCAAAAACTTAGCATATAGTTGGATTGCTCTCAGAGTCTACAGAACGATCCGAAGATGCTACTCATGCTCCTTTTGGCTGCGGGAGAAGATCAAGATATCATCAATGAAAATAATCACGGAAATATCCATATAAGTCTTGAACACCTAGATCATCAAATCCATAAATGTTGTTGGGGCATTTGTCAAGCCAAATGACATCACTAGGAACTTATAATGCCCATATCAAGTCCAAAAAGTTTTCTTAGGGACATTAGATTCCTTAATCCTCAACTGATGGTAGCTAGATCTCAAATCAATCTTCAAAAACACTTTGGCACCTTAAATCTGATCAAATTAATCATCAATTTTCGGTAATGGACACTTGTTCTTGATTGTGACTTTTTGCAGCTGCCGATAATATATGCACATTCTCATTGACCTATCCTTCTTCTTTACAAACAACACTGGTGCACCCCAAGGCGAGACATTGGGTCTAATAAAGCCCTTATCAAGCAAATCCTGCAATTGCTCCTTCATTCCTTTAACTATGACGGGGCCATATGGTATGGCGGATGGAAATAGGCTGAGTGCCTGGAGCCAAATCAATGCAACCGTCGATATCCCTGTCGGGTGGCATCCCCGGTGGATCTATTGGAAAAACCTTTAAAAACTCCCAAACAACTAGTACAGAATCCATGGAAGGAACCTCCACACTAGAATCACGAACATAAGCCAAATAAGCCAAACACCCCTTCTCGACCATACGCCAAGTCTTTATATAAGAAATAACCCTACCCGTGGAATGGCTAGGAGTCCCTTTTAACTTTAATCGAGGCAACCCCAGCAAGGATAAGGTAACAATCTTGGCGTGACAGTCCAATATGGAATGATAAAAAGACATCCAATCCATCCCCAAAATCATATCAAAATTGACCATATCAAGAAGTAAAAAATCTACGCTAGTCTCAATACCACCAATAATAATCACACAAGAATGATAGACACGTTCTATAATAATAGAATCACCCACCGGTATGGACACATATACAGGATCTCTCAAAGAACCACGACCTCACGGTGGAAAGTATAAGAAGATCATGGAGGGACAAATCAACAAACCTAGTCTCATACTGAGTGATAGTTATAGAACCCTACCGAAGATGCTCGAACGTCTACGATAGTCCTCTCTTTGAATGATAGGAAGGATCTTCTAGAGAAATAACTAAGAAAACTGGTCCCAAGTCAAGGTAAGTTACCCAGATGGCTGTGTCAATACAAAATCATTCCACCATCTCTTCGCGGACCCTATCATCTAGAATACAGCAAAATCGACCCTGTTGGTCTATACTATCCCCAAGTTCCGCAACACCTCATGGTAGCTGTTAAGATAATCCTATAGGTTTTCAAAAGCTTCCCCACTAAAATGAATCAGAAAAAGCTTGGTGAACTTATCCAACCTCAACAAAGTATCAAAAGACATAACTGGCTGAACTACTCCAACTCGCTGAGATGTCAGAGTCTGAAACTGAGGAGCTAACTACTTCGGAGAGTGGGTAGTGGGAGTCTGTGCTCCTCTCCTGGCCTAACAGACGATTGGTGCCGCAGGAAATTCACCAGTCTGAGTTACACTCTCCATAAGGCCTACTAGATGGACCAAAACATCATAAAGCACTGGATGGCTATGAACCCCTCTGGGATTTGAGATGGTGCTGCTGGAACGGCCTGAGATGGAGCCTCCTCATCACACTCTACCTGAGGCTCTACCGATGGTGTTGCTGCTCCAGCTCTAGGCTGAGCCCTGCCCCTACCTTGGCCTCAGGCAGGGCCTCGGCCTCGTCCTAGGCCCCTCGTAGAAGTTGCTGCTCCGAGCTCGAGCTGCTAGCCAGTTGATAAAGTGCTACGTGTTATCGCAGATAAAGAACCAAAGTAGAAATTTCAATTAGCATCGAGAAATCAAATTGCATGATAGAGAAGAATAGATGTGGAGTTGTTCCTAAACTCTGTAGCCTCTGGGGGATAAGCACAGACCTCTCTGCATAGATCCCTCAGACTCTACCTTGCTCGTTTGTGAATTATGAGACCTAGGCAACCTAGTGCTCTGATACCAACTTGTCACGACCCGGATTTTCCACCATCGAGATCGTGATGGCGCCTGACTTTAAGGATGTTAGGCAAGCTAACAGATAATGATCGTTAACAAATATAATAATTAACAATAATTTAAACTAAACGAGTAAAAGGTGTAGAAATTTTATTATAATCTAAACAACAATACATGACTACCCAAAGATTCGGTGTCACAATCCACAAACATCTAAGAGTTTTTATAAATACTGGTTTAAAGAAAATACATTTGTTCTCAAAATGAAAGAAAATGGGGAAACTAAGATATAGGGAAGGGGACTCCAAGGTCTGCGAAAGCTGGGAGATCTACCTTGGATCTCCCGATGGACTGAAGGTAGAAACCCAACTCTGGTCAACGAGTTCTAGTACCAAAATCTTCACACAAAGTATAAAGTGTAGTATCAGTACAACCGGCCCCATGTGATGGTAAGTGACGAGCCTACCTCGGCGAAGTAGTGATGAGGCTAGGACACGACAACAACATGAACCTATTCAGTTAAAACATATAAGAGAACATAACAACAACGAAATCTAATAGATAATACTGGGAAAGAGGAAAAACATGGTGAGGGAAATATCAAATCGTGAAAATAGTACCATTCAGAAACACAGTAAATATCATGCTTTGAACTGATGGAAATAATCTCATGGCAAACACGTACATGGCATCACCCTTCATGCTTTTACTCTCGTCCTTACCAAAAGAAATGATAGAAATGGCATGGCATTACCCTTCATGCATTATCTCTATCAAAACATGGCATGATATCATCCTTAGTGCATTATCAATATTAGAATAAGGCACAGTATCACCATTTGTACATTATTACTCATAGAATACGGCACACATCACCATTCGTGCATTCTCACTTACAAAATATGGCACGGCATCACCCTTCATGTTTTACTCTCTTCCTCACCCACACAATAGAAACAATAACAATGCAGCAAAGGAATCATCAATAGCCAACCTTGTTTCAATATTTAACTTCACAATATAAATCTCAAGTTGAGTCAATACTCAACCAATATCTTATACCAGGAAAACATGATAAGACTTGTTTAACATGAAGAATAGCTAGTTTTAGGCATGAACAGTACGTACAAAGAAATACAACAGTCACAAGTATATGACTCACTCGCTGCTATAACCCGACAATAACGTATAGAAACTCTTCACCTCGCATATACATCGTACTCAACAAATAAGGCATTAACACCTAATCCCTCAGGCTAAGGTTAGCCACAACACTAAACTCATTTACACAGCCAAAAATTAAGCCTCAACCATCATTTTTCCTCTAGATTCCACTTCTAAACAACTCGTATCTAATCATAATTAACTTAATAATATAAATTTTTGCATAAGAAACAAATTTCAATGCATTACAAGTTTCCCAATATTTTCCATAAAAAGTCAAAAACTGACCCCGGGCTCGCTTGGTCAAAACTCGAAGTTCAGACCAAAACCCGATTAATCATTCAGCCCTGAGCATGGATATACAATTTGTTTTGGAATCCAACTTCAATTTGTGTTCCAAATCCCCAAATTTCAAAATTCCTAAGTTTTACCCAAAAACACCCAATTCCACAATGATAAGTCCTAGATTATAGTTAGAAATCTTACAAAAAGGTGTAATATATTGAAACAAAAGAGTTAGGGATCAATTACCTATGACTTGGGATGAACTAACCTTTGGAAAATATCCTCTTGAAGTTGGTCTCGAAAATTTGGGAAATGAATCAGAAATACCATCTAAGTCCCTTTTACATAGCTACTGATGTCGTATTTGCGACCTTCTCGCAAATGCGAAGAACTATCGCAATGTGAAGTTCCCCACACTTCTGCTTCCTCCGCAATAGCGAAGGTAATGTTCACAATTACGAACAGGGACCTCCGTAAATGCGACAAAAAGGATCGCAATTGTGATCTTTGATCCTTTCCCCATTGCTTCGCAATTGCGAAGAGATCTTCGCAAATGCGATCATTCTTGGCCCATCCTTCCTTTGCAAATGCGATGAAGGCCTTGAAAATGCATCCGGGACCCGTGAGGCTTGCAATTGCGATGCCTAATCTAGAAAATGCGACGCAAATGCGATATCTGAGGTATGCAATAGGTATTTGCAGCATCAGTTGTGTTCTAAGTCCAAATTCTACTCTATGGCCTATCCAAAACTTACCTGAGCCCTCGGGTCTCACGACTCAAAGAGTCATAACCTATTTTTAATTGATTTCTATGTCTCCGAGTCCTTCAAAACCTTATTTAAAGTCACCTCAATTTGCATACACATTCTGGGCACGTAGACGGAAAGCTTAACTATGAAATTTGTGAAAAATACTAAGTTTTGATGTTAAATGAATAAACTTGACTTTGTTCAATATTTTGGGAAAACGAACTCGGACCCGTGATTTGACGGTCCCAGAGGGTCCATAAGAAAATACGGGACTTGGGCGTATGCTCATAATCGAATTCCGAGGTCCCAAACTCGAGAAATAAATTTTTCTGTAAAATTATTTTCTGATAATATTAAGGAAAAATTTAAATGAAATCTGATTAGGAATCGACGGTATTGGGCTCATATTTTTGTTCTGGCACTCGGTACAAGGCTTAAATATGTTTTAAGTCCTTCCCCTGAATTTTGGTTGAATACGGACGTCATTTGACGTGTTTCCGACTTGCATTTCTAAATTTGGAACTTGATGAAGTTTGAGAAAAAATTCATGATTTCGAGGTTTGATTCATTGTTTTGAGGTTATTTGGGTGATTTTATCGCATGATAAGTTTGTATGATGTTGTTAAATTAGTACAAGTGTTTGGTTAGGAGCCAAGAAGGCTCGCGAGTGTTTTGGATGTGTTTCGAGAGGTTTTGAACTTATAAAAAATTGCACGTTTTTGTTGTTCAGTGGCCAGAGATTTTGTTCTTCGCGTTCGTGTGGGACCTTTCGCGAACGCATAAGGAAAAATTCCCAAGAGTTCATTTTCTTCTTTGCGAACACGAAGGTGGTGATGCGAACGCAAAGCTGAGGGGGGTTGACCCTTCGCGAACGCATAAGGTTGAGAGGGAGGGGCTCTAGTTTAAGCTACGTGAACCCGATCACTTAGTCGCGAACGCGAAGGTCTTCAGACCTAAACCATCGTGAACACGAGTTTCCCATCGTTAACGCGAAGGGCAATTTTTCGCAGTTGTTTTAAAAATCCAAAACAGAACCCATTAAGGGATTTATCCAATTTTTAAAAATTTCTTCTTCTCCAAAGCTCTAGGGCAATTATTGAAGCGTTCCTTCACCAAAATTTCTTGGGTAAGTAATCTCCAACTTAATGAATTTCTAGTCCTAAAACATGTGATTAATGGTAGAGAATTAGAGATTTGGGTAGAGTTAGGGCTTTTTGATTTTCATTATTTAGACCTCGTTTTGGGGTCAAATTTGAAAACAAATTATATATTCAGGCTTGTGGATAAATGGGTGATTAGATTTTGGTCTGTACCTTGTGTTTTGACCAAGCAGGCCTGGGGTCAATTTGTGGAATTTTGGGAAGAATGATTGGGAAGTTATAATTGAACATTTGGAATTGGATTGTTCAGCTCCTATTGATGATATTGAGTCAATTATGTATAGATTTGATTGGTTATAGCCGAATTCGAGAGCAAAGTGGTAATTGAGGATTGAGGCATATTTTCTACTTGCTCCTTGTTGAGTACGACGTATAGGCATGGTGACGAGTATCTATACGTTGGTTCCAAGCATGACCGTGAGTCTTAAATTGAAAGTTGTTGTGTTTTTAATACTATTTGGATGCCTTAACTAATGATCTACTATATTGAGGAAAGATTGGTTTTACCCTCATAGATCTTATTTATGATTGAGTATTTTCATTAATTGAGCTGAGTACAAGATAAGTTAAGGTTGGTTATAGCTGATTCTCCCTTGTTGGGATGACTGTATCAATATTATTGTTCCCTTCCCGGGAAGCTATTATATTGCTTTGTTCCCTTGCCAGGAAGCTATTATATTGCTTAGTTTCCTTATCGGGATTTCTTATGATTATGTGGTGCCAATGGAATGGTAGCGGGTTGTACGCCTACCACGAGATATAATGAAATGGGAGCACATGGTACGACTACCATGAAATGTATTAAAATGGGAGCGGATGGTACACCTACCACAAGATATAATGAAATGGGAGCAAGTGGTACGCCTACCACAAGATATGAGAAATGGGATCGGGTTGCACACCTGCAACAAAATGAAATCGAAAGTCAAAGTAGCCTTTATTTCTCTTTATCCGTGTTAGAAGTTAAATTTCAATTTCCTTATTGTTCTTTGCTATTTGTCTTATCTGCCACCCCCGCAACATGTTCCCCTTCCCCAGCATTAATTGCTTATTATCTATTTATTTTTTTCCATATATTATATAACTGCACAGGTCTATCTGGAGTCTGGTCCTAGCCTCGTCACTACCTCGTCGGGGTTAGGCCAGACACTTACCAGTACATAGCATCGGTTGTGCTGATGCTACACTCTGTGCTCTTTGCACAGGTCTAGGTACCGAAGCAGCATACGGCACACAGTAGTAGTTTGGGAGCCAGCCTTCAGTCTACGGAATCCCAAGGTAGTTCAGCAGGCGTCCGCAGGCCCAGCATCTCTTCTATCTTTATTTATGATCTATTATCCCTTGTAATCAAGGAAGACAATGATACTTTCTTTCAAACGGTTGTATGTAGTAAATCTTATTAGTCCGTGGATGTTGTGACACCAGTTCTACGTAGATTCATATGTGGATTTTCCCTATTATTTTGGTTTATTTTGTTTAAGTCTTCCGCTAAATTAAATTTTTCTGTTGTTTGGTTTGGCTCTCGGGAGTTGGTACCTCCCGTTCTATTATTTCTCTTTTGGTGTTAGTTAAATTGATGTTATTTTAGTTCCCAATAGTTCAATCATTCAACTAGTGTACTAGTAGTCACGTGTTTCCTTCTTGCTTGATTCGTTGTCCGTTGTGCAATAGCAAGTCTTCTTTAGATTGTCGTAGGTATAGTGATTGCAGTCTAAGGATGATAGATTAGGAGCATGTCCTCGGGTAGGGCAGAGTGTGGGGCAGAGTGTGGGGCCAGAGTCAGGGGGTAGGACAGGAGGCATGGGAGGTAGAGGGGGAAAGAGAGCCTATAGGTTGAGAATTGGGTCATGGAATATAGGTTCACTAACTAGTAAGTCTATAGAGTTGGAAAAGATCCTTCAAAAGAGGAAGATTAATATAGCTTGTGTTGAGGAGACTAGGTATGTTGGATCGAGGGTGAAAAATGCGGATGGGTATAAGTTATGGTACTCTGGAGTTCGGAGGGGTAAGAATGGAGTGCGTATCCTGGTAGATAGCCATCTTAGAGAATTAGTGGTAGAGGTCAGGCGAGTGAATCATAGACTAATGACTATTAAATTGGTGGTGGGTGAGTGTACTTTAAATGTCGTTAGCACGTAGGTGCCGCAAGTAGGCTTGGATAAGGAGATTAAAATGTGCTTTTGGTGGTGGGTGAGTGTACTTTAAATGTCGTATTCCGCCATCCGAGAGGTTATTCATAGGAGGAGATTTCAATGGTCATACTGGGACGTCTGCAGGTGGTTATACTGAGGTGCATGGCGGCTTTGGTTTCGGGGAGCGGAATGGAGAGGGCACTTTGTTATTGGACTTTGCCGAGGCATTCGATCTAGTGATTGCGAACTCAAGTTTTCCAAAGAGGGAGGAGCATGTGGTTACTTACCAAAGTTCGGTGGAAAAAACTCAAATTGACTATCTCCTCCTCAGGAGATGCGACAAAATGTTGTGCGAGGATTGCAAGGTTATCCCTGGTGTGAGCACGTGATATTTGCCCTACATGAAAGTAACTCCTAATAATACACCAAAATAATTTTTATTGATTTTAGGAATTTTTTTTATTTAGTTTCATTTCATACATCTTAAAAAAAAATCATAGAAAAGCCATAAAAAGTGCCACATTTTTAATTTTATGCCACCTAAGGCTCAATTTGCATTTAGGAATTAATTACATTGAATTAATTATGTTTTAAAAAAAGAATCATAAAAATGGTTAATTATGCTCTTTTAATTTTAGTCTTTGAATTTCGGTAGTTTTCCATTTAATTTGGTTTTAATTAGTTGCAATAAGTATTAGGTGTAGTAATAAGTTTAATTTAAAATAATTTGAATAGGAATTAATTTAGGTGATATTTTTAGTTTTGATTTAAAAGAAATTGGAAAATATGAAAGCAAAAGAGAGGAATTATATTCTTGGGCTGATCTTTACTTCCATTTTTTGAGCCCAATACAATTCTTCATTTAAATCCAACCCAAATTAGCCCCTACCCAACCCCAAACCGGGTCGACCCAAATCAATTTCCTAACCTAAAAACCTATACACATTACAATATACACGATAGAGAAGGCACACGAGAGGGGCTGAAAAAATCGAGGGGCTGGCGGCTGCTTCACAGAAAAAACACACGCTACAATACACAGCTATACATACGCATATACATAAAAGGGGAAGCCTGGAAAAATTGAGGGGCAGCTACGCAGAAGACACAATAAGGACCATCTCCAGCGGTCTCTGCAACTTCAATCCAAACGATCCTCGCCAGAAACCAGTCATGTAGCTTCGTCAACTCTTCTCCCACCCATCAAACCACATCTTACACCTTGCAAAACCATAGCTGAACCCTAGAGGACTCCACGCAACCAAAAGCCGCCACGCCGACCTCACAAAATTAGCCAGTCTCCCATCTCCACAATGAAAAATGATCCCATATCCATCTCCATTTGTCACCACCACAGCTCCGATGACCGGACACACACACACACAACAGTCATCACCGGAACAATTTCCGATATCCCCTATCGCCGTTGTTTCTTCCCCTTCCTCCACCCTCTACTATTTTTGTATCGTCGGAGTTGCATCGTCAGCGAGGAACGAGTAGAAAACAGTCCACTGCCTCATCACCATTGTTCCCACATGCTCAACTTCTATGTTGGATTGGTGTAGATCTAACAAGTTATGGATTTTGTAACGTCTTTGTGCTGAGTTTGGCCAGAATCAGTTCGTCGGCGTACCTTCGCGTGTTTCCTGTGGTTGTAGTTCTGGTATCTCCATCGTTATAGTAGTAACGTCATTGGTTCTAACGAGTGTCAAGGATTGGATCGTAGTTCCGTCGAGGTTTCCGTTCTTGGTCCGATGATTAATTTCTTTTATTTCCGTGTGAAGATTCAATGTAAGGTTCATTTACTTCGTTCTCATTATGGTTTTGCTCTGATCATACACTGTTGAGTATGCACTTTGTTTCTCAAGTTAATTTTATGAAATATGTTTGTTTGTTTCTTCATTTGTCTCTTCTGATTGTATTATCATGTTTGTGTTGTTTCCATTAAGTCACCTATTGCACATTATTAATTTCTAATCCTGCTTTGTGATAATTGAGTGAAGGAATATGATTTATACTTGTTCATATGTTTATTCGGATTGGATATAGCGGGACATGATGGTGTCACAATATAGATATTGGGTTGTTATTCATCAACTGAACTACGTGATTAGATTAAAGGAGTCAGTGGGTGCATTTCATGTGGCTCAACTCCAATTCCAAACAAGGTTAAATAATGCAGGTTGTGAACCACGGGCTCATTTTATGTGATGTGGCTTGCGATATGTTTTAAATAACCTTGATTTTCCTTAAATAAAATAAAAACAGTTTGAAATTTTACGGTCCTCAAATGTAGTTCTCTTTTAAATTATAATTGGGGCGCTCCATTCCAAACAAAAACGAATATTGCATGGCCCTCGTTTTGATTAATCTTGTTCATACTTAGGACTCGAGACGCGCCGATTAGCGAATTTTCACGGTCCCTCGCAATGATAATAATGCGTATTTGCTTTAGGCACGTGTTTAATAATAGTACTTTCCTAAATATGAGTGCACATTTATGTGACCCAAATCCAAATCTCAACGAAGTTGGAATGTGTCGAAACCCATGGGTGCATTTATGTGACGTGGTTCGAGACATGTTTCAACGAAAATGCAACTTTCTTTTAAAATAATAATAAAATTTGCTAAAAGATTAAAAATGCACTTAGGTTCAACATTGTGTAAAATCAGATAATTTAAGCCAAATATAACAGTTGAGCGACCGTGCTAGAACCATGGAACTCGGGAATGCCTAACACCTTCTCTCGGGTTAACAGTATTCCTTACTCGGATTTCTCATTCGCGGACTGTTATACAGATTCATTCTTTCCTCGATTCGGGATTCTAAACGGTGACTTAGGACACCATAAATCTCCCAAGTGGCGACTCTGAAATCCTCTTAATTAATTGAATCTCGTCTCGATTGTCCTCTAATTAGAAAAACTCCTTTATATACGCCCTTCGCAGGGTTATGGATAGCCAAAAGGAGGCGTGACACCTGGTGAGACCCTTGCGATGCAACATAGGCTTTTGGTGATGGACAATTGTATTATGATAAGGGGGGAAAAGAGGGCAATTCGAGGCCGCTCAAGGATTAGGTGGGGTGCCTTGACTAAGGATCAAGATCAGGAGCTGGAAATAAGGTTGCCGACAATGGGATCTTAGAGAAGTAGTGGGGACGCAAACACTATGTGGTATATGAAGGCGGACTGTATAAGGAACGCGGTGAAAGAAGTCTTAGGGATATCTTTGGGCCGCACTGGTGGCTACAAAGGAGAATGGTGGTGGAATGCAGTTGTCCAAGGTAAAGCAGAAGCAAAGAAGATGGCTTACCTACGGTTAATAGAGAGCACTAGTGAGGAGGAGAAGAGAGCGAATAAGGAGAGGTATAAGGTAGCTAGGAAGGAGGCGAAGATGGCAGTAATGGAGGCTAAGACGGAAGGTATTGCTCATCTGTATGAGGAACTAGGTAACAAAGGTGGGGAGAAGAAGTTATTCCAACTCGCTAAGGTAAGAGAGAGGACGACCCGGGAAATGGACCATGTGAGGTGCATAAAAGATGATGATGTCAAAGTTTTGATAGGGGATGACTAGATTAAGAGGAGAGGGCAGACCTACTTTCATAAACTTCTAAATGTGGAAGGGGATCAAGATATTATTCTAGGTGAATTAAGGAATGTCGATAGTCCCCATGAATTAAGGTATTATAGAGACATTGAGGTCGATGAGGTCATGGAGGCAATTCGTAAGATGAGAAAGGGCAGAGGTACCGGGCCAGACAAAATTCCAATTGAACTTTGGAGGTGTATGGGTAGAGCAAGCTTGGGATGGCTTACTAAGTTGTTTAATGTTATATTCAAGACTAATAGTATGCCTGAAGAGTGGAGGTGGAGTACAATGGTTCCATTGTACAAGAACAAAGGCGATATCCAGAGTTGTAACAACTATAGGGGTATCAAATTACTAAGTCATACCATGAAAGTCTGGGAGAGAGTGGTAGAAATGAGAGTGATAAGGATGGTGTCTATTTTAGACAACTATTTTGGGTTCATGCCGGGGCAATCTACCACAGAAGCTATCCACCTTATTAGGAAGATGGTGGAACAATACAGGGATAAGAAGAAGGATCTCCATATGGTGTTTATTGATCTAGAGAAAGCGTACGACAAGTTTCCTAGGGAGGTCTTATGGAGATGCTTAGAGGTTAAAGAGGTCTCAGTTGCCTATATTAGGGTGATTAAAGACATGTATGATGGTTCTAAGACTAGGTTAGGACAGTAGGAGGCGACTCCGAAAGGGTCTGCATTCAGCCTTTTTCTATTTGCCCTGGTGATGGATGCACTAACTCATCATATTTAAAGGGAGGTGCCATAGAGCATGCTATTTGCTGATGACATAGTTCTAATTGACGAGACACGAGGTGGCATCAATGAGAGGCTAGAGGTTTAGAGATAGGCACTTAAGTATAAAGGCTTCAGGTTGAGCAGCACGAAGACGGAATACCTAAAGTGCAAATTTGGGGCTGAGCCGACGGAAGCCGGAGGGGAAGTGAGGCTTCCTAAGATGAGTAGTTTCAAGTACCTTAGGTCAGTTATTCAGGGGATCTAGAAGATCAACAAGGATGTCACACAACCTATAAGGGTGGGGTGGATGAAGTGGAGGTTAGCGTTAGGAGTCCTGTGTGACAAGAAAGTGCCACTGTTACTAAAAGGTAAGTTTTATAGAGCAGCGGTTAGGCCGGCCATATTGTATGGGACCGAGTGTTGGCTGGTTAAGAACTCACATATCCATAAGATGAAAGTAGCAGAGATGAGGATGTTAAAGTAGATGTGCGAGTATACAAGGATAGATAAGATTAGGAGTGAAGATATTCGAGAGAAGGTGGGTGTGGCCCCCACGGAGGACAAGATGCGAGAAGTAAGACTTAGATGGTTCGGGAATATTCCGAGGAGGAGCACTGACGCACTAGTGAGGAGGTGTGAACGACTGGTTGTGGTGGGCACGATGAGAGGTAGAGGGAGACCTAAGAAGTATTGGGGCGAGGTGATGGCGCGACTTAGGATTACTGAGGACATGGCCCTTGACAAGGAATTATGGAGGTTGAGCATTAAGGTTGTAGGCTAGGAGGAAGTTGTGAATATTTCTACATTGCAATAGAGTGAGACTAGCCAGTTAGGAGTTAGTCTTAGGATGATACTGGTCAGCTACTGATGCAGGGCTTACCTTCCATCCTTTTCGTATTTTCTACATTTCTTATATTGTTATTATTGTGATATTTTATGTTATTTTAGGTTATGTTATGTTATTTTATTATGCGTCTATTGATAGTACTAATACATGGTCTCTTGTTGCTTTCTTGAGCCAAGAGTCTCCTGAAAACAGCCCTCTCTACCTCTCGGGGTAGGGGTAAGGTTTGCGTACATATTACCTCCCCAGACCCCACTTGTAGGATTATACTGGGTCGTTATTACTGTTGTTGTTGTTGCTATTGTTTAATTATTTATTTCCTGCTAATTAAATTGGTAAAATGGATTTAAATTAAAGTATTTATGGATTCTAAATGTGTGACTTACCAAGCTTCTACGAGTAGGCGCCATCGCGACTCCCCAGGGTGGGAATTTCGGATTGCGACATCGGGCTCCAAACCAAACATATGCATAAGTCTTAAAAAATCATACAAACTTGCTCATGCGATCTAATCGCCAAAATAACACCTTGAACTATGAATTTTGCACCAAATTGCATGAAATTTTCAAGAGAGTTTCAAAACTTCTATTTTCTCAACCAAAATGTCCGAATCACATTAAATGAACTTCCTTTTTCATAAAATTTCACATATAAGGTTCAAATATCATAATGGACTTATATTGGGCTCTGGAACCAAAATACGGGCCTGATACCAACAAGATCAAATTGTTTAAATTATTACATTTTTGGTTTTATCAATTTCCTTCAAAAATTCATTTCTCGGGCTAGGGATCTCAGAATTTGAGTCCTGGCATATGGCCCGATCATATATTTTACTACGGACCTTCTGGGACCATCGGAACATGGGTCCGGATCCGTTTACCCAAAACGTTGACTGAAGTCAAAAACATTAACTTTTTATGCAAAAAATTATCACTTCTTAAATATTTCACATAAGGGCTTTTCGGGTACATACCCGGACTATGCATGCAAATTGAGGAAAATTAGATTGAGGTTTTTAAATCAAGGGGAGACAGATTCGAGTTTTAAAACAGAATATGATCCTTTGGGTCATCACAACTATCCTCCCCTAAACCCATTTATGAGATCAAACTATATTTATTATTGTTGTTCTTGTTCTATGTGACGATCCAAAGGGTCATCACCTGTTTTCTTATCTATTTTGTGCTTCCGAGGCCTCAAAAGTCACATTTAGAGTCGCTTCAATTTGCTGCACAATCCAGGCGCATAGCCAGAAAGCTTAAATGTGGAATTCTATGAAAAATGCTAAATTTTGATATTAAAATAAATAAATATGATTTCGGTCAATATTTTGGGTAAAAGGAGCCGGACCCTTAATTTGATGGTTTCGGAGGGTCTGTAGAAAAACATAGGACTGGGGCATATGTCCGGAATCAAATTTCGAGGTCCCAAGCCCGAGAAATGAATTTTTGAGTAAAAGTATTTTTCTGAAATTATTAAGGAAATTTGAAATTAAAATTGATTAGAACGTGTTGGTATCGGGCCCGTATTTTGGTGTTGGCACCCGGTACTACTCTCATATGTAACTTAAGATATTTCTATAAAGTTTGGTTGAAATCGGACGTCGTTTGACGTGTTCCCGACTTAAAGTTCTAAATTCAAAAGTTTATGATTTTTGAAGATAAAACACTTTATTTTAAGGCTTGATTTATTGTTTTTGATGTTATTATGGCAATTTTATCACACGGTTAAGTTCGTATGATGTTGTTGAGTTAGTGCATGTGTTCAGGTAGGAGCCCCCAGGGCTCGGGTGTGATTCGGATGTGATCTGGGATGGATTAAGGCATTGAAAACTAGTAGAAACTGCTGTCTGCTATTGTCAAGCCATTTGTGCTATACGATCACATAGCTATGTCCGCGATCGCATAGTATAAATTTTCAGGAGTTCAGTTTGTTCTATGCCATCGCATAGGTCCTCCCGCGATCTCAAAGTGTTAGCATGAAGGTCCTTATTTTGTTCTACATGATCGCATTATAACCTACGGGATCGCAATATGTTAGCCCGGCTTCATCATTTCCTCTATGCGATTGCATACTATTATCCGCGATCGGAGATCCTTGCCCCCTTTACTCTATGCGATCGCACTCCTTTTCCCGAGTTCGCATAGGCCAATTTTGCCTAGTTATATTTTTAATTTCCAAAATAGTGTTGTTGTGGAATTTTCATAAACACTCACGAACTTCTTCTTCTCCAAGGTCCTTAGGCATCCATTGAAGCTATCCTTCACCAAAGACTTCTTGGGTTAGTAATCTTTTCTTGTTTCCTTTCATTTTCTTCAACATCTAATGAACTCCTAAGCCTAAAACAAGTAATAAAGGGTAGAAATTGGGGTATTTGGGTAATATAGGGCTTTTTGAATTTTCTTGATTTAGACCTTGTTTTAGGGTCAAATTTGAAAATAAATTATATATTCGGGCTCGTGGGTGAGTGGGTGATATGATTTTGGCCCGAACCTCGTATTTTCACCAAGTGGGCCTGGGATCAATTTTTTGGACTTTGGAAGGAGTGCTTAGAAAGCTATAATTATGTGTTGGAGTAGATTTGTTTAGCATATATTGATCTTATAAAGTCGTTTATGTATAGATCTGATTGATTTTCAGCCGAATTCGAAAGAAAGGTGGTCATTGAGGATTGAATTGGTCGTGGAAGTTTGAGGTAAGTGTTCGGTCTAACATTAGCTTGAGGGATTAGGAGTTGATTCATATTTTCTACTTGTTTCTTGTTGAGTATGACGAATAGGCATGGTGACGAGTGTCTACACGTTGGTGTCGAGAATGACCACGAGTCTTAAATTGATACTTGTTGAATTCTTGAATAATGCTATAGTTGAAATTGCGTAAATCTGTGGTATTGAGCAATATCTTAGTTTATTTTTGTGAAAGTTAAATTATTTGTTAGAAGTGATGATAATACAGATGTTAGAAGTCGAATTGAGATTGGCTATAGCTGACTCTCCCTTGCCGGGACGTATATACTTGTACTGTTGAATTGCCTTGTGGGGATAATATAAACTATGGTTAATCCCTTGTCGGGACTGTTGTCCTGATCATTGTAAGCTGTATATTTAGATATTATATCAGATTAGGTTGCACGGCGCAACAGATATTATATTGAATCGGGTTGCACGCCGCAACGGATATTATATTGGATCGGGTTGCACGCTACAACAGATGTTATATTGGATTGGGTTGCACGCTGTAATGGATATCGTATTTGGATCGGGTGGCATGCCGCGATAGCTATATGTATATGGATTGGGTTGCACACTGCAACAAAGTTAATTGAAAAGGGATCGGGTTGCGCGCCACAATAGTAGTATTATTGAATTATTGTAGATGTTGGACTATTCTTTCATATATATATATATATTTGGTTTCTGTTAGGTTGATATTGTTCCCTGCAACATATACCCACTTTCTTGTAACTGCTCAGAACTTATTTATTTTTCTGCAATATATTACGTAACTGCACAGATTTACATGGTAGTCCGGTCGAGCCTCGTCACAACTTCACCAGGTTTAGACTTGGCACTTACCAGCACATGGGGTTGGTTGTGCTGATGCTACACTCTTTGGTCTTTAGCATAGATCCAAGTCTTGGACAGCAGCAGCAGTAGCGCGGGAGCCAATCTTAAGTCCAACGAGACACCGAGGTAGCCCTGCAAGCGTCCGCAGGCATGGCGTCTGCTCTATCCTTTAGTTTAGTCTGTTATCTCATGTATTTCGAGACAAACAATTACATTTTCTTTCAAACGGTTGTATTTAGCACTCTTAGTAGTTCGTGAGTACGTGATACCAGTTCTTGGGTAGAGGTTTGCGTTGATTTTCTGCATTGTTGTTTGGATTCCTTAATTCAAGACTTCCGCTTATTTACTTTATTCCACTATTTATATGATATTAGTGATAGTTGTTAAAAGAAGTAAATTGGTTAATGCTAAAGGTAGTTAAGGGTTGGCTTGCCTAGATCTCATCAATAGGCGCCATCACGACTCCCGTGGGTGGGAAATCCAGGTCGTGATATGTTGGTATCAGAGCTCTAGGTTACATAGGTCTCACGACTCACGAACAAGCTTGGTAGATTCTGAGGAATCGGTATAGAGACGTCTATATTTATCCCCCGAGGCTGCCGAGTTTATGAAAAGTTTCAAATTTGTTCTTTTCTTATCGTGCAGTTTGGTTTCTCAATGCTAATTGAATTTCTGATCTGTTCTTTCACGGATGGTGAGACGCACGCTTCCTCATCTTCTGATTAGCAGTTCGAGCCATAGGCAGCTCCCACTAAAGGGCAGAGGGCAAGGTCAAGGCCGTGCTAGAGGCTGAGGTAGGGGCAGAGCTCAGCCCCGAGCAGCAGCATCAATGGCAAAGCCTCATGTTGACTTTGATGAGCAGGTTCCGGCCACAGACCTAGCAGTTCCAGTGGAACCAGCTCAGGTCCTAGAGGGGTTTATTGTTACCCCAGTACTTCAAGACGCTCTGGTCTGATTGGTGGGCCTTATGGAGAGTGTCACCCAAGCAGGGTTGCTTCTTGTAGCACCAGTCGTCTCTCAGGATGGAGGAGGGGCCTAGACTCCTGATACTCGTACTCCGAAGCAGAAAGCTCCTTAGATTCAGACTCTAGAAATTCACCACCTTGGAGTAGCTCAGCCAGGCGCAGTACCTCAAACCGGCGATGGGGCAACTATGTCTGCCGATGCTTTATGGAGATTAGCTAGGTTCACCAAGATTTTCACTACTACTTTCAGCGGTGTATCTACCGAGGATCCTTAGGATTATTTGGAAAGTTGCCACAAGGTTCTTCCGAACATGGGTATTGTTGAGACCAATGAGGTTGATTTCGCTACATTCTGATTGTATGGATCCGCCAAGACATGGTGGAGGGATTATTGTTTAGCTAGGCCGGCAGGATCTCCAGCCTTGACTTGGGAGCACGTCATGCATATATTTCTAGAGAACTTTCTCCCTATTACACAGTGAGAGGCCTATCGCATGCAACTCAAGCGTCTCCAGCAGGGATCTATGGCAATCACCCAATGCAAGACTAGGTTTATTAATTTGGCTCTCCATGATCTTTTTATACTTCCCACTGAGAATGAGAGAGTAAGATCGTTCATTGATGGACACATTCAGCCTATTCGTCTCCAGATGGCTAGAGAGTCTAGGAGCGAGATATCCTTTCAGGAGGCGGTCAATGTGGTCCGGAGGATCGAGATGGTATTGTCACAGGGGGTGTTCATTGGGTAGATAAGAGACCCCGTCAATCAGGACGATTTAGTGGTGCCTCATCTGGAGGCAGATATTCGTATGATATGGGTCATCCTCCTAAGCCATTTCAGTCAGCGCTCCAGGTTTCCCATGGTGTATCAGGTGATTGTGGCTTTCGTGAGTAGTATTCTGACCAGCAGTCCTACATTGCACCATTAGCTCATATCATTGCACCGACCCTCTAGACCTTCCAGGGTGGTCATTCAGGCCGCCAGGGTCAGCCTTAGTTTCGTCAGCCACAACATTCGGGTGGATGTTAGAGTGTGGTGAGTATGGTAACATCAGGAGGGCTCGTCTGAGGTTTCGGGTACTCAGTCGTAGCAGCAGGTCCCCACCCTATGATTCAGGCACCAAATGTTCCACAGGTCGCCCAGCCAGCTAGAGGTTAAGGTAGGGGTACTAGAGGTGGAGGTAGAGGTAATAGAGGTGGAGCTCAGACTGTCAGAGGTTGAGGCCAGCCAGCAACGGGCCGTCTCAGAGAGGTAGATCAGAGTGGTAAGGCCCAGCTTCGATGGTATGCTCTTCAGGCCAAGCTTGAGGCAGAGGCTTCAGATGCGGTTATTACAAGTACAGTTCTAATTTATGATAGAGATTTTTCAGTGTTGTTTTATTCGGGATCTATGTATTCGTATGTTTCATCCTATTTTGCCCCATATTTGGTCATGCTTATTGATGCATTGGGTATTCCTGTATAAGTGTCTATACCGATGAGTGATTCTATTATGGTCGATCGAGTCCATCGTTCCTCTGTTGTGGTGATTGGGGATCTCGAGGCTCGTGTAGGTTTGTTGCTTTTAGATATGGTCGACTTTGATATTATATTGGGGATAGACTGGTTATCACCTTATCATGCTATCTTGGACTGTCATGCCAAGACTGTGACCTTAGCTTTACCGGGTATGCCTCGTGTAGAGTGGAGAGGGACTCCAGGTCATTCTACCCGTAGTGTTATATCATATGTGAAGGTGTATGGTCGAGAAAGGGGTGTTTGGCTTATTTGGCTTATGTTCGGGATTCTAGTGCTAAGGTTCCCGCTATCGATTTTGTGCCTGTTGTTTGTGAGTTCCCTGATATTTTTCCTTCAGTCATGCCGAGTATGCCACCCAACAAGGATATTGATTTCTACATTCATCTGGTTCCGATCACTCAGCCCATTTCCATCCCGCCATATCGTATGGCCCTCCAGAGTTGAAGAATCTAAAGGAACAGTTGTAGGATTTGCTTGAGAAAGGTTTCATTAGACCCAGTGTCTCACTTTGGGGTGAGCCGGTGTTATTTGTCAAGAAGAAGGATATGTCAATGAGAATGTGTATTGATTACCGGCAATTAAACAAGGTAATGATCAAGAATAAGTACCCACTGTCGAGAATTGATGATTCGTTCGATCAGCTTCAGGGTGCCAGACCATTTTCCAAGATTGACTTGCGATATGGCTACCATCAGTTGAGGATTAGGGCATTCGATGTTCCTAAGATATCTTTCCGCACTCAGTATGGGCATTATGAATTCATGGTTATATCATTCCGGTTGACAAATGCCCCGGCAGCTTTCATGGACTTGATAAACCTAGTATTCAGGCCTTATTTGATTCATTCGTGATGGTGCTCATTGATGATATATTGATATATTCACGCAGCCAGGAGGAGCATGATTAGCACCTTAGAGCGGTTCTTCAGACTCTGAGGCATAGTTAGTTATATGCTATGTTCTCGAAGTGTGAATTCTGGTTGAGTTCAGTTGCATTTCTGGGTCATGTTGTATCAGTAGAGGTATTCACGTGGACCCGAAGACGATTGAGGCAGTGAAGAGATGGCCTAGACCAGCATCAACTACAGAGATTCAGAGTTTTTTGGGGTTGTCGGGCTACTATCGATGGTTCGTGGAGGGATTTTTGTCTATTGCAACCCCCGATGACTAGATTGACCCAGAAAGGTGCCCAGTTCAGATGGTTGGATGAGTGTGAGGCGAGCTTTCAGAAGCTCAAGACAGCTTTGACTATGGCACCGGTGTTGGTTTTGCCCACGGGCTGAGGGCCTTATACAGTTTGTTATGATTCTTCCCATATTGGGCTTGGTGCAGTGTTGATGCAAGATGGCAAGGTCATTGCCTATGCTTCAATACGGTTGGAGATTCATGATAAAACTATTCGGTTCATGATTTGGAGTTGGCAACCATAGTTCACGCATTAAAGATTTCAAGACACTATTTTTATGGTGTAGCATGTGAGGTGTTCACGGAACACAAGTGTCTTCACTATTTGTTCAAGAAAAAGGAGTTGAATTTGAGATAGAAGAGGAGGTTGGAGTTGTTGAAGGATTATGATATCACCATTCTATATCATCCAGGAAAGGCCAATGTGGTGGTCGATGCATTGAGTAGGAAGTCAGCCAGTATGGGTAGTCTTGCTTATATTCCAGTCGGTGAAAGGCCACTTGCTTTGGATGTTTAGGCATTAGCCAATCAGTTTGTGAGACTAGATGTTTCTGAGCTCGGTCGTGTGTTAGCTTTCACGGTCGATCGTTCTTCATTATTGGAGTGTATCCGTGATCGATAGTGTGATGATCCCCATTTGTGTGTCCTTAGAGACACGGTGCAGCGTGGAGGTACCAGGCATGATACCTTGGATGATAATGGCGTTTTGAGATTGCAGGGTCGAGTAAGTGTGCCTAACGTGGATAGGCTCCAAAGGATGATTTTGGAGGAGGCCCATAGCTCTCGGTACTCTATTTATCCGGGCACCGCGAAGATGTATCAGGATTTGCGGCAGCATTACTGGTGGCGTAGAATGAAGAAGGATATCATAGCATATGTGGCTCATTCTTTGAATTTGTCAGCAGGTTGAGTACGAGCATCAGAGGCCTGGTGGTATATTTCAGCGAATAGAGCTTCCTGAGTGGAAGTCGGAGCGGATTACTATGAACTTTGTTACTGGACTTCCATTGACTCAGAAGAAGTTCACCGCAGTTTGGGTCGTTTTTGATAGGTTGACTAAGTCATCACATTTTATTCCGATGGCAGTCTCCTATTCTTACTGAGAAGTTGGCTGGGATCTATATTCGGGAGACTGTTCGCCTCCATGGTGTTTCCATATCTATCATTTCAGACCGGGGTACACAGTTTATCTCTCGCTTTTGGAGGGCAGTTCAGTGAGAGTTGGGCACATAGGTTGAGTTGAGCACATCATTTCATCCCTAGAAGGACGATCAGTCTGAGCGGACTATTCAAATTTTAAAGGATATGCTCCGACCTTGTGTTATTGACTTTGGAGGTTCGTGGGATCCGTTTTTGCCCTCAATGGGGTTTGCCTTCAATAACAGCTATCAGTCGAGCATCCAGATGGCTCCTTATGAGGCCTTATATGGTAGGTAGTGTCGGTCTCCGATTGGATGGTTTGAGCTGGGATAGGCTCAGTTGTTGGGTACAGATTTGGTTCAGGAGGCCTTAGACAAGGTCAGGATCATTCAGGATAGGCTTTGTTTAGCTGCGTCTAGGCAGAAGATCTATGCAGATCGCAAGGTTAGGGATATGGCTTTTATTGTTTCTGAGCGGGTATTGCTCCGAGTGTTGCCTATGAAGGGCGTGCTGAGAATTGGGAAGAATGGCAAGCTTAGCCCTAGGTTTATTGGTCCGTTTGAGATTCTTGGTCGAGTGGGAGAGGTGGCTTATAGACTTGCCTTATCGCCGAGCTTATCAGCTGTGCATCCAGTGTTTCATGTGTCCATGCCTCGGAGGTATCACGACGATCCATCCCACGTGTTATATTTCACACTGTCCAGTTCGACAAGGACTTATCTTACGAGGAGGAGCGGGTAGCTAACCGACAAGTTTGTCAGTTGAGATCCAGGAGTTTCCGTTCTATTCGTGCATAGTGGAGAGGTCAGCCTCCTGAGGCGTCGACCTAGGAGTCTGAGTCTAATATGCGAAGCCGTTACCCTCATCAGTTCCCCGACTCAAGTACTTCCTTCTTCTGTCCGTTCGAGGAGGAATAGTTGTTTTAGAGGTGGAGAATGTGACGATCCAAAGGGTCATCACTTGTTTTCTTATCCATTTTGTCTTTTCGAGACCTTGAAAACTTCATTTAGAGTCGCCTCGATTTGCATGCACAGGCCGGCCGTGTAGCCGGAAAGCTTAAATGTGGAATTCTATGAAAAATTCTAAATTTTAATATTAAAATGAATAAATATGACTTCAGCCAATATTTTAGGTAAACGGACCCGGACCCGTGATTTGACGGTCCTAGAGGGCCCGTAGAAAAATATGAGACTTGGGCGTACTCCCGGAATCGAATTCTGAGTTCCCAAGCCCGAGAAATTAATTTTTGAGTAAATTTATTTTTCTTAAATCATTAAGGAAAATTGAAATGGACATTGATTAGAACGTGTTGGTATCAGGCCCATATTTTGTTTCTGTAGCCTGGTACAGGTCTCATATGTAATTTAAGATATTTCTATAAAGTTTGGTTGAAATCGGACGTAGTTTGGTTGAAATCGGACGTCGTTTGATTGTTCTCGACTTATTTTATGATGTTTGAAGAAAAACTCTTGATTTTGAGGCTTGATTCATTGTTTTTGATGTTATTATGGCGATTTGATCGCATGGTTAAGTTCATATGATGTTATTGAGTTAGTGCATGTGTTTAGTTAGGCACCCCGATGGCTCGGGTGTGATTCAGATGTGTTCCATGATGGTTTTAGGCTTAGAAAAATTGCAGAAACTACAGTCCGTTGTTGTCCAGCCTTTTATGCTATGCGATCGCATAGCCATATCCGCGATAGCATAGTGTAAATTCATGGGTTCAGTTTGTCGTATGCGATCGCGTAGGTCCTCCCGTGATCTCAAAGTATTAGCCTGAGAGGTCCTTATTTTGTTCTATATGATCGCATTACAGCCTACGGGATCGCAATATGTTAGCCCAGCTTCATCATTTCCTCTATGCTATCGCATACTATTATCCGCGATCGCAGATCCTTTCCCCTTTTACTATATTCGATCGCACCCCTTTTCCCACGATCGCATAGGCCATTTCGTCCAGTTACATTTTTAATTTCCAGAACAGTTTTGTTGCGGGATTTTCATAAACACTCACGAACTCCTTCTTCTCCAAGGTTCTTAGGCGTCCATTCAAGATATCCTTCACCAAAGACTTTTTGGGTTAGTAATCCTTGCTTGTTTCCTTCCAATTTCTTCAATATCTAATGAATTCCTAAGCCTAAAGCATGTAATAAGGGTAGAAATTGCGGGATTTGGGTATAGTTAGGGATTTTTGAATTTTCTTGATTTATACCTCGTTTTGTGGTCGAATTTGAAAACAAATTAAATATTCGGGCTCGTGGGTGAATGGTTGATATGATTTTGGTCCAAATCTCGTGTTTCGACCAAGCAGGCTCGGGGTCGATTTTTGGAATTTTGGGAAGAATGCTTGGAAAGCTATAATTAGGCATTAGAGTCGATTTGTTTAGCATGTATTGATGTTATGAAGTCGTTTATGTATAGATTTGATTGATTTGGAGCCGAATTCGAAAGGAAAGGCGGTCATTGAGGATTGAATTGGTCGTGGAAGTTTGAGGTAAGTGTTGGTCTAACCTTAGCTTGAGGGATTAGGAGTTGAGTCATATTTGCTACTTGTTTCTTGTTGAGTACGACGTATAGGCATGGTGACGAGTGTCTATATATTGGTGTCGAGCATGACCGTGAGTCTTAAATTGATACTTGTTGAGTTCTTGAATAATGCTATGGTTGAAATAATGAGTAAATCTGTGGTATTGAGCAAAGGCTTAGTTTATTTTCGTGAAAGAAAAACTATGAGTTAGATGTGATGATAATAGAGATATTAGAAGTTGAATTGATATTAGTTAGAGCTGACTATCCCTTGCTGGGACGTATATACTTGTACTGTTGAATTCCCTTGCCGGGATAGTATAAATTATGGTTAATCCCTTGCCGAGACTATTGCCATGATCATTGTAAGCTATATATTTAGATATCATATTGGATCGGGTTGCACGCTGCAACAGATATTATATTGGATCGGGTTGTACGCTGCAACAAATATTATATTGGTTCGGGTTGCACTCCGGAACAGATATCATATTTGGACCGGGTTGCACGCTGCAATAGCTATATGTATATGGATCGGATTGCACGTCGTAACAGAGTTAATTGATAAGGGATCGGCTTGCGCGCCGCAACAGTAGTGTTATTGAATTGTTCTTTCATGATATTACTGATAGTTGTTAAAAGAAGTAAATTGGTTAATGCCAAAAGTAATTAAGGGTTGGCTTAGCTTTCTTCTGTAGGCATGATTCCCAAGGTGGAAGGATTCGGGTAATAAATACATATTGTGTTTTCTAAGTTTCTCACATGATGAGGCAAAACCTACAATACTCTAAACCATGAAAAACCTCGTCTCACTTTATCTTTGACATAGTCATATAGGTGCATTTGATCTTGTGGAGGTAAGACTGTGTGACCCTTTCTTTTAGTTTAGATGACTTATTTTGTTTATTGAGAGTTAATTTGGTTAAACTTTAAAATTAAATGAGTTCTAAGTCAAATATGTGTACAAATTAAGTGAATTTATTAACCCAAATACATTAAAGTTGTTAGTTAGGTGGTTTAACCAATAAAAAAGTCGAAAAGTAATTTAGGAGTTCAATGATATGTAGTCTTCTAGGTTATGGCCGTTGTCTTCTCTGAAGAGATCTATTTCGCAATTTCTTCTTTCAATTTCGCAAGTGAAATAAAAGAAAATCAATACACGTCTATTAATATATACAACTTAAAAGTTACAAACACTTTTTTTTTTCTTTAAAACTAGATATTATTTAAACTTCTCCATAACAACTCCGTTTATATCGAATATATTTAAATATTATAGTAAAGCATTATTATAAAAAATATATATTACAAATTAAAATAAAAATTAGTTCCGAAATTTTTTTAACATTTATGATAAAATGTTATTATATATGACTAATGTTATAGGCTAACTGTAATATGAATATGGAGGGGGAAAAAAAGGAATAACAAGTAATGGAGATCTCGAAAGAAAGTGAGAAATAAGCTGAAATTTGAGGAGGGGATAACAGCCATCGTTTGTTTTCAAACCTAAATTTCAAGCAAAAAAGGCGGGGAAATCCTTTTCGGATCCAAATTTCAAGAGCAAATGCACAACTTTCAAATGATTCTATTCATAAATATATTATAAGTTCTATGTTTTTTATTTTTCATATGTCATATAATTCTATCATCTGTTTATGGGTCTTAAAAATACGTAAATTAGTAAAGTTTATTTTATGATATTAATTAAAAGCATAATGGTCGTATGATGCATCGAGAGATTATTAATGTATCTCATATACATTTCATGCATTTATACACGCACATTGACCCATGATCAGATGATGATATATACATATAATGGGATGCCCTCAAAGGCCTAATGATATTATGAAACATGTACTTATGCATGACATGACATTCATCTGCATATGCATGACACTGTAAATTATTTCATGATTTTCAGAGTTATCCAGACTTATATGCTGAGTCATTTACTCTATATTTCTTTCATGTCTGTTATGTACTTATTTATGTGCCTTACATACTCAGTACATTATTCGTATTGATGTCCCTTTTGCCTGGGGACGCTGCGTTTCATGCCCCTGATAGACAGATCGAGAGCCCCCCAAGTAGGCTATCAGCTCAACGGAAGATGTTGGTGCGCTCCATTTGCTTCGGAGTTGTTTGTTTGGTTAGCACGATTTAGATGTGTATTATCTGATATGGCGGAACTCTGTCCCGACCTTTATGAAAATTATGCATTCTTAGAGGCTTGTAGACAGATGTCATGTAGGTAAAAGATTGTATGGCCTAGTCGGCCTATGTTCAGTATATGAGTGGTTAGTTTGGTCTTATAGGCCCGTAAGTCTTATGTATAAGTTGGTATCACATGTTATATTCTACTTATCTCACGACAGCGTTATATTTCAGTTATCTATGATAGTATAACATGATAAAATACATTATGTTGATACTCGATTGAGTAGGGTACTAAATACCATCACGGCCATCGATTTTGATGGTGACACCCTAATACAAATTACTTTTTTTTTTATAACGCCAATGTTGCTTGTGCCCTCAACTAATTACATTGAGTATATGTTATCTTTTATTTCTACCAAATAATTCTATCCACTAAAACGTAAATAGATAAAAAGAATAATGTACAGCGTTTGACTCCGTTGACTCCATGACATAAATAACTTTAAGAAAATTGCAACAATATAATCAAGCTGTCCAAATTTCACACTGTATTCGTTCTTCTTGTAGGTCTATACTTTCACATTTTCTTCGTGACTCTTCTTTAGCCACTACCAACTTAGAATTTTGTTGTATTTCTACCTTTCATGGTGTCTCATTAGTTTCTTCTTTAAACATTGTTCTTTTGAGAAATTTAAGCAAAATTTTGTATAATGGTCAACAAAAGTTTATACAGTCAGATCACTCTTTATAGCATCCTTATACATTTAATATAAAAGTTAATTTTTTCTTAAAACTCATTTTTTAAGTTATATTTTATTTAGCTATAACAACTTTTTATCTATAACAATCATATTTGTAACAAAATATTCTTTGTAAAATTACCTTTCTATAACAACTATATAAAATCTTTAAAATTACTAATAACAATTCTAAAATTCTGCGCACAATCTTTTTTATTGAACAAAATTTCTATCTTGCATTATAAGATTTAAGATTGTAGATGATATCTTTTTCATTGAACAAAATTACTATCTTACATAATATTTAAGATTTAAGATTTGTAGGTGATATTTTGTTTTCACCGGACAAAATTCTAAAAAAATTTAGACAAAAGATTTAACTGCTAAGCTCTTAGATAGTCATCGAGGGAAAGCTATCAGATATATTTTTGCTAAAAATTTCACATGCACCAATTCAAGTTTCAATTGTTATATCGTTAGTAAGAGAATAAAAATCTATGAAACAAATTACAATTACAAAGTTCATTTATAAATCTTGAAAAACGTTTAGTTTTTTTTGGTAATTAAAAATTTATTAATCACCAAAGATGTTGCAATACAATGTCATAATCCAGCTTATACGCAGCTGACTATCTAATCATATCTATCTAACTAACTATCCCCTGTAACTATAAAATTCACTGTATTTTACAAGTTAAATTGCTGTATCTGCTGTCTAAGATTAGGATTTCCTCTAACATTACATATATGCAAGTTCCCTGACTAAAACTTCACTGCTACGAAAGACATTCTCAAATATACGCGAGTTTCTTTCCAGCCACAGAGCATAGTATACTTCAGCAGTCACTATTTTGAATATGTTGGCTCTACTTGACTTCCCTTTAGCTTTGTTAATTAGCCACTGGAGTCTCTGGTCCCAGTTCTGTGTTCTGAGATGCTCCTCTTGAATCCAATTCGTTGTTTGCTCCCATAGCTCTATTGAATATGAGCAAGAAAAGAATATATGATCTATGGTTTCTGTATGGTTTTGACACAGCACACATATCTGGTCTACATTCATTCCCCATTGTGTTAGCCTATCCTTGGTTGGAAGTCTGTCATGAAGTACTAACCATAGGTTGAACACAACTTTAGGTCTGGCATAATTCTGGATAGTTAAGTTCTTCCAAGAGACTCTCGGCAATTGCCCTATCTATAATAAATATATATGCCTGATGGAGCACACTTGCATATTGAAGCCTTGGCATTGCTGCAAAATACCTCTTGCTGCTATGATCCTTCTGACCAGCCAACTAGCCTGTCTGGGAACTGGCATATTCTCTAACTGGTGCAGCTTTATATAGACATCATTTATCCAATTTATCCACAGCTTGTCTTTTTTGTGAGCTATATCCCAGCAAAGTTTTGCAATTTCTTCTTTGTTCCATAGAGATAAGTTAGTAAGATTCAATCCACCAGCTGATTTAGGAGTACACATTCTCTCCCAAGATACATAAGCTTTTTTTGTGGTGGCATTTGATCCAGACCAGATAAAGCTTCTACGGATTGCTTCAATTAGCTTTAGTATTTTAGCTGGAATGATGAAGAGTTGAGCCCAGTATGCTTGTATTCCAAACACCACAGATTGGACAAGTTGCAGTCTCCTAGCATAGGACAGTTTCTTGGCAGTCCATGATGTGATCCTAGCAGTAATATTTTCCACTAATGGTTTCCATTGATTCAGTGACATCTTCTTGGCGGATAAAGGAATGCCAAGATATTTGAAAGGTAATTCTCCATGAACAAAGCCAAGGTGATCTGCTGTTGCACTTCTTGTTTAACTCCTCCAAAATATACTAAGCTTTTACCCATATTAGCCTTCGGTCCTGAAGCTTCAGAGAATTGAGAGAAATATTTGAACATAGCTATGACAGACTTGATATCTCCTTTAGCAAATAAGAGTAAATCATCAGCAAAGCTTATTTGAGTAATGCCCAATTTTTTACAACTAGGGTGATAGTGAAAAGTTTGATCTTTACTTAGTTCAGCCAGTGATCTGCTAAGGTACTCCATGACTATTGCAAATAGGAATGGGGATAATGGATCACCTTTTCCCGAGGCCTTTTGCAGCTTCAAATGGTTCTGTTGCTTCTCCATTAATCAGCACTGTAAAGCTTACTGTTTGAACACATTCCATGATCCAGTTAGTGAATCTGGTTGGGAAACCCATCCCCTCCATTACTTGTTGTAGGAAAATCCACTCAACAGAATCATAAGCTTTCTAAAGGTCAATTTTAATCATACATCTGGGAGTCACATGAGCTCTGGTATAGTTTTTGATCAACTCATGAGCCAAACTGACATTATCAGCAATCTTCCTGCCTGGAATAAAACCTGCTTGAGACTCACAAATGATAATAGGCATGAGCTTTTGTAGCCTGTTGGCTAGGATTTTAGAAATCATTTTGTATAGTACTGAGCAGCATGCAATTGGTCTATACTCTTTAACTGTGGTTGGTCTGGAGACTTTGGGGATTAAGGTAATAGTGGCACAGTTTATTGGCTTATACATCTTGGTTGTTTGGAAGAACTCCTTGATTGCACTTATGACCTGCTTGCCAATAATGTTCCAAGACTTCTTGAAGAATACACATTATAGCCATTAGTTCCTGGAGCTTTATCATCCCTAATTGCTTTTTTAGGCTCTCCACAATTTCAAGATCAGTAATATCAGCACATAACTCCCTTCTCTGTTGCTGTGTTAGGATTGGGCCAATAGCCATATACATTCTGTTTATGGCTGGAAGGAATGTAGCTGATGATGCCATTAGTGACTTATAGAAACCAATAATCTCCCTTTTAATGCCTGCAGGTGTATTAACTTTATCTCCCGGTGTTGTAGTGAGTTTTGTGATCTGTTTATATTGAGTTCTTTCTTTTAGGACAACAGAAAAGTATTTGGGTATTAGAATCTTCAAGTTGAATCCATTTTTCTCTAGCCTTCTGCTGTAATGTACTTTCTTCAATCAAGGACAATCTTTACAGCTTCAATACTATCTCTTTCTCTTTCTGCTGCAACTCATCAGTATATGTCAATATCATTTGTTCATGTATATCTTTCAATTCATGTCTGTTATGCTCAATTCTCTAAGTAATGTTCTTAAACTCCTTAACATTTAAAGTCTTTAAGGGACCTTTCAATGCTTTGAGTTTAGCCCATACTAGTTTCATAGATCCAAGGTTGTTATGGTGCCAGTTATCTTCCACCATCTGCTGAAAATCTTCATGCTCAGTCCATGCATTGAAAATTTTGAAAGGTATCTTACTTTCCTAGTAACTGCTGCCAATGTCACTATCATAGGATTATGGTAAGAGATTAGAGGTTGTTCATATACTGTTTCCATATGACTCCACTTGATCATCCACTCATAATTACCAAATATTCTATCCAGTGTGCTACAGACTCTATCAATTCGTGGCTGCTTGTTTGTCCAGGTGTAGCAGTCACCCTTCCAAGGTAGTTCTGAAAGCCCAGCCTGTTGTATGCATTGACTAAACTCTTGAGTCTCTTAATATTTAACAAGATTACTTGACTGTCTATCCTTGGCATATAACACAGCATTGAAATCTCCAGCAACTAACCAAGCTTCATTTATAGCTGATGAGTAGTCCTGCAGATGCCTCCATAGAGATCTTCTTTGCTCCAACCCATTATGCCCATATACCACAGTGAGGTAGCAAGTGACATCACCATTAATGCTTATGACTCTGCACTGTATCAATTGAGCCTCTTCCTGGATACCAGCAATTGTGAACATATTTGTGCCCCATAAAACCCATACTCTACAATTTATAGCACCATTATAATTTGTTAGAGAACCCCAACTAGGAGCCAGCAGATTAGCAATTCTTCTTGCATTTGTTTCCTTAACCTTAGTTTCTACCAAACCAACAAGGTTTATTTTATTTCTCCTTATATACTCCCTAACTTCTTTTTGTTTATACCTTTTATTTACGCCTCTAGTATTCCATAATAACCACTTCATTGGCAGTTGCTTGGTCGACCTCTATCCCCTGGTGGAATCTCATGCCTACTATTGGAGACTGCTTCAAAACAATTGCTAACAACAATAGGAGATAAAGGTGGAAAGTTGATGAGATTGAATTCTAGACTCTGAACTTTCTTCCCTTTCTCTTCCTGTTTTGTCTTCTCTATTAATAGTTTTGGAGATTTATTGGGCTCTTTATGGATCTCATTCTTCTGACTTGACTCATTTGCAACACTCTGTTGAATTGGTACCTCTTTTTGGATAGCCCTTGGTTCTCCAATCCTGAGTTACTTTTACCTTCTTCATTTGAGTAGGTTGGTGTGAGTTTAGATTCATTTGGGCCGAGCAGCTATGACCAATAAGTTGACACTTTTCACAATAAGCGGGTTTCCAGTCATATACAATTTCTTGTAGAAATTTCTTCCCATTTGGATCCATTAACCATATTTCTCTCGGTAGTTCTTTAGTGACATTCATCTCTATAAGCATTCGAGCATATGATACTCTAGTTTGCTTGGTTGTGCATTCATCCACAAAGATAGGCTTCCCTAAGACACTTGCAGTTCTGCTTAATGATCTCATTCCCCAACAAGACATGGGAAGCTTAGGAATCTTTACCCATAGAGGGATATCAACATGGAATTCCTCCGTGAAGAAAAAGTCTGGAGACCATTGCTTAAGGATCATGGGTCTGTTTGCAATAGAGTAAGGTCCTGCACATAGGATTTCCTTAGCATCATCAATTGTTCTGAACTTAACTATGTCGTACCCTTCCTCATGATAGAACAAGTCTGGCTCTGAGACGTGTGCCCAATGGAGGTTAATAAACCTCTGCATCGCATTGAAACCAGGACCATCCCCTAGGATATACATAATTAAAGCACATTTCCATTTTTTCTCTTCCTCTTCCACCTCTCATTTGTTCAGTTGCACTATTCGTTGACCATCGACCATTAACGGAGGTTTGTAATCTAGAGCCATACCATTTGATGCAAATCTATTTTTCTAGAAAAGGTTAGCCCAATTCTGTTTGGGTATCTCAGTTCTATTTTTGATGTCCTCCGATTTCTCCACTACTTCCTTCACTGGTTGGATTTGGACCTGCATTGACTTCTGCATGTCTGCAATTTCGTTGGTTGTCTTCTTCATCAGATCTGAAACTGCTTCAATCAAAGCTGGGTAGGTTAGATCCAGCTCCTTTGGCACAATAGGTTGTTGCGATGTCAATCTATTTGCCTCATTCTCATCTTCAACTGGTGAATCGACACTCTGCATAGATGAGGTCATGGAGACTGCTTTCTCCATAGTTGGCTAGTTTATTGTTGTTATCACTCTCTCAATAACTATTAGCGGTATCTTCCGAGGTCGTCCCCTACTCTGCCTCTCCCTCTCGCCATTGATACTCGGTGTACGTTTACAAACGTGCGCCGAGAGAACGAAGAAGAAGAGTTTAAAAAATTGAAATCTTTCCCCTCAATTATTTTGCTTGCCGTAAGAAAAAGTTTAGTTTTTTAGGTAACCTTAAAAGTGTGTGCTTTAGAGTTTAAATTTCTAGTACGTTTAGTTATGAGTTTAATAATAATGAATTTGGTTTCTTTAATATTGAACTAGTGAAATATGCATATTTTTTAAAATTTTAAATTTGAATAAATTTTTTATCTTTTATTTATAACACTAAAAAGTAAAAATAAAGAATTTTTGGATAATTTTTCTCTATAATAGGTAAAATATATTTAAATATTAAATATTACTATAAATATAATAATTATTTACTATAAAAATCAAAAAATATATCAAACCAAACAAAGACTATTACAAAGACAGCCGACTGTATAGCCGACTCTACTTACTTAAAACCGGCGTTTGCAGCGGAGAAGTTAGCTTGAACAAAGTGAGTTCAACTAAATGCCCTTCTTTAAAAATTATATTTTATAATAGGAAAAATGATTTTTTTGTATATAGAATTATGAACTTAATTAGTTTGTTCAAGAAATTATACATGAAATTTCAATTTTATAAGCAAGTTACTTCTTATAAAGTATAAAATGATATGTAACGATATATTATCACTCCACAGAGATGGTGTAAATAAATGTGAAATGCTTTAAAATAAAAACAAAAAATCGTATAAAAAGGGATAGAAGAAAAAAAGGAAAAAAAAATATTCTACACCCGTCGCCCACCTCATCGATCACGTAAAGAAAAAGCAAAATCTGATTTGTTGATGTAATTAATTGTTCCACGTCATCTCCTCCTGCGCCCACCTCATCGATCACGTCATTTATCATACACTCAAAAGCCTATATGTAGGGATCGTAACATTTTTACTTTGCTATCATAATCTTCTACTATTAATTCTATCAATCTACTGCTATTACAACATTTATTTTCTTGTACACAGAAATATATAATACTACTTTAAAATGGCAAATCATATGAGAATGAGCACCCAATTTAGGCATTTGGATGGGCTGCTAGAGACATATCTGGTGTTCTTTCTCCTTTCAACTTTTCAAGAAGGTGTGCAATTTTATATTCTTGTCTAAAAAAAAATTACTTATGATTTTTGTTATTGTTCCATTTTTGTTGCAATTTTGATGATAGTTACTGAATATGGGAGTTTTTGTATTAAATGGGATCAGGTTGACTGGTGAAAAAGATGTGCAATTTAAAGTTATGTATTGTGGATTTGTCACTCTGATCTTCATCAACTCAAGAATGAATGGGGTAACAGCAAGTATCCCATTGTACCTGGGTCAGATTTGATTTTTCCTTTTTTTTTTCGGGGGGGGGGGGGGGGGGTCAAATGATATGTAAAAATGACTGTGTGATGCATTAAGCTCCTCTTATACGTGAGGTTCGGGAAAAGATTGGACCACAAGGACCTCTACGCAGCTTTAACCAGTATTTCTGCAAGAAGCTATTTCAAATGACATGTAAATTTCATAGTTCAACACTAAATTCCGGCCGTGGGTCTTCCGTAAACAGTCTCTCCACCCTCGAATACGGGTAAAGTCTGCGTACATACTATCCCGTCCTCGCTAGTGGAATTTCAGTGAGTCATTGCTGTTATTATTGCTGCATGAAATTCTGATTTATGAACGATTTGAAGTATTAGGTTAAAATTTAGCAGAACATGTGTAGAATCTATATAATAGTAAGTGTCACTAATATCAAATATTATTACAGGCACGAGGTTGTTGGTGTTGTAACTGAGGTTGGTAAAAAGGTGGAGAAGTTTAAGGTTGGAGACAAAGTAGGTGTTGGATGCATGGTAGGATCATGTCGCAAATGCGAAAACTGTGACAATGATCTCGAGAATTACTGTCCTCGTCAGATCCCTACTTATAACGGCTATAATACAGACGGGACCCTTACATTCGGAGGTTACTCTGATATCATGATTTCTGACGAGCATTTTGTAGTTCATTGGCCTGAGAATTTGCCAATGGAAACTGCTCCTCTGTTACGTGCGGGGATCACAACTTATAGTCCATTGAAATATTTTGGACTTGATAAGCCTGGAATGCACATTGGTGTTTTTTGTCTTGGTGGTCTTGGTCATATGGCTGTGAAATTCGCTAAGGCTTTTGGAACTAAGGTAACTGTGATCAGTACATCTGCCAGTAAGAAGCAAGAAGCGGCTGAACGTTTGGGTGCAGACGCTTTCTTGATCAGCCGTGATACTGAGCAGATGCAGGTGAATATAACTTGCACATTCCTAGTTTGAATGATATTCTAGAGTTTATATTTCGTGCACTGAAAGCGTAATGAATTTACAATATCATCTCAAAGTGACCTATAATAGTAGGTTCGTATCATGCCATATACGTTTATTTGGACATTAGATTTATAACCGGTTAAATTGTACTAATAGTGTTTCCTAGTTGTTAGTGTATATAACTTGCTCTATTGTGTAAACAGAATAGCGGAGGCTAACCTTTCGTGTATTTGTTTAATATGAGCAGGCTGCAATGAGCACATTGGATGGAATAATTGACACTGTTTCTGCAGTTCACCCTATTCTTCCATTGCTTAGCTTATTGAATCTCATGGTAAGCTTGTTATGGTTGGTGCACCAGAAAAACCAGTGGAGTTGCCAGTTTTTCCTCTACTTTTGGGTAAGCATATAATTTCTCTAGTTCTGTCCATATATAGCTTTTTTATGCATAAAAGACAGTCCGATGCACGAACCATTCCGTATTTATGCAGGATCCATGGAAGGGTCGCAGCCCAAGGGGGTGCGATAACAATATTGTTTTGCATTAAAATGAGACTAAAGTATATATAATTTGATAAACAGGAAGGAAGCTAGTGGCTGGAAGTTGCATAGGAGGGATGAAAGAGACTCAAGAGATGGTAGATTTCGCGGCAAAGCATAACATTACACCAGATATTGAAATTGTGCCCATGGAGTATGTGAATACAACTTTGGATCGTCTTCTGAAATCGGATGTGAAGTATCGTTTTGTGCTTGACATTGGAAACACATTGAAAGCAGCTAATTGAGAGTCCAGTTACAAAAATGGATCCCGAACTAGTGCTGTCTTTTATTAGGATTCTTTAAATTTCAGTCTATTGTCAGTTTTCTACTAGTTTTGGACGTAGTTATTGTTGTATTATCAGTTTTTTAGTAATGTTTTGAGCAAAAGAGAAGTAGTCCTGCTTTGTGTGAAGAGAAGAAAAACATGTCTTCTTTTATATACTCTCTTCAGTTCATAATAAATGTTTAATTTGCTTTTTCATTTTGCTTCAAAATAGGTTCCCCTATGTTATCGAGAAAAAATTCAATTTATTTTTACGAAATAACATCTATATGTATGTCCCTAAAAAGTTTTCTTACTCCTCACATTAAATATTTAATTAGGAATAATTTAGTCAAATTAAGTATTTTTGTATAGAATTTAATATCTTTTTTAATAAAGGTACTAAAAATAAATTGAACACCGTGAACCGAAGGGAATACTAATGATACAGATTTCTCTTACCTAGTTCCTTATGGTTCAAGCTTTCAAGGATTAAATAGAAGCTAGTTGGGTACATTAGTTTTAATAATGACATATACGTCTAAGATAGTTCCATTTCTTGTCACCTGTATTCGCCAGTTAAGGGGTTATTTGGTCAGAATATAATTTATATTTTTGTATAAGTTATGTCGGTATAAATTATATCGGTATAAATTATATCGGTATAAATTATATTGAGATACATTATGTTAGGATTGTTGTTTATTCATTGTTTGGTTTGTATTAAGAATGATAATTGCATAATTTTTTAGAAGAAGGTATAAGTTATATTGGTGCTAGTTACCCCACCTTATATAAGGTATAAATTATTCCCGAATTAAAATTAACACCAGAATAACTTATACCTTATTTGTTAACCATACAGAATATTAAGGTGATATCAAATTTTTGCACTATCTTTATACCTTCTTAAACCTCATACCAAACAACCCATACGTGTGCCGTCTCGAAGTACAGAGTGACCTCTTTATAATAAGTAATACATTTATATAATAATAATTCATTATAAAAGTAAGTGTTTTTTTCTGAATCAATTTTAAATGTTATATTTTACTTTTTATTAACAGTTTCTTTCCAGAAAAGCAACATATATTTTTATAGCAGTACGTCTTTTGCAAAATTATCTCTTTATAATAGCAATGTACACAAATAAGAATCAAGAGCTTAACGGTTAAATTTTCTATCTCAACTTGTCATTTTTTAGGGATATTTCTTTGTCATTTTGATCAGCTTAAAAAAAATTATCAGTATGAGAAAATTTTTGAGCAAAATACATTTGTAGCCACTCATTGCAAACTTATATCATCTGGTAGCCACAAAATTTCAAATACATCTAGTAGCCTAAAAGATATTAGAAGGGATTTTTTCCTATCTATACCATATATGAAACCTTATCACTAAAAATATGTATATTTTTATTATTACCCGCCATGTTTATATTTTTTCTACAAAATTTATACCATTCATTAAATACCCAATATTATGAACTGATTCCTTTCAAATTAGGAGTCTACAAATCTGGAATAAATATTTGAATAGCGTATTCCTTCCAAATTAGGCGGCTAAAAATTTGGGACTAAATATTTTGATATTCACATAAGATTTGTTTCCTCCTTTTTCTGCAGCTTCTCTTTCCTCATTTTTCACGTCTTTCTATTTCTCGAAGTATATACAAGTTTCCCTTTCTAAAGCTCAAGGTCTTTTTGATTTGGTTCTCCTTTTTTTTATGAATGTCTCAGCATATTTAAATATGCAAGGCTCTGTTTTTGTCAACTATTCGAAGGGAGGAGCTCTTATTTTTTACGAGAGTGAGCTGATGCACATCTGCTTAGGTCAAAAATTTTTTTACAAAAGATCTAAAAATAAATAACAAATCAGTTTAAGTATATATAAAAGCAATATTTGTTTTAATGGTAGCTACAAATTACTATATTTATACTATAATTAAACTGCAATCTACATTGAAAAAATGTTGACTACAAAATTTTCTCCTAACCTACAAATTTTCTACAAAAAATTTACAAATAAACTACAAATCAGTTTACGTATGTATAAAGCAGTATTATTTTGAAGGGTATCCTCAAAATTACTACATTTATACTAACAATTACACTACAATCTATGTTGAAAAAAAAATATTGACTACAAAATTTTCTCTTTACTCACAAAATTTCTACAAATAAACTACAAATCAGTTTTAAGTATTGTATAAAATTGTATTGTTTTTAAGGGTATCTATAAAATTACTACATTTATAGTACAATTAAACTATACACTATGTTGAAAAAAAATGTTTACTACAAAACTTTCTCTTCATCTACAAAGTTTCTACAAAAAAACTGCAAATCACTTTAAGTATTTATAAAGTTGTATTGTTTTTAAGGGTATCTACAAAATTACTACATTTATACTACAATTAAACTACAATCATGTGAAAAAAAATGTTGACAACAAAATTTGCTCCTCATCTACAAATTTTTTATAAAAACCTACAAATAAACTACAATTGCGCCCATACTATCACACTTATATTGGGTCAGATGTTTGTTAACCAAGTTTTTTTCTATTTTGGTCAAGAACTTGTGTGTCAATGCTGGATAAGTGTGACAATTGAAGAATCTCTACCTTTAAAGAACCTCTAAATTGCCTAAAAAGATAATTTATTTAATATTAAAATAATATAGACAAAATGGAGCCGGAGGTTACAGAAGATTCATATGACTATCCCACAAATTTACAGTTGAGAATTGTTGATTGATCGATTGAGGAAGTCTTTTGTGTCATACATCTACTCTCGATCTCGTAGTTGTTAAAATTAAGAACAATATCTGACAATTACAAGAAATTACAATAATCGAAACAATGAGTTTCATATTGAATCTCTTTTTCTAAAAATCTGATTATACTCATGGGTCTCATCTCTGTATTTTTTTAGAAGAAGAAGGAATGGAGAAGAGAAAGAAATGTGAGGGGGAAAACGACACAGGTCAGATCTTAGGAATTAAAGGGAGAGAGAAACGTGGGATATATGGATACCTTTAATTAAGGAGTAAAAACTGCCTATTAATTAGACCCTTAATTAAGTATGGTATAGGATTGGTAATTTGGTATACGAATTTGTAATTAAATCAAACATTAAACATAGAGGGTAAAAAGGTTTTCTATGTGGTATAGAAATGTCAAAATTGGTCAGCGCAAATTCCACCAACCACACCGCATTTTTTTTTCTTTTTCCACCATCAATCAGACATCCACACAAAAATACTTCACCATTGCCCTACTATTATTGCACCGATGTCACTACCGTCATGGCATCGCTACCACCTCAATGTACTGTTTCCACTACACCATCTACCTACATCTCAAAAATGATAGATCATCAAAATACATACTCACGCTCCCCTGGACCAGCCTTATTCGTCCCAATTCCACTATCAAACCTAAAGAATTAAGAACTAAAAGAGGACGGGGGAGGATTGAAAAGAAGAAAAAACAAAAGATAGTATAAACAGACCAATTGACTAGAAATAAATAAGATCTAAAGAGAGGAAAAAAGAAAGATTGAAAGTATTTATGAGAGAAAAATTTACAATTTATATAAGGAAAATATATTACTCCCTCTGTTTCATAATAAGTGAGGTACCTTCCTTTTTAGTCTGTTCCAAAATAAATGACATATTTCTAAATTTTGGAAATAACTTAACATTAAACTCTTCATTTTACCCGTTTTGCCATTAATGAGAAACTTTTATAGCCACATAAATGGCATGACCCTACAAACATTCTACCCCTTAATCTTTAAAGACCACAAACTTTCTTTTCTCAAATTCTGTGCCGAGTCAAACTACCTAATTGTGAAATAGAGGGAGTAATTATTTACTTTATATACAATGGTAAATTCTATGTGCACTCCATATATACATTATATGTTAAAACACGTTCTCAAGGCACTATACTAAAACGTGTGTTCATATTTGTAGGTTTTGATGAATGACAAACTATGCGCAATGGACATATGACGAGGTCCAAGCACAAGCGCGCAATTGATATATAACGAGATTCAAGCACAAGACCAAGATCAAGCAAAGATATAAAGTTATACATGAGTCGTTCTTTAATTGTGATCTTGATCCGATAACTTGACTCAAGACTTGGCTTCTCTCGTAAAAACATTTTTATCAAATCATGCATATTTAATTTAAAGCAAAATGATTTTAAATCATGCATATTTACTTTAGTCAAAATGATTTTTAAACATGCCTCTAAAATCTGGACTAAGATAATCGATTATGTACTTATGATAATCGATTATGTTAAGTCAGCTGCATGACAATCGATTGTGAACTTATGACAATCGATTGTGTTAAGGCAGTGTGCATCAGATTTTTCAAATCTGCATGACAATCGATTGTGAACCTTATGACAATCGATTGTGTTGAGGCAGTGTACATCAAAGTTTTTCAAAGCTACAAAATAATTGATTGTGAACTTATGACAATCGATTGTGTTGAGGCAGTGTCTATCAGACATTTTCAAAGTCATAAAATAATCGATTGTGAACCTTTGACAATCGAATGCATTAAGGCAGTGTCTCATTGATTTTTCAAAGACTGATGTATAATCGATTGTTCTCATAGCATAATCGATTGTGTAATTGACCGTTGCCAAAATATTTTCAAAAACCGTCAGGTAATCGATTATAGATTTCTAATAATCGATTGTTTTAAATAAAATCTGAAAAAGAATTTTTGAACGTTGCCAAGCAATCGATTGTAGATTTCTGACAATCGATTGTTTTAAGTAAAATCTGGAAATGATTTTTTGAATGTTGCCAGTAATCGATTATTGATCTTAGATAATCGATTGTTAAGCGTAAAATCTGAGAATGATTTTTGGAACGATTGGCAAACAATCGATTGTGGCATTTTGACAATCGATTGTCACTGAGTAAAATCAGCAATTCTTAATTGGCAATTAGGCAACGGTAATGCATGGTTTTGCAACTATAAATACTGCTTCAAATCAGTCTTCTAAACACAAAAACTGATCATATTATTGCTATAGCTTGCATACTCTATTGTTCATCACTTTCTATTCATTACATAAGTTTTGAGAGACAAAATTCTTGACGAAAGTTTGCGTTCTTGAGCGTATCTGTTTACTCATATCTACTCTATTAAGAGAGTCTATTTTAAGTGAGTGCTAAGTGTTTTATACACTTGAAGGGAAGTGTTAGTCCCTTGTATTGTAAGAAGGAACTTGTGTTTCCTTTGGTTGAAGTCTTGGAGTGTTGTATCTTCGAGCAAAGGTTGTTGAGGCTTGTGTCCTCAGTTTGTAAAGGTTTGTTGAGCACCCGTAAGCTTAACAGTGTTAGTGGAAATCTCGAGAGAGTCTCTCGGGGACTGGACTAGCCACGGGTTGTGGTGAACCAGGATACATCGGTGCGTTCGTTCTTATTTATTTACTTATCGCACTTATTTCTTTCCTGCAATTTTTAAATTCCGCAAGTTTACGCTAATTTTTATTATAACGCTATTCACCCCCCCCCCCTAGCGTTAAGCGTATTTTCTAACAATTGGTATCAGAGGCCAACTCTCTGAAGACTTAACCGTTTGAGAGAAACAATCCATGGCTTCTACTCGTGACTCTTTTGCAGGAATAGGTGAAGGACAATGCTCCACCCGACCACCACTATTCGACGGTACAAACTATACGTACTGGAAGGAGAGGATGAGAATATTTGTTCAATCAAATAGTTTTCACCTTTGGAAGGTTATAATGAAGGGAGAACAAATTCCAACCAAAAAGGTTGAAAATAAAGATGTTCCAAAGTCCGAAGATGAATACGATGCGGATGATATCCGAAAGGTGCAAAACAACGCTAAAGCCATTAATTTATTATATTGTGCTGTAAATGCTGATGATTACAGGAAAATATCATGTTGTACAACGGCGAAGCAAATGTGGGACAAGCTGGAAATTACGTACGAAGGTACGGACCAGGTAAGGGAAGCTAAAATTGATTTCCTAACCCATGCATATGAATTGTTTCACATGAAGGAAGGCGAAAAGGTCGATGAGTTCGAACGATTTTAAAAAATCGTTAATGATTTACATGCTCTTAAGAAGACCTTCACGGATAAGGAACTTGTCCGAAAAATTCTCCGAAGTCTCACTCCGGCATGGCAATCCAAGGCCGACGCGATTCAAGAATCTATTGGCGTTTCAAATGTCACCATCGACGGATTAAGAGGTAATCTTAAAACTTATGAATCTACTATACTTAACCCTCTTGTTGATGATCAAAGGAAAAAAAGATCGCTCTCAAGGCAAGCACAAGCCAACCTCAAAATGATGAGGACGGAGACAACGAGTTCGGACTCGTTATTAAGAGATTTCAAAAGTTCACGCGAAAAGAGTATGAACGAAAGGGCAAAAAGCAAGGAGATCAAATAAAGTGCTATGAGTGCGGAGAAACCGGGCACATTAAATCAAATTTCCCAAATGCCAAAAAGGAGAAGAAACCCTTCAAGAAACAACGAGCATACATTTCTTGGGGAGGCGACTCCGGTGACGAGTCGAGTGAGGAAGAAGAAGACGAAGCCGCAAATCTTTGTCTCATGGCTCACGAAAACAATCAACAAGAGGTATGTCAAATTTCTTCCAAAAATTTCTATTCTCTTGAGGAAATGCAAAATGCTTTGGATGAGTTGTATAGTGAATTTATTAAAGCTTCCAAAACTGTTAAAAGCATAAAAGAAAATGCTTCTTTAAAAGAAAAAGATTTTGAAAAACAACTCTCTTTGAAAGAAAAGGATTTGGAAAAACTGATTTTGGAAAACAAGAAGTTGATAGAAGAAAACAAATTTTTCGGCAAGAGAAGCGCCGACAAACCCGAGAGCTCTAGTAAAAATAGTACTTCTTGCATGCATCTCAAAAATGAGGTAGAAAGACTTAAGGGCACCCTAGATAAGTTTAATTCTTCTCATAAAAATTTGAATGAAGTTCTTGTTAATTTGAAGTCGACCAAGCATGGCATAGGCTTTGAGAATGAGCCTAAAGAAAAGGTTGAAGCCAACCCCCAACAACCTAAGGCTCAACCTAGGATTAATAAAACAAACGCTCATCCTAGATATAACAAACCTAGAAATGGCTTTCAACAATCGCAACCTAGAAATAACCATTCTAGAAATAATGCATACTCTAGGCCAAACACTAGAAGGAATTTTGAACCTTGTAGAACACCTAGAAATGGCTTTCAACCTAGAAACAACTATCCTAGAAATGCTGTATATCCTAGAACAAATAGTAGGAGAAATGATTTTCATGAATTGCGCAATAGTCATATTGTCAAGAATAGAGTAAATGAATTTCGTCCGTCCAATTACTATCAACCTAGACGAATGTTGTTTGTCATTATTGTAGACGAATTGGACATATTGCTCCTGCTTGTTTTACACGACATAGACATAACACTCAATCACATCACTATGATTTTCCTAACCCCCAAGGACCCAAAATGGCATGGGTACCTAAAACTCATTAATCTGTTTTGTAGGTGTGTTTGAAGGGGTCAAGTGTACTTTGGTACCTTGATAGTGGATGCTCCAAGCACATGACTGGAGACGAATCCAAGTTCCTTCAACTAGAACACAAGGAAGGAGGAAGCGTTATTTTTGGCGATAACAACAAAGGAAAAATTATTGGCATTGGATCGGTCGATAAGGATGACTCCTCTTCCATTAAGCATATATTGCTAGTTAAGGGTCTAAAACATAATCTCTTGAGCATAAGTCAATTATGTGACAAGGGAAATCTTGTTTTATTTGATTCAAATGAATGCTTAGTTTTTCGCCGTAGCGATTTTAAAATCATTCTTCGTGGATTTAGAATGGATAATATCTATATGGTTGATCTCGAAAATTCTTCATCTGAATATGTAGATTGTCTTATAAGCAAAGAAGATGATAAGTGGTTATGGCACCGTAGAGTAGCTCACATCAACATGCATCTTTTGAACAAATTGGTTTCACAATATTTAGTTATTGGTCTTCCAAACTTGAAATTTGAAAAAGACTCTATTTTTGATTCTTGTCAAAAAGGGAAGCAAACAAAAGCATCTTTTAAATCGAAAAATATTGTTTCAACTACTAGACCTTTGCAATTACTTCACATGGACTTATTTGGACCATCTCGCATTGAAAGTCTTGGTAGAAATCGTTATGCTTTTGTTATTGTTGATGATTATTCTAGATTTACATGGACTCTATTTCTTGCTCATAAAAGTGAAGCTTTTCATAATTTCAAATATTTTCTTAAACGTGTTCAAAACGAAAAGGACACAACCGTCACTTCAATAAGAAGTGATCGTGGGGGAGAGTTTGATCACAATCTCTTTGCGGACTTTTGTGACGAACTCGGTATCGAGCACACCTTCTCCGCTCCACGAACACCACAACAAAATGGGGTGGTGGAAAGGAAATATAGGTGTCTCGAAGAGATGGCTAGAACCATGCTCGATGAGGCTAAGATTCCCAAACATTTTTGGGCGGATGCCGTGAGTACCGCATGCTACGTTTTGAATAGAGTAGTCATAAGGCCAATACTCATGAAAACCCCTTATGAACTCTACAAGGGAAGGAAACCAAATATCTCCCATTTTAGAGTATTTGGTTGTAAATGCTTTATTCATAACAATGGAAAAGATCAATTGGGAAAATTTGATGCCAAATCCGATGAAGGAATTTTTATTGGTTATTCCTCACGTAGCAAAGCATATAGGGTATTCAATAATAGAACCGGAACTGTGGAGGAATCCCCTCATATTGTGTTTTCCGAAAATAATGCTCGCTTGGCAAGAAAGGATTCTGGTTTTGATCCTGCAGGTATCTTAAACTCAATAAGTCCTCAAGACAAAGTACAAGAGGAAACTTCTAAGGAAATTCAAGATGAAATCTTGGAACAATTATCGGAGGAAGCGCCACAATTGGAGAAAGAAACGAAAATGCTTAACGAATGGAGGACAATCAAAGATCACCCTCTCGAACAGGTAATTGGCGACGTTGGAGAAAAGGTAAGTACCCGAAACACTCTAAAGAACACCTTAGGACACACTTCTTAAGAGATCACGTTCTCACTTGACCACATTGATCTAAGTCATTATTTCTTTACAAATTACTAACTTGAGCGTCGGAGACGTCTAATTTTCTTTTGCAGGTATCGCCCTAAAGGTAGGGGGGATTATAAAGTAATGGCATAGAACAATCGATTGTTACAGCAAATAATCGATTATTTTTTCTTATGTCTCATGTTTACTGTGCGGACAATCGATTAGCAAGTATCACTAATCGACTATTTACATTTTATGCTTATTATGCAGTCTTTTTTATATAATCGATTTTTTTTCTGTATAATCGATTACCGTCTAGGCCATTCAGTACTGCTTTCCTAAAACAATCGATTGTTTCAAAAATATAATCAATTTTTTTTTCGAGTCAGAAAATCACTATGCACACTGTGTCACAACAATCGATTACCATAATTCAACAATCGATTATTTTTTGTCAGTAATTCAAATATTTGTTACCGTTTGGGTCCTGCCAGATTCCCATAATCGATTTTTGTCAGTTCCGAGTTCAAGTCAAAACTCCATAACAATCGATTGTTTCAATTCCACAATCGATTGTGTAACGGTCAGTGAAAATTTTTCTTACCGTTTCTGACCGTTTTAGCTCATAAATTTCTGCAGATTTTCACCATAAATGAAATGCCATCTTCCTCATTATAAATAGTTACCATATGCCTTCAATTTCTTCACTCAAGCATCAATCTTAGCTCCCAAAATTTCAAAAATCTTTCAAGCTTCTTACAAAGGCCATTTTTACTTATTCAAAATGTCAGGCAGACACACTAAATGTTCCCGTTCAGGTAGACATGGTGCATCTTCTTCAACTCCTCCTCCTCCTCCTCCAAATTTCCCTTACCAAGATGAGTCTATTTTACAATTCAATTATGAAACCGAGTTAACTAGATTCTTAACAAAATTCGAAAAGCATGACATCCTTCCTCCTCGCTTTTCCACAAGTAAATATCTTGAATCATGCGCCCCCGCTGCAAACATACTTAAGGAATGTCAACTTCTTGACTTCTTATATCTTACCTATCCTTATATTAATCCTCCATTGATTCAAGCGTTCTACTCAAATCTTCATGAGGACGACGATGGTGAGCTTGTGTCAAACATTAATGGCGTTCAAATTCTTTTATCCAATGAAAACTTGCATTCTATTGCTCATCTTCCTCGAAGTGGGGAAAACATTTCTCGCTACATTAGAGAAGCCGGCGCCTTATTTGATGAGAAAATTCTCCTAAACCAAATAGGACTTGGAGCTTATGATCCTAATCTATCTACTCGACGTCCTACCATTACGGGAATGCTCCCCGAATATCGTTTGATTTTCTATTTCATAACCCGAGTCCTCAAGCCTCGCAAACATAACCATACCACTCTCTCCCAAGAGGACGCAAAGCTCATGCATGCCATTATAACCGGAGCTCACATCAATTGGTGTAAGTTCGTCAAAATTCACATGCTTGATGCCATCGGGGACGATAGACCACTTCCCTATGCCCTCCTTATTATGAATTTTCTTGAAGCCTCCGGGTTCAACACCTCTATCGGTCCGCTCAGAAAGAGCACCAAGAAATGGGAAATTTCCGAATCCTCCTTTCCCCATGACGGCGATCATGTAGCTCCTGCTCCTCCTCCAACTCGTCGATCGTGTCAGCCTCAAGAACCTACTCTTCAATCTATTTCCGACCAAATTGCTTCTTTGACCACCTCTGTCAATCAATTGACATATGAGTTCCATGGATATTTTGACCATGTTCATTATCCATATGCTGGACTTGTGCCTTATGAAGCAGTGCCGGATGACGAGGCGGGAAATGATGATAATGAATAATTTCTTTAGTTTATTGTTCTATGTTTTATTGTCTTCTTTTGTTGCACTCATATTTATGTTTAATTAATAAACAAGTTACTCACCTTTTCCATTTTTCCTAATGTCAAAAAGGGGGAAGAATAAGGGATATGCACTAATTTTTTATTGGCATAAATTGAGGGGGAATTCATATGTTGAGGGGGAACTAATTGCACATCTAGAGACTTGTTGCATATTGTTGCATATCTTTACTTGTCTTGAATCGTCATTATGAATTATCAAATATGCATATCCCGACTAAAGTTTGCCATTATCAAAAAGGGGGAAATTGTTGAAACACGTTCTCAAGGCACTATACTAAAACGTGTGTTCATATTTGTAGGTTTTGATGAATGACAAACTATGCGCAATGGACATATGACGAGTTCCAAGCACAAGCGTGCAATTGATATATAACGAGATTCAAGCACAAGACCAAGATCAAGCAAAGATATAAAGTTATACATGAGTCGTTCTTTAATTGTGATCTTGATCCGATAACTTGACTCAAGACTTGGCTTCTCTCGTAAAAACATTTTTATCAAATCATGCATATTTAATTTAAAGCAAAATGATTTTAAATCATGCATATTTACTTTAGTCAAAATGATTTTTAAACATGCCTCTAAAATCTGGACTAAGATAATCGATTATGTACTTATGATAATCGATTATGTTAAGTCAGCTGCATGACAATCGATTGTGAACTTATGACAATCGATTGTGTTAAGGCAGTGTGCATCAGATTTTTCAAATCTGCATGACAATCGATTGTGAACCTTATGACAATCGATTGTGTTGAGGCAGTGTACATCAAAGTTTTTCAAAGCTACAAAATAATCGATTGTGAACTTATGACAATCGATTGTGTTGAGGCAGTGTCTATCAGACATTTTCAAAGTCATAAAATAATCGATTGTGAACCTTTGACAATCGAGTGCATTAAGGCAGTGTCTAATTAATTTTTCAAAGACTGATATATAATCGATTGTTCTCATAGCATAATCGATTGTGTAATTGACCGTTGCCAAAATATTTTCAAAAACCGTCAGGTAATCGATTATATATTTCTAATAATCGATTGTTTTAAATAAAATCTGAAAAAGAATTTTTGAACGTTGCCAAGCAATCGATTGTAGATTTCTGACAATCGATTGTTTTAAGTAAAATCTGGAAATGATTTTTTGAACGTTGCCAGTAATCGATTATTGATCTTAGATAATCGATTGTTAAGCGTAAAATCTGGGAATGATTTTTGGAACGATTGGAAAAAATCGATTGTGGCATTTTGACAATCGATTGTCACTGAGTAAAATCAGCAATTCTTAATTGGCAATTAGGCAACGGTAATGCATGGTTTTGCAACTATAAATACAGCTTCAAATCAGTCTTCTAAACACAAAAACTGATCATATTATTGCAATAGCTTGCACACTCTATTGTTCATCACTTTCTATTCATTACATAAGTTTTGAGAGCCAAAATTCTTGACGAAAGTTGTTGCGTTCTTGAGCGTATCTGTTTACTCATATCTACTCTATTAAGAGAGTCTTGTTTAAGTGAGTGCTAAGTGTTTTATACACTTGAAGGGAAGTGTTAGTCCCTTGTATTGTAAGAAGGAACTTGTGTCTCCTTTGGTTGAAGTCTTGGAGTGTTGTATCTTCGAGCAAAGGTTGTTGAGGCTTGTGTCCTCAGTTTGTAAAGGTTTGTTGAGCACCCGTAAGCTTAACAGTGTTAGTGGAAATCTCGAGAGAGCCTCTCGGGGACTGGACTAGGCACGGGTTATGGTGAACCAGGATACATCGGTGCATTCGTTCTTATTTATTTACTTATCGCACTTATTTCTTTCCTGCAATTTTTAAATTCCGCAAGTTTACGCTAATTTTTATTATAACGCTATTCACCCCCCCTCTAGCGTTAAGCGTATTTTCTAACATTATATTTTTTTTGTATATTTTATACTCAAAATTATATGAATATTGAATTTGTATAAAAAATATATATGTATTATATGAGTGTAGATACATCTTTCATATAAATGTGCATATATAATATATACATATTATATATAATATTCACAACACCTAATTTGCCCATTGCAATCTTACACGCCCATTTTTGTATAATACATGTATAACGAATGTATATATACTATTATATACTTTATATACAAAATTATATTAACATTGAATTTGTATAAAAAATGTACATGTATTATATAAGTATAGATACACCTTTTATATAAATATGCATACATAATATATACACATTTTGTACAATATTCTCAACACTCAATTTAGTTACTGTAATCTTTTACACCCAGTTTTGTATAATACGTGTATAGTAAATGTATCACAAGTGTAAAATATATAAATATTGGTTATACATCATATTATATCATTCTTATACACTGATTACACAATGTATAAATAAAAGAGTACTGATGGTAATAGAGGACAGTGAATTTGGCCGGAAAAAATCTTTTTTTCAGTCGTGCCTATTTTATTTTCTCCATTTTTTATCTTCTTACAAAATAATCCAAAAAAAAATCATGTAATATTATATTCAAAAGTAGACAGAAAGCAAAGAAAGCAGCAACCATCGCCAGACTTTTGCGGGAAATTACTCAAGAAGGTAGATATTTTATTCATCTAAATAAAGAAGGAGGAGATCTCAAAGAAAACAAGAGAAGTTTGAAAAAGATGTATGTTGGTGTCACTATGGAAGAAGAAAAGAAAAAAGAAAAAAGAAAAAATGGAGAGAGAGAAGAAGGGAAAAAATAAAAATAGAGGGAAAGAAAGATGGAAGTCGCTGGTATATTGAAGAAGCGAGAAGATGAGAAGAGAAAGAGAGAGAGGGCAGGAGTAGGCGACCGAAAAGCGCATTGGAAAGGCGAGAAGTGCATTGAAAATAGTGGTTATAATTTATCAATAGATTAGACTTAAAGGCTATTTCGGGTCCATAGAAAAAAATATGGGCTAACTAAATTTTCAAGGGTTATAAAGAGCCATTTTGTCAAAAAAATTTACTTTCATAATTTAATTTTATTGGATATAGATTTTAGTTTTTGATTGCTCTATGTAAGCTGATTTAACCCATGTAAAAATGATAAGGGAAGCTATTTATAAAGAAGTTATTGCAAAACAAAAAAAATAGAAAAATATGAAAAAGTGCGGAGTTGATTTTTCAGAAAAAAATCCTATCATTTTTCATTTAAAAAGAAAAGTCTACATACGATTTCTAAACAACTTCGAGAAATTGAAAACTCCCTCTTGGATTCTCCTATATAACACATAAAATTAGGATATTTGGTTTATGGAAAGAACTTTGTTTTCAAGAGACTCAGAAAATAATTTGGAATATTAATTTTGGTGATAAGTTCAATAATTTTTTCGCCATATTATTAATAAAGTAGGCCAATTTTATTCTCACCCCGCAATTTAATCTATCAAAATTGTTATAAAAAAAAGATACTGCAGTAGGCACGTAGGCCAGGAGGAACTTTGGGAGTAATAAAAACAATTATTTTCCGACAATAAAAACATAAAGGTTTGCATCAAACCGACCTCAACTTTGACTGGTCGCACTATAAATATAGAATAGAACCCTTCCTTTCCCGAAATTTAAAACAAAAACCAAGAACTTATTTTCAAAAATCCAAAACAACAACCTTTTTAGTGGGAAAAAATTTATTTTGTATCTTATACAGTGGAAAAGATTACTCGCTTTCTCGCTATGGTGATGACTTGCTATCTCATTGCTACCGTGACAAAAGCCATTCTTGAAATAAATTTATATTTTAGAATTAATAAATACTCCCTCCGGTCCATAATAATTGATCAATTTATTTTTTATTTTATTCTAAAATAAGTGTTCATTTATATAATCAAGAAAAAAAATAAATTTATTTTTACAAAATTACTTTTAAGTACATATCCGTAAAAGTTTTCTTACTCCTCACGTTAAATATTTAATTAAGGATAGTTTAGTCAAACTAATTATTTTATATAGAATTTAGTAATTTTTTAATAGACGATTCAAAAATTAAATTGGTCACTTATTGTAAAACGGAAGGAGTATCATAGTTGCCATCAAATTCTTTCGCACCCAATATAACGCTCACGGTCGATTTGGATTGAAGAGAGCTCAAAGGGGAAGAAAAAGAAAATAACAGATAAGAACAAATTGGATTTTCAAATATTCAGTGCCTTCCTCTGTTAAATGGCAACATACAAATATTGGAAATTGATAGAGAGGACAGATGTCAATAGCTGGTCCCAGGGCTAACCACTAATAGTTCTAAAGGACAAATGTCCTTGATTTACTAGCTAGCTACTCCTAGGACTGGAATAGTAATTGAGCGACTTAGGGACAAAAGTGTCACTCCTCTAAAGTAATCCAATAATATCTCATTAGGTCCTTAAGTTAAATAGTCACAAGTGAATTTGTGACATTCCATCCCCCTTATGCTCCCCCTTCCACTTTAGTGATCAAAATCTGAAAATTTGGATATGAGAAAGGTGTAGTCTTCCTATGAAGCCTCCTCCCTAGGCAGGTTTGCCCATTAAACTAGCACCTGGGTAGTAGCTTTGTCACCTTTTGTCACAATTTTGTGGCCAATATAGTTACTGATTCAATCAAGATTTGGCCATCACTACCGCAGATTGGTGATTCTTTTGTTGGTTGCACATGATTTCCCACTGCTTTCTTCAATTGAGATACATGAAAAACTGGATGATCTTTGATCCTACTGGTAGCTTGAGCACATAAGCGACCTTGCCAATTTTGCGGAGCACTTCAAAAGGCCCATAGAACTTAGCTGCCAGCTTCAAATTCCGGTGGATGGCGCTAATGATTGACGATATGGTTATAATTTTAAGAATACCATAGCACCAACTTAAAAGTTCCTATCACATCGGTTGGAGTCAGCATACTGTTTCATCCGGTTCCGCCCTGGTCAAGTTGTCTTTGAGAATCTTGTCGAGCAGCTGTCTTTCTCTCGGAGCTTGGTCTACTGACTTCAATTGTGTCTGTGATACTAGCTCAAAAGAAGGATGAGGAGGGTCAAAGCCATAAAAAGCCTTGAATGGCGTCATTTCTATTGCCGACTGATAATTTGTGTTGTACCAAATTCTGCCATGGTCAGCCACTTGCTCCAATCTCGTGGTTTGTGGCCCGTCATACACCTCAAATATGTTTCCACTCATTTATTCAACCTTTCCGATTGGCCATCGATTTGTGGGTGATAAGCTGAGCTCAAACGTTGCTCCACTTGAATCCTTTTGAGAACTTCTTTCCAAAACAAGCTAGTAAAGATGGGGTCCCTATCTGAAAGGACAAAACTTGAGATCCCATGTAATTTGCAAATGTTGTCCAAAAGTAATTGAGTTATCTGGGGAGCGTGATAAGGATGTGTCAAGGCAAATAAGTGAACATACTTAGTGTACCTATCTATGACTACTAAGATTGAATCATTTCCATGGGACTTAGGTAGGCCTTCGATAAAGTCCATGGTATGGTGTTCCCAAGCCCTCGAGGGTATTGGTAATGGCTGTAAAAGCCCTGGATAAGGCACATGTTCCCCCTTGTTTCTTTGGCATATAATACAATTTTGTACTACTTCCTTCACATCTTTCCCTAGGTTTGGCCAAAAGAAAATGAGTCGCACCCTTTTCTGTGTTGATGTAATTCAAGAATGTCCACTCCATGGTGTGGCATGTAGTTGTTCAATTATGGACTTCCTCAATCCTTTGTTGTTGCCTACCCAAATTAAATTCTTGAACCTGATAATTCCTTTGCGAAGTGTTGTATTTGGGATTGCACTTGCATCTAAACTCAATTGTTTAATGGTGTCTTGTGCTTTGGAATCTTCCTCATAGCTTTCAAGTACTTCTTGAACCCATTTGGGCTGCACTACAATAAGACCATTGTATTCCTCCATAAATTCTTTCTTCCTTGATAGGGTATCAGCCATAACATTATCAGCCCCCTTCCTGTAATGGATCTCATATCTCAGACCCATTAGCTTGGAAATCCCTTTGTGTTGTAATGTTGATATTATTCTCTGATCTTTTAGAAACTTTAAACTGAAATGGCGTGTCCAGATGATAAATTGATTGGGTTGGAGGTAATTCCTCCACTTCTCCACAGCTAGCAATAAGCCACCAACTCTTTTTCATAAGTTGAACGACCCAAATGCCTTGGACTGAGCCCTTCACTGATGAAAGAAATTATTTTATGATTTTGCATCAATACCGCTCCTAATCCTGTATCACTGGCATCCACTTCTACGAGAAAAGGGAATGGTGAAATCTAGTAATGCCAAATCAGGGGCATGCACCATTTCATTCTTCAAGTCCTCAAACGTAACAGTAGCGTTTTTATTCCATGAAAAGGCCCCTTTTTTGAGTAAATCTGTTAAGGGCTTACTAATTGTTGCAAAAGTTTTAATAAACTTGAGATAATACTCAGTTAGTCCAAGAAACCCTCGTAATCCTTTAATATTAACTGGACGGGGCCAAATAACTATTGCCTCAATATTTGTTGGATCAGTGCTTATGCCTTGGCCTGAAATAATATGGCCCAAATATTCAATTTGGGCCTCCCCAAAAGTGCACTTGGACTATTTAACAAATAATTGGTTCTCTTTAAGTACCTCAAACACTAGCTGCAAGTGCTTAACATGATCCTCCCCAGTCACACTGTAGACGAGAATATCGTTAAAGAATACAAGGACAAATCCCTAAGATAGGAACTGAAAACCTTGTGCATGAGTGCTTGAAAGGTTTTCGGGGCGTTGGTTAAGCCGAAAGGCATTACTCAAAACTCCCAAAGTCCATGATGAGTTTTGAATGACATTTTGAATTCATCCCCTTGTCTCATACGAATCTGATGATACCCTGAGCGTAAATCTATTTTTGAAAAAAATTGAGCTACGTGCAATTCATCAAGCATATCTTCCACCACAGGTATAGGATATTTATTCTTCATCATTAAATTGTTCAACCTTCGATAGTCCACACAAAATTGGCAAGTTGAATCCTTTTTTTTTTGACGAGGATGACTGGTGATGCAAAAAGGAAAGTACTGGTTGTTACAATTTGGACTTCAAGCATTTCCCTTACCATTTGTTCAATTGTATTCTTATGTTCATAAGAGTAACGATAAGGTCATTAGTTCACTAGCTTCGACCCTGGCAATAATTCAATGGCGTTATCATACCCTCGGCTTGGAGGAAGTCCTTTGGATTGTTGAAAAAATCTCTGTAAATTGTTCTATGAGTTTTTGGACGGGACCCTCACTAAGTTGTCTTTCTCGACCTCCATTCATGCCTAACAAGTTTGCTGACAAGCAGCCCTGGCCCACCCGTAGTAGCTTGGCAATAGATCTTGCATCCCCTTTGGCCAATTAATCTTCTGTATCACTACCCATTATCGTATGGAGTTTGTGATCCTTAAAAAATGAGATACTATGTGGTCGTGTATGGAGCATGATTGTTGCTACAGAATCCACCCAATCTATTCCCAAGATGATGTCACTCCCTCAAGCCTTAAGAAACACCATGTAAGGTGAAAAATTTGTCTCGCATAGTCCAAGCAAATTCTGGGCAGTTGTAGCTACATGGCATCAATTGCCCGTTTACTACCCTTACTTTCATAACTTTGTAAAGTGGTTCTATTGTTAACCCAAATTGCTTCACAATCTTGGGGTCAACAAAACTATGAGTAGCCCCACTGTAAATTAGTATGGACACCTTATGTTTTTTGACCTACCCTTGAATCCAGATAGAGGTGGAAGTGTCTGACAAACCCATTAGCAAAGCCAACGTCACTTCTCCCCCTTCCTCTGTTCCACCCAAAGCCTCTCCAAACACCTCTTCTTCCTCTTTTCCTTCTGCTAGAGTTTCCTTCCCTTCCATCGCATTTAGAGTTCATGGTTTGCACTAATGTCCCGGAAAGTAGTGGTCATGACATTTATAACACAATTTACGTTCTCTCAAGGACTCAATGGTGGGATTCATTTGGGATATCTATTTTGTATGGCTAGTGTTTGGATTGGGCTTAGGATTAGTAGGGCTTGATCCTTGGCTAGAAGTAGGGAAATAAGGCCTTGGGCTAGAAGAATAGTAAATGGATTTTTGAAAGGGTTTTAGGTTGTGGGCTTTGGCATGTGCATTCAGGAATTGCTCATACAATTTGGCCGTGGAATAAGTAGATAAAAGAGATTGGGGGTTGGGCACCTTCATTATTGGGCCTAAATCTACAGTCAACCTATCAATAAAACAAGTAATGAAATAGGCTTCATCTAAATGCGGCTGGCTAGCAGAACTGGCCCTCTCAGTTCCTCAATATGATGTTGATAGCTATCATCATCTGTTATTTATTGAAGCCTATTGAATTCAATAAAGACATCCAATTGTTGGGCCTGACCATATCTGAGGCAAATGTCTGCACAAAATTGGGCCCAAGAGACTTGTCCCCTATTATCAATTAAATAGGAATCGAACCAGTAGTCAATTTGGTCCATAATATTAATGGCCACATAATTCATTTTCTCTTCTTCTGGAACCTTGTATAATGCAAAGAAATTATCACACCTTTTAATCCACCCTCGTTGATTAATTCCATTGAAATCTAGGAAGGCTAGTTTAGGTTTAGGCATACGGTTGGGCTGGGTTTTAGAAGGGTATGAATTGAGGTGTGGAGAAAAGTAGGTGGTTGGAATACGCTGAGTAAAGTGGCTGTTGAAATAATATTTTATAGGTATAGACTGAGAATATTGTCCTTGTGAGTGGTGGCCTGGGGGTAAGGTCTGTGATTCCATGTGACCCAAAGTGGTATAAATTGGTACATTAGAAGAGGTGGTATAAGAAGGGAAATAGGAATGTGGGTGAGTTCGAGCAGAAGTAGACCCATTCGATCCAAATGAGGTGGATGTAGTGATAATAGGCTGAGATAGTGTGGTTTGGACATAGGGTAAAGAAACGAATGGGCTAGTAGAGATGTACGCTGGGCGAGGAAAGGCTATTATGGGTGGTGGGGGATACACGTGTAGCGTGTGAGAGAACAAGGGGTTCATCAACCCAAATGACATTGTTTCATTTAGGGACGAGGGAAATGAAGTGCGAGGTATAGGTCCTGTGGCAAGTAAAAGAGGTAAAATATGATTGGGACCTGAGGATACCGGTGTTATTGGAGTCACAGATGTTGAACCTGAATGGAGACCCCCACTCAGAGATTATTGGTGGCTTTCTACTAGTGATACTCCCAAAGCTACCAAATAGGACCTTATTGAGTTGTGAGTATCTTCTCGCCGACCAAGCTCTGTCATCATTGTATCCATCATTTGTTGTGTTTCATCATTCATCCTATTCTGCATGTCTTCAATTGATTCCAATCTCCAATTGGAGGCTTCCATGAAGGTTTGCAATTGAAGTTCCAAATTGAAGGAACTTCCGTCTCCGGTGCGTTGTTTGTCGACCATCAGTACCCAGATTAGTCTCTCTAATACCAAAAATAACGCTCACGACCGATTTGGATCGAAGAGAGCTCAGAAGGGAGGAAAAAGAAAATAACAGATAATAATAAATTGGATTTTCAAATATTCAGTGCCTTCCTCTGTCAAATGGCAGCATACAAATATAGGAAATTGATAGAGAGGACAGTTGTCAATAGCTGGTCCCAAGGCTAACCACTAATAGTACTTATAGACACATGTCCATGATTTATAAGCTAGCTACTCCTAGGACTGAAATAGTAATTGAGTGACTTAGGGACTAAAGTGTCACTGCTCTAAACTAATCTAATAATATCTCATTAGGTCCTTAATTAAATAGCCACGAGTAAATTCGTGACATCCAAATAACTGTTTTATCAAGGATGATATGTCAATTCTTGATTACACACACGACAATATATTGTAAAAATTGCACGGCCCCAAAACTGTATACCTATTTTTTTAAAAACTTTTAACTTGTACCTACTTTTTAAATAACTTCGACCCTTTTTCTCCTCCTTCTTCTTCTCCTTCATTTTCTTCTTCTTTTTCTTCTTTCCTTTTACATTCAATTTCGTCCGTTGGATATTTATTGTCATTTTATTTTTTTCCCTCTCTTTTGCTTTCTTTCTTTCACAAAATTTTCAACCAGTAGCAATGTTATTATATAATCAGAATATTTAATGTACTCGTAACTATAGTTCACTACCGGAAGATTTTGTCCAATCTAAAATATCAAATTCGTAGCGAGACAGCTGACACACATTAATGCACAATAACTCTGCTCGAATGCTAACTTGTTTCATTATTTTCTCTTTTCATGTGCGAGACAAGAGCAAATCAGAAAAATTTCAGCTCTAGAGCTGAAGTTTGCCAGTTACAAGAATAAAAACTTCCGTTCTATAGCTGAAGTTCGTGAGTTACAAAAATAAAATTTCAGCTCTTGAGCTGTAGTTCGCCAGTTACAAAACAGAAGCTTCAGCTCTAGAGCTTAAGTTCGCCAAGTTACAAAATTGTTGAAGTTTTGCGTGATTGCCTTAGCTACTTCAGCACTATATGCTAAAGTTACGCGAAAAAGTAGTTACGCTTGCAATGTTTTTTACAAAACGGACACAAATTAAAACGTGACCTAAAAAATGAGTATAGATACAAATGTCCCCAATAAATTGAATGTGGATAAGTTGTAAAATAATATCTTTTTTGTGTGTTTATAATTGCAATTGTCTTGGGTTTTACACTATTTACAAGGTATCAATAGTTGAAATATGAGCACCTTTTGAGGTTTGTGTGATTTATTGATGGAGGAGATACAAATGGAGCAGATACCTTGACTGAGATTTTACGTGGTTTACAAAAATAACTTTAATTATGTGGATATACACTCTAATTTTTTGGTCAGATCAATTATTTTGTGAGACTTATTTATGTAATTATTTTAACCTTGGCTTCTGATATGGATTAATATTAGTATAAGAGTGTGATGACCCGGCCAGTTCTTTTTCAAATTTAAGCCCCGACCCCCCATTAACTGCTTTCTCTAAGTTTATTTCTGCTATTTTGGTTTGCCGGGACATTCGGTGTTGGGTTTCAGAGACTTTTAGGATACTTAGTCCCTAAATGAGAGCTTAAGTGTTGGAAAGTGGTCCATAGTTGAAAAAATGGGAAGACGGCCTCGAAAAGGAAATATAATTGTTCCATTAGCTCCGTTAGGTGATTTCAGGGTTGGGAGCGTGTTCAAAATGAATTTTGGAAGTCCGTAGCTCATTTAGGATTGAAATGCCGAAGTTTGAATTTTTGAAATTTCCGGTCCGATAGTGAGTTTTTCATCCGAGGATCTATTAGAATTCCAGAAGTTGCAGTAGCTCCATTATGTCATTTGAGATATGCGTGCAATATTTCAGGTCATTCGGACGTGTTTTGGCTAGGTCTTTGATCGAAAGTGTATTCTAATGAAATTTGAAGTTCTTAAGAATAAATCCTTGATTTCTTCGAGTTTTTGGCATTGTTTTATGGGGTTTAAGGATTGTTAAAAGTTTGAATAGGGTATTAGGTATTATTGATGCTTTTGGTTAAGGTCCCGGGGGTATCGGGATGATTTCGGATGGTTGACGGGAAGATCGGAGAAGTGTTGCAGCAGCAAAAGTTTTCTCTTTTGGTATTTTTGCTTCTTCGGCTTGGGAACCACAGAAGCGGAGCCACAAAAGCGGCATTGTCATCGCAAAAGAGGATTGGGGCATAATCTTTAGGATCCGCAGATGCGGAGGAAATTCCACAGAAGCGGTGTCGCTTTTGCGAGATAGGAACCGCATAAGCGGAATTTTGGATTTTTAGTGAAAGTCGCAGAAGTGACTCATTTTTTGCATATGTGAGACCGTAGAAGCGGTCCCTTGTCTGGAGAAGTGGAAGCCACTGTTCAGAGATAGAGATTTCGAGGGTTAGTTTTCAAAATTTAGAAAAATCAAATTGAGCTTGGGAGAGGGTGATTTTGAGAGGGTTTTAAAGAGGAGATTATTGGGTAAACTTTATTTAATCCCTTCTATTTATATTTCATCATTATATTGTTAGATCCATCTTTTAAATTTGAATTTTAGGATGAAAATTGGGGAAAATTGGAAGAAACTTCTTAGGCCAAAATTTTGAGTTTTAAGCGGGTTTTTGGTATCTGATTTGGGAGATTTTTATATGGTTAGACTTGTGAGAGTATGAGGGTTCTGGAAATGTAAAATTATCTGAATCCGAGACGTTGTCCTGAGGATCATTTTGGTCATTTTATCTAATTTCGGGTTTTATCTCTGAATTAAATAGTAGAATCAATTGCTTGAGGTGTTATTTATGATATTTAATTGAATTGAATAGATTTGGGCCATTTGGAATCAGATACTCGTGGCAAAAGTGCGATTTCGAGTTGACTTTGGAGCCGATTCGAGGTAAGTGGCTTGTCTAATCTTGTGGGGGGGACCTTTCCCCTTAGGATATGTTATTTGGTAATTGAGTGCCTCGTACGTGAGGTGACGAGCGCGTACTTGAGCTAATCGTTGAAAATCCAATTTTTACATAAGATATTGAGACAGGGTTTCTTTCTTATTTTCTTCATTTTACTTGCAATTATAACTTTTGTTAGATTAGGAAAACATGTTTAGTTGATTTAACTTGCCTACTTGCGTAAGTTGCCTTGACTGTATTACATGAAGCATGTTAGGATAGTACTACCTGTTGCTTGTCTTTTTGTACTTCCTTTCTGAATATCTTCTGGTTGTGGTAGCACATTTACATTGGGACTACAGATGTGGGATTCCAGTAGCCCCCCCTGCACTTTACTTTGGGACTACGTGTTCGATTCCGGGTAGATCCCCCTGCACTTTACTTTCGGACTACGGGTTAGATTCCTAGTAGATCCCCCTGCACTTTACTTTGGGGCTACGGGTTAGATTCCCAGTAGATCCCCCTGCATATTGATAGTTGGACTACGGGACGATATTCCGGGAGATCCTTCGGTTATACTCATATGATGGACTACGGAATGGTATCCCGAGAGCTCCTTGGGAAGTTGATTGAATGGATCACAAGATGGTATCCTGGGAGAATCATTAATTGGTATTCCGGTATTGAGCTGTACATTTCTGTGTGTACTCTATTCATCGCTTATTTCTTGATGCCTCATAAATTATGTCTCATTTTGCTGTTGGTTCATTTTATTTCCATCTTATTTCATACTATACATTCTTATTATATTGTTTAATCTCAGTAGGGCCCTGGCTTTCCTCTTCACTACCCGACCGAGGTTAGGCTTGGTACTTTCTGAGTATCACTGTGGTGTACTCATGCATCTTCTATGCATGTTTTTCATGTGCAGACCTAGGTACTTCATCTTAGGCGCACTATCCTTGAGGCCAGTAGAGCTACAGAGACTTTGACGTACTTTTGCAGCGTCCGCAAACCAAAGAGTCTCCTTATTTACTCTATTTGTAGTATTTAGACTTCTTCCGTACTTTTGCTTAGATATTCTGGAGTTAGATCCACGTATTCCTTTTCGTTAGCTAATGTTCCTGTAAGTTTCCAGGTTTTGAGGTGTTATAGTAGACTCCCGCATTTATTTTTGAGTAGTATATACCAAGGGGCAGTTACATATAGATGTTCTTTAAGTTGTTCAGTTTTAATTATTCTGCAAGTAGTATTTTTTTTTCTCATTATTAGGCTTACCTAGTTATCAGAACTAGGTTCATCACGACATGTTCACGGAGGACGAACTAGGATCGTGACAAGTTGGTATTAGAGCTCTAGGTTCATAGGAGTCATGAGACACATGCCGGTTTATTAGAGTCTCGCTGATTGGTACGGAGACGTCCGCACTTATCTACAAGAGGCTATGTAACTGTTAGGAAAATTTCCACTTAATTTGATTGCCTTGTTGTGCGATATTTTGACATCACAAAATTCTAAACTTTTGTCTTCTATTCTCTTACAGATGGTGAGGACACGCACTACTCGGGATGATCAGGCACCTGCACCCCTTGCTGCAGTCGTTAGAGGCTTGGGCTGGGGTAGGGGTTGAGGACGCACATGTGGTACAGCCAGAGCACCTGCTCGAGCTGCCACCGAGACACCACCAGCAGATCCAGCCGGAGCTTAGGCACCTGGCACGCCTACTACTGCTACTACTACTCCAGCTCTCCTGGAGACTTTGGCTCAGTTCATGAGTATGTACACCACCTTGGCTCAGGCAAGGTTGCTTCCCCTTGCCGTGGCCACATCCCAAGCCGGTGAAGGAGCACAGACTCCCGCCGTCCGCATTCCTGAACCGTGAGTGCAGGTTGAGCAGGCTCCCGAGATTATTTCTGCACAGCCTGCAGCGCCAATTCAGCCCGAGGATAGGTCAGTTGCTTTAGAGGATGAGCAGCGGAGACTTGAGAGGATCAAGAAGTATAATCCCCAGCGTTCAGTGGATTAGAATCAGACAATGCCTTGGTATTTCTAGAGGAGTGCCATAGTATTCTTCGCACTATAGGCATAGTAGAGTCTAACGGGGTTTCTTTTACTGCTTTTCATCTTTAGGAGCCGCCTATGATTGCTGGCGCACTTATGAGATAGACAGTCCAGTCGAGGCTGCTTCACTAACTTGGACCCAATTCTCGGATATGTTAATGAGAGAATTTGTCCCCCAAAGTCTTATAGACGCATGACGCACAGAGTTTGAGCATTTGCGCCAGGGTGCTCTGACCATTTCAAAGTATGCTATTTGCTATACCAGAATGGCTAGGCATGCACCGGCCTTGGTTGCTAAATTTGCGAGAGAGTTCCCAGGTTCATCGAGGATCGTATCTCACCCATCAAATCTAACATGGCTCGAGAATTGGAGATGGACATTCCTTACAAGCAGGTAGTGAGCATTGCTATGGGGATCGTGAGTATGCTCTCCATGGAGCGAGTGGAGAGAGAGGCCAAGAGGTCTCGAGAGTCGGGCCACTACTCTGGTGCTCGTACCCTAATATCAGGTCGACATGGTAGGGGTTTTGTGGGTCTTCCCTTTCATTTAGCTCTTCCCGCAGCCAACAGTGCTCCAGCTCCGCCTATACCTCAGGAGCCTTACGATGCACCTCCAGTTTCTAACTTTCTTCCTACGCGGGGTACTTCCAGAGGTCAGTCCAGCAGACCTGGTCCTAGCCAGTGACAGCTACCGCGTCCTCCTAGAGCTTGTTTCGAGTATGGTAACATATGCCATATGGTTAGGGACTACCCCAGACTTGGTAGGGGCGCATCTTTACAGACTGCTTAGCTACAGCGCACCCCGCAGAGTTCCCAGGCTATGGTTACAGCTCCAGTTGCCGCCCTACCCTCTCAGCCAGCTAGAGGTGAAGGCCAAGGAGGTAGAGGTCGCCCTCGAGAGGGAGGCCATGCCAGATATTATGCCCTTCCTGCTCGTGCCTAGACTGTTGCCTCTGATTCTATTATCACAGGTATTATATTAGTTTTCCATAGAGAGGCATCAATTCTATTCGATTCAGGCTCTACTTATTCTTTGTGTCTTCTTACTTTGCTCCGCATTTGGGTGTGCCTCGAGATTTCTTTGAGTTCCCATATTTATGTTTCTACTTCTGTGGGGGATTCTCTTGATGTGTACCACGTTTATTGGTCCTGTATGGTTACTATTCGTGGTTTTGAGACCAGAGCATATTTATTGTTACTTGGTATGGTTGATTTTGACATTATTTTGGGCATGGACTGGTTGTCACCCCATTTTGCTATTCTTGATTGTCACGCCAAGATCGTGATGTTGGATTTGCCAGTTATTCCGCGTGTTGAGTGGAATGGTACCTTAGATCACGGTCCTAGTAGAGTTATCTCTTTCCATAAAGCTCATCGTATGGTTGAGAAGGGGTATGACCTGTATTTAGCTTATGTGAGATATGTCCGTACTTATACCCCTTCTGTTGATTGAGTTCTAGTGGCACGGGATTATCCTAATGTGTTTCCAGCCGATATTCCAGGCATGCCGCCTGATAGAGACATTGATTTTGGCTTTGAGCTATTGCCAAGCACTTAGCCTCCGTATCATATGGCTTCTCCTGAGTTGAAGGAATTGAAGGATCAGTTGCAGGAATTGCTTGATAAGGGTTTATATGCGAAGTTCTCAAAATATGAGTTTTGGTTGGATTCAATGGCATTCTTAGGCCACGTGATTTCAAGCGAGGGTATTTGGGTAGATCTGAGGAAGATAGATATCATGCAGAGTTGGCCCAGGCCATTCTCAGCTACCGAGATTTGTAGTTTCCTTAGTTTGGTGGGCTACTACCGTTGCTTTGTGGAGGGGTTTCCGTCGATTTCACCTCCTATGACTAGATTGACCCAGAAGGGTGCCCCATTTCAGTGGACATAGGAGCGTGAGGCGAGCTTTCAGAAGCTCAAGACAGCTTTGACTACAACTCCAATTTTGATATTTCCTACCGGTCGGAGTCTTATGCTGTCTATTGTGATGCCTCGAGAGTTGGCCTTGGAGCGGTGTAGATGTAGAACAGTAGGGTGATTGCCTACGCGTCCAGACAGTTGAAGATACAGGAGAAGAACAACCTTGTCCACGACCTTGAGTTAGCTGCTATTGTTCATGCCTTGAAGATCTGACGTCATTACTTGTATGGTGTGCCTTGTGAGATCTACATTGACCATCGGATTTTACAGCACTTATTCAAGCAAAAGGATCTAAATTTGCGCTAGAGGGGGTTTTTGATATTACTATTCTGTATCACTCGGGCAACGCCAATGTGGTAGCGGATGCCTTCAGTCGCCGGGCGGAGAGTTTGGGAAGTTTGGCATATTTACCAGCTTTAGAGAGACCTATGAGGATGGATGTTCACGCCTTAGCCAGTTAGTTTGTGAGAATGGATCTTTCGGAGCCCAGTCGGGTTCTAGCCTGTGTGGTTTCTCGGTCTTCATTGTTTGATCGTATCTGGGATAGACAGTACGACTACCCTTATTTACTTGTCCTTAGGGACACGGTTACACACGGGGTTTCTTGAGATGTGACCGTTGGAGATGACGGGGTATTGAGGATGCAGGGTCAGATTTGTGTGCCCAATGTTGATGGCTTTGGGAGTTGATTTTAGCAGAGGCTCAATATTCGCGGTATTCTATCCTTCCGGGTGCCGCGAAGATGTATCAGTACATGAGACAGCACTGTTGGCAGAGGCGGATGAAGAATGATATAGTTGGATATGTAGCTAGATGCCTCAATTGTCAGCAGGTAAAGTAAGAGCACCAGAGACCAGGTGGGTTGCTTCAGCAAATAGAGATTTTGGAGTGGAAATGGGAGAGGATCACCATGTATTTTGTTGTTGGTCTCCCTCGTAATGCGAAGTAGTTTGATGCCATTTGGGTGATTGTGGATCGTCTGACCAAGTCTGATCATTTTATCCCTCAGTGTACTACTTATTAATCGGAGCGGTCGGTGGAGATTTATATCCGGGAGATTATTCGTCTGCATGGTATTCCAGTTTCTATTATTTCAGATAGAGATACTCAGTTTACATCACGGTTCTGGAGAGCCGTTCAGCAGGAGTTGGGTACTCAGGTGACGATGAGCATACCATTTCACCCCCATACGGACGGACAGTCAGATAGCACTATACAAATTCTTGAGGATATGCTCCGTGCGTGTGTGATTGAGTTTGGAGGGTCTTGGGATCAGTTTTTACCATTGGCATAGTTTGCGTACAACAAGAGCTATCAGTCCAGCATTTACATGGCACCATATGAGGCTTTATATAGTAGGAGATACAGATCCCCAATGGGTTGGTTTGATCCGGGTGAGGCCACGTTTTTGGGAATTGAGTTGGTTCAGGATGCATTGGAGAAGGTCGAGGTAATTCAAGATAGACTCCGTACAGCCCAGTCTAATATAAGAGTTACGCGGACCATAAGGTTCGTAATTTTCCATATATGGTGGAAGAGCGGGTTCTACTTCGGGTTTCACCTATGAAGGGCGTCATAAGGTTTGGAAAGAAAGGGAGCTGAGTCCGAGATTTATTGGCCCTTTTGACATTTTGTGGCAAGTTGGGGAGGTTGCTTATGAGCTTGCCTTACCTCCCAGCCTGGCAGGAGTTCATCCGGTAATTCATGTTTAGATGCTCCAGAGATATCACTGTGACCCATCACACGTGTTGGATTTTAGCTTAGTCCAGTTGGACAATGATCTATCCTATGTTGAGGAGCCAGTAGCTATACTGGACAGGTAGGTCAAAAAGTTGAGGTCAAATAACATCGCTTCAGTAAAATTTCAGTGGCAGAGTCAGCCGTCCGAGGAGCCGACTTGGGAGACCGAGTGGGATATGCGCGGCCGATACCCTCATCTTATCACTACATCAGGTATGTTCTCTATGCTCGTTCAAGAATGAACGAACGTTTAAGTGTAGGAGGATGTGATGACCCGGCCGGTCGTTTTTGAAATTTATGCCCCGATCTCCCATTAACTGCTTTTTCTCAGTTTATTTGTGCTATTTTGGTTTGTCGGGATGTTCGGTGTTGGGTTTCTGAGATTTTTGGGACACTTAGTCCCTAAATGAGAGATTGAGTGTTGGAAAGTGGCCCGTAGTCAGAACAGTGAGAAGACAACCTCGGAATGAAAATCTGATGGTTCCGTTAGCTCCGTTAGGTGATTTCGGGGTTGGGAGCATGTTCAGATTGAATTTTTGGAAGTCCGTAGCTCATTTAGGCTTGAACTGCCGAAGTTTGAATTTTTAAAATTTCCTGTTTGACAGTGAGTTTTTGATCCGAGGGTCGGATTGGAATTCTAAAAGTTTTAGTAGTTTCGTCATGTCATTTGAGACATGTGTGCAAAACTTCAGGTCATTCGAACGTGTTTTGGCTAGGTTTTTTATCGAAGGTGTATTTTGATGATGTTTGAAGTTCTTAGGCACAAATCCTTGATTTGTTCGAGTTTCCACGTTGTTTTAGGTGGTTTAAGGATTGGTACAAGTTTGAATAGGGTATTAGATGTTATTGATGTTTTTGGTTGAGGTCCCGGGTGTCTCGGGATGAATTTGGATGGTTGATGGGAAGATCGGAGAAGTGTTGAAGTAATTAAAGTTTTCTCTTCTGGTATTTCGCTTTTACGGCTTGGGAACCACAGAAGTGGTCTTGTCATCGCAGAAGCGGGTTCGGGCATAATCTTCAGGATCCGTAGATGCGGAGGAAATTCCGCAGAAGCGGTCTTGCTCCTGCGAGATAGGAACCGCAGAAGCGAATCTTCAGATTTTTAGTGAAAGTCTAAGAATCGACACATTATTAGCATAAGCGAAACCGCATAAGTGGTCCCTTGTCTGTAGAAGCGGAAACCACTGTTCAGAAATAGATATTTCGAGGATTAGTTTTTAAAAGATAGAAAAATCAAATTGAGCTCGGGAGAGGGTGATTTTGAGAAGGTTTTGAAGAGGAGATTATTGGGTAACACTTCTTTAATCCCTTCTAGTTATATTTCATAAATAGATAGTTAAATCCATCTTTTAAATTCGAATTTGAGGATCAAAATTGGGGGAAACTAGAAGAAACTTCTTAGGCCAAAATTCTGTGTTTTGAGCGGGGTTTTGGTATCCGATTTGGGAGATTTGTATATTGTTAGACTCGTGAGAGTACGAAGGTTCTGTAAATGTAAAATTTATCTGATTTGAGATGTTGGCCTGAGGGGCATTTTGGTTATTTTACCTAATTCACGTTTTATCTTTGAATTAAATAGTAGAATCAATTGCTTGAGGTATTATTGAATTGAATATATTTGGTCCATTTGAAATCGGATACTCGTGGCAAAAGTGTGATTTTGAGTTGATTTTGGAGCCGATTCGAGTAAGTTGCTTGTTTAACCTTGTGTTGGGGGCCTTTCCCCTTAGGATATGTTATTTGGCGATTGAGTGCCTCGTATTTGAGGTAACGAACGCGTACTTGAGCTAATCGTTGAAAATTCAGTTTTTACTTAAGATATTGAGACTGAGTTTCTTTCCTATTTGCTTTATTTTACTTGCAATTATAACATGTGTTAGATTAGAAACACATGTTTAGTTGATTTAACTTGCCTACTTACTTAAGTTGCCTTGAATACATTATATAAAGCATGTTATGCTAGTACTACCTGTTGCTTGTCTTTTTGTACTTCCTTTCTGAATATCTTCTGGTTGTGTTTGCGCATTTACCTTGGGACTATAGATGTGGGATTCCAGTAGCTCCCCTTGCACTTTACTTTATGATTACGGGTTAGATTCCCGGTAAATCCCCATGTACTTTACTTTGGGACTACAGGTTAGATTCCTGGTAGATCCCCCTGCACTTTACTTTGGGACTACTGGTTAGATTCCCGGTAGATCCCCCTGCACTTTAGTTTGGGACTACGGGTTAGATTCCTGGTAGATTACCCTTCACATTGATAGTTGGACTACGGGACGTTATCCCAGGAGATCCTTCGGTTGTACTCATATGATGGACTAAGGGAAGGGATCTCGGGAGCTCCTCGAAAAGTTGATGGAATGGACTACAGGACGGTATATTGGGAGAATCCTCATTTGGTATTTCGGTATTGAGCTGTACATTCTTGTGTTTACTCTGTTCATCGCTTATTTGTTGCTGCCTCGTAAATTATGGCCCTTGTTTACTATTGGTTGACGTTATTTCCATCTTATTTAATATTGTACATTCTTATTATATTATTTAACCTCAGTAGGGCCCTGGCCTTCCTCGTCATTACCTGTCCGAGATTAGGCGTGATACTTACTGTGTATCGTTATTGTGTACTCATGCCTCTTCTACACATGTTTTTCTTGTGAAGACCCAGGTACTTCATCTCAGGTGCACTATCCATGAGGCCAGGAGAGCTACAGAGACTTTGAGGTACTTCTGCAGCTTCCGCAGATCAAGGAGTCTCCTTCTTTACTCTATTTGTAGTATTTAGACGTCTTCCGTACTTTTGCTTAGATATTCTGGAGTTAGAGCCATGTATTACTTTTTGTTAGCTCGTGTTACCGTGAGTTTCCGGGTTTTGGGTGTTATAGTAGACTTCCGCATTTATTTTTGGTTGTATATGCCAAGCGGCAATTAATACAGATTTCTTGTAGTTGTTCAGTTTTAATTAACTATTTCCGCAAGTTGTGTTGTTTTTCCACATTGTTAGGCTTACCTAATTATAGGAACTAGGTGTCATCACGACATGTTCACGAAGGACGAACTGGGATCGCGACAAAGAGTTACTGTAGGTTTCAAGGATATGACCCTACATGTGTAATACACTGCATTGAATATTGTTGTAAAAGAATTTATTTATTAAAATGAAGATTTCAGAAGTTTAATTCAAAATCCTAAAATATAGGCAAAGTTCTACGTTATAAAAGACTTGAGAAATTGAAATAACAAATTAAAAAATTGAAAAGGTAATTTAGCCTCACTTGTTTTTTTTTAAGATTAAGATGTTTGAATCTGTACACACATTTGAATATCAAGATATATATTAAGATTAAGACATCAGAATTTCAACATTAATATGTGTATTAAGGTATGAATACTAAATGATTAAGACTGTTTGATTTTTATAATTTGAATATATAAAATTTATCTTTATATAAAATTTAATAAATATAAAATTCATATGTGAGCATGTGTTTTTTTCCCTATATGAATTACTCCCATAAATTCAAAACGAAATATTCTTTTGTTTGTTTGCAATTTTGTGGGTTGTCGTGACATTTTCTGTTAATTGTTTGCATTTTGTTTGTGCATTTTAATTTGTAAAATTACAAAAATGTATTGCACGTGCATTTACAAGTTAATTTTTCATTTTTCACGAAATAATTAGCAATTAGACATGGGTACACAGATATAGAACATATACCTAGGCTTTGAACGTAGAATAACTTAACCTCATGCCGGATCCCTAGTAAGAATGATTATTTGCATCATGCATTTGACTTATGATACTCAACATAGGGGTTGGATCCCTCTAGGACAGGCGCACCGAAAATAATAGACCATCTTGATACATCTTGCATGCTACTTGTACATTTATTCCGGATTTGTATGCCGACTAGCTTTTGAAAAGAAAAGGAGTTTGTTTTTGAAAATAAAAACAAAGAAAGTGATTTTATTTTCCAAAAAAAGAAAAGAAAAAAAGAAGCTGGTTTTTTATTCAGAAAGAATTGCCCGAACTACACCAGTTTGATTCTCACAGGGCATGAGATACGCTGGGAACCTCTATCGGGCTCAACTTCATTTTTGCAAAAATAGCCTCAAAAGAACCAATTTTTTTTGTGATTAATAAATAAGGCAGTTCTTGTCACAATTAGCCGATTATCCCCAAAAAGGCGCCGAAAAGTTGCTTTTGTAAGAACAGTCGCCCTGGATTATCTTCCAACTTTTGGCCAGTAGCAAGCACAAGCTTTAAATCTTCCCCGAGAAGTACTGGAAGGCCGTATTGGCAAAGGCAAATTTTATTTTGAAATGAAAATTTGAAAAAGGATTAACATTGTTTCTGAGTCCAAATATCATGATTTTTACTAACTCACCCTAATAAATGTGCAGAATTAGCATGAATCAAAATTTGCCAATAATAGTCATGAACAAGATCCCTTTGGAGATGCACATGTGGTGGAATAATTTAGGTGAATCGGGGCAAAACACGGTCAATCTGCACTTGGGAGGACTCACAGGGTTGTTGAAAATTAATCTTAGAGTGGATATCATAAAGGCGTTGGATACATTCTGGGACCCGGCCTACAAAGTATTTCATCTCGTAGACTTTGAACTCACTCCAAACCTGGAAGAAATAGCCGGACATATGGGGGGGGGGGGGCCAAAATTCCTCTGAGACAGCAGTACTTGATTGCTCCAAGGACCGTCGCTGTATACAAATTCTTAGATTCATAAAAAATAAGCAGTGGGTTTCACAATCCAGATCTGCCATCCAGTTTTTGTACTCCAGAGTTTATGTACCAATGGTATGGGCAAATAGGGGGTTTTAGCAACCAGGAAAATAAAATTTGTAGCAAGGGAACCGACTAAAATGGGAAGAACACATGTGTTTCGCATTTATGGTATTCTTCTTGGGCCTCTTGGTGTTTCCACGGAAAGACGGAAATATTGATATACGGATAGCACGGGTTGTCAGCACCTTGCTCACTCAAGCAAAGAGCACCCTTGCATCCATGATATTATATGAAATTTTCCGTGCCCTCACAGTTTGTAAAGACGTGCAGCTTGTTGTTGCAGATATGTATGGCTGAACACCTGTGCCATCAACCTCAATTCATGAGTTATGGGTCATATTAAAAGAGCCGCATAGAGGAATTTAATAACACGGTGGATGGGTTTAGATTACCGGAGAGGGTCACAGAAAGGGTATCATATCTCCGTACCATAAGCGCAAGTCAAATAGAGTGGACGTTCGGGTGGCTCCACATTGATGAAATCAAATATATGCCAGCTACCGGACCTCACTTCCTTTTGATGGGTCTCCGGAACATCCAACCTTATGCTCCGTACAGGGTGCTGAGATAGTAAGGGAGGTGCCAAATGGTTCCTCGGGATGAATACATTAGTCGCCATGTGGTAGAAATTAGTTCTAATGGTTAGTTTCACGAAGCAGCAGTCCGTCTAGTTTGGAGCGAGTGTCAGTACTTGACGGCAAACACTCGAGTACGAGATTTGTCTAAAGGTGAGGTTGCACCAGGGTATCTGCCTTGATATAAAAGTAAGTAGAGTTCGGAAGACCGGCCAAAAGACCACATCTTCAGGTATTTGCTGAGGCATCACAAGAGCAATGGAATTGGTTGGCCAAGGAAAATGAATACAAGGCCACAATTGGAAGGCTAGAGAAACAAGTCAAAGACCTTCAATTCGAGAATGGTTTACAAGCCGCGACAGACGAGGGAGAAAAGAAAAGACTAGCCAAAGAAAATGAAACATTGCGAGCCCAAATTCAGAGAATGAAAATAGTGGTAGAAAATCCCACCAAAAGTGCAAAAGATGAAAAGCTCATAGACAGTCTGAGGCGAAAAGTAGGAGAATATGGTTTTGACTTGAACAAAGTAGAGGGTGAGCTAGTCGGGTGCCGAAAACAATTGGCCAAAATGTAGAGGAATGAGCACGCGTGATCGAACAATTGGAATAAAAGCATGACAACGAGGTTGCAGGGTTGAAGAAGAGGGTAATCATGGCTGAAAACAAAATGTTTAAGCAAGCTAAAGACTTCTAGGTTGAAAGAGAGCATTGTTACACAGCAATGGCACGACTGGAAAAAGATTTGCAACAATTTTAAGAACTGAATCATGCAGCCGAAAAAACTTTGGAGATCAGGGCCGAGCAGATTGGGTGATTGTTGCAAGAAAAGGGTGCTATAAGAAAGAGGGTACAGATGATCGCTTATTACATCACCGTAAAATGTATCCACTATTAAGATGTGATAAAATAAAAGTTTTTTGTCACCGAAATGACCTTCGTCCGTCAAGTAATGGAAGACCTCCACCACCTCCAAAGGGATTTAGCACAAAAGACTGCAACGAGACCGAATAATGTCCCCCAGGACCTAGGAGCATTAGAGGCCTTATTGTATTCATGATTTTCACTCAAGTCTGTTAGTCTATTTTCGAAGTCTGTATTTTCTTTTATTTTTGATTCTGTAGTAAGTTGTTAAGTCAGTTGTCTTTATTTTTCTGTCAAAGTCTGTTATTTCGTTTGAGTCGGAGTTTGTTGATTTCTTTTAAGATTGTTAGTAGTTGTAATCAAGTGTTTTACCTTATGAAATTAAGATAAAAATTCCAAAAATATTTTCTGTACTTATTTGCTAGAACTACTCTCGGTCTGATTCATGCGGGATCATGATACGTAGGCAATCTCCATAGGATTCGACCATAACCAAAATAAGAGAAAAAAGGAAAAGAAAAGAAAATCATGAGAGAAACAATGGTAAAATGACGGAGAGAATAATAAAACACAAGAAGGTAGGCAAAACAAGTTGACCAAAAAGAAAAGAGAAAAGAACAAAGAAAAGGAAAACAAAAGAGAGAAAAGGAAAGTGGCTTAGAATAAAAGCCGGGATGACGCAAGAAGCCAATCCATATGCGTAATAGAAACCGGTAACTACTTAGGTGCATCTATTCCCGAATATGTGGCTACCTATATGTTAAAGCCTAACCGCTAACAAGTTTTGATGTTGTCTATATCAGTTCAGACAGGTGGTTAACTTTGCGGCATTCTGGAACTCACTCCTATAACACTCAGTCCATAAGCAAGCTGACTATGGCCAACCAAGAAACTGACGCAAGTATCATTGATCCCTCAAGAGGGGTAGAAGATTTGGATGACAACATAATGAAAGAAGAGATGTACAAACCGAAACATCAGATGGCTGAAATGTATCAGGCATGGGTAAGAAGGCAGCCACCACTAGCTTATCCTACTAACTCAACCTTCATTCCACCATTAGCCTAGTCACATGACAACCCTACCATTGGTCCACCCCAAGCTTCCCCATCTACCAACAATACAAGGGTACAACTTCTCAGGCACCCCCAGCTCTACCACCCAAAGCTGTCCCCCCACACCCCCCAACCAGTTGCTCCCATCTTTCTGGCACCTCCTCCCGCCACACTCCGTAGATCATCCAGTGAACCTTTGCTCCAAGCGCATGACAAGAAGTATTAACCACTAGAACTCACTTTCAAAGCCCACGAATCCTACTCTTACGCTCCCTATTTTGAAATCCCTGCTGAGGCTGAAAAACCAGCAAATATCCCGAGCAAGAGGAGGTTCGCAGGAAAGCCAAAAGTCTAGAGAAATTATTCAGAGATATGCGAGGGTTGGGAGGCCAAGTGAGTGTGGCATTCAAAGACCTCTGGTTGTTCCCAAATGTACAATTTCTGACGAGCTTTAAGATGCCCAAGTTTGACTTATACGATGGACATGGTGATCCGGTGGCACACCTAAGGGGTTTCTACAACAAGATGAGAGGGGCAGGCTGAAAGGATGAACTGATGGCATACTTCAGTCAAAGTTTGAGTGGCTCAGTATTGGAATGGTACACCCGACAGGATCATGCTCGATGGTATACATGGGACGATCTAGCAAAAGCATTCGCCTACAATTTTCAGTACAGTCTTGAAATTTTTTCGAATCATTTGTCTTTACGAATTTTGAAAAGAAGCACAATGAGAGCTTCACAGAGTATGGCTTCCGTTGGAGGGAGCAGGCAGCAAGGGTCAACCTACCAATAAAGGAAATCGAAATGGTAGATTACTTCTTGCAATCTTTGGAGCCTACATATTTTGGTCACCTGGTATCGGTAGTAAATCTTTTAATGCATAGTAAAAATGGGAAGCATGGTAGAGGAGGGACTCAAATCTAACAAGATTATGAGTTATTTCACAATCAAAGCAACCACCCAGGCTATCCAAAGCAGAACTGAGGGAGCAATCGAAAAGAAGAAGAAGGAGGAGGTAGCAACAATCGACTCAAGGACTTGGTTCAGGCCCCGGGGTCCATACCGTTACAACCAGCCCCGGCCTCATCATCAAACCTATCCTTACACTTTATACAGCCCACCACAACACTACTACCTACCGTTTGATCCCTATTTTTCCGTCCATCACACACACACATATACTCAACCTCCCACCCACGTGTAATGGCACACGCAAACCCCACAAAATAATTACCAAGATATACAAAATAACTATCCTCCAAGATCCTACCAACACCCCCCGAGACCAGCTTTCCGGGACAACCAAGCTTTCAATACTAAGAGAATGCAGAAGAAGAAAACCTTCACTACATTGGGAGAATCATATACTAGTTTATTCCATAGATTGAGATAGTTATATATGTTAAGTCCGATTGAAGATAAATTACCAAATCCTCCTCCGAGAAATCTGGACTATTCTATCAGTTTGAGTATTATTCTGGTGCCCCAGGGCATGACACAGAGAAATATTGGCATTTGAAGAGTGCTATTCAAGAACTCATTGATTCGCATCGGATTGAGGTGCAAGCTCCGAAAGCACCAAATATTAACCAAAATTCGTTGCCTGCTCATCAAGAGACAAATATGATTGAGATAGTGCACAAAGAGGGAGAGCCCAAAAAGCCTTCGCAAATTGTCATAATGATCTGAGCCAGTTAATGGAAGACGATTGAGAATTTAACAAATGAGATGTCAACGCTTATGTTGAGTGGAGCAAGCAATGAGAATTTTGTTGTAGTCAAGAAGGAATCCCCTAGAGAGGGGATGGTGAAATAAGAAAACACAAAAGTGGTTGTACCAGGGGTGACAAGCAAGCCTGTTGTTGTGGAAGGCGCTTGCGCAGAGCATGTCATTATTAAACTTGTGACTCAGCTACCAATGATCAGCAGCAAGGCCGTACCTTAGAAGTACGACTGATTAACAATGACTTACAAAGGGAAAGAGGTTAATGAAAAAGTTTGTGAGACCCAAGGACTTACCCAATCAGGGAGGTGCTTTGCCCCCGAGGTGTTGAGAAAACCCAAACAGACCAAGGATTACTCAGTGTTGTTAAAGAATACTGTAAGTGAAGAGGAAGTAGAAGAGTTTCTGAAGAAGATGAAATGTAGGATTATTCTATTGTAGAACAACTGAGAAAGATGCTTGCTCAAATCTCACTGTTATCATTGTTGATTCATTCGGATGGGCACAGTAGGGCATTGATGAAGATCCTGAACGAGGCCCACGTTCCTGATAAAATCACAGTCAATCACTTGGAGAAGATAGCCAACAAGATTTTGAGGTGAATAGAGTCACTTTTTCCGATGATGAATTGCCCGTAGAAGGCATCAAGCATAATAGAGCACTCTATCTCACGGTAAAGTGCGAGGATTCTGTGGTTATCGTGTGTTGGTTGATAATGGTTCAAGCACAAATATTTTTCCTCTCTCCTCGTTGAAAAAGTTGAAGGTAGGTGATGAAAGAATCCGCAAGAACATCATTTGTGTGCGAGGGTTTGATGGCAGGGGAAAAGATTCAGTAGTGACATAGTGCTTGAACTAACAATGGGACCGGTTTATTTTACCATGGAATTCCAAGTACTAGATATGGTTGTCTCCTACAACCTGCTGTTGGGACAACTCTGGATCTAGAGCAGTGCCCTCTACATCGCGTCAAATGGTGAAATTTGAGTGGGATCGACAAGAAATAGTTGTGCACGGCAATGACCATCTATATACTCACAGTGATGCTATTGTGCTACTCACAGTGAAGTCCCCAGTGCTTCATGACACGGTGTCAGTGTGAAAAGTTTCAGAAGGGGAGTGTGTTCCAACACCAAAGCTAGTCGTTGCGTCAGTCATGGTGGCTGTTGAAATATTGAAGAACGGGTTTGTTCCAGGAAAGGGTTTGGGGGAGTCACTTCAGGGTATCATACAACCAGTATCTCTCCCCAAAAATATAGAAACCTTTAGTTTTGGATTGAAGCCCACAATTGCAGACATCAAGAGAGACAGAAGGATGAGGAAGAAAGTGTGGGTTCTATGGTTGATCCTGATAAGGAATTGTTTGAAATGTTTGAGAGGTTGTTCGTAGATGTGAATATAGTAGAAGCCAGAGAGGGCTCTATCAAGGCAGATGTGATATTTGTTGGGCACTGTGCAAAGATCAACAATTAGGAAGCAACTCACCTCCTGACCATGAAGGAGTTTTGGGAGTTTGCTTTGAATTTTCTTTCAATTTCTTTGTATTATTCCAGGCTTATAATTCAGAGTCTATGTTCTGTCCGCTTGGATATGTAAACCTTTTTATCTTTTAGTTTTAATGAAATGCAATTTCCTTTTTTCGTCAGCGCTGATAGTTTTATTTTTCTTTGCTTTTCTGTTCCTTCTTGTACAATTATTTTTATGCTTGCTCCAATGATATGACATGCATAAGGACTATTTGGCCCAGTCTTGAAAGCCGGTCTAATTCAGAAATAATAATTCAAGAGATAAAATATGAGGACAAACCAAAATATGTTAAGGGAAGGGCGTTTGAGGAAATTAGTAAAGAGTTAAGCCACTTTGAGGAAAAACCCAAGCCAAACCTGAGCGATACAGAAGCAGTCAATCTAGGGGACTTCGATAATATCATAGATACTAAAATAAGTGTCCATGTTAAGCCAAAGCTCGGGGAAGAAATAATTGAAGCGCTGCTTGAATACAAAGATGTTTTTGCATGGTCCTACAATGATATGCCAGGGTTGAGCACTGACCTAGTTGTTCACAAATTTCCCACCAACCCGGCCTGCCCTCATGTCAAACAAAAGTTGAGGAAGTTAAAACTGATGTGAGCATAAAGATCAAAAAGGAAGTTACCAAGCAGTTTGAGGTAAAGGTCATCCGAGTCACACGATATCCCGCCTGGCTAGCCAATGTCGTGCTTGTGCAAAAGGAGGATGGTAAAACCAGGGTGTGTGTTGATTATCGTGACCTCAACAAAGCGAGTCCCAAGGATAACTTCCCACTGCCGAACATCTACATATTGATTGACAATTGAGCAAAAAAAAGATTGGTTCTTTCGTTGATTGTTACGCAGGCTATCACCAGATTTTGATGAATGAGGGGGATACGGAGAAGATAGAATTCATCACATCGTGGGGAACATATTGCTACATGGTGGTGCCTTTTGGTCTGAAGAGTGTTGGGGCAACCTATATGAGGGAAATGACAACCATATTCCACGATATGATACATAAGGAGATTGAGGTTTATATGGATGATGTAATTCTGAAATCCAGGAAGTACTCCGACCATGTCAGAGATCTGAGAATATTCTTCCAGAGGCTCCGTTGGTACAACCTCAAGCTCAATCCTACGAAGTGTGCATTTGGCGTGCCATCAGGGAAGTTGCTAGGATTCATAGCCAGCCGCCAAGGTATTCAGCTAGATCCATCAAAGATCAAAACCATACCGGAATTGCCGCCCCCGAGGAATAAAATAGAGGTGATGAGTCTGTTTGGGAGATTGAATTACATCAGTTGATTTATTTCTCAGCTCACGATGACTTGTGAGGCCATCTTTAAGCTGTTGAAAAAAGATGTTGCGGTCAAGTGAACGGAGGAATTCCAGGAGGCTTTTGATAAAATAACAGGATACTTGTCGAACCCACCGGTATTGGTCCCATTAGAAGTAGGAAGGCCATTGATCCTATATCTGACAGTCTTGGACAACTCATTCGGATGCGTGTTGGGTCAGCACGATGTCACCAGGAGGAAGTAGCAGGCCATATACTACCTTAGCAAGAAATTCACATATTATGAGGTTAAGTATACTCATCTTGAAAGGACAAATTGTGCCCTAACTTGGGTAACACAAAAGTTGAAATACTACCTTTCATCATATACTACTTACCTCTTCTCATGCCCGGACCCGTTGAAATACATCTTCCAGAAGCCTATGCCTATGGGGAGGCTTGCAAAGTGGCAAATCCTGCTCACTGAGTTCGACATTGTGTACGTGACTAGGACTGCAATGAAAGTGTAGGCATTGTTTGATCATCTAGCCGAGAATCTGGTGGACAAAGAATACAAACCTTTAAATACATACTTCCTGGACGAAGAGGTGATATATATTGATGAAGTGGAATAGGGCGAGAAGCCAGGATGGAAATAATGTTTCGATGGGGCCGCCAACATCAAAGGCATCGGGATAGGAGCAGTACTCATTTTTAAAATGGGGCACCATTATCCCGTTATAGCTCACCTCCGTTTCTATTTCACTAACAATATGGCAGGATATGAGGCATGCATTTTGGGTCTGCGGTTAGCTGCAGACATGGGTGTCCAAGAAATCTTAGTCTTGAGGGGCTCGGACCTTCTGGTACACCAGATTCAAGGGGAATGGGAAACACGAGATTTGAAGCCCATACCATATCGTTAATGTCTGCATGACCTTTGTCAACGATTCCGGTCAGTAGAGTTCAGGAATATCCAAAGAATTCACAACGAGGTTGCTGACACCTTGGCTACTTTGGCATCGATTTTAAATCATCCAGATAAGGCGTATGTTGACCTGATGCATATACAGGTCTATGACCAACATGCTTACTGTAATATGGTGGAAGATGAGCTAGATGGTGAGCCTTGGTTTCACGATATCAAAGAATATATCAGGATGGGTATGTACCCAGTACAAGCCACAAGTGACCAAAAGAGAAAAACTTGTTGCTTATCAAGCGGGTTTTTTCTTCAGTGGATGGGTACTATACAAAAGAACGCGAGACCTTGGGTTGATAAGATGCATAGATACTAGACAATCCACAACCATTATGACCGAGGTACATTCTGGAGTTTGCGAACCTCATATGAGCGGGTATGTTTTGGCAAAGAAGATTCTCTGGGCAGGTTATTATTGGTTCACCATGGAGCGAGATTGTAACAGTTTTGTGCACAAATGTCATCAATGTTAGGTGCATGGAGATATCATCCACTCCCCGCTGTCTGAATTACGTACAATGTCTGTACCATGGCCCTTCGTTGCTTGGGGCATGGATGTCATCGGGCCTATCGAGCCAGCAGATTCCAATGGACACAGGTTCATCCTGGTTGCTCTTGATTATTTCACCAAGTGGGTTGAAGCTAAAACTTTCAAGTCGGTGACTAAGAAAGTCGTGGTTGTCTTTGTGCATTCAAATATCATTTGCCGGTTCGATATCCCGAAGGTAATTCCACCCCATATCAGTAGTTTAATATTACACATTGCAATTCCACCCCATATCGCCCAAAGGTGAATGGAGCAGTTGAGACAGCCAACAACAACATAAAGAAGATATTTCGAAATATGGTGGAAGGGTCCAGGAAATGGCATGAGAAGCTATCCTTCGTATTGTTAGGCTATCACAATATTGTTCGCAACTCAGCAGGGGCAACTCTTTATTTGTTGGTGTATGGTACAGAAGCACTAATACCAGCATAAATCGAAATCACGTGCCTTCGGATCGTCGCCGAGGCAGAAATTGATGATGAAGAGTGGGTCAAAACCCACCTGGAGAAATTGAGCTTGATCGATGAAAAGAGATTAGCAGCAGTATGTCATGGCTAGTTGTATCAACAGAGAATGACCAAAGCGTATAACAAGAAGGTGCACCCAAGAAGGTTTGAAGTGGGTCAGTTGGTATTAATGCGCATCCTCCCTCATCAGGTGGAGACAAAGGGCAAGTTCGCCCCAAATTGGCAAGGGTCGTTCATTAGGTCAAGAGTGTTGTCCAACGGGGCATTATATCTAACAGATGTGGAAGGCAAGTGCGTAGAAATGGCCATCAATTTCGATGAGCTAAGAGATACTATGTATAACGTTTCTTTGATTAAATCATATTTGTTTGTACTTGGCATGTTTTGGAGATTGGAATGACGAAGGCACTTTATTTAGCTATCTAAACACTTTATCCTTTGATAACCCTTTTTAGAGCTTTAATTATTTTCCTCCATACCCCTCTTTCGAAATAAATAGAAAAATCAGAAACTCAAGCGTGAGAGATGAAAAAAAGAAAGGAAAAAAAAAGAAGAAGAAAAAAAAGAAGAAAAAAATAAAAAAAGAAAAGAAAAGAGAAGAAAAAAACAACAAACAACAAAACAGCAAAACAACAAAGGAAAAGGGAAGAAACAAAAAGAAAGAGAATGAAAAAGAAAAAATAAACAACAACAACAACAAAGTAATTTCTGGGGCATGAACTACGTGTGACCTGATTTCTTTTAAGGATACATAGGTAGCATCACAGTTCGGTCTCACTAAAATAAAAATTCAAAAGTCCTTAAGTATAAACTGGGGCAAAAGTTGTGGGTGTTGTATGAAATTTGATTCTAAAATTTGTAATGTTGAACCCATTGAAATGATTTGAGCCTTTAACACCTTTCTTTCTAACCCCATCCAAAAGCCTGCATAACGGCCCAAAGAAAGATCTTCTGATTAGTCTCTAAGAAATGCTAAGACAAGCAAAAAGAAGTGATTCATAGCCGGGGAAACACTCTAGTTCGAGCTAGAAAAGATGAAAACGAGAGTGTCTTATTGGTTAAAACCCTCACGGGCAGTGTAAGACGAAAATAGTTGAGAGAAAATCAAAATGAGAAAGTCTTATTGGTGGACACCTTAAGGTGAAGGTAATTCGAGAAACGAAAAGTTGAAAGAGGGTTGTTGGTAAAAATTTGTTCAGAACACTGCAAGATAGGAAAGGTCAAGGTTTGGTTAAAGAAATTGGGTTAAAAGGGTTACAACAACAAAGCATGGCAACTGAAAGCCGATCATTTGGAAATACATGGTCGACTAAGCTGAAGTGCATGTCGTGATCGTTGGAACCAGTTGTTCCCCCCATAGATAAGTCTATTCTCTTTCCCCTTATGTAGTCGCCCAATTTGGAATTCTTTTATTTTAAAAACAAATAAACTAAGAGTCGTTGCATTTCATTTTCTTTCGGGTCTCCATTCCTCTAAGATGTTTTGAGGTAAATTTTGTTTAAGCAAGCATGAGAGAAATTTCAAAGCTTACTACCAACTTGAAAAGGCCAAAGCACACTGCGGCTAAAACATAACAGAGACAACGAAAGTTAAAATAGAATATCAAGAATCACAGAAGGTTTCGTTAGTGAATGATTCAGTAGTCTCGGTAAGGATGCAAAGATTTTTGGCAAGAAGGTCGGGAATGTAATATAATGTTGGGGTACAAAGCACTCGGTTCACCTATGGCCATAGGGTTCAAGGGGTCAGCCAATAAATCAGGCGGATCATAGTCAACTCGGGAAAGTTGGCTACAACGGAGCATGACAGCAGGGAAGCCATTCTCAGCAAGAATACTGCAAGCTAACCACCACATTTCAAACTGAAAAGATTTGCTTTGATTGAAACATGGCATGAAATTTGGAATGTCTCGGGGAAGTCTTCCATAGGAAAAGAAAGCACCCAGCAGGTATGACTGTGAACTTCAGGACCCTCCTGGAAAATGGGACCTAGTCAAAACTCAAAATAATCGGGAATAGCTAAGTAGCATAGATGGATTTAAGAGTTTGCATGTTGAAATAGGATTCAGCTTGGAGTTACCATGACCTTCCTGGAAAATGGGACTCAGTTTAAAATTCCAACAGCTGCGAGTAACATAATCTGGCATAAATATTTCCCCAATACAAGAGATAGATCCACATAGGAGTCGTTCGGACCCTCTTGGATAATGGGACATAACTTTAATTGGCAATCCCCAGCAGAAACAACCGAGAGTTAAAATTGGCATTTAGTTGAGAGTTGTTAGGACCCTCTTGAATAATGGGACTTAGCTTTAAGATTTTTATTAAAAAAACACAGGATTAATTTGACTTCGGATTGTCAGGACCCTCCTGGATAATAGAATGTAGCTTTAATTACCGGTCCCCAGCAAATATAACTTAGATTTATTTTCTCAAATAATAAGACATAGTGGAAGTAATTCCATTAGAGGACATAGCCCAGTTTTAGAGTTGCCATTAATTAAGAATTATCAGGACCCTCCTGGATAATGGGATGCAACTTTATTGTCTTCTTAGATAACCAGATATTCAACCTTTTAAATTGGCATTGAACTAAAAATAGTCAGAACCCTCATGGATAATGGGATTTAGCTTTAAAATTTTTAGAAATATTGTATTACAAGATTTAATTAACACTAGAAGATACGCCCAGCACCAAACTGGGGCAGAAAAATTTCTTTTGTTTTGTTTGTTTTGTTATAATCAAGTTTAAAGGCGACGATTTCAGGGAATACAACTCGAGTTTTGCTAATCAGGCGCCCACCTGAAGAAGAAGGGAATATAATTTATTCTTTGGTAATCAAGCGCTCATCTGGAGAACAAGGGAATACAAATTTTTGTAATCAGGCATCAACCTAGGAACAACGGAATATAATTCAAGTTTTGGTAATCAGGCGTCCACCTGGAGAACAAGGAATATAATTCATGTTTTTGGTAATCAGGCGCCCACCTGGAGAACAAGGAAATACAATTCATGTTTTTGGTAATCGCGCGCCCAGTTGGAGAACAAGGGAATACAGTTCAAGTTTTGGTAATCAGGCACCCACATAGAAAATGAGGGAATATAATTCAAGTTTTTGTAACCAGGCGCCCACCTGGAGAACAAGGAAATATAATTTCAGATTTGGTAATCAGGCGCCCACTTGGAGAACAAGGAATACAATTCAAGTTTTGTTAATCGGGAACCCACTTGGAGAACAAGGGAATACAGTTCAAATTTCTGTAATCAGGCGCTCACCTGGAGAACAAGGGAATACAATTCATATTTTTGGTAATCAGGCACCCACCTGGAGAACAAAGGAATACAGTTCAAGCTTTGGTAATTAGGAGCCAACCTGGAGAACAAGGGAATACAGTTCAAATTTTGGTAATCAGGCACCCACCTCGAGAACAAGGTAATAAAATTCGAATTTTTGGTAATCAGGCGCCCACCTGGAGAATAAGGGAATACAATTCAAGTTTTGGTAATCAGCGCCCACCTAATGGACAAGGGAATACATTTCAAGTTTTGGTAATCAGGCACCCACCTGGAGAACAAGGGAATACAGTTCAAGTTTTGGTAATCAGGCACCAACCCTGAGAACAAGGGAATATAATTCAGGTTTTGGTAATCAGGCGCCCACTTGGAGAACAAGGAATACAAATCAAGTTTTGTTAATAAGGCACCCACTTGGAGAACAAGGGAATACAGTTCAAGTTTTGGTAATCAGGCGCTCACCCTAGAGAACAAGGGAATATAATTCAAGTTTTTGGTAATGAGGCACCCACCTGGAGAACAAGGGAATACAATTCAAGCTTTGGTAATTAGGCACCCACCTGGAGAACAAGGGAATACAGTTCAAATATTGGTAATCATGCACCCACCTAGAGAACAAAGGAATAAAATTCAAAGTTTTGGTAATCACGCGCCCACCTAGAGAATAAGGGAATACAATTCAAGTTTTGATAATCAGGCGCCCACCTGGAGATAAGGGAAAAAATCTCAGATTACAATTCAAAGCGGCAACAAAGAAGTTTTACAGGGAGAATACAAGTCAACAAGGCAACAAGGAGTTGCACTGGGAGAATGCAAGTCAACAAATCAACAAGGAGTTTCACAGGAATAAATACAAGTCAACAAGGCAACGAGGATCGAGAACAAATTGGAAGACATAGATAGGTTCTTTTGTAATCCATAGGTCATAGCTTAGTCTAGCTTCTTTGTATTTTGAATCAGTGTAATAAGGGACCCAGCAAAAAGTAGCAGCAGCAGCAACAGTGAGATCATAACTTCGGTAATCCTAGCTACCAAACACTCATGAACTACACTGACCTGATTCCTTTTTAGCCAAGGATATGTAGACAATCTCTGAAGCAGGGTACGGTCAAGCTTTTCAAAAATGCTTCTCACGGAGTATTCAAACGGGCAAAAAATCGCGCGTGTCCGCTCACTTATGTTTGCACGAAAACTCTTCATGTTTCCGAGCAAAGAGCGGCAGCTGTGAGCATGTGCTTTTTGCCCTATATGAATTACTCCCATAAATTCAAAATAAAATAATTTCTATTGTTTGTTTGCAATTTTGTGGATTGTTATGACTTTTTCTATTAATTGTTTGCATTTTTTTGTGCATTTTAATTATTGAAAATACAAAAAATGTGTTGCACGTGCATTTAGAGGTTAATTTGACATTTTTCACGAATTAATAAGCAATTAGTCATTTTATTAAAAAAATCAAAATAGTTTTACTCGCATATTTTATCTTTAACTTTAATTTTAGGTGATTTTTCTTTCAATTTTATTTTAACTATGTTTGATAATAATCATTATTTAGGATTAATTAGCATTTTACTTAGGTTAATTTGGTATTATAATTTAAATAGGATTTTATTTTAATTTTAAAGAGAAGGAGTTTTTTTTAATTTGAAGAGCAAGAAAAGAAATTAAAAATAAGGTCTTTTAGTAAGAGCCCCAATCTGGGACAATCCCTTTAAAACTTCAAGCCCAAACCCCTCAGACCCATCCAAAGTCAAGTCTGACCCGCCCCAGAATCCGGTCTAGCCCCCCGCTCAATGCCAAATGACATCGTTTGGGTTGAGTTGATATGAGCCTTTGATATTTCTCAATCCAACGGCTACCCTCACTTCCCCATTTCACATATTTATGTCCAAACAATCTCGCACCTTGTAATTCGATCCCCACCACCCCCACTCGTCTTTCTCAGAGACCATATGTAATGCCACTATGAGAACACCAGCTGCCGCCCGCTGGAAGTCGCCCGCGGCGGCGGCCGGCATCTAATCCTAACCAAATTAACACCCTAAGCCCACCCCGACCTCCTCATCTCGAACCCGCCATTGGTTCCATCCCAAACTCACCCAAATCTCTCAAATCTTTGATTGAAACCATAAACCTTAGCACCGTTATAAATTCTCCAGTAGTGGCGCCGCCTGTATTCCACCCCAAACTAATACCAAAGGACCCTCTCACCTCCTTCTTTCCAAATCCGTAGCCCGTTCCTTTCAAATGGCTTCAGAAATGTTTGAATTTCATTTTGAATTTAACTATATAGAAGTGTCAAGGCAAGGATTTAGGTTGATAGAGACCAAAACAAGCCTTGGTCATGATGAGTGAGGCCCCTTTTTGGTTCAGAATTGAGAGAAATTTAAAAGTTAGTTCTCATTTTTGAGGTATTTCTGTTCTTTTCTTTCTGATTTTGCGTCTTTTTTTATCATGGTGACTATTTTGTTTTTTCTTTTTCTCCTTGATATGCTTGATCATTATTTATTCATTAGCATCTACACGATTGTGTTACCAGTTTTTCTTTAATTTTGGTTTTATTCAGGAGTTTTAATTCAGGGGTTTAATTATGGCTTAAAAGGGAGTCATTCAATTTAGGGGTTTATTTGGTTTCAAATACTTTGGCCACTTGGTTAAAATTTTGGCATATGTTTGGTTTTGAGTCTTGAAGCCCAAGCTTGTCATGAAAGCCCAAATGAAAGGGTCAGTTCAAAGGGGTTGAAGGCCTAGATGTGATTTGCCTTGGGTCAAATTGACCTAGGCTGGTAGTTTAGGTTAATTTTCAGGGAATGTGAGGACAGTATAGGTAATACGACACAAGGAATCCTTAGTAACAAGAATTGGAAGCTTCTAGTAGGGGATTCCTGTAATTTTAGGCTATAACTTGGTTACCAAGTCACAAAACATGGACTTAAATGCATAATTAAAACATGAGGGCTACCCTACTTACTTGCCTGTAAAGGCATTGTGTCCTTGCTGTGCAAGTAAGTCAAAGGAAAGAAAAAAAATAAAAAAAAAAGGTTGTTACTGTTCCATTGGAGATCCTAAAATAAAAAGATTAAAAAGAGTTGAAAATATCCAAAAACTTTAGACGGCTGATCCTTCCAACTTCGGAAAATGATAGTGCTTCATTAATGGGGTTTGATATAGGTATTGAAAAGTTTTGGGGTCAGGCTTTGTGAAGTCCTTGCTGCTTCATTGATTTCTCTTGTTGATTCCTAAAATTCTGTCTTGAAATACTTTTTGGTTCATTTGAGAGTAAAATATGAATTGATTTGGGGTATGAAGCCAATTTAAAATCGAGTTCTAGGGGTCTACTGTGCATCACTCGTTTGGCATTGTTTTTTCTACTGATTATTGCTTGAATCTGGAATGTGCTTTTGCTATGTGGTTGATCTTCTGCTGATTACTTCATATCTGCTTTGTTTTACTCTCTAGGTATATACTTTGACCTCAATCATGTAACGATTGGCTTATAAAGTGCTCTTCTCAAAGAGATATGAAGAATTATGTGTTTGCTCTATTTGATGTTATTTCCTTTTGGGTTTTCTTAGTTTGTCAAATCTAATCCCACCTCAGCGGGTTGCACATTCTCACTTTGTAACAACTATTGTGTAATAGGACTTTATGTAACAATTGTTAATTTGTTAGTTTCTACAAATCTGCTGTTTTTTGAAGTAGTTGTCAGTTTTGAAGTCCAATACATGTTCATGTACAAAATGTTAAATATTTTATAGGTCGCAAGGATGCCATAAGTGAGACTGAGCAAATGCCAGGAACTTTAAGCTAATTTGTTTAATTAGAGGCGTAGTAAATTTAAGCATGCTTGGCTATGTATTTAATATGAAGTTTAAATATAGGTTCATACTTAGTAGTATTTCTTGTTCAAGTGATTACTGGGCATTCATGAAAATGAGTGTTGAGTGTTGGAATTCAAATGACATTAGTTATGTGTCAGAATTCTCTGACTTTAGTTATTTTGCGCTTGCAATAGTTAGACGTGAGTTTTCTTTTGATTTTATCCCATTGTTGTGCAATTCATGGATATCGAGATTTTCATTTGGATAAGCATGCATGTGTTTGTGTGATTGAAATAATTGACTCATGTATATTTTCTAGTAGTTACAAAGGGCACTTGGCAGGCAGGGATAGTTACAATGGAAGGTCCTAAAAATGATGTTGATGATGATCCAGAAGCTCTTAAAGAAGAAATTGCAATAGTGTGAAGAGACATTAATGGATTGATGAGAAGATATATAAAAACAAAGAAAAGAAGAATGTTAACTAGACGAACCAGACAATACAATGAACAAGATAAAAATGACGAAAAATATTTTAAATGTGGAAGGTGTGGTCGTATTCAAGTTGAATGCCATATCTTAATAGAAAGTCTATAGTGGGTTCAACAAAAATAAATCTTTTGTAAGCTTGGATCATTGAATATAGTTCAGAACATGAAGAAAGAGCAAATATATGTTTCGTGACGATTTTGGAGAACGATATGAATAATTACTCTAGATGTTGACCGATGAAGATGCATCAGACGACGATTGTGAAGAAGATACTGAGAATTGCTTCATGGCACGAGGTGAAAAAAGTGAGGTAAAATTTAATAGCTGTTACAAATATGCCGAATTATATGATATTCTTGATCTTACCTTAAAAGAGTCTCAAAGATTGCTAAATTAATTAAAGAGACTCAATAAGCAAAGGAAGGACTGAGAACTCAAACTTGAAGAATGTGAAATCAAAAGAGATACGCTTTAAGATGAGGTTCAAGAATTTCAAATGCAACTTAGTGTCATACGCAAGTCCATCAGTCACAGTTCTATCAAGTCCAACCAGATGACTTACAGGTCAACTGGAAAAGAACCTGCCAGAGTAGAGTACCCAAGTACTAGCACCAGTGGTAGGTCAAAGATTGGATCAACCCATATGTGTCATTACTATAATAGAGCTGAACACATATATTCCTTCGGTAGATTTCATAAATCAAGTGTCTCAAGATGGATTTGAAAAAAAAAACCTTGGTCCTGGTAGAACTAACCAACAAAGACCTAAGGAAGCTTGGGTACCTAAAAGAAGGTAATAATCTTTGTTTGTAAGAACACCACAGGAAAAAGGTATCTCGATAGTACATGTACAAGTCACATGACGAGCGACAAAAATTTCTTCAAGGAAGTTACCAAAATTAATAGAGGAAATGTTAAGTTTGGTGATGAGTCAAAAGACAAAATAGTCGGTACCAGAACTATTCTATTTTAATAACAATTGTGATATCACTAACCTTGTAGATAGACTAAATTACAATCTGCTAAGCATCAGCCAACTATATATATGATTCTGGATATGAAGTGAAATTCAAGAAAACTGGTTGTGCTATTGAAGATGAATAGGTAAAATCATTCTTCCAGGAAAAATATATGGAAATGTCTATATTTTCGATTGCACCGATAATTTGGAAAGTAATATCTGTCTTGCATCTATCACTGATGATCCCTGGCTTTGGCATAAAAAGCTTAGTTATTCCAGCATGCATTTGATTGAAAAACTCTCCAAATATGATTTGGTCATTCGTCTTCCTTAGCCAAACTACTCTAGAAACCATGTATGTGATGCATGTCAACTTGGTAAGCAAACTAGAAATTCTTTCAAACACAAGGATATAGTTTCCACTAGAAATCCTCTTCAACTACTACATATAGACTTATTTGGACCTACTACAACTGCTAGTATAGGAGGAAAAAGATATGTTTTTGTTATTGTAGATGACTACTCATTTTTTATGTGGGTAATATTTTTGTTTCACAAAGATGAAGCTCTAAATAACTTTGATATTTTCTGCAAAAAGATAGAAAGAGAAAAGGGGTATCTTGTCTAGACTATTCAGAGTGATCATGGAGGAGAATTTAAAAGTATAGCAATTGAGGAATTCTGCAATGACCAAGAATACACTTATAACTTCTTAGCACCAAGGCCACCACATCAGAATTGAGTGGTTGAACGTAAAAATAGAACTCTGTGTGATATAGCAAGAACCACGATACTATATCATTCCGTACCTAACCATTTCTGGCCGGAAGAAGTTAGTACAACTTGCCACATTTTCAACATGTGCTTAATTCGACCGATTCTAAAGAAGACTCCGTATGAACTATGAAAAGGTAAGAGACTCGACATTAGATAATTTCATCCTTTTGTAAGGGAATTCTTCGTCCATAATAATAGTAAGGATAATCTTGGTAAGTTTGGTCCAAGAAGTAATAAAGTATATTTACTCTAACAAGTAAATCTTTTAGAATCTATAATACGCGTACTATATGTGTAGCAGAATCAGTTCATGTTATCTTTGATAATAATAACTCTATAGATGAGAAAGAATATCTTGCAGGTGATGAAGAGATCAGTCAAAATCAACCAAAGTTCAGCCATCAAATGATTTCAAAAGAATAAACTGACAATAAAAAAGAGCATGATCAACCTCAATATGAGTCGACTACTCAATGTACTGAAGTATTACCAAACGAATGGAGAAGCGAACCTAAATTTCCTCATAAGTTTATCATTGGAAATCCAACTTATGGAATGAAAACAAGAGTAGCTCTAAAGGAAAAGGATAAAATTGCACTCATATCCCAAATAGAGCCAAAGAAAGTTGATGAAGCTCTGAAACAATCAAGTTGGGTACAAGTTATACAAGAAGAACTTGATGAGTTTGAAAAAAACCAAGTTTAGACATTGATGCCCAAGCCAACAAATGCAACAACCACAGGAACAAAGTAGGTATTCAGAACTAAACTAAATGAAGAAGGTAAAGTTATCCGGAACAAAGCAAAGCCAGTCACTCAGGGCTACTCTTAATAGGAAATATACAATTATGATGAAACCTTTGCTCCAGTAGCACGGTTAGAATCAATTTGTATTTTAGTAGCATACGCTTAAAGGTTTTAAATTATTTCAAATGGATATTAAAAGTATGTTTTTAAATGGCTTCATTGATAAGGTCTATGTTAAACAACCTCCTAGATTTGAAAACTCACAGTTCTATTATCATGCGTTTAAGTTGACTAATGCTCTCTATAGGCTAAAACAAGCACCTAGAGCTTGGTATGAAAGACTAAGCTCATTTTTTGTCGGTCATGGATTCTCAAGAAGTAAGATTAATACTATCATCTTCATCAAACGGTCATCTTCGGGAAATCTCATTATTAAAATTTATATTGATGATATTATATTTGGAAGTGCTAACCCTGTCCTATGTAAGGTATTCTCATATATCACGCAAAGGGAGTTTGAAGTGAGCACGATGGGAGGATTGAATTTCTTCCTTGGACTACAAATTCATCAATCACATGAAAGAATCTTTATATGTCAGAAAAAGTACACGAAGGAGGTGATACAAAAATTCAGAATGAGCAATGCCAAGGCACTTAGAACTCCCATAAGTCCAGCTACATCTCTCAATAAATACAAGGAAGGAAAACTAATAGATGAATCAAAATATCTTGGTGGACTGATTGGATCTCTACTTTATTTAACTGCCAATCCATAATATAATATTTAGTGTGTACTGATGTGCCAGGTTCCAAGTAGCTCCCAATGAGTCACATTAACAATCGTGAAATGAATTATTAGATATCTTATTAGAGCTACATCAAATGGATTATGGTATCCATGTCTTAACAATTTTAAGCTTGAAAAATTTTCAAAAGCAGATCTTGTAGGACATAAAGATGACAGAAAAAGTACAAGTGAAACCTGTTAACTACTTGGAAAATTGCTTATTTCCTAGAATAGTAAGGAACAGGGATCAGCTGCATTATCTACAATTGAAGTTGAATACATTTCCATCCGACAATTTGTACTCAACTACTTTGGATGGCTATGATGTTTCCTAAGCCTATTAAAATTTTTGTGATAATTCTATAGCCTTCTGTCTTCAAAAATTCAGCGCATTATTCTAGGGTAAAGCATACAGATATGAAACACCATTTATTAGAGATCATGTTCTTAAGGGTGACAGTGAATTATCGTTTGTCAGCACTAAAAATCAATTAGCTGATATTTTTACTAAGCTACTTCTATAGGAAATATTTCAAAACCTTAAGGATTTACTTGACATTAGTACTTTATCAAAATAAGGCATTGAAATTTTGGTACTTTACAAAGATTGCGTGTATGAATGATTTTGGTAAAAAAATCTTTTGTGTTGTGTACCTCATTATGATTTCTTGTAGAATTAATTAAGTGCCTCCATTTTAAGCACTTAATCCCACCTTTTACGTGTATCGAGATGGAAACTAAGTCAATTAGTCATGCATGTTGCCTTTCTCTACCACATCAATCACGTCGGTTTAGTCCTGTCTCTTCACTCATCCCTCCATCTCTATAAGTCTGCCTTTTCTCTGAGTCTTCTTTATGAAACCTCCTCTCAAACTCTCTAATGGCTAAAGCTTCAAAAAAAACCCTGCTTCCACTTGCAAAAGCACCTCGAATACCAACAAAAGCTAACGCTCTCTTCCCTCTCCTTTCTCATGCGATCAATAGTGCATGCCAATGATTGCGCTTCATAGTCTCTACGGACATTGGCCAGCCTCCTACTGAGGTTGGTCCATCGTCCTCCCCCCGCAGCCGTTACCAACCTCTACAAACCATAATACAAACCATAATTCACCTAAAACATATGTGAATTTATTAAACTATGCTGTCATAAATTCGCCCAAGCAAACCCTAGCTATGCTACCATTGAAACCAGTTAAGTTCCCCCGTGAAGAACTAATTGTGAAGTTGAATAAACAAGAGGTGAAGCAATCCATCATACAATTAGGGCTTCAACTCGCAGTTTTTGGGAAATTTTCATATGGAAAACCTAATATTGGTGAATTACGTAAAGTGATTCCAATTCAATGTGAGATTAAGGGTCATTGCTCAGTTGGCTTGATTGAAGACAATCATGTGTTAATTAGGATGTCTTTATTAGAGTTTTATGTTCATCTTCTCTCAAAGCGAGCTTTTTATTTAAAGGCTCAATCAGACATATGGCAGATGCATTGTACAAAATGGAATCCTTGGTGGACACCTGATGAAGAGACTCCAATTTCCATAGTGCAGATTAGCTTTCGAGAACTTCCTCCTAATTTTTTTGGTAAGGAATGTTTATTTTCATTAGCTCGTGCAGTTGGTAATCCATTACATATAGACCTAGTACCTCAAAATGGGACTAGACCTAGTTATGCTAAGGTAAAGGAGGAAGTGAGTTTGCTAGGTAATTTCCCTAAATGTATTAAGATTCTTGAAGAAGCTGATGAATCTTGGCCAGAAGAGTTTAAATGGATTAGGATTAAGTATGATTATATGCCTAAATATTGCAATCCTTGAAAGAAACATGGTCATGTTGAGGAAGAATGCTAAGTAATTCAACCTTAATTACACAAGAGATTTGATGAATATGTTGAGGATCAAGACAAGGAGAAGACAATTATAGTGAGCACAGAAGCAATCGATATACCTGCAAATCAAAGGTTTTGTCAAGTGGAAAGGTGGTTGGTAAGCCCTCTACTAATCATGCCAAGCAGGAATGGATACGAGCAAGGAAGAACAAATACCAAAAGGATAACCGGGGCCACATTTTTTATAACAAACAAGGTAAGGAATTTGACATGGGTAAAGGAAGACCAAACTTAAGGAAGTAGAAACGAAGAACAAGTTTAATGCACTAGATGTTGAGGAAGTTCATCAACCTACTCTACAAACTACTGAAGGCAAAGGTGAGGATCATAGCAATGCTAAAAAGCAGGAACATGAGGAAAAGTAATCCAAGAAGGGCCATGAGAAGGAAAAAAAGGCAATACCGGAGTGACAAGCCCTATTCCTAAGGCTTCTAGGTTTAAGATTGGGCATGCAAATACAGAACCAGCGGGAGAAAGTAATCAACAAGAACTTAAGCATGTAAAGAAGGAAGCAGTTGAGAAAGTTTTGGAAGATCAGCATAATGGGAACTTAGCTAAGGCTAATCCTATTGTTCCTAGTGATCAAAGTACTAATAAAAAGGCTAATAAGGAATCCACAATCGATTGGGTTCATAGAAGGTTTGGAACCACTAAAGAGGAGATAAGGCAAATCAGTGTTACTACAAACTAATCATGTCAAGATATTCTGTCTCAAACATTTGCAGATTCTAGGTAGTTTGAGAACCTTGATGAGATAAACTCAACAACGGTTGTAGGGAGTAATGCAATTGAGGTTAAGGAGGATAAACTAGGCACGACTAAGACAACATGAGACAAAGTGAGGGATAACAACCTACTTGGTGATAGGATGGTGACGCTAGGCCAAAAGCCAGGCTCCCCAGTCGTTAGGCTGGGAACTCCAAGCCTAAAGCCAGGTACCCCAGGAATTAGGGTGGCGACTCCAGGCCTGGTGCCAGGGTCACCTAATAAAGCATCGATAGTAAACAAACTTGATTATAATGTGAAATCTAGGGATGATACAATAGGATCAGAGAATAACGATGAAAAGAATGACGAGCAAACAATTGTTCCAAGAGTATTGGGGAAATAGAGAAAGTGCCTATGGAATATGGCACTGACCAAATTTTGCAGCTGCATCTTAATATTCCACTGAAGACTCCACTACATGATTTAGTTACACACAATGTGGCACCAATTGATGAAGACTTAACGAGACAAAATCCTATGAAGGATGAGAGCGATGATGAATCAACAATAGAAAACTTCAAATGGGTGCCTAGGGATAGGGATCTATCACCTATAGTTAGTGCTAAAGAAGGTAAGAAACAAAGAAGAATCAAAATAAAGAGCCACAATAACCTTCAAAAATTATGCCAGGAGGGAAGTTTCTCTATCTAAATGAAGATCAAAACATTAATATGGAACATAAGGTCTGTGAATACATAGTAGGCCTTTCATATGGTGATAAACATGAATAGGGAGCATAATTTTTGTGTAGTTGCATTGATGGAACCTTTTCAAAAGAAAAGACTCATTGATAGATATAGAATATTAATATGGAGATGAATATTGTTGTTCTTTGATACATTAGTGAAATAGAAATTAGTGGAGGATACTGAGCAAAAAGTGAATATGAGAGTGCTTCACCGTGACCTAGGGCAGCATATGATGATGACATTTTTTCTTATGCAAAGTGTTCAGCAATGGAGAGGTTGGAATTGTGGGATCACTTGTATTACTTAGCAAGTGATATGAAATTGCCATGCTTGGTAGGAGGGGAATTCAATGTGATATTACATGAAGATGAGAAAATAGGAGGACTACCAGTACACCCACCCGAATATAAGAATTTTGCATTTTGTGTAAACTCTTATGGTTTGTTTGAGCAAGGATACAAATGAAGTCCACTCACATGGTGGGATGGGAGATCCAAATTTTTTGTATATTTAAAAGATTGGATAGTATCTTGATGAATTTTCCATTTCAGAACATGTTTCCAATTATTGAAGTTGAATATCTAATCAGAACTGGACCAGATCATCCACCATTATTAATGACATGTGGGGAGTAGACCACCAATTTTGTCAAGCCTTTTAGGTTCTTCACCTATTGGACTAAACATGCTATATTTATGCATGTGGTGAGGTAGAATTGGGAAACTAATTTCATAGGGGATACATTTTTTGTATTCAAGCAGAAGCTCAAGAGGGTGAAGGTAGCACTGTCAAAATGGAGTAGGGAAACATTTGGTGATATCTTCAAGAAGTTGTCTATTTTGGAACATATTGTTAGGGTGAAAGAGATATTTTTTAAAGAAGAGCCTACAATTGAGAACATGATTTTGTTTCAAAGGCTCAATCTAAATTGAAGAAATACGTGAGTATTGAGAAGCAATATTGGAAGAAAAAAGTTGGGATGACTTGGTTTGCTGAAGGAGATAGGAATACAAGTTTCTTTACAATCATATCAATGTCAAAAGAAAGAAATTACAATTGAAGGATCAAAAGTGGAACTGGGATATGGATGGAAGTCCGGGAGCAATTAGCTACAACAGCAATGGACTTCTATCAAAAATAGTTCACAAATGAATGTGATACATTTGACTTTTCCTTGCTCAATAATGTAGCTTCGATGGTAACTATGGAATAGAATTTGGAACTTAGTAGATTGCAAACAATTGAAGAGGTAAGGACAATAGTTTTGAGCTTAGTGGGGAGAGTGCCAGTAGTCCAGATGGATTCACTGGCATGTTTTATCAAACATGCTGGGATGTTATTGGTGCTGATATACACAAGATGGTGCTACACTTCTATGAAGGATCTACACTACCTAAATCCATCACTCACACCAATATAGTGTTGTTGCCTAAGAAACCTAGAGTTAAGACCTTTTCTGACTTAAGACGTATTAGCTTGAGCAACTTCATTAACAGGGTCTTGTCTAGGGTGTTACATGATAGATTGGAAATTTTTTTGCATTCACTAATATCTCCTAATAAATCTGGATTTGTGAAGGTTGATATTTGAGAACATCTTATTGACTCAAGAAATTTTCATTGACATACGGTTATGGGGAAAGCTAGCTAATGTGGTGATCATGCTTGATATGGCTAAGGCCTATTATAGGGTTTCAAGGAAGTACTTAATGCATGTACATAGAAAGATGGGATTTTCTGAGCACTTCATCAACTTGGTGTGGAACTCGGTATCAAATAGCTGGTACTTAGAATTGGTGAATGAGCAGTCCTCGAGGTTCTTTAAGTCTACAAGAGGTGTCATACAAAGGGATCCTCTATCAAGTGAGGTACTTTCCAAGTCTTTGAATAAGCTATTTGATGACAGGTCGTTTGTAGGATTTGGAATTCCTAAGTGGTCTTATCCTTTGAACTACTTGGCATCTGCTGATGATACTATAATCTTTGCTTCTGCTCATCCTCCATCTCAGTGTTAGGAAACTATGAGAAGATATCATTCCAGATAATCAATAAAGATAGGATTTCATACTACATATATTTAAAGGTTCCTAACGGATTGTGCTAGGCAGTTAGAGATATTATAGGATTTGCAAAAGGTAAATTTCCCTTCATATATTTTGGATGTCCTATTTTCTACACTAGAAAGAGGAAGGAATATTACAAGGATCTTATCAAGAAAATAAAGGCTAAATGGCATTCATGGAAAGGAAAGTTTATGTCTTTTGGAGGAAAGGCAACACTCATTTCTAGTGAGTTGCAAAGTATGTCAGTCCACATATTATTAGTCCTTCATCCACCAAAATAATATCCTAGAGCATCTTCATAAGATTTTTGCTAGGTTCTTTTGGAGCACAAAGGAAGAAGGGAGAAGCATACATTGGGCCTCATGGCAAAATCTTTGCCTTCTTAAAGAGGAACGGGGCCTAGGTTTCATGTCTTTACATGATGTGTCTAAGGCATTTTTTGCTAAACTGTGGTGGAGGTCTAGGACAACAAAATATTTATGGTCTAATTTCATGTGGGATAAGTATTGCAAAGAGGAGATACCAAGGGTGGTGCAGATTAGACGGGGGTCTTGGGTTTGGAAACAAATGTTGAATGTTCAGGAAGAAGTAGAACATGAGATTCTATGGGAATTGAAGAGTGGAACAACTAATATTTGGCATGAAAACTGGACTGGATAGGGTGCACTTTATCATGTATTACCTGAAGACTTTCCATTCAAGAAAGATCTTCAGGATGTGGCAGAATTACAACAAGGTGAAATATGGGATGATCAGCACCCAGATCAAACCTTCAATGAGGAAATTATAGAACATATAAGGATAAATGTTTATTATGAATGCAGCGAGGGATACTGGGATAGGCCATACTGGATGCCAACTCCTTCAAGCAAGTTAAGTGTTAGCAGTGCTTGCCAAATATTAAGGCATAAGGCTGATCATAATCAGGAATTCGAGTTAATGTGGATTAAAGGTTTAACATTAAAGATATCTTTCTTCTTGTAGAGGTTGTGGAGGCGGAAAATAACCACTAATGACATGTGGAAGAGGCAAGGGCAAATGGTAATGTCTTGGTGTTGGTGTTGTCAGCAGCCCCAAGAGGAATCTATTGAGCATATATTTGTCACAAGTCCTTCTGCCTCTTGTAGACATGTGATTTTTTACCCTCCTCAAGAATTTTATATTTTCGCATGCAAATATTGAATTTTCGCTAATATCGCTATTTCAACTTGTCACGACCCAAAATCCACTAAGGGACGTGATGGCGCCAGACACTGCTGTCAGGCAAGACAGCCCAAATTATTTGATGAAGTTCTCATTTTTAACAATCTTGAAAACTAAGATTTCCTTCAATTTTTGATAAAATGAAAAGAACACTCCTTCGATTCAAATTAAATAATAAGCAATTAGTACAAAATATTTCAAAACCATCCCAGAACCCGGTGTCACAAGTGCATGAGCATCTACTAATAAGGGTGCATGAGCATCTACTAACAAGGGAATAAGATACAACATCCGTCCAGAATACAGTGGACATGAAATAAATACAATATACTGGAAGGGACTATTCTAGTTGTGGATCGCCTTGAATAATGCCACTACCTAGTCTTATAATCATTTGTGCTGCTACGCCCAGTAGGCCGCTAGAGTTACATAAACCTGTGAGGAAAAAATGCACAGAAGTGTAGTATGAGTACGAAAGCAACGTGTACTCAATGGGTATCCCGTCTAATCTCGAAGAAGTACAGAAAACATGCTTACTTCGACATTCACTAGCGGTCCAATAATAATATGGTGGAGATATGAGGATAACATGGATTTATTTAGCAATTATAACTCATAGAGTAAGAAAACAGGTAACACCTTCTCAAATAAAAATGAAATTTCAAGATTTACTTTTCGTTATTTCTATAGTTTATATTGGCCATGAAAAGGAAATATCAACTTCAATAAGTTTCAGGATAAGCAATGCAAGCATGCGCATATTATGCCGAGGCGACAGCCCGATCCAACACAAATAAACTATAGCACTTGGCGAGGGCCGACAATGCGCCTATAGATGTATCTATTTAATCTTCCTAGGCGTTCAGCCCTTTCCAAAAATAAACTCACACAGACAAACAGTCAATCAAGAAGTCATCATGGAGCAATTACCCAAAGAAAGGTCAATTCTCTTTAATAGTTTAAGAAAACGAGTTTAAATCTACTTAGAAATGCATTTACTAATTAAATGTGTTTTAGACAATTCAAGTTGTTAATAAGCTTACAATTAATCCACGTATAGCATGCTTTTGGGTCCTAGCCTGCCCGAACAATAGCATAATAGTATCTACGCACAGACTTTCGTCACCTCGTGTGTACATAGCGCCCACAATTAGGAGCACATAGACAATTAACTCACCTATGGGGACAATTCCCTCTTACAAAGTTAGAAAGGAGACTCACTTCGCTCCGAAACCTATATTCCGATTCAAGAATGCACTCAAATCCCCGAATTTGGAGCCGAACGATCCAAAACTATTCAAATAAGGTAAGAACTAGTCAATACCAGCTTAAAGTTCATATTCTAATCATTAAACCAATTTCCCAATCCTAAATGTAAGATTCCTAAAATTCAACCCCAAGCCCACATGCCCGGATTCCAAAGCTTTTTTGAAGAATATTGTTATCCATAACATATGGATCAAGAATATATGATTTTTACTCTATTCTCTAACAATTTTTGTGGTTAAATCTTGTTTTTACCAAATTCCAGGTTTTTCATCTAAAACCCTTGATTTCCCTGTGGTCTCAAAAATCGCCTATGGTCAAGTAGGAAGTGAGGGAAATTGGCCAAGTCTCAGAATAAAAATCCACAGCTCTAAACGCAGAAGTCGCATTTGCGACTCCAGGCTCGCAATAGAGATGTCGCATTTGAAGCCTAGCCTGCCTCTGCCCTTGTCGCATTTGCGACAAAATCTCCGCAATCGCGAAGATCAGTGCCTCGCATTTCCCATCCCCCATTTCGCAATTGCGATCTTCCCCCCCCCCCCAGCACCCAGGCTCGCAAATGCGAATGGGACCTCGCAAATGCGACCTCGTATTTGCGACCCAAGAATCGCAAATGTGATCATACCAGCACCAGCAATCCTATTTCTTAGCAAATCACTCCAAAGCTATCATGAATCTAACCCGAGCCCCTCGAGGCTTCAAACCAAACACCCGCACCAGTCCAAAACCATAGCACGGACTTGCTTGAAGCCTCAAATCACATCAAAAAATGTTAAAACCATGAATAGACCTCCAATCCAAGCTTAATAAACTTTAGAATTTTAAACTTCCATTTTCGATGTTTAAACCTATCAAATCACGTCCGATTAACCCCAAATTTTGCAGGCAAGTCATATTTAACATTAAGGACCTACTCCAACTTCCATAATCGAATTCGACCCCGATATCAAAAATTCCACTTCCGGTCAAACTTCTCAAGAACCTTCAATTGCTATCTTTAGCCAAATGACTCCAAAATGATCCATGGATCTCTAAATTCACTTCTAATCGCACTCCAAACTCCAGAATCACCATATGAAGCTATTCAGGGACTCGAAATTCCAAACAGACATCGATAACACTAAAATGAACTTCAAGCCAAACTTATAAAATTTCTTCAAAAATATTAACTCCCATAATAGGCGACAAAACGCTCCCGGGTTATCCAAAACTCGAACCGGTCATACGCCCAAGTCCAAAATCATCATACAAACCTACTGGAACCCTCAGATCATGATTCCGAGGTCGTTTACTCAAAAATCCCATCCTAGTTAATATTTTAACTATAAGCTTCTCAAGTAGTTAACCGTAATACACCCAATCACAAATGGTGGGGATCTCCCACTTAGCTCGAAGTAACAATTACAAAACTCTGGAGTTCACCAGGATTCTTAATATATTATTGACATAACCTTACGCTTTACCCAATCATGGTTGCATAACTTCGTTGAATTCACACCTAGCATCCCTTTACTCACTAGACCACAATGACATTCTCTAATTAAATAAACCAAAATTCCATGAATCTAATTCTCTTATTGCACCTTAAGACCTACCTAGGCCTTACTCTAGCTCTTATAATATCGCTATAATGGAAGAGACGTGTAGAAATTCATAACAGGCTGTTGAACCAACAAATCATTAGGTCTATACGCATGACAAGAACCATCACCCCATTCTGAACCAAATAATGGTCTTGATTCCATAATATACTTCATATAGCCAGATTGCATTGATCCTATATAAAAGGATCTCGTCTCATCCAGAACAAATTGCTCAGACAATAAGCCACCCTAGACATAATCAAAAGTCTCATATGATGCCACAATGTGTCAATTGGCTACTAATTCGAACACGATACAAAAGGAAAATGAAATCTGGAAGGAATTACCTAACTCACGCACTAATATGGACTTCCCTTAGAAAATAGGAAGCAAGACGTACAAAAATAGTATATAGAAAACTATACTCAACATCACACCATTGCGGTACGCAACCCGGTCTAGATAACACACCCATGGCAGCGTGCCATCCAATCTGCAAATCGATCTCACATACGGAGATGCATATCGAGTTGAATTTGCTCATTACCACAAAATACCGTATATTGGTCATAAGCATGCTAAACGCATAATAACATCCCTGGGTGAATATATAGCATTATAAGCTACATAACTCGAGCGCAGCTGAGGTTCGGTGTACAATATCAATCTCAAGATCCAATTAGCTCACATAACATCACCTTTACGCGGATCCTCAACACATAAGCAATTTCTCAAGCCATCCCGCAAACTCATACGGTGCAATGCATCTTTGCATGAGATATCTGACAATGAAATTACACCCTGAACACTCCCCCATTAGGAGCGCATTACTGAAATGAACACATTTGGCCTGACATAGAGCCCATATTCACATTTGAATCCTTCCATCGACCTCAAGCCGATTCTGATCTCCCTGAACTAACCTTTCAAAGTCTATAATAACCCCTCTTCCGCACATAACACATATGAGCATCCATCATAGTCGGAGAAATCATCCGCAGTCCACAACTGAATAGATTGAGTGCCCTCCCGGCATACATTCTCAAATCAACGATATTATCACAACCTTGATACTTGGTTTAAATCTTTAATCAATCAAGTGACTACATGTCACACTTATACAATCTTCATGTGGGACACGCTCTCACAACCTCCTGAAATAAATAACGGGTTCGCACATCCAAACCACTAGCCGCATTAACGCTGAAAAGAAATCAAGAATCATTAACCAAGATGTAAAGCTTTTTTCACAAAACACCAATCCCAGGTGATGCTGAAGACAATACAATCTTACCTTAAACATCGAAACTCCTTTCCTGCTCATCCGAGCTTGTGACATCCTTATCCACACCGAATTATTACCTTGATATCCACTTCAAATTCCACACCACTCAGTTCTCCCAACATGCCAACATATAATAGAACATTCTTCCCATCATAGCTTCGGAACCACTATTAGGTTAACACCTTATCACATAAAACTTCTGCTTAACTCACTTGAGGAGAACTATAAAAGCACACAGGTGAATTCTCAGGAATTTAGAATATGAAAATATCTAATTAGTGGTCTAAGCCACCATAGCCCTTACGGGGCCCAACTCCACATAATGGGCCGCCACGGTAGAATACTTTCTGAATAACACTAACTACGGTGGTCGACAAGCCTCGCACGCACTGTCACAATTCACTTGCATAACTTGATCACGCTGAAAGAACAAATCATTGCCAGTAACATGCCAATTTGATTATGGCTAACCAATCCCTTTTCTTCAAATTTGTCTTTTATTTCCATTGAAATAATGATAACCCTATTCAACACTTAACACACTCCATTTGCACTCACCCCGAGTGACCCTGAGTCACGAGACCGTGATGTCTCAAATACCGTGAACCATTTAGTACCTCGTAATCATCACATCGGAAGTCAAAACATCATAGAACATTTTGTTCCTCTTCTCATAGGCTGCTACCAAGCTTGGTTTTTGACCGCACCTATAGGCTCGAAACCATTAGGCACCACACTTTGCCTCTTTGAATCCACTAGAGCAGTTGCTGAGAGCCACCCACTCTGACTTGACCTGAATATAATCAAATCCATGATTCTTCTAGCACAAGCATACCCTCTCGACGGAGCACCCGACGGAATCACTCTCAAATCTGAACATGGGCCAACCAGGACAAGAATAGCACACTTTTACTAATTCCTTTGCTCAAATTACCACTTATGTTCTGTTCCTGTAGCTGAAATAACCCATCAATATGCTAATCACCAGAAACTTCGCATGTAGTTAAACATGCAACCCAATCATAAACGGTGGGGATCTCCCACTTAGCTCGAAGCCACTATTACAAAACTCTGGAGTTCACCAGGATTCTTATTATCTTATTGACATAACCTTACGCAACCAACCGCCAAAATTCTTGATATCTTACTGTAGAAACCCCATTTTTATACTCTAAATCATTAACAACATTTGCACGACCGATCCCTTTGCTGTAACCAATAGAATTCTTCGCAGAGGCCTTGCCAACCAAGCGACTGCTAACCTGCTCATAGGAATAACCCACCTGTAGGAATCACTCCCCGACATCTTCCAATGCTACTGCACAAGGTACAATTACTACGATATCAATAACCCATCCTGAGTCTGAGCTCACTCTCCTGGTGCACAAGTCCATTCACCCTTCGTGGACATCAATTAAATGTGCGGCAACATTCATCAAATTCAAATTAATGTTGTATCCTTCTTCATTCAAGAAGCTCCTTCTCGTTATATCAAATCTCCTGCCACATAATAGCCCATACTTATAATAAAATCCGTAGACCCCAATCATCAATCACTAACATTCTCAAATCATTCCAACTCCTCTTAAAGTGCATGGTCATCCAACTGCAAAGCCCATATGCAACTTTGCCACTCTCCTACTTTGGTGGAACTCATCCCTTTAATTGATCACTCGACCCTTGACCTCTTATACTCGCCCTTCTAGCCGCCTGACACTTCCCTCATGTCCTTCCGCGTACTTTGCTGCTCAATTGTTGTCTTAATTAAAATCAATTTTCGTAGCACTTGAACCCTTCACAACTAGCCTTAAACCTTTCTGAAGATCACCTTTCTAAATCCATCAACATAAGAAACAACAATTCCATCCTGAACCACCGCACCCCACGATATCTAATCGTCGCTTCTTCATTACTGACCCGCAACATCCAGCTCCAAGGCGAATTGAAGAAAACCATAACACAGGCAATTTAACATATTCAATCGAAGATGAGAATACCGTGTCGTGGATGAAAACTCCACCACACTTGAAAGTACACAGCCTCGTTACTTCCACCAGCCTACATCTAACCATCCTTAGTCTGATTGCCTTTCCCCTACCGGGAATAAAATACTGAATCTCTTGATTATGAACTGAGTACACCTCCCTTCACGCCGTTCATTGCGCCGTCACATAGGCAACATTGTACCATCGTGTCAATACTGCGCAACAATCATTCATAAGCATCATGGCAACTGGTGCCTAACCTAGGAGCTCTCAGAAGCACCACTATTGGGTTGAAATAAAAAAAACTTTCTACAAAGCAATGATAATGATCCGATTAGCTATACCGGGAGAAACATCCCACATCACTTCTATAGTACCATTATCTATCTTTAATTTTCAATTTATAACAAGCGGTTCGCGTTGCGTAAGATTGAGTAGGAATTTTAATGGCATACGCCTCCAAGGATCAAATCGCATGATAAGGAATCAAGAAGGGAAGTACTCCTAACAGTCCTGCAGCCTCTCGATGATAATTACAGACATCTCCATACCGATCCGCGAGACTCTACTAAACTTGCTCATGACTCGTGAGACTCTAGGAACCTAGTGCTCTGAGTACCATGTTGTCACGACCCAAAATCCACTAAGGGTCGTGATGGCGTCGGACACTGCTGTCAGGAAAGACAACCCAAATTATTTGACCAAGTTCTCATTTTTAACAATCTTGAAAACTAAGATTATCCTTCAATTTTTCATTTAAAAAAAAAAGTAAACTGCTTAGATTCAAATTAAATAATAAGCAAATAGTACAAAATATTTCAAAACCATCCCAGAACTCGGTGTCACCAAGTGCATGAGCGTCTACTTATAAGGGAACAAGATACAACATCCATCAGAAATACAACGGACAGGAAATAAATACAATATACTGGAAGGGACTGTACTAGCGGTGGAGCGCCTCGAATAATGCCACTCACCTAGTCCTAGAATCATCTGTGCTGCTACGCCCAGTAGGCCATTAGAATTACATAAACTTGTGCAAAAAAAATGCACTGAATTGTAGTATGCATACGAAAACAATGTGTACTCAATGAGTATCCCGTCTAATCTCGAAGAAGTAGAAACGATATGGTCAGCTTCGACACTCACTAGTGATCCAATAATTATATGGTGAAGATGTGAGGATAACATGGATTTATGTAGCAATTATAACTCATAGAGTAAGAAAACAGGTAACACCTTCTCAAAAAACAATGAAATTCCAAGATTTATTTTTCGTTATTTTATAGTTTATAGCGGCCATGAAAAGGCAATATCAACTTCAATAAGTTTCAGGATAAGCAATGCAAGCATGCACATATTATGCCAAGGCGATGGCCCAATCTAACAGAAATAAACTATGCAATTGTTGAGGGTTGATGGTGCACCTCTAGATGCATCTATTTCATCTGCCGAGACGTTCTGCCCTTTCAAAAAATAAACTCACACTGACAAACTGTCAATCAAGAAGTCATCATGGGGCAATTATCCAAGGAAAGGTCAATTCTCTTTAATAGTTTAAGAAAACGAGTTTAAACATTTTCATAAATTCATTAACTAATTAAATGTGTTTTAGACAATTCAAGCCTTGAATAAGCTTACAATTAATCCACGTATAGCATGTTTTTGGGTCCTAGCCTACCCGAACAATAGCATAATAGTAGCTATGCACGGACTCTAATCACCTCGTGTGTACGTAGCCCCCACAATTAGTAGCTCAAAGCCAATTAACTTACCTATGGGGTCAATTCCCTCCTGTAATGTTAGAAAGAAGACTCACCTTGCGCCAAAGCCTATATTCCTATTCAAGAATGCGCTCAAACCTCCGAATTTGGAGCCGAACGATCCAAAACTATTCAAATAAGGTAAGAACTAGTCAATACCTACTTAAACGATTGTATTCTAATCATCAAACCAATTTCCCAATCCTAAATGCAAGATTCCTAAAATTCATCCCCGGGCCCACGTGCCTGGATTCCAAAACTTTTTGAAGAATATTATTACCCATAACCTAAGGATCAAGAATATATGATTTTTACTCCATTCCCTAACAATGTTCGTGGTTAAATATTGTTTTTACCAAATTTCAGGTTTTCCATCTAAAACCTTGATTTTTCCTAATTTTTACATGTTAATCTACCCATGATCTATGTATTTAAATTAACATGCGTAGAAGTTACTTACCACTTTGATGATGACGGAATCCCTCCTCAAATGCTCTTAAAATCGCCTAAGGACAAGTGGGAAATGAGAGAAATGGCCTAAGTCTTGATCGAATGCGTGTTTCAGATGTTTCATATGAACTTAGGCCTAAATTCGATGTGAATTGATGGTTTAATTGTTTTTTGAGGTGTTTTGATAATTGGAACAAGTTTGAGTGATGTTATAGGATGCGTTGATGCTTTTGGTTGAGGTCCCGCGGGCCTCGGGTTGGTTCCGGATGGCTAAATGGGAAGTTTTGGACTTAGAAAGTTGCAGAAAATGCAGCAGGATGTTGGTCTTCGCGATCGCGGGAGGACCCTCGCGATCACATAGAAGGGTTTTGGGTGCCTGAGTTTTTGCTCTTCGAGTTGGCAGCCTGAGGCTAGCATTCGCATAAGTCTGAGTTCTGGTGCATTGCGTCCGCGTTGGGGAATCCGCATTCGCATAGTAGAAGATTATGGCCCAGCAATATTTGATCATCGCGTTCGTGGCATAACGCTTGCATTCGCATAGTGGTATCAGTTAAAGCATCGCATTTGTGGGTGAGGCAACACGTTTGCGAAAGGTAATTTTGTTTGAGACAAGAGTTGTTCATCGCGAACGCGAGAGGGCCCTCATGTTCGCATAGAATAAAATGTCAGCTAGGCAGAGGGTTTTTAGTAATATTTCTTCCGCGAGCCTATGTTATTTTCCTCCATTATTGAACATCTTTTGGGAGAAACTGAAGAGGGTTTCGATTGGGCTTAATTGAAGGTGAGTCCTATGAACTAAAAACATGACTTAATTGTGGCATTAACCTAGAAATTCATGGAATCTTAGCTAAAAGGGGAAGAACTAGGGCTTGAGTTTTGATATTTCAAATGGTTTTGATGGGTCATTTGAGCTCGAATTTAGGAGTTCTTGATATGTATAGACTCGTGGCGAGTTAAGGAACCCGGTGATGTGAAAAATTTTGAGTTTCGAGGCCTGAGGCTCGGGTTTTTGCCAATTTCGGGATTTTTGATGTTTTTCGATTGGGTTTTATTTCCTAAGCATATTGTGAAGTATTCGTTGTGGTTTTGGTTAGATTCGACGTGCGAGGAGGCCGATTTGAGAGGAAAGGGCATAGCGAGCTAGACTTTTGGCTGGCTTGAGGTGAGTAAAGATTATAAATGATACCTGAGGGTTTGAAACCCCAGATTTGCACAACGTAGAGCTACATTGAGTTGAGGCACACACTATATGATGAACGTGGAGTCCGTTACTACTGGGGATTTGTGATTTGGTCCATCTCGTTGATGATTTTATCGTGTTTTTTACTAAGGCTTGTTTATTATTATGATTTGGCTAGTCGCCATGTTTGGGGCTTTGTGCCGACCTGTAGAACCCTTAGGGGCATTCTTTTACTGATTATCCTCACCTTACTTGTTAAAAATCATATCCTCAGTCATGTTTCTAACTATTAAACACAATACGAACTGGTTTTGAAATGCTAATCATTAATGAAAGTAATATGTGGGCTGAGATCCCTATTTCATATTAGTGTGCCTGGGAGGGTGTGATTATATTGATAGAGAGGGGTTGAGAACCTAATAGTGAGGATGTTTATATGTTATGAACCGGGCTGCATGGCGTAGCAAATGTGTGTGTGTGTATATATGTATATATGGATTGGGCTACACGCCGCAACAATGTAGCGTTTGGGCAGTAGGAGTGCCTCCGGAGCCTGCATACCCCCAGTGAGTGCAGTCGACTATTGTTATGGATTGGGAAGTGCGCCATAGCGATATTCGGATTGGACTACACGCCGCAGCGGTATATTTATGATTTTGGTTATTGTGAAAAGTATATTAATTGAGTACCGAGGAAAAGTAATAAATAAGTGAACAATATGCTCGAGGAGCAAATTTTATGCTTGATTAATACCTGTTGAGCTACCTATTCTACCTGGTTTTAAGTAATTTTACTTGACATCTTCATTATTTGTTGTTTAAATGGTTTTACTGCTTTGATATTGAATTGCTTAGTGCCTTTTCGTGATTTCGTACTGTCAGTCATTATCTATTTTTATTTTTATTTCGTGTTAAATGCCCTAATGCTAACATGATGACTTTATTTTGTTCCTCTTTGTTCTCCTCATTTGAGCAGAAGGGTTGTTGGTTTGTGGTTCCTAAGGTAACTCATTCATACAACACAAGGTCAAAGGCAAGGTAGCCATGGCTAGCAAAAACTTAGGCACAAGAATTGTTGACCCGTCAAGGGAGTTTGTGGAGTTAGAGTCTGAATTGAAAGAGGAGGTCCAAAGGGGTAAACAGCATATGGCAGAAATGTATCAGTCTTAGATCGGGGTCATCATCCACCTTCATTCCCTGATAACTATACTGAAAACTATGCAACTATCTCACCACTATCCCAAATCCATATTTCCGCTGCTGCTAATATCACCCCACATCATTTTCATATTTTACCCGCCAAAGCTACCTCGTATCCGCTCCTTTGTCTACTCATGCTCTTGTAGCTCCTCCTCCAGCTACTTTTCCTCGATCCGCTAACGAGGCTGCGTTCAAATCCCCGATGCCCAATATGATGCTCTAGAACCAACTTTCAAAGTTTTGAATCCATACTCTCACGCTCCTCATTTTGAGTCTCATGGAAAAACAAAAAAATCCTGCCAAGACAGTGGGGCAAGATGATATATCCAGGAAGTTGACAATCTTAGAGCGGTCTTTAAGAAACATGCAAGGGATAGGGAGCCAAATGAGCGTATCTTACAAAGACTTGTGTTTATTTCCTGACATCCAACTGCCTACTAGTTTTTAAGATGCCAAAATTTGATTTGTATGATGAGCACGGAATCTCGTGGCCCATTTGAGAGGTTACAGCAGTAAGGTGAGAGATTCGGTGGGAAAGACAAATTATTTATGGCATATTTTAGTCAGAGTCTGGGTGGGGTAGCTCTAGAGTGGTTCACCCACCAAGACGTTAGCTAGTGGTACACATGGGATGATATGGCTTAGGCTTTTGCCCAGCACTTTCAGTACAACATAGAAATTGTCCCGAATCGTATGTCCGTCACCAAGATGGAAAAGAAGCCTAATGAAAGCAATAGGGAACCTGCTGACTGAAGTTAATGATAACGAAGTTATTAATGGTTTTGGCAATATTGATGTGGAACTTAGTGGCTAAGATGTCGTTCTTGGTAATTGGAAAGATGCTCTATTTCTTAGTTAGCCGTAGAGGAGTTTTGGTGGTTTATTTTGTTGTCATTTCTTTTATCCGGGTTATTTTCAGGGTTGTAATCCGGATATTGTTTTGTGACTCAAACCCTTCTATCCTTTTATTTTGCCTAGTTTGTTTATTCGTAGTAGCTTGTTTAGTGTTGTCTAGGTTTGTTCCAAGGTTGTAACCCCACTTTAGTTTGCTTGTTTTGTTGTTCAAACCTTTTCACCATCTGTCTAATGTAATTTTCTGTTTTCTATTAGTTGTAGTCATTTTTGTTTAGTTCTCTTATCCTTTTATAGTTCTTTTCCTGTTGACTCTAGTGACATGACATGCATGCGTAATTCTCGGCATGGTCTTAAAAGTTAGTTTAGCCATGAAGCATTGAAATAATTTTGAAGATGATAGGGATATTTGAGGGAAAGAATTAAAAGCATTTTGAGATCACTTCAAGCCCGAATTATGAAACTAAGGCAGATAGAACATAGAGAAATACTATTGAAACGCATCCTGTCGCATCAAGTTGAAGTTAAAGGCAAGTTTTCCTCTAATTGGCATAGGCCGTTCGTGGTAAAAAGAGTGTTGTCCAATGGTCTTTGTATTTAACAGAGGTAGAAGACAAATGTGTGGATGTGGCTATCAATTCTGATGCAGTCAAAAGATATTAGGTGTGATTTTTTTGGTTTGTTTAATTGTGTTTGTTTGTACTTGGCATGTTTTGAAGGTTGGAATGATGTAGGCATTTTGTTCTGCTATCTAAACACTTTATCCTTTGTTACCCTTTTGAGCCTTATTTATTTCCTTTCGTATCCCTCTTTTGGAATCAGTAGCAAAGATCAGAAATGCAAGCGCGAAAGATTAGTGAAAGAAAAGAAAAAAAGAGGAAAAAGTAAGTAAATAAAAAAGAGAACAACAAAACAACAAAAGAGAAAATGGAAAGAAAATAAAAAAGAAAGAAGAGAAGGAAAAAACAACAAAACAACAAAAGGAAAAAAATAAAGGAAGAAGAAAAGAAGATAAATAAAGGAAAAAGAAAAGAGAAAATCACAACAAATAAAGCAATTCTAATGACATGAACTACATTTGACCTGATTCCTTTTAAGGATACATCGACAGCCTCACGGTTCAGTCCCATCAAAATAAAAATCCAAAAGACCCCAAAGAAAGAAATTGGGGCAGAAGTTGTGCTTGATATAATATTTGATTCCAAAAATGGTAAGTTTGAACCCATTCAAGTTGTTTTGAGTCTTTGAGTTACCCTTTCTTGCTAACCCTATCCAAAAGCCCACATCACGGTCCAAAGAAAGACCTTCTATCCAATCTTCGAGAGATGCCAAATCGAGCAAGTAGAGGTGATTCATATCAGGGGCAACACTCCGTTCTGAACAAAGAAAAGAAAAATGAGAGAGTCTTATTTGTAAAAACCTTCACAGGCACCATAAGGCGACGGTAAGTGGAGATATAGAACAAAATGAGAGAGTCTTGATGCTGCAAACCTTTCGGGAACTACAAGTCGAATAAGGATCGTGAATCATATTGGAAAATCGGAGCATTGAAGCCTAGTTTCATAGTTTAGGAGTATAACAAGAGTTGAACATCAAACTTGTTTGGCGGAATAGGCCAGAGGTGCATGTCATGGTCATTATAGTTGGGATCCACATCTGATAGGTTTCTACTTTGTAGTTTTCTTGTTAGGAATCATCCCTTTTCATTGTCCTTTACTATGTTCCTTTGTCTTGTTTACTACCTCTTTCTGAGTCTGCTTGGTCAGAACAAGTGAGACATAAAAAGTTTCCACTAGCTTTCCAGTTGTATAAAGCGGGATCTGGCTGGCACATCAAAGTGGCATAAGTTAGGAAAGAACAACGTGCGCACCGAGTTGGTAACAATCAACATGCTTTGGGGTTAATGTGAAATATAAAGGTTTGGTATATATCAATTCATGAACAATGCAATAGAGAGAGGATGTTGGGTGAACAGACCAAAGATATTCTCTATGATGAGGTTGACATAGAAAGTGGTTAACCAAATGACAAGCAAGGTCTTCCAAGCGGAAATCAAAATTATCATGGCAAGTGAATGAGTGATAGACCTCAAGGCCAAGGAGAGAGTTTTAAGTCAAGAAAGAACAGTATACGCATTGAGTGGATGGCAATTGACGTGCTTTGGGATTCATGTGAAACACAAAGCTTTGTTAAATGTTAATTCATGAGCAATGCAACAGATAGAGGGTATTGAGTCTTAACGGAGCAGATGTGTTTTTTGTGATAAGGGTGACAGAGAAATTGGTTAGTCAATAATAAAGAAATGTCTTTCAAGGTGATATCAAAGTTACCATGGCAAGTGAAGGAGTAATCGTTGCAAATTCAAGGACACAAACCAACCACCCTGTTTAAAGTCACAAGTTTTCTTTGTCCGAAATAGGGACGGGAGCTGTGTTCATATCAAAACTTGGAAGCTTGAAATTTTTAGGTGTAATGCCCCAATTCAGCTTACGTAAAGGCTATTGAGAAGATCACACATCAACCCTAGGAAATGCACTTCCTAGTATGGGTAGTTTAGGTTGTATCTTTGTTTTAGGAGAAGCACTTCCTAAATCGAGAGTTCATCCCTAGGAGATGCACGTCCTAGTTAGAGTCATTAAAATTTTACCCGTTAGGAAACACAATTCCTATTAGGGATCTTTTATATTATACTTTTTCGGAGACGCACTTCCTAGCTTTGGTCACTAAAATTCATTCCTAGGAGACACACTTCCTAGTTTGAGTCATTGAAGTTTTACCCATACCAGACACACTTCCTAAATTGATAGTTCATTCATAGGAGATGCACTTCCTAGTATGAGTCATTGAAGTTTCACCCATAGGAGACGCACTTCCTAAGTTTATCTTCACCTTTAGGAGACGCACTTCCTAAATTTATAATTCATTCATAGGAGACGCACTTCCTAGTTTTAGTCATGGAAGTTTAACCTGTAGGAGACGCACTTCCGAAATTGAGAGTTCATTTATAGGAGACGCACTTCCTAAATTGAGAGTTCATTCATTGGAGACGCACTTCCTAGTTTGAGTCATTAAAGTTTCACCCATAGGAAATGCACTTCCTAAATTGAGAGTTCAAACATAGGAGATGCACTTCCTAGTTTGAGTCATTGATGTTTCACTCTTAGGATATGCAATTCTTAGTCTGGGTCTTTCGGGATACACCTGTAAGAGATGCACTTCCTAATTTGAGAGTTCATTCATATGAGACGCACTTCCTAGTTCGAGTCATTTATGTTCGGCCTTCGGAGACACACTTCCTAGTCTGGTTCATTGAAGTTTTACTAATAGGAGATGCACTTCCTAATCAAGGTCTTTCAAGTTATTCTTTTAGGAGTGACACACTTCCTAAATTTAGAGTTCATTCATAGGAGATGCACTTTCTAGTTTTAGTCACTGAAGTTTCCACCCCTAGGAGATGCACTTCCTAGTCTTGGTCATTTAAATTCACCCCTAGGAGACGCACTTCCTAATTTGGATCATTCAGGTTTTATTTTAGCAAACGCATTTTCTAGTCAAAGTTTCTCGGTTTTACTCGTAGGAGACGCACATCCTAATCTAGTCTTTAGTTTACTTTCATCATTTCATCAGTAGTATAAGTGGTTTACAATTTTGCTAATAACTCATAAATCTTCCCAGTGCAAACTGGGACAGGAAATTTGTTTGTTTTATTTGTTTTAATTGCAGGAACTTCCTGGAAAATGGGACCTAGTTTAAAATTCAAAAAAATCAAAAGTAGCATAATCTAGCATAAATGTACCCCAAAGGAATATAAGTTGTCTTCAAAGTTTGCATGTTTAAGATAGGATTCAATTAGGAGTTTTCAGAACCCTCCTGAAAAATAGGACCTAGTTTAAAAGTTGAAACAATCATAAGTAGCAAAATCTAGCTTGAATATACCCCAAGGAATACAACTTGGTCTCAAAGTTTGCATGTTTCAAGATAAGATTTAGTCAGAAGTTTTCAGGACTCTCCGGAATAATGGGACTTAGCTTTAAGATCTCCATTAGATAACAATATTTAGCGTAAATTATGCTTTAGGGTAGTACAGTTCGGATAAAATTTGACTTTGGATTGTGAGGACCCTCCTAGTTAATGGGATGTAGCTTTAATTGGCGGTCCCCAGCAGATATAACATAGATTTGAAATTGGCATTTAATTGAGAGTTGTCAGGACCCTCCTGATTAATAGGACTTAGCTTTAAAATTTCCATTAGAAAACAAGATTTACCGTAAGTTCTGTGTAGGGAAGTATGATAAGATTTGATTTTGATTTTTCAGGACCCTCCTGGATAATGAAACATAGTTTTAAGGTCTGCTTAGATAACAAGAGGTAGTGGAAGTCGTACCTTCAATATATATAACTTAGGTTAAAACTGTCTTTTAGCTATGAGTTTTCAGGATCTTCCTGGATAATGTGATGTAGTTTTATGGTTGGCGCAGATAACAAGATGTAGTGAAAATTGTACATTTAGAAGATATAGCTTAGTGTTAAAATTGTCATTAGTTAAGGGTTGTCAGGACCCTCCTAGATAATGGGACATAGTCTTAATATTTTCTTAAACAACAAGACATAACGGAAGTAATACCTTTAGAAGTTATAGCTTAGTTTTAAAATCGTCATTAGCTAAGAGTTGTCAAGACCCTCCTGGATAATGGGATGCAACTTTAATACTTTCTTAGATAACCAGATTTAGTGGAAGTCATATACCTTTAGAAAACATAATTCATCTTTTTAAATTGTCATTTTACTAATAGTTGTCAGGACCCTCCTGGATAATGGGATCTAGCTTTCAAATTCTTAGAATATTTTGGCAACATGATTTAGTTTAACACTCACATATGTACCCAGCTACCAAACTGGGACATAAATTTTTCTTTGTTTTGTCTATTTTTGTTGCAATCAGCCGCATACCTGGAGAACAAGGGAATACAGTACAAGTTTTGGCAATCAGGTGCCCACCTTGAGAACAAGGGAATACATCTTAAGTCATTGGCAATCAGGCCCACTTGGAGAATAAAGGGAATATAATTCAAAGTTTGGGCAATCAGGCCCCCACCCAAAGAATAAAGGGAATATATTTCAAAGTTTCGGCAATCAAGCCCCACCTAGAGAATAAAGGGAATATAATTCAAAGTCTCCTCAATCAGAACCCACCTGGAGAATAAAGGGAATGAAATTCAAAGTTTCGGCAATCAGGCCCCCACCTGGAGACTAAACATAATATAGCCCAAGTTTTTGACAATCAGGCACTCACCTGGAGAACAAGAGAATACAATTTGAGTTTGGCAATCAGGCGCCTACTTGGAGAACAAGGGAATAGAGTTCGAGTTTCGGTAATCACGCCCCACCTAGAGAATAAAGGGAATATAATTCAAAGTTTCCGCAATCAGGCCCTCACTTGGAGAATAAAGGGAATATAGCTCAAGTTTTTGGAAATCAGGCGCCCACCTGGAGAACAAGGGAATACAATTCAAGTTTCAGCAATCAGGCGCCCACCTAGAGAACAAGGGAATATAGATCATATTTTGTCAATTAGGAACCCAGCTGAAGAACAAGGGAATACAGTTCAAGTTTTGGCAATCAGGCGCCCACCTGGAGAGCAAGGAAATACAGTTCGAGTTTCAGCAATTAGGCGCCGACCTGCAGAGCAATGGAATACAATTCAAGTTTCAGCAATCAGGCGCCCACCTGGAAAACAAGGGAATACAGTTCGGGTTTTGGCAATTAGGCGCCTACCTGGAGAACAAGGGAATATGGTTAGAGTTTCAGCAATCAGGCACCCATTTGGAAAACAAAAGGAAAGCAATTCAAGTTTGAAAGGAAGATAGCAAATATTTCAAAGAAGGCAATCCAAGTTTCGAAGGAAACAGTTCAAGCATTGGCAATCAGGCGCCTACCTGGAGAACAAGGGAATTCACTTGAGAACGTAATTCAAGTTAGCAACAAAAAAAGCCCGTGGAAAAATGCGAGTCAACAATAAAAGGAGATCAACAGAATTTAGTCACAATGAAGAAAAAAAAGAAAAAATAAAAGCAAGAAGTTAATCCAAAAGAAAAGCAGATGAAAGATGTGAACTTCTCAAAGCATGGTTGAGGTCGCAAGCACTATATGTCCGGTCTAAATTTGAAAATCTGAAGAAGAACGAGCTAGCACCTACAGCTAAGAAGCGCCAAGGTTGAAATCTAAAATCTGAATGAAGATCCACTCAAGACTCAAGATCAAGCTTCAGAAGACTTATAGATAGGAATCTTGTAACTCTTAGTTGAGAGGCTTAGCTAGTCTTTTTCATTTCTTTTGATTTGGATGTAATAACAGGAACGCGGATGGGAACCTCAGCAGAACGGCACCTCGACTGGCTCTCCACCTCGGCAAACTCCATCATCTCACTCATTTCTGAACTATGCGTGGCGTGATTCCTTCATAGACAAGGATATGTAGGCAGCTCAGATACCAGGGCTCTGTCACATTCCTCTTTTCTCTTAGTTTAGTCTTTCTAAATAAAGGTCAGGTCAAAAACTTGTCTAGTCGTTCTTTGTACAAAAACTCTTCGCGTTTCCAGTCGAAGAGGGGCAGCTGTAAACATGTGATTTTTGAGCCTCCCCAAGATTTTTTATATTTTAGCGTGTAAATATTTAATTTAGGCTAATATCACTATTTCAACTATTTTTGACTTCTTTCCTTTATTTTTGTCGTAAAAATGGAAAATTACAAAAAATATTTGGCTTACGCTTTTTTCATAAATTTTTAAACAATAATAATAATACAAAAGTAGTACCTTACCTTTATTTATATATAATTTGAAAACACAAAAATAGTTTCATGTCTTAATATGGATAGTTTAATCATAAAATTAGTTTTATATTTTTATGATATAATTATATAATTTAAAAAGAGAAACTTTGGTTTGGTTCATCCCATCTTTATGATTTTTGTAATTTTTTTTAGTTTGTAGCCCAATTTCTTGGCCCAATACCCAATGTCCACTAAGCCAACCCTCGAGACCCTTCTAGACACTTCTTCGAAACAAAAAATAAAGAAAAAGACCCTAAGGACTTAACATAAAAGACCTAGGGACTAATCGGAACGAATAAACCTAAACCTAAAACCTATACAATGAAAATACAATGGCTAATACACAAAAAGAAGATCAAAAAAGGTTGCGCTGGAAAAACGGCACCCCCGCCCCTGTTATCTTCTTATTCACAAGACATGAGAGGGTCGCTGTAACGCCAATTAACCCACCCCATCCATTCTACTGCTTCTTCTTCAACCCAAATTCATGAGCCCTCATCAAAATACACACACAGAGCCATATACAGAGAACAAAGAGAAGTAAAAATGGAATTCGACGAGATTTTGGGTTTAAATTTGTGGTCGATTCGAGATTCTTAGTGCCAAGTTGAGTTCTCAGCTGTTGCTCGAGGTTGCAGTCATAATTTCTACTTTTTTATATGTTTCACCACTGATTTCTTAGAGTCGAGGCGTGTGTATTCATTGCAACTTCATTGATTTTTTAAGAGAATTTTGGCTCAGCGGGTTTTATTCTTTATCACTCTTCTTTTATATGAACTTGTTTGGGTGATTTGAGTTTCAGAATAGTTGTTTTATTTAATTTCATCTTGATTCAAGTTTACACTATGTGTCAATTGAATGTTCATCGAGTTCTTCCTATGAAATCTTCAAATGAGCTTAAAGTGTGTGAACATTCAGATTATCATCATGTTTAGTATCTCCATATTATTGTTAATCATGTATTTGCTGGTGTTAATGAAAAGTAATTGGGACGTTTGGTTTGGATAGTCATGGGAATACAAGGTTTTTTTTTATGCATTTTCATTTTCTTGGCCAACTTCATTTGTCATTGAAGGGTTAACAAAGCAGTCTTCCGCACATAGTGCTCCATATTGATAACCTCTTTTTGGTTTTGTTTAGATTTGTACAAGCAGAACCTTGCCTGCATTTGCTAAAATCGATAGCAATTTTCATATTATAGGAGTGTGAATGAAAAAAAAGGCTAATTTATTGGAGACATAGGTAATAAGAACAAAGTAACAGGAATTGGGATCCGGAAAAGTTCATTGTTTGTTTCGTTAGTCAAGACTAGGTCACGAGTAGAGATAAGCCAAAGCGACCTTAAGTGAAGAATTGCAACTTTGTGCTCCTTAATATCGTTTGCTTGCTTTATTAAATGCGCTTTCCCTCACTTCTAAATCATCGATCCATTTCCAACGTTGGTTTGAATCAGAATGATCCCAAGAATGAAACATTAGTAGTCAATAGAGTTGTTACTGGTTTTATTGTTTATTAACTAGTTAATTCAAATAACTAAAATGAACATTCTTTTTCCAACATGAAAATCCACCCCTTTGAAATTATTCAGGTGCACCGTGCCAAACAAAATGACGAATTGCACGACCCTCGCTCAGTTAAGTTTGATTTAATCCTTAGAACACAAGGCGTGTCATTTAGCAAATTCCATGGCCCGCGCAAATTTGAAAATACGTAATTGCTTTAGGTGCGTTAGTTAAAAATATACCTTCCTAAATTCGGGTGCACATTTATGTGACCCAAATCCAAATCCCAACAATGTTAAAATATGTCTAATATTGCGGGTGTATTTATGCGACGTGGTTCAAGACGTGTTTTAACAACGTTGCAATTTTCCTGAAATAACAAAAGTAGTTAAAAGGTTTAAGATGCACACAGGTTCAAACTACATTAAAATCAAATAATTACGCTGAATATAATAGTTGAGCGGTCGTGCTAGAACCATAAAACTCAGGAACGCCTAACACCTTCTCACGGGTTAACAGAATTCCTTACCTGGATTTCTGATTCGCAGACAGTATTAGAGTGTCAATCTTTTCCTCGACTCGAGATTTAAATCGGTGACTTATGACACCATAAATTATGCCAAGTAGAGACTCTGAATTCTTTAAATAAATAGATCCCGTTTCAATTGTCCTTTAATTGAAAAAACTCTCTTTCTATGCCCTTCGCGGGGTGTAGTGAAAAAAGGAGGTGAGACACCTCTAAAGTATGGAATTTGTTCATGGGGGCTGATGGAACTACTGTTCCATTGATTCAATTGAATCAGGTTATAAGGCATTGGTGGTTTGCTCAATATTGTCCAAAGTTAAAGCCATTGTTTCAAATAGCACCGGCTATCATCACTTGGGAACTTTGGAAGAGAAGAAATGCAGGTAAATATGGGGGTTCAGTATCTACAAATAGGGTGATTCATGAGATCAATAGGATATTGAATCAACTGGGAAGGATGAGGTATTCTTGGATGCCTAATATTCCATTGTTATGGCCAGACATAATTCAATATTTTGAAGGATATAAACATATATTGATCACTACAAGAGTAACATGGTAGCTTCCTTTTCATAGTTGATACAAATGCAATATTGATGGAGCTTCAAAAGGAAATCCTAGTCCTAGCTCATTAGGCTTTTGTGTGAGGAATGATGAAGGCGATGTGGTGTATACAAGGGTAGTAGGCCTGGGGGTGAAAACTAATGTGGTGGTTGACACTAAGGCTATTCTTCAAGGATTGAATATTGTGTGGAGCATGATCTGCACCCTCTCATATTGGAGACTAACTCATCAGTGATGAAGAAAGTGACAGAAGTGGAATGGGATCCTCCTTGGGTAATTGAAAATGATATGAAGAAAATATAGAGATGAAGGGAAACTTCAATGTGATCTTTCAACATATGTTTAGAGAAGGCAACTCAGTGGCGAATATAGCTAATATTGTATTTTAGTTTGCAGGTACATCTGAGCTTCACTCATTTTCTAAACTACCTAGTGTAAGAAGGAGGTTGATTAATTTAGACAAGTATCAAACACCTAACCTTAGGTATAGAATAGGAAAGAGAAGAGCCCCAGACCGATGGCTTCGCATGACTGGAATCTGCACATACCTGTATATTTCTTTTATGTCTCACTTTGTATGCTATTAAGGTACTTTACAGTGGTATTAACATGGTCGCATGCTCACTATGGGGGTACTTTGATAGTGTGTAGGACCATTGTGATAAGCAGGCATTGGATGGGGCAATTTATTCTACTTTTGATCTGTTATATGGAATTTCTAGAGATTGTTGAATCATTTCTTAGTGGTATTAGAATATCTTCATGCTCAATATGAAGAAGGTTTAGCAATGTTTACAATGATTTCTAAATTAAAGGTTTGGGGAGAGAAGGATCTGAGCTTACAAGATCATAAAATCACCCAGGTCCACAGGCCTGGCAACGCCAAGCTAAATCCTGATGATACCCTGACGTTACTCTGGGATCGCTAGATTAAAGCCAGCCCTGGCCTGGCTTTTGCCTTATAAAGCCTGCCTAAAGCCACATTCAATAAAGATGTAACCATTCTCTTTTACATGATAATATTGATGATCGACAACATGATTTATACTTGGATAGAGTTAGTACATAACTTATGGAGTCATATTGCAGCAACTCTAATGATTGGAAGACTATGCTATCTTCAGTTCTATGTGGAGATGCTTGGAATTCGTTTTAGCCTATGGACTGCAAACCCTAGCGCCTGGTGAGAGCTTGATAGGTGTACTTGTATTTGCCACTGGTAATTGGATTCACATACACTGACAGGAGAAGAAAGCATATAGCGGAAAATGTTGTAATAACTAGTTCATTAGACTTTAGCTTTTCTATCTTTTTAGTATCTAGTAGCTTCATGTAACTTCTATTTTGGTTTGGACATTTTGTAAGATTTGGACACATTTTGGGATTTTTTATATATATATTCGCCACTAGTCAGCCTGCCTAGTAGTACATTTGCTATTAAAAAAAAAGCACTCGGTCCAAAGGGAAACCCCCTTCTCAACCTTCAAAACCAATCACTATTGGCTCTGACCACTCTGAGGGTTTCTCTCACCTCAAGAAAACCTCTCTAACAATTCTCGAACAAAAAATACACTAGGAAAGCATCCAATGGAAGAAGGGTTATAAGTGCCCACACCAAAGAAAGTGAAGATAGACCTGGACAGTGTGTTGGAGTCAAAATTAAACTATTGGGATTCACCCAACAGAGAAATATTTGTCACCTTCAAAGGAAAATCAATTTCTCATGGAAGAAACATCAACCTGGAAGAGATGGAAGCCCTAAACTACAAGGTAAAAGATTTATTCACTTTTCAAGGATGGAAAAATTTATTTGCCCTAAGCCCTCTAAGAGTCTATGAAGATCTGGCTCTTATGTTCTATGCAAATCTTCGTTCCTAGAAATCTGATAAAATTGAATCACTCGTGATAGGTCAGTGTATCATTCTAGACTGTTTTACTTTTCATTCTTTATTTAAGTGTGAAAATTCTGGTTACTCTGCTCTATTTAAAAACTCATGGCCTGATGATTTTGAAGTGTTGTTTGAACAAGCCAAACAATGTCGTGTTGATTCCCTGTATGATCCTCTACCAAATCAATTAGGACCCAGTGAAATCAATTTTGAAACCCGTTTTCTTGCCCACATTGTTGCCACCATTATTTTTCCTAGAATAGGTTCTTACACCACACTATCTCAAAAGGATACATGTTTGGTCTATTGTTCCCTCACCAAGCACAAGGTGAAACTATCCTCTTAGGTAATCAGTTTCATGATTGAATGTGCTGAAGATCCTTCGAGTCTGCCCTAAGGGATGGTCATCACTCATCTCCCGGAGGGATTTAATATCGCCCTATCAAACTATACTTATGTATATGTTTCCCTGTGTTATAACAATAGGGCATTTGTTAGCATGGGATATATTGTTGTGGATGGTACTTGGATAAAGAAGCAAAAAATTGAAGCCAAAGTGATTCTTTGAAGTTTCCAAGGTGCAAGTTGATACTTCTCAGGTTGTTGTCAACAATCTGGAGTTGCTTGAACAAATAGTTGCACTTGATGATAAGCAGACTACCACCAAAGAGCTACTCATAGCCACTTAGACCTTAGTGGGAGACATTTACGCAGTTGAAAAGGAAATAACATCTGATGTGTCCAAGCTAAGAGTCATGGTTCTGAAAACCATAGAAAAGGCAGTGTCATGATATTGTGATGTAATCCCAATCACAATGAACGCAAACTTTGATCACCTCAAATTCTATCTGCAATACCCTTACCTATTTCCTTTGTCAATGATTTGTGTTGGCTGTTTAGACAATCTATTTTGGTTTCTCTGGAGAATTTCTTTCTTGCATGCTTTTATTAGATACTATGTGGATGATTGTAATTAAGCGCAATATATGCTATTCTTATCTGCTAGTAGTTACTTGGCTAGCCCTCTTTTGATTGATGTTCAAGGAGGAGAATATAGTATCACTAACTTACAGGTAAGTTTAAGTAGACTGATGGAACATAACTCAACTACTAGGAAACTGAATGAGGGTGAGTCAACTCAAAGAACCGGGCGACAAGGTGAAGAGGCACCTATAACAAAAAAATAAAATGTATTAATTTTTTTGTCATCATCAAAAACAGGAAGATTGTTAAATATATGTTTTAATGATAGACAATAACTTTATTTTAATTGCAGGTATTCAAGGAATAATATTGATATGGGAACCCAGTTCCAAAATGTGTTGTTTGTTCTGTGGTAAGATGTGGAATCCAAGTTATGCTCAATCTTGTTGCACACTTATGCGAGTTCGAATCTCTCTATGGTTGTCCAATGAGACAGGTTGCCACGTCTCGGTCTGATCCCTCATAGTGTCCCATCGCAGCCCGTCCAAATTCATTTTAAACTAGATGGGCCAACGGTATAGAGGATGGGACGAGACGACCATTTCGTCCCGTTTGTCCCATCCCGTTTTGTTCTGCCTGTCTCGCGTAATTTTTTTTTGAATTCAGGTCATTGGGCAACGACTTCAATTGCAAAAATAGTCATTCCCAAAGGCCAAAAAACGGGCATGAATGGCCCCCCCCCCCCCCCCCCCCCCCCCCCCCCCGCCCAATAAACTTTAATGTAGCCCCTAAATTTATTAAATTACAGTTTTGCCCTATTTTTTACTATAAATACCCCATTCTTCTTCATTTTATCCACAAAACATCAATCATCCTAGATCAAATCTCTTACATTTTATCTATATCATCATCTCAATTTTCTCACTATCAAGTGATAACTTTCAAGTGTTTGGGCAAAATTTTTGAGAAACTTTCAAGTTTCAAATTAATTCGTCAAGTATTTGGAGCAATATTTTGGGAAATTTCCTCAAGTTTCAATATTTAATCACGATGCACTCGCTCCGTCTCCTAAATTTAATATATAATTTTTGCATATTATTTTAGTGCTTAATTTTTGTTTTTACTTTACGTGTTCTATTTTCGTATTTTATTTGTGTGTTTAATTTATATATTAACTTTGTAAATTTAATTTCGTATTTAAATCATGACACCTATAAATGTATTTGGCATGTAAAAAAGTGGTAAAAATAGTAAAGGTGAAAGTAATAGTAATCATAATCCTAGTCCTAATCATATCTCTTCTCCTAGAATTTGAAAACATATAGATGAAATGACTCATGTTGATGAAACTTCATTTTCTCAATCTCCCGCATGTTATAATTTTTATTTCGGAGAACAACTAGATCATGAAACTTTACGATGATAATTTGGAAATGATACTTTTTTTTGGATGAAGAAAATGAGGAAGAAGAATTAGATGAAACACCCACTAGTCCCACAATCCAACTCAGAGTCAATCTCGGTGTGGAGCTTTACCCCTTGTAAGGAGTAAGCCTAAGGCTGAACGTCCTAAGCAACAATTTGCACACACAAAAAATGGTGGGAATGGGGATTTAACCAGACACTTATGTAAAGATCACAAATCTTTTTGGATATAAGCTAGTATAGATAACGAAAAAATTATGGATCCTAGTATCGATACTGGCACTCCTAGTGGATCTGGCGAGGATTCTAATTTTGTACAACAACATCTTGACCCTTCTTCTTGTACTGCTTTACACCCCTATAACAAAGATAAAGATCATAAGTACTTAGCAAAAATGGTGGCTATCTGTGACTTACCTTTTTCTTTTCCTTCTCACTCTACTTTTGTGCATTATATACAAGAAACATATAAACCTGCTTTTAAGGTTTTTCTAAGACCACAATTAGAAATGATATTTTTAAATTTCAAAGTGAATATCTTCAGTATATTTGTTGCATATTTTTTCACTTAGATTATAAAGTGTCTGTCACATCTGATAAAGGTCATAGTCTTAATGATTGTGATTATTTAGTTGTTACATGTCATTGCATTGATCATCACTAGAACATGCAAAAATGTATTATTGGTTATAAATTTGTTGATTCAAAACACACTTGAGCATATATTGCAACTACTGTTCTACAAATACTTGATTTTTATGGACTCATTGATAAAGTTTTAACTGTCACCTTAGATAATGCTTTTGCTAACATAACCGCAGCAACTAGCTTAAAAACTAGACTTTGTCCAATTAATTCAGTAACTTTTTATGTTATATCGGCATAACATATGTTTAACTTAGTTGTAAAAGATGATCTTAATTTATTTTCTTATGCTTGTAGTAAAATACGACATGCTTGCAGCTATATTTTTTATCCTAATAAAGCGAGTAAAATTTATAAATTTGCTCAACAATGTGCTAGTGCTAACCTTCCATTTAGAAAAGTTACAAAAGATATTTGTAATAGGTGAAATTCTACATATGAAATACATAAAGTTCCTTATGTTATCGGGTGTCTGTCCAAAAGGTATTTAATATGCATAAAAGTATCCCCGCTTATCAAATTGTTGATTCTGGTTTGAATGAGATCAAAGAGCTTAGTTAATTTTTAGAATTTTTTTATTATGCTACAAAATAATTTTTTGGTATATATTCTCCTACTGTTACAAAAATATTATGATATATTTATGAAATTTCTGTTATATTTGCTAAGTATGTAACAAATTCAACTTATGCATCGATCATTAATGAAATGATTTCAAAATTTTAAAAGTATTTTTTTGCTATTCCTCAAGTTTATTTAACTTTTACACTACTTAATACATCATTAAAACTAAGAGGTGCAAAGGAACTTGTTCGTAAAATTTATGAGAACTTAGCAATTCAAGAAAATGAACAACCATATCTCAAAGACTTCCAAGCTAGCATATAGTTTTATGATAGATTAATGTTTGATAAATATAAATCTATGGAGACAACAGGTTGTGAAACTGCTCCTTCTACTTCTAAGTCTAGAGCAGAAGTTTTATGGAAAGATATGGATGATATATCATGTTTTGATTCCTCTATTGATGATGACTTGATTCTTATCCTAATCAAGGATTATAAAGTATTAAAGACGAAGAAGGCAACGAATAACTTTTGGCATGATGGAGGGAACGTGGCAATGCTTTTTCAATATTTTCAATAATGGCCTGAGATATCCAGACTATTCAAGCATCATCAATAGCATCGGAGAGTGCTTTATGCGCGGCATGATTTCAAATTGGAGATCATAAACATACATTAGCAAAGGACAGTTTAGAGACTTTCGTATTATTCAGATATTGGATTAATTCAAAAAGAAAAATCTTGGTTTTGAATCATTAACTACTAGGGAAGAAGAAAAAGAATACAATAAAATACTTACCACTGGGAGCAATGACAACATGGAGCTCGTGGAATATCAATCAACATTGCCAATTCCAGAACAATGTCTGAGAGAAATTATTGATAAGTTACAAAGAAACTATATAGGAGCTTACAAATATTAGTATGATAATTTATAATTGGTTACTAAGAGCCTAGTTCAAACAGAACCGTTCTTAGAATGTGACTGCGTAGATTAAGTGATATTCAAAAGAATTATATTTGTATGTGAAATTTGAAAGTTCTATTAATAAAATAAAAGGTTCTAAGCGCTATTTTTTTTATGACTTGTCTTAGTTATTTAATACTTTAAAATTATATTAAATAAATTATAACACTATTATAATTACTAGAATATTTCAATACAAGTCTTTTGTTTTAATATTTTATAATTCTTTACTTAGTTTTCTAATTTCTATTTTATCATTTTTAATTTATTAAATAAGTCAAAAAAACTAGTCGTTACAAACTTTAAAAACTTAGTCATTACCAAAAAAACTAGACGTTCTTCTAAAACTACACTTACGGCCCGCGAACCTGTCCTATCCTGTCCCATTCCATCCCGTTTGTTAGCGGGACGGGATGGGCCTACCGTTTGGTCATGTTTGTCATGTCCCGTTGGATAACCATTTATCTCTCTAAGGAAATTTCGGTTTTTCCTTTATTTTTTCGTTTCTTCACAAAGCTTTACAAACATCTCGGCCCTGCATATACGCTTTCTTCTGTTTCTTTTATTCTCCTTTTTTTTTTTTTTGAAATAAAACATAGCAAATGACTAAATTAAACTAAAAAGAGAATCAAACATTGGTACTTATGTCGTATTTAAGTGGTTTGCTACTCTTTTAAATATATATGCTGATCGTCGGTACTCGTTTCTTAGTAGGATTATAAAAATATATGATTTTGAGGTGACGATAGGAACTCATAAATTTTAAATGTGTTGGATCCGCCTCAACCTCTGCATAACCTCGTGGCAGAAGGGTTTTCGAGCGGGGCATTTAACATGGCATGTGCTATTTTTGCTACTATAATTAACATCTTAAAATCCTCCTCAAAATGAAACGGCAGGACTATGTTATCTATATATACCACGGGGACCTTGTACTCATATCAAGTTACTTTTTTTTCTTTCTTTATTGCGTATGATAGCGATTACCAATTTTTATATCAGCATACACCATATATAAACCTTCTTTTATTTCCGCTAGGAACGTAAATTACAATTTTTTAGGGCGAAAAAGTTTGATCAAAACATTTGATTTAACATGGTATATACGATTAAACATTTGACTAAGCACAATCTATCCTAAAGCGTACAAAAGAAGCAACAGTGCCCACATACGTTAAATGCTCAACAAACGTTTTGTGTACACGAGGTGTTGACATTAAATTCAACAACGTACTTTCAATGCAGAGGTGGAAAGTACAAAGCCATACAGTTTTCCAAAATCTTCGAAAGAATGTGTGTGTGTGTTTTTTTTTCGGGGGAGAGGGGGGGGGGGGGGGGATTGGTGCATAATTTAAAGGAAATCACTAAAAATGTTCAACCCCACAAATGAACACATAGGGCTCGAGTAACATCTAACATTTACACAAAATCAATCAATTTAATATTAGAGGAGTATTTAATATTTAAAGCAAAGTGAGACTATATATTACTTAATTATAGATAAGTGATAAATAAATATATAAAAGATATTCTTTTATCTTTATTAGTTTGGCATAAACATCATGTGTGAATTATTTATCAAAACCTTATGAATATTTCGCATATTGTTTATTGAAAGTCTGAAGTTCACATCTTGCAACCGACTACTGGAAAACATAAACAAAATTACAGCTCAGTTGTCAATCTTCTTCTTCATGCTCTCGGCGCACGTTAGTTAAACGTACACCGAGCTTGTAAACATGGCGAGAGGGAGAGGCAGAGGTAGAGGAAGACCACGTAAGATACCATTACCATCTATGGAGAAAGTAGCCATCATGGTTCCACCTGTGCAGAGCTCAGATTCATCAGTTGTAGATGAGAGAGATTCAACTGGGTCGACATCGCACCAGTCTATAGTCTCAAAGAAGCTGGATCTGACTTCCCCCGCTCAGATTGGAGCAGAATCAGATCTAATGAAGAAGACAACCCATGGAACAGTAACCATGCAGAGGTCAATACAGGTCCAAGCGCAACCAGCGCTAGAACTAATGGAGAATTCTGAGGTCATCAAAAACAGAACTGAAGAACCCAAAAAGGTTTGGGCTACCCTATTTCAGAAAAATAGATTTGCAAAAAATGGTATAGCTCTAGATTACATACCACCTCTAATGGTTGATGGGCAACCAATAGTGCAATTAAATAAATTAGAGGTAGAAGAGGAAGAGAAAAAGTGGAAATGTGCTTTAATTGTATATATTTTAGGGGATGGACCTGGTTTCAATGCGATGAAGAGGTTTATTAACCTTCACTGGTCACATGTTCCAGAACCAGACTTGTATTACCATGAGTAAGGTTACTACACAATTAAGTTCAAAACAATTGAAGATGCTAAGGAAATTCTATATGCAGGGCCTTATTCTATAGCAAACAGACCTATGATCCTTAAACAATGGACTCCAGATTTTGATTTCGCAGAGGAATTCCCTACTGATATTCTTCTATGGGTAAAATTTCCTAAGCTTCGCATGTCTTGTTGGGGAATGAGATCATTAAGTAGGATTGCAAGTGTCTTAGGAAAGCCTATCTTTGCGAATGAATGCACAACCAAACAAACAAGAGTCTCCTATACTCGAATGCTTATAGAGATTAATGTCACTATAGAGTTACCAAGAGAAATATGGGTGATGGATCCAAATGGGAAGAAATTCCTACAAGATATGGTCTATGACTGGAAACCCTCCTACTATGAAAAGTGTCAAACTATTGGCCATAGCTGTTCAGTCCAAATGAAACCAAATACACACCAGCCTACCCAAGTGAAAAAGGCAAAAGTAATGCAGGAATGGAGAACCAAGGCCCCAGTGCAAATTGTTCCTATTCAAAAAGAGGCAATAGCACAACAGAGTGTCGCAAATGAGAAGAATGAAGTTCATAAAGAGCCTAATGAATCCCCAAATATGATAACAGAGAAGGAAAAACAGGAAGAGAAAGGGAAGAAAGTTCAGAGTCCAGAATTCAATCTCATCAATTTTCCACCTTTGTCTCCCATTACTGTACGCAATAGATTTTGAGCAGTATCCAATAGTAAGCATGAGGTTCCACCAGGGGATAGGGGTGGACCAAGCAATTGCTAATGAAGTGGTTATTATGGAATATTAGAGGTGTAAATAAAAGGTACAAACAAAAGAAAATTAGGGAGTATATTAGGAGAAATATACAATAAACCTAGTTGGCTTGGTAGAAACTAAGGTAAAAAAAACAAATGCTATTAGAATTGCTAATCTGCTAGTTCCTGGATGGGGTATTCTAACAAATTACAATGATACTAGAAATGGTAGAGTGTGGATTTTATGGGATACAAATATGTTTAAAGTTACGGGTATTCAGGAGGAATCTCAACTGATACATTGCAAAGTTAGAAGCATAAAAGAGGATGTTACTTGTTACCTCACTGTGGTATATGGGTACAATGGAATAGAACAAAGAAGATCTTTATGGAGAAACTTATAGTCCTATTCATCAGCTGTAACAGATGCATGGTTAGTTGCTGGGGATTTCAATGTTGTATTATATGCCAAGGATAGACAATCATTTAATCTTGTTAGATATTCTAAGACTCAAGAGTTTAGTCAATATATACAGCAAGCAGGACTATCAGAGCTACCTTGGAAGGGTGATTACTATACCTGGACAAACAAATAGCCTGAAGTAGATAGAGTATGTAGCAGGCTGGATAGAGTATTTGGAAACTATGAGTTGATGATCAAGTGGAGCCATGTGGAAACAGTATATGAACAACCACTAATCTCTGACCATAATCCTATGATAGTGACACTCGTAGCATCTTCTTGGAGAGGTAAGATACCTTTCAAATTTTTCAATGTATGGATTGAGCATGAGGAATTTCATCAGATTGTGGCAAATGTCTGGTACTCTACCAATCCTGGACCTATGAAAGTGATATGGTCTAAACTCAAAGCATTTAAAGGCCCTTTAAAGGCCTTAAATGTGAAGGAGTTCAAGAGTATTATTCAGAGGATAGAGCATACCAGACAGGAACTGAAAGAAGTTCAAGAATAAATGGTAAGGGCAAATTTTGATGAGTTGCAGCAGAAAGAGAAAGAGATAGTATTGAAGCTGGAAAGATGGTCATTGAGTGAAGAAAGTGTATTACATCAGAAGGCTAGAGCAAAATAGATACAACTTGGAGATTCTAATACCAAGTACTTTACTGCAGTTCTGAAGGAAAGAACAAAAAGGAAGCAGATCATAGTACTCACAAACGCAATGGGAGTTAATGTAAATGCACATGCAGACATCAAAAGAGAGATCATTGGATTTTACAAGTCACTAATGGGCTCAACATCTGCATCTCTTCCAGCCATAAATAGACTGTATATGTCTAATTGTCCAATGCTAACACAACAAGAGAGAAAGGAGTTATGTGTTGATATCACTGATCTTGAAATTGTGAAGAATGTAAAGCAATGGGAGATGATAAAGCCCCAGGAATAGATGGCTACAATGTTGTATTCTTTAAGAAGTCTTGGAACACTATTAGTAGGCAGGTCATAAGTTCCATCAAGGAGTTCTTTCTAACAACCAATATGTACAAGTCAATAAATTGTGCCATTATTACCTTAATCCCCAAAGTCTCCAAACCCACCACAGTTAAAGAGTATAGAATAATTGCATGTTTCTCAGTCCTATATAAAATGATCTGTAAAATCCTGGCCAACAGACTACAAAAAATCATGCCCAATATCATTTGTGAGGCTCAAGAAGGGTTTATTCCAGGCAAGAAAATAGCTGATAATGTCATCGTGGCACATGAGTTAGTCAAAAGCTATACCAGAGCCCATGTGACCCCTAGATGCATGATTAAAATTGATCTTCATAAAGCATATGACTCAATTGAGTGGATTTTCCTACAACAAGTGATGGAGGGGATTGGATTTCAAACCAGATTCATTAACTGGATCATGGAGAGTATAAAAATAGTTAGCTTTTCAGTGCTGATTAATGGAGAAGCAACAGAGCCATTTGAAGATGCTAGAGGACTTAGACAAGGGGATCCAATATCCCCCTTCCTATTTGCAATAGTGATGGAGTACCTTAGTAGATCATTAGCTGAGTTAAAGAAAGAGCCAACATTTCAATATCACCCTAGATGTAAAGAGGTAGGTATTACTCACCTGAGCTTTGCTGATGACTTATTATTGTTTGCTAAAGGAGACCTTCATTCTATCATAGACAAGTTCCAATACTTCTCTCAATTCTCTAAAGCTTCAGGTTTGCAGGCTAATCTGGGCAAAAGCTCAGTGTATTTTGGGGGAGTTAAACAGGAAGTGAAGAAGCAAATTATTGGCCACCTTGTATTTGTACATGGAGAATTACCATTCAAATATCTAGGTATTCCCCTATCCACCAAGAAGATTGCCTTGATTTAATGGAAACCATTAGTGGAGAAGATTACTGCTAAGATCACATCATGGACTGCCAATAAATTATCCTATGGTAAGAGGCTGCAATTAGTTCAATCTGTGGTATTTGGAATCCAATCATATTGGGCTCAACCCTTCATCATACCAATCAAAGTAATGAAGATAATTGAAGCAATCTGTAGAAGCTATATCTGGTCTGGATCAAATTCCATTACTAAAGAAGCTATATCTGGTCTTGGGAGAGAATGTGTACACCTAAATCAGCTGGTGGAATGATTCTTATCAATCTCTTGTCATGGAACAAGGCTGCAATTGCAAAGATTTGTTGGGATCTAGCTCACAAAAAAGACAAGATGTGGATCAGGTGGATAAATGCTTTCTATGTAAAATATCATCAGTTAGAGGATATGCCAATCCCTAAACAGGCAAGTTGGATGGTCAGGAGAATAATAACATCAAGAGGTATCCTGCAGCAACTCCAAGGCTTGAGGATGCATGAATTCTCCATCAATCAAATATATCTATCGCAGCTAGGAGCCCTTCTGTGAGTTCCATGGAAGAACCTAATCATGTAGAACTATGCTAGACCTAAAGCTGTGTTCAATCTATGGTTAGTGCTACATAGAAGATTACCAACCAAGGGCATACTAACAAACTGGGGAATGAACATAGATCAGCAATATGTTTTGTGCCAAGGTCATACAGAGACAAGAGATCATCTATTTCTATCATTGCCATTTTCAGCAGAGCTATGGGAGCAAGCAATGCAATGGATTCAAGAGGATCAACCAAAGACACATACCTGGGATCAAAGACTCCATTGGATCATCAGTAAAGCTAAATGGAAATCATGCAGAGCCAGTATATTCTAAATGGTGATTGCTGAAGTATCATATGATCTATGGATGGAATGGAATTCACGTACATTTGAGAACAATTTTCGTAACAGTGAAGTCTTAGTAAGGGAGTTAGCCTATATATGTAATGTTAGAGGAAATCCTAGAACCAGAAAGCAGATGCAGCATTTCAGATTATAGTATACTAGTAGTTAGTTTTGATATGAGTAGTTAGTATATTGGATAAGATTAGATAGTCAGCTGAGTATAAGCTGGATTATGACATTGTAACGTGAAATCTTTGGTGATTAATAAAATCTTAATTACCAAAAAAAAAAAGATGAATGACAAAGATAATTTTGGAATAAAAGATTATGGCCGACTTTCTTACATAAAGAACAGTAAAGCTTAAAAAGGCAATTGCATTGTAATCAATCAGAGATTCACATAATTTCTTGAATTGGTACGACATTTTACCAAGGATCATATCTTATAATTTAATTCGCGTTACACTCTTTTGGAAAAGATCATAATTAAGAAGGAAAAAAAAAAGTAAATGAAGAAACTGTTGAAAGGATTTATCCTTTAATTTAGTCTTAATAGGCATGTAACCTTCAATCTCATTACTTCCTTAACTTTTTTTCACAATCATATTTCTCTTTATATACTATCTCTAATAAAGGAATAAAATCTTTAAAATTTGTGTTTCTCAATTATTATTTTTTATTTTCCTTCTCTTTTTGTTTCTCAATTAGGAAATGGTGGGGCCAGGCAAGCGACATCTCTAATGTGCGAACTTTATAAATATGGATACCAAACCGCCACATGGTTTTAACTTGTGCACATTTTTTACTGTTTTGTGCTCTGATATTTAGGTGACTGTCTAACTGATTTTTTGGAGAAAAAATGGCGAAATTCCCAGAAACTGAGCACCCAATCAAAGCCTTTGGATGGGCTGCCAATGACACATCTGGTGTTCTTTCTCCTTTCAACTTCTCAAGAAGGTATGCTGCTTTGATTCAAAAAAGAGAGAAAAATATGGGAAAATATAATCTAGGCCTTTTGATTTTTACTATATACAAAGAGTATACATTTCCTTTATTTATTTTTTTGTTTGCTTGGGGTGCATATTTAATAGGATTAAGGTTACATTTACAGTTTAGATGGAGTTATGATCCTCCTTTTTTCTTTTTAATATTTGTTGCTTTTCATCCGAACAAGTAGTAACAATGACTTGCTTGTGTGATGCTACTTTCCACCCACACAAATATACACAAATAACAATAATGACCTGCATGCGTGATGCTACTAGCCAGCGGCACAATACTAGTTATCACTCTGGTTCGTTTCGACATATGAGAAAAGATCACCTAATATTTTTTTTTATTTTTATTAGATTTTGAAATATTGGTGGAATTATAATTATATATTTTGACTAAACTCCACTTTTATTGATCATAGTTAGGGGTGTACAAAGAAAACCGATAAAACGCACCAACCCGATAAACCGAGTTAAACCGGAAAAAAAAGCCGACTATGGTTTGGTTTGACTTGGTTTGGTGTTGGAAAAAAAAACCCGACCATAATTGGTTTGGTTTGGTTTTAACTAAAGAAAGTCAAAGCGAAACCAAACCAACCCGACATTACATGTATAGCAATTTTAGATATATTTAATATATAAATATACTTATTGTAATGTAATTTATAAATATTTCTTAGAAATATTCATAATTTTATCTTTTAAGTTATTATTTCAAGGTTTAATTTAGAACTTTTGAATGCTCCAATAAGTTTTATAGCCATTAATATTAGTAAATTAAATAATGCTAGCAATCAATACTAATGCTAACAAACGACATTCAATTCAGTATTACGAACGGGAATGTATTAAATGTCTAGGTATCCTCCATCTGAACCGTATTCTTTCTGGTTAAAGAATCTCTTTCTAGTAGCTCTGGAACAATTAGGAGATTCTATACGGGGTTTTTATTTTGCAATAATTTAGATAAAAATACATAACCTATTTTTATTTTTCTTTGGCTTTTAGGCATATAATTAATACTCCCTCATTAGTCTATCTAGTTTAGCATGAATTAGTGCTTTTAGATTATGTTTATTTTTATTATGACTTTTTAATTAGCAATATTTATAGTACATAATTTTATTATTTTTTATTGTTGAATATTTTTGGATAATGTCATGAGTCATCACATATCTCATATTTTGTATTATTTTCTTGAAAAATACTTTATATAGTTGTATCTTACTAGGATTAAAGAAATATTTTGAGCATACGTTATATATTTTGTTCTACGAAGATTTTACCGGAAAAAATCGAAAAAACCCGAAAACCCGAAAAAACCCGAGAAAAACCGATATTGAAAAACCCGAATTTATTGGTTTGGTTTGGTCTTTAGATTTAATAACCCGACACAATTGGTTTGGTTTGGTAATTGTAAAATCCGAATCAACCCGGTCTATGTACAACCCTAATTATAGTATTTTTAAGTGTTCTTTTTATTCTTTATTGTTCGTTTCTGGCTGCAGGGCTACAGGGGAGAATGATGTGCAGTTCAAAGTGTTGTACTGTGGAATTTGTCACTCAGATCTTCATATGCTCAAGAATGAGTGGGGCAATTCCAAGTATCCTATTGTGCCCGGGTAAAATTCGATTTTGTCCTTATTTTCCTCTCATATATTTGGAAAAAAATAAGTGAAATGTACATTTTTCCCGCTCTTAAAAATAATAATTGATAAAATATATAATTTTTGTATTATATATGTATCATATACATACAATATACACTATTTAGCTAGTGAATAAAATTAGTTATGGTCGAACGATCAATATTGTATTTTCACAAAATTTATGAAGACTTTGTGTGAGAAAAGGAAACCTTTTTATAGGATTTTCTTTTATTGTTTGGTTTGTGAGCAAAAAAGGAAAGAAAACAATATCGCATGGGATCTCCTATATTTTCTTCCCTCTGGCCAGCTAGTTTCCGTAGTTTGTCTTTCCTCTTGGTTTAAAACCCTATATTTGATTCTAAACAAACCTGACAGTACGTGATTAATATTTTTCTCCTGTTTGCTCCCTTTGCTTAATAGATTTTTTGTAGTTTTTTATGGTGCACAATATTTAATTTTTGTTGATATAAAAAATGAATTAATTTTTTTTTCTTTTCTTCATAAATTATCCTTTTAATAAATTTTTTCTCGTGATACAAGATAATGTAGTTCAAAAATTACTTTAAATTGCCTTATTTAAATTTCTTGCTCTACTATTGACCGCATAAGTGTCTAGTTGTTGTAAATCCTTGATGAAATTATAAGGGTACCATTTTAAGGAGACAGAGTGCAAATATGGGCAAAAAAGTACATCATTATAATTCGAACTGACATTAAAAGGGTGCTCTACTTACTACAAATCTAAGTGGTGTCAATACTCTTATCCTATCACTTATTGGTGGTCCCAACATCTTTTCGAGATATTGATAAATTTCCAAACACCTTAATTGTAAACCTGTTAGTTGGTCAGGAAAACCCATGTTTGGGCTGAGTTTGGCCCCGGAAAAATCAAATTTAGCAAGTGTTGCCCTTCGCTTATTCTATGGGTAGCATATTCATTTTTGACTTTATAGGTTTGCCAATAGGGCAAGCGATTGTCAAAAAAATCAAGACCATCAATTTTCAATATTATTGGGTGTAATCCCGGTAGACACACTAGCATTTTACCCAATCATTACTTGTAAGATTGTCTAGGGATGTCAAATGAGCGGTTTTAGCAATTTTGGATAGGTCACAACAAGTTGAGTCAAAGTTACTTGGACTAAAGTGTACTATGTCAAGGTGAACTAAAATTTAAGTCAGTCCAACCCGCCCAACTCTTATCAAGTTTTACTTAATATGAATTGTATGATTACTAAAAAAATCTTTTTCTTTTTTTGTTATGGTCATGTATAACATATGAAACAAAAAAGATTATTCTTACATATTCTAGCAAAGTTACTCATAAATTAATTTGGGGTAAAAATCAGCTCAACTTTAAATATGCTGATCAATAATCAGCCTAATTTTGGGCGGGTTGGACAGGTCATTTAGGCTTGGCCAAATTTGACGGCCCTAAAATTGTCTGTCCACCTTTAGGAGGAACTGTAGACTTAACATGAAGTTTAAAACTGAAGATATTGACTATATTGCATCTTACTTTTGTTGCACAGGCACGAGATTGTGGGCGTGGTAACTGAGGTAGGTAGCAATGTCGAGAAAGTTAAAATTGGTGACAAAGTAGGTGTTGGAGTACTTGTTGGATAGTGTAAAAAATGTGAGAATTGTACCAATGACCTCGAACAATATTGTCCTAGCCACATTGCCACATATAGTACAACGTACTATGATGGAACCACAACGTACGGCGGTTACTCAAATCTCATGGTTTACTGATCATCATTTCGTGGTTCGTTGGCCAGAGAATTTGCCAGCCGAAGCTGCTCCGTTGTTATGTGCTGGAATTACAACATATAGTCCATTAAAATATTTTGAATTTGATAAGCCTGGATTGAACATTGGTGTTGTTGGACTTGGTGGACTTGGTCATATGGCTGTGAAATTTGCTAAGGCTTTTGGTTGTAAGGTTACTGTGATCAGTACTTCAGTTAATAAGAAGGATGAAGCTATTGAACGTCTTGGTGCTGATTCTTTCTTGCTCAGTCGTGATCCTGAACAATTGCAGGTAAATATTCTATTTTGTACTTGAAATTCTATTCTCTCCATTTTAATTTTTATGAGGTAGTTTAACTCGGGACATATTTAATAATTATAACAAAAGACTTATGAAATTTGTTTTAAAAGATTAAGGGGTAAAAGCTTTGTGGAGTCATGATATTTGTGCAGCTATAGAATTTTTTCATTAAATGTAAAAAAGTAAAAATAAAAATTTAAAGTTAAATTATTTTTAAAATATGTTATCTTCATGAAATGCACTAGTAAGAAAAATGCACCATAGAAATTGAAGCGTAGAAAATATAAGATCATATATGGATCGAGCATAATAGTGTTTCTACGCGCGGGTCAACATTAAAAAAATTATTTTCTTATACTTCGATATATTATTGTATTATGCAACCCTAATTATCCCAAATATTTTGATTGATTAACTTAGTTGTCGTTTGGACATAATGATTGTAAAATTTCGAAAGAAATGATTTTTTTCCTCAAATAAAAATGATATTTGAAAATAAGAATGTTTCGACATGAATACAGTTTTGGGTTTTTGAATTTTTGTGAGAGATCTGAAGTGAATTTTAAAAACTCGCTTTTCAGAATTTTTCAAATTTTAAAAGAATACAAAATTTATGTTCAAATGAAAATTAAAATTTAATGGTCAAATATTAATCTCGAAAAAAGTGAAAAAATATTATGCCAAAATAACTCGCCAATAAATTTATACATCATACAATTCGCCAAAGTCTTGGACTAGTCAGACGAGTTATATTTTCACAAGTTAAATTTGACACTCATGTCTATGGTTATTATTTATGCTTTGGATTTGTATAGGCTGCATCAAGCACATTGGACGGAATAATAGACACAGTTTCAGCAGACCATCCTATTCTTCCATTGCTCAATATACTAAGACCTCATGGAAAGCTTGTAGTGGTTGGTGCACCACCAAAACCACTTGAGTTGCCAGTTTTTCCCATAATTATGGGTAAAGTATCTTAAAATCAATCTTTCTTTTCTTTTTATTTCCTTAATACGGAGAAATAGAGCCTTGACGCAATTCGTAATGTTGATGTCATGTGATCACGAGGTCACGAGTTCGAACCGTGGAAATAGCCTCTTGCAGAAATATAGGGTAAGGTTGTGTACAATAGATCCTTGTGGTCCGGCTCTTTTTTGGACACCCCACATAGCGGAAGTTTAGTACACCGGGTTGCCCTTCCTTAATATTGAAGTTCTAATAATTTTTAAAATAAATAATAGGGAGGAAAATAGTTGGAGGAAGTATTATTGGAGGAATGAAAGAGACACAAGAGATGCTTGACTTTGCAGCAAAGCATACTATAATACCAGATGTTGAGATTGTTGCAATGGATTACGTGAACACAGCCTTGGAACGACTTCTGAAATCGGAGGTCAAGTATCGTTTTGTGCTTGATGTTGGGAAAACATTGAAAGCTAATTAAGAGTAAATAGCGTGCGAGCAAGCTAGTCCGAACACTAATAAGAAATAAAGTATTTAATATTTTGGATTATATAGAAGATTTTGGCGATTAGCAGTATTGCATATCTGTCTCTTCCCGTTGAGCCTTGAATTATCGATCATTTGCCAAACTGCTGGATGAAATTTGGCTTCTATTTTGTAGTTTTATCTAGTACCTAGAACTATATTAATGGTAAAGACTTATATCTTGGTCTTTCTAACAAACGCATATGCGCCCATGATTTACCCATACCTGTTGGTTATATTATTTACTATGATTATAAAAAAGTACATAATGAATAACCATGATTAAGTAATAAGAGTTAAAATAAGCATGTTATGTATCCTGTTTGGCCAAGCTTTGTTTTTTTGTGTCAAACATGTTTTTTCTCAAAATTAAAGTTGTTTGGCCAAATTTTTAGAAAGACAAAAGAATAATTTTGAGTTGAAGCAGTTTTTTTAGAAACAGAAAAAAATAATTTTTTTCCAAGAGCACTTTTTTAAAGTACTTATGAGAAAAATACATTTCAAAGCATTTTTAAAAGCTTGGTCAAACATTAATCGTTGTCATTTTTTAAATTAATCAGTCAAATATAAATTAATTAATCAGCATAATATTTTTTTGGAAAGTACTTTATATAAATATTTTTCAAATGGGAAATTTTCGTTCCTACATCATATAAGAAACTATATTACCAAATATGTTCATAGTTTGCATATTACTCCTCATACTAATAGTATTTCTACAAAATACAAATAATGCATTAAATAAGGAATCATGGTAGCTGTAAGATTTTTTATCTAGGCGCACTAAAATTAGAGAATTAAATATTCTTCCAGATTTTCTACAATGCAAATCACGCACATTCATAATTATCGTCGAATTAATTTCAATTTTTTCATACTATGTTTTTGCGATATACTTTGTTTCAATCTTTTTTCTTATTTCACATATGAAAACGACTAAATCTTTTACAATTCTTCTGAAATAAACGCAATTATGTCCAAATTTCAGTAATACAAAGCAAAAGAAAAGAGAAAAGAGAAAAGAGAATTTAAATTTGGATTTTCAAAATCATTATTTCTTTGGATTGGTGTTGTTGAAAACAATTAGGAATATAATTTGGAGTTTATATCTCAATTTTGAGGGGTTTTGATGAAAATTAGACTTTAATTTGGCTGAATTTCATATTGAAACTCGAAGAAGAAGAAGAAAACAATATGTCATCCATTATACTACAGAAATTGTAGAAAAATTAAAGAAAAAATGTAGATTGTTGCTTATTTATTTTCTTTTATTCATTTACATATTGTATGAAAGATGAACAATATTATATAATAATTATATTTAAGTAATATTATATTGTAGTTGTATATAACTTAGTAGAAATAATGTAAGAAAGTTATAAATAATTTATAGATAAGTTGTATAATATATAATTAGTTGAATGAAAAATATTTTTACTATGTATAAATCGAAATTCAAAATATACAAAAGACATATTGTATAAAATTTATACGTAAGTTTTATGTTATTGTAGTTAAATTTCACTGGATGGAAATAATGTGTGAAAGTTATAGAAAATTATAGATAAGTCGTAATCCTCTATAACAAGAGATGTTGGTATATCAAGTATCTTTAGTGTCCAGATGAACATGCATGAAAATAAAGATAAATTCTGTTCTGAACAGTTTGTAAATATTTTGTAGATAATTTGTAGAAACATTAAAATTCTGTATTTTCATATTAATTTTTCAAATGATATGTAGTTTTATAGTAGAATAAATGTAGAAAATAAGTAATTATGAGTTTTATTTGACTCATTCTCACATTCATTCTATTCTAAAAAAAAATTGCCTCTTTAAATATAATACAACCGTACTTTCTTGAAATCAAAGGTATAGCAATATATATAACATAAAAAATATTTTCTCCTTCGCACAAGTTAGCTCCAAAACAGACGAAGTGGAATAACAAGCTCTCATCAAAACTTTAAACACAAAAACAAAAAGTCTAAAGTTTATGTTATTGTAGTTATATTTAACTAGGTGAAATAATGTGTGAAAGTTATAGAAAATTTTATATATATTGTATTCCTCAATAACGGGAGATATTGGCATATCAAGTAACTTTAGCGTTCCAGGAGAACATGCATGAAAATAAAGATAAATTCTGTTATGAACAGTTTGTAAAATATTTGTAGATAATTTGTAGAAACATTGAAATTATGTATTTCATATAAATTTTTCAAATGATATGTAGTTTTGTTGTAGATTAAATGTAAAAAATAAGCCATTGTGAGTCTTATTTGACTCATTTCTGACATTCAACCTATTCTACAAATTTACGCATCTTTAAATACAACGACCATACTTCTTGAATTTAAAGGTATAGCAATATATATAACTTAAAAAACATCTTCTCCTCTGCACAACTTAACTCCAAAACAGACGAAGTAGAATAACAAGCTCTCATCAAAATTTTTAACACAAAAAAACGAAGCTCAAAAATAAATAAACAACAGTCTACAATTTGTCTATAATTTTTTTTACAATTTCTGTAATATAATGTATGTAATATCATCATCATCATCATCATCTTCTTCTTCTTCTTCTTCTTCTTCTTCTTCTTCTTCTTCTTCTTCTTCTTCTTCTTTCAGTCTGAAATTCAGCTAAAATCAAATCTAATCTTCACCAAAACCCCTCAAAATTGAGACATAAACTCCAAACTATATTCCTAATTATTTACAACAACACTCAATCCAAACAAATATGATTTTTGAAAACCCAAATTTGAATTCAAAGCTTTAGAGTTTTTTAATGACTGCCAATGGTGGAATTGCTACTCTCTTTTCCTTTCCTTTTATATTACTGAAATTTGGGATTGTGAGATAGAGAGAGACATAGATAGAACAATTCTTTGTAACAATATCCAATCCAAACAAACAATGTATTCTGAGAACCCAAATTCGAATTCAAAGCTTCAAAGTTGTTTAATGATTGTCAATGGTGGAGGGGCTATAGATTTTTGCTGGTTTTAGAAGAGGAAATCGTGAGTGTTTGAAGAGGAACTCGTGGGGATTTGGAGAAAGAAACCTGGGGGAGTGTGAATATACGATTGGCTAAAATTAAGAGATTAATTAATACCATTAAAATCCTAAAATGGTACATAAATGGTAATTAGGTATATAGAAGGTAATTATATTAAAAATTAAGCATGACGGGTAATATAGTTTACTATATGGCACAGGAATCTAAAAATTCCTTTTCTAAATAAGCTGATTTCAAAGGTTAGAACTTAGAACTAGGTGTGACTAAGGTTTTTCCCAATAAAACACGAGTCTTATGCTCTACAAGAAAGTAAGGATATAATGATATTAAATAAATATCATATAATATTGTTTAACTGTCGTAAATTCATTTATTGATATTTAATTTATATTTGTACCATATATCGTAAATTGTGGAGTTGAAAAATTTTCAACATTTATATAAGTGTCGGTATGAAATTTACGACATTTTATTTATGACATTTTTTAAAATGTCACTTTAAAATTACTAACATTTGGAATAATGTTACTAAAAAGTATTACGACATTTATTTACAGCTTTTAAAAAATGTCACATTATAACTTGCAACATTTTGATTAATGTCAATAAAAGTTTTACAATATTTAAGTGAATGTCAAATAACTTAGTGACATTTTTTAAAATCTTGTGAAACGTCACTTTAAATTTTCCATATAAAATTTTCTAAAATATGAATAATAATCTTTTATTTAGTTTTTGTTGTGACTCAGATATATATTCAACTCATATATTCGTAAATGTCAACCTTCATACACAATAAAACAAATACGAAATAAAAATATCTTTGAAGGTTGTATTGAAAAAATATAGTACTGACATAATAAAGATTCTCCTTACCAGTTAGAGTTCAATCAAATTACCTCTTATATCTCAAATAAAATTTTGTTCTAACTAAATCATAAAAGATAAATAATTTTTACATGAAACTATGTCAAATTCACTCCTAATATGAATGAATTCCCTTAACTTCTTGAATAAATTCTGCAACAAGCTAAAGCTTTATGAATTCATCTTTTCACATGTCAAGTATTCCTTGCCAATAATTGTCAAGGAGAATTACAACTATGTAATAAAGCTGAAAAAATATTGTATGTGCTTGCATATTTTTCCTAACATACCCATTTCTCTTTTGGTCCCAAGTTGATTATTTCGTTATTTTTAAATTTGCTAATCTGAGAAAGAAATATTAGAAAAGTTACTTTGATGGTTTATAGAATTCAAAATTGAGAGAAGAGTACAAGATATAATCAACAAGACAAAGCTAATATAGTCCTAAAATGTTTTAAGATATTCTCAAATCTCCAAACAACAGAACATATAAAAATAATTACAACGAATCTTATGTTGATATAAGATTGTATTTATTGCATTTGTCTAACGACTGAACTAAAAAGAAATAAAAGAATGATAGAGACGAATAGGAAAGGTAGTTTTTCAGTAAATACATTATAAGTGAGGTATATAATTACTGTCCGAAATTAGTTTGTACTACAGCTCAATCGGGTTGCAGTTCCAGTACAAAACTTTCTACATATCCGATATAACAACTAACTCCCACATATTATGCTTAAAAAATAATATCACAACACCTGAGCAATTAAATTGTAACGATCCGATCGGTCATTTTGAGCTTTTGCACTTTGATCTCTAGTTCTCGGGCATGACATACCCCGTATGATGTATTATGACTAATGTAGTTTGTTGGTGTTGGTTTTCAGGAAAGTCGGAGTAAATTTGAAGGAAACAGTCTCAGTTGAAAACCTTGAATTTGAAAGGTTTGATCAAGGGTTAACTTATTTATATATGAGCTCGGATCGAAATTTTTATGATTTGGTTAGCTTCGTTGGGTGATTTATGACTTAGGACCGTGATTGAAATTGGTTTTGTAGGTCCGGAGTAGAATTAGGCTTGAATTGGCAAAGTTGAGATTTTGGCGATTCTCAAATTTTTAGGTGAGATTTTGATGCGCGAGTCGGAATAGAATTTCGAGAGTTTCTGTAGCTTTGTTTTATAATTTGGGATGCGTGTGCAAAATTCCAGGTCATTCGGGTGTGGTTTGGTTAGATTTTTTATCGAAAGCGTATTTCGGAAGTTTATAAAATTTAGGCTTGAATTCGATGTAAATTGGTGGACTTGGTGTTGTTTGAGGTGTTTTGGTGATTGAAACAAGTTTGAATGAGGTTTTAGGATGTGTTGGTGCTTATGGTTGAGGTCCCGGTGGCCTCGGGTGAGTTTCAGGTGGTCAATCAAACCATTTTTGGCTTTAAGGAGTTGTAGGTTTGCTATTCAGCTGTTGCAAAAGATTTTGGCCTTCATCGCGAGGGGTGAGTCACGATCGCATAAAAGGAATTTGGAAGCAGGAAATGTTCCCTCTGTGTTCTCGTGTGAGGTTTCGCGTTCACGGAGGGTTAGACGTTGGTGCTTCGCGTTCGCATTAGGAGGCCCGCATTCGCATAGGTATAAGCATCGGAAGCATCGCGTTCGCGGAGAGTCAGTCGCGTTCGCGTTAAGGTGAAGTTTGGATAAAATAAAAAAAAATTTCGTGGTCGCAAAAGTGAGGTCGTGATCGTGATGAATAAGAAAAAGTGGTGGGCAGAATGTTATAATTTCATTTCATCTGCGATTTTGGGTCATTTTTTCTCCATGGTTGATCATTTTAAGAGCTTCTTAGTGGAGATTAAAGATGGATTCAAGGGGAAACGACTTGAGGTAAGAATTTTGGTCTTGTAACTTGATTATATTGTGAAATTAACCTAGAAATTCATGGAAATTAATCTAAAATAGAAGAACTAGGGCTTTGGATTTTAAACATTTGATTTGGGATTTGAAGGACCATTTGGGGTCAGATTTGAGAACTTTTGCTATGTATGAACTCGTGGGAGAATAAGGAACCCGTTGATGTAAACAAATTTGAGTTTTGAGAAGTGGGCTTGGGTTTTGTTAATTTCAAAATTTTTGATATTTTTCCATTGTTATCGATTGGGCTTTATTCCCTTAGCATATTGTGGCGTATTCGTTCTGGTTTTGGATAGATTGGATGTGTGTGGAGGCCAATTTGATGGGCAAAGGCATCGCGAGCTAGAGGTTTTGCCGGTTCTAGGTGAGTAATGGTTGTAAATGATATCATGAGGATTTGGAACCCCGAATTTGCACATCGTAGTGCTATATTGAGGTGAGACACACGTCTGATGAGGAGCGTGGGGTCATTTACTATTGGGGATTGTGACTTGGTCCATCTCAATTGATGCTTTTACCGCATATTTGATTGAAACTTACGTGATATCATCATTATTTGGACTGATTGCCATGATTGGGCTTCATGCCAACTATTTGAACCCTCCGGAGATTTTTAACACTAATTCCTCACTATTTTGACTTACTACTTGAACTCAGTTGTACCTCTTTCCACACTTTTACAACTCAACCACTTTCACTCAATTTTGAAACGAAAATGATATATTAAATGGTGTTTTGGGCTGAGAACTACTGTTTACTAATGCCCGAGGTGCTTATGTGATTTTTGGACTAAGAATGACCGAGGGCCAGATGTGAGGATACTATGGGATCAAGATGCACACCGCAACAGTGTTACATTGATACTGATATGAGGCCGAGGGACTAGATTTTATTCCACGAGATGGCTTGATATTGCGCTTGGGCCGTAAGGGGCCCCTCCCTGAGTCTGCACACCCCTAGTGAGCGTTGTCGATAAGATATATGGATTGGACTGCACGCTGCAGCGATATATGGATCGGGTTACACGCTGCAGTGGTGCCGGTATTCTTCTATGTGTTTACTTTATTTCATTTATTTGCCATTATTTGTTATTTGGACTAATTAATGTGATACCTACCTGATTTCCTGGCATTATCTGTTAATTGAGTGTTTGTGCTTGAGGGGCGGATTCCTATGCCTATCTCCACTATTTTTTTTTCATTCATTTGCGTAACCATTGAAAAAGTTATTTATAAAAGAGGTTTAAACTGAACTAAGATGGTTTCTAAAGATTTCACTGCTTTTCTCAAAGGGTTTTACACTGCCCTATACAGCATGATTGTTTGTCTTACGTGATTTCTTAATGCTCAGTTATTATTTAACTTTATTATTCACTGAGTTAGAGTACTCACTTTACTCCCTGCATCTCGCGTGCAGATGCATGTATTTGTTCCTCCGGTAGCGGGTTTTGAGCTGATCGGAGGCTATGTTATTGGAGTTTAGCGAGGTAACTGCCAGATTCGCAGCACCATATTCCTTCCTTTTTGTTTATCAGTCCTATTTTGTGTATCTCTAGCCCGGTAGTTGTACTTATACTCTAATAGATGCTCGTTACTTGTGACACCCCCGTTTGGGTTGTGTTTGGGTTGTATTCCACACTTAATAAAGAAATCTCTGTTTAGACTGTGGTTATTTAATTATGTTAAAACTGTGAATCAATATTTAACTATTCTAATAAGTCAAAATGGGTTGGTTGGTTGGCCTTATCTTCACGAGAGGCGCCATCACGACTGGATCGGGCTTTGGGTCATGACAAGCTGGTACCAGAGCCAGGTTACTAGGTGTTACGATTCATAAGCAGGTTAGAGTCTCGTGGATCGGTACAGAGACGTTTGTATTTATCCTCGAGAGGCTGCAGAACCTTTAGGAAAACTCCACATTCTTGAATTCTCATCGTGCGCCCTTAATTCAGCTTGAAAAGTAACTTTTGAAATTCCTTCCATGCGTTTGTATGCGCGCATGAGTGCTCAGTATCAGATGTGCCTTGATGGCTTGTAATTCCCTGATCGAGGGGCGAGATATGATCTCTGTGAGTTTGATTGGGCCAGTCTAGAGCACTTGAGGTCGAATCTTTGCCTATGGCTTGAGCACCGAGGTGAGGATTATGTGGGTATGTGTTTTGAAATTATATGGTTAGTATCATCCCTATTAGTGGGAGTGCCGGCTGGATAGCTATGTGACGAGTATCATAGTACTGCGAGGTATATTCATATGATTTGGAAAACGATGAGAAGGGTCTGCTTGAGGGTAAAATAACTATTATGTACTTGAATTCCATCGTGATTCGAGGTATAGCCCCGAGTTATGGGCGTGTGAAGGATCTTTTTATATTTCCAAGTTGAGAGTGGCGTAAACTTCATGTTGTAGTATCAGTTCAGACTCAGGAATACTAAGGGACTGCGCACAGTTCTGGGCGCTGGAAGGTATACAAAAATGTTAATTAAAGGCAAAGCAGGTGGGTTATCTCCTGCGAAGAGTTCTGGGGTTTTGTGACCCTTATGTGATTGTAGAAGATCTCATGTGCAAGTGAGCATAAGTGTAAAAATATTTGAAATTTTGGTTCGCTTATGAGATAGGGCTTAGCGGTTGCAAGAATGAGGGCAAGATTTGCCGAGAATTTAAAGTACTAGATGATCTATGTTTCACTAGCTTACGGAGGATTTAAGTTTAATCTCACGAGTATTATGGCATCAATATAGTATGAGTGTTATGAGATAATGAGCATAGTTCGATTTATGGATTCGAGCCAAGTGTGGGAGTCTGTTGTGAGTAGTTGAGTGCATGGTTAGGTGTTATGTTGATCCCAGTTTGAGGCGTATGGGTGAATCAGTTATGGCATATGGAAATAGAGACCGAGGATGGCTCGTGTAAAGGAAATATTTTGACAAAGTTATATTTTGCTTCATAGGGTAAGCAAAACGCGGGATGTCTTAAGTTGTTAATGGTAAAGAATGCTCGGTGCATAGAGCAGAGAGTTTGCTTGGTTGTATTGGGATGAGGACGTCATGCTGCGGTGTTGGAGTGCCAATAAGGCACGGGTGGTTCTGTTTGTTAGGTCAGGTAAATTGGAGTTGAATACGAGTGAATGACTCTCGAGAATGGTTCTGATGTGTTCAGGATTCTACAGGGAACAATCGGGTATCTTAAAGTTATATATATGGTTAGAAATCGAGTTTTCATTGGAAGAGATCTAGACTTATGGTATTTCTATGTTAATTATGGGATTCGATGTACCAGTATCAAGAAAGTAAAGGTAGCAGATTTAGATTCGCAGGAAGTTCTTCAGAGTAAAGTATTCTAGAATGTGGTGTTTTTGGGAATATTTGAGAGAGTATTCAGCAGCTTATGGGTCTTAGACAGTATGGATTTATGCTTGGGTCTCACGTGGCAAGCATGGGTTAAGGAATTACGGTGCTACAGCAAGAGGGAATATCAAGTTGAAGGTGAATCAGAAGGAAATTCAAATAGCTGGAGTAGCTTGATAGTAGACCGGATAGGTAATGTAAGGATATGCTTAATTCCTTGTGTGTGTTCGAGGTGATGAGTTCTTGCAGGTATTTTACAGCAGTGCTCTTAGGTTTTGATGACTTGTATAGCTTGGTCGACTTAGAATGATTCAATCCTGGCAGGTCTGATTTGTGCAAAAGGGAACTCGAAGAGTTCTTGATGGTTTTTACCGTGGTTTGGAGATGTATATTTCTATGGGCATGCGGAGCTGGGATGTATAGTGATTTTTCTTCTAGATGGGACGAATGAGAAGTTCTAGACTAGTTGAGTACGTAGATGTTCGAGGCTCGGAAGGGAGATGAAGTTCTTAAGTTATCCTAGGATGGTAGGGTATATGCGGTATGTTGCGGAGGATCAGGACTTGCGTGTGTAAAGTTACAATTCAGTTCTGAAATGAAATTCATAAAACTTTTAGGCAGTGATTAGTCTTAGATGATTAAGGAAACAATATCGTTAATTGGAAATGATTTGACGAGAGCATGTTTCAGAAAAAAGCAATGTGATTAAGTTAATGGCACTTTGGTAGCAATTGCGGCACTTTCTGGCTAAACCGACTGGTGGTATTCGGGTTTGCTTGGTGGCACAGGGACATTTTAGAGTATCTATCGTGGAATTATTGGATATTAAAGGTGTGGCAAGTGTTCGGATGGCAAAATTGGGATCAGGTATGATGATTCATGTGCCATATGGAGTGTGAGACTAGGAGTTATTATGTTCAGACTATGTTGTGGTTGTGGATCGTGTGTATCAGCACAGTATGATGAATATCGGGGATTGGAGATCGGAGCGGATCTTTCGTTATTTAGTATGTTAGATTTCGGATAAGATATTAGGTTCAGACTGAATGTCTCTGTGTTGTGTTATTCATGGCTATTGCGCTAAGGCTGCGCTATTGGCTATGCTAGAAAATGCCACTGATTGAGCGACTATGTTTGACAGATTATGTCCTATTTGAGAGATTTTTATATTTCGAAGACATAGCAGACAACTGGGAAGGATTTTCTTTCTTATTTGGGATCTTGTGATGGGAGCCAGTGCGACGGTGCTCATATTGATTCAGTTCCGGTGGTGAGAGACTTTTCAGATATGCTTCTTGTGGTAGGGCATGTCGTCGGGCGAGGTTGTTGATGTCAGCATTCATTTGTTGTCGGGCACCATGTCGTATGGCACTGGCAGGAGTTATAGTAGTGGAGGGAACAACTTCAGGATTTTCTTTATAAAGAGTTCATTGTTAGGCCAATGTGGATGCGTGTTCTAGTTTGAGTCGGCTTGGTTGCCCCAAATTGCATTGTTGAGGGATAAGTTGACTCGACCATTATTGAGCTTACTAGTAATCTAGGAGATCTATGAGTATCCTTTTTGTGTTGCGAGACATTATGATCTGTTGGTTATGGGAACATATGGTGTGGTTCTATTAAGGTTCGTAGTGGAAGTCGAGCGGGAAAAGTAATTGGGTACTGCCTGATGGATGGCGTATCAGTTATGTCCTATCAGGTCTGCATAGTAAATGTTACTGGTTTCACCGTAAGTGTAGTGATTTGATTAGGTTCCAAGCGTCAAATTGTGCGCGGTTGTCAATTTCAAGCATAGTGACTTAAGGTGTTTCTTGTGGAACGGTGTTTGGAAAGGATCGCGCATTTGGGGCGAAGATATGACCTTTTGGGTTAGATTCATGTGTTCTATTTCTATGATATGAGATGGGTTCTCAGCCTTGTGTTGTTGTGGTACTGGTGAGCTTGAGGTACAACTCTTTCATGTGAGTCATTTTTATGATTGGAGTATGTTCAGACCGTTGCGTATTGGTGCGTGTATTGTTCTAGTTATGGCTTAAGCCTCTAGTGATCTGTCATGTTACTAGAGTGGTGTGTTGGATTAGAGGAGATCGTTGGGATCATAAATGAATGCGAACATATTCGATTTCAGCATTTTGGAAGGATAAGATCAAGGTTCGGCTCGGAGATTTGCTATGGTATTATTCAGACGAAAAGTGGCTTCATGAATGGGTGATATGAGAAAATGGTTATGGTTTATTGCGTTTCATTTATCATTGGCAGTTTATGACAGTGTTGAAATGATTCTTTAGCTTATAAGAGGTTTTCTACTGTTATTCAGTTGTTGTGGGCGGCTGTTGTGAATAGAAGTTATCGCTACAAGCGTTCAAGTTGTGTGGTATATCATGGGATTGCTCCCGAGGTTGCAGGCATGGGTTGCTATAGCTGGTTCGAGTCTATTCAGAGCATAGGTGTGAGGTTTTGATCGTATTGATGGTTTCAGAAGTGAAAATGTGGCTCTATGGCTTACGGGCCAGATTGGATTGTGCAATTTTAGTTGCAATGGGTTATTGGACCTATAGGAGATAGGGTGAGGTGGGATCACCCTCGGGTATATGCATGGTAATCTTATTCAACGATTGGTAGGATTTTAGAACAATGATGGGTATGTTCGAGGATGAACATGTGTTTAAGTGAGGGAGGATGTAACGACCCGACCGGTCATTTTGAGCTTTTGCACTTTGATCGCCAGTTTTTGGGCATGACTTGCCCTGTATGATGTACTATGACTGATGTAGATTGTTGGTTTTGATTTTTAGGAAAATCTGAGTGAATTTGAAGGAAACAGTCTCAATTGAAAGGCTTGAAATTGAAAGGTTTTACAAAGGTTGACTTATTTGTATATGATCGCGGATCGGAATTTTTATGATTTGGTTAGCTTCATTGGGTGATTTATAACTTAGGAGCGTGATCAGAATTGATATTGGAGGTCTGGAGTAGAATTAGGATTGAATTGCCGAAGTTGAGATTTTTGCGATTTCCTATTAGCAGGTGAGATTTTGATCCAGGAGTCACAATGAAATTTCGAGAGTTGTTGTATCTTTGCTATGTCATTTGGGATGCGTGTGCAAAATTTCATGTCGTTCAAACATGGTTTGGTTGGATTTTTGATCGAAAGTGTATTTCAGAATTTTTTAGAAAACTTAGGCTTGAATTCGATGTGAATTGGTGGATTTGGTGTTGTTTGAGGTGTTTTGGTAATTGGAACAAGTTTGAATGAGGTTTTAGGATGTGTTGGTGCTTTTGGTTGAGGTACCGGGGGCCTCAGGTTAGTTTTGGGTGGTCAATCGGACCATTTTTGGCTTTGAGGAGTTGCAGGTTTACTATTTAGCTGTTGCAGAAGATTTTGGACTTTGCAATCTTCAGGGGTGAGTCGTGATCGCATAGAAGGAATTTGAAAGACATGAATTTGCCTTTCGCGTTCATGTTTGAGGGTCCACGTTCGCGGAGGGTTAGACGTTGGTGCTTCACTTTCGCATTAGGAGGCACATGTTCACGTAGGTATAAGAGTCGGAAGCATCGCGTTTGCGTAAGGTTAAGTTTGGATAAAAAAAATATAATTCACGATCACAAAGCTGGGGTCGCGATCGTGTTTAAGAGGGAATGGTGCTGGGCAGAATGTTATAATTTCATTTCATCCGCGATTTTGGGTCATTTTTTCTCCATGGTTGATCATTTTAAGAGCTTCTTGGTTGAGATTAAAGAGGTATTCAAGGTGAAACAACTTGAGGTAAGAATTTTGATCTTGAAACTCTATTGTATTGTGAAATTGACCTAAAAATTCATGGAATTATAGCTAAAATGGATGAAATAAGGCTTGGGATTTTGAAATTTTGATTTGGGATTTGAAGGACCATTTGGGATCAGATTTGAGAACTTTTACTATGTATGAACTCACGGGAGGATAAGGAACTCGTTGATGTGAATATTTTTTAGTTTCGAGAAGTGGGCCTAGGGCTCGGGTTTCGCTAATTTTGAGATTTTTGATATTTTTTGATTGTTTTCACTTGGGCTTTGTTCCCTTAACATATTATGACGTATTCGTTCTGGTTTTGGATAGATTCGATGTGTGTGGAGGCTAATTTGAGGGGAAAAGGCATCGCGAGCTAGAGGTTTCGCCAGTTCGAGGTGAGTAATGATTGTAAATGATATCTTGAGGGTTTAGAACCCCAGATTTGCACATCATAGTGCTATATAGAGGTAAGACACACACCTGATAAGGAGCGTGGGGTCGTTTACTATTGGGGATTGTGACTTGGTCAATCCTGATTGATGCTTTTACCGCATATTTGATTGAAACTTATGTGCCATCATCATTATTTGGACTGATTTCCATGATTGGGCTTCGTGCCAACTATTTAAACCCTCCGGGGATTTTTATCACTAATTCCTTACTGTTTTGACTTACGACTTGAACTCAGTCGTACCGTTTTCCACTGTTTTACAAGTCAGCCACTTTTACTCAATTTTGAAATTAAAATGATATATTAATAGATTTTTCGGGCTAAGAACTACTGTTTTATTAATGCCCGAGGGGCTTATATGATTTCTGGACTAAGTATGGCCGAGGGCCAATTGTGAGGATACAATGGGATCTGGCTGCACGCTGCAACAGTGTTATACTGATACTCTTATGACGTCGAGGGCCTAGATTTGATGCCACGAGATGGCTTGATATTGTGCTTGGGCCGTAAGGGGGCCCTCCCGGAGTCTACACAACCCCCAGTGAGTGCCGTCAACGAGATATATTGATCGGGCTGCACGCCGCAGCGATATATGGATCGGGTTGCACGCCACAGTGGTGCTGGTGCTGTTCTATGTATTTACTTTATTTCATTTGTTTGCCATTATCTGTTGTTTAGGAAACTTCATGTGATATCTACCTAGTTTCCTGACATTATCTGTTAGTTGAGTGTTTGTGCCTGTGGGACGGATTCATGTGCTTATCTGCACTATTTGTTTTGCATTCATTTGCATAACCGTTGAAAAAGTCATTTTTAAAAGAGGTTTAAACTGCGCTAAGATGGTTTATAAAGATTTCACAACTTCATTGCTTTTCTCAAAGGGTTTTACACTGCTCTATGCAGCATGATGTTTTGTCTTACGTGATTTCTAACTGCTCAATTATTATTTACTTTTATTATTCACTGAGTTAGAGTACGCACTTTACTCCCTACACCTCGCATGCAGATGCAGGTATTTGTTCCCCCGATAGTGGATTTTGAGCTGATCGGAAGCTAAGTTATCAAAGTTTAGCGAGGTGTGTGCCAGCGTTTGCAGCACCGCATTCCTTCCTTTTTGTTTATATGTCCTATATTGTGTAACTTTGTCCTGGTAGTTGTAGTTATACTCTAATAGATGCACGTGACATCTGACACCCCAGTTTGGGCTGTGTTTGGATTGTATTCTGCACTTACTAAAGAAATCTCTGTTTAGACTGTGGTTATTTAATTATGTTAAAACTTTGAATCAATATTTAACTATTCTTAAAAGAAAAATGTGTTGGTTGGATGGCCTTGTCTTTATGAGAGGCGCCATCACGATCGGATCCGGGTTTTGGGTCGTGATATAGACTCACAACTTTGATGTTTAACTAGTACATAATGCTCAAACTCACCTTATTTGTGTGAACAACTAAAACCAATGATAATGAGTCATTATAAGAATGTAATGGGTACGACGATATTTATTTAATGACATAGTTCACTGCAAAAAAAAAAGGAAAAAGAACAAAAATTCAAAAGCAATAGAGATTCAGTAATAAGGATGATAGAGGCCTAAAAGGCAACAGAAGAAGTGCTTTATAATTATGAAATACCTTTGCATATGAGCTCCAATAATGAACTAATGAATGCCAATGATCTTCTTCAACCCTATTCGGACGATAAGCTAAGAGCTCAATATCAGTACCATATGGTTCATAACCGCACCTTTTTGCTTCATACTTTCATTCTTTCTATTTAGATCCAACTGATATCATCAACATATGTCTTATATCATCAGTTGGATCAGTATTTTCTTACATACATATTTAACACAATTCATTACACACATTTTAACATAATTCATTTATATTAAAAAATACAAAATAAAAACATCTTGGTATATAGTGTTTGGTTTAGTATTAAGCACCTTAATATGAGCCCATATTATATCCTTGAATATACTGGGCAAAAGCCTCCTCAGTGACGCTAGGATGCCATTTCGTGCTACGACATCAAGTTTAGAACTCAATCTAGTTGCTTTTGGTCCAATAGGTTAGCCATGTTCATTCAACTCAACATGTAAATTTTCACCATCATTTTTCCATCCTAATTGCATCATAGTGGAACACCTTGGTTGTTTAGATTTTTCTTCACTCTCGTTAGAATCTATAAATAATCAAAAATAAAAAGTAGGGGCATTCATGCTAGTAAAAATCAACTATATAACTAGATCAAGTCTCATGCTAGAAGTTTACTTATGGGAAAGTATTCAAATAACATCAAATACTCTCCCCTACAATGGTTTTCTACGACTAACACCCAACTACTTCATGCTACAAAGTGAAGATAAAATATCACTTTCGTACCTGAGAGATTTTCTGTATCATGCGATTCATTTTTTTTGAGAAGTTACCATATCGGATAGCTTATTTTTCATTTTGTGGCCAGTTTTGAGGTGGTTCAGGCATCGTCGTACCTCCAATTTGTTGTTCTTGTTGCTCTGAAGAATTGGATAAAAGCCCACATTAACTAAAATCTTATTGTCTTTTTCTTTTTCATCTTAATGAATTTGCTCAAAAACTAGACTCTTGTCAAATTGAAAAAATAATTTTTACTATCTAAATGTATGAAATAATTTTTAACTACCAAGTTAAACAATAAGATATCTAACCATAAGAGGTTTCAACGACTGAATGGCATAATAAGAAACATCAATATGTTCTCTACTCAATAACAATATTAATTAAAATAGTAATAATACTATGATAATATTTTGAACTAATTTCACAATCCTCATTAAATGCTCAAGTACTTTTCACAGTTTGTGGGTCAATTTGTATTCCTGACACACTTTTTCCTAACTCATTCAATATCTTCTTCACTTTCAAATATAGTATCATCTAGTTGTTGCTCATGCCACAATTCTTATGACATTTCATATGCCTAGTGCTTGTGTGTTTTCACTTAAATCATAAAGGTCATTTGGCTTACGGTTAATAACAATTCCCCACTCCTCCTCATCCAATAGATTATGGACATAAAACACCTATTGAGCCTGAGAAGCAAAGATTAAATATTCATTTGACAATTGATGCTTTGTGTAGAGTAGATAATTAAAATTCACATGAGTAAATCCATAATCATCTTTCTCCAAATCCCTTTGTTATTGTTCACTCATTGACAGCTAAATAGTACAAATTTGAGCTTCTTGGCATAATACAACTCGATTATGCTTGTCTGGACCCCAAAAAAAGAGATTTATGACAATATGAGACTTTTTTCTCTTGCGCTTTTGTAACTTTGAGTTGTAGACTTTACCATAATTTCACTATTTTGAGTTTTTCGATGGGCATCACAAGACTCTATTAAGTATCTAATTCCATTACTTATATTTCCAGTCATCCTTTTTACTTTGTTTGATGACCAATAGCTAAATATTTAATTACATTCAAAAAAAATTAGTGTACTCTTCACATACATAAATTTAAAAAAAAGTTGGTTCTATATCCTATTTTTAGTGAAATATTCTTTCTTATTGTAATATCCAGTACAAAAATTTAGCTATATTTGTAGACAAAAATTTGACAATAAAATGAGATCATCTTAAGCCAATCCTTTTCAAATAACATCGTATTTTTTATATAAGAAGTTCAAATAGTATAAATATACTTTGCAAACAAACTTAAATAGCTTAAATAACTAGGAAAGGAAGAAACACAGATACAAAAATACTTTCTTTTAGTTATCACATAACAAAAATTTAGATTTACATATTAAATAGAAGAACATGTGAAAGCCTCATCAAGAGTCTGAATCCTATATCAATGTTCTTCCAATATTTTGGCTCTCTTTGCCCGTATTCTTATATCTCCAAGTATATGTGGTTAAATTATCAAAGGAAAATGCAAAATTAATTTTTCTGAAGAATTCTAACTAATAAAGTGAACTATAATTTTATAATTAGGGGGAGGGAAGCCAAATACTTTTATCGGGAAAATCCTTTCCTTCTAAATCACCCATAGTCTCCATTGGGAGAATATGTTGCGGAGACGGTTTAACTATCCGACCGGTTGTTTTGAACTTTTGCACATAGATCGCCAGTCCTCGAGCATGACTTGTCCCATGTAATGTATTATGACTGATGTAGATCGTTGGATTTGATTTTTAGGAAAAATCAGAATAAATTTGAAGGAACAATCTCAATTGAAAGCTTTGAACTTGAAAGGCTTGACCAAGGATTTGAATAGTATTTATATGAGCTCATATCAGAATTTTTATGATTTGTTTAGCTCTGTTAGGTGATTTGGGACTTGGGATCGTGATCAGAATACATTTTGGAAGTCCGTGGAAGGTTTAGGCTTGAATTGGCGAAGTTGAGGTTTTGGCGAATTCCGGTTGGTAGGTGAGGATTTTAATATAGAGTCGGAATGAAATTTTGAGAGTTACAGTAGCTTCATTATGTCATTTGGGATGTGTGTGTAAAATTTTAGGTTATTCAGATATGTTTTGGTTAGATTTTCTTTCGAAAGTGTATTTCGAAAATTTTGAAAAACTTAGGCATAAATTCGATAAGTTTTGGGTGGTTTGATGTTGTTTGAGGTATTTTGATAATTAGAAAAGTTTAAATAAGGTTTTAGGATATGTTGGTACTTTTGGTTGAGGTCCCAAAGTCATCGGGTGAGCTTCGGATGGTCAAACGAACCATTTTTAGCCTTGTGAGATTGCAGGCTTTTGTTGATCAGGTGTTGCACATTTTTGGCTTTTGCGATCGCGTAGGTTGTGTCACGATCGATTAGGAGGAAATTGTAAGGCAAGAAATTTTCTCTTCGCATTCGCGAAGGAGGGATCGCGTTCGCGTAAGGTTGGAAGCTAGTGCTTCACGTTCCCAGGAGCCTGCTCGCATTTGCGTATAAGGAGTTGGAGGTCCAGTGGTGTTGTTCTTCGCGTTCGCATCAGTTGGGTCACGTTCGCATAGGTCTGGTAAATCAAGCATCGCATTACCAGTGAAGGCAACGCGTAGTGTACTCTTGGAGTCTTGGAATTCTATTCTTCACGATCGCGAGGGTTGGGTCGCGATTGCGATGAAGGAATTGCAGAGCTGGGCAGAAAGTTTATAAAATATTTCATTCGTGATTTTGATCCATATTCCTCCATAGCTCAGTGTTTTGAGAGCTTTTTCAGAGAGATTCGAGAGGGAATCAAGGAGAATCGACTAGAGGTACAATTATTTAATCGAAAACGTGATTCTATTGTGAAATCTAGCTAGAAATTCATGGAAACTTGAACCAAAAATGGAAGAACTAAGGCTTGGAAATTTGGAATTTTAATTTGGGATTTGAGGGGTCATTTGGACTCTAATTTTGATGTTCTTTATATGCATAGACTCGTGGAGGGATAAGGAACTCGTTGATGTGAAAAAATTCTTAGTTTCAAGAAGTGGGCATGGGGCTCGGGTTTGCTAATTTCAGGATTTTTTATACTTTTTGATTATTTTTTCTTGGGCTTTGTTCCCTTAGCATATTGTGACGTATTCGTTCTGGTTTTGGATAGATTTGATGTGCGTGGAGGTCGATTTGAGGGGCAAAGGCATCGCGAGCTAGAGGTTTCGTTGGTTCGAGGTGAGTAATGATTGTAAATGATATCCTAAGGGTTTGAAACCCCAGATTTGCACATTGTAGTGCTATATTGAGGTGAGACACGCGCTTGATGATCAGCGTGGGGTCGTTTACTATTAGAGATTGTAACATGGTCCATCCCGACTGATGCTTTTACCGCGAATTTGATTAAATCGTATATGTTATCATTAATATCTGGATTGACTGCCATGGTTGGTCTTCAAACCAACTATTTGAGCCCTCAGGGAATTTTTATCACTATTTCCTCATTTTGACTTACTACTTGAACTCAGTCGTACCGTTTTCCACTATTTTACAACTCAACCACTTTTACTCGGATTTGAAACTAAAATAATATATCAAATGATGTTTTGGGCTGAGAACTATTGTTTTACTAATGGCCGAGGGGCGTATATAATTTCTAGACAGAGCATGGCCGAGGACCAGATGTGAGGATACTATGGGATCGGCCTGCGCGCCGCAGCATTTTTATAACGATACTGATATGAGCCCGAGAGCCTAGATTTGATGCCACGAGATGGATTGATATTGCGTTTGGGCTGTAAGGGGCCCCTTCCGGAGTTTGCACACCCCCGGTAAGCACTATCGACGAGATATATGGATTGGGTTGCACGCTGCAATAATATATGAATCGGGTTGCACGCCACAGCTGACTGGTGTTGTTTTATGTGTTTACTTTATTTCATTTGCCTGCCATTATTTTTTGTTTGGGCTACTTAATGTGAACCTACTTGATTGCCTGGCATTATCTGTTAATTGAGTATTTGTGCCCGAGGGGCAGATTTCTGTGCTTATCTACACTATTTGTTTTGTATTCATTTGTGTAACCGTTGAAAAAGTCATTTTCAAAAGAGGTTTAAACTGAGCTAAGACGGTTTCTAAAGATTTCACAGCTTCACTGCTTTTCTGAAAGGGTTTTACATTTCTCTATACAGCATGATGGTTTGTCTTAAGTCATTTCTTACTACTGAGTTATTATTTACCTTTATTACTCATCGAATTGGAGTACTCACTTTACTTCCTACATATCGTGTGCAGATGCAGGTATTTGTTCCACGGTAGTGGGTTTTGAGCTGATCGGAGGCTAAGTTATCAGAATTTACCGAGGTGACTGCCATCATTCACAGCACCTCATCCCTTCCTTTTTTTTATCACTCCTATTTTGTATATCTTAGGCCTTTTAGTTATACTTATACTCTAATAAATTGTCGTGACTTGTGACACTTTGGTTTGGGCTGTGTTTAGGTTATATTCCGCACTTAATAAAGAAATCTTTGTTTGGACTTTGATTATTAAATTATGCTAAAATTGTTTAGTAATATTTAACTATTCTGGAAAGGGAAAATGGGTTGGTTGGTTGGTTGGCCTTATCTTCACGAGAGGCCCTATCACGACCGATCGGGGTTTAGGTCATGACAAGTTGGTATCAGAGCCTCGGTTACATAGGTCTCATGAGTCATAGGAAGGTTTAGTAGAGTCTCGTGGATCGGTACAAAAACGTTTGTATTTATCCTCGAGGGGCTTCAAAACCTTTAGGAAAAACTTTATATTCTTGAATTCTTATCGTGCGTCCTTAATTCAGCTTTAAAAGCAACTCTTGTAATTCCTTCCACGCGTTCGTATGCGCGCATGAGCACTCAATATCAGATATGTATTGATGTCTTGTGATTTCTCTGATCGAGGGGCGAGATATGATCTCTGTAAGTTTGATGTTGGGCCAGTCTAGAGGACTTGAGGCCGGATCTTTGCCTATGGCTTAAGCACCGAGATGCTGATTGTGTGAGCAAGTGTTTTGAACTTATATGTTTGGTATTGTCCTTGTTAGTGGGAGTGACGATTGGGTATCTATGTGATGAGTATTTGTACTGCGAGATGTATCTATATGATTTGGAAGTGACGAGTAAGGTCCGTTGGATGATATAAGGACTATTAGGTGCTTGAATTCTATTCTGATTTGAGGTATAGCCCCGAGTTAGGGGTGTGTGAAGGATCTTTTCGTATTTCCTAGCTGAGAGTGAAGTAACTACATGTTGCGGTATGAGTTCACACTCAGAAAGATTAAGGGACTGCGTACAGTTCATAGCGGTGGAAGGTATACAGAAATGTTAATTGAAGGCAAAGCAGGTGGGTTATCTCCTGCGAAGAGTTCTGGGGTTATATGATCCTTATGTGAATATTAGAAGATCTCATGTGCAAGTGAAGTGTAAGTGTTATAGAAAAAATTGAAATTTTGGATCGCATAAGAGAGTGGGCTTAGCGGCTGCGAGAATGAGTGCAAGATTTGCCAAAGATTTAAAGTACTAGATGAACGTGTTTCACCAGCTTACGAAGGATTTGAGTTAATATCATTATGGCATTGTGCCATCAATACAGTATAAGTGTTATGAGTTATCGAGTGTATTTTGATCTATGGCTCCGAGCCAAGTGGGGGAGTCTGCTATGAGCGGTTGCTTGCACGGTTAGGTGTTATGTTGGTTCCAGTTTGAGGAATGCGGTCGAATCAGTTATGGCTCGCGGAAATCAAGACCGAGGATGGTTCGAGTAAAGGAAAAATTTTGGCGAAGTTTATATTATGCTTCTTAGATAAAGGAATCATGGGATGTCATAAGTTGTTATTGGTAAAGAATGCTCAGTGCATAAAGAAGGAAGTTGCTTGGTTGTATTGGAATGAGGATATCATTTGGCGGTGCTGGAGTGCTAATGAGGCACGGGTGGTTCTATTCATTAGGACAGGTAAATTGCAATTAAATAAGACTTAGTGACTCTCGAGAATGGTTCTAAAGTGTTCAAGATTCTACAGGGAACAATCGGGTATCTTAAGGTTGTATATGTGGTTAGAAACAGTGTTTTCATTGGAAGAGGTCAAGACTTGTGGTAGTTATATGTTAATTATGGGATGCTATGTATCAATATCAAGAAGGCAATGGTAACTGATTCAAATTCGCAAGAGGTTCTTCGGAGTAAAGTATTATGGAATTTGGTGTTTCTTAGAATGATTGAGAGAGTATTTAGCGGCTTATGGGTCTCGGCGATACGATTTTATGCTTGGTCTCTTGTGGTAAGCGTGGGGCAAGGAATTGTGGTGCTACAGCAAGAGGGAATATCAAGTTGAGGTGACCCAGAAGGAAATTTAGATAGCTGGAGTAGCTTGATAGTAGACTGGACTGGTATGGTAAGAATATGATTAATTCCTTGTGTGTGTTTGAGGTGATGAGTTCTTACAAGTATTCTGCAGCAATGCTCTTAGGCTTTGATGGATTGCTTAGCTGGGTCGAGTTAGAAGGATTCAGTCCTGGCAAGTCTGCTTTTTGCAAAGGGAACTCGAAGAGTTCTTGATGGTTTTTACCGTGGTTTGGAGATGCAGATTTTCTATGGGCATGCAGAGCCTGAGATATATAGTGATTTTTTGCTAGATGGACCAATGGAAAGTTCTTGGCTAGTTGAGTGCGTAAATGTCTGCGGATCGAAAGGGAGATGAAGTTTTTATGTTGTCCTCGGGTTGTATGGTATATGCGATATGTTGTGGAGGATTGGGACTTGTGTGTGTAAGGTTACAATTCAGTTCTAAAAGGAAGTTCATGAAACTCTTAAGCAACGGGTGGCCTCAAATGATTAAGGAAATGGGACTTCTAGTTGGAAGTGATTTGATAAGAGTATATGTTTCAATAAATGGGAAATATAATTAAGTTGATGGCACTTCGGTAGTATTGCGGCACTTTCTTGTTAGATCGACTGGTGATATTCTGGTTTTCTTGGTGGCACAAGGAAATTTTAATGTATATTTCATGGAATGATTGGGTATTTAAGGTGTGGTATGCTTTCGTACAGCAAAATTAGGATCGGATATGGTGATTCAGGTGTCGTGTGGATATGGAGACGGAAGTTTTCATGTTCAGGCTATGTCGTGGTGGTAGATCGTGTGTATCGGCATGGTATGGTGACTATCGGGGAGTGGAGACCCGAGTGGATCCTTTGTTGATAGTATGTTAGATTTTGGATGTGATATTGGGTTCAGACTAGTTGTCTCCGTGTTGCGTTATTCTGGGATATTACGCAAAGGCGGCTCTATTGGCTGTACTGGAAATGCCACATATTGAGTGGAGATGTTCGACGGATTATGTCCTATTGGAGAGATTTTTATAATTCGAAGACCCAGCGGACAGCTGGGAATGATTGTCCTTCTTATTTGGGCTCTTGTGAAGGGAGCCAGTGCTGAGGCTCCTCATATCGATTCAGTTCTGGTGGTGAGAGACTTTTCAGGTGTGTTTCTTGTGGTCGGGCATGTCGCCGGGCAAGGTTGTTGTTTCTTTATTAATTTGGTGTCAGGCACCGTATTGTATGGCAACGACAGGAGTTATGGTGTTGGGAGGAACATCTTCAGTATTTCCTTTATAAAGAGTTTGTTGATAGGCCAATGTGGATATGTGTTCTAGCTTGAGTCGGCTTGGTTGGCCTTGAATTGTATTGTTGAGGAATAGCTTGATTCGGCTTTTATTGAGCTTATTAGTGATCTGGGAAGATCTATGAGTTATCTTTCTGTGTTGCAAGACGTTATGATCTGTTGGATATGGGCACATATGATGCGGTTCATTTGGAGTCTCATAGTGGAAGTTGAGTGGGAAGAGTAATTGGGTATTGCTCGATGAATGGTATATCGGTTATATCCTATCGGGTTTGCGTAGTATATGTTATTTGTTTCACCGTGGGTGTAATGATTTGCTTCCAGACATCAAATTATGCGTGGTTGTCAATTTCGATCATAGTGACTTCAGGTGTCTCATGTGGAGCAGTGTTGGGATATGAGCGTGTATTCAGCTAAGCTATGGGGAGATATGGCCTTACGGGCTAGATTCATGTGTTCTATTCTATGATGTGAGGCGGGTTTTCAGTCTTGTGTTGTGATGGTACTGGTGAGCTGGAGGTTCAACTCTTTCATTTGAGTTATTTTCACGATTGGAGTATGTTCGGATCGTTGCTTATTAGTGCGCATATTATGCCAGTTGTCGCTTAGGCCTCTATTGATGTGTCATGTCACCAGAGTAGTGTGTTTGATTAGAGTAGACTGTTGGGATGATTAATGAAAACAAACAGATTCGATTTCAGCATGCTGGAAAGATAAGATCGAGGTTCGACTTGGAAATTTGCTACGGTAGTTGTCAGGGGAGAAGTAGCTTCATGAATGGTTCACCTAAGAAATGGTCGAGGTTTAGTGCGTATTTCTTTTATAGTTGGAAGTATGTGAAAGTGTCAAAATGAGACTTTAGTTGATAAGAGGTTTTCTACCAGTATTTGGTTGTTGTGGGCAGCTGTTGTGAATAGAAGTTATCGCTACGACTGTTCAAGTTATGTGGTATATCAGATAATTGCTCCCGAGGTTGCACGCATGGTTTATTACAGTTGGTTTGGGTCTATTCAGATTATAAGTGTGAGGTTTCGATCGTATCGATGGTTTCAGAAGTGACAATGTGGTTCTATGGCTTATGCGCAAGATTGGATTGTGCAATTTCAGTTGCAATGTGCTATTGGACCTATATAAGATTGGGTGACGTGAGATCACCCCCGGGTATATGCATGGTAAAGTTATTCAGCTTTTGGTTGGCCTCTAGAACAATTCTGGGTACACTCGAGAACGAACGTGTGTTTAAGTAAGGGGGGATGTAATGACCCGACCGGTTATTTTGAGCTTTTGCACTTTGATTGCCAGTCCTCGTGCATGACTTGCCTCATGAAATGTATTATGACTGATGTAGATCGTAGGATTTGGTTTTTAGAAAAAATCAGAATGAATTATAAGGAAAAATCTCAGTTGAAAGCTTTGAACTTGAAAGGTTTGACCAAGGATTTGACTTATTTATATATGAGCTCAGATCGGAATTTTATGATTTGATTAACTCTGTTAGGTGATTTGGGACTTAGGAGAGTTATCAGAATGTATTTTGGAAGTCCATGGAAGGTTTAGGCTTGAATTGGCGAAGTTGAGATTTTGGCGATTACCAGTTGGTAGGTGCAATTTTTGATATAGAGATTGGAATGAAATTCCGAGAGTTTTAGTAGCTTCATTCTGTCATTTGGGATTGGTGTGTAAAATTTTAGGTCATTCAGATGTGTTTTGGTTGAGTTTTCGATCGAAAGCGTATTTCAGAAGTTTTGGAAAACTTAGGCTTGAACTCGATGAGTTTAGGGTGATTTGATATTGTTTGAGGTGTTTTGATAATTGGAACAAGTTTGAATAATATTTTCAGATATGCTGGTGCTTTTGGTTGAGGTCCCGAGGGCCTCAGTGAGTTTCAGATGGTCAATCGGACCATTTTTGGCCTTGTGAGATTGCAGGTTTTTGCTGATCAGGTGTTGTAGAGTTTTGGCCTTCGCGATCGCGTAGGTTGTGTCGCAATCGCATAGGAGGAAATTGGAAGGAATGAAATTTTCCATTTGCGTTTGCGAAGGAGGGCTCGCGTTCGCGTAAGGTTGGAAGCTAGTGCTTCGCGTTCGCAGGAGCCTGCCCGCGTTCGCGTATAAAGAGTTGGGGGTCCAGTGGTGTTGTTTTTCGCGTTCGCATCAGTTGGGTAGCGTTCGCATAGGTCTGGGAAATCAAGCATCGCGTTCCCAGTGAAGGCATCGTGTAGTGTATTCTAGGAGTCTTGGAATTCTGCTCTTCGCTATCGCAAGGCTTGGGTTGCGATCGCAATAAAGGAATTGCAAAGATGGGCAGAAAGTTTATAAAATATTTCATCCGTGATTTTGATCCATTTCCCTCTATAGCTGAGTATTTTGAGAGCTTTTTGAGAAAGATTCAAGAGGGAATCAAGAATAATCAATTGGAGGTACGATTTTTGAACCTAAAACGTGATTCTATTGTGAAATCTAGCAAGAAATTCATGGAAACTTGAACAAAAATGGAAGAACTAGGGCTTGGAATTTTAATTTGGGATTTGAGGGGTCATTTGGACTCCAATAATGGTGTTCTTTACATGCATATACTCGTAGAGTGATAAGGAACCAATTGATGTGAATAATTTTTGAGTTTAGAGAAGTGAGCCTGAGGCTCGGGTTTTGCTAATTTCGGGATATTTGATATTTTCGATTATTTTCGCTTGGGTTTTGTTCCCTTAGCATATTGTGACGTATTCGTTCTGGTTTTATATAGATTTGATGCGCATGGAGGCCGATTTGAGGGGCAAAGGCATCACGAGCTAGAGGTTTCACCAGTTCGAGGTGAGTAATGATTGTAAATGATATCCTAGGGGTTTGAAACCATGAATTTGCACATCGTGATGCTATATTAAGGTGAGACACGCGCTTGATGATGAGCGTGGGGTCGTTTACTATTGGGGATTGTGACTTGGTCCATCCTGATTGATGCTTTTACCGCGAATTTGATTGAAACTTACGTGTTATCGTTATTATTTGGACTGATTGCCATGACTGGGCTTCGTGCCAACTATTTTGAACCTTCTGGGATTTTTATCTATATTTCCTCACTGTTTTGACTTACTACTTGAACTCAATCGTACCCTTTTTCACTGTTTTATAACTCGACCACTTTTACTCAATTTTAAAACTAAAATAATATATTAAATGATGTTTTGGGTTGAGAACTATTATTTTACTAATGCCCGAAGGGCTTATGTGATTTCTGAACTGAGTATGGCCGAGGGCCAGATGTGAGGATACTATGGGATCGAGCTGCGCGCCACAGCAGTGTTATACTAATACTGATATGAGGTTGAGGGCCTAGATTCAATGCCACGAGATGGCTTGATATTGCGCTTGAGCTGTAAAGGCCACGTTCGGAGTCTGCACACCCCCAGTAAGTGTCGTCGACGAGATATATGGATCGGGCTACACGCCGCAGTGGTACTGGTGTTTTTCTGTGTTTACTTTATTTCATTTGCCTGCCATCATCTGTTGTTTGGGTTAGTTCATGTGATACATACCTGATTGCCTGCCATTATCTGTTAATTGAGTGTTTGTGCCCGAAGGGCGGATTTCTGTGCTTATCTGCACTATTTGTTTTGCATTCATTTGTGTAACCGTTGAAAAAGTCTTTTTCAAAAGAGGTTTAAAGTGAGCAATGATGGTTTCTAAAAATTTCACAGCCTCATTCCTTTTCTCAAAGGGTTTTACACTACTCTATACAGCATGATGGTTTGTCTTGCGTGGTTTCTTACTGCTCAGTTATTATTTACCTTTATTAATCACTGAGTTGGAGTACTCACTTTATTCCCTACACCTCGTGTTCATATGCAGGTATTTGTTCCCCCGGTAGCGGGTCTTGAGCTGATTGGAGGCCAAGTTATCGGAGTTTAGCGAGTTGGCTGCCATTGTTCGCAGCACTGCATCCCTTCCTTTTGTTTATCAGACCTATTTTGTATATCTCACGCCTTGTAGTTGTACTCATACTCTAATAGATGCTCGTGACTGTGGCACTCCAATTAGGATTGTGTTTGGGTTGTATTCCGCACTTAATAAAGAAATCTTTGTTTGGACTGTGATTATTAAATTATGCTAAAACCGTTTATTAATATTTAACTATTTTAAAAAGAAAAAATAAATTAATTGATTGGCCTTGTCTCACGAGAAATACTATTACGACCGGATCGAGGTCTGGGTCATGACGATAACCGAACCTGACTATACTTGTACTAGGTTAGATAAAAGGTTGAGCCACTTTAAAAATTCCCATTTAGAATTTGAGGTCTTCTAAAGATGGAGCGTGGAGTATCTCGGCTAACTTTTGGTTAGCAACTATTGTAAATTATAAATATGGTCTCGATTTATATTTCAACCCAAGATTTAACAAGTACTAAAAATATTATTGACGAAACAAAAATATTTTAATTTTTTAATTTATAAAATAGTATAATAACATGGACAATAGAGGCGTACGCAAGAACTTATGTAAGCGGTGTCGAAATTTATAAAAAAAAAATTGAAATATAATTTTGATTATCATACTTTAAGACAAGAAATATGCCTTGATCTATTGATTTTGCTGAGTCTTAAGTTAAAAAAGGTCTAGAGTTTAATTCTACTTTATCATAATTTTTAATCACTCAAATATTCGCAAAAGAAAAATGTGCTAGTTGAGGTTTGAACCTTTGACCTCTTAGAGCAAAATCAAACACATGTAACTTTTTCGTACTTATCCGTTTTTGTATAATATAAATACATATATTTAATTTTAAAAATCCGATAAAGCGGTGTCATGTGATACCATTACGATAAGCGTGCACCCCTGCAAACAATAGAAAGTACATTAAAAGTATATAAATTAAAAAGATTAAAAGAACTCATACAAAATAAAATATCTAACATACTTTTACAAATATAAATAATTCAATAATGTTAAAATTATTAAGAGATACAAATCAACTATGATGTGATCATGGTAATCAAAAACTAATTATTTCTTTTTAATTATTATCAATAAGACATTTAATTACCTCCCTAGAAGTACACAATAATCAATAAATTGTATCATAGTAATTTAAAATATTATTCCTTCATAAATAAATACAAACTTATTTTTAAATTATAAAATAATAGAAACCAAATAATTCTGATATATATAAAACTAAGAAATACAGACCAATTACAAGTGAAGATATAAATTTCGGATGACCTGTATATTTTCATAAGAGTGTTCCAACAATATTTATTCTTATGATGTTCTCACTTAATAAATGTGCAATACTATGACTTTGTTATTTAAGTTAGTCTTGATCAATTGTCTATGAATTAAACTTTTATCATTCATTTGTTATAGTCTTTTGAGGTCAACAAAAGAAATTAGAAAATTTAACACATAAATTTTCATAGGATCTGTTGTGTGTGTCCCAAGTACTAAATCATTGGGCATAATCGGGCACTTGGAACATAAGCCCCATAAAATTAAATCTTTTATACGAGTCTCATGTCATTTTACAAGTGTCCCGTATATAGGGGTGGCAATTTGAGCCCATATTCATTTAATTCGATTAACTTGTCCAAAGATTAATAAGTTGTGTTACATATATTTTAACTTATAGTTTAATTCGGGCTGAGCCCAAGTTAACTCATTATACTTTATAATTCATTCTGACCCATAAACAACCCAAATACAACCCATGAAACTCATCCAAAATAAAAGATATCTCAACCCAAGATGAGCATGATTCTAAAATATGGGTCAAGTTGGACGAGTTGGGTTACGACTCATTATTTAGCTCATCTTGACCCGGCCATCTTAGCCCAAGTACACTTTAGGCTAGGTTGGATAATAATCTATTTATTGACCTAATCCATCTTAATCCGTTCCAAATTCTGTCAAATCCGTCTATTTGCCACTCCTACCCGCCTAGTGACAGGCGATCCTAAAAACCCTTTTAAAACATTGATTAACAATAAAAGAACTCGTCTATTCTGTGGTAACTATCACAATATTTGAAAACATGTATTAAATAAAAAAAATATTCCTGTTGTTTCTAGACAAAGAATGATTTACAATTAAAAAATATAGAGAAATATTTGGCGTAGGTGTACATGTCGGTAATTACCAACTAAGACATTTAAAATAACAACAACAACAACAACTAAGTATATTCCCATTTAGTGGGGTTTGGGGAGGGTAGTATGTACGCAGACTTTACCTCTATCCTTGGGTAGAGAGGCTGTTTCCAAATAGACCCCCGGCATCCTTCCCTCCAAAAACTTCCCACCTTACTCTTGGGGAGACTCGAACTCACAACCTCTCGATTGGAAGTGGGGGTTGCATACCATTAGAGCAACCCCTCTTGTCAAGACATTTAAAATAGAAAGTCATAATTTTGGTGACATTTTATATCAAATATTGTTATTTTTATGACATCTTGCATAAAATATTTTTGTTTATAATATTTGATATAACATATAATTTTTTTAATGATATTTTGTATCAAGTGTCATTATTTTTACAACATTGTGAATCAAATGTCATTTTTTTATTACATTTTGTCACAAATGTCGTCATATATATGATATTTTGTCGAAAATTTTATTTTTTCCCGATATTTATTTCAAGTGTCACTAAATAAATGTTGTCGTATTTTTACTTTCTTGTACTTCCTACGGTTGACATTAAGTGTCAAATTTACTTTTAGCACATTCATTAAGAAAATATTAAATTCTATATAAAAATACCTATTATGACTAAACTACCCCTGCTTAAACATTTAATGTAAGGAGTAAGAAAATTTTTTAGGGATATGTACATAAGGGTTATTTTATAAAAATAAATTGAATTATTTCTTAATTATATAAATGAATATTTATTTTGAACCAAAATAAAAAATAAATTGAACATTTATTGTAAACAGGACCAAAATTAATGGCAAACCATTGTCGTTGTATTAACTTTCATCAAACCTGGTAGTTGAAACCTTATCGCAAGCATTTACTACATTTCTCTAATTCAACTACTTTACACTCAAAAATAAATTCACTTAGCCCTATCTCCACATATAGTAGAAATTTTCCTTTAAATCCATTGAATATTTCTTGAAACAAGTCAAAAAAGTAATAAAAGCAAAAAACATCCCAACGAATACTATAAATATATTGGCTTTGTCCATGCGTTTGCTCAGTCTCATTTTCTCGGCATTCTTAGTTATAGGTAGCTACTATATTTTTTAATTAGGTGAAATGGCAAAAAACCCAGAAGAAGAGCGTTCTGTGAAGGCTTTTGGATATGCAGCTAGAGACACTTCTGGGGTTCTTTCTCCTTTCAACTTTTCAAGAAGGTAAACCATCGCTGTAGTTTAACCTATTCTAGTATGTTAATAGTTACTATTCTTGTCGTGTTATATATAATGGCGTAGCCACACACAATAAAGGGCATGTGAGTATATAGAAAAATTATATTATGTATATAGGTCAAAATTTACTTTTTATTAATATATATTAAATTTTAAATATTCTTTGCAAAATTTCTGACTCCGCTACTAGTTATATATCACTAAATGGGACATAGATATCTACCTATTATAACATTGTAAGTGATTTGATTGTGTAAATATTTTTTACGCTACTAGTACATAAAATTTTGAACTTTTTCTTCTTCTTTTTTCCTCTTTAAAAAAAATGGTTTCATATATGTGAAAAACCTTTTGAATGGTGCAGGGCTACTGGGGAGAAAGATGTGCAATTCAAAGTCTTGTATTGTGGAATTTGCCATACAGATCTTCACTTCATCAAGAATGAATGGGGAGTCACTAGATACCCTATGGTACCTGGGTAATTTATTTCTTCACTTTCTTTCCCCTTTTATTTTGATTTTTGTGTTTGAAAGTTGTGATTTTCCAGTTCCTTTTTGCATTTCAAGACAAGTATACTTTCCACTCCCTACTCCGGGGTAATTTTTAAAAAAAAATTAGTCTACCTTTTCTTCATCATTTTTTAAGAAGTTTATGTCATAAAAGGATTAAACTATGTGATGCATCCAATGGAAGGAAAACAAAATAATGTAAGGTGCCAAAAAAAGGAAAAGGAATTAAATTAATACAGGAGGTAAACTTGTCCATTTGATGTTTATACTATAGTTACTTCCACACAAACAAACAAAAAAAGAATTAATGTTTGTATAATATTTCAAACACAAAAAATGATACGAGGAAATGATTCAGCATATTTTTCTACAATTTAAATAAAATAAAATGATCCTATAAAAATTTCGTGTTTATTATTTTTAGATCTCGAGTAGTACATAATTGTCACTAGATCTGAATCTTATTAATATTTTCAGAAGTGATGGAGTAAAGGCAGCCTTTAAATCTTTAATGGGTTAATAAAGTTTGCCTTCAGTGCCAGCCCCAAATGTAGGTGGGACTGACAACAGAGCCAATAACTCTACTCATGACCCTACAACTTGTCAAAGTAGTAGTGTCTCCGTTTCAATTAAGATAACATATTTCGTTTAGCGAAAATTAAATTGTATGTAATTTAATCAACATTTTAAAATATTTTTTTATCATATTTATATGAAAAAAATTGTAACTTGTAATATTTTTTATATAATTTTTGAATATTTAAATTTATTTAAAAATATTGAATTGACCTAATCTAATTTAACTTCAAAGTTTAATTAAATCGACTCTTAATTAGGACTTTTTGAAAAGGACTTAAGTAGCTAAGTTTCCAAAGGTGAACACCCCTCTATCCTTTATAGTATAGTCGCAAAGGGGTTTTTAGAAAAGTGGCATTCGATAAAGCCGACCATTATCTCATAGGTATTCTAGTGATAAAGCCGACGACTTCACAACTATATATCAAGTCATGAGCAATAGCGAAACCAAGCTGCCGTTAATGTGTCATCTAAATTGAAAATAGAGGGAGTTTCGAAACTACAAAACATTAATAACTTATTTGACGTTTGTTTATTTCCTTAAAGGATTTAACCTATATACGAATACTATTTTTCCACTGTGTAGTAATTTGTAATACCAAAGCTAGTTACATGTGTATCCGGTAATCAATTCATATGTCCAAGATAATCTGATCGTATAAAATGCTTTTTTATATTGTCTGTGCATAGAACTTAAATCCTTTCATGAATTGTTTGACATAGGCATGAGATTGTGGGTGTGGTGACTGAAGTCGGTACAAAAGTTGAGAAATTTAAAGTTGGAGACAAAGTAGGAGTTGGATACATGGTAGGATCATGTCGCAAATGTGCAAGCTGTGACAATGATCTGGAGAATTACTGTCCTGGTCAAATACCGACTGCTAATGGTACTAACTCCGATGGAACAGTAACGTACGGAGGTTACTCCGATATCATGGTTTCTAATGAACATTTTGTTGTTCATTGGCCTGATAATTTGCCTATAGAAGCTGCTCCTTTACTATGTGCTGGGATCACAACTTACAGTCCATTGAAATATTTTGGACTTGATAAGCCTGGAATGCATATTGGTGTTGTTGGTCTCGGTGGTCTTGGCCATATGGCTGTTAAATTTGCCAAGGCTTTTGGAGCTAAAGTCACAGTTATTAGTACCTCTATTGGTAAAAAAGATGAAGCTCTTCAACATCTTGGTGCTGATTTGTTTGTACTTAGCAGCCAGCCTCAGGAGATTCAGGTGTGTATGATTCAGTGGTTTTTCATTTGTTGAATGGATATTGTATATGCTATGTTGCTTGAAATTAGAGGGGGCAAAAAAAGACGTGTTGGGTCAAATTTGGTGGGTCAAAATCGGTTAATTAGTCTATGACTGAACCCGGTAAAAAACTCGTTTGGGTCAAGATGGTTGGAAAATAGCACGGGCTAGCCAGTTTTCGAACTGGTAATTCAAAAATAGCCGACGGTTGCAAAGTCACTAAAAAATAGCCACTATTTTATTGAAACACGAAAAGTTCCAACATAATATGCTCGATTATGGAGCTCATGCGTATAAAATTCCCGCATATTATGTTGGTACTCCGGTACACGAAAAGTTCCAGCGTAATACGCCGGACATTAGAGCTCCTGCGTATAAACTTCCAGCATATTATAATGGAACTCCAATACATTATGAAATTCCTGCACATTATACTGGAATCTCATATGTAAAAAATTCGAACTCCAGCATATCATGCCATAAATTTTTCCGAATTATTATGGATGCTTTGTTTAGATTTTATCTTTACATGAAACAATGGTTAAACTTTTCGACTACTTTTAAAACTGTGGCTATTTTTTAATTACCAATTGAGAATCTAGCTATTTCTAAACACCCCCAACCCCACCCCACCCCCACCCAATAAAAGGTCGTACTCAATCCTCCCAACATGACCCAACCTTCCCTTCTTTTCTAATTTGCATTTTATAAAAAAATGTATAAGTTAATGTATTTTTGTAAACTCATTTGGTTTAAGTTGTTTATTTAAGACTTGGGTTGCACTTTGACCCACCATGTTACCCTATTTTGACCTAATAGCTTGATGGATCATTTCAGATTTAATTTGGTAGGTCAAGTCAACAAATAGGTCATGAAGTAAACTCTTCGTTTTATGTGGGCTAATGTAACAGGGTGCATTGAACACAATGGATGGCATTATTGATACAGTTTCTGCAGATCATCCACTTTTGCCATTGCTTGGTATGTTAAAGCCTCATGGGAAGCTTGTTATGGTTGGTGCATATGTAAAACCACTTCAACTGCCAGTGTTTCCCTTGATTTTAGGTAGCCACATAATTTTTCTTTCTTTCTTACGTCCGTGTATATAACTTAAACTATTAAACTTCATGCTGACGTAAATAATGTGGAAAATAGGAAGGAAGCTAGTGGCTGGGAGTGCCATAGGAGGAGTAAAAGAAACTCAAGAAATGTTAGATTTTGCGTCAAAGCATAATATAACACCAGATGTTGAAGTCGTGCCAATGGACTATGTCAACACTGCCGTCCATCGCCTACTCAAGTCTGATGTCAAGTATCGATTCGTGCTCGATATTGGCAACCATTCCAACTCTGCTTAAGCTTAATCCATTTTTTGGTTCTTGAAAATCACTGTTGGTTTTCTCAGTTCGTGTGTTAAAATAGTCTTATTAATATCTCTGTCTTTGCTTAGCTCTATGGTTGGCCAATCTTAAAAGACTCAGACTTTCTGGTTTGTCTTAGTCGACAATAACACATCTGTATTTTTCTATTTGGCTATGCTATTTTATAACAACTTCTGGTCTCGTTCCTTTGAGCTAGGGGGCGAATTTATAGGATAATTTATGGAATACGTGAACCCATAGTATTTTCGTCAAATTAGGTATTTTATGTATATATTAATATGTTGGTACACATGTTTTAAGAAAGTTGAATGATGTACTTGGTTGAATACCTAGTTTAACAACAACAACAACCCAGTATAATCCCACTTAGTTGAGTCTGGGGAGGATAGTATGTACGCAGACCTTACCCCCACCCTTGGGTAGAGAGGTTGCTTCCAAATAGACACCCGGCATCCTTCTTTCCAAGAACTTCTCACCTTGCTCTTGGGGAGACTCGAACTCACAACCTTTTGGTTGGAAGTGGGGGTTGATTACCATCAGAACAACCCCTCTTGTCTGAATACCTAGTTTCTTTGAATACCTAGTGGGGGTTGGAAGTGGTGATTGAATACCTAGTTTAAAGGTGGCAAAATGGTTAAAAGAAAATAGTTATCTAGACGTGGTTTATCCATTAAAAAATGAATTAGATAATGAACTTTTTAAAACGGGTCGAATATGGGTAAGAACCATATTATCCACTTAGAAAATGAATAACCAAATCGATAACTAATGTGTTTTAACTTTTATATTTGTAAATCCTCAAACTGGGGGTTCCTAAAGTTTGGGAGACTAAAAATTCTCCCAAAAATAATCATATTCAAGAAGTCATCCATATTATTTGCCGAATAACTTATTTTTTAATCGCTACAAATACGAATCGGATCGAATAATTTATTTAGTTTTTAATACTAGGTCCTAGTTAATTACCCAAATGAACAGGAAACAATTCTCACTTGATATTGATTTTTTCTCCATTTCTTTAGTGGCACATAAAAATCCAAGATCCGCCTGTTTGAAAACGAAATATTGAGTTATTGATAGTGCCCGGGATGTTAAATCATTTTCAAACATTGATCTGTCCACCATTTTTTAAGTCAGCTACTAATTTATTCTATTAACTTCTTTTTCTTTGAAAATGATAAAGATAAATGACGGTAATAACAAAGATGTCACACGTGTCCAAATTATGTTTAAAGAATTATTACTACTACATCATTTAAGATGGCCAATATGTCCTGTCTAAGAACTATTCAAATGAACACTTTTTCTATTGTCCATAATTACCAGTACATATTGGCAACCATTGAAAGGAAGCAAAAGCAACTTTTCAAGAATTTAGATGGCGTTTGAATTGACTTTTAAAAAGTAATTTTTAAGATAAAAATTAAAAGTAATAAGTTGGTAATGATTATTTTTTGTTATGAAATAATATAAGAACAAGAACAAAGATACAAGAATAAGAACAATATAGAGAAAAGTAGAGAGAGAGGAGTATTCTTATTGATACTTTTGGGGATGATTTACAATGGGAGAGAACCCCTTTATTTATAGGGAGGTGGTGACTTAGCCACCAAGTAGTAAACCCTAGAATCTCTCTAAATATAGACATTCACCTTAAATAGGATTCTATTTATAACATTTTTTAGCTTTTGGCTTATTTTTATATTTTTTATGCTAAAAAATAAGCTTTTTTTTGGTCATTATCGAATACCACAAAAATTAAAAAAATACTTAAAAATTAATAAACACTGAAAATAAGCAATCCAAACACCCTCCTAATTCTGTAACACATCACCAATGACATCAATTTGCCATACTTGTACACCATTAACAAACAGCCCATCACTTGCACTTTATTTCACTTATTTTCAGAGTTCCACTACCGATAATAATATTAGCTGAACCACCCATTTTTCCTTTAACTTATTCAACTAAAAGAAAAGAGGAAATTCAAGAATTACTATGGAGAAATCACCAGAGGAAGTGCACCCTGTTAAGGCTTTTGGTTGGGCAGCTAAAGACACTTCAGGGTTACTTTCCCCCTTTAAATTTTCCAGAAGGTAATTGATTTTATCTAAGATATCATTTTTTTTTTTTGTAATAAGGACAAGATTTTGATTTGATCAAATTAAGGTTAAAGGATCATCTTGGTTAATGTTTGTGATTTTCTTTGGTTTCACATGATGTGTTTGTAGGGCAACTGGTGATAAGGATGTGAAATTGAAGATTCTTTATTGTGGTATCTGTCATACTGATCTTCATCAACTGAAAAATGATTGGGGATTTTCTCAATATCCTATGGTCCCAGGGTATGGTCTCAATTTTAGAATCTTGAAAGTATTATATTTCATACATATGCAGAACTCTTTTGCTAGCTTCAGATATTTACCACATATTTGCATATTTATAATATTACATATTACCCTCCCCAGACCCTACATATTACCCTCCCCAGACCCCACTTTGTGGGACTATACTGGGTAGTTGTGGTTGTTGTTGTATAATATTGCTCTTGATCTATGGCACCACCGTAAATTTTAATTTAACCAGGACATAACCTCTTAACAATTACATTTTAAAAGTTACAGCTGTGAGGTGGACAAGAGTTCCCCTGATCTAATACATGAGAAGTTGTTCAGAGAAAAACAAATTGAACAATGATTCCCTTGAACTAATTTTTGAGTTGTAGAAACCATGTGAAATGGGAGCTGAGTGGATATTAGTAAGGTCATTTATGCTTCCGTGGGAAAAAATTGTCCTTTGTCAAAACATTAGGATTTAACTTATAAATACTAACGCTATAAAGAGATATTACACCATCAGCATATTTTAACCTCTTCTAGCTAGTAACCTGGCTTATCTCGATGTTACTAATCCCACTTTGTATGGATCGTTACTGGTAGTTATTGGTTATGTGACTTGATAGTGTAAAGCGTATCGAATAACTCAAACATTAATAGTTCTTGCCTAAGGTCTAAGTGTTTTTGGCTCAGTTAAGGATCATTCCTGCAACCTTCAAATTCAATGGCTCTATTTGCTTTCGTAATTAAAATTTGAATTCTAACTCTTATGACGGATGCAGACATGAGATTGTCGGTGAAGTAACTGAAGTTGGTAGCAAGGTGGAGAAATTTGAAGTTGGGGAGAAAGTTGGTGTGGGGTGCCTAGTTGAATCATGTTGGTCTTGTGAAAACTGCACCAATGATCTTGAGAACTATTGTTCGAAGGGAATAGCTACCTACTGTGCAACCAACCATGATGGAACACCAACGTATGGAGGCTACTCGGACATGATTGTTGTTGATGAACATTTGTCGTTCATGTCCCAGAAAACATGCCCCTAGCTGCTGCTGCCCCTCTCCTTTGTGCTGGGATTACAACCTACAGCCCGTTGAGTAATTTGGACTAGATAAACCAGGTCTTCATATTGGTGTAGTAGGTCTTGGTGGACTTGGTCATGTTGGTGTCAAGTTTGCCAAGGCTTTAGGGCTAAAGGTGACGGTAATTAGTACATCTCAAAATAAACAGAAGGAAGCCATTGAACATCTTGGTGCTGATTCGTTTTTGAACAGCACTGATCCGGATCAGCTGCAGGTAACTACGTCTGATCTTTCACTCTTTCTGTCCACCATCTATTGTTGGATAAATACTTAAGATGAATGTCTTAACTAGACAAACACTTTACGACTTATAAGATGCAATAGCTAAAGATAAATGAAAGGATAAAATTGAGGATGCAAGAAAACTGGTTTGAGGCACGCTATTGAGGACTCTGGAAATAAACAACTCGGAAAGCTTGATCTTTGACGTCGCATAGCTCTTTAGGAAGGCAGTAAGAACAAGATTCCATAGAGAAGCACCATCAAAAACAGAAGCCAGCCAGTTCCAGCTGAGTCAAAGTGAAATAAGAATGTCTCCATATAGATAAGTGCATCAGCCAAATGACGTCCTACTCCTAAAATATAACTAACCACTCAAGAATCTTCTAATGTGCACTTAAATAGAAGCTCCAAATAACTCTTAAATCTTCAAGTGCTTTTGTAATTTGGATAAGACACTTTTGAGGAGCGAGAAACGACAAAGAATTAAAGGATAAAGTTAGGGGATGCCAAGGTAATATGGAAGATGGATACATCTCTTCCATTAATGAATAGATGTGTTCTACAAAGATTCGATACATCCTTCTACAAAATATTGTGTCTTTTCAGCAATAGGCACATTAAATAAGATGTGATACACCTTTTTACAAAATATTGTGTCTTTTCAGCAATAGACGCATTAAATTGTGACATCACTTAAAATAAGAACCAATATCTATTGTTATGGAATATCATTGTAGTACTCAACAGTGGTTCCTGTATTTATAGGCTGCTATGGGCACAATGGATGGCGTTCTCGATACAATCTCTGCTACTCACCCTGTCCTACCATTGGTTGGGCTATTGAAGACTAATGGGAAGCTTATCTTGCTCGGTGCACTTGAAAAACCCCTCGAGCTACCAGTCTTTCCACTGCTAATGGGTGAGTTGATTACTCTCAGAGTATAGATTTTGGGTTGACCATGCAAGGAATGTGTTAAATCATTTAATATTTAAAATCTTTTAGTTGGTAGTAGTGTAAGTAAGTTGAGGATTGCATATTATGACAGGGAGGAAGCTTGTAGCTGGAAGTGGGATAGGAGGGATGAAAGAGACGCAAGAAATGCTTGATTTTGCTGCAAAACACAATATAACAGCAGATATTGAAGTCATTCCGATGGATTATGTAAATACTGCAATGGAGCGTCTCGCCAAGGCTGATGTTAAATACCGTTTTGTCATTGATGTTGCTAAGACCCTTAAAGCAGAATGATTAAGTGTTTTACTTCATACAATTCTAGTATTGATGATACTTTGAGCATGAAATGGTGAGTTTCATTTCTTCTTGTGAAACATTGCTTTAGAGAGTATATAATGAATTATGAGTAGCTTCTCAAATATTGAAATGGGAAGTCTTTTATCTTCAATGAAGCCAAATCTTTTGCTTTACTTCTTACTCTCTCTAGAAGATAGAAGTCAATTATGAGATGCAGTTCTCAATAATCAGGCAAATTCCACCAGTGGGGAAAAGAGTTAGGTGATTTCTCTTATCGGAAAACATATTTCTCATAAACAAGTCACATTATAAGTAACTGAAATCCAGAAACTAACCTTGTCAGAGAAGTCACACTGAGAAGCACAAAGCGACTGAATGGCAATATGACCAGCACATGCAATGTTTCCATCAGATCTGACATTACATAAGAAGAAACTTTTACAACCCATTCAAATCAAGATATCAGTCCTACATAATCTGTACTACAGAAGCCACAGAAAATAAAATCATGCCAGTATAGTGCAAATAAGCTAAAAAACAATGAACAGTGCTGTTAGAATATGTAAATAGTAGAACCCTAATCCAAAGTGTATTAGGAGTAGGATAGGTTATGTGTATATATATATAAGGCTCATTGTACCATGTTTAATATCAGTTATATTCTTCTCATGTGCTTTCTCACATGGTATCAGAGCAATCGTGAGAAATTTATCGTTGTGCATAAATTCCAGCGATTCCGAGAAGTAAAATCAGTCATCGGAACCCTTTTCCGGAGACTTTTTCAAGTAAAATAAGTCTCGGTCAGTGCTGTGCAAAATCCAGCAATACCAAAACACTCGCCTCTGTCCGGCGACAAAACCCCAGAAATTTCTCCGGCCAAATCTGACCCACGCGCTCCCACGCGCCGCCAACACCTTCGGCGGGTGGCATCCTTTCCGGCCAGAATTTCCAGTGACTCCTTCAGGACAGTTTGGTCGGAATCTAATTCCGACCCTACCCATCCTATTTTTGTTCGATTCCGACAACTTTGATTTTTTCCGGCGACTACAGTTACTTTTCCGGCTAGAATTTCAGAAACTTCCTTCAGGACAGTCTGACCGCCCTCGAATTCCGAGCCTATCCATATTTTATTTTTCAATTACGACAACTTTGAATTTTTTCCGATAGCTACAGTGCTTTTTCCGGCAGCTACAGAGTTCCAGTTTTTTCCGGCAGCTCCAGTTTTTAGTTTCCAGTTTTCTGTTTCAGTTTCAGCGAGTTTTCAGTTGATAATCCAACGATGTCTTTGGGACTCGATGCTTTCGGGTCTAGAAACCCGGGTTCTGGCAGTTCCGCTGTTATGATTACCTCAGAACCTTTAATGGGAGGTTCAAACTACCTAGCTTGGGCTTCCTCTGTCGAGTTGTGGTGTAAAGGTCAAGTTGTTCAGGATCATCTAATCAAGGAGTCTAGTGACGGAGATGAAAAAGCCAAAGCACATTGGGAGAAGATCGATGCTCAATTATACAGTATTTTGTGGCGATCTATTGATTCCAAGTTGATGCCCTTGTTTCGTCCATTCCAAACATGTTATTTGGTTTGGGAAAAGGCTCGTACTTTATACACTAATGACATATCTCATTTCTATGATGTGATATCGCGGATGACAAATTTAAAGAAACAGGAATTAGATATGTCTACTTACTTGGGTCAAGTGCAGGCAGTTATGGAGGAATTTGAGATGTTGATGCTAGTTTCTGCTAGCGTTGCAAAGCAGCAAGAGCAACGACAAAAGCTGTTTCTAGTTCTTACTCTTGCTGGGCTTCTTAATGATCTTGACTCAGTACGCGATCAGATTTTGGCTAGTCCGACTGTCCCCACAGTTGATGAATTATTCTCTCGCTTACTTCGCCTTGCTGCAGCACCAAGTCACCCAGTGAGCGCATCACAAACACTTGATTCATCTATCCTCATATCCCAATCCGTGGACAATCGGGCTTCTCATACTATGGAGTATAGACGAGGAGGAGGTCGTTTTGGAAGATCTAGACCCAAGTGTTCTTATTGTTATAAACTTGGTCACACTCGTGACGTGTGCCATTCTTTACATGGTCGACCACCAAAAAATGCTTATGTTGCTCAGACCGAGACTACACGTAACCAGGGATTTTCTGTATCTGAAAGGGAGTATAATGAGTTCCTTAAATATCGAGCAAGTAAGCAGACATCTCCACAAGTAGCCACTGTTGCTCATACTGATACTTCTGTTGCTGATAATTCTTTTGCTTGTGTTTCCCAGTCTAGTCCTCTTGAACAATGGGTTGTGGACTGAGTTGCTTCTTATCATATCTCTGGTAATAAATCCCTTTCGTAAAATATTGCGTATTCACAGTTTCTTCCCAACGTTACTTTAGCTAATGGGTCTCAAACTAAAGCAAAAGGATTTGGACAAGCGAATCATCTACCCTCTGTCACTCTAGATTCCGTTCTTTATGTCCCTGGCTGTCCTTTTAATCTTGCATCTGTTAGTCGTTTGACTCGTGCCCTCCATTGCGGAATATATTTTATTGATGACTCTTTTATTATGCAGGACCACAGTACGGGACAGACGATTGGAACAGGACTTGAATCAGACGGACTCTACTACCTTAACTCACTAACATCCTCTAAGGCCTGTATGCAGATCCTCCAGACCTACTTCACAGTCGTTTAGGACATCCTAGCTTATCCAAGCTTCAGAAGATGGTGCCTCGTTTGTCTAGTTTATCCACATTAGAGTGTGAGTCATGTCAGCTCGGGAAACATACCCGCGCCTCCTTTCCTCGTAGTATTGGGAGTCGTGCAGAGTCTGTTTTTTCTTTAGTTCATTCGGATATATAGGGTCCTAGTAGAGTCAGTTCAACCTTGGGATTTCGTTATTTTGTTAGTTTCATTGATGATCATTCAAGATGTACTTGGATTTTCTTAATGAAAGATCGTTCTGAGTTGTTTTCTATATTCCGGAATTCTTGTCCTTATAACCCTCAGCAAAATGGGGTTGCAGAGAGAAAGAATAGGCACATTATTGAGACTGCTCGCACACTTCTCACTGAATCTCATGTTCCGCTGCGTTTTTGGGGCGATGCAGTTCTCACATCTTGTTATTTGGTTAATCGGATGCCTTCATCTCCATCCAGAACCAGATTCTGCATGAGGTATTGTTTTCCAAGTCACCCTTATACCCTGTTCCCCCTCGTGTTTTTGGGAGCACTTGCTTCGTTCATAACTTAGCTCCTGGGAAAGATAAGTTAGCTCCTCGTGCTCTCAAGTGTGTCTTCCTTGGTTATTCTCGTGCTCAGAAGGGCTATCGTTGTTATTCACCTGATCTTTGTACGTACCTTATGTCAGCCGATGTCACATTTTTTGAGTCATAACCTTTCTTTACCTCTTCTGACCATTCTGACCATCTTGATATATCTGAGGTTTTACCTATACCAGCCTTTAGGGAGTCTACTATATCTCCTCCTTCACCTTCCGCTACAGAAGTCTTACCCATTCCAAACGTTGGAACATCTACTGTGGCTCCTCCTAGACTCCCTGCACAAGACACTCCACTCTTGACATATCATCGTCTTCCGCGCCCAGCATCCGGCCTGGTTGATTCACGTCCTGCAGCTGACCCTGCTCCTACTGCGGACTTGTCTCTTCCGATTGCACTTCGGAAAGGTATACGGAACACCCTTAATCCTACTCCCCATTATATCGGTTTAAGTTATCGTCGTTTGTCATCACCCTATTATGCTTTTCTATCTTCTTGTCCTCTGTTTCCATCCCTAAGTCTACAGGTGAAGCATTGTCTCATCCAGGGTGGCGACAGGCTATGACTGACGAGATGTCTGCTTTACATACGAGTGGTACTTGGGAGCTCGTCCCTCTTCCTTTAGGTAAATCTACTGTTGGTTGTCGTTGGGTGTATGCAGTCAAGGTTGGTCCAGATGGTAAGGTTGATCGTCTTAAGGCTCGTCTTGTTGCCAAGGGATATACTCAGATATTTGGGCTTGATTACAGCGAGACCTTCTCTCCCGTGGCTAAGATAGCATCAGTCCGCCTTTTTCTCTCTATGGCTGCTGTTCGCCATTGGCACCTGTATCAGCTGGACATTAAAAATACATTTTTACACGGTGACCTTGAGGATGAAGTTTATATGGAGCAACCACCTGGGTTTGTTGCTCAGGGGGAGTCTCGTGGCCTTGTATGTCGCTTGCGCCGGTCACTTTATGGTCTAAAGCAGTCTCCTCAAGCCTGGTTTGGCAAGTTTAGCACTGTTATCCAGGACTTTGGCATGACTCGGAGTGAAGCTGATCACTCTGTATTCTATCGGCATTCTGATTCACGTCTCTGTATTTATCTAGTGGTCTATGTTGACGACATTGTTATTACCGGCAATGACCAGGATGGTATTACTAAATTGAAGCAACATATCTTTCAACACTTTCAGACAAAGATCTGGGCACACTAAAGTATTTTCTGGGTATTGAGGTCGCACAGTCTAGCTCAGGTATTGTGATCTCACAACGGAAGTATGCCTTAGATATTTTTGAGGAGACAGGAATGACAGGTTGTAAACCTGTTGACACTCCAATGGATCCGAATTCTAAACTTCTTCCAGGACAGGGGGAGCCTCTTAACGATCCTGCAAGATATAGGCGGTTAGTTGGTAAATTAAATTATCTTACAGTGACAAGACCTGACATTTCCTTTCCTGTGAGTGTTGTGAGCCAGTTTATGGGTTCACCATGTGATAGTCATTGGGATGCACTTGTTCGCATTCTTCGGTATATAAAATCAACTCCAGGTAAAGGTTTATTGTTTGAGGATCGAGGCCATGAGCCGATTGTTGGATACTCCGATGCTGATTGGGCAGGATCGCCTTCTGACAGACGTTCTACTTCTGGATATTGTGTCTTAGTAGGAGGAAATTTGGTATCTTGGAAAAGCAAGAAACAGAATGTGGTTGCTTGATCTAGTGCAGAAGCAGAATATCGAGCAATGGCTATGGCGACATGTGAGCTAGTTTGGATCAAACAGTTGCTCAAAGAGCAGAAATTTGGTGATGTTAGTCAGATGGGACTTGTGTGTGATAATCAAGCTGCTCTTCATATTGCGTCAAATCCAGTGTTCCATGAGAGAACTAAGCACATTGAGATTGACTGTCACTTTGTTAGAGAAAAGATACTCTCGAGAGATATTGCTACAAAGTTTGTAAAGTCAAATGATCAGCTTGCAGACATTTTCACCAAGTCCCTCACTGGTCCTCGTATTAACTACATACGTAACAAGCTCGGTATATATGATTTATATGCACCAGCTTGAGGGGGAGTGTTAGAATATGTAAATAGTAGAACCCTAATCCAAAGTGTATTAGGAGTATGATAGGTTATGTGTATATATATATATAGGGCTCATTGTACCATGTTTAATGTCAGTTAGATTCTTCTCCCGTGCTTTCTCACAAGTGCCAAATAATCTCAGGATCATAAAGTAGAATTCCTGAACATCTAACCAGTTCATAAGCCTATGGAAACCAGAGTTCGACAAGCTAGATAATCCTCGTAAACATTTTGAATGTGCCGCCAATTTAAGCATCTGAAACATACTAACAGTGTTCACCTACAGAATAACATATTCAACATGATTGTTTCCCTAAAGAAGGTTTTTCTTCTTCTTTGCTTCTACTTCCTCTCTCTCCTTTTTGCTTCTGCCTCTGTGCTGCCCAGCTTCTGCTATAAATCCGTTAAAACTGTTGTTCTCATAGCCATCTGCATAACTATGTTAACGAACTTCAGCACTTCTAACTCACGTTACCCTATCCATGGACTATCATCTATACTGATGATCTCATTCTCAGCATAATTTCAGTTACTTCACTATCAAGAATCGTTTCAAAAGATTACATCTTTTTCTTTTCTTCATATCTCAATGACACAATTCACGATACCCAGAATCTGAAACGTCCAGTTACAGTAATTTATAAAATTTTAAAATTGATTGACAAGAAAGGCAGGTACTTCTGTTAAGCATTTTATCAAACGGCAAGTGTGCATTACTGTAAAAACAAAATTACAGAACGGACAGAGTTACGACGTGGTTGCCATACTGATTTCTCAGCTATTTAAATTTAGTTTCCGGTTCCAATTGTTTCAATCTTAACTGAAGCTGTAGATATTGATTAGGCTTGTTGTTAAAGAGAATAACTGAAACAAATATGGAACAATAGCTTACGAGTGATGGCGCTACTGGATCTTTGTCTTCTCCTATATTGACAAATGTTTATGTCAATTGACTAATGCCATCAGTCTGTACCATACTTGTACAGCCCATAACTTTAAATTTTTCCTTCTTATTGCCATAGTTACACCACCAAATAATCAGTATAGTTATCTTTGTAGCAGAATTGTACAGTGCAATTGAATTATCTTTGAGTTAGTAAAATATTCAAGAATTGGGATATGGAGAAATCACAAGAGGAATTGCACCCAGTTATGGCATTTGGTTGGGCAGCTAGTGACACTTCTGGTTTCCTCTCCCCCTTCAAATTCTCCATAAGTACCTTTATATATATATATATATATATATATATAAATAAACCAAGAGATGTTTATAGAATGACCTCATTTGTTTGTATTTAAGGAAGATCTGAATTTTAATCATCAGATCTCACATATTAAGTGGGTTTATTTTAATATTTGAATCTTAATCACTAAACGTGTTTGTGTTTTTTACTTTACAACTACTTAATGGGTCTGAATAAGTCTGTACGATTAAAATCTATAATAAAGACTTAATTTCATTAAGATGCTATCATTCATATATATTACTAACTGCCGTCGCTGCCGTCTACCTTTATCAACTACCACCACCACCATCCAAGGGCGAATTTACATGGACCCAAGTGGTGTCACGAGACACCGCTTAGTCGAATTTTCTTATTATTTATATATACAAAAATAATAGTTAAAATATAAATACAAGATAAAACCATTAAAAGTGACGCCACTTACAATAAAACAGCTTAGTAGTCTAGTGGTTGACAACTTCAAGTTTGTTGTGAAAGGTTTAGGGTTTCAACTCTCTTGGCTCTACAAAATAATTTTTTCCTATTATGGACCTCTTACTAGAAATAGTGATACCGCTTATGAAAAATCCTGCGTACGCCACTGCCACCATCCTCAACCATACTCGCACCACAACCACCATCCTCCACCACTAACACCTTCCTCAACCATAACCACACACTCAATTACCACCATCAGCCACCCCATCACCATCAATAATCACAAGCGGCACCGTCCACCATTATAAACTACCACCATATATCATCATTTTCCTCGATCACAACCACAACCACCCACCATTATTAACTATCACCACCTACCACCACCATCCTCAATCATGATCACTATCCCTACCAATCATCACTAGCTACTATCAAGAACCAACACCATTAACCAAAATCACCACCAACCACTGAAATATTAGATTAATTAGTATTTTATTTTAATTTACGTTTATTAACTTTTAACTAAAGATAAACTTTATATCTCCAAATGTTTAAAAAAACAAACAATCTTAATCATTTAGTATTCAGATCTTAAAGCACATCTTCATATTCAGATTTGGATGTCTTAATCTTAATAAACATCTTGATATTCAGATATATATATTTAGATTCAGACGTCTAATCTTAAAAAAAATGATAGAACCTCTTTGAAATAGTAGTATACGAGGGAATATCTATATACTCTCAAATCTCTGTATCTTAAGTTGTGTTGAACTGATAAAATGTGTTGCATATTAGTACGTACAATACGAGAAGATCTTATTTATAGTTCTTTTTTGTTTTACGAGGATTAACGTTTCAACTGATTTAGAATGTCTTCAACTTGTCATCGGATTGATCAGGATAATCATATCAAGATCAAATCATCCAGTACATAGTCAAGATTGAGTTATTCTGTAACCTTTTAGACGTGCTGTTCAATTAATAATATCGTCGTGCTCATTTTCACAGTTCACATAATCGTCTTCTCTATATGCATTACCACTTGCATTTAAACAATCTTTTACTGCAATCAGGGGCGGAGCTAAAGTGATGCCAGCGGGTTCGGCTGAACGCGATAGCTTAGCTTCAAATTCTATATTTGTAAATACATTGAATATGTATAAATTATTAATTTAGAATCCAGTTACTTAAAATAATTAGAATCTCGAACTCATAAGCTTGAAATCCCGGCTCCGCATGTGACTGCAATGGTAGGAGTGTGAGTAGCTCATGTGACTAGGAGTTAACGGGGAAGCACGCTGAAGCTCTTAAATTGGACTAGTCGCGAGTTTGAGCATTCCTCTCAAAACCCTCTATATAATCATAAATCAAAGAGTAATTATTTATAAGGTCCCATTACATTCACAATTTGTTGCCTCCGCTTGTAGTTGACTTGGTCAAAACCATGACGTCCATTTAAAAAATCTCATGCGGAGAGAAAACCTAAAAAGGCAGTCCGGTGCACTAAACTCCTGCTATGCGTGAGGTTCGGGGAAATGCTCGAACCCATGCTGAGAGAACCCTCTTCGGAAAATAATTGATACACTTGAGTTTATCTCAGAAGTTATTTTGTAAGAAAGACAAGATTTTGTTTTGATCATTTTGATTAATGTTTGTAATCTTTTGGTTTCAAATGATGTTTGCAGGGCAACTGGTGACAAGGATGTTAAATTGAAGATTCTTTATTCTGGTATCTGTCACTCTGATATTCATTAGTTGAAGAATGAATGGGGATCTTCTCTATATCCTCTGGTCCCTGGGTATGTTCTCAATTTTAGATTCTTGATTATTACTAAGGTGTCATTTACACTTACATGAAAAATATTAGTCATTTGTCTAAACTTTAAAAGTTGTTGGCGAAGGGTTTTGGCTCAACTTAAGATATTGCTTGCGATCTTTAAATTTAATAGCTCTATTTGCTTTTCATATTAAAAGTTTGAGTTCTAACTCTTAGGGGTCGTTTGGTTTGAAGACAAGTTATGTTGGGATTAGTTATGATGGGATAATACCAGGATTATCCTGGTATTATTTCTTATTGACTAGCTGGTACTATATTGAATTATTCCTGGGATTGTCATTTTTATTGTTTTATCGTGGTATAACTTATCATTGGATTATTATTCCACCCTCTGGCAGGTATAAGTTATTTTTGTACTATTTTTAATCCTATGATAACTTAACCTAGAATTAGTATTTTTCCTTATTCATCGTACCAAACGATCTCTTATAGTTATTTGATGGATTCAGACATGAGATTGTAGGCGAAGTAACTGAGGTTGGTGGCAAGGTAGAGAAGTTCAAATTCGGGGATAAAGTTGCTGTGGGGTGATATTGTGAATCGTGTCGGTCTTGTGAAAACTGCGCCAACGATCTTGAAAATTATTGTCCTAAGGGAATAGCCACCTACAATGCAATTTACCATGACGGAACACAAACGTACGGAGGCTACTCGAACATGATTGTTGTCGATGAACATTTCGTCTTTCATGTCCCAGAAAACTTGCCCCTAGCTGCTGCAGCCCCTCTCCTTTGTGCTGGAATTACAATGTACAGCCCGTTGAGATACTTTGGACTAGACAAACCAGGCCTTCCCATTGGTGTAGTAGGTCCAGGTGGGCTCGGTCATGTTGGTGTCAAGTTTGCCAAGGCTATGGGGCTAAAGGTAACAGTAATTAGTACATCTCGAAATAAACAGAAGGAAGCTCTTGAGCGCCTCGGTGCTGATTGGTTTTTGGTCATCACGGATCAGGATCAGCTGCAGGTAACTATTTGTAATCTTGAACTCTTTACTTCAACCATCTATTGTCATAGAATAACATTTTGGTTCTTGACATTGTTTCCTATATGCATAGGCTGCTATGGGCACAATGGATGGGATTCTTGACACAGTCTCTGCGGATCATCCCATACATCCATAGATTGCGGTATTGAAGTCTCACGGGAAGCTTATATTTCTTGGTGCACCTGAAAACCCCGTCGAAATACCAGTCTTTCCATTACTTATGGGTAAGTGGATTGCATTTTATCAAGATTTTCGTGTAATTACTGTCTCATATTTAAACTCTTTTTTAGCTCCTAGAAATGTATAAGTTGAGAGTTACTACATATTATGACAGGGAGGAAGCTTGTAGCTGGAAGTGGGATAGGAGGAATGAAAGAGACACAAGAAATGCTTGATTTTGCTTAACAGCAGATGTTGAAGTCATTCCAATGGATTATGTAAATACTGCATTGGAGCGACTCGCAAAAGGTGATGTTAAGTACCGTTTTGTCATTGACGTTGCCAAGACTCTTAAAACAGAATGATTAGGAGTTTTGCTTTGTCTAATTCTAGTATTTTATGATGTTTTGGGCATAAAACGATGAGTTTGATTCTTCTTGTGAAACATTAGTTAAGAAATTATATGATGAATTAAGAGTAGTTTCTTAAATATTGGAAATTATGGAATCTCTTTTATCTTCAATGCAACCAAATCTGTCGTTTACATGTTACTCTCTCTACAAGATGGAAATACCAACGTGGGGGACAATGTTGGTGTTCAATGTTTAGCCACATCGTGTCAATTGTCAAAGACGAGCAACAAATTTAAACTTTATGGGTTCGGCCTTTGAGTTCCTATCATTGAATCCAAACTCATCACACCGATGGCAATCCCAATGAAATAGCTAAATTATGCTGATTCTAGCCATTATTGAGATTCAGGAATCAAGAAAGCTGACTCAAGATAAGTTTAACTGTATTCATATCCTTCAATACAATTTCCTAAATATTTGACTGTAAGGATAAACATAATGTATTCAATCAACACAGCCTAACAAGTCCAGCTCATAATTGTAAACTGATGCTACTGTAGAACATTATGAATCTATGATACAGTGAGTAGAACTATCCGTCCTGACAATACTCCTCTTGACCAGCTTTCATCAACAAAATTCCGAATTGTAAGAATGTATGCTAAATCCAGCTTCCATCCGACCCCTGATTGCAGCTTGCAACTTACAGTGACAAAGTTTGGACCAGCAAATCCAGCAATTACAGGAGCATGACTTAGGTTGTAACAAATTGAAGCAAACGCGCTTGATATCATCCAGAAGTCAAGGTTCCCTGTCTTAGAACTTCCAGAACAACTACTAGAAGTACCATATGAACTTCCACTTGAACCATCAACAGGGGCTTGATTAAGGCATTCTAAAATCAATGCCCTTCGCTTTCGCAGCTTTATTGAGAATGTTGTGGCTTCCAGAATTGCAGGGACCTGTTATAAGTTACGCATCAACTTACCCAATAAGTTCGATAGATAGAAAATAACAGCAAATAACACAGAATGTAGAAATAGTATCGCTTCTCCCAAGGATGATTGGTTGCACTTTTGATGTTCCTAAACAAGTCTGTTAATTATCGTCAAATTCCATTTTACCGGTATTTCTCTCTATCATTCTGATAAGGTTTGTATAAATTAATTATGCTTTTGAGGATTAGATAAGGAAAGAAGAGAGTGAAGAACAACAGCCATTTTATCAACTCATTAATGCTTTTACAAAATGTTTATGTTTCTTTTGAGTTAAAAGCCGAATATCATTTGAATATTTAGCTCATTTACCCATTCAAAGAAAATAAGCATTCCAGAAAATATTAGGACGCGATCAACTGCTGTAGTTAATAGTCAACGCAGAAAAGGCCATTCACCTCTGTATTTATGCGAGCCACTTTGTGTACACTAAGAAGACCCAGCATATCTTGGTAACCAGTGAGGAGCTTTGCCAACTCCTTGTCCTCATCTGCAGCAAGCTTTAGTCATATTCGATAGCAGCACGAGATGAAGCTTTCTATAATGGATTAAACAGAGGCATACCAGGAATTGCTTTGACAGATATCAAGGTATCAGCCAGATGCTGCCGTCTCTTTAAAAAGGTTGGTGTGACAAGTGAGGGCGGAAAAGATATGACCGCAACTGCACCTGAAGATCGAATCATACCTTTCAAGGTTCTTATAAAAGAAAGCATATCCCACTCCTGCAACGAGATGCAAGTACAGAATCAAATTTTGCACTGAACAGTCCCACAGGGCAACATGAACCCAAAAAGAGCCCAAAAACAATTTCTCATGCGAATATTCCATTATGCCGCCCTTCCTAACACCCCCCAAAAAATACCACCTCCCTAGAAACAACAAAAAACTAATGATTTTGATGGCCATTAGTCCTGCGGTGAGTTATTAATGGAGAATTTTTTTTCTTAAAGAATAACTAGATTACAAGTAACCAAAGTCCAGAAATTAACCTTGTCAGAGAAGTCGCACTGAGGAGAACATAGTGACTGAATGGCAATACGACCGGCACATGTGACGTTGCCATCAGATGTGACATAGTATTAGAAGATACTTTTACACATATTCAACAGTTCAATCCTATATAAACAGAATTAAAGGATCCACGTAATCAATAACTTATCTCAAAAAGAATCCTCATACAAGTATTGTTCAAAAGGTAACAGACCTTAATTGACAAAAACAACAATTTGAGAGATAATCCTGATAACAGCAATATTGAGGAGGGGGCCAAACTGGACATAAAATAGCAGTCTGATGCTTTATTAACACTATCAGTAAATCACCAATTCTTTTCAATTAAACCACTAGCTTAATGATGACTTATCATGCATGTTTATTTGCTTGGTTGAGATGGAGTAATGATGTTTTTGAACGAAGAATGATTAACAATATCATTTGTTCTTTCATTATTCAACTGATAAGAAAAATATTATTCAGTCTCTAACAACATTCCTGATAACAGCAATATTGAGGAGGGGGCCAAACTGGGCATAAAATAGCAGTCTGATGCTTTATTAACACTATCAGTAAATCACCAATTCTTTTCAATTAAACCACTAGCTTAATGATGACTTATCATGCATGTTTATTTGCTTTGTTGAGATGGAGTAATAATGTTTTTGAACGAAGAATGATTAACAATATCATTTGTTCTTTCATTATTCAACTGATAAGAAAAATATTATTCGGTCTCTAAAGTTACTTGAAAAGGGAAAACGAAAGCATAATCAATAGGCTTCCATGTGGTAATACATTTTAATTGCCAGAATACCTACAGTAGACATCAGAATTGCACAAATGTAAAGAAGAAGCGTTTAAGAAACGCCTTAAAGTGGATTGTGATTCTATATCAATATTTTAGATATTTTAAATCAAATGATATGAAAGATTATCCAGCCAACTTATGTCAGATTAAATTCTTATCATGGAAAGGCAATCAACTTTGTCTATTTTTCTATCCTTTTTCCCAGCCTTTTTACCTATTATCAATTCCTTGATGCATGTTTCCACACGAAAGAGTCTCTAGGTTATCCCTATGTCATACCACCACTTTTAAGATAACTATGGCAGGCATCAGCTCACAATGGTATCCAACAACTTCTTACATCTTCTAAATGCAGTCCCATATCTCATTTTCGTATCCTATTGAAAGAATGTATCAAAGATATCCTTATCGTTTATTTGGAAACTTAATAAATTGCAATTTTGGTTCATAAACCACAGCCAACATGAAAACTGTAACTGAATGTATGAAAGGAGTGACAATACTTTGAGATTTGAGATGAAAAGGCTGCACAATGTTCAAGTAGAGGCAATAGATTGGGAGAATCTCGAAGACTAATGCAATCAACCTGCTGCCCACTGTAGAAGTGCCTTTCCAGAGGCTTTCGCACATCGAAGTCATTGCAATATTCAGCTTTTCCACCTGCATGATGATGCACAAGCTACTCGTCAGATTCACCATAGGTCTCGCTTTTAATTAACAGCATAGTTACAAACAAATGAATAGAAAGTCTTCCATATAAATAAGAGGGGAACCACAAAAAGAACAATGCCCAAAGTACTTGATTACAGAAATGTGACTTGTCACACATTTAAAACGATTATTTCGTAGCATTACCAAACCCTTCAAACTGTTAGCCGTTTTATCTTAATGATGGATGATATTATTTCGAAGAGTCAAGTAGGACAGAAACAGGGAGCCAAAAATCAACAGACACTACCAGATGTAATGATCAACGTATGGCCCTAAAGATTTTCTTCTAGAAGTAAATTTCATGAAGATAACTGGAGTTACAATGTCCACCTAAAGTCTGGACAGCTATGGAAATTGCAACTCAATCTTACAAGTTGGTTAAGCATAGAAACATTTTATTTGTGGCTTTAAGGAAATTTCAAAATAGTAAATAGGCACTTCAAAAAGGCATCATTCAGTTGAAAACTTAACCGGAGGTATAAAATTTAATTTACTAGATTTCTTAGGGCTTTGTTGAGTCAATCTCATTGCAGAATGCCCTTAGCATACTTGTGACAAGATCCATTTCCTCTTTCTTTCTGCTTTAACCTGTAAATGATATCATGGACATTTTTAGTCACCTCTTCGCAAGACAACCCAATTCAAAACAAATTTGACTTAGACACCGCAGGAAAAAGTTACCGCATTCAACTAAAGCCAATTTCTTCAGAGGAAAAATAGTCATTATTAGCTGTACGAGTACAAAGTGAATGAATTCAAACAAATCAGCTTCAAGCAGTTTTACCTCTTTGGACGTCTGAAACTCTGAATTCTGTTCCCCCAAATACTTCTTATATTGCCAAGCGATTCTTAAATTCAAATCCTGTAACGTAAAATGGATTAAAAGTTCAGCTTTTTAGAACTGACAAGGTCTACATTAACATAACATCATGTATCCAAAGTTTCATTTATAATATTTTGTTAAGATATCGGAAAGAAAGGTATAAACCTGTTCAGTAGGCCGTTCATGCGGCTTCTCATCCTTAGAAGCCATTGGGCTAGGCAAAGTTCCAAGAAAGCCTCGTGTATCTCTTTCCGGACTGGCATATAGCAGGGGTTGCTTGTGAACCAGGCCCTGAGTGAGGTGCCTCGGGGTCTTCCATTACCATGACTAGGCTTCCCAAAGTAAAGCCGCCTCCCAAAATCTCTGGAAAGAGAATATAACAAGCAAATGGGGGAAAAATTCATATATGTATATAACCTAGCTAGCAACAAAAGAAAGAGAAATAATAATGTTGAGAACAAAGAAAGAGAAAAGAAATATTAAAGGAGGTGTAGTGGAAATACGGTCAAGATTTGGTATGCATGATGAAAGAAATGATGTGCCATTTGGACCAAACTTTACTCCAGGAATCTGAGATGTATCACTAGATATGTTTCGAGAGAAACTGCTGCCACGCGGCCTACTTGAAGCCATGAAGCTTCTTATAGATCAACTCTTCATGAAAAGAAGGAAGCAAAATTGAGAACAAAGCTCAACCAAAGTAAACAAATCTCAAGTCACATGTTACAGCTAGCAACTGAAAATTTTGTGGCATCATATGAACTTATCTTATTATAATCTTAATAGAACATAGAGGTTAATTCTTCCTAGACTTGTCACTTCCGAGAACAAATAAATGACCAAAATAAAATATCGGGCAACTGCAGAACTATAAAGAAAACAAAACCAAATATACAACTACAAATAATGAGCACCACAAAATAGTCACAGCACCATTATAAAACATAATTCATGAACCTCAAAAAAGTTCATGTGCCCGGCAAAACCTATTGCGCACAGCTGCAGAACTAGCTCTTCCGTTACGTGTTCGGTGGAACTCATTAGCTTTGGTTCAAACTCGATTATTATCAAGGGATCTATGGATCATGTGCAAATTATAATTTAGAATCCCGAGCTTCAAATGTTGGCTCTACCTATGAATTTACACAAACTAAATAATGTTTGTACATTGTAAGTATATGAAATGTGCTCACATTTTCAGCATTTGGGAACATGCTAATGTCCCTTGAGAATAGAAATTCAATCTGTTATGGTAACAACCCCAATAGGATATAAAAAAGGATATTACACAAGTGTCACAGAATAATAATAAACCCAAAAATTAGCAAAGATTACATCTTTTCTTCATATCTCAATTTTTTTCGCTATTTTTTTGAGCAAAATTGAAGACACCGACAATTGCGAATTCTGATTTTTATATATTGGTTGGCATAAGAGGCTGATCTTCTCGTAAGTATTTTATCAAACACCAGGTGTGCATAGAGTCAACAACAAAAAATATTCAAACTGCAACGTAAAAGAAAAATTGAAAGGAGTGTTTACAAGAATGAACGTCAATGGAATTTTTATTTCCTTCGGTATGCCTCTCTACTTTACAAAAAGCTTTTTGCCCCAGAGATAATGGGCTTTACCTCTCAAAGCTTAGGGAGCGAACGTATTTCTCTTTCGTAGGAGTTTAAAGCGGCAAAGTTATAAATTATCTATTTGGAACTTTATAAATTAAATCAATACATTTTCTTTGTTACGAAATAGAAGGCTCTTACACTTCTATTTAAGGTGAATGTCTTTAATGTCTTTAATTAGAGAGATATTAGAGTTTTATTAGTGGTAGCTAAGTCTTCCTCTCCCCTATAAATAGAGGTGCCCCCTACCATTGTAAATCATCCCTTGAGACCCCTCTCAACTCAATAAGAAGAACTCTCTGTACTCTTCTCTCTATTGCTATTGTTCTTGTTCTATTGTTCTTGTCTTTTGCTTTAGTTTATAACACGTTATCAGCACGAGTCTCTAACCAATTGAAATTTTCGATTGTCTTAACTTTTGTTTGTGCAAGGTTTTTCTTCAAAGAAAGAGTGAAGAAAAAAAAAAGGGAAACGAAAAACAAAGAGAGAAACAGAAAACTTTCTCTGGAAAGCAAAAGGAAAAAGAAAAGAAAGAAAAACGTGGAAAAAAAAAAGGAAAGAAAGAAAGGAAAGGAAGAAAGGAAGAAAATATTGAAAATAGAATTGGTATACCTTAAAGGTAAGTATTTTATTTTTTCCTTTCAAATTCTTGGAATTCTATAATTTGATTTTATATACAAATATAGACAATCAAGTTTGAGTATAACTCTAATGGAGTTTGTAAGAAATTTTAACCACACGAAGTGGTAAAATCTCTATGTCCTACCATGATTAAATTCATGTATGATTGTGGACGTGACAAAGAATTCCGTCCAATTGAATTTGCTCCATTCCCTTTAGAGAATGTGGTAGCAGCTTGTGTAAAGCACATGATTTTGATCCATTCCCTGAAGTGAATGTGATAATTGTAATAGAGCCCGTAAGTATGAACACGCTCTTGATGTAATTGTGTCATATGAAAAGAAAGTTCGTTGCCCTCGAAATTTCGGGCAAGAACTATATGACATGGGTGTTGGATGTTGAAATCCACTTGGATGCTATGGGTCTCGGAGACGCCATTAAAGATAGAAATAGTGCATCCACCCAAAACTATGCTAAGGCCTTGATTTACTTGCGCCATCACCTTAATGAAGGTTTGAAACTGTACGAAGGCCTTGATTTACTTGCGACATCACCTTAATGAAGGTTTGAAACTGTACGAAGGCCTTGATTTACTTGCGCCATCACCTTGATGAAAGTTTGAAGATTGAATATCTCAACATCAAGGATTCACCCATCTTGTGGAAAGGCTTAAAGAAGAGAGATGACAACCTGAAGTTGGTCACCCTGCCACAAGCACGATACGATAAGAATCCAAAAGCAAATAGTTTATAAACTATATATTATCGTTGCGGTGAAAACGGGCACTGGTCTAAGTCTTGCCGTATACCATAAAATTTGGTTGACCTTTATCAAGCATCTCGAAAGAGTAAACGCCCCATAACGAATTTTGTCTCTGACGACAACTTGAATGTGGCAGACTTCTTTGAGCAACCCAATGGGAAGATAGACCACCTAATCGATGATGGATCGGTGATGAAAGAAGATGGAGCTGTTTGATTTATTTGTATTAGTCAATGAATAAATCAATAGTCATTAGTATTAGCTCGTATTAGCTAGTTCATGATGCAATGTTAGCAGTAGTTCTTTAGAATATCTTCAATATGTTCAAATATCAATAAAACTTTTATTTTCCAGTGGGGGTAATCGACTAGCCTGAAAAACTAGTCGATTATCAACTATTTTCGCATTAAAGTTGAAAAACAATTGATCAACAATCGATTGTCTTTGGCTAACAATCGATTGTCTTGAAACAGGTCTGGAAATTTTCAAAAATAGCCAACAATCGATTGTCTTTGTCTAACAATCGATTGTCTTGAAACAGTGAGGTCTAGAATTTTTCAAAAATCACCCACAATCGATTGTCTATATCTAACAATCGATTGTCGTTAGGCAGTGTAATCTGGAATTTTTCAAAAATCATCCACAATCGATTGTCTATGTATAACAATCGATTGTCTATGTTCCAACAATCGATTGTTCGGGTTTAATAATCGATTGTCTTATGAAAAACGCTGAAATTTTCAAACTGCAAAGTAATTGATTATGGACAACATATCTGATTTTGTTAGTCAACTGTTAGTAGCAGATATTGAAAATATTATGTGACACAAAAGAAATTGAACTTGCTTATTCTTATGTTCCTGTATTTCTTTTGTATGTCATACCATGGAAAGTAAATTGATCGAAGGCTCCGGAAGAGCCATTGTAACTCTGCCCAAGGGCACGACGTTAATCATAGAGAATGCTATGTTCTCCTCCAAGTCTATGAGAAACTTGTTGAGTTTTAAAGATGTACGCCGGAATGGCTACAATATTGAGACAATGGATGAAGATAATCTCGAATATCTCGTCCTCACTTCAAAGAATGTCTCCGGCCAAAAGAGGGTTATTGAGAAATTCCCGTCTTTATCTTATGGCCTGTATTGGACAAGAATTAGTGCAATTGAGGCACATTCAACAGTAAATCTAAAGAATACTGAGTCCAATACATTTGTACTTTGGCATGATCGACTGGGTCACCCAGGATCAACCATGATGAGACGGATTATAGAAAGCTCATATGGGCATCCGTTAAAGAATTTCAAAATTCTTTCAAGTAATGAATATCCTTGCACTTCGTGTTATCAAGGCAAGATGATTATCAAACCATCCCCAACAAAGGTTGGGACTGAGTCACCCCAGTTTCTGGAACGTATACAAGGGGACATTTGTGGACCTATTCACCCACCTAGTGGGTAGTTTAGGTATTTCATGGTCTTGATAGACGCATCCTGTAGATGGTCAAATGTGTGCTTGTTGCCATCACGCAACCTTGCATTTGCAAAGTTAATGGATAATAGATGAGAATAATCTTGAATTCTTCATGAAAACGAGGCTGCCCATTTCGGTTTGGGTTCACGCCATTTTGCATGCAACAATACTAGTTTGTCGGCTGCCCACTTCGGTTTGGGGTCATGCCATTTTGCATGAAGCAATGCTAGTTCGTCGGCTGCCCACTTCGGTTTGAGGACATGCCATGTTGCATGCAGCAATGCTAGTTCGTCTCTGACTGACGAATTGACACAAATATTCCCCATTGCAATTGGTTTTGGGTCATGAACCCAATATATCCCATTTAAGAAGCTTTGGATGCGCAGTATATGTGCCTGTAGCACCGCCATCCCGCACCAAAATGGGTTTGCAAAGGAGGTTAGGAATATATGTTGAGTTTGACGCGTCCTCCATTATTCGCTACCTCGAAACATTGACAGGAGATTTGTTCACTGCACTATTTGCAGACTGTCAATTGGATGAGACACTTTTCCCAAAATTAGGGGGAGAAGTTGGTGAAACCAAACGGGAAATTTTGTGGAAAAATGTATCATTATCTCATCTTGATCCACATACCTCTATTTGAAAGAAAGAGGTACAAAAGATTATCCATTTGCAAAGAATAGCAAATCAAATGCCTGACGCATTTACGGACTTGAAGAGGATAACGAAATCCCACATTCACGCGGAAAATGTTCCGATCCGTATTGAAGTCCCTATTGGACAAATATCTAGTGTCATATCCAATGAGTCAAATGCACGCCAGAAGCGTGGCAGACCATTAGGTTCCAAAGATCGAAATCCTAGAAAGAGGAAAAAGAACGATCTAAATGACACTATGAAAGAATCACATGAGGACGCTCATGATTTGATTAATTCCGAGATTCACGAAGAATCTATTGAGCCTGAGACTCTTGAAAATACGGAATGCAAGAATGTGAGGATCTCGAACCTCAGTCTGTGGTAGTACAAAATTAATTGAGAGCTCTCGAAGAGCCAATTATTACTATGTTGGAGAAACCCAATTGAGTATTGTGCTGTAGTAAGTCTCAAAGAAACTTATCCAGTTTCCAAAAGTACACGCGAAGGCGATTGATGATATTGAGACTATAAATAAAGGAAGGCTTTGATTCTCCTATTACTACAACTTGTAGCGGGGTAATTTGTATATGAAAAGCTACCCGCTTTGTTCTCCAGTTTGTACTACACAAAAGAAAGAATGCCACAATAAAGTGGATATCTATTGGTATAAAACCCATGTCATAATAAACCCGAAGTTTATTGATAAGTGCACATGTCATGGTGTAAATTTGAAGTTTACCAATATTGATAATTTAGTCAGTTGACATTCGTGTTAGCCATCTCATTTGAAGTATGATGTGCAAATTCACATAGGTGAATATTAAAGAACTAGAAAGTTCTTTACGAATACTCTTGTATCACTTGTTCTCATTAATGAACTGACCAACTAAAGAGTTCGGGTTGAAGCCCATAAATTCTGGAAATATCAAAGGTGAATATGGGCCCATTCACCTGCCATGTATACCACATATGATGCATCTATGATATGGTTACATGCGCCATTGTTATTAACCCGCAGCCTGGCAGTGCTTGCGAGGTAAAGCGCTCAGTAATCTAACTTCGAGCATAGTTTCCAGATTCTCTACTCAAGACAGTTCATCTTGATAAGTTGGTTTATATTAAAGTTGGTTTAGCAAGATAATTATTGAGTGCTTCCACTTAATAGCTAAACCGTTTCTTATAAGAACTAAGCTATATATATATATATATCAGTTTGATATAAGTTGTATACGAGAGTATTTTATATTCTCCCCTCACAAGTGGTTCAGGGTCAGGAACCAAATAATTTCATCTTATTATTAAGGTGCTGTGTATATTGACATAATGCACAAAGATGATTTTCCAAAGTTGAGGAAACATGTTAGCTTTACTAACATGAGGGGGAGACATGATAAACACTTGAGAAAGTGTTACATGGGATGAATTTTCATTTGTATATGTATATCCCCGAATATCATGATATGAACCTGAAGTTCATAAAAGGGATAATTCAATTGCAACATATTGCAAAGCATGCTATACGCATTTGCTGACTCAAAGAAAGTAACTAAATGGAAGAGATACAATTCAAGAAGAATTGATTCCATATGAAAGACATGTAGTTTTGAACCTATAGTTCAAATGCTTGAAAGATAAAAGTCAAAGGTATGTATAGTCAGTTTTCGATATCTTATTTGTTTAGTATCACTAATGAAAGCTTGATATGCAGCTAAAGTTTATTATGTGACTTATATGACTCAACTTGAAAGATTTAAGTTGTTTGAAGCATATGCAATTTTTGGTCCTGAAGTACCGCATCCTAAGTACAATTTGTGTATATATGAATCTTGCCATAACTATAAGCATGATGGATTAAAGAATGCATCTATGGAGATATTGAAGAGCTATTCCACGACATTATATGAAGATGTTCATATCTATCAAGAATGATGATTTCAAGATGATGCACAAGATTGGAATGCAAATGCTCAAGGATATAAATCGATGTACTCATTAGGGGGAGTCAATGCGCGTTGCACTCTTTTTCCCTTACAAGGTTTTGTCCCACTGGGTTTTCCTTGCAAGGTTTTTAACGAGGCAACCAATAGGCGCATATTCAAACATGTGTACTCTTTTTCCTTACTTTAATTTTTCCCATTGGGTTTTGGTTTTAAGGTTTTATGAGGCACATCATTGAATAGACATTCAAGGGGGAGTGTTATGAAATAGAAGACTCTTACACTTCTATTTAAGGTGAATGTCTTTAATGTCTTTAATTAGAGAGATATTAGAGTTCTATTAGTGGTAGCTAAGTCTTCCTCTCCCCTATAAATAGAGGTGCCCCCTACCATTGTAAATCATCCCTTGAGACCCCTCTCAACTCAATAAGAAGAACTCTCTCTACTCTTCTCTCTATTGCTATTGTTCTTGTTCTATTGTTCTTGTCTTTTGCTTCAGTTTATAACATTCTTTTCTTTTTTTTCTTTTTTTCTTTTTTTGGGTTATTTTTGTTAACTTTTTTTACTTTTACTTTCTATAATTTTGGTAATCGGTATATGCCTCGTAATGGCTTTAATATCCAACAATAATATTTATTAATTGAATAATTGATTCGAATCTTAAAAATAATAATATCTTGAAATAAATATAGGCAGACTCAGGATTCGAAAGTAGAAGGGCAATCGTTATCGAATAAAAATTTGAGTATATGCTGGAGCAGAAAATTGAACCATGAATGAATACTAAAAGTCAAGATGTGCGCTATAATTGACCAATGCAACTGGTTAAGCATTAGGTTTTAGGATGAATCAAAACAAATGATATTATTTGGGAAATTTACACCCTATAGAAAACCTTAGTACCTTATTTATATTAAATAAATATCATTTTAAAATATTATATCCTATAAATACATTTTATTCTTCATAGCAAAAATTTTAGTTATAGTTATATCCTACATTTAAGGCACATATATGCTAAATAATATTTTTCTCTCTCCTTTTTAGTATTTTCTCTCACATAATCATATATAACTCATGTATACACGTTCTCTCTCTTGCATACAGTTTACTCTCGTCCCCACATAACCACGCTCTTAACTATTTTCCCATCCAATTTCACTGGAATCATTGGAATTGCGCCCAAACGATATACGCGAACTGCGCCCATACGACTGGTAACTTTTGTTCCTCGATTTTGATACTATTTTTTTGTTCTTCGATTTTTATACCGATTTTTCGTAAATTTTTGAAACAATAACCATTGGTTCTCATTGTTTGCTCACCGGGAAGCTTTGATTTTTCTCTCCAATGGCGGATTCAATACCACACAACAGAGTGATTAGAGGTATACCCACCAAAATTTTTAATTTTGATGGACCCTCTTTCTCATTGCAAATAACTTAAGAGGAGTCAGATTTTGCAGGTTTACCATCATCTCAAGTTGCTGAGAGAAGAACTAAATTATGCAATGACAAGTTGAAAGAAGTCCAAGTTGAGAAATCTTCAAAAGAAACAAAAATTCCAGTTGAAGCAAAAATTCCAGTTGCTTCAAAGAGGAAAATACCTATGAATGATACACGACACCAAAAGGTAATTACTATTTGTATCAATATGCATTCAAAGAAACTTATATGTGTTCATAATTATTCAATCATTTTTGCATGTATGATGTTGTATTTATATGTATCTGATTGTATTTTTGTACTATTTGGTATACTGTATTCTGTTTTTGTTTAAGTATGTATATGTATTTTTGTAGTTTTCAACTCTTCAAATTTAATATCAGTTCTACTTGTATACATATGTAGTCATGTGTACTCAGCTTTAGTTTTCCAACTCTTCAATTTAATATTAGTTTTACTTGTATCCATATGTATTCATGTGTATTCAGCTTTGGTTTCCAACTTTTCAAATTTAATATTAGTTATACTTGTATTCATATGTATTCATGTGTATTTAGCTTTGGTTTCCAACTCTTTATATTTAATATCAATTTTACTTGTATTCATGTCTATCAGCTTTGGTTTCCAACTTTTCAAATTTAATATCAGTTTTACTTGTATTCATGTGTATTCAGCTTTGATTTCCAACTCTTCAAATTTAATATCAGTTTTACTTGTTCATATGTATTCATGTGTATTCAGCTTTGGTTTCCAACTCTTCAAATTTAATATCAGTTTTACTTGTATTCGTGTGTATTCCGCTTTAGTTATTTTTGCTTGCAACTGTTCAATCTTCCATTAAGTTTTCAAATGTATTCAATGCATTAATCTTGCTTATTTTTTATGTCATGTGTGTGGTATCTAGTTTTTTAATATGTATTTATCCCGGTCACTGTATTTAGTCTTTTATAAGTGTTTTTAGTTGTATTGATATGTATTCAATAACTGATTTAATATGAAATATGCAATGTATTCAACTATATTAATATGTATTTATTATTGTTAATTGCATGCAATTAATTTGTTTGTGAAACACCAGCTAAAAATTTGCACTCCATATTAGTGTTTATACTAACACTGATATAGTCTCCCAGCTAAAAGAGAACCTTACTCTTGTTCAGTACCAACAATTTCGCAATACATGCTTTGGCTCATTTCTTCAAATGAAGCGCTGTGAAGTTTAACATCAACTCTTCAGATGCTTCATGGCTCTCCGGTTAGAAGGCACTCCTGACAATGTATTTGCAGTACGCCTCAATGATACTGAATTACAATTGACGTTAAGGGAGTTTGTGCTTGTGATTGGCCTCAAATGTGTTGGTAATGATGAAGATTTTGAGTTTAGTGAAACGCTTCCTAACCGGCTTATTGAGGCTTACTTTGGGAGTGCTAATATAGTGAAGAAGAAAGATTTGATGAAATGCTTCTATGACAAGACATAGGGTCCTGACAATGATGGTGATGCCTTGAAGATATCTTTATTGTATTTCATATACACCTTTATTTTTTCATCCGAGAAGAATAGTACAACTATACCAAGGCTACATTTTGACTTAGTAGAGAGTAGGCTCTATTCTGAATATCATTGAGGTTTAAAACCATTTGAGGTATTGACAAAATCGATTAGCAAGAATATGGATGTTGTGAAGAAATATTACAGGATAGCCAGGATGCCCCTAGATATGCAAGTGTGGTTTTATGAGTGTTGTTCTTCTGTTGATTCTAAAATTGCACTCCGAGTTGATGACATGGTCCCCAGAATACTCAATTGGAGAACCACCGGAAATCAGCCAACCTTTTCCTATCTGATGAATGCCATGTTCAATGACGCCGGAAACATGGTAATATACAAATTGTATCACTCCTATTTTGGATTTTATTAATAATTAATAGGCATATGTTAGCATATAGAAGTATGCAGTTGCATCCATAACATTCTTGATACTCCAATACCTGTTGTAGTTTTTGCATCACTTGCAAAATACATTTATATACATATACATACAGATGAAAATACTTGTATAACTAGCTGCATACAGATGTATACCTGCATGTTTGATTCAATATACATGTATACAAATGCATAGTACTAATAATCACCTGCATAAACTTGTATAAAAATCCATACAGATTCTGCATACAGTTGAATACACTACTGGATACAATATTATTCATATGCATACAACAATATACAACTATTGTAGCCTTCATTATTAATTCATCATACATATTCATATTAATTCCAAATCATCAACCCTGCCTTATCTTCAATATAAATATCATTTTGTATCCAATATCTGCATCTGGAAGTTTTTAGTTTGACTTTTATTATATTTCTTTTTTCAAATTGTTTTCAAGGACATCAGTCCAAGCGACATAGAGCTTGCCGTTATTCAGATTCCTCCTGTAGCCGCGGATGTTGAGAACAGACCCACTCTAGCTCATTCAGACAAATCGGGAGAGGATTCGGATGACTTTTCTCCGACACCCGATCTTCCACGTAGGAAGAAACATGTTGCAATTGTTAGTCCATCTTCATCTGCCCCATAAAAAGAGCAAGGAACACGAAAGGCACCATAATGAAACAGAATATCAGCCCAACATTCCTCGTGTTTGTGTTTCCGAAATTGGACATAAAGTTTTGCATGACAATCAGATGTTAGAAGGCCAAAATGATGAAGTATCTTCTTTGAGGAAAGAACTAAATTCATTCAAAGAATACGTGAGTATTTAACCACAGATTAAATATTACAATTTAATACTTAGCATTCAAATATTTTTGGCGCAACCCTCTAACTGTTTTTGTATTCTTAAGGTTGTGGGAGAGTTCAAGTCTCTACGAACATTGATCAATGATAACTTCAAGAAGCTTTCAGACCATCTTCAACAAAATAAGCAAACTGAACCCATATGGAGACATGATGATGGCGTTGACACAGATGTCGGAGATAGTGTTGAGGTTTAACATTCTTGACATATTGAGCATCTGTATTTACCTCTATTCATATACACTCTGTTAACCTTCATATGTAAATTCATTATTAACATAGTGAGCATCTGTATTTACCTCTATTGAGCATATGTATTCAACTGTATTCATATCTTGGGTAACCTTAATATGTAAATGCAATTAACTTATGTAATTAAATGTATTTCAGCTTTATTTATATGTATTCTAATTTGTGGTTTAACATCCTTAGCATATTGAGCACCTGTATTTAGTTGTATTCATATCTGTGTTAATCTGTATATATAATTGCTGTATTTAAATTTTTTCAACTGTATGTAGGGGTATTCTGATTTGTAATTCTTAGCATATTGAGCATATGTATTTAGTTGTATTCATATCTGTCTTAATCGGTATATGTAAATGCAATTAACTGATGTATTTAACTATTTTCCAGCTGTATGTAGATATATCCTAATTTGTTAATCTTAACATATTGAGCATACGTATTTACATGTAGTCATAACTGTCTTAATTTGTATATGTAAATGCAATTAACTGTTGTATTTAACTATTTTCTAGCTGTATGTAGATGTATTCTGATTTCTTTAATCTCAACATATTGAGCATATGTAATTACCCGTATTTATATTTATGTTAACCTTAATATGTAAAGGCAATTAACTTCTGTATTTAAATGTATTTCAGGTATATGTAGATGTATTCTGATTTGTTAAATGTTCAGTTTTTGTAATGTATTCTAGCTAATTATATGTTTTTAAAGGCGTTCTAACATTAACTTACTACACTAACAATGATACATACAACTACCAGAAAACTACATTAGAGGTACCGTCCAACATACCATCTACAGTTCAAGAGGGTGTATCTACAGAATTCTATGTATCTCGATTTGAACTGGACGAAAATTTTCTTCCCAGTCAAATTCCAGAAACTAGAATTGTGATTCACTCCAGTGCAAAAAAAAGCTGAAGCCACACCAGTTCAATCTCATAGGAATCGGTGACCAAGTAGATGGAACTCTTCGCCTTATAAGTCTAACTTCGACTCAGGATGTAATTTATATTTCAAACTTAAGATTCAACATTCATCGTGGTTTTGTCAATTAAAAGTCCCTAATCACGAATTCAATATACAACATGTACTTTTGTAAAGTTGACCCCCATTTTTTTAGAAAAGACACCCCTTTGAGGATGATACAATAAAGGGGCCACATCCTATGTTAATTATTCAAGAATATGACAAATGGATTCGTGATGGTCTTCTACCTAGACATGATCAGAAATGAGTTTTCTCATTTTATTACGTTTTTGTATTTTAAAAATGTATATAATAATTTTTATATATTACTTGCAGAAGTAATTTGAAAGACCATTACAAAAAGAACAAGTCAGTACTTCACATACCATTGGATTTTGAAGTTGATCAAGTTAATTCCAAAAATTGGTTTTACAATCTATCAATTGATGATAATCTATGGGATGACATCGTAGTTTTTCCCCAAACTAACAAAATTTTTTGTAAATAACAACATTCTATTTCATTCAAATACATTCTGTTGTTTTACTCAGTTGTATTCAATTATATTGTGGTGTATTGAACTGTATTCATCTATGGTCAGTTGCATTGAACTGTATTAACCACTTAGCGTCAGTCGTATTCAATTGCTATATTCAATATCAACATATGTATTCAGGTATTTTTAATTAAATTCAACTGTTTTAATCCTCTGAATTCTTTTGTAATCAAGGGCATTTGCATAGAGACTTATTAAACACTTGATTCATGTGTATTCAGCTAATTTCTGTATGCATTTGTATTCAGCTTTATTAAACATCTGTATTTATCTATTGTAAATGCATTTTCAGTTGAATTCAACTGCTTTAGTCAGCTGAATTCTATTGCATTTATCATAAGCTTTATTCAACTTCGAAATTCAGCAGTATGTCTAAACATCTGTATTCATCTATAATAGACATGTATTTCTCTGTATTCAGTTATATTAATTCTTAGTTCATCAATTAAACTCACTTATCTACTAACCTTTTTTGTGTATAGCATATGGATGTAATAATCTACTATTTGAGAAAGAAGGGAAAGTACAATTAGCATATGGACTTCAAGTATACAACTGTTGATTGTATATTCAAGATAAGAATCGCTGAAATATACGACATGTATGAAGATACAGATAGTGATGCTAATGTATCCAAACAAGTGGACGTGGTATGTGAGTATATGAGAGGCTACAGATTCTATGCTAATGTACCTTGGCATACTGTGGATAATGTCTTGATACCATTCAACTTGAAGGACAAACTACACTGGGTATTGGCTGTTCTAACATTCAAGGAGAGATGTATCAAAGTGTATGACTCGCACAGATCTGCAGGTCATGATGCCTATGTAGTTTTTGAGATTGATAAGCTAGCTAAGCTTCTACCTCTTTATCTATCAATCGGTGGCTTTTACAGAGATAGTCAAGGCATAGATTGGTCTGCTTATCGAGCATACACTGACAAGTCACATTACGATCCCTTTGATGTTTGTTTCATTTCAGATCTACCTCAACAGAAAGAGGGCAACATGTAAGTATGCAATCACCATTCTTGTATGTTGTATACAAATCTAATTGTATGAATTATTTTTAATTGTTTCAATCAATTATTTTTTAGGGATTGAGGAGTGCATGTTGTAGCATATGCAGAATTTTTGAGCACTATTGGAGAGATTCCAGAAACAATATTTGATTCCACTCTACTCTGTCTAAGATATGGTGCTCTCATCTGGGACTATGCAATGCACAAGATAGACGTTGATGCCATAAGCGAGCATGAAGCACCTTCAAATATTGCTAGGCAAATCACTGAGTCGGAGGCAAATATGCAGATAGTTTTAGAATAGCTTTAGGTTATTTTAGTTTTGGGACTGTAGTCTTCAAGAAGGATACTGTTTTGAGTATTTTTGGGAATGCTACTTAGTTTATTTTCACTTATAGCAACAGTGTTCGTGTATGACAATTGCAACTTTTCAATGACAGTTTCACTATTTTGTTCATAAGTATTCCTGCTTATACAATTGTATTTTTTTCATTCCAGTTGTATTCAATTTTATTCAGCTGCATGCATTCATATACATCTTTCAATTTCAGATAATACATATTAAGGAACACAACTTCAGATGTATTAAGAAGGTTGCACTTGGGCATATATATTCAGATGTACTCAGTTATATATAAGTGTATTATGCAGTATTAACTAGTTGTAATTAAGTGTATTATTCAGATGTATCCAATTGTATTTTTGTGTATTAAATTTACACAAAGTTCTCCTGACCCAACTGTATTTTTTAAAAATATAGTTTTATTTTTTAGTATTGAGTTTATTAAATTGTATTCACCTTATGGTAGGTTATCTTAAATAATACAACTATATTTTTTTCATTAGTTGTATTCAATTGTATTCAGCTGCATGCATTCAGATACATCTTTCTAGTTCAGATAATACATATTAAAGAACACAACTTCAGATGTATTAAGCAGGTTGCACTTGGTCATATATATTCAGATGTACTCGGTTGTATTTAAGTATATTATGCAATATTAGCTAGTTGTATTTAAGTGTATTATTCAGATGTATTCAGTTATTTTTTTTGTGTATTAAATTTACAAAAAGTTCTGCTGAACCTACTATATATTTTAAAAATATATTTTTATTTTTTAGTATTCAGTTGTATTCAATTGTATTCAGCTTATGGTAGGTTATCTAAAATAATACAGCTGTATTTTTATCATTCCAGTTGTGTTCAATTGTATTTAGCTACATGCATTCAGATACATTTCAAGTTCAGATAATACATATTAAAGAACACAACTTCAGATGTATTAAGCAGGTTGCACTTGGTCATATATATATATTCAGATGTACTCAGTTGTATTTAAGTGTATTATGCAGTATTAGCTAGTTGTATTTAAGTGTATTATTCAGATGTATTCAGTTGTATTTGTGTGCATTAAATTTACAAAAAGTTCCGCTGAACCAACTGTATTTTTAAAAAATACAGTTTTATTTTTTAGTATTCAAATTTAATCAACTACACTCAACTATATATTTCATATATATTTATATGTATAAAAATACTTCAACTACAAGTACTTAGAAAATATTAACGAAACTCATTTCAAAATATATTACTTGACAAAGAGGATTTATTATAGCTGATAATGTCATCATAAGTACTGATAAATCATTGAACCATAAATATATGTCAGAATACAACTACTTATTACGTGGAGCATTTCTACACGTTCGCTTGTTATGTCATCCCTGCCCTCATATACTACATGAATGTTGATTTTTCGGCTGCAACAATTCACTTAAAATTTTATCGCACTGCTTCTTTGGCCTTCCAGGAGGTCTTTTCTATTTGGGTGGTAGTACAACCTCCTCTACAACATGTTCTGGTATATTCCAATCATTTTATTCCGGTAACGGGTACACTGGCACATCGTATGTCATTACAATTGTACTTTGTTTGTAATAGTTAGAGCAATATTCTTCCGGCATTAGAAACCTGGTCTTCAATACATCCCAAGCATGTGTGCATGTCAATTCATCAATTTGGAACCTTCCACAAACACATTTTCTGTCTAACAGGCAGATAGTGCAGTTCCTCCCACCATCGTTAACCGTATGTAAGTATTCAGTTGATGGTATCACCTACATTTAAAAATAGAAATATAAATTTTGAAAAAATATACCTGAATTACAAAATGTATAATGTAGAATTAATAATTTACATACAACAGACCCATATTGCATATATATCGATACAACATATATTATACCAGCAAAATATCAACTGGAGAATTGCAGAACTTACCAAATGTCTGATGTACTTTAGGCAACAATATGATACCAAATCATTAGAATCATACGTATTCACAATACATATTAACATTATATATCATACATCTAGTTATATTCTGATGTATTCCAATTGTTTTTCAGCATGTAACTTAGTTATATTCAGTTGTATTCATATCAAATCTATGGAAAAATATGCCTAATATGTGCTTGAATGTAGTTGTATTCATATATATTAATGGTAGTTTTACTTAAAGTGATTGTATTCAGTTGTATTCATATAAGTAATTTTGAAAATAACTAAAAAATGTACACAAATGACAATAACAATTAACTTACAGTCATACGTGTACACATTGTCTCATTGAACTCCATTATCTCCTGGTATTTTTTGCCAAGCGTCTTGTATGTCTGTGTAGCTTCTTTGCGGTTACCACAATTCCAACGTCCAAACATCTTCCTAACTTCTTCTAAGAAGTCATATATTGGCAATTCCCTTGCTGAAACTAGTGCATTATTGATTGACTCAGCAATATTTAATGTCATTGTCCATCCCCTATTAACAAGGGCATACAACCTAGCCACTTTTCGTAACCAGTTGACTCTAAGTATTCTTTCACCCTAATATCTACCTTCTCCACCTTCTCTATCAGACTGTCAAATTTAGCTTGTGTGTATGCTTTTGCCATCGAGAAGTATATCTCGCTCAACTTGGCATGGCTCTTTTTGAATTTCTTATATACGTTGTTCCATAGATGCCCTATACAAGTCAAATGTGGTACATCCGGATACACTCTCGATATAGATTTAATGATGCTCTCATTTTTATCTGAAATGATGCACACGTTTTCTCTTACAACGTATGCTATCTTGAATTGCTCAAAGAACCACATCTAAGCAGCATCGTTCTCTGAATCAATAACACCATATGCTAGTAGCAATATATGGCATGTAAATACAATTAAATATAATTATTTTAAATAGTGTGATTTTAATTGTTGAAATAAGAAATAATATTGCCAATATATAGAGGAATACATGTCTACTATAGATGAATACAGATGTTTAGAAAATACTTCTGAATTTATAAGTTGAATAAAGCTTATAATAGATAAAATAGAATTCAGCTGGCCAAAGCAGTTGAATTCAGTTGAAAATGTATATACTATAGATAAATACAGATGTTTAATAAAGTTGAATACAAATGAATACAAAAATTAGCTGAATAGATATGAATACAATTGTATAATAAGTCTGTATGCAAATGCCCTTGATTACAAAAGAAATGAGTGGATTCAAACAGTAGAACTTAATTAAAAATACCTGAATAAAGATGAATACATATGTTGAATAATACTGATTATAACAATTGAATACAACTGAAGCTAAGTGGTTAATACAGTTCAATGCAACTGACCATAGATTAATACAGTTGAATACACCATGTGAGCACGTGATTTTTGCCCTATATATGAATTATTCCCATAAAATTCAAATAAAAATGATTTTTCCTTATTTTTACAATTTTTGTGAATTTCATGTTAATTGTTTGCATTTTATGTGTGCATGTTAATTCATATGAAAATACAAAAAAAAATATGAATTGCATTTAGGATTTAATTTCATATTTTATTATTAATTAGGGATTGATTTATTTTAGACCAAAGCATAAAAATCACAAAAATAGTTCACTTCAGTTGTTTTTAGTTTAATTATGAAATTGTCACAAAATAGTATTAAAAGTAATTTTAGGAATTAATTAGTTTAGTTTAATATTTTTTGTTTTAATAATCTTCATAAAATCAGATAATTAGTAACCAAAAAAATATATGAAGTGGAAATACACAAAAAGGAAATAAAGGATAAACAAAAAGGGAAAAATAAATAAAGGAAACAATTGAAATGAAGAACAAGAAAAGGTTGTCTCTAAAAAGGGGCTATTTGTGCTGTTTTTTTTAATTGACCATGCCTTGGCCCAAATTAGATCACCCGTTCCATGCCCAGTTGAGTGCCCAACCCGGTCCGGTCCCAAGAGGGCCAAACGACGCCGTTCAACGTCTTGTGGATCGCAGACCTTGATTTCCCCTCATCCAACGGCCCACACTAGATCTCTTTATTCCCATATAATTGTTTGAAAATCCTAATAATCCTAGAGACCAAATGGTCATCTTCCTCATATTCTTCATCTTCTCAATCACCCAAACCTAGTTCCACCATTCTTACCACATAAGAGCTCCAACTCTCACCAAAATCACACCAAAGCTCCATCTTGTCGTCCTCATGCCTTTTCCACCATTGGTTTTCCTCGAACATCACTGAAAATCGTCGAATCTTAAATCAAATCTCGACCCCAAAACCTTAACTCGCCGGACAGCCCCCAAATTCACTCCAAGGCTTCGTCTTCATCTCCTCATCAACAATCTGCGTTTATTTCCTCTCAAAACCCATCGAAATGCCCCATTGAATGGTTGATTGATATCATGTCATGGTTGAAATTGGGAAGGCACTAGGTTCGGATCTAATTTTGTATGTTCTCTGATTTTACTCTTTGTTCGTCTATTTCTTTCACTAATTGTGTTCTTCATTTAGGGTCATTTATTTCAAATTAGTAATCCCTTTGAATTTTTTGTCTCAATTTGATTCTGTTTGGTTTAGATGCTTGGATGTTAGTTTCATTTTGACTAATGTAGGCCTTAGTTGAATTTTCTGTCAGTTGTTGTGGTTTTAAGTTTTTCCGATTAGTTTAGTTTTGTGATAGCTTATGCAGTAATTGGTGCTTATTAGTTTAATTTTGATTTGTCATTTCTGTTTTGGTTAGCTTAATTGTTCTGTATTAGTTTAATTCCAATTAGTTCAAATTATTAGTTTAGGCGAATTTTCTTTTAAGTTGGTTAGCAACTCTGATAAGCAGTATACAAGAGTATTAGTTTAGGGAATTGGTTATAGTAGTTAGATTTTAAATAGGGTTAGTAATTTCAGTAATAAGCTAGGGGCAAATGGGGTAGTTTAGAGGCTTGGAAATTGTTAAAACTGAAATAAGATGTTCTAGAACACTTTAGAATGAGGTCTAATTTAGAATTTTGGGAAGAACAATGTACTAACTTGGGGAACAAGTCAGAAATCTAGGGATATCTAGGCAAAAATAAAAATTCAAAAGGGGGTAAAGTGTAAAAAAATGAGGGATGCCCTCAATTTAGCCTATAAAAGCCACCTGCCTTCCTTCACAAGTGGGAGCCTCATAAAAATTTCATGGCCCTTCTCTACAAAATTCAGATCTAAAACTTGATATCCAAACTTTAAATCTTCAAAAGAAAACAAAAAATCACAAAAACTTCAAAAACACAAAAATAACACTGTTTCATTGAAAATTTCAGTTTAATTTCAAAAAAAAATTCCCCAAAAAAGTCTGCTCTCCATCCAGATCAAAGATCTGAGGTCCAAACTTCAAAAAACACCAAAAACAATAGAAAACTAAAAATTCTTCCATCAGCCAGAAAATTCCCAAAAAATACTCTCCTCAATTCTCTAGATTTAAGAGTAAAAATTTCAGTTCAAGCAATAACTTAGGATTTTAGTCTTCCTCGTACTCAAAAACACAAAAACAATAGAAATATACAAAAATCAAAAAGTTAAACTGTTCCATCAGGAGTTCTAGACTGATTTGACTTTTCAGTTGATCTGTTAACAATTTCAGAAGTGTTTTTGGTGTATTTCAAGCTAGAGTAATGTTTAGTCAAGTTTGGTAGTTTACTTCTATTTGTGAGGGTTATCTGGTGTAATTGGATTCAATCCCAAGCTTATTTGAACCCATTTGAGTTAAATTTTGGTTGCGCTTTTTGCCATTAATGTTTCTGAAGTATACTGGTGCATTTCGAGCTTGTCTAAGTGCATTTGGAGTGGTTTATAGTCGTTTGTTTGGATCTGCTTGTTTCCAACTTCTCTAGGATGTTGAACTGATTTCTAGGCTATTGTTGAGGCTTGCTTATTACTGCTACTGCTGATCTTCTTCTCCCCTTTGGTTCATTTCCAATCGAGGTACACAGTTATAACTTTGGCACTTGAACGCTGAAAATATGAAGACTGAATATATGTGAAGATTGGCAATCCTGATTTAGCTTCTCTCTGATTTGTGTATTTAAACTTTTAATGCAATGATGATATGTGTATCCCTGTTATTTTGTAGTAATTGGACTGATTTTGAGTTGTATGAGAAATTTTAAATATAGTTCATATTGACATATGTTGACATTTGATAATTGGTTTCTGATTAAAAATGAACTCATTGGACTGTTAAACCAATTTGTACTCTGACTGTTAAGTTTAGGATTTGATTAGTTCTGAGCATTAGATGTTTCTCTCATTGAGTATTACATCAATTGAAAGAAAAATGAGAGTGTAAATGTGAATAGTAATAGATTTTATAGGAGTCAGTTATAGCATTTCCAGTTGTTTTGCTTTATTGATAGTTTAATCATTGATTTCTCAAAACGGTAATAGTTGCATGAATCTATGTACCTGGTAATGAAAGCAGTGCTAAACAAAATTGGATTTGATGCGTGATATGAGTCATTCCTTATATGCATATAATTAGTAGTATGATTAGTAAGATTAACATTCACGCCCTTCTATTCGTATATGTTAATTGATGCGGCTGAAATTCGAACTGAGGTCCTCCCGCTGCTAGCGTTCGATTCAACTCACATCTAAGACAAGCATAAAGCCATTGTCACGATATGTAGGTCTATCGCTTGGAGCCCAAGAGTAGCCCGTCTTTCCAACGTTTCGCTAGTTAAATTAATTTGAACATGCAAGTGGTTGATAAATCATTAGGATCTTTCTTTATTTTAGAGACATGACAAATAGATAATCGTAGTCACTGTTAGGTTGGCCTCGAATATGATAATGAGACGAGCCTCGCCAGACAAAAACGATTATGAGGCCCTCGATAAAGGTTAAAAAATATTTAGAATTCGGGAGGGCCGTTTAGCAAATTTCATGGCCTTCCCCAAAATAATAATATGCTAGAATATTTAGACGTGTTTAATTAAATTACTTTCTTAAATTCCGGTGTGCATTGATGCGAACCAAATCCAAATCTCGACGAAGTTGAAACGTGTCGACGATCACGTGTATACTGGTGGTGACATGATTAGAAATACGTTTTCACGACGTCGCAAGTCTTTTAAAATAAGTAATGGTAAAAGCGATATATAAATAAAAGGGCACAAGTTAGCATGTAATAAAATTAGATAAAATCAAATACGACAGTTAAGCGACCATGCTAGAATCACGGAATCCTGAAATGCCTAACACCTTCTCCCAGGTTAACAAAATTTCTTACTCAGATTTCTGGTTCGCAGACTGCAACAGAGTCATAATCTTCCTCGGTTTGGGATTCAAATCGGTGACTTGGGACACCATAAATCTCCCAAGTGGCGACTCTGAATAAATAATAATCAAATCCCGTTCCGATTGTCCTTTAAGTGGAAAAACTCCTTTACGCTCCCTTTGCGGGGGTGTATAGTGAAAAAAGGAGGTGTGGCAGCTCTGGAGACTCTGCTGGGGACCGAACCCAGAATCTCTGGTTCAGGGTTCAGAATTCGAGCTTAGATAAATTGTTGTATTTTGTTATATATAGGATTTTCCTACATGCTTTGTGCTTAATGTGCTAACTTTTACCGCTTTGATATTATATGAACTGTATATAAACTGTGTCGATACCCTTCTCTCTTTACCTCCGAGGATGTGCTTACTAGTTGAGACTCCCTATTCTGTTAGTGTCATACCCTAAAATAAGAAAGAGGCCGGATAAGTTACTAAGCTGCCTGACCTCGCGGGTCACTGGTAAGTTGCCCCCTCCTCGATTCGAGTTGTCCGCTCGGATACACTGTCTAGAACACCGACCCAAGTTTTGAACATATAATAACTTGACTTCATGTCGGATCCCTAGTAGGAACGCTTATTTGCATCATGCTGCATTTGACTTAGGGGACTCAACACTGGGGTTGGGTCCGTCTAGGGCTAGCAACCTGAAATAAAAAGACCATCCTGGTGCATCCTACTTGTTCTGTGCATTTATTTGTTCGAACCTGCATGTTATCCGATTTTTGTAATGTTGGAATTTGAGAAAAGTCAAAAAAGAGAAAATGAGAGAAATAGCAGTTAGGGAGCTAATATTTGGATAAAATCTGATGCCCAAGTACTGTCGAAACTCTGCCGAAATTTTGAAAAAATGAAAGAAAAAAGAAAATGTTCTTTTTGTAGTTTGTTTTATTAAAAGCAAAAAAAAATAGAAAAAAAAGAGTCTTTCATTTTTGGGAAAAATTGCTTGAAAAATACAGAAAAATAGTCATTTTGATTTGATTTCAAACAATAGAAAATGGACAAAAGTTTGGGAAAAGTTTTGTTTTAAAATTTTAGTTAGTTTATTTGCCCGAACTATGCCGGTTTGATTGTCACAGGGCGTGAGATACGTAGGCAACCTCCATCGGGTCCAACTTCCCCTTTAAAAAATAGCCAAAAAAAATAATGTCAAAATTTTAATTTTTGTAATAAATGAGGTGATGCTGTTTTTGTGAAAAAGTAGCCAAATGTTCCCAAACGAGGCGCCGGAAGGTAGACTTTGCATAAACATCCACCTTTGGTCATATTTTCATTTTTGACCCTCACGACCTTAAAATCTTCGTCTCCGAGACGCTGGAAGGCCGTGTTCGCAATACCGAATCATTTGTTTTAATTTGAAAAAAATAAGAAAGAGTCAGCGGTCAAGTGAATACCAAAAATATTTTGTGGTTATTATAAAAATAGAGAATTCCAAAAATATTTCATTGTCCTTTACCTTTTATTGGCACGAACTACGCCCGGTCTGATTCGTGCGGGGTCACGATGCGTAGGCAATCCACATAGGATTCGACCACAACCAAAACGAAAAAAAATGAAAAACAAAAATTAAATAAAATGGAAAAGATGTTCTGAATGATGAGGACCGATCCAATCCATTCTAACATGTTTTGTTTTGAATTGTGAAGAAAATTGAGGTGGTTGGTTGTGGTAAGCTGGAAACACAAAATCTGACGAAAATGATAACCGACATCGAAGCTGTTACAAGTGCTCAAGAGACTCCGGGTCAGAGGGTCCAACGAGAGTCTACGATGTTTGAGGAAAGTATAACACCGAAACAGAAAATGACTGAAATACATCAAACCTGGGCCAACAGTCAGGGAGAGCCTCGTCATGAGTCACAATTTTCTACACAGCAAGAGCGCCGCTCATACTCATTCAATCTTCCTGTAAACATTGAGAATCCTGCACGAACGAGAAAACAGGAAGAAATAGCCCAAGTAATGAAAAGATTAGAACAACAACTGAAAAACACGCAAGCAATAGCATGACAAAAGAGTGTTGCCTTCAGAGATCTATGCATGCTCCCCGAAGTCCACTTGTCGCCTGGTTTGAAGGTTCCCAAATTTAAAAAGTACAATGGACATGGAGACCCCATAGCCCACCTGAAAAGGTATTGCAACGAATTGAGAGGTATGGGAGAAAATGAACAATTGCTTATCGCTTATTTTGGGGAAAGCCTCTCGGGAATAACATCTGAATGGTTTTTGGATCAAGACACATCTTGCTGGTACGTCTGGGACGACATGGCATGGACTTTTGTCAAGCAGTTTCAATACAACGTCGATGTTGCCCCAGACCGCATTTCCTTTTCTAACTTGAAAAAGAAACAGATTGAAAGTTTCAGGGAATATGCCATCAAATGGGGAGAGCAGGCAACTAGAGTTAAGCCACCCATGGATAACCACGAGTTAATCATTGTCTTTCTACAGGCTCAAGAGCCAGATTATTTTCAATACATGACGACCGCAATGGGTAAATCCTTCCCAGAAGCAATCAAAATGGGGGAAATGGTGGAGAACGGTCTTAAGACAGGCAAAATTATTAGTTAAAGAGCTCTCAAAGCTGCAGCTCAGGTGGTCCAATTTGAATCGGGTGACGCGAATGGGAGGGATGATGAAATCATGATGATATCAATGTCAAGAAGAGGTCCTGGGAGAACACCTCAGAGGTATGTTCAGTCTCATCAGTATTACTGTCCAGCTCAGAATCCACCATACTCTGTAGATCCACCCCGGTATGTCGTCCAGCCATCAAATCGCTCAAGAAAGCAAGCACGAACTTCACAAGTACCTTATAATCCACATCCAAGACAAGGGGGTAGAAGGGAACAAAAGCTGAAAGATAAATGTACACCAATAGGAGAGGCATATGCAAGCTTATTTGAGAAGTTGAAACAACATGACATGATTGCACCCATTCCTCCAAATCAGGTGGACCGACGTGCGAGAAGCTTTGACTCATCTAAAAGGTGTGAATACCACTCCATTTCCTTGGGGCACAATGTGGAAAATTGTCGGGATTTGAAAAGGGATATAGAAAGGATGATCCACGAAAATTTGATTCAAAACAATGGCACCCAGAATATCACGCTCCATCCTTTACATGGGAAGACACACTTGGTGAGAACGATGTATATCGGGTGTGAGAATCCTTTTGGGAACATGTGGACTGAAGTTGAAGACGCTGAAACAGATAGTGGTCACAGCAATATAGATGTGAAGCTTAGTGGATAAAAATGTCGTGCTTGGCAATTGGGAAGACACTCTTTTCTTGATCAACCAGGGAGGAGTCTTGGTGGTCCATTTTGTTGTCATTTATGTGTCCGGGTTATTTGCAGGGTTGTAATCCGGATATTGTCTCGTGATCAAACCCTTATCCTTTCATTTTCTCTAGTTTGTTTAGTCGTAATGATTTGTTTAGTGTTGTCTAGGTTTGTTTTATTTTCATTCTAGGGTTGTAGTCCAGTCAGTTTGTTTGTTTTGTCGTTTCATGCAAATACCGATCTTCTGTTATTCCCAATCATTTTTGTTTAGTTCTTTTCTATCCTTTTGTTTTGTCTTTGCTGGTTCTAGTGACACGACATGCACACATAATTCTCAATCGGATTTTTATAGCCATGTTGGTCGGGAAGCAATGAAACCAATTTTTAAAATGATGAGGGCACTTGAGGAAATAAGAATATATTTGGACGTTATGAGATTGTTTGATGCCCGAACCATGTGAAACTAGAGCAAGTAAAACATAAAAATTCCCAAAAAAGCAAGTTGGCCAAATTAACAGGGGGCCGATCATGGTAATAAGAGTAAGGGTGTTGCCCAATGGCACAATATATTTGACAAATGCAGAAGGAAAATGTGCGAAAATGGCCGTCAGTTCCGGTGCGGTCAAGAAATGATGTGTATGATTTCTGTATTCCGATTCTACTTGTTTGTACTTGGCATATTTTGAGGGTTGAAATGACGAAGGCATTTTGTTCTGCTGTCCAAACACTTTTTTTCATTGTCACCCTTTTTGAGCCATTTTTATTTTCTTGCATACACCTCTTTCGGAATTAATGGCACAACCAAAGAAGCGCAAGTGCCGGAGATAAGCAAATGGAAAAAGAATGGAAAAAGGAAGGAAATGAAAAAGAAGAAGAGAAAAGGATAAAGAAAAGAAAAAGAAAAAAAGGGAAAGAGAATAAAGAAAAGAAAGAAAAGAAAAATGAAGAAAGGAAAAAGCAAGAAAAATAGAAAAAAGAAGAGAAAAAAATCACAACAACGTAGGTTCTATGACGTGAACTACGTTTGACTTGATCCCGAAAGGCTACGTAGGCAGCCTCGCTGAGGTTCAGTCATGCCAAAATAAAATTCCAAAAGTCCAGAAGCAAGAAACTGGGGCAGAAGTTGTGATTGTTTAAAGAAGTCAGATTCCGAAAGTTGTAGTTTTAACCCATGTTGAAATTGTTTTGAGCCTTTTATACCTTTCTTTCTAACCGTATCCAAAAGCCCATATTACAGTCCAAAGAAAGACTTTCCGATTAGTTTTTGAGAAATGCCAAGTCAAGCAGGTAAAGGTAATTCATAGAGATCAGGATTGATGAAAACCTTCACGAGTACCGTAAGGCGACGAAAGCTGAGAAAAAGAAAAATGAGAGAGTCTTATTGGTGAAAACCTTCACAGGCACCTTAAGGCGATGGTAAGTGGAGAGAAAGAACAAATGAGAGATATTTGATGGTAAAAACCCATCGGGCGCCACAAGTCGAATAAGGAAAGCGAATCAAATAAGTGGAGTGTTGAAGCCCAGTTTCACGGCGAAAAGATACAACAAGAGTTGAACATCATGTTTGATTGACATAATAGCTACATGTGCATGTCATGGTCGTTGGAGTTTGATATCCACATTTGATAGGTTTCTACTTAGTAGTGTCTTCTTTAGGAATCATCTCTTGACTTTGTCTTTCACTTCGTTCTTCTGTTTATTCACTTCCTCTTTCTGAGTCTATTCAATCGTAACAAGCGAGAAATGACTTCAAAATTTTCCACCAGCTTTTCAATTGCACAAAATGGGGTCAATAGCCAAGTAAAATAACAAGATAAAGGGTAATAAATCAACACGCATTGGGGGATCATGTGAAGCACAAAGTTTGGTAGATGTCGGTTCGGGAGTAATGCAACAAATGGATGGTATTGGGTTTGAACGAAGAATAGATACTTTCTGTGACAAGGGTCAAGCGAATGAGCAATAGACTTCAGGGTCAAGGGGCTAGGGGTTGTTATTTAAGAAGCAATTTAGGAAACATGTAAGACTCAAAGGTCAGGAAAATGCCTGTTCATGAACGAGATAAGAAACAGAAGATATAGGGTTTGAATACAGAAAAGGTACGGGGGTCAGATAAGGAGATTAGAAGTAATAATTGAGAGTTAGTCGTCAAAGAAGGGCGGAAGTACAATGCAAAGCATGGTCGGGCAATGAAAATCATGGAAGAGAGAAAAAGGAGATCCATCTCCAGCGGAAGCACCACAACCAACCACCACACTTTAAACTGATAAAACTTTTTTTGATTTGAAACAGGGGCAGGGAAATGTTATTGATGGCGGAAAGATATGCTGGGGCAGGAAATTTTCTGCCGTTTTGAAAATCATTTTTGAAGTCGGGTACACATCTGAAGAACATGAAGGCCAATACAAGTTAAAAAAAGGGGAAGTAGTTTCAGGAAAGAAACACCAGTTTTCGGAGGAATGAAACACCGGTTGTTAGAAAAATGGTTTTTAAAGGAGGACAACACCAGTTTTTAGGGAAGAAATTCTTAAGGAAGGTAGTTCAAATCAGAAGGTAGGTAAAACAAGTTTTGGAGGACAATGGGCAGTCGAGAAATCTTAGTCTGATGAAATTTTCACCTAAGATGAAATCTTAGTCTGATGAATCTTTCACCTAAGATAAACGCAGAAGTTGGGAAAGACAAAGTAAGCATAACTTGGAAAGGAAGACGGAAGTTGGAAAAGAAAGAAAGGCATAATTTGGGAGAAAGAAATGAAGACACAATTTGAAAAGATGGAAAGGAATGTTTGAATTCCAAAAATGGATATTGCCTGATGAATATCTCTTAGAGTCAAAATCTCAGTCCGATGAATCTTTCTCCTGAGATCTCTCAAAAATGGACCTAGTCTGATGAATTATCTCCTAGAGTCAAAATCTTAGTCTGTTGAACTTGTCACCTAAGATATAGAAATCTTAGCATGTTGAATCTTTCACCTAAGATGAAGGTAGAAATTGAAAAGGGAAAGGAAGGCATAGTTTGGAAAAGAAAGGGAAGGCAGAAGTCGGAAAAAAGGAAGATGAATGTAGAAGTCGAAAAATGTAAGGAAGGCGTAATTTGGAAAAAGAAAGGAAGGCGTAATTTGGGAACAAGAAAGGAAGGCAGAATAAAAGAAAGGAAATTGAAATTTGGAAAATTAATAAAGTCTGAAGTCAAAAACGGACCTAGTCTGATGAATATCTCCTAGAGTCAAAATCTCAGTCTGATGAATCTTTCTCCCGAGATCGCACAAAATGGACCTAGTCTGATGAATATCTCCTAGAGCCAAAATCTCAGTCCGATGATCTTTCTCCTGAGATCGCGCAAAAAAATGGACCTACTCTGATGAATATCTCCTAGAGTCAAAATCTCAGTCCGATGAATATTTCTCATGAGATCGCACAAAATGGACCTAGTCTGATGAACATCTCCTAGAGTCAAAATCTCAGTCTGATGATTCTTTCTCCTGAGATTGCGCAAAAATGGGCCTAGTCTGATGAATATCTCCTAGAGTGAAAATCTCAGGCCGATGAATCTTTCTCCTGAGATAGCACAAAAATGGACCTAGTCCGATAAATATCTCATAGAGTCAAAATCTCAGTCCAATGAATCTTTCTCCTGAGATCGCACAAAATGGACCTAGTCTGATGAATTATATCCTAGAGTCAAAGTCTTAGTCTGTCAAATATTTCTCCTAAGATGAAAATCTTAGTCTGATGAATTTTTCACCTGAGATAAATTGCAAATTTTAAGGTACATTTCAGCTTTTAAAGTCGTATTTCATCCTTATCTTCAAGTAATTGTCAATATTTGATAATATGTAGTAACAAACCCCAGTTTTCCAAACTGTGGCAGAAAGTTTTCTTTGTTTTGCCTATTTTTGTGAAGTCAGGAGCTCGCCTGGAAAACAGAGGAATACATTCAAGTTGTGAAGTCAGCATTCAAGTTTTGAAGTCAGGAGCCCGCCTGAAGAACAGGGGTATTACATTTCAATTTTAGTTTTCAAATTCGTATTAGTATCCGATAACAAACCCCAGTTTTCCAAACTTGGGCAGAAAGTTTTCTTTGTTTTTGTCTATTTTGTGAAGTCAGGAGCCCGCCTGAAGAATAGAGGGATACATTCAAGTTCAATTTTATTCAAGCTCAGCAACGTGGAGGGAAAGAACAACATCGCAATGCACGGTTTGAAGTAACAACAAGAGAAAGTACAAGACAACAAGGCAACAAGAGTGAATACAAGACTGCAAGACAACAAGGAATACAAGATGCAAGTTTGAAGATTCTAGATAGGATTTTGTAATTCGTAGCTTGTAGCTTAGGCTAGCTTCTTTTATTTTCGACATGGTGTAATAAGGAAGGTCAACGAGCAGTAGCAGCAGCAACAACAATGAAATCACAACTCCTAGTAGTCTCAGCTACCAGACACTCCTGAACTACACTGACCTGATACCTGTTTAGCCCAGGATATGTAGGCAACCTCTGAAGCAGGGTGCGGTCGAACTTTTCAAAAATGCTTCGCAACGGAATTTTCAGAACGGGCAAAAATCACTCGTATTTGCTCATTTATCTTTGCCTGAAAACATTTCATGTTTCCAAGCAAAGAGGGGCAGCTGTGAGCACGTGATTTTTGCCCTATATATGAATTATTCCCATAAAATTCAAACAAAAATAATTTTTCCATATTTTTACAATTTTTATGAATTTCATGTTAATTGTTTAGCTTTTATGTGTGCATGTCAATTCATATGAAATATAAAAAAAATATGCATTGTATTTAGGATTTAATTTCATATTTTATTATTAATTAGTGATTAATTTAATTTAGACCTAAGCATGAAAATCACAAAAAATAGTTTACTTTAGTTGTTTTTAGTTTAATTATGAAATTGTCACAAAATAGTGTTAAAAGTAATTTTAGGCATTAATTAGTTTAGTTTAATATTTTTTATTTTAATAATATTCATAAATCAGAAAATTAGTAACAAAAAAATATATGAAGTGGAAATAAACAAAAAGGAAATAAAGGATAAACAAAAAGGGAAAAATAAATAAAGGAAACAATTGAAATGAAGAACAAGAAAAGGATGTCTCTAAAAAAGGGGGGCTATTTGGGCTGTTTTTTTAATTGACCATGCCTTGGCCCAAATTAGATCACCCGTTCCAGGCCCAGTCGAGTGCCTAACCTGGTCCGCTCCCAAGAGGGCCAAACGAAGTCGTTCAACGTCTTGTGGATATCAGCCCTTGATTTCAATTCATCCAATGGCCCACATTAGATCTCTTTATTCCCCTATAATTGTCTGAAAATCCTAATAACCCTAGAGACCAAATGGTCATCTTCCTCGTACTCTTCATCTTCTCGATCACCCAACCCTAGTTCCGCCATTGTCACCACAGAAGAGCTCCAACTCTCCCCAAAATCACACCAAATCTCCATCTTGTCGTCCTCATGCCTTTGCCACCATTGGTTTTCCTCGAAGATCAGTGGAACTCGTGAATCTTAAATAAAATCTCGACCCCAAACCTTAACTCGCCGAACAATCCCCAAATTCACTCCAAGGCTTCGTATTCATTTCCTCATCAACAATATATGTTTATTTCCTCTCAAAACCCATCGAAATGCCCCATTGAATGGTTGATTGATATCACGTCGTGGTTGAAATTGGGAAGGCACTAGGTTCGGATATAATTTGGTAAGTTCTCTGATTTTACTCTTTGGTCTTTTATTTCTTTCACTAATTGTGTTCTTCATTTAGCGTCATTATTTCAAATTAGTAACCCCTTTGAATTTTTAGTCTCGGTTTGATTCTGTTTGGTTTAGACGCTTGGGTGTTAAGTTTCATTTCGACTAATGTAGGCCTTAGTAGAATATTCTATCAGTTGTTGTGGTTTTAAGTTTTTCCGATTAGTTTAGTTTTATGATAACTTATGCAGTAATTAGTGCTTATTAGTTTAATTTTGATTTGTTGTTTCTGTTTTGGTTAGCTTAATTGTTCAATATTAGTTTAATTCCAATTAGTTCAAATTATTAGTTTAGGCGAATTTTCTTTTAAGTTGGTTGGCAATCCTGATAAGCAGTATACAAGAGTATTAGTTTAGGGGATTGATTATAGCAGTTAGATTTTTAAATAGGGTTAGTAATTTCAGTAATAAGCTGGGGGCAATTGGGGTAGTTCAGAGGCTTGGAAATTGTTAAAACTGAAATAATAGGTTCTAGAACACTCTAGATTGGGGTCTAATTTAGAATTTTAGGAAGTATAGTGTACTAGCTTGGGGAACAAGTCAGAAATCTAGGGATATCTAGGCAAATATAAAAATTCAAGAGGGGGTAAAGGGTAAAAAAATTTGAGGGTTGCTCTCAATTTAGCCTATAAAAGGCACCTCTAATGCCTTCCTTCACAAGTGGGGAGCCTCATAAGAATTTCATAGCCCTTCTCTACAAGTTCAGATCTGAAACTTGATATTCAAACTTCAAATCTTCAAAAGAAAAACAAACAAAATCAGAAAAACTTCAAAAACACAATAATAGCACTGTTTCATTGAATATTTAGTTTAATTTCAAGGTTTTGAGCCCCAAAATTCCCCAGAAACTTCTGCTCTCCATCCAGATCTATGATCTGAAGTCCAAACTTCAAAAAACACAAAAAACAGTAGAAAACTAAAAATTCTTCCATCAGCTAGAAAATTCCCTAAAAATACTTCTCAATTCTCTAGATTTAAGAGTAAAAATTTCAGTTCAAGCAATACCTTTAGATTTTAGTCTTCCTCGTACTCAAAAACACAAAAACAATATAAATCTACAAAAAATCAAAAAAGTCAAACTGTTCCATCAGGAGTTCTAGACTGATTTCACTTTTCAGTTGACCTGTTAACAATTTCAGGAGTGTTTTTGGTGTATTTCAAGCCAGAGTAAGGTTTAGTCAAGTTTGGTGGTTTGCTTCTGTTTGTGAGGGTTATCTGGTGTAATTGGATTCAATCCCAAGCTTATTTGAAACCATTTGAGTTAACTTTTGGTTGAGTTTTGTTCCATTAATGTTTCTGAAGTATACTGGTGTATTTCGAGCTTGTCTAAGTGCATTTGGAGTGGTTTATAGCTGTTTGTTTGGATCTGTTTGTTTTCCAACTTCTCTGGGATGTTGAACTGATTTCTGGGCTATTGTTGAGGCTTGCTTATTATTGCTACTGCTGATCTTCTTCTCCCCTTTGTTCATTTCCAATCCAGGTACACAGTTATAACTTTGGCACTTGAAAGCTGAAAATATGAAGACTGAATATATGTGAAGAATCACAATCCTGATTTAGCTTCTCTCTGATTTGTGTATTTAAACTTTTAATGCATTGATGATATGTGTATCCCTGTTATTTTGTAGTAACTGGACTGAATTTGAGTTGTATGAGAAATTTTAATATCGTTCATATTGACATATGTAGACATTTGATAATTGGTTTCTGAGATTAAAAATGAACTCATTGGACTGTTAAACTAATTTGTACTCTGATTGTTAAGTTTAGGATTTGATTAGTTCTGAGCATTAGTTGTTATTCTCATTGAGAATTACATCAATTGAAAGAAAAATGAGAGTGTAAGTGTAAATAGTAATAGATTTTATAGGAGTCAGCTATAGCGTTTCCAGTTGTTTTGCTTTATTGATAGTTTAATCATTGATTTCTCAAAATGGTAATAGTTGCATGAATCTATGTACTTGGTAATGAATGCAGTGCTAAACAAAATTGGATTTGATGCATGATATGAGTCATTCCTTATATGCATATAATTAGTAGTATGATGAGTAAGATTAACATTCACGCCCTTCTATTCGTATATGTTAACTGATGCGGCTGAAATTCGAACTGAGGTCCTCCCTCTGCTAGCGTTCGATTCTACTCACGTCTAAGCCAAGTATAAATCCATTGTCACGATATGTAGGGCTATCGCTTGGAGCCCAAGAGTAGCCCGTCTTTCCAACGTTTCGCTAGTTAAATTAATTTGAACATGCAAGTGGTTGATAAATCATTAGGATCTTTCTTTATTTTAGAGACATAACAAATAGATAATCGTAGTCACTGTTAGGTTGGCCTCTAATATGATAATGAGACGAGCCTCGCCAGACAAAAATGATTGTGGGGCACTTGATAAAGGTTAAAAAATATTTAGAATTCGGGAGGGCCGTTTAGCAAATTTCATGGCCTTCCCCAAAATAATAACATGCTAGAATCTTTAGACGCATTTAATTAAATTACTTTCTAAAACTCGGGTGTGCATTGATGCGACCCAAATCCAAATCTCGACGAAGTAGAAATGTATCGACGATCACGTGTACACTGGTGGTGACGTGATTAGAAATACGTCTTCATGACGTCGCAAGTCTTTTAAAATAAGTAATGGTAAAAGCGGTATATAAATAAAAGGGCACTTAAGTTAGCATGTACTAAAATCAGATAAAATCAAATACGATAGTTAAGCGACCGTGCTAGGAATCCGGGAATGCCTAACACCTTCTCCGGGGTTAACAGAATTCCTTACTCGGATTTCTGGTTCGCAGACTGTAACAGAGTCATAATCTTCCTCGGTTCAGGATTCAAATCGTTGACTTGGGACACCATAAATCTCCCAAGTGGGGACTTCGAATAAATAATAACCAAATCCCGTTCCGATTGTCCTTTAAGTGGAAAAACTCCTTTACGTTCCCTTTGCGGGGGTGTATAGTGAAAAAATGAGGTGTGACACACCACAATATAACTGAATACATAAAATGTTAATAGATTGTATTATTATTCTGATTCTAACTCTCACCATCCAACGTGCTTGCCAACACGAATGTCCCTGTGTAGTAAGATTTTAGGTGACTTCCATCCACGATAATAATTGGTCTACAATTATCAAACCCCCTTATAAAGGCATACAATGATATATACACGTACATGAATTCATTCTTTGGCGATTTTACCATTCTTATATGGGAACCTGGATATGTCGTATCCATTGTATATAAGTATCCTGGTAATTTTTTATATGAATCAGCCGGTTCACCTCTGAGAAAATTCATTGCCTTTTCTTTAGCCCTCCACGCCAATATATAGCTAACGTCTACATCTAAATCTGATTTCACATCGTCAATAATGTCCCTCGGGGTGTATTTCCTCTTATGGTTTGTAAGCTTTGGCCTTATAATACCACATATAAGGCTGTTACTAGCCTGCCGCTGCTCGTACACCTTATCCTTTGGTGGACATGTATGATTATTATTGAATTCTCTCACCTTGAATATTTCTGATTTGTTAATGCTTGAAGCCTTAAACCTCCATTCACAATCTTCTGAAATACATAATAATGCATAGCGACAAAGAATTAATCATTTTACATTTGATTAGCTACTTGTTTACAAAAAATACAACTCATTCATCAGACAAATAGAATTTGACATATATACATCATGAATACATATTAACAAATTTACAAGTGTATAATTAGTTTTCTATACTACTGATTTCCAATATAGTTACATGTGTTAAAACACAATGAATACAACTGAATACATTTGTATGAATATGCAAACACTTAATACCACAGTAGACAAAATAAGAAAATAATTAAAGCAACTGTTGTATTTTTACACCAGTAAAATACATTTGAATACATGTATTTAAGCACCATAAACAAACATATGTTTTCATATGTGTTCATCAGGAGGAGACACACAAATACACATAAATACAACGAAGTTAAACAAAGAGCAAACCTGACAACATTAGAATGATCAACCCGGAATTGAAACCTTTGAGCTATAGCATAATTCTCCATCACCTATTTCAATGTAGGCTTATCCTTATAAACTTGTCCAGACATAACCTCCTTTTGATTAGTTTTTGAAATTATCAAATTCTTGTGGAGTTCGAACTCTCCAATCGCTTCTCCTGAATTGACAAATTATATAGCTAGTGTATCATCTGTATCACAATCGTACCTTTCAACTGTTTCGTCTATTTGCACAATGTTGCCTTGATTACACTACCTCTAGATATAAGCTCTTTTTCGATAGTTGTTATGCACAAAGGATACACCCCAAATTCGGTGATCTCTTTTTGCAATTCTACATACACTCTGTAACCCATATCATTGTAACCCTACTTCTCTTTCACTGCTCGGGTTATCGTGAAGCTGCTAACCTATCCCCTTCGACTGAACATGCCCCTTCCCCTTTCACCTCTAGGAAAAACTTCTGGGATGAGCCATTCTACTCGTAATTTTTATATTAGAGGGAAAATTCTCGATCCCAGACCTGGCTCCGATCAAGGCTTATAAAAGCATCAACCTCATCCTCCTATCTTTGGGTTTGATTTACGTGGCTCAAGACTTTGAGTCAAGAGGTCAGGTGTTCAGAAAGGTGGTGATGCGGCATTGGCATTTTCAGCAAATTCATGAGATAACTTGCCTTCTTTTCGTTTACGTGGCTACATACTTGTAGCGATCAAAGAGCATATTTATTATTATTTATTATTTATATAAGGAAAAGGTAATTGTATGGGCCTTTGCTTCAAGAACAATCGTATTAGCGCCTTAGCAACCTGCCTTTCCATTCTTCGAGTGCAGTTCCTTCTTGAGCCTTTTCTTTTTGACTCCTACCGAAGCAAGCCTCTCAAGTACTGACCTTTCTTCCCACCTTTGAGCGAAGCAAGCCTCTCAAGTGCTGACCTTTCTTCCCCTCTTTGGTGAGCTGACCTTCTTGTGTCACGAGTGATGTCAAACCTCCTTCTTGTCTTCTATTCACGGAAGTGGTATAATAGGTCCCATAAGGGAAGCCCTTTGGCAGTTGTCCAAGCCTTCCCTTGATTGTGCCTTTAGGCTTTCCTCTTGCTGCTTTGTTTGCACTTTCGAATCCGCTTCTGTAAAGAAAGGAGAAGAGAGACGCGTCGGCTAACTAAGGACGATGATGGAAACTATCCCAGAAAGGTGAGCAAGAAGAGTCTTCACTACTAGCTAGTATTGAAAGAAAAGAAGGCCTACCTTCGCTTTGTGCACTAAGAGCTTTCTTTCCTGTAGGATAGGAAGAATGGAATAGGAAGATAGAAGGAAATTCTTCAGAGTGAAACAAGTTCCGGCCAGGATGATTGAGAAAGATTCAACCAATTTGAACCGCTCACATCACAATAGTAGTAGCGTAAAGGCCGTAAGTCGGGGGGCTGCCATAACATAAGGCTATGCTTTCTTTAAGGATATCTTTCTTTTCGTAAGCCCACAATGGATTTCAGCAGGGTAAATTCCAATCTAACTATTAAATAAATAATTACGACTAATCGTAAGAGGAACTATTCTATATGTAATCTTCAGAATAGAGCTCTGATACCACTGTAATGAAAGCAATAATCCCGAGAAAACGTATCTAGAAGAGCTTGAGGAATTAAAGTTACCTTTAGGGCTAGTGTATTTCCATTAGCGTGCGATTTCCTTCAATATTGTATTGTATTTTAATTGTCTTGAGCTCAAATCAATACCCAGTTAATTAGAAATTGAAGCAACTAGATCATTGAATGAGGCATACTCCTTAATCAATATTCCTTCAATTGAAAAATCGATATAATTGCCCTCATCGTTCCACTTGCCAGAATGACGCAACAAAAATGTTAAAAAAAAAGGAAAACAGAATTGAAGAATTTCGATAAGCAGTTGCTCTTGTTTTTCTTTGTTTTCACGGTTTTTTGTTGGTCTCTTTGACTGGAATACATATTAGCGTTTAATCTTTTTTATTTTTTTGAGTTAAATTAGGAAACTATCAGTGATTTGATTTCCTTCTATTTTTAACAACTTTACGCTTCCAGAAATTGAGCAAAACGTTACTGTATTCAACTGAAATTGCGCTTGAATACAACTAAATAGAGATAATCTTTAGCTGGATTTTCCGTTTTTTCGCCTCTTTTTTTCTTGTATTAATGAATACAACATCTTAAATACATGAAATACATTGTATAAAAACATAAAAAGTATCTATAAAATATAATATACTGAAGAGTATCAATAAATAACTAAATATGACTAAAAGATGGTGCTTTATGAAAAATTCTCTATTATTTAAGATAAAGTCTCTCTCACACATATATATGGCCTAATGGCTCCCCTACTTAATGGTAGATTCTCCTATGAAACAAACATGACTAATCAAATGAAATAAAGTGCTTCAATCAAATCTTACACTTAGAGCTAACATCATATAACTTAATTGACACATTGTGAAATCTATTTGCTACTTCGATCAAATGGGATCAAATGAATAAAGTTTGTCTGAATTAGAGCGGATAAAAATAAACTAAAATTAATAGATGTGTCGAGTAATTATATGTTCAAAGTTCACTTAAATTATGATAAGTTTGATTAGTAACCAAGAAAAGAGGGTAAAAATTAACCGGTTACATATGGTTAAACTCTTTTATACTGTCTAACTTATTTTCGTTAATTATTTCCCAAAAGTTCTCTTCCTACAAAAAAACTGACATCTTTACCCAAATAGCCAATTATATTAATTATTTATTTTTTTAGTTATATGCATATATTATACATTGATTATACATAATTATATATATGTAATATATAATTGTGTATATATATATCGACTATTTTTTATTTAAGTGATAAAATATAGTGCTATTTGGATTAATTCTTCAAAAAAATCCATCTTGAAACATGATCTTTCATCATTTGCAACTGTCCAAATGAATTAAAGTCACTTTGCTTCTATATGTTATGGGCTCTGAGCTTCTCTTTTGGGTCTACAGTCACATTTGCATTGGATCAGGGATCATCTCTTAGCGTAAAAATTATACGGGACACCTTATTTGGTCATTTCTATTTAATTTATATTTATTTTTAAAATTTTTATTAATTTGTACCCGCTTTTAAATAACTTCAACCCTTTCTCCTCCTCCTCCTTCTCCTTCGTTTTCTTCTTTTCTTCTTTCTTCTGCTTCTAATGGTGCTGCTATGGAACTTCAGTTCATAGGATGATTGCAAAAACCTCTATTTCTGTATTTGTTTCATTACACACAATAAATTATGTGAAAATAATTACTAGGTGATTTGTCTGGGACCAAAACGTTTACACTACTACGGTGGTTTCAATTTTTGTTACTAGCAATTTAGCATAGTATAACCATTTCAGATCATCTACCAGAATTAAGTAATATCTGAAGGTCATATAAAATTGACGCACATACATGTGTCATATTAACTTGGACTCGTATCGCAAAGATGAAAACTTTATACCGTCAGAAGGCAATTCAATATTACTATCCAAACGCAGCAAAGATTGCGTCGGGCAAGCTTTGTATTCGGTATGCCTACATAAATAGGTCTGTTTACTTTTAGATTCAATTCTTTTTACTATTTAATACGATTGGATCAGATAGCATAAAATATGTTAGAAGTTAATCAAATATAAAAAAAAAACTTCAGTTTTAGAGCTGAAGTTTTCAATTACAATACAAATACTTTTTTTCCCAGTTACAACATAAAAACTTCAGCTTTAGAGCTGAAGTTTCCAGTTACAACACAAAAACTTCAGCTCTAGAGCTGAACTTCAGGCCCAACTACTATAATGCTGAAGTTTTGCTTAATTGTCTTTGCTACTTCAGCCCCGTATGCTGAAGTTATGCAAAAAAGCAGGTTCGCTTATAATTTTTTTTGCAAAGCGAGAACAAGTTAAAATATGAGACAAAAAATAGGTATAGATGCAAATATCCCCTCCTAGCTGATAGTAATATTTATTTATTATTTGTAGGATTTTTTCCTTCCTATAATAAATATGAAACTTTATTTCCAAATATGTGCATAGTTTCTAATTTACCTGCGATGTTCACACTTTTTCTACAATTATTATACTATTCATTAAATAATAATTATTAGTAGCTGAATCTTCCTAATTAGGCATGCTACAAATCAGGAACAAAATAGTCTATTTAATTTAGCGACCTTCAGATCAAATTTGAAATGAAAATCTTTTATCTACAATTTAAAATCAAATTACATAGACTCTTTCTGTAAAACCTCTGTACTTCGATATTTTTTCTTAAGCCCCAAATAAAAAAAAAGACAAAATCGTCAGCAAATTTGAATCAAATTGTAGAAATCACTTCTGCAAAAGCTCAGTTCGTCGACTTTTTTCCTCAATCCACTGATCAAAAAAGCGGCAAAATCTTCAACAAATTTAAGTCAAATTGTAGAAATCAGTTCTGTCGATACTCTGTTCTTCGCCTTTTTTTCTTAATTCAAAAAATAAAAAAAGCAACAAAATATTGAAGAATACCTCAGCAACGACACGCAATCATGTCCAAAATCTCAATCATGCTACAATTAAATGGAAATTGGGATAGCGATGACAGATTTAGAGATTTTCAAGCTGATGGCACTGTGCTTGATGAGGATGCAAGTTACAATATGTTGATTTCTACAATTGCAGAGCAATTAATGATTGATAATTCGGAAAAAAATCATAGAAATCAAATACACTGTGAACGAGAATTGTCCTCTAATGGATAGTAGGAGCAATATGGGGTTCGTGTGTATATGGAGACAAAAAAGGAGAAAAAAACTTATGATCGTATCCGTTATGTATAAGAGTACGAGATTTCAATATGGAATTGACTATTAGGAATGAGAACACGAGTGCAGGTTTGTTATGTTTCAAATTCTATGAAAGTCTGGTTTTATGGTAATATCTATAAAAATTCCTACATTTATCTACAAATAAATTAAATATCAATTTTACTTAAATTGATTTCTATAAATAAACTACAAATCAGTTTAAGTGTATATAAAGTAATATTATTTGTAAGGATATCTACATAATTACTACATTTATACTATAATTAAACTACAATCTATGCGATGTTATGTTTTCTACTCAATTCTAGTAATTTGTAAATGAACTACAAATTATCTACAGTTTATCTACAGTACTTTATATGTATATATGTATATATATATATATATATATATATATATATATATATATATATATATATATATATATATATATATATATATATATATATATATATATATCTATATATATATATATCAGTATGAATTTTTGTATTATCTACAAATTTTCTACATTTATTCTACATTAAAACTACAAAAAATTTAAGAAATTAATATAAAATGATGAATTTCATCCTTTCTACAAATCTTTTGCAAATTGATAATAACAATATTTATATTTATTTTCATGCAGGTTCGTCTGGAATAATAAAGTTACTTGAGATGCCAACATCTCCTGTTATGGAGGACTACGAAAGTATAATAATAATATATAGTACACCAAGTTCTATTGAAGTAGGAAAAATATACCAAGACAAGGAAACAATTGCAACTGTAATGAAGCACTATTATGTCATGCATAAGTTTACATTTAGGGTTAAAAGACCTAGTGCTTGAAGGTATCAACATATGAACAGTCAAAGATTGTTATTTTTCTAAATTTGTAGTTTATTTGAAAATTTTTAGTTCTTCAGTTTTCCTTGTGATAATGTTTCTCAGAATTGTAGTTATTTTGTATTTATATTATATAATGTGATTGTTTAAGCTAGAGCAGTTTCTTTTAAAAATCTAAAATTTAACCCATTATTTAAAATATATTTATTTTGTAGCTACTGGCTGATATGTGTTAGTGAAAATTGTACATAGCACTTCAAGGAAACTAGCATAAATGATTCTGCAATGTTCAAGGTCAGAAAATTTGACAAATCGCACACATGCTCTTTAATAGACAATACATTCATATAATGCAAACCTAGTACCATGGTAGTTGGTAGCATGGTTATTCCAAAATATTATGATCCTAAGATAATTTACACACCAAAAGACATTCTTTTTGACATGTGTCTCAACACGGTGTGAACCTAACCTACATGCAAGCCTGGAGAGCACAGGAAAAAGCTTGACAGTTTTTGATAGGTCATCCCACTGACTCCTACAGCAAATTGCCTAGTTATTTGTATATTCTAGAGAAGACTTATCCGGGGTCTGTAGTTAAATTAAAGAAGACAGACGATGACTGCTTCTTGTATATATTTGTTGTGATTTGTACGTCAATCAGTGGTTAAAAATATTGTAGGCTAGTTATAGTAGTTGATGAGACCTTTTTAAAGTCAGCATATAAGGGAATAATGCTAACATCAAGTACAATGGATGCAGCAGGTACTGAAGTTTTATTAATAGAAATATTGTAGCTTCAATGTTTTTTGTAATACTTGCAGATTAACTATATATATATATATATATATATATATATATATATATTGTAGAATAATTGTACTTTGTATATATATGTCTTCTTCTGCATTTTTACTGCAGTCAATTAATTGCTTGTTGCCACATAATGTAGGTACCGTATTACCATTGGCATATGTTGTTGTTTATTTTGAGAATGGCGCATCATGGAAGTGATTTTTTGAGCAATTCAAGCTCGCATATGGTGAAAGAGCAAATATGTGTGTTGTTCCGGATCAGAATGAGCGTATCTTGAAGGAAACATCTATTGTTTATCCCGGCATGCTTGCATATGGCATAGACAAATATACGGGCAAAGTTCAAGAAGGGACATCTTAAGCTAAGTGAATTATACTTTGTCACAACGCAGTTATGCACACTTGATGAATTTAATGAAATGATGTCAAAGATTGAGGAGATTGACCCGCGTGTTAAAGCATACTTATACGATATTGAATATCATAGATGGCATCGAGTACATGCTACAGTGAACAAAACTTGGACTACGACATCAAATATTTTAGAGTCGTTGAATGCTATAATAAAATATGCAAAAGAGTTGCCGATAGTAGAACTATTAGGGTATATGAGGACCCTTCTTGAACGTTGGACGAAAGAAAAATTATTGAAAGAAAATGGTACATATTGAAAGCAAAGGTTAGAAATATTGTAGCTTCAATGTTTTTTGTAATACTTGCAGATTAATTATAGATATATTATAGAATATATATATATATATATATATATATATATATATGTCTTCTTGTGCATTTTTACTGTTGTCAATTAATTTCTTATTGCCACATAATGTAGGTACAATATTACCATTGGCATATATTATTGTTGATTCTGAAAATGGCGCATCATAGAAGTAGTTTTTTGAGCAATTCAAGCTCGCGTATGGTGAAAGAGAAAATATGTATGTTATTTCGGATCAGAATGAGAGTATCTTGCAGGCAACATCTATTGTTTATCGACATGCCACATTATTCTTGCATGTAACATATTTAGATAAATATACGTGCAAAGTTCAAGAAGGGACATCTTAAGCTAAGTGAATTGTACTTTGTCACGACGCGATTATACACACTTGATGAATTTATTGAAAGGATATCAAAGATTGGGGAGATTGACCCGTGTGTTAAGGCATACTTATACGATATTGGATATCATAGATGGTCTCGAGTACATCATGTCTAAAAATAACTTTACAATTTAAACTACAAAGTCAACTTCAAATAATCTAAAAATAACTACAATTTATCTACAGTTACTGGGAAAAGATGTAACGCAACATCTACAATCATGTCTACATTATATCTATATTTTATACTACAATTAATCTTGTAATGTTCTACATAAACTATAAAATAACTATAATTACACTACAAACAGGAAATACAACAACAAACTATTCTGTTCATAATATATATATATATATATATATATATATATATATATATATATATATATATATATATATATATATATATATATAAAATTAATACTATAAATAATCTTCAAATATGATACATAATCTGAAACCTAAATGCAATTACACTACATACAAGAAAGACAATATTTACAATCATGTCTACATCATATCTATAATTTATACTACAAGTCATCTTTATAAATTATAGATATCAATTAATCTACAAAACAAAAGATAAAATATCTACAAATCATATCTTGGGAATAGACTCCTTGATACTTACCGAGTCATTGAGGACTTGTCGGGGGTAAGCCAAGAACCACACCTTCTTATCAACGTTTTCCACTCCAAAATCTAACGAAGGCTTAATTTGGTTATCCTCATGGAAAACGTAGCCTTCCTCCTATAACAACAAATAAATATCAAAAAAATTGTAGATTGAATTAGATATGTAAAAGATAAATGCTGAATGCAATTGTCAAATTATGCATTCATACGTCTTTGAACCTTTGTTACAATGATATAACCACTTGTTGAAATTATCTAAAGTCTCTGGATCTACATCTTTACCAATAATAGTAGTAAAAGGGTGCTTGAGGTAGAAAATTTTAGGTCCAACCAGGTTGCTGCTCCCAGAACTGTATAGAGGGATAAATGGTGATCGGGCATGCTTTTCCAGATGCCTTGTTCTCCTCGAATGCATAGGTTTTGCATCATCTTGTATGAGCTCGCCAACCTTAACTAACTGGGATAAGTTGCTAGGAAATTGAAAATCATCTAGTGTGACCTCATTCTTCTCAACTCCTGATCCTTCTTAATCACTTAGATCCACATACTGTGTATCTGTACCTTCATTGCCATGTTCCTCAATGACCTGTTCTGTTTGAGCTTCTACTGTCACTCTTTGAATTGGGGACTATGCACTGATATCTTCCATCACTGTAACACAATTCATAACTTACTTAATAAGAATGTTAAAATTTATAAACAACAAGAAAATATCTCTGAATGACAGTATGATACCTGGTTTGTGTTTATCAACTGCAACTTGAAAATGTGTATATAAATCACCATGTGATGGAAGATTTTCTTAACCAACTGTACCTTCAACATGTTTTGTTTTATAATTAAGAATGGTAATAATACAAGATAATGGTGGCTTGAAATTTGTAACATATGTGTAGAAAAATTATGGATAATTTGTGAATAAGTGTAGATATGTTGTATATACACTGACAGAAATTGTAGATACTTTGTAGGTGTTTTGTAGATACCTATTTTGCTAGAGCTGGCCTGCAATTGTTTCCCAAAATTTAACTGAAAATGCTGATTGTTCAATTCTTTTTGTTGGTTATTGTTTTTTTGTTGAACTACCAGCAAACTGAATATTTTATATTGGTTTGTATATCTTTTTTCATATGTCTAAATTATTTTGCAAAAATAAAAGTCAGATCTTACCTTTGCATCATCTTGCATATTTTTACTGTTTATTATTTGCAAAACAGTCTGCACAGACTCATTTATAAACCCTCGAAGGCTATCAAGTTCTACAAAGGCAACTTTCTTAAAATCTTCAAGCTTTCCATCAACCTACAAGTTACAATATAATAACTTGTTAACTTCATAATATGTCCTAACATACAATACAAAAACATATGCAATTATATAAAGATATATATAAGAATTTACAAATTTGCAGATATTTTGTAGACAGTTTATGAAATGTAGATATATTGTAGATATATTGTAGTTTATATGTATTACCTACTCAATTCCTTTTTCTAGTTTTCTGATCTTCTTAGCAATAGACTTCTTGTCCTCTTCTCCATCCGTTTGTTTGGGTCCTAACGTAGGAGTATCAGCATTGGGAACCTCAGATGTTTTTTCACCTTCTTGAATTTTGTCGGAAAAAATTAACACTGCAATGTCTTCTCCAGATTCAACTATTTTGGTAAACTGAATGAGGAAAAATAAATTAGTTTGATCCAGGAAAAAAATATAGAATAATTGTAGTTATTTTGAAGGTAAATGAATAATCATAAAAAAGAATTACCTTTATCCCCTTAGGCTTTATCATCTTCTCTTCAAAGGCAGATTTGCCCCTTACTAGCTGATCATCTCAGTATGCGAGGGCTGACAGTAGAGCAACACTCATAAAGCCATACTTGCAATGCTAGTGAACGTTCCCGTATGAGATAGGAATATACATATAGATTTAATCTGTGCCTAACAGATTTCATCATCTAGGTGAAAGATTTAATACCCCATGGGTATGACTCATACTACCCATATTCTACCAAATAGAACCTAATGTGATCTAACAAAAGAAACATGATCTTTGTCCGAAGGACAAATGAAAAATTCTAAAATATAAAGGATGCACAACGTTACCGCATCCTTATTGTTTACATATGATCTAGTGGTTACTATCTGTTTCAAATAAGACTTCTCCACTCTTAATTTGTTAGGAAAATAACAAATCATTATTTTGCTAACATAAGTGGGAACCAAAAGAAGTAACCCGAGTAACACATCTTAGACCAGTAATTAATGCAAACTCACTCAATCCAAAATTTAATGTTTCACCTTTTAACTATACAGAAAAATATGATGCATTGGTTTTGGTCAGTTCATACTTCATCAGAAGATGAGTGGCTTGGTTTTGCATGCATATGCTTGGAAGAGACAGTAAGTATCCAAAATATATCTTTTTGAAAAGCTTCAACCCATTTGAGAATAGAAGCTCTTGAATCTGGCTGGAAATACTAGAATCACACAAAGTGTAAAATCTAAGCACCCCATAATCAACATTATGTGGGGCAAAAAAGTGTCCATTCTGCACAAAAATAAATTATTTTGCATTAATAAAATGCACAAAAAGGATACATTCATCTACATTTTATCTACAACATAACTACACATGATTACATAATATCTACAATTTAAAGCATTTTCTACAACAACAAAAAAAAACAGCAACAAAAGATAACTACAATTCTGTTTCAAATAGTACAAGTTACCTAATAATATAACTACAAAAAAATTACAAAATATCTATAACTATAAAGGCAGAACATCACAACTACAAATAATGTTCAAAATTAAGATAATTACTCTACAATTGTTTAAAATACGTATCACAGATTTTACCATCCTAAACCAAACTAAAAAAATTAGAAACAAAACTAATAAATATTTACCTTCGCCAATGATTGGTTCCGAACAATTTTAGGGTATTTTTTTTTTAATATTTCTTCATTTTTGGATTTTTCAAAACAGAAGACACCTTTGCTTTCTTTCCTGCCCGAAGATTAGGGACCTCTTCTACAAGTCATATTAATTGGTTTACATTAGAACTGGATGAGAATAATTATTTTCTTCAACTAATAGAGACACAAAGCGTAATAAACATTAATCTGTAAACCAAATAGTCAAAAGGAAATCAAACTACAAAAAGTGATGTGAAGGGATAGATAGATTTATTTATCCTTAATCAGAGATCTTAATTACGAGGCTTGAGAATAAAAATTTCGATACATGCAATTTTCATTTAATGAGCCTTATGCATAAATTCGAATTAATCTAGATTCTAATGAAGGTTCCATACAATGGGTGACAAGGGCATGACTAGCCTTTACGAACTCGGCCGAACACAACAATATTAGTTCAAATTCTGTACAAATGGCGATTCAACATGTTTAAATTATTTATTTACAATTTAGTCACTTAAAAAGACTAAAATTTCTTAATAAATAAGCGTCGAATATGACAAACCAAAAAATATATAAAGAGAGATAGGGCGAGAGCGACATGACAAGCACGTGAGCAAAATAATACTAGCATGCGATGCTTCTACTTCAAGGCACCATACTTTTTCTTGAGACAAAAAATAATTCCGTGGCAGAAATTATAAAAAAGAAGAGTTTGAAACTTCGAATGAAAATGGAATAAAGAGTCTATCAGTTCTTATTCTATATTTCTGAAATTGTGCACTGTAACATAAGTACTTGTTGATCTGCGTTGTGGAGATTTTTGGATTATTTTTGACTTAGATGTGACTTCACTAGCCATACACTTTAATTTGATGTTAATAGTGGCATAGCCAGAATTTTAAGCTAATGAGTTCAAAATTTTAACCGTTTTAAATTACTGGGTTCTAACTTAATAATTTATATATATTCAATAAAATTTTTAAAACAAATATAAAGTTAGAACCAAAGCTACTGGCTTCGGCCGAACCTGCTGACGGTACTCTAGCTCCGCCCCGAAGGTACTCTCATTCCAAATGACATTTTCCACTACTCTTTGGTCCCTTGGCCTTTTTCATCTTAGGAATCGGCATAATACAATAATTTTGCTTCAGATTTTAATATTTGCCTTAAAAAGATTTTGTTGATATCAAAATTTTTAGGGATCAAGTCATATTTTAAATTTAAAATATTATATAACTCTTGAAATCTTAGAAGTTTATTAGGGTTTTTTGGGAGGGTACTTTACCCAAAACCCTAACTCACACCTATATAAAGTGATACATATTCCTTTAAAGAGGTCTCTCAAAAATCCCATAAAATCTTAGGATATTCACGCAGAGATAGTACAAAAAGCTGCAGATCAAATACATATCCAGGAGGTCTGCCCATCTTACATTCGAGAAATACACTGCTTCAGCCCCCGAAGGCTCGAATTACAAAGACAATAAAGAGAAAAGAATCAAGGGAAAAACAGAATTGTACTCACAATTAATTAGTAAAAATATTTTTCTCTTATTTTGTGATTACAATTTATTTGTCATATGTTATAAATTAGCTGCAAACAATATGTATAGATAATTTATCTAATACTTAATTAAAAAACTTTACTATAATTCGGAGTCTATAAACTCAAAATTCCTCTTTTCGCTCACGTTCATTTTATTATTATTCCTTAAAAATTCTATTACCATTAAGATTTTTTGTTCAAAAATCCTTGCAATATGCCAATATATAGAGAAATGAAAGCTGCTAAAATATCACACCTAATCTTCTTTTTAATGCCCAACAATTTGAGATTATACTAAAATCTTACATTAGCTCAAAGTGTAATGCAAAATAATTCATGTTTACCCTATGTAAGCATAATTATAATTTTCAACGTAAGGATTCAATTGAACTCCCTTGCCACAAGCTAAGTCTGCTCCGAATAATACCAACCCAGAAAAGCTTTTCTGTTGACAAAGAAAAACTAAAAATATTTTTAATAAGAATGGATGATCACCAAAGCCTATAGTCTAATGATATTAATTTATGAGGGCGTCTTCACACACTAGGTATTGGCTCGATTTTGAGCTCATTTGGCCTATTTCCCTTCCCTATCCTTTATTGTAATGTGAAAAAAGAATTAGCAGTGCTTACATTTATAAATCTAATGTAAATTTTAATATATTTAATTCCAATATTGGTCTGTGTTTAACCAAAAGATATATACCTTTTGATTAAACCAATCTTATGATTAGAAGAAAAGTAAATTTCAGTTAAAAATAATAAAATTTAGACCAAGTGATAAAAGGAGTAAGCAAGAAGGATGACGTTAGCTAATATGTTGGATTTAATTAAATAATTATAAATGCGACAACCTGAACGCACAATCAATCGATATAATTGCAGTTGGCGCATAAAGGAAGCAAGTATGAGATGATTGTAGAATCTTTAAATAAGGTTGCTTTTATGTTTACTCTCAGCTGGTTACAAAGTGTTCTTTTATCCTTTATTCGGATCCCCCTTTTTTTTACTAACCCTCATATCTATAAGGGACAATCTCTCAAGTAACCCTAAAAAGTACAACATAAAAAATATCCAAAAAATATATTTTTACTGTCTTCCACTAAATTTACACTACCGTTGATATCTTATCTTGACTGACCGTTCTTGATCGTCATCTTTTATCACAATGACTATCATACGTTGCGTCATAATAACCTCGTTTCTTATCCTATTCGGTGTAACTGTCTTAATTACCAAATTTAAACCCAGTCTGGACTTCTGAAGTTGTGCGAGTTTAGTTGACATTAAATATGTTTTTAATACATACAGGGCTGAGTAGAAAGTAGAAACATATATAAAGCAAATCCTGTATTATCTTCAGTCATGTTGACCATCCAATTGAAGTACGAAATCATATTTTCTTATATCGCTTTATCTATCCAACTTTCTCAAAATATAATAATCTTGCTAATTAAAATCTTAAAAACTGCAGCAACCACGATAGTTAATTGGCAATAAAAAAATGCAAAACAAGGATAGATAGATCCAAAGTTTAAATTTGACGAATCCAAATTTTAAAATTTTTATTATTGAACTCGTTTACTGATTCAAATTATGGGTTTAAAATTGTTGAAGTTTTTTAGTTATTCTTTTATGCAAATATTAAAATATTGAGTTTAGATGAAGTTGCTATCAAACAGCGATCGAACCCATCATATGAATTTTGTGTTAGGATTATGATTCCAACTAAATATAACAACCTTCATATTGAATAATCCGGAATTAAACTACATGAGCGGAAGCTAACCTGAATCCATATCCGGAAAGTGTTGAACCTCCTTTGATAATTGTCCTTGAGTCCTTTTGAATATCTTGATCCTTTCTTCAAGAATGTCTTGAAGTTTGTATGTTACCACAAGAATGAATCCACAAGGTTTAACAATATGTGAATTGTTACACAATAATAACAATATGACAATGATCAAATTTGGTATATGGCTTTCCACACTATTTGCAAGACAACAATGGAGTATTTTGGCTCTTGATTCAATGGGAGGAAGAAGAGTCTTGTCTAGCACTAATGTGGGAACCATAACCCCCACTTTATAACTTCATGAGTTACATAACCCAAGAGTCACAAGAGTTACATAACTCAAGAGTCACAAGCATGTAACCATGGTTACATATATGTAACCTTAGTTAGCCCATCATTAACTAAGGTTACCCTTTTGGGTATCTACACATTAGTCCTACACTTTATATGACAATACATTGTCCCCCTTAACATAATGTCCATAAGACCACAAAATTAGGCCAAACCAAAAGATAGCACATAACATATAATTTATCCATATATTGTTCATATGTATGTAGATATAAGTCCATATATCTAGATATAAATCCATATATCTTACAATCTCCCACTTGGACGAGATACACATACATATGTACAAACCTTAGCATTATATGTTACATTATAACCTTATGAGCTCAAAATTGCTATCACAATAAATTGTCATGAACAATCCGGTCCATCAATCATACCAACATAGGACCTAAGAGCTCTTCGTTACTCATTCGTAACTAGAACCAACCATAGATCACGTATATCAATATAACCAACGACATGAATCAAGTGTAGGTATGTAGCATGGAAATAACATAAAGTGTGGTCAATAGAATGTCTATTTCCAACTGGTTCTCTTTATTGAGATCAAACATAAACTGTAAGAGTACAAAAACTTTAAAACTGAATATCTGCGCAGATATAACTGAATTACTGAATTTCCGAATATAATGAACAATACATAAATGTACAATACAAACTCCCACTAAAATACATAATCCTTATCTGATTTGACACCCATACAAGCAATATGCTCATGAAATACTTTTGGTGTCAATCCCTTAGTGAGCGGATCCGCAAGCATGGAGTTTGTACTAATGTACTCAATGCACAATTGTCCATTTTGTACTCTTTCTTTAACAACCCGAAATTTGACGTCCTTATGTTTTGCTTTCGTCAAATTACTGTTGTTATTAGACTAAGTGGCAAAATCGGAGTCGGTATACCCGATGATCTCAAACTGGTCCGAACTCCGATATGTAAGCATGTAATCCTTTGTTCTCTGCAAGTACCTCATGACCCGTTTGGCTGCCTTCCAATGGTCCATTCCTGGATTGCTTAGATATCTGCCTAACATCCCAACAATGTATGCTATATCAGGTCGTGTACATACCTGAGCATTCATCAGACTACCTACCGCCGAAGCATAAGGTGTCTTCTGCATTTCCGAAATTTCATAAGTATTGTTTGGGCACTGTTTGAGACTAAATTTGTCTCCCTTAGCAACATGGGTGTTGCATGGTTTACAATCCTGCATGCCAAATCTTTTCAGAACCTTATCGATATAGCCCTTTTGCGACAGACCGAGAATGCCTTTGGAGCGATCTCGTTGTATCTGAATTCCTAATACAAAAGAAGCTTCACCAAGATCTTTCATTTCAAATTTCTTTGAAAGAAATTTCTTTGTTTCAAGTAATAATGCTATATCATTACAGGCAAGCAGTATGTCATCGACATATAAAACCAGAAAAATATACTTACTCCCACTGAACTTATGGCATATACAGTCATCAGCAATATTCGGTTCAAAACCAAAAGATGTAACGACTGCATGAAACTTATAATACCATTGACGAGAAGCTTGCTTGAGCCCATAGATGGATTTCTTTAATTTGCAAACCTTCTTCTGTGATTCATCCAAAACAAAGTTTTCAGGTTGCACCATATAAATTGTTTCCTCAATGTCACCATTGAGAAAAGCTGTCTTAACATCCATTTGATGAAGCTCAAGATCAAAATGTGCTACTAATGCCATTATAGTCCTGAAAGAGTCTTTCGATGAAACTGGAGAGAAAGTCTCTTTATAATCAATGCCTTCCTTCTGAGTGTAGCCTTTTGCGACAAGATGAGCTTTGTACTTAATAACATTGCCCTCTGAATCCCTTTTGGTTTTAAAAATCCATTTACAACCAATAGGTTTCGTACCTTCGGGCAATGTAACAAGCTCCCAAATGTCATTATCGCTCATAGACTTCATCTCATCATTCATGGCATCAATCCACTTTTGAGAGTTAGAACACTTAATGACTTGACGGAAGTTGATTGGATCATCTTCCTCAAGTCCAATATCACTTTCTTGTTCTTGGAGAAATACTACATAATCATCCGAAATTGCATTTCTCCTCTCTCTAGTGGATCTCCTTAATGGCATTTCAGTTACTTGAGGTTGTTGAGTTTGATTTTCATTAGTTATATCAGGTTCCTGATGGGGGAGATTTTCGAGATTGTCTTGAACTTGAGTTGTGTGATCCGAGTCAGGAAGACCAAGATCAACAACTTGAGGGAAAGACACATGTTCTTCCTCAAAGACAAAATCTCTAACAACTTTATCTCCCCACCCCCCAAACTCAATATCCTCAAAGAACCTAGCATTACCCGTCTCAAAAATAGTTCTAGAAGTGGGATCATAAAACTTAAAACCCCTGGATTTTTTAGAGTATCCAACAAAATAGCTACTAACCGTCTTAGCGTCCAGTTTCTTTTCATTCGGCCTATAAGGCCTTGCCTCAGCTGGACAACCCCAAATGTGAAAATGCCGAATACTGGGTTATGCCCAGTCCAAAGTTCATAAGGGGTTTTGATTGTAGCTTTAGTTGGAACTCTATTTAGAATATAAGTTTCAGTTTTTAATGCTTCACCCCAGAGTGAGTCTGGCAAAGAAGTACGAGAAATCATACTTCTTACCATATCCTTAAGGGTCCTATTTCGTCTCTCAGCTACACCATTCATCGTAGGACTTCCTGGCATAGTATACTGAGGGACGATCCCACACTCATCTAGGAATTTAGGAAAAGGCCCTGGACGTTGTTCACCTGAACCATCATATCGACCATAGTATTCACCACCACGGTCAGATCTAACGGATTTAAATCTTTTGCTTAGTTGATTTTCAACTTCAGCCTTAAATGATTTGAACACGTCTATGGATTGGGACTTTTCGTGAATAAGATATAGGTACCCATAACGAGAGTAATCGTCTATGAATGTGATAAAGTATTGTTGACCATTCCGACAAGGAGCAGGAAATGGCCCACAAATATCCGTATGTATCAATTCTAAGACGTCCGAAGCTCTCTTAGTACCTAATCTAGTCTTGTCTGTTTGTTTTCCCTTGATACACTCAATACAAATTTCCGAATTTGAGGAATCAAGAGAATCAAGAATTCCATCTGACACGAGTTTCTGAATTCTTTGAATGGATATGAGACCCAAACGTTTATGCCAAAGTGAAATAGAATTCTCATTAGTTAATTTTCTTTTGGTACCACTTAAACTTGTATGCAAAGTTTCTTTATTTGAAGTTATTGTATCAACCAAATATAAGCTATCAAATGTTGATAAAACACCAGTTCCAATAAGATTTGAAGTCTGAAAGAGACTAACTTTACTATCCCCAAATGTACATTTATAACCGAATATGTCCAATTGGGGAACCGAAATTAAATTTCGTCTAAAAGACGATACAATAAAAGTCTCATCCAAATCTAAATGAAAACCGGTCTTAAACAACAGCCTAAATTTGCCAATAGCTTCAACTGGCACCTTCTTGCCGTCACCCACATAGATGTATCTTTCACCATCATTTGGTTTTCGGAAGTTCAGGCAACCCTGCATTGATATACTTATGTGAGTAGTAGCAGCAGATCTACCCACCAAGTATCCTTAGGTACCGAAATTAAATTAACTACCGAACAAACAAGAGAAAGAAATGTACCCTTTTTCGCACGCCAGGCATGGTACTTGGTACAATCTTTCTTTACATGATCAGTCCCCTTACAGAGAAAGCAACCTAATTCAGTAATTTCAACCTTAGGTTCCTTATGTTGCTTAATCTTGGGCCTTGCAACCGCAACTTCCTTATCTTTCCTCTTCTTAGTTTCCTTAGAAGAGGATGCCAAATGAGCACTTTCAGTCTTATCTTGCTTAATCCTTTCCTCTTCTTGCACACAGTGTGAAATGAGCTCATTAAGAGTCCATTTCTCCTTCAGGCAGTTGTAACTGACCTTAAACTGATTAAAGTGTGCAGGAAGAGATATCAAAACAAAGTACACAAGCAGTTCCTCAGGTAAATTCAGCTTGAGTGACTTTAGTTTCGAAGCAAGATGAGACATTTTCATAATGTACTCCCTAATGTTTCCCTTGCCCTTATACCTCATGGAAACAAGTTTACTCAATAGTGTACTTGTTTCCGCCTTTTCGTTTTAAATAAAACGCTGTTCGAGGTTTTCAAGGAAAACTTTGGCATTAGGTTCATCATTCATAGTGCCCCTGAATGATTCTGGAATTGCACGCTTCATGATCATTAGACTCATGCGATTCGAGCGTTCCCACTTCTCCATCGCTCTCTTTTCATCAGGAGAGGATGTATCCTCAAGAAGAGTAGGTTGCTCAATCCGAAGAGCAAGGTCAAGATCCATGCAACCGAGAACGATCATGACGTTCTCTTTCCATTCCTTAAAGTTAGTGCCGTTAAGCACAGGGATGCTATTGATGTTGGCAGAGATCGTAGAAGCAGAAGAATTTACTGAAAATAGAACAAAAGGATTACTGAATACATGCTTACAAAAACTTTAACTTTAACTTTATAGATTCAAAATTAGGCATTCCCATTACAAGATACCTAGCACAACATTGATTTTAGTCTTTGGACAGAAAAACAACTTGTAAGTGGTACTCTTGGTGTAGTGATCAAACATAGACAATAAAATCCTGTCAAATATTAAACCTTCCTTTGGGCCGATTTAATATTCACATGGAAAACCAAATAATCGTCTCATATTTACCACCACAAGCATGTTCGAATTCCTGCCAAATAACACCTTCCTTTGGGGCGGTGTTAAACGCATGGAAGACTAACATCCACAGTCATCTTATATTTTAAAATTAATCAATCTACACAATAGAGGTTACTTTGGCAACATAATGCTTCAATTGAATAATTAAAATATTAGATGCTATAAACTTTAGTTCCTTAAGCCTTATTATGAATCTCAACTTAATATGTTACATATGTTGATATGTAACACTTGAATATTAATTGTTGTTTACTTTACAGGACAATTCCATATAATATTAGAATTGATGGACTTTATAACAATTAACATTCACTGAAACTAAAGAGAGTTGAAACGTTTTTAACCTTACTGTACAAAAAAACAATCGATTGTATGCAATAGACAATCGATTATCTTTGAAAAAAAAAATTCATCTACTGGACCAACACAATCGATTGTCAAAACCATATAATCGATTATGCTGGTTTTAAGAAAATTTTTTAAGTTACTGGACCATGACAATCGATTGTCTACAATAGACAATCGATTGTATGGTATAATTTAAAAACGTTTCAATTCACTGGACCAGAACAATCGATTGTCTGGTTTTAACAATCGATTGTTCTGGTGTTCCAAAAAACTGCCAGAATTTTAAACGTCATAGACAATCGATTGTGTAAGGCAACAATCGATTGTCTTAAGGCAGTGACCAAATTTTTTTTCCAGAATAACACATGATTTTCAACATGAATCTTAAACATAAAAAACATGTTGTTAACCAACTAAAATCATGCTATTGACAATGTTTTAACATGATATTAAAACATCAAATTACAACAAAACATAACATTCATAAGATCATGCTATTTCATGGTAGAATTTCATAAACAAAATTCTGATAAAACTAAAACATGAATCCTAACATAACATGAATCTTATGAACATCCAAATTATCCAAAAATGAAGGGTGGCTCTGATACCAATTGTTAGGATTATGATTCCAACTAAATATAACAACCTTCATATTGAATAATCCGGAATTAAACTACATGAGCGGAAGCTAACCTGAATCCATATCCGGAAAGTGTTGAACCTCCTTTGATAATTGTCCTTGAGTCCTTTTGAACCTCTTGATCCTTTCTTCAAGAATGTCTTGAAGTTTGTATGTTACCACAAGAATGAATCCACAAGGTTTAACAATATGTGAATTGTTACACAATAATAACAATATGACAATGATCAAATTTGGTATATGGCTTTCCACACTATTTGCAAGACAACAATGGAGTATTTTGGCTCTTGATTCAATGGGAGGAAGAAGAGTCTTGTCTTGCACTAATGTGGGAACCATAACCCCCACTTTATAACTTCATGAGTTACATAACCCAAGAGTCACAAGAGTTACATAACTCAAGAGTCACAAGCATGTAACCATGGTTACATATATGTAACCTTAGTTAGCCCATCATTAACTAAGGTTACCCTTTTGGGTATCTACACATTAGTCCTACACTTTATATGACAATACATTGGCCCCCTTAACATAATGTCCATAAGACCACAAAATTAGGCCAAACCAAAAGATAGCACATAACATATAATTTATTCATATATTATTCATATGTATGTAGATATAAGTCCATATATCTAGATATAAATCTATATATCTTACATTTTGGTGACATCCCATCACCCAGAAAAAACGAACAAATGATTTAAAAATTAAATATAAGAATATGATGTGTCCCTTGATGACTTGCTGACATAGAGAGGGAGAAAAGGAATGTAATTAATGAAGAAATACATTTGGCCCTAATAAGATAAAATAAAATAAAATAAAAGAATAAGGTAATTAATCAAGGAGAAGTGGCCACCAGGGAAAAGAAAGGAGAATGACCCGTGAGAAGCGATGTAACGTTTTGTCTGATGATGATGAAGGTAGGTCATCCTCTTCAAATTTGTTTGTTCTTTTATTGGAGGTTCAACAGGCGCTTTGACGGAATGGAAACTTTTCTAACGTTTTTTTTTGACAAAAAATATATTTTTACTGTTAAAAAAAATTACTTAAATACATAATTCGAAATATTATATTGCAAATTACTTTAAGAGAAATTTTGCCATTAAGTATTCGCAGTATAATATTGCGAATTATAAAATTTCTTTTTTTACTAATTCACATTAAAGTACTGCGAATTGAGGCTCTCTGTTTTTAGCCCTAGCAATTCGCAATATTATACTGCGAATTAGCAATTCATAGTATAGTATCGCGAATTGCCTAATAAAATATACGAGGCTTCTTCTTTCCCAACTCAATCGCTGCCCCCCATTTTAAAAAGAAAAAAAGCTTCTGCTGGTCCCCTCCTCCCCTCCACCCCCGCTCCCCCCCCCCCCAAAATTAAAAAATAAATAAATTAGGTCCCACCCGTCTTCTAAAAAGCAAGGAGTGTAGATCTCACACACAAGACAAGCTTTGTATTCCTTCTTTCAGGTGCAAAAATTCGATTTCAATCAAATTCAAAAAACTTAAATCGAGGTATTTTGATTTTGTTTATGTCAACACTCGTATAGTACATGCATATTTGCATTATTAATGCGTTTTCGTGTTAATTTGTGTTATGTTGTTATTTAAATTTGTACTTTATTTATACCCGATTAATTTATTAGCTTTGGGACAAAAGAATATTGAAATTTGATAAATAAATTGTGTTGTTAATGTTATGTTTTTATGTAGTTAAATAATAAATAAAAATTATTTATTTGTATGTTATGTTTGTTATTTTTAAATGTAATAGTGACCTTTTAGTGTAGTAAAATATAAAGCCTTCCCTGTCCAATTGTTTCGCACAGTTCTCAGCAGCTTCAGGACTTCAGGGCAATCTGAACAAGAGCTCAGTCTATTTTGGAGGAGTACCATTGCCTATACAGCAACAGATCCTTGATCACCTGGGCTATGAACAAGGCCAATTGCCTTTCAAGTATCTTGGTGTTCCACTGTCCACCAAGAAAATCACACTGCTGCAATGGCAACCATTAGTGGACAGAATCACTGCCAAGATCATATCCTGGACTGTCAGGACACTGTCTTATTCTGGGAGGATACAACTTGTACAATCTGTTATCTTTGGTGTCCAAGCTTACTGGGCACAACTGTTTATATTACCTGTGAAAGTACTCAAAATGATTGAAGGCATCTGTAGGAGTTTCATTTGGTCCGGGATGAACACTGTAACTAAGAAAGCATACATCTCTTGGGATAAAATGTGTACCCCAAAATCAGTTGGTGGGATGAACCTCATTAACCTAAAGCTCTGGAACAAAGCTGCCATTGTAAAGACCTGCTGGGACCTAGCCCATAAAAAGGACAAGCTGTGGATTAGGTGGATCACTGTATATTACATCAAAGACAGACCAATAGAATCCATTCCAATTCCTTCCCAAGCTAGATGGATGGTGAGAAAGACCATCCAAGCCAGAGATATTCTACAAAGGATTCAGCATTGGAAGGAACATAAGTGCTCGACAAGACAGTTGTACCACTCACAGATGCAAATAGTGCCGAGAGTTCCATGGAAGAATTTAATCATACAGAATCAAGAAAGGCCAAAAGCAACATTCAACCTATGACTATTCCTTCAGGATAGACTCCCAACAAAGGACAGACTACACAGCTGGGGAATGAATATTGATCAACAATGCACCTTATGCCAAACCCACCCGGAAACAAGAGATCACTTGTTAAACTGCCCTGTCACTGTGGATTTATGGGAAAGAACAATGAACAGGCTGCAGGAAACCTACACACCCAGTTCTGATTGGAACCAGAAAATGCAATGGTTGATTAGCAAAGCCAAAGGTCGAACAGTTCGAGCTGCACTTTCAAATTGGTTACAGCTGAATTTGCATATGCTATCTGGCTGGAAATGAATGCAAGAGTCTTCAACAAAATATTCCGATGTAACACTGCACTACTAAGAGACATAGTGTATAATTGTAATGTTAAAGGTACCCCAAGAATTAGACAAATATTACAACACCTTCACATATAGTAGTGCTAGATAGTTAGGAAAGTAGAAATAGTTTATATGTTAACCCCTAGACAGTCAGCTGGGTTGAAGCTCGACTGTGGTTTTGTAAAGCTACTTTATTGGTGATTAATTAAAATCCTTAATTACCGAAAAAAAATATAGAGCCTTGTAGCGTAGTAAAATATTGAGCCTTATAGCATAGTAAAATATAGAGCCTTTTAGCTTAGCAAAATTCAATTATTTAGCGTAGAGTGCAAAAATATAAAGCCCTAAAGTATGTATTGTTGAATCACATTCTCAAAGCATTAAACTAAACGTGTATTCATATGTGCAGGTTTTGATAAATGACAAACGACGCGCAATTAACATATGACGAGGCCCAAGCACAAGCGAACAATTTTCATATAATGAAGCTCAAGCACAAGATGGACAAAGATCAAGATTAAGCTGAATTAAAGTTATATATGAGTCGTTCTATAATTGTGATCTTGATCCGACACTTAACTCAAGACTTGGCTTCTCTCGTAAAATCACTTTTTATCAAATCATGCGTATTTAATTTAGAGCAAAATGATTTTCAAACATTAAATCATTTTGTCAAATCATGCATATTTAATTTAAAGCAAAATGATTTTAAAACATGTTATTTTAGCCAAAATGATTTTTAAATATGCCTCTCAAATCTGGACAAAGATAATTGATTATGTACTTTATGATAATCGATTATATTAAATCAATGTACATTCAAAACTGCAAGATAATCGATTATGTACTTATGATAATCGATTATGTTAAAGGCAGTGTACACCAGATTTTTCAATGTTATAAAATAATCGATTATGTACTTATGATAATCGATTATGTTGAGGCAGTGTCTATTAAATTTTACAAGACTGAAAAATAATGGATTATATACTTATGACAATCGATTATGTTAAAACAGTGTAGTCTGAAGTTTTCAAAATATAGAAGATAATCGATTATGCATATAGAACAATAGATTATGTTAATGACCGTTGCCAAAGATTTTTTAACTGCTGTCAGGTAATCGATTATGGGATTGTGATAACCGATTATTTAAGTAAAATTCGGAAATGATTTTTTGAACGTTGTCAGGTAATCGATTATGTGATTTTGATAATCGATTATTTTAAGTAAAATCCGGAAATGATTTTTTGAACGTTGCCAGGTAATCGATTATGTGATTTAGATAATCGATTATGTTATGTAAAAATCCGGAATTGATTTTTTGAACGTTGTCAGGTAATCGATTATACGATTTGGATAATCGATTATTTTGAGGATGATTGAAAAATAATCGATTATGCAAATCAGATAATCGATTATCTTAGCTTAAAATCAGCAATTCTTAATTGGCAATTAGGCAACAGTTGTGAAGGTTTTTGACACTATAAATACACCTCAAAATCAGTCTTCTAAGCACAACAACTTACTACAACTGATCATTATATTGCTAAAGCTTGCATTCATTATTTTCTATCCATTTCATAAGTTTTTGAGAGCCAAACTCTTGACAAAAGTTGTTGCGATCTTGAGCGTACATATTTTACTCATCCCTACTCTTAAAGAGAGTCTTTGAATTGAGTGCTAAATTGTTGTAAACATTTGAAGGGAAGTGTTAATCCCTTGGGTTGGTTAGAAGGAACGTTTTCATTCTTTCTGTTGAAGTCTTGAAGTGTGGTATCTTCGAGCAAAGGTTGTCAAGGCTTGTATCCTCAAGTTGTAACGGTTTGTTAAGCACCCGTAAGCTTGACAAAGTTAGTGGAAATCTCGAGAGAGTCTCTCGGGGACTGGACTAGCCACGGGTTGTGGTGAACCAGGATAACATCGGTGCGTTTGTTCTTTATTGCATTTAATTTCCGCACTTATTTTTCCTGCAAGTTTTAATTCCGCAAAGTTTATCGTTAATTTTATTATAACGCTACTCACCCCCCCTCTAGCGTTAAGCGTATAAACTAACAATTGGTATCAGAGCCCAACTCTCTGAAAACTTAACCGTTTGAGAGAAACTATCCATGGCTTCTACTCGTGATTCTTTTGCAGGAATAGGTGAAGGACAGTGCTCCACCAGACCGCCACTATTCGATTGCACAAACTATACGTATTGGAAGGAAAGGATGAGAATATTCATCCAGTCGAACAATTTTCATCTTTGGAAGGTTGTAACAAATGGAGAACAAATTCCAACCAAAAAGGTGGAAAATGAATGGATTCCAAAAACCGAAGATGAATACGATGCGAATGATATCCAAAAAGTGCAAAACAACGCTAATGCCATCAACCTACTGTATTGTGCTGTAAATGCTGATGATTACAGAAAAATCTCTTGTTGCACAACGGCTAAGGAAATGTGGGACAAGCTGGAAATTACGTACGAAGGTACAGACCAGGTAAGAGAAGCTAAAATTGATTTTCTAACCCATTCATATGAACTGTTTCACATGAAGGAAGGCGAGAGGATCGATGAAATGTTCGAACGATTTTCAAAAATCGTTAATGACCTACATGCTCTTAAGAAGACCTTTACGGATAAGGAACTTGTCCGAAAAATCCTCCGAAGTCTCACTCCGGAATGGTGCTCCAAGGCCGACGCAATTCAAGAGTCTATTGGCTTTTCAAATGTCACCATCGACGGACTTAGAGGTAATCTCAAAACTTATGAATCTACTATACTTAACCCTCCGTTTAATGATCAAAGGAAGCAAAGAATCGCCCTCAAGGCAAGCACGTCTCAAAATGATGAGGACTTAAACAACGGAGACAACGAGTTCGGACTCGTTATTAAAAGGTTTCAAAAATTCATGAGAAAAGAATATGAACGAAAGGGCAAACAACAAGGAGATCAAGTAAAGTGCTATGGGTGCGGAGAAATCGGGCACATTAAATCAAATTGCCCAAATGTTAAAAAGGAGAAAAATCCCTTCTAGAAACAACGAGCATGCATATCTTGGGGAGGTGACTCCGGAGATGAATCAAACGGCGATGAAGAAGACGAAACCGCAAATCTATGTCTCATGGCACACGAAGGCAATCAAGAAGAGGTATGTCAAATTTCTTCAAAAAATTTCTTTACTCTTGAAGAAATGCAAAATGCTTTTGATGAATTGTATAGTGAATTTATTAAATCTTCCGAAACTGTTAGAGACGTAAAGAAAAATTTTTCTTTAAAAGAAAAAGATTTTGAAAAACAACTCTCTTTGAAAGAAAAGGATTTGGAAAAATTGATTTTGGAAAATGAGAAGTTGAAAGAAGAAAACAAGTTTTTCGGAAAAAGAAGTGCCGACAAACCCGAGACTTCTAGCAAAAATTGTACTTCATGCATGCATCTAAAAGATGAGGTAGGAAGACTTAAGAGCACCTTAGATAAGTTTAATTCTTCCCATAAAAATTTGAATGATGTTCTTGTTAATTTAAAATCAACCAAGCATGGCATAGGATTCAAAAATGAGCCAAAAGAAAAGGTTGAAGCCATTCCCCAACAACCTAAGGCTCAACCTAGGATAAATAAAACCAACGCTCAACCTAGATACAACAATCCTAGAACCAACATGCATGCTAGACCAAACACTAGAGGAAACCTTGAGCATTTTAGAACATCTAGAAATGGCTTTCCAAAACCGCAATCTTGACACCCTCAAACTAGAAATAGTTATTCTAGAACTAATGCATGTCCTAGAACAAACATGAGAAGAGACGATTTTCAAAAATCACGCAATAGCCATATCATTAATAATAGTGTAAACAATTTTCGCCCGTCCAACTACTATCAACCTAGAAGGATGCATAATCCTAACGTGATTTGTCATTATTGTAGACGAATTGGACATATTTCTCCTGCTTGTTTTACACGACACAGACATAACACTCAATCACATCACTATGATTTGCCTAACCCCCAAGGACCTAAAATGGCATGGGTACCTAAAACTCATTAATCTGTTTTGTAGGTGTGTTTGAAGGGGTCAAGTGTACTTTGGTACCTTGATAGTGGATGCTCTAAACATATGACCGGAGATGCATCCAAGTTCCTTCAATTAGAACACAAGGAAGGAGGTAGCGTAATTTTTGGAGACAACAACAAAGGAAAAATTATCGGTATTGGCTCGGTCGGTAAGAATGAATCTTCCTCCATTAAGCATATATTGCTTGTTAAAGGTCTAAAGCATAATCTTTTGAGCATAAGTCAATTATGTGACAAGGGAAATCTTGTTTTGTTTGATTCGGAAGAATGTTTAGTCTTTCGTCGTAGCGATTTTAAAATTATCCTTCGTGGTTTTAGAGTTGATAATATCTATATTGGTTGACCTCGAAAATTCTTCATCTGAGTACGTGAATTGTCTTATGAGTAAAGAAGATGATATTTGGTTATGGCATCGTAGAGTAGCTCACATCAACATGCATCTTTTAAGCAAATTGGTTTCACAAAATTTAGTGGTTGGTCTTCCAAACTTGAAATTTGAAAAAGACTCTATTTGTGATTCTTGTCAAAAAGGGAAGCAAACAAAAGCATCTTTTAAATCGAAAAACATTGTTTCTACTACTAGACCTTTGCAACTCTTCATATGGATTTATTTGGACCATCTCGCATTGAAAGTCTTGGTAGAAATCGTTATGCTTTTGTTATTGTTGATGATTATTCTAGATTTACATGGACTCTATTTCTTGCTCACAAAAGTGAGGCGTTTCATAATTTTAAATGCTTTCTTAAACGTGTTCAAAATGAAAAGAACACAACCATCACTTCAATAAGGAGTGATCATGGGGGAGAGTTCGATCACAATCTCTTCGCGGACTTTTGTGACGAACTCGGTATCGAGCACACTTTCTCTGCTCCACGCACACCACAACAAAATGGAGTGGTGGAAAGGAAAAATAGGTGTCTCGAACAGATGGCTAGAACCATGCTCGATGAGGCTAAGATACCTAAATACTTTTGGGCGGATTCCGTGAGTACCGCATGCTACGTTTTAAATAGAGTAGTCATAAGGCCAATACTCATGAAAACCCCCTATGAACTCTACAAAGGAAGAAAACCAAACATATCCCATCTTAGAGTATTTGGTTGCAAATGTTTCATTCATAACAATGGTAAAGATAATTTGGGAAAATTTGATGCCAAATCCGATGAAGGAATTTTTCTTGGATATTCATCACGTAGCAAAGCTTATAGAGTATACAATAATAGAACCAAAACTGTTGAGGAATCTCCGCATATTTTGTTTTTCGAAAATAATGCTCGCTTGGCGAGAAAGGATTCTGGTTTTGATCTTGCAGGTACACTAAATAATATAATCCCTCAAGTCAAAGTATATGAGGAAAATTCAAATGAAAATCAAGATGAAATTTTGGAGCAATTATCGGAGGAAGCTCCACAATTGGAAGAAGAAACCAAATTGCCCAACGCATGGAGGACAATCAAAGACCATCCACTCGACCAGGTAATTGGCGACGTTGGACAAAAGGTAAGTACTCGGAACTCTCTTAAGAACATCTCAGAACACACAACTTAAGAGATCACGTTCTAAATTGGCCGACACCTTCTCAAGGCCTTTAGAGAAAGAGTCCTTCTCCGACTTCATAGTAAACTCGGAATTCTTGACTCATCATTAAATCACGCACTACAATTCTTTTTTTCAATTACTAACTTGAGCGTCGGAGGCGCCCAAATTTTTTTTTTTGGCAGGTACCGCCCTAAAGGCAGGGGGAACTATAAAGCAATGATGCAAAATATTCGATTTCTCATACAAACAATCGATTTCTTTTTAAGTACCCGATAATCGATTATCCAGTATCAATAATCGATTATGTTGACATTATTTGTGCTACTGTTTTTTTTAAAAATTGCAGTTTTTTTTAAAAACAAATTCTTTGCCCCATTTTTTTTGCTAATGTCAAAAGGGGGAAGATTAAGGGCTATGCACTTTATATTTATTGGCACAAATTGAGGGGGAATTCATATATTGAGGGGGAACTAATTGCATGCCTATATATACTTGAACTACTTGAACTACTTGCATGCCTATATATACTTGTCTTGGATCGTCATTATGAATTAGCTAACATGCATATCCCGATAATAGTTTGCCATTATCAAAAAGGGGGAAATTGTTGAATCACGTTCTCAAAGCATTAAACTAAACGTGTATTCATATGTGCAGGTTTTGATAAATGACAAACGACGCGCAATTAACATATGACGAGGTCCAAGCACAAGCGAACAATTTTCATGTAATGAAGCTCAAGCACAAGATGGACAAAGATCAAGATTAAGCTGAATTAAAGTTATATATGAGTCGTTCTATAATTGTGATCTTGATCCGACACTTAACTTAAGACTTGGCTTCTCTCGTAAAATCACTTTTTATCAAATCATGCATATTTAATTTAGAGCAAAGTGATTTTCAAACATTAAATCATTTTGTCAAATCATGCATATTTAATTTAAAGCAAAATGATTTTCAAACATGTTATTTTAGCCAAAATGATTTTTAAATATGCCTCTCAAATCTGGACAAAGATAATCGATTATGTACTTTATGATAATCGATTATATTAAATCAATGTACATTCAAAACTGCAAGATAATCGATTATGTACTTATGATAATCGATTATGTTAAAGGCAGTGTACACCAGATTTTTCAATGTTATAAAATAATCGATTATGTACTTATGATAATCGATTATGTTGAGGCAGTGTCTATTAAATTTTACAAGACTGAAAAATAATCGATTATATACTTATGACAATCGATTATGTTAAAACAGTATAGTCTGAAGTTTTCAAAATATAGAAGATAATCGATTATGCATATAGAACAATCGATTATGTTAATGACCGTTGCCAAAGATTTTTTAACTGCTGTCAGGTAATCGATTATGGGATTGTGATAATCGATTATTTTAAGTAAAATCCGGAAATGATTTTTTGAATGTTGTCAGGTAATCGATTATGTGATTTTGATAATCGATTATTTTAAGTAAAATCCGAAAATGATTTTTTGAACGTTGTCAGGTAATCGATTATGTGATTTAGATAATCGATTATGTTAAGTAAAAATCCGGAATTGATTTTTTGAATGTTGTCAGGTAGTCGATTATACGATTTGGATAATCGATTATTTTGAGATGATTGAAAAATAATCGATTATGCAAATCAGATAATCGATTATCTTAGCTTAAAATCAGCAATTCTTAATTGGCAATTAGGCAACGGTTGTGAAGGTTTTTGACACTATAAATACACCTCAAAATCAGTCTTCTAAGCACAACAACTTACTACAACTGATCATTATATTGCTAAAGCTTGCATTCATTATTTTCTATCCATTTCATAAGTTTTTGAGAGCCAGACTCTTGACAAAAGTTGTTGCGATCTTGAGCGTACCTATTTTACTCATCCCTACTCTTAAAGAGAGTCTTTGTATTGAGTGCTAAATTGTTGTAAACATTTGAAGGGAAGTGTTAATCCCTTGGGTTGGTTAGAAGGAACGTTTTCATTCCTTCTGTTGAAGTCTTGAAGTGTGGTATCTTCGAGCAAAGGTTGTCGAGGCTTGTGTCCTCAAGTTGTAACGGTTTGTTAAGCACCCGTAAGCTCGACAAAGTTAGTGGAAATCTCGAGAGAGTCTCTCGGGGACTGGACTAGCCACGGGTTGTGGTGAACCAGGATAACATCGGTGCGCTTGTTCTTTATTGCATTTAATTTCCGCACTTATTTTTCCTGCAAGTTTTAATTCCGCAAAGTTTATCGTTAATTTTATTATAACGCTATTCACCCCCCCCCCTCTAGCGTTAAGCGTATAAACTAACATGTATAAACTGCAAACTCTATCCAATAACAATTTATAAAATTAATTATTTAATTTATAAAATAAAATTACAAAAATAATAAATTAATATATGTTTTCAAAGAACTCAAAATGAAGCCCGGAACTCATAGATAATTACTCAGTCCAATTCAATAGTTAATTATTTAATTTATTAAATTTACAAAATTATAAAAATGCTGAAGTTGAAACGCATAATAATTAAGGATAAGTTGGAGCTACCGGGGGTCAATTATCAAGCCTGGGAACCCATACATAATTATTCAGTCCAATTCAATAATTTTTAATTGAATTCTTTAATCTAACAAAATTCCATCGGTAACTGAAATTCACACGCATAATAATTAAGGTTAACTTGGTGCGATCGAACCTCAAATATCGAGCTTGAAAGGCCATACATAATTATTAAGTCCAATTCAAAAAAATTTAATTTAATTTATTAGACAAATGAAATTCTAAAAAATATTTGAAATGACACACATAATAATTAAGTATAGCTTGGTGCTACCGGGCCTCAAATATCGAGCCTCAAAGGGCATACATAATTATTTATCCCAATTCAAGAATTTTTATTTAATTTATTAAACAAACAAATTTCTAAATAATATTGAAAATAACACACATACTAGGTAAGGATAACTTGGTGCGACCAGGCCTCAAATATCGAGCTTGGAAGGCCATACATAATTATTAAGTCTAATTAAAAAGTTTGTAAATTTAATTTATTAAATAAATAAGTTTCTAAAAAAATATTTGGTACACACATAATAATTAAGTATAACTTGGTGCTGTTGGCCTCAAATATCGAGCCTCGAAGGGCATAAATAATTATTTAGTCCAATTCAAAAAAATTTAATTTAATATTTTAAATAAACAAATTTCTAAAAAAATGTTGAAAATGACAGACATGATAATTAAGGATAACTTGGTGCGACCGCGCCTCAAGTATCGAGCTTGGAAGGTCATACATAATTATTAAGTCCAATTCAAAAAAAGTTAATTTAATTTATTAAACAAATAAATTTCTAAAAAATATTTGAAATGACACATATGATAATTAGGTATAGCTTGGTGCTACAAGGCCTCAAATATCGAGCCTCGAAGGGCATGCATAATTATTTAATCCAATTCAAGAATTTATAATTTAATTTATTAAACAAACAAATTTCTAAAAAATATTGAAAATGACACACATAATAATTAAGGATAATATGGTGCGACTGGGCCTCAAATATCGAGCTTGGAAGTCCATACATAATTATTAAGTCCAATTTAATATTTTTATTCAATTTATTAAATAACTAATTTTTTTTAAAAATGTTTGAAATGACACACACAATAATTAAGTATAGCTTGGTGCTATTGGGCCTTTAATATCGAGCCTCGAATGGCAGGCGTAATTATTTAGTCTAGTTCAAGAATTTTTAATTTAATTTATTAAACTAACAAATTATTAAAAAATGTTAAAAATGACACATAATAATTAAGGATAACTTGGTGCGACCGGGTCTCAAATATCAAGCTTGGGAGGCCATACGTAATTATTAAGTCCGATTTAATTTTTTATATTTAATTTATTAAATAAATAAATTTGTAAAAAATATTTGAAATGCCACACATAATAATTAAGTATAGCTTGGTGCTGCAGGGCCTCAAATATCGAGTTTTGAAGGGAATACGTAATTATTTAGTCCAATTAAAAAATTTTAATTTAATTTATAAACAAATAAATTTCTAAAAAATGTTGAAAAAAACACACATAATAAAAAAGGACAAGTTTGTGGGACCATGCCTCAAATACCGAGCTTGGAAGGCCATACATAATTATTAAGTCCAATTTAAAAATTTTTAATTTAATTTATTAAATAAATAAATTTCTAATTTTGTTTTGAAATGACACATATAATAATTAAGTATAGCTTGGTGCTACTAGGCCTCAAATATCGAGCCTCGAAGGGTATACGTAACTATTTAGTCCAATTCATGAATTTTTAATTTAATTTATTAAACAAACAAATTTCTAAAAAATGTTGAAAATGATACACATAATAATTAAGGATAGCTTAGTGCTACCGGGCCTCAAATATCGAGTCTCGAAGGGCATACGTAATTATTTAGTCCAATTCAAAATTTTTTAATTTAATTTAATAAACAAACAAATTTCTAAAAAATATAGAAAATGACACACATAATAATTAAGGATAACTTGGTGCGACCGGGCCTCAAATATCGAGCTTCGAAGGCCATACATAATTATTAAGTCAAATTATAATTTATTAAACTAATACACACAATTAATTTTGTTTAATTATAGTAGACGACATGGCGTTTCTGCAGCCTACGCATCCTGGACCTGCCGAGGATTAGCTGTTAGTGTTGCAGGGCGACCATAGGTCATCCTACACATGGGAGGGACAACTATCGGAGCAGGCTCTCCGCCCCAGGAGACCTGATGATTTGTGGGAGTTCATGGCGGAGCATCATTTCCATGCCCGCGTAGTCGCGCGCTTACAGGCTACGGGTTTCTATATTATATTTGAGCTTGGACGGATGTAGCTCGATTCGTCTCTTATCACAGTGTTAGTAGAGCGGTGGCGATCGGAGAAGCACAATTTTCACTTGCCCATTGGCGAGGCCACCATCACACTGGAGGATCTTCAGGTTTTGTATGGGCTCCGTGTAGATGGACGGGCCGTGACACTGCCCCATTACATTAGATCCAAGACGCGTGCCCACATTTTGGATATGATGTGGGAGTTTACTGGTTTTAGACCAGAGGGTGGCGCTGGGGGCAGTCACGTTCTTTTGTTAGCCATCAAAGATCATATGGCTTTTTTGCACCCTGATATTATTGGGGAGATGGAAGATCTCCACATTGAGAGATACACACGGTTGGCGCTGCTCCTGCTTTTCGGGTGTGTCTTGTTCACAAACACTTCGGGGAGTACTGTGAGTCTTCGCTTTGTCCATCATCTTCAGCTGCTGGATGATTTACCTCAGTACAACTGGGGTGCTGTTGTTCTGGCATACCTGTATAGGAGAATGTGCCAGGCGAGCATGGGTCCAGCGGTGGACATATGTGGTTTTTTGCCCCTCCTACAAGTGACAACATTTTTGAATACTCTGTTCATTATTTTGAATTCTATATGGTCGAAATAACTCATAAATTTTACATCAACCTTTTATCTTAGGTTTGGGCCTGGCAGCGGATCATGCCGTTGCAGCCACCTCTACCACCACTTGCGCCTGGTCAGGCTTATCTGTTTCTCCCTCTAGCTTCTAGGTGGATTCTCCGGTGTGGGAACTACTGAGGGAGCGATGTGAACACCTAGTTTTGGCCACACCCAAATTCTATACTAGTTTAGTATAAATATTCCTTTTACGTCTAATCTTAATATTTTAAAATTTTTATCATACTCTTAATAGGTTTTATTTATAAAAAAAATATACTAACTATATATTCACATTCGTAGAGTATAAATTTTACTCCTAGTTTTAATTTTTTTTTAAAAAAAAAATCTAATTAGAATTTTAAATGTAAGCTATAGTATTTTTCTTAGTATAATTTAAACTACAATGTAAATAATTAATTTTTTTATGTATATAATATTTAAGTATAAGGTAGCTAACTAATATTTTTAACTATGCATTACTTTCTAATTTCTTCATTAATAAAGAATAAGTAAAAGTTATTAATCAAAAAAAAAGAAGAAAAACTAAGGAAAAAAATTAAAAAATAACAATAATAAAAAGTAATAATATAACAAAAAAGGGATAAATCTTGAAAGATTCAAACAAAAATTATTCTAACTACTCACCATGATCGATATGAAACAAAACCGCATGTTTTTTTTTGGACAAAAATATTTCTTCTCAACCCCCTTCTCACACTCCAACTCTAACTCTAGCTCCTTTACATACCATCCACATTCCTTTTATAAAAGGGAGACATATCATAAACAAATAAAATAAGAGAAAAAATGGAGAGAAAAACGTTAAAAAAAAAAGAGAAATAGAAAGGAACGAAGAAAAAGCAGCAAAACATAAAACAAAAAAAGAGAAGTAAAGAAAGAAATGGAAGAAAACTAGAAAGAAAGAAAAAAATAGAGAGAGAAAAAAAAAAGAAAAAAAAAGCAACGACAAAAAAGGAAGAGACAAAATAAAAGAACGAAAAGATTGAACGTGAAAAAAAGGAAGAGAGTTTTGGAGATGGAGTTCGGGTGTGTTCGTGGTTCTAAAAAAGTTAGTATTGCTAACTTGGAAAATCAGTAGACTGTAGTCGTAATTTTGTTGGAATCTTCAAAAAAAAAAAGGTTCATCTCTGTCTCTTTAATATTTGGATCATACATGGTTAGATATGTTTGCTGATATCTTTTGCGTCATTTTATGTTTAAGAATTTGAGACGTTTTAATCATATTCGATTTATGCATTCTCAATATTGTTTAGTATGAAGTTTGAAAAAAAAATCGTTTAAAAGAGGACGACTTCAATGATAATTAATAGATTCTTAGATGAGTTTACTTTAATCTTTAATTTTAGATTTCCATGACAGTTGAAACTTTTGTTCGATCTAATGTATATCGCTTGATTGTTTGTGACCTTAGTAAAATAATAACTAAGACGAGTTCTTTTTATTCTTTCTCTTTCTTTCAGTTTTAATTAGGAGGAGTGCCTAAAGATTTTTTTTATTTCGTTATAGTTTTGTTTATTTTTCTTAAAAGTTTTATTTATATTTTTGGTATAAAATAACCTGATTGACAAAATTTTGTTGGAGCATGTGTTAGTTTATTATTTGAGTTGCTGAAATTTTAGTTCTTTAATTGTTAAATCAAATTCATGTTCATATAGATGTGTATAATTAATTACGGCAAGTTAGTCACACAGAACAATATGATAGTTAATTAAGATTATTATTTTATATTAAGTTCTATTGATAAATATGGCTGGAATTTGCAATTTTTATTTGTATAAATGTCTCCAGATAATGATAAATCCAATATTATGTAGGTTTGTTTAAATTATAATGCATAAATAGAAAGCTTCGTTAATTTGGTTCTATCTTCTAGGCCAATAGTCATCTCTTAGTTATATTTTACTTTAAAACCTTAAGATTTGTTATAACAGTTAAAAAATAACCATAATAAAATAGATAAATAAATAGAATACTCTAAATATGCTACAAAATTTTTTAGATGCACATTAAAATACTGGCTCATGTGTTCATACCCGAACCTTGGATTGATACGCTTAAATAATGAAAGGATCATGTGCGCATTCCGCGTCTTGATACCTCTTCAATTTAAAATAGTTATTGTTATAACCATGTGTACATTCTGTACCTTGGTTTAATATTTAATTTCAAGGAAGTACCTTGTGTGCGTATCGCATCTTGGTCAAAATAATTAATCAAAAATATAATAAATTAAGTGAAGCGGTAATAAATAAGTCATAATCAATAAAATACATGAATAGCTAAAAATTTGATTTAAGACTTACATTAATCAATAAAAGCGACCGTGCTAGAACCAAGGGACTCGAGGGGTGCCTTACACCTTCCCCTCGGTCAACAGAATTTCTTACTCAGTCTTCTATTTTTGTAGACCATAAATTAAGAGTCAAACATTCCTTTTGAAAAGGAATTCAAAAAAAAGTGACTTGGAATACCAACGCTCAATTTCGAGTGGCGGCTCTAAATAATAAATATTTCCTTTTCAAAACGTCATTTTAATTGGAAAAACTCTTCTAACTCAACCTTTAAAAAGGGTTGCGTGGGAAAAAAGAGGTATGACAGCCTTGTTGACTCTGCTGGGGACTAATTAATAAGAATTTGAGCTTTGTATATTGATTCTTATTTGGCTTTTATCATGTTTTGGATATTATTGTATCTGGAAGCCTAATGTGCTATTTGTCACTTGTTTACCGCTTGAATATCTATTTGAACTGTGATATAAATTGTATCCTCTCTCGCACCCCTCTGAGTCTTCTGATAGGTAGTTATGTTGTATTTGCCTACCAACATCATACTCCTGTCTTGACATAAAGCCAGTTAGCTTACCAGCTTCTGGTGAAAGATTTAGCCACACATGTTTAGGTGGGAGAGCTGTTAGCTAGCCAGTGATGTTATACTACTGGTGACGCTTGACGCTCCTTGGCTCGGGTTGTCCACCCAGGTAAGCCAGGTCTAGATACCATCTCCTTTAGGATTTGAAAACTTAGAAGAATAAGCCACAAGCAATGAATATCTCTAGTAGGTTACGCTTTATTTGCATTATGTGCATTGAACTTAGTAGGGTTCGGCACAGGGGCCGGGCCCGTCTAAGACAGGTACCAATTTTTTGGACCAACATGTTCATATTTATGTGCTATATGTAACGTTATTTGGTAGTCTTCACTAAAATATTGACTGGCTTTAGGATAGAATTAAACAATGATAAACTAACAATATTTTTAAAAATAAAATTTTGAAAGGTTTTGGTACATAAACTAAAGATTTCAAAATAATTTTCCCTTATAGTTATTTTAACCGAATTACGCGGGTTTGATTCTCACCGGATGTGAGATATGTAGGCAACCTTCATAAGATTCAACCCTATTTTACATAAACATCTGAAAACAAATGAGTGAAAAAAAGGTCATATGGGCTATTAGTTATTATTTATTATTTTTTTCAAATAATGATAATATAGTCACTTTGTCGAGTTTTTAACCAGTTTTGCCCTTCCATCCGGTCTTTTTGTCGAAATAGCCTTGAAACCTGCATCGAAAATGCGAAATGAGAGGCCAGTTTTATTTTTTATTAGTTTTTCTTACAAAACAAAAAAAAGTTATTTGGGCCTTTTATTTTTTATGACTATTACTAATTTAAGTTTTTTTAGTCCCACAGTTTGGTTTCTTATTTTTTTTAGAGTCAAACCCGAGAAATCAGAGTTTTTGTGTCAATAGTATTTAACTAAAACCTAACCCCGTGTCTGTATAAACAAGTGCACCATGAGTGGGGAAATAGGTAAGTCTGAAAAGAGACCCAGGTCAGAAGTGATAGATTTTCTTATTGTTGATCAAATACCACAATTATTATGGGATTGGTGGAGAGATTTTAAGGAATATGAGCAAACCAGATAAAGAAGTACTTGGGACATTTGGTTCACATGTAGCTTGCTCCTTTCTCCCCGTTTCATCATGTTTCCCTAAAACAAAACCGAATTCCCCATCCAGAACATCGAGATAAGTATTCCTTGATCCTTTCAAAAGCCTTTTGGCATTCATCGGTCCAATTAGTGGCAGCGTCTTTGTTGAGCATTCTGAAGATGGGTTCACAAATAACAGTGGACTGAGCGATGAAGCGGGTGATATAATTGAGTCTCACTAGGAAACTCATCATATCCTTCTTGTTCTTCGGCGGTGGCAACTCCTGGATAGATTTGAACTTTGAGGGATCCAGCTCTATTCCCTGACAACTTACAATGAAACCTAATAACTTTCTGGCAGGAACCCCGAATGCACACTTAGCGGGATTCAGTTTCAAATTATACCTCCTTAATCTGTTGAAAAACTTTCGCAAGTCCTCCATGTGATCTGCAGCTTTCCTGGACTTAATGATGATGTCGTCACATATACCTCAATTTCCTTATGCATCATGTCGTGAAAGAGGGTAGTTATGGCCCTCATGTAAGTAGCCCATGCATTTTTTAACCCAAATGGCATCATCCTATAGCAATACATCCCCCATGGCATGATAAACGCCATTTTCTCTGCATTCTTTTCATCCATCCATATCTGATGGTACCCAGCAAAACAGTCGACGAACAACTACCGCTCATGTTTGGCGCAATTGTCGATTAGTATATGTATATTTGGCAAAGGAAAGTCATCTTTATGACTAGCCCGTTTGAGGTCCCGGTAGTCGACACAGATTCCAACCTTCCTATCCTTATTTGGCACCGGAACAATGTTGGCTAACCATGTCAGATACTCTACCACTCTGAGAACCCTGGTTTTGACTTGCTTTGTGACTTCTTCTTTGATTTTTAAACTCATGTCTGGCTTGAATTTTCTGAGTTTTCGCTTGACCGCTGGGCATGTCGGATCTGTTGGCAACTTGTGAGCTATAATGGACGTGCGGAGACCGGTCATATCATCATACGACCAGGCGAATATGTCCTCATACTCTTTCAAAAACTCTGTGTATTCTTCCTTTTCTGACGGTGACAAGTGTACATTGATTCGTGTTTTCTTGATATTTTCTGCATCTCCCAGATTAATGACCTCAGTTACTTCTAGATTGGACTTAGGTCTGTTCTCAAAATTTTCGACCTCTTTAACAACATCTTCTGGTATTTCATCCTCTTCTGAATCTATGTCCGTTTGTCGCATTGCCTCGTTGCAAGTTACAGCCGTGGATTCATCATCAAGATAAGTAATAGTAATGCTGTGTAAAATAAAGTAAATGGTAGAGAAAATATATGAGAGTGAAATATAAAGATAAACTTGGAATGCTTTAATTAAATTCATAATTGTCTGAAACATCGGGGCTCTTTTCAAAAGTAAAGACAATGCTGAAAAGTAAAATCAACTAAAACTAAAGTGCGATGCATGTGTGTTGTTTAGCCTTGCTACCCCGAGGCTCTACTGCACTGGTGGTCCTGATCGACCAATTGATGAGGTGCTCTCCTCAGTTCACAGCTTGAATGGAAGGTCCTTCATCCCAATCCTCCGCAAAGGTAACACAACAAATCCATATCGTCCTCCAGAAACAGGTTCTTCATGGCTGCCAGCGTCTCATCTTCTTCGGATATGGCATCAGCGGGCTGAAAGGTCTAGTCTAACTGAGGTAGAGGGTGCTCCAATGGGTAGTAGGGACTGTGCCATGGTGGCGAACAATGCTGGAACTCCTCCCAAGTGTATTCATAACCCAGACCAAAGGTTGTTCCATGCTTCTTCAAATGAATAGGCTCGGTGATACCCTTGAGATTCTTGCCAAGCCCCTTTTCGGGCTCATATACGCTCCAATTCAAAATTCTCTCAATTTTGTTATCCCACCACTATCCTTGTCTACGGCATTGACTCGTTCGATGTGATAATATGTTTCTCCACCTATTCTCTTTTTTCCTCCGATAATCAGGATAGCTTGGCGACTCTATATGGGATTGCTACCATCGCCATGAATTATTACTTGTTGATAATTCTGCAAAAATTTCACGGCTTGATACAATGTTGACGCCACAGCCCAAACGGCATGGATCCAATGTCGTCCTAGCAATAAGTTGTAGGATGTCGGTACGTTAATGACTTGGAACTCAACATCGAACCAGGTGGGCCCCATCTGCAGGCACAAACTGATTTCTCCAATGGTGTACTTTGAGATCCATCAAATGCTTTGACATTGATAGCAACATCGTGATCTCGTGCAACCCTTTGCCTAATGTCCTGAGAGTCACCAATGGACAAATGTTGAGGCTGGATCCCCCGTCAACTAGAATCCTGGTGATAAAATGATCTTCGCATTGCACAGTGATGTGCAATGCTTTGTTATGACCAAGCCCTTCCGGCGGCAATGCATCTTCATGGAAAGTGATCTTATGTCTTTCCAATATCTGTCCCACCATGTTGGCCAATTCGCCTCCTGTTATGTTGCTGGGAACATAAGCTTCCTGTTATGTTGCTGGGAACATAAGCTTCACCTAGTATCTTCATCAAGGCATTTTTATGTGCCTCGGAACTTTGCAGAAGTGCCAAGATGGAGATCTGTGCAAGAGTCTTGTTTAGCTGCTCAACGACTGAATATTTCATAGCTTGTATCTTTCTCCAAAGATCATCAGGTCCCGTTTCAACGCGACGTCCAGAGGCCTGTTTGCTGGACTCATCTAGGTGTTCTGGCGTGTATAACCTGTCTGTTCTAGTCATGCCCTGTGCGGCAATTGCTTCTCCAATGCGTGTCTTTCCTTTCCTTCTCGCCTCGGCTGTGTAGTCCCGAGGTATAGCATTTGTGTGAAATGGGGTCATGTCTGTCATGGAGACTGGAATAGGTCCTCTCGAAGGCAGCACAACAACTTCAAATGGTGTAGGTGGTTTCGGAGCTCCGAACTCAACCTTAATATGTTTTGGTGTCTTTGAGGAAGGTACTTCAAATTCGAGTGGCATGGATACATTTACCACGTCGCCCTCCGATGGCTGAATTTGTACAATAATAGGATTGAGAGTAACCACCGGCTTCTTGGGTCACCTCCTTCAGCTATTAAACCAATTGACCCTTTGGGGTCCCAATCATCTTCGTTCTCAATCATGTGGATGCATCCGCCCTTGTGATCAGGCAGAGGGTTGTGGCAGACTTTAGGAGCGATCTCCTTTGCTATAATAATCTTTTTGTCTGTCAGGTTCAGAATTTTGTCTTTTAATGAGCGACACTCGTAAATGGAATGGCCCTTCATCCCGGAATGGTATGCGACAAGTCTTGTTTGGGTTAATCCACTGGGAAGGGTTTTCTGGTTATACGGCTGGGATAGGGGTGACGTAAGCTGCTGGTTTGACTTTTTCATACAGTTGGTCAATCGGCTCAGCTATGGCAGTGTATTTTCTAGGGGGTTTGCGGTCGAAATTTTTCTAGGTCGAGGGAAATTTTGGCGAGTAGGTGATGATGGGTAGTGAGAAGGTTGGGAGTTATATGCTTGGTATACATGTGTAGGTTGGGAATATCGGGGTGAAGTGGGTTGATATGAGGGCGGTGGAGGTGATTGGTAAGTAGGTGGTGGAATTTGGTAAGTAGGTGATGGTGCTTGGTAATTTGGGGTAGGCTGGTATGTGAGTGGAGCTGAGGCATAGGTATGGTATTTCATGGGAGAGTTGTTCCTTTGCGCAACCATTATAGAATTTACCTCTTTCTTCTTCGTCGAGCCACCAGACTGTAGACCCTTGTTGGTAGCTTGCAATGCCTCTAGGTTAGTGACCATACCGTTCTTGATGCCTTCTTCGATCCTTTCTCCCAATTTGGTGATATCGGAGTTTTTTTGACCCTTAATTAGCATCAATCTTTCATAGTACTGCGGGTCCTGAGCATGGACAAAGAATCTATTCATTTGTTCTTCCTCTAAGGCCGGTCTGACCTTAGCAGCTTCCGACCTCCAACGAGTAGCATACTCGCGAAAGGTCTCCGTAGGCTTCTTCTTAAGATTCTGGTTATAGAACACGTCTGGCTCATTCTTAGTGTTGAATCTGAAATGGTCCATGAAATCAGATGCCATGTTCACCCAACTCGTCCATTTCTTTGCATCCTGGCTAATATACCAGGATAAGGAATCACCCTTCAAACTCCTCATAAATAGCTTAATACAGATGTTTTCGTCCCTACCAACCCCTACTAGCTTGTCACAATACATCCTCAAGTGAACCCTGGGATCCCCGGTACCATCAAATAGTTCGAACTTGGGAGGTTTGTACCCCTCTGGGAGCTCGACATCTAGTTGAACACAGAGGTCTTTGTAATTCAACCATTCGACACTCTTGTTACTTTCGAAACCCTGAACCTGATTGGTCAATTTCTCAATCTCAAATGCCAGATTCTGAATGAGGGAGCTTTTATCGTCCGACTCAGCTACATTGGTGATTGGCTAACCATAATGTGGTACACTATCCACAAATACATGAGCGCCCTGATTATCTGGGTATTTGGAGCTCTGGGATAAGCAGTGGAGCATTGTTGCCTGTTTTGCGGACTTGAGTTTGAGCAGGCTGGGTCGGCAGCGGCGGTGGTGATTTGTTGGCATCAGCAGCAGCAAGAGTGATTGACAGACTTGCCAAGTTTCAGACATGTTCCAACTCTTCTCGAAACCTCAGCAAAGTATGCTCAAGTTTAGCAGCAATTTCTTTGGTGATTGAAGCCTCTCCGACGTCCTTTCTGGCATTGGTATCTTCCATTTTGTTCTTGTTCCTATTTCTGGGAGGACTCAGAGAAGGAGAAGGTGGAGGACCCTTTGATCTTGTGGAGTATGCCGATGGTGCCAGAATGCACGTACAAACCTTTAGGGGAGGGGAATAAAAATAAAAGAAAAACAAAAAATGTAAAAAGTTAGAGCGAATTCTGAGAAAGAAAATATTGCGGTATTTAAACATGTTGTTGCGAGAACATAAGTCGTTTCCTATTTAGGTGCCTCATTGTGCCGAGGTAGGCCTAGCGACAGATAGAATTTGGAGAACTTATAACACCAAGTGCTTCATTTTATTGATAGAAAATATAACGAGTCAAACAAACTAAAATAAAGAAAAATTGTCACTAAGGCCAGTGGCCTTATTACATAAAGAAAGCAGTAAAAATCCTAACTACTTGGACCCAGAAGGACCTTCCCCAGATTTAGTATCTTTGCCTCCCTCGTATAGATTTATCAGCTCGCGCAGTCCCAACAACAAGTAAGCCTGAGCCAAGTGCCCACCTTCGTTACCTTCAGCTTCCTGGCGGTCGTTGATCCTTTTCAGAAACTTGCCTTCCAGCTTCCTTAGACCCCGCTCCAAGTGCCCTAAACGGTTTTTTGCTTGGACAGCCATGTCTTTCCACTCATTGGTTAGCTTCTCTTGGGCATCTAGTATTTCCCGATGTTCTCTTTCACACTCTCGCATCCGTTTCCGTAGCTGATTGTACTTGACTTTTGCTGCAGTCTTCTCATCAATAACCCTGTGACCATGGACGAAACCTGTTTTTCCCAAGCCGATGTGGTAATCCTTTACCCATCCTAGACAAAAAGGCGCATGCCCCGCCTGATACCTATCTGGTTCTATAGATTCCTTTTCCAAGATGAGTTTGGAATGCCACATATGCTGAGCCTGACACCTGTGTGGGCTATCATCATCTTGGAAGTCAGCCCTGTAGTAACTCATCTTTTCCACTCGGAGAGGGACATAAGGGTAAGTTCCTCTTAAGATGATGAGTACAAGGAATGGCTCATCCCTAGACTGAATGATAAACTCCCCAGTTGGAAACCACTCGTACATCCATTGTACCTGCTCTTCTCTCAGATTCTCTAATAGTTCTACCCATCCACTGGCGTATTCCGGGCGAGCGAACATGTTCGACATGAAGTTCATTTGCTTTTGATGATGGAAAGAGATATGGCCATCCAAGCCTCGGCGTATAATCTCTTATCTATAATCTCCCTTATGAAGATGTTCAATGAACCAGAGTTGTAGTAGCAAATTGCACCCTTCAAAGTGTGGTGCCCCTTGTTGACATTTCTCTAAGACTCGGTACAGTTCGGCAAGGATCATGGGTGTTATGATGAATGCCTGCCCGTCAATACCCTCTATTATGGCTTTGGTTACCATGGCTAGTCTCGTATAGATTTTACCCTTTCTCATTGGAAAGACTATCATTCCTAGGAAACAGAACATGAATACAAAGGCTCTTCTATGTTTGTGCCCCAAAGAGGTGAGGGCGAACTCGTCCATGTGAGTGCAGTAGGATTTGCTATGTCCAAACCTTTTATACATGAAGTCGAAGGATATGTAGGAGTCCTTCAGACTGGTCAGATTAGGATTCTTCCTGAGCCCCATAACTTTCAGGAAATCTCTACCTTTGCGATTTTCTGGCATGAGCAGCCCCGGGCTAGACCTCCAATTTCTTCCAACAGCGGTGTCATTTCAATACCCCCAAAGCAGAAGACAGACCGTTCACCATCCCAAAATAGAGTAGCAGCTTCAACAATCTTGTTATCTGGCCTAACATCCAAGAGTGAAGGAAGATTCCCTAAGTGCATGCGGACAAGAACCCAATCACTACCATGCAGATCCTCCCACCAGCTTAGTAACTTTGGGTGAATGTTTGATATCATACCAAATCTGGGGACTTCGTGACTCATTTCTTGCAAAATAGAAGTGTTAGGCCCTTAACCCCACCAGACTCGATTATTTAAATAAATAATTAGCAAAAGGCATTTATTTCTCCAAATCAATGCACATAACGTGAATGTCCGTTTTGGTTTCGGGAAAACCCGATGGACTTTTGGTTTCGGGTATCTTAATGATTCATTTTGTGGGCGACATAACTGACTCGGCTAAGTTTTACCATGATGTATGAACACTATAACGGAATAAGGTTTCTACTTTTGAAGTGCTAGACAAGGTAACCTTGAGCGGACAACTCAAGAGGGAAAGGCACGGAACAAGTCGACTACACCGCTGATCGACTGGCTTTACCACAAATAAGACTTTGCCAAATTTAGGGGGTTTATAAATATTGAAAGAGCGCAACCACTCATTATAAGCATTTCTATAGGGTTTGTTTGGCACGAGTAAAAAATGATGTTGAAAGATGCCATTACAACAATGAAATAAATACATGTATTTTCACGTCCATAAAATAATGATTACAATAGATGCTTGAAATTTAAGACAAAATTGAAATGAAGTTAAAACAGTAAAGCAGTTGAAGAAAAAAGAAAAACACGAAGAATCAAGTTAGTAATCATGAAGAAGTGATTAAAGCGGTAAATAAAGGCAGTAAAGAAAGCAGCAAAGTCACAAAGCACATTATGATAAAAGCTTTAAAAAATTCCATAGCAGAGTCGCCATGCTGTCCACGCCCCCTTTTCTGACTACTAAAAGAAGAAGCGAAATAGGGTTTACGATGTTATGAACAAAACAACTCTTATTCCCGTTTGGGAATTGCGTATTGGAAGTTGAAGAGTCGCCACCTAATGATTATAGTGCATTAAGACACTTTTAAGAAGAAGAGAGTATTTTTTGAAGAGAAAACCAAAGTTCGGGTAAGGGCTTGAAATTATCTCGAGGGGAAGGTGTTAGGCACCCCTCAAGATCCACTAGTGTGGTTCCCGTCCATACAAATTGTGACTTTAATAAGGCAAATAAATAGATAAGGCTCACATATAAAGCATTCAAGCAACTTGAGAAACTTTTGAAAAGCGGAAGGGTATAAGTTAAGTAAAAGTAGAAGAGCGAATTAAATTGAAAAGCATTACTTTGGGAAAAAGATGTTTAAATAAAGCAAGTAAAGAGAAAGAGGTCCTAGGTTTGACAATAATATGGATCATTCGATAGAATATCCAACACATATTCCCAAAGGAGGGTCGCTTTATGATATTATCGTATCATGATCATCTCCATATTCAATCCTTCCCACCACGTACAGGTTATTTAAGAGTGGATTTGTCACGAATACTTATTGCGCGCTATTACCCGTCCAATCCTATATTTCCTAGAGGGTACTTAGGATCACTATTCCTATTAGGTAGGAACTACGCCAAACCTCTAGGTTCAAAGGTTAAAATTCTAGACGTCATTCAAGAACAAATAGGATTTTCACGTAAAGGGGATCATATAATCATGTAAACGACTCAGATATCTCTCTAAAGACGAACACATAATAAGCACGACTTGGACACATTTAAGGTCTAGGGAAGGAAGAACCTTTCAAAAAAATGGAATATAAATTAAACAGAAGTTTGGAGGTTTTGCAGAAAAGTAACACAAGGAAAAGCGTTCAGAACTTTCAAAGAGGCAGTAGCAGTTTTAGAAAAATCTACAGATGTATTCAAAATGTTTGTGGAACACAGTTTTCGGACAAGAAAAATAGAAGAAAAAATATGGAAATATTTTGAGATTGCAGAAGTATAAAGAAAACATGTCAGGTTTTGAACCTTTGAAAATTACAATATTCAGGTAGCTTGAAAAATAGTAGCCCAGTGCTGGACGAAAAAACACAGTAGAAACATTTGCATATATGGTTTGAAAATAGTTGTCTAGTTCTAAACAAAGTAGAAATTACTTGCATAAGTACTAAAAATACGGCAAAAGTTTATAAAAAAATTAGACAGCATCAGAAGCAGCAGATGAGTTCAGACAAAGGCGGATTAGTTCGAACATGACTTAGAGGTGATTAGCCTATTTTATCTAGCGTAAGGCTTGCCTAGACGTTATTAAAGGATGGTGAGCATGCACATTTGCTTCCAGCTTTAAAGAGAGAGAGTTGTTAACAAATTTTTAACCGATATCAACGAAGTAAACAACTGCAGATAAAAGTCCTAAAAGCATGGTATCTAATGCAAAAAAAAGTCCTATGAACATGATATCTAAATGTGAGGTTGATGACTTGATGATTATTAATTAGTCATGGTCATAAGAATATTTAGAATAACAAACTGAAAGTTAAAAGCCTAAGAACATGATTTGTATATGCGAGGATGCATGTCCTAAAACATGGTACATATTGTACAAATAGGTAAATAAAGGCCTATAGACATGTTTTCTACCCATTAACTTAATTAATCATGCATAGCCCTCCCAATTCACTACAATCCCCATTGTTATGTACAAATTATTACAGCCCAAATAATTAAATTACAACAGTGATAAAAGAAAATAAGAAGTTACTCTATAGAGAGCCTTCATCCAGGCCAAGCATCTCCAACCTCACTTCTTTCGAGTTTCACAACCATTACCAAGGCTTGGGTGCAGCAAAGTTCCCTAAGTATTCGTTTAAAACCCTGGCCAATATCAAGAATCCAAAGTATCATTATTAGACAAGTGCAAGTGTGGAAGTTCCAGCCTTGTGCATTAAAGTTCAATGGGTGCTCAAGGCTCCCAAGGCAATGCTTACACTAAGGGGGTAGAACCTAAGTCCTAAGGGTAGATTGTGATAGAATTGAGAGAGTTGAAAACAGTTGAGAAACAATTTGAGAAAACAGTTGAAAGAGTTGAAAAAGTTGAGGCAAGTTTGAGAAAATAGTTGAAAGAGTTGAAGAAGTTCTTCTGATCATTTGGACCTTTTCAGAGCATCACACAAACAGGGGCAAAGAGGAATGGAACAAATAAGTAAAGTGAACTACTCACACACAGACAACATATTGGAGGAAAGTAATCAGACATGGTTGCAAAACAGGGGTTCTGTTCTTACTGCACCAAACCTCAATACAATCAACCTTAGGAAGAGGTTATAGGCTGATCAAGGAGCCAAGCAGACCTGGATACACAGTAGTACCGCACAAGACAAAGGAAAACGTTCATTCAGACAGGGAAGGGGTAAGGGGTAAGGGGAACATGCTAAAATAAACTAAGTAGACTAGTAAGTGCATGCTAGTGACAATAAGAACAGCAGAACCATAGATAAAAGCACATCGGAAACAAGATGAAGTGCAGGACTAACAAAAGCATGTTGTTTTCGGGACTGTATACTAAATAGGCAACACACCAGTTGCAAGAGAATAGAACACAAGAGCAATGAGCAATAATGCACAAGAAGAGAGCAAAGTGTGCAGAGAAACAAGCAACAGTCAAACCCAAGTAAACAATGTAGTAGAAACCCAATTGTGTAGCAGACAACCAAGCTTACTCAATCTTGGCATTCAGCCGATTGAGTGTTCAAATAGGAGAATGAGAGAGTATAGAAACAGTAGAGAAAGTGAGAGAGAGAGTTCAGAGAGTTTGAACTTGTGAGAGATATGAATGTGTGTTGGTGTTTCAAAGGGAATGGGGGGGGGGGTATTTGTAGTACTAAAACGTGTACACAAACAGAGCAGCAATCCTTACTTAAGGAACTAGCATCAATCAAAATCACATTAGTATAAGGACTCCTCTTTAGTTATGGAGTCTAAGACAAACGGTAACAAGCAGATATTTTAAAGGAAAGGAATCAATTAGACTACTGTATTTGCCCTAGTAAGAATAATAGAGCATATAATATGCAATAGGGGTTAGATACATGATAATTCAATAAAGGAAAATATATGCCGAATAACCAAATTATACTCGAGTGCACAAATATGGCAAGCAGTATAAATCAACCACGAATAGTTAGTCAAAGAATCACGGGCAAAACCAAAATTAGAGGGAATTAGTCCTAATCATAGAAAACAACTCACAAATAAGGCAGCAATTCGAAATCACTGTAAGAATACATATGAATCTGGGATTCAAAAAAATACTCGGAACTAATAGGATATTCAGTAAAGAGAGAGGCATTCGAACTTAAAAGGTCATAAAAATTAAAAACCATAGCAAGGAGTCATACAAACAGTAGAGGGTCCGGCCCTTAGCAAAAAACTTAAAGCATGGAACTAAAAGAAAATACAGACAAGCACATAACACAAAAATAACAACATAATACTCAAGAGAAATCAGAAAGTATTGCGATTTTGCAAATGAGGTCAGAAACCCTAGTTTTGAAAAGGGGTACAGAACGTTTGAAAAACTCAAATTAATCAGAGACATCGAGCGAGAAGTAGTGTAGAAATCAAAGATTAAACCAGAAATTACTTTAAAAGATAGAAGTTTAAGAGGTTTAGGCAAAAAAATTAAGGTTTGCAAAATAAATTAGAGAAATGAGAAACTTGGCCGTCAAACTCGTATATAATACCATAGAAGGCATCATCGGGTAAAAACCCCTGGAGAAAAGCTGGCAAAGGACCCAAGCAAAGCTTTCAGCGACCGTCTTTCATGGCGGAGGTCTCGGGGCTTTGAGATTCAGAGGGGAATAACGAGATGAGGGTTCCTTGGCGACTGGAGATCAAGAGAAGTGAGGGAGGAGTATGGATGGAACGACGAGTGTCGTCGGAGAAGAAAGAACCAGAAGGTTCTAGAGAGAAGGGGAGCATTTTTTAGAGGGAGAGAGACGGTCTGAGTGAATGAGGGTTTGGGGAAGGGGTCGTTTGATTTAATTAAGGCAATAGGATCTGGGCCGTTGATCTTATTTGATCAACGACTCAGATTAAATCAAAGGCGGTCGGATAGAATTAATGGGTGTTGGTCATTGGAATTGGGTTTTAAATTGGGTGAAATAGGGGTGCAATTTAGTCTATGTTTTAAATGAAATCGGGCCAACTTTTAAATAGCCTATTTTTCCCAATTAATTTTATAAAATAGCTAAAATAGTTTTAAAAGAAAAATTGAAAGCATAGAACAACTTAATAACACATAAATATTTATATAAAAATATTAGAAATAATTTAATAGCTATAAGACATAGTACATTGCAAAATAGGCCACAATTGCAATTTTGTGCAATTAGCTTTTCATAATCCAAATAAATTTGTAAAAAATGTGAAAAAATTACATAAATTATGTATTGTTATAAATATAAGAGTAAAGCATATTATTCACTAAAAATAATAATTTGGAGATAATTTTGGCCTTAATACTATCAAAATATAGGTAGTAAGTTGATTAAAAAATCCTAAAGAATTGAGGAAAAAATATCAAAAATTTCAGGCATGCTTATATATGCATACATATACTATTTTGAAAGTATTTTGGGTGCAAAAATATATATAGGGATAAATTGGGTATCAACACTCGACCTTCTTCGTCACTACCCAACCGATGTTAGGCTTGGCACTTACTGAGTTTGCTGTGGTGTACTCACGCCTCTTCTCCGCATGTTTTTCATGTGCAGATCTAGGTACTTCCAAGCAAGCGTACCGCCAGTAGCTGTCAAGGAGCATATTGAAGGCTTGAGGTATACATCTGCACCGCAGATTCGCAAAGTCTCCTTCTCATTATATCCATAATATTAGCTGTCTTTTCGATTCCTTTTGTACTAGACTACTCTGGTGACTAGAGAAGTGTATGACTTCCTATAGCCTGTGTTGCCGATGGGTGTTCAGGTCTTGGTGGTTATTCAGTATTCAGTATTAAAGTGTATGTGCCAAGCAGCAACCTATACATTTCTTTTATCTTATTCGGCATTCTACTATTGGTTTTCGTAAAAAGTGCAAATCTCGCAATGTGATAGGCTTACCTAGTCGCGAAGACCAGGTGGCGTCATGACAGGTTCAAAATTGGTGATCTAGGGTCATTACAAGTTGTTATCAGAGCTCTAGGTTCATAGGTGTCACGAGACACAAGCCAGTTTATTAGAGTTTCGCTGATCGGTACAGATACGTCTGTGCTTATTTACGGGAGGCTATGTAACTATTTAGGAAAAATCTTCACCTTATTGAATTCTTGGTCATGCTATGTTTTTTGACATCGACTCTAAACTTTTGTCTTCTATTCTCTAACAGATGGTGAGGACACGCACGACACAAGGCGATCAGGTGCCTGCACCCCCTCCTGCAGTGCTAGAGGCAGGGCCCAGGGCAGGGGTCGTGGATGTGTGCGTGGTGCAGCCAGAGCACCTGCATGAGCGGTCGCTGAGGTACCACCAGCGGATCCAGCCAGGACTCGGGCACCTGACACGCCCAAAGCCACCACTACTCCAGCATTTCAGGAGGCACTGGCACAGTTTATGAGCATGTATACTATGCTGTCACATGAAGGGTTGCTTCCCCTTCATGCAGCCACATCCAGGCTGAGTAAGGAGCCCAGACTCCCGCAGCCTGCACTCCAGAGCAGCGGGTGCATATGGGATAGATTTCAGATAGTATCCCTATCTAGCCTGCAATACCGGTTCAGCCCGAGGATAGGGCACCTCCTTCCAAGGATGAGCAGCGTAGACTGGAGAGGTTCAAGAAGTGCGACCCTCCTGTTTTCAGCGGACTAGCCACAGATGATGCTTTGGGGTTTTTTAGAGGATTGTCATCGCATCTTTCGTACCATATGTATTACTGCCTCGAGCGGGGTTTCTTTTGAAGCTTTCCAGATTTGGGGAGATGCCTATGACTGGTGGTGCACCTTAGAGATAGAAAGTCCGTACGAGGCTACCTCCCTGACTTGGACTCAGTTTTCAGATATGTTTCAGAGGGAGTTTGTCCCCCAGAGCCTCCGAGATGCATGGTGCGCGGATTTTGAGCATTTGTGCTAGGGCACCATGACTGTATCTGAGTATGCCATCGGCTATACTAGGTTGGCCAGGCATGCACCGACTTTTACTGCTTTCACGAGAGGGTTCGCCGGTTTATCGAGTGTCTTACTCCTTCTATCAGGTATGGCATCGCACAAGAGTTGGAGATGTATATACCCTATATGAAGGTAGTGAGCATAGCTAGGAGGTTAGAGGGTATGGATGCCAACGAGCGGGTGGAGAGAGGCCAAGATGTCTCAAGAGTCGGGTCATTACTCTGGTACCCGTACTTCAGGAGCAGGACATCATGGTAGGGGCTATACGGGTTGCCTAGTTCACTCAGCTCTTTCATCCAGCAGTACTCCAGCTCCTCCTAGATCTCAGGAGCCTTATTATGCACCTCCAGTTTCTAGTGCACCTCCTATGTGGGGTACTTCCAGAGGTCAGTCTAGCAGGGGTGGGCCCAGTTAGTCACAACCACCGTTCCCTCCCAGAGCTTTTTGTGAGTGCGGGGATACCCACAATGTAGTGAATGATTGCCCTAGGCTTGGGAGGAGTGCACCTATATATTATTCTCAGTAACAGCATACCCAACGGGATTCTCAAGCCATTCTTCCAGCTCCAACTGCCACCCCACCTGCCCAGCCAGGCATGGGCAGAGATCGGGGAGATAGAGGTCGCCCTCGAGAGAGGGTCCGGGAAAGATTTTATGCTATTCCCGATTATGCTGAGGCTGTCGCCTCCAATTCTTTTATCACAAGTATTATATTAGTTAATCACAGAGAGGCATCAGTTCTATTCGATCCAGGTTATACTTATTCATACGTGCCATCTTATTTTGCTCTGCATTTGGGTACAACCCGAGAGTCTTTGAGCTATCCTGTTTATATTTCTACTCCCGTGGGAGTTTCCCTTGTTGTTGGCCGCGTATATCAGTCATGTTTGGTTACTATTTGTGGTTTTGAGAGAAGGGCAGATCTTTTATTAATTGACATGGTTGATTTCGATATTATCTTGGGCATGGACTGGTTTTCGCCCCAGTATGCTATTCTTGATTATCACGCTAAGACCGTGAAACTGGCTATGCCAGGTGTTCCACGTATTGAGTGGAGTGGTACTTTTTATCACACTCCTAGTAGAGTTATATCATTTCATAAAGCTCAACGTATGGTTAAGAAGGGGTGTCCCGCGTATTTAGCCTATGTGAGAGATTTTTATTATTGATACCCCTTCTGTCGACTATGTTCCAGTGGTATGGGATTTCCCCTATGTGTTCCCAGCTGATATTCCGGGCACGCCGCCTGATCGGTACATTGATTTCGATATTGATTTGTTGCCGGGCACCAATCTTATTTCCATTCCTCCTTACCGTATGGCTCCTCCTGAGTTGAAGGATCAGTTATAGGAACTGCTTGGTAAGGATTTTGTTCGACCTAGTGTTTTATCGTGGGGTGCTTCTATCTTGTTCGCAAAGAAAAAGGATGGTTTTATACGCATATGTATAAGTTGAACAAAGTTACACTGAAGAATGGATATCCTTTACCTCGTATTGATGATCTATTTGACCAGCTTCAGGGCGCACATGTGTTCTCTAAAATTGATTTTTGCTTAGGTTATCACTAGCTAAAGATTCGGGAGGCGGATATCCTGAAGACTGCTTTCAGGACTTGGTATGGTCATTACGAGTTCCTTGTCATGTCATTTGGGCTGAACAATGCCCAACAACTTTTATGCATTTGATGGAGAATGTATTCAGGCCCTATCTCGATTCGTTTGTCATTGTATTTATAGATGATATTCTTGTATACTCCTAGAGTTGGGAAGATCATGAGCAGCACCTGAGGGCAGTGCTTCAGACCCTGAGGGAAAAGCAATTATATGCAAAGTTCTCAAAATGTGAGTTTTGGTTAGTTCTGTTGCATTCCTAGGCCACGTGGTATTGAGTGAGGGCATTCAGGTAGATCTGAAGAAGATGGAGGCCGTGCAGAGTTGGCCCAGACCCTCCTCAGCTATCGAGATCCGCAGTTTCCTTGGCCTGGTAGGGTATTACCGTTGTTTTGTGGAGGGATTCTCATCGATTGCAGCCCCGATGACTAGATTGAACCAGAAGGGTGCTCCTCTTCAGTGGTCAGACGAGTATGAGGCGAGCTTCCAAGATCTCAAGACGCTTTGACTTCAGCCCCTATTCTGATTGTTCCTACTGGTTCGGGGTCCGATACTGTTTATTGTGATGCCTCACGGGTTGGACTTGGATCGGTGTTGATGCAGGACAGTAGGGTAATTGTGTACATGTCTAGACAGTTGAAGGTACATGAAAAGAACTATCTTGTCCATGACCTTGAGTTATCTTTATTATTCACGCCTTGAAGATCTGGCGTAATTATTTGTATGGTATTCCTTGTGAGATTTATATGGATCATCGGAGTTTAAAAAACTTATTCAAGCTGAAGGACATGAACTTGCACCAGAGGACATGGTTGGAGCTACTGAAGGATTATAATATTACTATTTTATATCACCCGGGCAAGTAGACGATGCCTTGAGTCACCGGGCGGAGAGTTTGTGGTGTTTGGCATATATACCGGCTTTAGAGAGACCTATGGCTATGGATGTTCAGGCTTTAGCCAGTCAGTTCGTGAGATTGGATCTCTCGGAGCCCAGTCGTGTTCTAGCCTGTGTGGTTTCTCGATCTTTATTGCTCGATCATATCAGGGATCGGCAGTAAAATGACCCTTACTTGTTTGTCCTTAGGGACACAGTTCAGCATGGTGATGCTAGGGATGTGACTATTGGAGATTACGGGGTATTGAGGATGTAAGGTCGGATATGTGTACCCGATGTTGATGATATTTGGGAGTTGATATTTATAGAAGCCCATAGTTCGAGATACTCCATCAATCCGGGTGTCGCAAAGATGTATCAGGATCTGATGCAGCATTACTGGCGGAGGTAGATGAAGAAAGACATAGCAGAGTTTGTAGCTAGATTCCTCAACTGTCAGCAGGTAAAGGATGAGCACCAGAGATCGGGAGGGTTACTCTAGCAGATGGAGATTCCGGAGTGGAAATGGGAGAAGATCACGATGTATTTTGTAACTGGTCTCCCTCTGACGACGAAGAAATTTGATTCTATTTGGGTTGTTGTGGATCGTCTGATCAAGTCAGCTCATTTCATTCCAGTGTGTACTTTTTACTCAGCAGAGCAGTTAGCGGGGATTTATATCAGGGAGACTGTTTGTCTGTACGGAATTCCAGTTTCTATCATCTCAGACATGGGTTCACTGTTTACATTACGGTTCTGGAGAGCCGTCCAGCACGATTTGGGTCCCCGAGTTACTATGAGTACAACTTTTCACCCTCAGACAGACGGACAGTCTGAGCGCACTATTCAGATTCTTGAGGATATGCTCCGTGTATACATGATTGAGTTTAGAGGGTATTCGGATCAGTTCTTACCATTGGCGGAGTTTGCGTACAACAACAGTTATCAGTCCAGTATTCAGATGGCGCCGTGTTAGTCCTTTTATGGTAGGAGATCCAGATCCCGGGTGGGTCGGTTCGAGCCAGGTGAGGCCGGGCTATTGGGCACTGATTTGGTCCAGGATGCCGTCGAGAAGGTTAAGGTGATTCAGGATAGACTCCGTACGGCCTAGTCAAGATAGAAGAGTTACGCGGACTAGAAGGTTCGTGATGTTTCCTTTATGGTTGGTGAACGGGTTTTGCGTTAGGTCTCTCCTATGAAAGGAGTCATGAGGTTTGGAAAGAAAGGGAAATTGAGCCCAAGGTTCATTGGCCCATTTGAGATTTTGAAGCGAATTGGGCAGGTTGCTTATGAGCTTTCCTTATCTCCCAATTTGGACGGGGTTCATCCGGTATTTCATGTCTCGATGCTTTGGAGATATCATGGTGACCCATCTCACGTGATGGAGTTCACTTCTGTCCAGTTGGACAATGACTTGTCCTATCTTGAGGAGCTAGTGGCAATATTAGACAGGCAGGACCTAAAGCTCAGGTCAAAGGATATAGCTTCAGTAAAGGTTCAGTGGTGGTCAGCCGGCCAAATAGGTGACTTGGGAGACCGAATGGGATATGCGCAACCGATACCCTCATCTTTTTTCTACTTCAGGTATGTTCTCTATGCTCATTCGAGGACGAACAAATGTTTAAGTGTAGGAAGATGTGACGACCCGGCCGGTTGTCTTTGGAATTTATGCCCCGTTCCCCCATTAACTGCTTCCCCTAAGTTCCTTTCTGCTATTTTGTTTTGCCGGGACGTTCGGTGTGAGAATCCCGAGTGTTTTGGGACACTTAGTCCCTAAATGAGAGCTTAAGTGTTGGAAAAAAGTCTGTAATCAGAATAGTTTTAAGACGACCTCAAAATGGAAATCTGATAGTTCTGTTAGCTCCGTTAGGTGATTTTAGGGTTAGGAACATGTTCGGAATGTATTTTGGATGTCCGTAGCTCATTTAGGCTAGAAATGCCAAAAGTAAGAATTTTGAAGTTTTCAATTCGATAGTGAATTTTTTATCCGAGGGTCTGAATGGGATTTTGGAAGTTTCTGTCGCACTGTTATGTCATTTGGGACGTGCGTCCAAAGTTTCAGGTCAATCGGACGAGTGTTGATTAGGTTTTGAATCGAAAGTGTGTTTTGGATGAACTTGAAGTTCTTAGGCTTGAATCTTTGATTTGATTGTGGTTTCAGTGTTGGTTTAGGTGTCATACAGATTGGTGCAAGTTTGAATGAGGTATTAGGTCGTATTGGGGCTTTTGGTTGAGGTCCCGGGGGCCTCGGGATGATTTTGGGTGGTTAATGGAAGATAATTCTAAGTGTGCAGCAGCTGAAACTTCAGACTTCTGGTATTTTCGCCTTTGCGGTTTGGGAATCGCAGAAGTGGAGCCGCAGAAGCGGCTTAGGGCACTGCCAAAGCGATATTAGGCAAAAGGCCAGGAACCGCAGAAGCGGTAGGAATTTCGAAAAAGAGGGATCGCTTCTACGATGTAATGGTCCGTAGAAGTGAAAATGGTCATTTTTAGTGGGAGTCGTAGAAGCGGCATTTTGACCGCAGATGCGGGACCATAAAAGCGGAAAACACTGTGATGTTAAGGGTTTTATCCGAGGCTTAATTTCAATGTTTTAAAAACCAAGTTTGATCTCGGACAAAGGAAATTTTGAGAGGGTTTCGAAGAGGAGATTATTGTGTAACGTTTCTATGATCCTTTTTAGTTATATTCCATCGTTTTGTGGTTAAATCCATCTTTTAAATTCGAATTTAGGATTAAAAAATGGATAATTTGGGTTAAATTTCTTTGGCTAAATTATTGAGTTTTGAAAGGGTATTTGACCTCCGATTTGGGAGATTTTTATATGGTTAGACTCGTGAGAGTACGAGGTTTCTGAAAATGCAAAAATTATTCAATTTCATGACGTTGTCCTAAGGGGCATTTTGGTCAATTTACCTATTTTCGCGCCATAGCTTTAATTTTAACAGTGGAATTAGTTACTTGCGATATTATTTATAATATGTAATTGGTTTATATAGATTTGGGCCACTCAGAGTCGGATACTCGCGGCAAGGGCATCGTTTCTTAGTGATTTTTGTTCCAGTTCGAGGTAAGTGGCTTGTCTAACTTTGTGTGGGAGACCTCTCCCCTTAGGATATCTTTATTGTTGCTTAAATATCTTGTGCGCAAGATGATGGGCGTGTACTTGTGCTAATTGTTGAAAATTCATCTTACTTGACTTATTTAGGCTGTGTTTCTCTACTTATTTAACTGGTTAAAATGCAATTTCACTTGTTTTAGATAGGGAAAGCATGTTAGTAACTTATTTGCTCTATTTGACTAAATTGTAATATCTGCATTTTTGTGAATTATGCTAGATTCTAGATTTTACCCGTTGTCTGTACTTAGCTTCTTTCTGTTCAATATTGAATTGTTGTGAAGTGTTTAAAAATGTGTCTATGGGACGGCTTCCCGGGAGTTCCCATGTACGTATTTTGTTCCAAGATTTGGAAGTGCGGGATACTGAGAGATCTCCGGCACATGATTGATTAATTAGAGGATACTAGGAGATCCTTGGGATACTTAGAGATCCCACGTGATGTATTAGAGGATACTAGGAGATCCGCGGGATACTTTGAGATCCCTCGTGATTAAATGGAGGGTACTAGGAGATCCTCGGGATACTTGGAGATCCCTTGTGTATATGATGAGGATACCAGGAGATCCTCGCGATACCAGGAGATCCTCGATGATAAATAACATGTAGTGATTGTTCTTGCATTCATAGATTGTATTTGTAGTTTGTTTCCGTTCTACTTATTATTTTTGCTAGATACTCGAGATTTACTATACTCCTATTGTCTATTTGTATCATATTTATTTTTATGTTTATCTCAGTAGGGCCTCGACCTTCCTCATCACTACCCAACCGATTTTAGGCTTGGCACGTACTGAGTACCGCTATGGTGTACTCACGCCTCTTCTGTGCATGGTTTTCATGTGCAGATCCAGGTACTTCTGAGCAGGCGTACAACCAATAGCTGTCAGGGAGCAGAATGGAGACTTGAGTTATACATTTGCTACGTCCGCAGATTCGCAAAGTCTCCTTCTTATTCTATCCATAATTATGGGCTGTAATTCCTTTTGTACTAGACTACTCTGGTGACTATAGCAGTGTATGACTTCTTATAGCCTGTGTTGCCCGTGAGTTTCCGGGTCTTGGTGGTTATTCAGTATTCTATATTAAAATTGTATGTGCCAGGCGGCAACCTATACATTTCCTTTATGTTATTCGGCATTCTACTGTTGTTTTTTGTAAAAAGTGTAAAATCAACAATGTGATAGGATTACCTAGTCACGAAGACGAGGTGCCATCTGACAGGTTCATAATTGGTGAACTAGGGTCGTGACAATAATTTAGCATTTTCATATGCATCAATTCTGAATTCCTCTAACTCATCTAGCTAAAGTAGACGATTTTTACATGTATCTGACAAATTTAGATTCAACAATTTCATGGCCCAATATGCTTTATGTTCTAATTCCATAGGTAAATGACAAGCTTTTCCAAAACCTAATTTATAAGGGGATGTGCCTATTGGGGTTTTGAAAGCAGTTTGGTATACCCATAAAGCATCATCTAACTTTACAGACTAATCTTTTCGAGAAGATCCAACATATTTCCTAAAATTCTTTTCAATTCTCTGTTGAAAACTTCTACTTGTCTGCTTGTTTGAGCATGATATGGAATTCCTGTTTTATGCGTTACTCGATATTTTGATAATAAATTTGCAAATTGTTTGTTTATAAAATGAGTTCCTTTATCACTTATGCCAACGCGTGGAGTTCCAAATCGAGAAAAAATATTTTTCTTAAGAAAAGCACAAAGCACATGAGCATCATTTTTTCTGGTATCTATTGCTTCATCTCCAACCGATGGAAGAGGGGCAGCGGCCCAAAGGCAAGAGACGGCATAGCTCGAGTAGAGCTAATAGTTCCGGAAGTTCATCATTATTAATCCTAGTCGGGTTAGAGCAATACATAGGTAATAGCATGTCCCAATGCTATCTCCCTCGAAGTTACCCATTTTGATACAAAATCAACAGCTACTAAAATATATTCACAACCATTTGATGGAGGAAAAGAACCCATAAAATCGATGCCCCAAACATCAAAGTTTCACACACAACGATAGAGTTAAGAGGCATCTCATCCCTTTTTGAAATCTTACTGCTTCAATGGCATTTGTCGCAAGCGGTGACATAATTTCTTGCATCTTTGAATAAAGTAGGCCAGAAAAACCAACTTCAAGTACTTTTGCAGTTGTTGGTCTTCCTCCATAGTGTCCTCCTACAGCTCCATCATTGTCACGACCCAAATCCCAACTCGTTCGTGATGGCGCCTCTCGTCGAGACAAGGCCATCCAACAAAACGAACGCTTCTTTTAAAAATAGTTATTTAACATATATAACGTTAAAATATGATTATCATAATCAAAAGCACGGAAAACAATGATAACAACAGGGAACCACCCGTCACAGCCCGACATCGGGGTGCCACTAGGCATGAGCTACTACAGAGTTCACTAAGGAACTACAAGTCCGGAAGTGGGAACAAAGTCTAAAAAAGAACATGAACAACATAAAATAAGGGAGAAGATCCGGTTCTGGGGACTCTAGCGGTCACCTAGCTCAGCTACAATAACAGATCTTCAATCCGCCAATAACCCTATACCAGGCGAACAATACCTACAACTGCACGTGAGGTGCAGGGAGTAAAGTGAGCACTTCCAACTTAGCGGTAATAAGAGTAAATAATAATTGAAGGCAAGAAATCGCATAAGAGCACTCCACCATACAATATGGGACAACACAACCATTTGAGAAAAACAGTAAGTCCAAAAAAATCCTTTAGAAAATATCTGCCTCAGTTTAAAATCACTATTCGAAATATCTTTTACCAATAGTAGGGAAGTAAATGCAGGATAAGTAGTGCAAGTCAGCACAAAAAGTCAGCCTCTCGGGCACAAGAAAGCATGCATAATTTAGCTCACAACTCGCCCTTCAGGCAATATTCTTATCTCTAGTCAGCCACTATTACCTGACCTATTTACATCATACAGTGTCACTGTTATCACTATCTCAAATTTATCCACTCTGAAAGTGATCAGACAATATCAGAACAACAAATAAATATCTCAAGAAATGACATGAACAACAAATAGTGCACAAATGTATGAATGCTATGCAATCATACGACGGTACACTCTAGTACCCGCAGCGGTGTGCATTCCGCTCTAATTATTTAACGTCGACGGCGCTCATTGGGGGTGTGTACAGACTCCGGAGGGGCTCTTACAGCCCAAGCGCAATATCAACCAGGTATTGGCATAAAATAGGCTCTCGACCTTAAGGTCTATATAAAAATCATCGTTGCGGCGTGCAGCCCGAGCCACCCATATATTCATAAATCACTGTGACACTGCTGCAATGCGCAGACCGGTCCATGCTCAGTCCAGAAATGCGCATATGCCACTTGGGCAATATTAACATGATAGTCCTCAGCTCAAATGTCAATAAAATATTGTTTAATTTTTTCAAAGCTTAGAAAGTGACTGAGTTTGCAGAAAAATATTAAAACCTTGGACAGAGATTAAATAATATGAAGGTAATGTAAAAATAGTAATATCAATCCCCGAAGGGTTCATTTTGTTGGCACGAAGCCCAAACATGGCAATCAGCCCAAATTATGATGATAACAAATAATTTCAGTTAAATACACAATAAAATCAATAACCGGGAAGGACCAAGTCACGATCACCAACGGTGCTCTACCCCACGCCCATATCTGGCGTGCAAGTCACCTCAATATGGCACTATGATGTGCAAATATGGGGTTTCAAACCCACAAGATATCATTTACAAGTATTACCCACCTCGTATCGGCGAAATCTCTAGCCCGCGATGCCTCTGCTCCTTAGCTTGGCCTCCACATGCGTCGAATTCAGTCAAAACTACAACGAATTCATTATCATAGGCTGAGGGAATATAACCCAATGAAAAAGACTCGAAAAATATCGAAATTCACGAAATTTCCAAAACTCGAGCCCCTGGCTCACATCTTAAAATCAGAAATTTTATTATCAAAATGTTCCTTATCTCGCCACGAGTCCATAATACCAAATTCCCAAATTGGAGTCCAATTGACCCCTCAAATCACAATTTCTCACTTAAAAGCCCAATCCCTAGTTCTTCACATTTTCAACCATTTTCATGAATTTAAGTGTTGATTCTTCAATAAAATGATGTTTTGAGTCCATAAAACTTACCTCCAATCAATTCCCGTTGAAACTCCCTTCAATCTCTAACAAAAAGCTCTTGAGGTGGTGTAAAAATGGAGGAAATATCAAATGGGTTGCGGATGAAATAACCCTTAAAAACTTTATGCCAGGCGAAGTCCTTCCACGCGAACGCGAGGCCCTTCCACGTTCGCGATGACCAAAAATTCCCATCTGCCAAAAAAGCCCTTCGCAAATGCGGTTATATCCACGCGAACACGAAGGCCTGGTTCCTCCTCTTACACGAACGTGTACCTTCCCACACGACCACGAAAGACAAAAGCCCTGGAACTCCAACTCTTCATACGCGAACGCGAGCTCCCCACTCAATCGCGATGCACTGGAACGTTGCAGACGGTCCGAACATACTCCAATCATGAAAATGACTCAAATGAAAGAGTTATACCTTAAGCTCATCAATACCATTACAACACAGGGCTAGGACCCCATCCAATATCATAGAAATAGAATACCTGAATCTTCCCCGAAGTGTCTAATCTCCGCGTAGCCTTGCTATAATGCTCGATCTCATCCAAAGACTATTTCACATGAAGCACCTCAAGTGCTATAATTGAAGTTGAAAACCACGCATGATTAGTGTATAGAACCCAAGAAAATCATTATACCCATGGCGAAGCAAGGCCTACGAATAGCATATGGAAAACTATTCTCCACATTGCACTGTTGCAGCGCGTAATCCGATCCAGATAGCATACTCATGGCGGCGTTCCACCCGGTCTACACATACTCTTGGCGGCGTGCCATTCGATCCACACATACTCATGACGGCGTGCCATCCGATCCGCACATACTCATGGCGGCGTGCCATCCGATCTACACATACCCGTTGAGGCGTGCCACCCGATCCACACATACCCATGGAGGTGTGCCACCCGATCCACACATACCCATGGCGGCATGCCACCCAATCCGTATATATATATATATATATATATATATATATATATATATATATATATATATATATATATATATATATATATATATATATATATATATATATATATATATATATATATATATATATATATATATATATATATATATATATATATATATATATATGAAGAGATGCACATCGAGCTAAATTTGCTCGTTACAACAAAATACCGAGTACTGGTTGTAAGCATACTGAGTGCATACAATAGCTACATATAGCGTCATAAGCTACAAAATTCAAGCACAACTGAGGTTTCCACCTCCACTTCCACTATTAATATTGATAGCACCGCACCATATGTACCCATATCCGCAAATTATAATGTCTCTCAACGCAAAAGATAAATCCTAAATCTCTCCAAATCGCCGATAAGCTCCACAATGATCATGTCCGCCTATCCCTGGAAATTCAATTCGGAGCCAACCGAGTCCACTCAAATTGTAACACGCATCCGAAAAGTCCCTTAACGCTGGAACTTGCTCAATAATAGCAACCTCTGCACTGACATCCATCACGAAGGCTCAATTAGGAAAAACAATCCTTCCCAGTCGTTCCTTGTGTATTTAAAAGATAAACCGCTCCACAAGAAAATAACACAAATGTACCTCGCCACTCAAACCGTGGTTTTCGGCATAGCCCATAACGCAATAGTACAGAATTATTCTAACACTGAGACAATCAGTCTGAACTCCGACATCACATCCAAAAATCTAGCATGCTAGCAATGAAAGATTCACTAGAGACTCCAAATCCCATCAGTCGCGAAACGGTGACGATACACACCATCCACCATCACAATAGTCCGAATATGAGGACTTTTGCCTCCAATTCCACATAGCACACGAATCATCATGCCTGATCTCAATTTTTGTCGTCCGAACACACGCCACAGCTTAGTATCCAATAATTTCACGACACATACTCAAAATCTCCCTGTGCCATCAAGCAACCCGAATATCACCAGTCAAACTAACAAAGAAGTGTCGCAATACTACCGAAGTATCATTAGTCTAATCACATTACCTTTCTCAACCGAGATATATACTCTCGTCAAGCCACTTCTAATTAGCAGTACCATTTCCTTGATTATCTGAGGCTATCCGTTGCCTAAACATTTTATGAACTTCTTTGCAGAACTGAACTGTAACTCATCTAGCCAAGACCTTCGTTAATCCCACCTAGAAGAAGAATCATTACACATTCCATGCTTTGCATGCCTCAAGAAAATATATATACATGCATCTCAAAACCACGGTGAAGCATAACAAGAACTCTTTCCCAATTCCATTTACATAGGCTAAACTGCCAGGATTGAATCCTTCTACCCAAACCAAGCTAAGTAAGCTGTCAAAAAGTCTTTGCATTGCTGCAAAATGCCTGTAAGGCTCATTACCTCAAACACATACGACTAATTAATCATGCCCTTACCATGCTTACTTAGTCTACTATCAAGCTATTCAATTTATTAAATATTTCCTCTTGATTCATGATCAGCTCGATATTCCCTCTTGCTGTAGCACCACAATGCCTCAACCCAGGCTTACCACATGAGACTCGAACATAAGAACACACTGTCTAAGACCCACAAGCCACTAAATACTCTCTCAAATGTTCCCAGAAATACCACATTCAAGAATATTTACTTTGAATAACTTGCTGCGAATCTGAATTTGTTACCATGACTTTCCCGATACCGATACATAGGATCCCATAATCCACATAAAACACCACAAGTCTTGAACTTTTCCAATGAAACTCAGTCTCTACTCACATACACAACGTTAAGACACCAGATAATTATATGTAGAACCTTGAACACAATAAAACCATTCTCGATAGTTATTTACTTCATATTCGATGTGCAATTTACCTGACTTAGCGAACAGAACCACTCATGCCTTAATAGCACCCTAACACCACAGGATATGATCTCGTTCTGATACCACCAACACCTTCCTCCTCCTTACACTATGCATTCTTTATCAATAAGAGCTCAAGGAATCCTATTGTTTTCACACATCCACTAGATACCCTATAACTCTTGTCAAAATTTTGCTTCACTCGTGCCATCCTCGGCTCGATTTCTGCAACCAGAATTGCTCTTCCAGCAGATCTCAAAATGGAGCAAACATAGCAATGACCGTGCAGTCAGCTAATCAACGACAACCTCCCCAACTTGGCTCGAAGCCATAGACCTAAATATTTCAATAGTTCATAACACTTTTACTCCATTAATTCCACAATAACATAGTGAGCATACAACCCATTCATTTATAAATGTGAAACTCACATCTTCTATCATGCACACACGGACCATACTACGCCTGGAACGCTCCGCAACAAATAGCCAACCTGTTTCGTCTCAACATAACATTTCTATATACCTCCCACCGTCACACAACTTACACTGTCGACTAATCTTTTTGGGTCTGAACTCAAACTGCAACATGTTATTTACTTCACTCCCAACTAGGGGACTTGTAAAGATTCTTCACGCACCCATAACTCGGGTCAACACATCCAATCACAATAGGAATCAAACACTTGATGGTTTATCTACCATCTAGCAGACCTTCTTCGACACCTCCAAGTCATATAGGAACATCTCGTAGTACCAAAATATATTCCACATAGATATCCAGCCGTCATTCCCTTAAATAGGTACAATACGGAACATAGAAGTTCATAACACCAACTCGCATAATCAGCACCTCGGTGCTCAAGCCATATGCTGGGATCTGGCCTCAAGTCCTCTAGAATGGCCCAATATCAACTCATAGAAATCACATCTTTTCCCTCGATCGGGGAATCACAAGTCGTCAAGGCACATCTGATACTGAGCACTCGCTGTATATACCATGGCGTGGAAGGAATTTCAAAAGTTTTCTTTCCAAGTTGAATCAAGGATGCACGATACGAATCAAGAATGTGAAGTTTTTCCTAAAGGTCCTGCAACCTCTCGAGGATAAATACAGACGTCTCCGTACTGATCTGCGAGACTCTACTAACCTGCTCATGACTCATGAGACCTAGTAACCTAGGCTCTGATGCCAACTTTTCACGACCTAAATCCCAACCCGGTCGTGATGGCGCCTCTCGTGGAGACAAGGCCAGCCAACCAAATGAACGATTCCTTGTAAAAAGTTATTTAGTATATATATATATATATATATATATATATATATATATATATATATATATATATATATATATATATATATATATATATATATAATGATAAAACATGATTAACATAATCAAATGCACATAAAACACAATAACAGCAAGGAACTATACTATTACAGCTCGATATCAGGGTGTCACTAGTCATGAGCTACTATGGAGTTCACTAAGAAACTACAAGTCCGGAAGAGGGAACAAAGTTTGAAAATAACATGAACAATATAAAATAAGGGAGAAGATCTGGTGCCATGGGCGATAGCGGTCACCTGGCTCAGCTACGATAGCAGATCTTCAATCCGCTAGTAACCCGCTATTGGGCGAACAATGCCTGCAACTTCATGCAAGGTGCAAGTAGTAAAGTGAGTACTTCCAACTCAGCGGTAATAAGAGTAAATAATAACTGAATGCAAGAAATCACGTAAGAGCACTCCACCATGCAATATGGGACAACACAACCATTTGAGAAAAACAGTGAGTCCAGAAACATTCTTTAGAAAATATCTACCTCAGTTTAAAGTCACTTTTAAAAATATCTTTTACGAACAGTTAATCAAGTAAATGCAGGACAAGTAGCAAGTCAGCACAAAAAGTCATCCTCCCGGGCACAAGCAAGTATGCATAATTGAGCTCACAACTCGCCCTTCAGGCAATATTCTTATCTCTTGTCAGCCACTGTTACTTGACCCATTTAAATCATCTAGTGTCACTGTTACCACTGTCTCAAATTTATCAACTCTGAAAGAACAACAAATAAATATCTCAAGAAATGACAGGAACAACAAATATTGCACAAATGTATAAATGCAATGAAATGCATATGACAACACACTCTAGTACCCGATGCGGCGTGCAGCCCGCTCCACTTATTTAACGTAGACAATGCTCACTGGGGGTGTGTACAGACTAAGGAGGGGATCCTACACCCCAAGCACAATATCAGCCGGGTATTGGCATAAAACTGCCTCTCGGCCTCAATGTCAATATATAAATCATCGATGTGGCGTGCAGCCCGAGCCACCCATATATTCATAAATCACTATGACACTGCTGCGGTGCGCAGCCCGGTCCATGCTCAGTACAGAAATGCACCTAAGCCACTTGGCAATATTAACATAATTGTCCTCAGCTGAGACGTCAATAAAATATTGTTTAGGTTTTTTCAAAGCTTAGAAAGTGACTGAGTTTGCAAAATAGTATTAAAACCTTGGATCGAGATAAAATAATATGAAGGTAATGCAAAAACAATAATATCAATCCTTGAAGGGTTCATGTATTTGGCACGAAACCCAAATATGAAAATCAACCCAAATTATGATGATAACAAATAATTTTAGTCAAATAGGCAACAAAATCGATAACCGGGACGAACCAAGTCACGATCCCCAATAGTGCTCTACCCCATGCCCATATCCGGCATGAAAGTCACCTCAATACGGCTCTGTGGTGTGCAAATATGGGGTTTCAAACCCTCAGGATATCATTTACAAGTATTACCCACCTCGAACCAGCAAAATCTCTAGCCCGCGATGCCTCTGCTTCTCAACTTGGCCTCTACGTGCGTCGAATCTAGTCAAAACCTGAACGAATTCATTACCATAAGCTAAGGGAATATAACCTAATAAAAAAGACTCAATAAATATCGAAATTCATGAAATTTGCTAAACCCAAGCCCCGGTCCCACATCTCAAAATCCAAAACTTTTTACAACAAAATGTTCCTTATCTCACCACAGGTCCATACATACCAAATTCACAAAAATCGGAGTCCATTTGACCCCTCAAATCACAATTTCTCACTTATAAAATGCCATAGTTCTTCACGTTATCATGAATTTAAATGTTGATTCTTCAATAAAAATGTTTTGAGTCTATAAAACTTACCTCCAATCAATTCCCGTTGAAAATCTCTTCAATCTCTACCAAAAGGCTCTTGAGGTGGTGTAAAAATGGAGGAAATATCAAATGTGTCACAGATGAAATAACCCTTATAAACATTCTGCCTGGCGAAGTCCTTCTACGCAAATGCGAGGCCCTTCCGCGTTCAAGATGACCGAAAATTCCCATCTGCCAGAAATTCCCTTCGCGAACGCGGCAATATCTATGTGAACGCGAAGGCCTGGTTCCTCCTATTACACGAGCGTGCACCTTCCCACGCGACCACTAAAGGCAAAAGCCCTGGAACTCCAACGCTTCATACGCGAACGCGAGCTCCCCACTCGATCACGATGCACTGGAATGCTGCCCTCCGTGAACGCAGCCATGCCATGCGAACGCATAGACCAAAGCTAGTCTGCAACTGTTGAGCCATTTTCTGCATTTCTTCAACTTCCAAAAATCATTCGAGATCAATCCCAAATCACCTCGAGGCCCCCAGGACCCCAACCAAAAGCACCAACATGTCCAAAAACTTCATTCAAACTTGCTCAAACCAAAAAAACACTATTGTTAACATCGAAATCTGCTAATTTCCTCAAATTAGAGCCTAAGTTTCTTAAAAACTTCCGAATTGCACATTCGATCAAAAACCCGACCAAACGAAGCCCGAATGACCTAAAACTTTGCACGCAAGTCCAAAATAACTTAATGAAGCTGCTGAAACTTTCGGATTCCGTTCCGACCCTCGGATCAAAATCAACCGAAATTCGCCAAAATTCAAAGTTATCCAATTTAAGCCTAGTTCTACAACGGACCTCCAAATTCAATTCTAACCACCCTCCCATGTCATAAATCATCCCCTGGAGCTAACCGAACCATCTTTTTTTGTCCCAAGAACCCATCATATCCAAGATTAAAAATAGTAAGAGCAATGAAGGGATAGAACTAAACCTTAACACAAAGTAATTATCGAATCTGAAAATGTCTAACTCCGAAAATTTTGGACAGAGACAAACCCTATGGAACCGTGAATCTGTCGAAAGAAAAACCTCGAACGGACAACCTCAAAACGACCACCTTGAATAGGAGCGAACCTCAACCCAGCTACGTCTCAATGAATCTTAAGATTAATTAGCAATTTTGAAACACAAGCGCCGAAAAGCTACGAAGCTCAGCCAACAAAACAAAAACGATTTCTAGTGGTCAGAACTAGAGCTTTACATGGCTAAAGTTTCAGCTGGGTTTTTTTAATGTGTTGAAGATGGAGAAGAAGAGTCTCAACTGTGCGTTACATGTCCAGATCCAGAAGAAGCTGAAGAGTCGTTGGTTATTGGATCTCCCTAGGTCCAAACGACTCATGTTTTTTGCGTGAGAGATCGACCGTTGCTCCCTGATCTTAGGGTCTTTGTTGGTTGTTCATGGAGCTTAGGATTTTTTTGAGGTGAAGATGGCTGCTCCTCCTCCTGTCTCTAATGGCTCTAGGTTTTTAGGGGCGTTTTGTTAATGATCTGGAGAAGATGAAGTTCAAGAGGGAGGGGATGTGTTTGTATTCATCAATGCTTTGGATTAGAGTGTCCAAATGGCTGAAGGCTTTATCTTTTGGTGGAGATGTTTGGCTCGTTCGTTTTTCTCGTCGCAAGAAGACGATCATAGGGGAGCCTTTTCGTATTTCCTGTGCAGTTTTTTTATTTTATTTTCTGTATAGATGTGCATTTTTTGTGAAGAAGCCAAAGCTGCACAGCTTCTTCAATTTCCAGCCTCCTCCCTCTCCCGAACCATCAGAATTCACATCTGAGCCCTTTAACTAAATAGTCAACTTATAGTTGACGTTTTCCAAAACAAGCTTTCCTTTAAGAGACTATGTGTCTCATTTTCAACTAAAACCAATCCTATTTTACTCGAGCAACTCAAATACTGATATTGAAAAATAATGTGGGGAAAATGGGGCGGTAACCCTCGTGATGACGGGTCGGGTCGTCACAATCATGACAGTGACTTAGGATATTATTCATTTCCATTTCTGGTACACATCTTCTGATCATACCATCTGCACAAAATTTAAACACGTAAGGATATTACCAAAAATAATATATTATTTCTTTTTAAAGTTTTTTTCTTTGTTCATAATATAAATCTTTTGGGATCCATCCTCTAACCAAGTAGTTGGAAATGACCGCAAACCAAGGTGTCTGATATGTAACTGTTTCGATTGTATAAACATGTTCATTAGGAAATTCCTCCTTGATATCAGTTGTCTCGGTGGGAGGATTTTCCAAATATGGCAAATGGTCTGCTACCTGATTTTCTGAACCTTTCCTATCTTTTATTTCAAGATCAAATTCTTGCAAAAGAAGTATCCATGTTAGTAATATAGGTCTAGCATCTTTATTTGCTAAGAGGTATTTTAAAGCAACATGATTAGTAAATACTGTAACCTTTGTTTCTATCAAATAGGAGCGAAATTTGTCAAATTCAAGTACTACTACCAATAGCTCCTTTTCAGTTGTGCCATAATTCTTTTGAGCTTCATTGAGGGTCCTACTGGCATAGTAAATAGGCCTAAGAGTCTTGTCTCTCTTTTGTCCCAATATCACTCCAATTTCTAGATTACTTGCATCACACATTAGTTCAAATGGTTGGCTCCAATTAGGAGAAACAACTATTGGAGCGTTAGTCAAATGTTCCTTGAGGATCTCAAATGCCTTTCTGCAATCATCTAAAAATTCAAACTTCACATCTTTCATCAATAGGTTAGTTAGAGGTTTTGAAATCTTTGAAAAACCTTGTATGAACCTTCTATAAAAACCTGCATGCCCTAAGAAACTTCTAATAACTTTCACAGTGGTAGGAGGGGGTAATCCTACTACAAGATTAATTTTAGCCTTATCAACTTCTATTACTTTATTAGAGATTTTATATCCTAAAACAATTTCCTCTTTTACCATAAAGTGGCATTTTTCCAGTTAAGAACTAAATTTGTCTCTTCACATCTTTTAAGCACCAAAGTTAAATGATGCAGACAATCTTCAAATGTCTTGCCAAAAAGTGTAAAATCATCCATGAAGATCTCAAGAAACTTTTCAGTCATATCGAAAAAAATTGCCGACATGCAACGCTGAAACATAGCAGGAGCGTTACATAGTCCAAATGGCATTCTTCTGTAAGCATACGTACCTTGGGGACATGTGAATGTGGTTTTCTCTTGATCCTCTAGAGCAATTGATATCTGATTATACCCAGAATATCCATCAAGGAAACAGTAAAAATCATGACCTGTAACTCTTTCAAGCATTTGGTCAATAAAAGGTAAAGGAAAATGATTGTTTCTTGTGGCCTCATTAAGTCGTCTATAATCGATACAAACTCTCCAACCTGTGATTGTTCTAGTAGGTAAACGTTCATTATTTTTATTTTTTATTGCTATCATACCTCCTTTTTTGGTACTACCTAAATAGGACTTAGCCAAGGGCTATCAAATATTGGATAAATGATACGTGCTGCTAGAAGTTTTACCACTTCTTTCTTGACGACTTCCTGCATTGCTGGGTTTAGTCTCCTTTGGGGTGGACTATTGGTTTATAATTTTCTTCCATGAGGATCCTATGCATATAAATAGCTGTATTGATTCCTTTTATGTGAGCTATTGTCCATCCTAAAGATCTTTTATGTTTCCTCAAGACTTCAATCACCTTGACTTCTTGTTCTATAGTCAAAGATGATGAAATAATTACTGGAAATAATCCAAATTCAAGAAAAACATATTTCAAATGAGAAGGAATATTTTTTGCTCAATTTTTTATTGAACTTTTTCTTGTGAGACTTCCTTATTTTCTAATTCTTTTTCCAGTATTTCAGCTTCTTCTCTAATTGTAGGATTATCATCAGTTGTGATATCTGACTTGGTCAAACATCTTTCTGATGAGTCAGTAATCAACTGTTCATCTTTGTATTCATATACAAGGTCATTTAGCAAGTCAATTTGAAAATAAGAAGATAATGACTCATCCTCGGGATACTTCATTATTTTTCTCATGTCAAAGATCACTCTTTCCTCATCAACACGCAAAATCAATTATCCTTGATGGACATCAATAATTGCTCTTCCTGTTGCAAGAAATGGTCGATCAAAAATCAATGGCACCTCACTATTTTGTTCCATTTCAAGTACTATAAAATCTAATGGGAATATAAATTTTTCAACCCTAACTAGAATATTGTCAACTATTTCTTTTGGTTTTTGTACTTTGATCATCCAATTGCAGTGACACACTAGTGTTTTTCATTTCACCAAGCTCTAGTTTTTTAAAATTGAAAAAGGCATTAGATTTATAGAAGCACCTGAATCTCATAATGCTTTTTCAAAGTGAGCTCCTCCCAAAGTGCAAGGAATTGTAAAACTACCTAGATCACCGAGTTTCTGTGGAAGCTTATTCTGAATTATTGCACTACATTTTTCTGTAAGTTTAACCACAGATACTTCTTCTAATTTTCTTTTACTCGATAAAATTTGTTTTAAAAATTTAGCATAAGAGGGTTTTTGTGTCAAAGCTTCGGTAAAAGGTATATTAATATAAAGTTGTTTTAAGATATCCAGAAACTTAGAAAATTGTTTGTCAAGCTTTTCTCTTTTCATCTTTTGGGGAAAAGGGAGGGGTATATTGTGAGGATTTTTTTATCAATTCATTGTCTTGCACCTTTTTTCCATTATATTTTCGTTCTTTTGGACACTCAGAGCTTCTTTATTTCTCATCTTATTTTACTACTTCTCTTTCTTGTGGGTTTTCCTTCTTTATTTGCATCTGGATCAGCAAGAGCTTTACCTGACCGTAGAGAGATGGCTTTTGTCATGATCTCAACCCGGTTGTGATGGTGCCCAGCACATTACTAGGTAGGCTCGACCATTTATTACAATTACATTAATTATTTAAACAAGTAAAGATAAAGCTATTCAAGTCAAAGTTTGAAACATTGATAAAAATATAGAAAATCTGACAAGTTACCGAAACAGCCCAACTAGGACCCGGTGTCACGATCATGAGCCTCTAATGACATAATAATATCCTACTACAAAGTCTATCTAACACTGATAATGCAGAAATAAAGGACAAAGACAGATGGGAGAATCATTGGCTGCAAACGCCCTCCAGGTACCTCAAATACTCCCGGAAAAGACTCTGGATCAGCTGGAATCACTCAGCGTAAGACTGCCATGGATCTGCACACTAGGTGCAGGGAGTAAAGTGAGTACTTCCAACTCAGTGATAATAGACATAACTAAAGTCTAAAGGTAAGAAAACACAGGAAATGCATAAAGTACTCTATATCCAGCAGTTCATATCCAAAACAGCGGAAACAGTATACAACAAATAATATAGTTAAGAAATAATGTATGGCATAATGCAATACATATAACGGTTCACTCCAGTACCTGCTATGGCGTGCAGCCCGTTTCACTTATTTAACGTCGACGTCGCTCACCATTGGTGTGTACAGACTCCGGAGGGGCTCCTACGGCCAAAGTGCAATATCAGCCAGGTATTGGCATAAAGCAGGCTCTCAACCTCAATATCAATATATAATAATCGCTACGGCGTTTAGCCCGATCCATATCAAGGAAACATCCTCAAACTGAGCCCCCCACCCATCTCAGTCAAGTAGCTCACAGCCAATCGGGCGGAACATACTACATGGATCTTAGCGCTCATATCCTTTTCATTTAAGGTTAATGTATAAAGCACAGTTATTATATTGTTTTTAATATTTGAAAACATGACTGAGAAATTATGTTATGCACACAAGTGAGGAAAACATATAAAAATACCCTAAAGATACTACAGGTCGGCACCAGGCCCAAACACGGCAATAAACCCAATTCACAATAACAAGGTATGTGTTTCAGCTGCCAATATAGTAGCAATTAACACTCAGGATGGACGAAGTCTCAATCCCCAACAGTATACAACCCCTCATTTAATGTGGAATGCATGTCACGCCTCAATATAGTATTACGATGTGAAAGTCTAGGGTTTCAAACCCTCAGAGCAGCAGTTACATCAATTAATCATCTCTAGCCGTCCGAAAACTAACTAGCAATACCCTTGCCTCTCGAATCGACCTCCTCATGCGTCGAATCTAGCCAAAACCACAACAAATACATTACAATAGGCTAAGGTAAAATAACCCAATCGAAAAGACTCAAAAAATATTGAAAATGATGAAATTTGCAAAACCCGAGTCTCGGACCCACTTCTCGAAAGTCAAAAATTTTTACACCAAAATGTTCCGTATCTCACCACGAGTCTATACATATACAATTCATCAAAAATCTGAGTCCAAATGCTCCCTCAAAATCCAATTTCCCATTATGAAAATACAAGTCCTAGTTCTTCCCTTTTTACACAAATTCCATGAATTTAGGTGTTGAAATCACAATAAGATGACGTTTCTAGGCCATTTGACTTACATCCAACCGATTCCCTGTCAAAACCCTCTAAATTCCTCGTCAAAAGCTCCCAAGGTTGCTTAACAATGGTGGAAAATAGACTTGTTCGCGGATGAATTGTTATTAAAAACTCTTCTCTGCCCCGCTATTTCCTTCTATGCGAACACGAGACCCCCTCGCGTTCGCAATGCAAAAAATTCCCACTCGACAACTTTACCTTTGGCAAATGCGGTGGCTTTCCCACGAACTCGATGACTTGCCTGATCCTACTACGCGAATGCGTGCCCTGTGCCACGTGTGCGAAGAACATTCCCCATGGGTCCTCAAATTCTTATACGCGAACGCGACAAGCCCCATCGCGAACGCGATGCTCACTTCCAGATCATTACGCGAATGCCGTTACATGGAGGCGAACGCGAAGAACAAAAACCCCAGTGCCCCAAATCCTTCTACGTGAACACGATTGCCCACTCGCGTTTGCGAAGGCCAAATACTTGCGGCACTGATTGCTGTATTTTTGTAATGCTTTATGTCCAACTTTCTTCCGTTTGATCACCCAGAATCACCCCAAGGCCCCCGGAACCTCAACCAAAACACCAACATACCCTAAAACATCATACAAACTTGTTCCAATCCTCAAAACACGTCAAATAACACAAAAATCATCAAATTTACCATGGATTCAAGCCTAAGTTAAACTAAAACTTCTGAAACTTGCATTTGATCTAAAACCCGACCTATACACCTCCGAATCAACTACACTTTTGCACACATATCCAAAATCACCTAAGGAAGCTAGTGCAACTGTCGGAATTCTATTCCAACCCTCAGATCAAAATCTCACCTATCAACCAGAAATCGCCAAATTGCTAACTTAGCCAATTCAAGCCTAATTCTATATCGAGCCTCCAAAATTACTTCTGAATGCTCTCCTAATGATCAAATCATCCCCGAAGCTGACCGAATAATCAGAATTCATTCCGAGCCCTCTAACTCATAAGTCGACCTCTATTTGACTTTTCGAAACCAACCCTTCATTAAAGAAACTAATTGTCTCATTTCCAACGAGACTCTATCTGAATTACTTCAAATTCACCAAACACATAAAATGCAACATGCATAGGCATTTAACGGGTAAAATGGGACTAAAATACATGAGACGGTGGATTGGTTTGTCACATCCTCACCAACTAAAACAAACGCTTATCCTCGAGCGTGTCAAGAAACATACCTGAAGTGTCAAATAGGTGTAGGAATCTGCTTCGCATCTCCTGGTCGGTCTCCCAAGTGGCCTCCTCTACGGGTCGACCTTCCATTGTACCTTCACCGAAGCTTTATCCTTTGATCTTAATTTCCGAACCTGTCAACCCAAAATAGCCATTAGCTCCCCAACATAAGTCAAATCCTCATCCAACTGAACTGTGCTGAAGTCCAAGACACGAGACAGGTCCCCAACATACTTCCGAACCATAGACACATGAAAAACCGGATGAACGCGCGACAATCTGGGTGGCAAAACAAGCATATAGGCCATCTCCCCAATCCTCTTAAAAACCTCAAAAGGTCCGAACAACCGTGGACTCAGCTTTTCTTTATTTGTGAACATCATCACACCCTTCATGGGTGAAACCTTCAGCAAGACCTTCTCGGCCACCGAGTAAGATACATCCCTAACCATCTAATCTGTATAACTCTTATGATGCGACTAAGCTGTATGAAGTCTATCTTGGATCACCTTCACCTTCTCTAAGGTATCCTGGACCAAATTTTTGCCAAACAACATAGCCTCGCCGGGCTCAAACAATTCGACCGGAGATCTACATCGTCTCCCATATCTAAATAGTACGCTGGGATTGTCCTTCCGTATGAGGATGAAATGCTGAACCCAGCTCCACCTGAGTACCCAACTCGTGCCGACAAGTCTTCCAAAACTGAGAAGTGAACTGAGCACCTCTATCCGATATAATAGAAACTGGAACACCATGCAATCAGACAATCTCACGAATAAAGATCCCTGGCAGCTGCTCCGAAGAATATTTAGTACACACTGGAATGAAATGAGCGGACTTGGTCGGTCGATCCACAATGACCCAAATCGAATCGAACTTCTTCAAAGTCTGAGGAAGACCACTCACATAATCCATAGTAACTCTCTCCCATTTCCACTCAGGTATAACCATTTGCTAAAGCAAACCGCCTGACCTCTGGTGCTCATATTTTACCTGCTAACAACTGAGACACCGAGCCACAAATCCCACAATGTCCTTCTTCATTATCCTCTACCAGTAATGCTGTCTCAAGTCCTGATAGAGCTTCGCGACACCTAAATGGATGGAATACTGCGAGTTGTGGGCCTCCTCAAGAATCAAATCTCTAAGCTCATCTACATTCGGCACACAAATCCGGCCCTGCATCCTCAACACACCATCATCACCTATAGTCACATCTCTAGCATCTCCGTGCTGAACCCTGTCCTTGAGGACGAGCAAATGTGGATCATCATACTGGCGCTCTCTGAGGTGATCATACAAGGAAGACCAAGAAACCATGCTTGCCAACACCCGACTAGACTCCGGAATATCTAACATCACCAACCGATTGGCCAAAGCCTGAACATCAACTGCAAGGGGTCTCTCCCCAACTGGAATATACGCCAAACTCCCCATACTAACAACCTTTCGGCTTAAAGCATCGGCCACTAGATTGGCCATTCCCAGATGATACAAAATGTTAATGTCATAATCCTTAAGTAACTCAAGCAACCTCCAATGCCTGAACTTAAGATCTTTCTGCTTTATTAGGTGTTGGAGAAGGTGATGATCGGTTAACACCTCACAAGATACCCCATATAAATAGTGCCTCCAAATCTTCAAGGCATGAACTATAGCAGCCAACTGTAAGTCATGAACATGGTAGTTCTTCTCATGGGGCTTCAACTGACAAATAGCATAAGCAATAACTCTACCCTCCTGCATCAATACACAGCCAATCCTGAATCTCGAAGCATCACAATAAACGGTGTAAGAACCCGAAGATGATGGCAAGACCAATACTGGAGTTGTAATCAAAGCTGTTTTGAGCTTCTAAAAGCTCTCCTCGCACTCATCCAACCAAACAAATGGAACACCCTTCTGCGTCAACTTGGTCAAGGACGAGGCAATATATGGAAACCCTGAATGAAACGTCAATAATAACCCGCCAAACCAAGGAAACTATGAATATATGTGGCCAAGCACGGTCAAGGACAACTCTGAACCGCCTCAATCTTCTTTGGATCAACCTGAATATCATCATTGGACACCACGTGTCCCGAGAAGGCCACGGAGCTAAGCTAGAATTCACACTTGGAGAAATTGACATATAACTTCTCATCCCTTAATCTCTACAATACCACTCGCAAATGCTCCATGTGCTCCTCCTGACTACGCGGGTATACCAAGATATCATCAATGCATACAATAACAAATGAATCCAGATACGACCGAAATATATTGTTTATCAGATGCATGAACATTGTTGGGGCATTGGTCAGCCCGAAAGACATAACCAGAAACTCATAGTGACCATATCTGGTCCTTAAGACAGACTTAAGAATATCTAACTCATTGATCTTCAACTCGTGATAACCCGAATGAAGATCAATCTTACAAAACACCCTCGCTCCTTGAAGCTGGTCGAATAAATCATCAATATGAGGTAGGGGATACTAATTCTTCACTGTTACTTTGTACAACTGCCCGTAGTCAATGCACATTCTCATTGTGCCATCTTTCTTCTTCACAAATAAAACTGGTGCACCCCACAGTGACACACTCGCCCGAATAAACCCCTGTTCTAGGAGTTCCTGAAGCTGATCTTTCAATTCTTTCAGTTCTGATGGTGTCATACGATAATGCGGAATAGAAATGGGCTTCGTTCCCGGAACCAGGTCAATACAAAAATCAATGTCCCTGTCCGGGGGCATACTTGGGAGGTCTACAGGAAATACATCGGGGAAGTCCCTCACGTTGGGAATAGAATCTATAGTGGGAGCCTCAGGTCTGACATCGCGCACGAAGGCAAAATATGATAAACCCCAACCATGCATTGGGCTTTCAAGAAAGATATAACCCTGCTAGGGACATAATTAGTCATAGCACGCCACTCAATCCTCGGAACACCCGGCACAACCAATGTGATTATCTTTGCATGAAAGTCTACAATAGCATAACACGGAGATAACCAGTCTATACCCAGGATAACATCAAAGTATACCATTCTCAATAGCAATAAGTCAACTCGAGTCTCCAGACCCCCAATAGTAACAGAATAGGACCGATATACATGGTCCACAACAATAGTATCACCCATCGGGGTGGATACATGCACAAGTAAAGCAATATACCCTTAGGTCGTACCCAAACGATGAGCAAAATATTAAGACACATAGGAATAGGTAGAACCAGGATCAAATAAGATAGAGGAATGTCTATGGCAGCCTAAAATTATGCATGTGATAACAGCATTGGATGCAAGGGCATATGTCCTCTCTGGGAGGGCATAAAATCTATCTTATCTGCCGCCACCTAATTGGTCTCCGCCCATAGGGAGACCCCTGGCTTCCTGGCCTCCGCCCCTCTCTAATTGGGCAGGTGCTGAAGAAACCGGAGTAGAAGATGACAGTTGATCCCTATGCTGAGACTGGCTACCACGACGTCGAGGACAATGCCTCCTCGTATGGTCGTATTCGCCACACTCGAAACAAATACCATATGCCGGAGAAGGGGACTGATGGGAACCCCTCGCACCAGAATGACCAACCGATGCGCCCTGCGTAGAAGAACCCTGAGCTGAAGTAGCATGTGAAGAGCTATGAGTTGGGACGGCACTGAGTCAAGACTGGCCCAATTGGAACCCCTAATGACCACGGCCTGAATACGCCCCACGATACTCAAAACGAGCTGACTCATGAGGTTTGAAAGAACGACCTCTAATCTGCTGAAACTAGCCCTTAGACGGAGCACCATTGAAGCTACCAGATCCTCAAGTCCTTTTGGCCTCCCTCTCCTCTCTCTCCTGACGGCGAGCCGTCTCAATATCACGAGCAATATCCACAGCATCTTCAAAGGTATAGCCCAGAACCCTCTCTCGGGTCATCAGAATACGGATGGGATAGGTGAGTCCATCCACAAACCTACGAATCCTCTCCTGATCAGTCGGGACCACCCATGGAGCATATCGAGCCAACTCCAAAGATCTCACCTCATACTGACTCACACTCATATCTCCTTGACAAAGGTACTCAAACTATCTACTCAGCTCCTCCCTCTAAGACTGCGGTACCCAGTTCTCTAGAAAAGAGGGTGGAGAACTCCTGCCATGACAAAGGCGCTGCACCTCTCAGCCTACATCGCTCATAAGCCTCCCACCAAGTGAAAGCTGCTCCAGAAAACAGAAAAGTAGTAAATGATACCCCGCTCGACTCTAAGATCCATACGGTCCACAGTATACATTGACACTTATCAAGAAAATCGTGGGCATCCTCGCCCAGAACACCATTGAACGTAGGAGGTGAAAGCCTACTGAACGTCTCAAGACGATGCTTCTCCTCGTCTTGAATAACTGGGATCACACCATCCTGAACTGGGGCAACCGGCAAAACTGGGCAACTTGCTGAACTGGGGCAACCTGCTGAACTGGTGGTGCCCCTGGTGTCTGTAACCCCTGCACTACATGCTCTGGCATGCGAGTATTGGGAGTCTGATTGCCTCTCCCATCCTGCGAAGTACTGTAGTAGAGGCTGAGACGGCCTGAGCTAAGCTAGTGCAGACTGATAAAATCTGAGTTAAGGCCTCCTAAAGGCCCGGAATCATAATAGGCACAGTTGGTGCCTGAACGGGTGCTGTTGAGTCTCTACAGCTTGAGCCTGCTCCTGAGCCAGGGCAACTAGTAGGTTAACAGGTGCTGCACCCTCGGCTCTATCTCGACCATGACCGTGTCCACTGTCTCTGGTGGCCTCAGTAGGTGGTACAGATGATCCTCCTCAACGTCCGGTAGCTGGTTCTCGCCATTTACTAGTGAATAAAATAACATAATTTAGTTCTCCAATCAACAAAGTTTCACGATAAGAATTCCAATAATATGAACTTTCCTAAAGGTTCTGAAGCTTCCGAGGATGAGTACAGACGTCTTCGTACCGATCCGCAAGACTCTACTAAACCGGCTCACGACTCGCAAGACCAAGTAACTTGACTTTGATACCAACTTGTCACGACCTCAACTCGGTCGTGATACCGCCATGCACACCACTAGGCAAACCCGACTTTATAGCAATTACTGCAATTATTTAAACAAGTAAAGATAAAGCTATTTAAGTCAAAGTCTGAAACAATGATAAAAATACAGAAAATCTGACAAAATACAAAAACAACCCAACTAGGACCTGGTGTCACGACCATGAGCCTATAATGAAAGAATAATATCCTACTACAAAGTCTGTCTATCACGTATAATGCAGAAATAAAGAATAAAGATATAGGGGAGAATCCTCAGCTGAGAACGCCCTGCAGCTACCTCACATACTCTCGGAAAGGACTCTGGATCAGGTGGAATCACTCAGCCATAGACTGCCCTGGATCTGCACACAAGGTGCAGGGAGTAAAGTGAGTACTTCTAACTCAGTGGTAATAGACATAACTAATGTCTGAAGGTAAGTAATAGAGGAAATGCACAAAGTACTCTATATCTAGCGGTTCATATCTAAAATAGTGGAAATAGTATAAAACAAATAATACAGTTAAGAAATAATGCATGGCAGAATGCAATACATATAACGGTACACTCCAGTACCCGCTGTGGCGTGCATCCCGCTCCACTTATTTAACGTTTACGGCACTCAGTGTGGGTGCGTACAGATTCCGGAGGGGCTCCTATAGTCCAAGCACAATATCAGCCAGATATTGAAATAAATCAGGCTCTCGGCCTCAATGTCAATATATAATAATCGCTACGGCGTGTAGCCCGATCCATGTCAAGGAAACATCCTCACCACTGGGTCCCCGACCCATCTCAGTCAAATAGTCCATACCCAATCAGGTGGAACATACTACAGGGATCTCAGCCCTCAAATGCTTTTCATTTAAGGTTCATGTATAAAACACAGTTATTATATTGTTTTTAATATTTGAAAACATGACTGAGAAATTATGTTATGCACATAGGTGAGGAAAACATTTAAAAATACCCTAAGGATACTACAGGTCAGCACCAGAACCCAAACACAGCAATAAGCCCAATTCATAATAACAAGGTATGTGTTTAAGCCGCCAATATAGTAGAAATTAACACTCGGGATGGAACAAGTCTCAATCCCCAATAGTATACGACCCCACACTCATTGTGGAATGCATTTCACGCCTCAATATAGTGTTACAATGTGAATGTCTGGGGTTTCAAACCCTCAGAATAGCAGCTACATCAATTACTCACCTCTAGTCGGCTGAAAACTAGCTAGCAATACCCTTGCCTCTCGAATCGACCTCCTCGCACGTCGAATTTGGCCAAAACCACAAAGAATACATTAAAATAGGATAAAGGAATATAACCCAATCGAAAAAACTCAAAAAGTATAAAAAATTACTAAATTTACAAAACCCGAGCGCTGGGCCCACTTCTCAAAAGTCAAAAAATTTTACACTAAAACATTCCTTATCTCGCAACGAGTCTATGCATTTAAAATTCATCAAAAATCGGAGTCTATATGCTCCGTCAAAATCCAATTTCTCATTAAGAAGACACAAGCCCTAGTTCTTCGCTTTTTACACGAATTCCATGAATTTAGGTGTTGAAATCACAATTAGATGACGTTTCTAGTCCATATGACTTACCTCCAATAGATTCCCAGTCAAAACCCTCTAAATTACTCATCAAAAGCTCCCAATGTTGCTTAGCAATGGTGGAAACTAGACTTGGTTTGCGGATGAAATGTCATTAAAAACCTTTCTCTGCCCAGCTATTTCCGTCTATGCGAATGCGAGACCCCCTCGCGCTCGCGATGCACAAAATTCCCACCGGCCAATTTTACCCTTCGCGAACATGGTGTCATACCCGCGAACGCGATGCCTTGCATGATCTTACTACGAGAAAGTGTGCCCCGTGCTGCGTACGTCAAGAACATTCCACGGGGGGTCCTCAACCTCTTATACGCGAACGGGACAAGCCTCATCGCGAACGCGATGCTCACTTCCAGGACTCTACACGAGCGTGGTTACATGGACGCGAATGTGAAGAAAAAAAACCCCAGGGCCCCAAATCCTTATACGCGAACTTGATTGCCCGCTCGCATTCGCGAAGGCCAAATAGCCGCTACATTGACTGCTGCATTTCTGCTATGCTCTAAGTCCAACTTTCTTCCGTTTGATCACCCGGAATCACCCCAGCCCCCGGGACCTCAACCAAATATACCAACATACCCCAAAACTTCATTCAAGCTCGTTCCAATCATTAAAACACGTCAAACAACACAACAATCATCAAATTACCACGGATTCAAGCCTAAGTTAACTAAAAGTTCCGAAACTTTCATTTGATCAAAACCCCGACATAACCACCTCCGAATCAACTGAAATTTTTCACATACACCCAAAATCACCTAAAGAAGCTACTACAACTATCGGAATTCCATTTTGACCCTCATAGAAAAATCTCACCTATCAACCAGAAATCGGCAAATTGCTAAATTAGCCAATTCAAGCCTAATTCTACACCGAGCCTCCAAAATTACTTTTGATTGCTCTTCTAAGACTTATATTATCCCCAAAGCTACCCAAATCATATAAAGTTCATTTCGAGCCCTCTAACTCACAAGTCAACTTCCAGTTGACTTTTCCAAACCAACCCTTCCTTAAAGAGACTAATTGTCTCATTTTCAACCAGACTCTATCTGAATTACTTCAGATTCACCAAGCACATAAAATTAAACATGTATAATCATCTAACGGGAAAATGAGATGGAAATACATGACACGACGGGTCGGGTCATCACAGCTTTAAGGTGTTCTTTTAGATTTTTCTCAGTATTACACGGTAGAGCACCTTGAAGTTTTCCAGACATGAGAGTTGCTAATTGACTTACCTTGATTTCTAAATTCTTTATAGTAATGTTGACTTTCAACCTTCTCGTCAGTAACCGTAATGAATTTGTATATCAGGTCTTCAAGGCTTTGTTGATGAGCTCTTTGAGGCTGCTGCTGATATTATTGAATACTTTGTTGCCCTATATTTTTATTTTGAAAACCAGGTGGTCCCTGTACCTGTTGTTTTTTTTATTAAAAACCTTTTGACTATTTTTAGAACCATTAGGATTACTCCATTGAAATCCTGGATGTTTTTATGCCATGGGACTACCAATCATATCTACATTTTCTTCATTTTGTGTTAAAGCTTGACATTCATGATTTGAATGATTACCTTTACAAACATCACAATTCTCAAGTTGGGATATTAATTGAGCATTTACGTGAAAATATTCAACTTTTGTGTTAATGTCGTAATTTGTTGTGCTAATGAATTCAAAGCTTCAATTTGTTTTACTCCTGCTGTTTTCTTGATAATCATTCAATCTGAGGGCTATTGAATAGCCTTTTCTGAAAATTCATTAAGTAGTTGCATTGCTTCAGCATTTGTTTTTCCTATTATTGATCCTCCTGATAACGCATCAATTACATTTCTAGCAGAGGGTTTAAGACCGTGATAAAAAATATATAAAATGTATGGGTCTTGGATTCCGTGATGTAGGCATTTTCTTAACATTGCTGCTAGTCATTCCCATGCCTAGTATACATATACAGCTACACTAAATGTTTATGCAGGTGAAAAATATTTATTAAGAACTTTTTGGGCCATTTGGTCCCATGTTGTAATGGAACCTCTTGGTAGACTTCGCAACCATGCTTTGGTATCACCTTTTAATGAAAAAGGAAAAAGCTGCAACCTGATAACATCTGTTGTGACTCCATTATACCTACAAGTTTCAACGAATTCAAGAAAATCAATTAAATGGGTGTGGAGATCTTCACTTGCATCACAAATAAACTGACATGACTGTTGAATGGTTTGAATCAAGCCTGTGCGAATTTCAAAGTTGTTTGTTGCAATTGATGGTCTCCTTACACTTGATTCTCCTTAAAAAAGATCTAGCCTTGCATAATCATGGAGTATTCTATCACGTCGTAATTTCACCTCATCCAGTTGTTCTTCTACTTGATGTGGTGGAAGTTGGTTATTGAGTTCTTCATTCTCCATTTCTTCTGATGAGAAAATTTGAGATCGTGAGATTTGTTCTTTTCGCAACAACCGCAAGGATTTTTCAATTTCAGGATCGTATTTGACTAGTTCTATTGAAGAGGAACGGTCATATACTTTCTGAAATTTTTGTAGAAAAGTTAAAATAATTAGACAATAAAAATAAATCTCAAATTAGAAGGAAAACAATTAATCTGTAGTACTCTTTAGCCAATCTCCGGTAATGGGGCCAAAAAATTGACGAGGTCTGGCGTGTGTATAAATTAAACTCGCACTCTGACAAATTATAATATTGAAAGATGTCGCACCAATAGAGATTGATTTAACTATTCTACAGGTGTTTCTTGTTTTAATTGTTATTTGAGAAAATCATAAAAAATTGAGTTGTAAATTAACTAAATAAAAATGCATAAATAGGGCAGTAGTAAATAATTTTTTTGTTTTTCACAAATATTATAAAAGGTGTTGGGATTTCACAAATATTATAAAGGTGTTGGGATCCTAGCTTCACTTTATATTTCTATTATATAGTAGAATTTACTATTCTTCAATTTCTATTTCTCATAAATGTGTAAATGCCTCTCTGGATTACATTTATATATTATTACTATTTTTGAACAATTAATTACATTCCTCTCGGTTATATGAATTAATCGTTAAAATGGTAATATTAAATAACCAGAAATATATACTTGAGCTAAAACATGATCTTTTTAGTAGGTCGCTTTCGGTTATCCTACTTGTTATAATTGATTACAACAATATTCGCCTCTTTCGATTACAAATAAGTAACATATAAGAGCTTGATGTCACTGAATAAAATTTAACATCTATAAATACCAAAATTAATTATTTTACTTCTTCCGCCTCTTTCGATTATATAATTAGTAAGAAGTTAATAAATAGTACAAAATAGATAGATGTTAACAAATTAAATAACACTTAACTATAAAGTAGATAGAATTTAAATAAAAAGCTTCAGCTTAAGCATGTGAAATTGCGGAATAATGTATATATCTATTATATAGAAATATTAAAATATGTCATTCTCCCAACACAAGAAAAATTACTCCATAATAGAATTAGTAATGACAATGAAAATATTCTTGCCCGTTAAATAAGAAAATAGAAAGAAATATTCAAGAAGAATAATTTCAACTATTTAATTAAAACCGAAAACTAGAGTAATTTCCTACACTGAATAACTGAAAAGTGGAAGAAAGATAAAGAAGATTTCAATTTTATGCTTTGATCTCTTCTCCCGATAATTGTCTCCAACAGCATTGTAAAATGGCGGTATGTATAGATATTGCTTTTCCCGTGTACAAAGTAAGGTTTCAGCAAACTTTTCTCTTTCATCTTGCCCACTTGAAAATTAGAAAATGAATTTAATGGTGTAATCAAAATGTTCACGTGAATTTTCAGGAAAAGCTTCTTTCTTTTTCATTTTCAACTTCTTCTTCATTTTCATTCATTTCTTTATTTAAATATTGATATAACATGCTCCGTCAATTGTTGAGCTACGAAGTTTCATAAATAATCGTGGTAATCCTGCAACAATAATAACAATATTTTTATTAAAAAAGAACTAATAACTCAATTTATGCATAATACTCTTGTCTTATCAGTTTTGTATGGATGCGGGTTCCAAGGAAAGTGATTCTACAAGGTGCTCGTCAAGAGGGTGTTCATGTTCTAGAAGATTGATGGAGTTGATTATATTCGGGGCCAAGTGGGAGCGGGTGGCTCTCAACAGCGGTACTAATGGATTCAAATGGGTAAATGTGTGGTGCCTAATAAGATCGAGCTGATAGGTACGATTAATAATCAAACTATGATGTTATGATGTAGCAGCTTATGAGAAGGGGCACATGATGTTCTATGATGTTTTGAATTTTAGTGTAGCATTTGAGTGGCATGAAATGGTTATGGGATTTGAGACAGCATGGTCTCGCGATTCAAGGTCACTCGGGATGAGTGCAGATGGAGTATGTTATGTATTCAATGGAGCTAGTATTATTTCTAAGGAAATCCAGGATAAATTGGAAGAAGGTAGATTGATTAGCCATAGTTGAATTGGCGTATTGGGTACAGTAAGTGATATAGAATTTGAAGTGAGGATCGAGGTTGTAGTTCGGTGGTGACAAGGATGTCGCGAGCTCAGGAGAGCTGGAAAGGAATTTCAATTTTTAAAGTAAGTTGGTGGTTTCTTCAGTGTCGCCTAAAATCGGTATTTTATGAAGAAGGCTTCGCATCCTGTTTAGGGGTTCTTGATCACTTTTCAGTGTCAGAGTGGCCGATTGTTTGGATGTACAGACATGCTATGTGTTTCGGAAGGTTGTGGGAGCGTGTCCCACAGGAAGATTATATAAGTGATATGTAGTCACTTGATTGATTAAAGATTTAAACCAAGTATGAGGATTGTGGTGATATTATTAATTTGAGAATTTATGCCTGGAGGCACTAGGTTTATTGGGTTATGGACTGTGGAGGTTTTCTCCGGCTATGATGGGTGATCTTGTGTGTTGTGAGAGAAACAGGAGTTATTATGGACCTTTTAAAGGTTATTGGCCTAGTTCTGTGAGATCAGAATCAGCTGGAGGTCTATAGATGAATTAAAATGTGAATATGGGCCTTATATTAGGCCGAATGTGCTCATTTCAGCATAAGCGCTTCTTATGGAGGAGTAATCAGACATGGGGCGTTATTTCGTCGTGAGATATTTCATGTAATGATATCGTGCCGTGTGAGTTGTGAGATGGCTTGCTGAATTTCTTATGCGTTGAGGTTCTGCATAAAGGTGATGTTATATGAGCAGGATGGCTCTTGAGACTCAAATTGTATATCGCTCCTCAGTTGTGCTTGAGTTTGTGGATTATATCGTTATATGTCTCCTCAGAGAATGGTATTATACACGTAGCATGTTTATGATTGATATTCAGTATTTTGTTGTAACGAGAAATTTAGCTCAATGTACATCTCCATATGTGAGTTCCATGAGTGGATCGGGTGGCACGCCACCATGGGTATGTTATTTGGATAGGGTGGCACACCGCCATGGTTATGTTATGTGGATCGGTTGGCACACAGACATGTCTATGATTTCTCAGATCAGGTGCGCGCCGCAATAGTGTGTTATTCAGTACAGTTCCACATATCTATTTATGGCATTCTGTTTCCTATTTTCTAAAGGAAGCTCATATAAGTTGTGCGCCCGCGTCGCATGTATGATTCGCGAGCGGGGTAGGTTAATTTCCTTTTTGAGAGTTTGTTTTCCTTTTGAATCACATTCTAATTGGTAGCCTATTGGCAAATTGTGGCATCATATGAGACTTTTGATCATGTCCGGGATGACTTATAGCTGGAGCAGTTTGTACTGGGTGAGATGAGTTTATTGGATTTAGGATCGGTGAAATATGATAATATAAAGTATATTAAGGAGCTAAGACCATTATTTTGTTCAGAATGATGTGATGGTTCTTTTCAGGGGTATACACTCAATGATTGGTTGACTGAGCAGTTAGTTACGAATTTCTACACATCTATTCCATCATGGCGGTATTGTAAGAGTTAGAGCAAGACCTATGTAGGTCATCAAGTGCAATGAGAGCATCAGATTTGTGGAATTTTGACTAAGTTGATCAGAAAATGTTATGGTGGTCTAGTGAGTAAAGTTATGCTAGGGGTGACTTCAACAAAGTTATGCAGCCATGTTTGGGAACAACGTGTAGTGATTGATATGTTGCTCTTATGTTGGAAAAGGTCGGGCATAGAATTTCAGATGTTGGAATTGGGCTCTAAGGCTTATTTGCTTGAATAAAAGGGAATACCTTTAGAATTGATCGAGCTAAGGTGCTGAACTGAGATGTGGTAGCACGAGAAGATGCATGAGGTGTTAAGCGGTGATTTCAGACTACATCAATATAGTTCTCAGCACATTCGAGGATGAACGTATATTTAAGTAGGAGAGAATGTAATGACTCGACCGGTCGTTTTGAGCTCTAGTGCGTCGCTCAGTAGTCTGGGTCCATGAACAGCTTCATTTCAAGTATTATAACTTGTACGCGTGGTTGGAATTGAATTTCGGGAACACAGAGTTGATTTGGAAAGAAAATTTTTATTTTAGAAGCATAAAGTTGAAGGAATCAGCTAGGATTGGAATTTTGATAAAACGACCACGGAATCATTATCTGAAGGTTCCAGCAGGTTCGTATGATGATTTCGGACTTGGGTGTATGCCTGGATCGGGTTTTGGATAACCCGGGAGCATTTTGGTTCCTATTGTGGAAGTTGGCATTTTGGAAGAAATTTTATAAGTTTGGCTTCAGGTGCATTTCACTGTTACCGATGTCCACTAGGGATTTCGAGACAGGGAGTAGCTCCACATGGTGATTTTGGAGTTCGGAGCATGATCGAAGTAAATTCGGAGGTTCGTAGGTCAATTTGGAGCTACTTGGCTAAAGATAGAAAATATAAGGTTTTTGAGAAGTTTGACCGGAAGTAGACTTTTTGATATCGGGGTCGGAATGCGATTCCGCAAGTTGGAGCAGGTTTGTAATATCAAATATGACTTGCCTGCAAAAATTGGGGTCAATCAAATAAGATTTGATAGGTTTCAGTATCGGATGTGAAAGTTAGAAATTTCAAAGTTCATAAAGATGAATTTGGGCGCGATTCATGATTTGAAGCCTCGACTAAGTCCGCGATATGTTTCTAGACATGTTGGCGCATTCGGACGGGGTCTGGAGGGGTTGGGGTGAGTTTCTGAGTTGTTTCAGACCATATCTAGGCCATTTATAACTGCTGGTTTTTGGCTACATCAGTGTTCTATGCGATCACTAGGAATTGGTTGCTATCGCGGTGAGTAAAATGTGAGAAATGGGCCAGTGAATCGCGATCAAGGAAAGCCTGTTGCTGTCGGGTAGAGTAAATATTCTGCTGCACTAACTTGATTTCAGAGGCTCAATATCTCACAATCTATAAGGAAATTTGAGATGATATAAAGTGAAAGTTGTAAGCCTTTCTGTTTAATTTCTAAAAAAGTAAACCATTCGTGATTTTTATTTGTGTACAAAGAGATATAGTTGTTACACTATAGGGTGTCTAGGAGGATAAAGAAGAATGTTGTATTACACATGGGCTGACTTTGACAGATTATATTTAGAAATCTATAAGGAATTGGGAAATGAACAACAAATTAAAGTGTATATCTTTGAGTCTAGTTTACATAATATTTAACCATTTGCCATTTTGGGCTGCAAAAGTTGTTCTCTGGGATGACGAAGCATTTTCCGCGATCGCGATGATTAAATACCTATGTAGAAAGGTGTTTTAGCGGGCTTAGCTCATTTTTTTGTTCATTTCTTCAAGGCATGGACAATTTTGGAGAGCTTCAAGAAGGGATTTCGCCATCTACGTTAAGGTAAGTTACTCCTACTCATTTCCAAGTTAAATACAAGATTATATCATGGAATTAGACATGAAAATTGTGGGAAAATCGGGATTTTTGGAAGAAAACCTAGAAATTTGATAAATTAGATTTAACCACAAATTTGAGCATGGAATTAGGAGTAAATTATATATTTGATCTAGTGAACCTATGAGTAGAGTATATCTTCGAGAAATTTCAGAATCCGACCATGTGGGCCTCAGGGAATTTTTGTCAATTCACTAAGCAAAGCTGGGAATTTGTATAATTTGAATTGTTAACAAGTATTTGAGTATATTCTCATTAGTTTGCCGTTATTTGGCTAGTTTCGGAGCATGTTGCCATGATTCGAGTCATCGGGAAGGCTTGGAGGCCGTTTATAGAATTTCGGAGTGAGGTGAGTCTCCTTTCTTACCTTGTAAGAGGGAATTGTCCCCATGGGTAAGTTAATTGGTTATGTGCTCCTAATTGTGGGGGCTACGTACGCACGAGGTGACGAGAGTCCGTGCGTAGCTACATTATGCTATTTGTCCGGGTAGTCTAGGACCCAAAAGCATGCTATACTTGGATTAATCGTAAACTTACTGACAACTTGACTTGCTTAAATCACATTGAATTAGTAAATGAATTTCTAAAAGGATTATACTCTATTTTTATTAAATTGTTAAAGGAGAATTGGCTTTTAATCAGGATAAATGTTCCCAGATAAATTCCTAATTGGCTATTTGCACATGAGTTTTGAAGCGTACCTGCGTCGCATGTATGATTCGCGAGTAGGGTATGTGTTTAAATTTTGGAGCGTGCCGAACACCTCGGCAGATTAAATAGATGCATCTATGATTTGTGTCGTTCGAACCTTGGCAGTGCACAGTTAACATTTCTGTTGGAGCTGGCTGTCAACCTCGGCATGATATGCGCATGTATGCATTGCTTACTTGAAACTTATTAAAGTTGATACTGCCTTCTTGGCCGCTACCCACTTATAAAGATAATGAAAAGTAATTCTTGAAAATCCTTTGTTAATTGTTCAATGTGTTTACCTGTTTTACAGCTTCGTGAGTTAGAACCTACTATATAAATCCATGATTTCCTCACATTTTAGTATATTATTATTTGACCACTAGCAAGTGTTAAAGTCAACCTCTCGTCTCTACTTCTTCGAGATTAGATGGTATACTTGCAGAGTACACGTTATTTTCGTACTCATACTACACTTGTTGTGCATTATTGTTGCACGGATTTATTGTGTGGCTAGTGGCTTGGTAGCATAGCAGCATGGTTGATATAGAGACTAGGTGAGCTGTATTTCTCAGAGGCGATTCTGTAGCTAGTGTAGTCTCTTTCGGGATTCTATTTACTTTCTGTCCAATTGTATTCTGGAAAATTATTGTAATTATATGGTTTCTCTTAGAAATTGCTCATTTACTTGTGACACCGGGTTTTGGGATGTATTTGGATTTAAATTCAGAAATTTTAGAGTTGCTAAATTTTCATTATTAATTCTGAAGGATATACTGATGTGTTGCTTTAAATCATATAAAAGACGTGTTTTCAAAATTATTAAAATAAGAACTTGATTAAATATTTTAGTTGGCTTGCCTGACAGGGGTGTCGGGCGCCACCACGACCCTTAGTGGATTTTGGGTCATGACATATGTTTTGTTGCTTGTTTTTAAATGTGAACTAATCGAAAGGAAGTTAAGATATTTGAGCTTTTTACAAAGTATTGGTGCAACAAAAAAGTGTTATCTGCAACCAACAAGGGATGTGATAGAATGGATAAGATCCTCCACTCGTAATTAGATGTCTCTATTTGAGCGTTGGGAATACAAACATTCTTGATAGGGGACCCTTCTCCTTTAATAGTCCCTACACAGTGTGAATCCATATTAGTATATTTAATTTATCCAATGATCCTTTCTCTAAGTTAAGTGAATCCATATTTCTAAATTTAAAGTAGTTAATTTATGTCACGGCCCATTTTCGCGATAGGTCATGGAATCCCCCGGCACCATTGTCAGGCAAGCCAACGCGGAAAATATTTCTATATTTTGCTTGTGTTACTTTTATCAAAAATCAATAAAATAAATACTCCAATTTAGATTTAAAATCAAAAGTGATCAATAAGATAAATAACAAAGTATTACAACCCAAAACTAATGTCTACTAAAGTGTGTGCCAGAATCTGGTGTCACAAGCTACGGGCAACTAATAGAATATACAAAAGAATCATATTATCCTACTGTCCGAATAAGGATAGACAGTAAAAGAAAGATACAAACAAAAAGACTTCTTCAGGCTGCTGATCGACATGGAGGGAAAGCATCTCACCGTAGAAATCTCAGGTCTGCTCAAGGATGCACTCCAGAATGATAACCAGATCTACCCGCCTCAGATCCTGTACAATTAAGTACAGAAGTGTAGTATGAGTGCATAAACTATATATACCTAGTAAGTATCTCGTCTAAGCTCGAAGAAGTAAAGAAGAAAGGTCGACTTGATACTTACTAGGGTCATATAATGTATCAAAGTATTATACTGAGCATGGAACTCACTAATAATTAATAGTTTATAGCATGAGGTATAAGTCATATTCTTCACGATATTCCAATTAACTATTTACATTTCGAAATACTAGCAAGAAAATGCAAGTATAAGTTTTCACATAGATATCATGTGCACATTATTCCTAGGCAATGACCCGATCCAATAGAAATAAATTGTGCACTGCCGAGGGTCAACGACGCATATATAGATGCATCTATTTATATTGAGGCAATCGGCCCGATCCACAAATAACAAGAAATATCAAGAATACACACGAAGGCACGTAAATATTTAATTATTTCATACAAGTGTTCCACAAGTATACAAGTTCGCTCTTATCCCTTTTTTTTTAGCTTTCGTTGGTATCAACAAATTTACAATGAGGAGTTTTAGTAGTAGTATAGACTAACTACTACTGTACAAATCATACTATGCTACTACATTCCATACACTAACGACTAAGGGTAATGATTGAGTTGTCGCAATCCCACTTGCCATCGCTTACATTTCCTGCCCCGAACATGTATAAGCATTGCTACTTCACGGCAGAACTGATTTTCATCAAATGATTTCCCCTCAAATATAATGGCATTCCTACTTCTCCATATGAGTGAAACAATGGTAACAAAAGTAGTAGCCACCACAGCCTTATGCCACACTTTGCTTCTGGCTAGGCAGCAAATCCACTGGATTTCATCATTCCAACTGCCTATTGACCTATTATATCCCATCCAACAGCATATTCTATGCCATAGTTTACCAGTAACTGGACAAGTGAAGTATAGATGGCCAAACTCTTCTACACATTGATGACAAAAAACACATTTCTCCTCCACATTCACTCCAAACTTCAGTAGTCTGTCGACAGTAGGGAGTCGACCTTGAGCAGCTAGCCATGTAGTGAATTTATGCCTAGGAAGGACATTAGTTGTCACCATAAGATTCTTCCATTCCACCCTAGGGAAGATTAGGAGTAGAGCATGATATAGAGACTGTATTTGAAATTTGCCTAATCTGCACATTCCTGCCAGTCTATACATAAGGTCCCCTTGCAATCTCTGATCAGCCAGTATAGGAGTTCTGAATTCTATAATTTTCCTGACTACCCAAGAAGCATTCTTGGGAATGGCCATTATAGCAATGTCACAACTCTTAATATAGTAGTAATGAATCCACTTGATCCATAGACAATCCGTTTTCCTTGCCAAATCCCACAACAATTCAGTGATGGCAGCCTTGTTCCATATCTGTATGTCAATAATATTGAGGCCTCCAGCAGTGATAGGTCTGCATATCATGTCCCATGCTACCAGTGATCTTCTAGACACTGTTGCATTTCTAGTCCAAAGAAAAGATCTACAAACAGCTTCAATTACTTTCACCACTTTCTTAGGCAAGATGAATATTTGTGCCCAGTAGGTTTGGATCCCAAATATCACAGTTTTAATCAGTTGACTCCTACCTGCATAAGACAGCAGCTTGGCAGACCAACAGGTAATTCTGTCAGTTATACTCTCAATCAGTGGCATGTAATGATGGATATTAAGTTTCTTTGAATGGAGAGGAATGCCTAAGTATTTGAAAGGGAGTTGTCCCTCACTGAATCCCAAAGCCTCAAGGATAGCTTCTTTGTCATTTTGGTGCACCCCAGCCAGATACACAACACTGCAGATAGCCCAGATGCTGCAGAAAAAGTAAGGAATGCTTCATGCAATATCTGAATAGATATAACATCAGTTCGACAAAATAATAGCAGATCATCTGCAAAGCAAATATGGGCACAATTCAGCTTTCTGCATCTAGGGTGGAAGTTGAAATCACCATTCCTATGCAACTGAGCCAAAATTCTGTTTAAGTACTCCATAGCAAGGACAAATAAGTAAGGTGACATAGGATCTCCTTGTCGAATACCCCTTCTAGCAGGAAAAGGCTTAGTGAGACCACCATTCATCACTAAAGAGTAAGACACAGTGGATACACAAGCCATAGTCCAGTCAACAAACTTCGCAGGGAATCCAAGATCAATAAGCAGTTGTTTGAGAAACCTCCATTCAAGAGTGTCATAAGCCTTCCTCAAATCCACCTTTAATACACACCTAGGAGATATACCTTTTCTGGAGTATCCCTTGAACAATTCATGGCTGAGCAAGACATTATCAATTATGCTTCTCCTTTCAATGAATGCTGACTGGGCTTTACCAACAATGTCATCTATAGCAGCTTTCAACCTCCTAGTAATGACCTTAGATATGATTTTATAGATAGTGGTACAGCATGCAATAGGCCTATAGTCTTTCACTGTTTTAGGAACTTTAACCTTGGTCACAAGGGCAATGGCAGTAGTATTGACCATGTGAGGCAACTGACAAGTAGAGAAGAATTCCTTTGTAGCAGCATATACATCCTCCTTGACAATCTCCCAGTTATTGGTAAAGAATTCCACAGGGAATCCATCTACACCCGGAGCTTTATCTTTAGGCATATCATTAATAGCATCAGAGATTTCATCCAGAGTAACATCCTTGATAAGTGATCTTTGCTGGGCTAAAGTAAGACATTGTCCTTCCTTAACAATAGCAGAGTTAAGACAAGGCAATTCAGCTGCACTCTCACCCATTAATGACTTGAATACCTCAATAAAATCCTGCTCTACAGCCACTGGTTCTGTTAACTTCACACCTGCTTCAGTGTAAATGGTAGTAGTATTGTTCTGACTGGTTCTTATCCTCCATTGAGCATGAAAGTATTTGGTGTTGGCATCTCCACAATCAATCCATCTTGCCTTTGATTTATGTCTCATGATTTGTTCTTCTACATTACTCCACTTCTTAATGTCATGAAGAGCTTCTTTCTCCTCTTTAAACAATTGTTCTGAAAAAGGATTCTGTAGTAACTGGCTCTGAATAATATCCAGTAGTTCTCTAGCATGGATCAGCTTCTGTTGATAAGAAGCCATATGCCTATTCATTTCTTTTAAATGCTGCTTCAAATTCTTCAACTTATACAATATCTGTTGTAGAGGTGAACCTCCACTCTTTTGAGACCATACCTGCTGCAATATAGAAGAGAATTGAGGATCCTCCATAATAGCATAATATAATATGAATGGTTTAGGATGCAATAACTTTTGCCTCCCAAACTATATAAGGATAGGAGAGTGGTCAGAAATTGAGTGATTCATAAAGTCTGCTTCCAGATGGCCAAACTGTTGAATCCACTGGAAATTACCAAGTGCCCAATCAATCTTGCTATAAACCTGCTTATTAGTCCATGAAAACCTCCACCCTTTTGATCTGATGGGGGTCAGTTGAAGATCAGAGATGAGTTCCTTGAAGTCCCTAACTTCAGCATCTGTAACTAGAGAACCAATCCTGTCATCAGAATGTAATACAGAATTGAAATCACCACTGATCAACCATACATCATGACTTGGAATGTTTATGCCTCTCAGATCATTCCAAAGCTGCTTCCTCAGATTTGCAGTATTATAAGCATAAATGACACTCAGTTGCAATATGATTTTATTTAAAGTATCCTCTACCAGACAATGGATAAACTGCTCAGTTACACAGGAGATATGTAACTGAATATGTGGTTTCCAGATTAACCAAATTCTTCCATTGACAGCATTGGTGTAGTTGTGTTGAACCTTCCAACCTTTAGCAATCTTATCAACAATTCTATGTGCTTTGTGTTCTTTGACCCTAGTTTCAAGGCATCCCAGTACATCAACTTTATTTCTAATCAGAAAGTTTTTCAGTTCTTTATTTCTTATCCCTTTTCAAGTCTCTACCACATCCTTAGTGATCATATAGCAAGATAACATAGTGAGTTTCATAAATAAAGCATTATGTGGGTCCTAAACTACCGAAAAATTAATATTATAGTAGCTACGCAAGGACTCTCGTCACCTAGTAAGTACGTAGCCCCCGCATTTAGCAACAATTAGTCAATTATTATTCCTATGGGGACAATTCCCTCTTACAAGGTTAGAAAGGAGACTCACCTCGTTCCAAAGCGCACTTCCAAATCTCAAGAACAAGTCGAAACCCTCAATTCGGAGTAGAATAATCCCAAACTAATTAAATGAAGTAAGAACTAATTATTATAGGCTCACAAGATCAAACTCTAGCTATTTAAGCAATTTTCCTACCATTTGCATGAGTTTCCTAAATTCCAACCTCGGGCCCACGTGTCTGAATTCCTAGATTTTTCAAAGAAAGTTATTCTATGTAGCCTAAGGATCAATAATATATGATTTCTAGTTTCATTTCATAACAAATTTCATGGTTAAATCTTAGTTTCATCAAAACCCTAGGTTTAGCTCTAACCATTTGATTTTACCTAGTTTTTAGTGTTTAATCTACCTAATATACATGTATTGAACTAAGGATGAGTGGAAATAACTTACTTTACAACGCTAAGTGGAGATCTTCTCTCAAGAGCTCCCAAATCGCCCAAAAGAAGAGTGAAAATGATAAAAATGGTCGTTGAACTCGAATTAAATGAACCTCACTGCTCAACAATTTCTGCATCTGCGGTCCCGCACCTGTGATCTTCAAGCCGCATCTGCGGAGACGCATCTGCGACTGGGGAGCCGCTTTTATGGTTCTTGCTTGGCTTGCCCTTGGCCGCTTATGCAGAGAATGGAGCGCACCTTTGGTCCTAGAACCACAGATGCGGTTATGATAGAAACAGCAAAACTCAACACTTATCCAAATTTCCTACTTCATTCGAGCTTCCTACTTCATTCGAGCATCGTCCATTTGACGCTCGGGACTCCCGAGGCCCGGCCGAACATACTGACAAGTCTGAAATTATGAGACGGACCTACTCGAACCCTCAGAACATCGAAACAAAGCAAAATCTAGGAATCACCCCCTAAAACTAATTGAATCAAACTAATAAACTTTAAGTTCTTAATTCTCCTCTAACGGGTAAAAACGTGCTTAAACTACTCGGATTGACACCACATTTTACGGGCAAGTCATAAATGATATTTCGGACATATGCCATACTTTGGAACCAAAATATGAGCCTGATACCTAGGAAATCAACTATTACTTAATTTCTTTAATTTTTTAAAACTTCATATTAACAATTTCTAATACAAATTCATTACTTGGGCTAGGGACCTCGGAATTTGATTCCGGACATACGCCCAGGTCCTATTATTTTCCACGGACCCTCCAGGACCATCAAATCATAAATCTGAGTCCATTTTCCCAAAAAGTTGACTGAAGTCAAACTTGGCCTTTTTAAGATAATCCTAAAGAAACAAGTGGACATATTTCACTCAAAACTCTTCCAATTGTCGAACCAACTGTCCCTGCAAGTCATAATTATCTAAAATAGGCACGAGAAGTTTTATTTAAGATAACGGGGTTCTAAAAGGAAAAAAGACGTATCGGGTAGTTATATTCTTCACCTCTTAAACAAACTTTCGTCCTCAAATGGACATAGAAAGTACCTGAACTGCTGAATAAATAGGATATCTGCTCTGCATGTCCTCCTCGGACTCCCACATCGCCTCCTCAACTGGTTGGCCTCCACTGAGCACTCACAGCAGAAACCCTCTTGGACCTCAATTGGTGATCTTCTCTATCAATAATAGCAACTGGATCCTCCTCATAACCCAAACTCTCATCCAACTGATGAGTTCTGAAGTCCAACACATGTGATAGGTCGGCGTGATACTTCTGAAGCATCGATAAATGAAAAATTGGCTGAACTCCCGATAAACTGGGGGTAAAGCAAACTCATGTCAACCTTCCTGACTCGCCTCAGCACCTCAATGGGACAAATAAACCTTGGGCTCAACTTTTTCTTCTTCCCGAACCTCATAATGCCCTTCATGTGAGAGACTTTCAGAAGAACCTTATTGCCAGCCATAACTGATACATCACGTGGCTTCTGATCCGTGTAACTCTTCTGTCTGGACTGAACTGTTGCGAAGACTTTCCCGAATCAACTTCACCTTATCCAAGGCATCTTGTACCAAATCTGTACCAAGTAACTTAGCCTCATCGAGCTCAAACCACCCTATAGAAGAACGACAACGTCGACCATATAAAGCATCATACGGAGCCATCTCTATGCTGGACTGATAACTGATTTGTATGCAAACTCCAATAAAGGCAAGAACTGATCCCACTACCCTTCAAAGTCAATGACACATGCTTTAAGCATATCCTCTAAAATTTGAACTGTCCATTCTGACTGCCCATTGTCGACGCCCTGTTTTTCTAAGGAGAAATCGGGTTTACGACATTATGGGTGGAATAACTTTTTTATTCCCTTTCGGGGAATTCTGGCTACGTAATTGAAGAATCTCCACCTAATGATTATATTGCATTAAGACACTCTTAAAAAAAAGAAGAAAGATTGAAAGAAAACTAGAGTTTGGGCAAGGTGTTAGGAACCCCTCAAGATCCACTAGGGTGGTTCCCAGCCTAGCTTAATTGTGACTTTAAGAAGAGTAAAAGTAAACAGATGACATTCGCACATAGTAAAAAATTGCAAGTGGAAATTTTGAAAGGATAACGACACAAGTTGTTTTGAAAAGAGGGATTTTAGTTGAAAACATTAGTCTAAAATAAGGCATTAATAAGGAAGAAAAGAGGGTCCTAGGGTTAAACATAACATGTATCATTTTTGAGCAATATCCAACAATCATTCTCACATGAGATATTAATGCAGAAGTCATCATATCCATATTCTACCCCTTCTTCCCCGTTAAGGTATTTAAATGTGATTAGTTCTCGATTACTTATTGCATGCTAGTACCCGTCCCGACCTATCAGTCCCGGGGTGTTTGGACTTTGGACTTCTAATTCTAAAGGGGAGAAAGGGATGGAGGCATATTAAAAGGAGAAATTACTAAGGCGTCAATTAAAACAAATAGCAAATAAGTGGGGTGCAAAGAAAACACTCAAAGGCTTATACAAACCCCGTAAATCAAATAGCGACTAGTTTAGCATGACTTGCACGTACTGATTAGTCTTTAAAGTTAAGAAATTAAAAGGAGGACTGATTAGTTCAACACACAGAATTAGATAAAAGGTCTACATTAGGCTACTTGGATCCAATTGTTAGGAATTGTTGTATTTTTAAAACAAGTTGTGGATTGAGTTCCTAATGCATGAGAATGGAGATGTTTAGGAAATTGTGGAATTTTAGAAAAGGGGTTTTGAAAATAGGCAGAATTATAAAAGTAGAAAGTATAGTAGAGTTTCCAGAGGTAAAAATGCTTCAAAGAGCGAGTTTGAAAATTGTTTTGCGAATTTTATGAATACAAAATGCAACCAGAGATTTGGAAGGCAGTTTTAGAGACAAAAATACGGATTTAGGGAATCGCAGACAGATTTGGAAGAATTTTATTAGAAAACGTTTGGACTGCTTCCCATATTATCCAAATTTTAAGATGGATTTAAACGGGTTAAACTTATAGGCAGGATATCTACATCTTGATTTTTATGGACTGATTACTGCTTTTATTCATTAAAGAAGTGAGCATTGGATTACCTTACTGTTTTGCCTGCCGTTTTACACATTTCCTAATGGCAAGATTTCTATATGCAACAGGTTGTTTAATATGTCCTATAGGCACGATATCTACTGAGTTGCAATATGACTGAGCATTAATTCCTATAGGCATGGCATGTAAACGATATAAAAGAATGCAAAGTCTATTGACATGATATCTAGGTGGTTTCAATTATTAAGCCTATAGACATGATATCTAAACAATTTAAAGTAGTAAAAGTCCTATAGGCATGATTTATACCCTTTAGCATGCAAACGACTAAAAATAAACCCCTCCCATACCCTTTACTACTATATACCTCAAGTTTCTTTTACATAGTTATTACAGAACTCGAAAGAGAAAAGACTGAAATAAATACATCAAAACTAAATTCAAACCCAAAGAGACTCAATCCAACCTTCAATATCCGACACGTGTATTTTACCAAATCCGGATTCCATATTCCAAGGCCATCTCTTAGAGTGTTTCAAAGTTCTAAGGGTCTTCAAGAGCCCAGGAAATGCTTACACTCTAAAGTTTGGATGTTGTGAAATGTATGGAATTACCAGCCCTTAGGCATCCAAGTTCGGAGGGAACTCTAGGGTCCCTAAGCATGGCTTACCATAGGGAGGTAGAATTTAAGAGCTAGGAGTACGTGTAAAGTGAGAGAGAAACCTCAGCATGAGGTGGTCATACCCAGTCATGGAATAGACTGGCACACCCCTAACCTCCCACTCATATTCAAACAAATATGAGCAGACTCTTAATGATTCAAACTCAGGTCTGAATGATGATCAAGACATCAACATACCCATATTAGAGCTCAGCACATTAAGGGGAAAGGGAATGGGAAAGCAATCGAGTAGAGACTCAAAAGAGTCTATTCCTGAATCACATACAGCAATTCATAATATTGTTATGATCCAGGACAAACTCACATACAAAGGGAACATGAGAAAGGGATTAACATGCTTGAAAGTAATTAAATGGTGCATGAAAGCATAAATGAACAGACAAAAAAAGGGGGTAGAAGCAGAGAAATGGAATAAGGATGCTTATAGAGCATAGAAGGGCATACCAGTTATAATTCTTGGATAACAAACTAATAGCAGCAAGAAAAACAACCAGAGAGTTCACTCAAGCTTCAGCCAACACTTGAGAAAAGCAAGCAGGGTTCTATAGTCTAGCCTTGGCTTTCAACCGGCTAGACACAAACAGTAATGCTAGTAGTAGTAAAGAGAAGAGAGCTTTGAGTGTGTATGTGTTTTTGAATTTAATTATTCGACTGTTTGAAGAAAAGGAATAGGATATTTATACTATGAAAATAGGAAAGTAAGCAAGGTATAAAATAATTTAGTATCAATTAGAATCAATTAGGAGCGGGGAATTCCTTTAATTAAGGAGTTCGAACTTGAATGGTAAGGACAGAATTTTATTTAAGGAGAGAAAATAAAGTAACATGTCGTTCAATAAAATTCATAAGAGAAGTTCTTTAAATATGCGGTTTAGGTAAATAAGATAAGAAGTAAATCAACTCGTACATAGTAAATCATGGAATCAAAGATTCAAAATCAATAATGAACCAAGTCAGAAAACAGGCTCGGTTTAGACAAGGAAAGAAACAATCAAGTTTACATAATGGTAGCCTGAAATCAACTCCCAAAGTAAGGGGTTATTTTGAGAGGGATAGGTATGACTATAAAGAGTGCATAATTTAAACACGCAAAGGATAGAATTAAACAAAGCAAAGTGGTCATGCAATCAAGAGCAAAAGAATATAGCTAAAAGATAGCGTCAAATAGCATGAGAGAAACTATATAGAAGGTCTTGCAAAGCTTATCAAGAACTAGAGAACACAGAAAACTTGAGACGAACTTTAGAAGTCTGGAAACCCCCGATTTTTAGGGTTTCTGCCATAGGTCAAATGTAAAGATGAAAGCATACAAAATCAGGCAAAGTAAACTCAAGAAGATCCAAAGGAACACAAACGTTTCATGGAAACATAATGAAAGAAAACAACATAAAAAGATCGCCGGGAAACCCCTAAGAGGAAATACAGTAAAGAAAATACATAAAACCATAGTGGAAACACATAAGGGTTACAGCAAAGCAAAATAACGTAAGAAATCACAATAAAACAAGTAAAAATAAAGGAAACCCTAGGTTCGAGAAGACGAACTGTTTTGAAATCAGAAACTTAAAATGATGTAAGAAATACTTTGAAAACTTCAGAAATAGCACGGATCTAAAGTATATCTAGAGAGAACCAAGAAAACCTTGAAATGACATAGGTTTCAGAGAAACCCTAAAAACGAGAAGGCCTGGAAAAAGGGGCTGGTCCGAGTCGAGATGGACTCGTAAAGTTAAGACACGCCGAAGATAAGCCGAAGATGATCGGAGATGGCCGTAGAACTTGAATTAACAAAGGTCCAGGATTGATTCTTTTGTCCAAGGTCATGTAACTTTAGTAATCAAGTGCGAGGAGCGTTAGGAGACTGGTGGGTGGTGAAACCACCATAGATTTAGGTTAGTAAATGGCCGGAGAAGGTGAAGGGAGATCATCGCAGAGGACAGGAGGTGAAAGGTTCCAAAGAGAGTGAGAGATAGATAGATAGAGACGGGTGAGTGAATGAGAGGATATTGGGGGGTGGGTCGTTAGGTTTAATTTAGGAAGGGTAAATGGGGATCATTGATCTAAATGATTAATGGTCGAGATTAAAGGGGTAAGTGGCTCGGGCATGATTTGGGTCTGGGCCTGGGTCCAGTGGGTTCTAATGTGGTTGGGAATTTAGGGGTTAGAATGAGGCTGTAATTGAAATTAAAAGAGGCTAAAATTGAAATAGCCATTTTTCTCCCTTTTGAATTTATAAAAATAGTAAAAGATGTTTAAAATCAAATTAAAAATACTGGATTGATAAAAAAATATGCAGGTATTAATTTAAAAATATTAGGAATGATTTGATAATTAATATTGCTATTTAATCTAGAAGTGGGCTAAAATTGCAATTTCATGCGATTTAATTTTAAAAATACCAAATGGACTTGTAAAATCATGAAAAAATCATGTTAACCATATTTGTGAAGTAAATATAAGGATAAAATAAATTATTCACCAAAAGGATAATTTTTGAAATAATTATTTGATTTTATGGTGTAAAAATAGGCAATAAATTGGTTTAGAAATCAATAAAAAATGCCAAAACCCTTTGGTGTACTTATATATGCACATATATTCTATATTGGAAGTATTATGGGCATAAAGAATAAATAGAAAAAATTGGGTATCAACACCCGTCGGTCTGATGATGGAATGTTGTGCTAAGCTCTACGCGGGTCCCCAACTCACTCTAAATGGCTCTCCGGAAATGGGAAGTGAACTGAGGTTCTCTATCTGATATGATGAAAATCAGCACACTGTGCAACCAGACTATCTCCCAAATATAAATCTGAGCATACCTCTCCGCTGTATAAGTAGTAGCCATTGGAATGAAGTGAGCCGACTTGGTCAACCTACCCACAATGACCCATACTGAATTAACCTTCCGCAAAGTCCGCGACAACCCAACTACGAAATCTATGGTGATGCACTCCCACTTCCACTCCGAAATAGGCATCTGCTGAAGTAGGCCACCCGTCCTCTGGTGTTCATACTTGACCTGCTGGAAATTCAAACATCTAGCCACATATTTCACTATGTCTTTCTTTATTCTCCGCCACCAATAATGCAACCTCAAGTCACGATACATCTTCGTGGCACCCAGATGAATGGAGTACCTCAAACTGTGGGCATACTCTAGAATCCTCTCCCTCGGACCATCAATATTAGGAACACATAGATGACCCTGAAGCCGTAACATACCATCCTCGCAATTAGAAACCTCCTTGGCACCTCCCTGAAGTATCGTCTCTCTGAGAACCACCAAATGTGGATCATCAAACTGTCGGGCCTTGATCTACCCCAATAATGAAGACTGAGCAACCACACATGCTAGAATTCGACTTGGCTTTGAAATATCCAACCTCACAAGTCTATTAGCCAAGGACTGAATGTCCAAAGCTAGTGGCCTATCCTCTGTTGGAATGAAGGCCAAACTACCTATACTCTCCGACTTTCTGCTCAAGTCATCCGCGACCACATTTACCTTTCCCGGATGATAAAGAATGGTAATGTCATAATCCTTTAGTAACTCAAGCCACCTGCGTTGCCTCAAATTAAGATCCATCTACATGAACAGATGTTGCAAAGTGCGATGGTCGGTACAAACCTCACATGACACCCCATACAAATAATGCCTTTATATCTTAAGAGCATGAACAATCGCTGCCAACTCTAGGTCGTGCATGGGGTAATTCCTCTCATGAACCTTCAGTTGACGCGAAGCATATGCAATAACTTGCCCCTCCTGCATCAATACACATCCCAAACCAATGTGTGAAGCGTCGCAATATACGTTATACATCCTTGAACTGAAAGGTAATACAAGAACTGGTGTTGTAGTCAAAGGACTCTGAGCTTCTGGACGCTCTCCTCACAATCATCGGACCAATGGGACGGAGCACCCTTCTGGGTCAATCTAGTCAAAGGTGATGCAATAGATGAAAAGCCCTACACGAATCACCAATAATAACCTGCTAACCCCAGGAAACTCCTTATCGCAGTCACTGAAGTAGGATGTGGCCAACTCTAAAATGCGTCAATCTTCTTGTGATCAACATTAATACCCTATCCTAACACAACATTCCCCAAGAATGCCACTAACTTTAGCCAAAACACACACTTCGATAACTTAGCATATAGCTTCTGCTCTCGCAAGGTCTGAAGCACTGCTCTCAAATGCTGCTCGTGCTCCCCCAAGATGCGTGAGTATATCAAGATCTCGTCAATGATGACGATAACAAAGGAATCAATATAAGGCCTGAATACCTTGTTCATCAAATCCATAAATGTCGTTGGGGCATTAGTCAAGACAAATAACATCAGCAAAAACTCATAACGGCCATATCTAGTCTGGAATGCAGTCTTTGGAACATCTGAGTCCCCAATAGTCAGCTGATGATACCCTGACCTCAAGTCGATCTTAGAGAACACCCTACAACTGGTCCAACAAATCATCAACACGAGGCAATGGATACTTGTTCTTGATGGTGACTTTGTTCAACCGGTGGTATTCAATGCACATCCACATAGTCCATCCTTCTTCTTCACAAATAACACTGGTGCACCCCAAAGCAAAACATTGGGACTAACAAACCCATTCTACAACAACTCTTCAAACTGCTCTTTCAACTCTTAAACTCTTTAGGAGCCATATGGTACGGTGGAATAGATATAGGCTGAGTTCTTGGAGACAAATCAATACAGAAATCAATATCACGATCTAGAGGAATGCCAGAAAGATCGGAAGGAAAAATATCGGCGAACTCTCGAACTACTAGGACCGAATCTATCGTCGGAGACTTTGTAGTGATTTTTCGAACATAAGCTAAACAACCCAAACACCCTTTATCTACCATATGCGGAGCCTTCAGGAAAGAAATAACCCTACTAGGCGTATATACTATGGAACCCTTTAACTCCAACCTCGGCAACACTGGCATCGCTATTGAAACAGTCTTGGCATGGAAAATCTAGGACGGCGTGATATGGAGATAAATGTAACGACTCGGTCGATCAATTTTAGAATTAACACCTTGTTCCCCTATTCACTGCTTCCTCTAAGTTCAAGTCCACTATTTTAGTTTTCTAGGACGTTAGGTGTTAGGATTCGGAGTGTTTTGGGACACTTAGTCCCTAAATGAGAGCCTAAAAGTTATAAATGATCTGTAGTCGAAACTATGTGAAGACGGCCCCGAAATGGAAATATAATGGTTTCGTTAGCTTCGTTAAGTGATTTTGGGATTGGGAGCATATTCGGAATGTATTTTGGAAGTTTGTAGCTAATTTAGGCTAGAAACACCGAAAGCTAGTATTTTGGCGATTTCTGATTGATAGGTGAGATTTTGATCCGAGGGTCGGAACGTATTTCCAGACATTTTTGTAGCTTCATTAGGTGATTTTGGATGTGTGAGAAAAATTTCAAGTTATTCAGACATGGTTTGGTCGGGTTTTTGATCGAATGCACATTTTGGAAGTTTTAATGAAACTTAGCCTTGAATTCGATGTAATTCGATGATCCTGGTGTTAGTCGGGGTGTTTTTATAATTGGAACAAGTTTGAATAACTTTATAGGATGTAATAGTAATTTTGGTTGAGGTCCTGAGGGCCTCGGGATGATTTCGGATGGCTAACGGGAACTTTTGAAGTTCATAATAGACGAAAGTTGTAAATGAGTGCGCACAAAGACCTCAATTTCAACGATCATATCTCCCGTTATATAAGGATTTGTGTGAGCCAAAAACTATCATATTAAAGAACATTGAGTCTAGTTTCTATCGCAACAAATTGTTTATCATTTGGAGGTGTATACAAAACGTTATAACCATATTACTGGGCATGTGTTACTAGTGCGCCCAGATGCGCGCCCGCGCTAAAATGTGCGCGCCCAAGACAGTGTTCTGCGCAAACTAGCGTGCCCAGATTCACAACCACGCCAGTAGTGGGACTATAAAATACACCTAACGATGGGAAATGAAATAATTTGAGTCATTTTTCAATCCTAGGGCTTCCCCAACACCCCCAATTCGACCAAGGCACCAATTGCACTCCTAAGGTAATCTTTTAAGTGTGTTTTCATGGTGATTTCACTTCACAATCACTAGTTACAACATAATTTTGATTGGATTTCATAGGATTTCTTCAAAATCACAAGAACACCCCAAAGTTGACTTTCAAGATTTGGTCTACCAGAGGTAATACTACACCTTAGACTTACACATATGGGGTTAGTATGGAATTATGAGTATGAATCATGTATTACAACTTATGGTATGTTCATTGGAGGCCATAAATTTCCAATTTTAATACATGAATATGGTAGGGATTTAAAGGTATTTATTTGATGGAATTTTGTTGGTTGGGTATGAATGGATGGTCATACATGTGTAGTTGGAAGTTATAAATTGGTTAGGAATAATGGAGAGATGAATTGATGATTAATAGAGATAATTGGAAGAACCAATACTATAGTGATGAGGTGTAAATATCTATGCCAAAAGGTGTTTGATAATATGCCTAAATGGCATAAGTTATGGAATTTAGTACCAATATTGGCCCAATTGAATGTTGTATTGTAGATTGAAGTTACATAACTCTAATGGACCATTGTAGCATCATTAAGGGGCGAATTTCAGAGATGTATGGCTAAAACCCAGTCTTTTGGAAATTGAGCTTCATCGATGATTGTGTGACTTTGGTCATTTTACATAATTTCGCGTATTAACTTAGAATTTAATTGTAGAATAAATTACTTGAATTATTAATTACAATATGCAATTTAATTGAATGGATCTGAGCCATTTGGAGTCGAATACTCGTGGCAAGGGCGTGATTTCAAGTTGACTTGCACTTGTTCGAGGTAAGTGGTTTGTCTAACCTTATGTGGGAAACTTTGTCCCTTAAGATATGAAATTTGTAACTGAATGCCTTGTACGTGAGGTGACGAGCGCGTACTTGAGCTAATTGTTCAAAAATCCAAATTCTTATTTAAAATGCTTGAATTGAGTTTCTTTCGTAATTGATTTACCCTACTTGCTATTATAGCATGTGCTAGTGTGGAAAAGCATGTTAAATTGATCAAATTGCCTATTTGCTTAATTTGCCTTAATTGAAATTACGTGAAGCATGTTAGGCCTGAATTTAATTGTTGCCTTGTATTGTTATGCTTCAATTTATGAATATTTTTATGATTTTGGTTGCACATTTACATTAGGACTACAGATGTGGGATTCCGGTACCCCCCCCCCCCCCCCCCCGTTTGTTTACTTTGGAACTACGGGTTAGATTCCCGGTAGATCCCCCTGCACATTGATGGTTGGACTACAGGGCGGTATCCTGGGAGATCCTTCAGATATATTCATAAGGTGGACTACGGAACGATATCCCGCGAGATCCTCGTACAGATTGATAAAATGGACTACAGGACGGTATCATGTGAGATCCTTTAGATATATTTATACGGTGGACTACGGGACGGTATCCCGGGAGATCCTTGTACAGATTGATAAAATGTACTACATGATGGTATCCTGGGAGATCCTTCAGATATATTTATACAGTGGACTACGGGACGGTATCCCGGGAGATCCTCGTACAGATTGATTCCTGGGAGATCCTTCAGATATATTCATACGGTGGACTACGGGACGGTATCCAGAGAGCACCTCATACAGATTGATAAAATGGACTACAATATGGTATCCTGGGAGATCCTAATTATTGGTACTGGTATTGAGCTGTTTACTTTGTGTTATCCTATTTTCTGTGTATTAATTGTTGTTTGTGTAATCCTATTTAATTTATAATTGTATATCATTATTTCTACTTATTTCATACTGTTGACAACCTTATTATTATATTTTTCTCAGTAGGGCCATGACCTTCATCGCCACTACCCATCCGAGGTTAGACTTGGCACTTACTGAGTACCGCTATGGTGTACTCATGCCTCTTCTGCGCATGTTTTTCATGTGCAGACCCAGGTACTTCCAGTCAGACGCATTATCAGTGATCCAGGAGACATCTACCAGAGACTTTGAGGTATATCTGCCACGTCCGCAAACCAGGAGTCTCTATCTTATTCCAGGTATATCATTTGACTTTCCTTTCATTCGATTGTGTAGATATTCCGGAGTTAGAGTAGTGTATTACATTTCATTTAGCCGATGATTTCCGTGAGATTCCGGGTTTTGGGATTTCTATTTCAGAATTTGTAGAGTCAAAGTGTATGTGCAAGTGGCAAGTATTATACTTCCTGAAGTTATTTAACTTTTGACTTAATATTTCCGTATTGGTTGTTATTTCTGCACTGTTAGGCTTACCTAGTCGTTGTGACTAGGTGTCGTTATTACGTGTTCACAATTTGTGAGCTAGGATCGTGACTATAACTAACCCATTCCAGGATGACCTCAAAATCGATCATATCAAGAAACAGAAGATCTGATCATGTCTTCAAAACCACCGAATGTGACCACACAGGACCGGTATATCCGATCCACAACCACAGAATCACTCATTGGCGTAGACACATGAACAAGAGTGCCTAAAAGCTCAGGAGAAATAGCGAGGAAATGAGCAAACAGAGATGATACATATGAATAAGCAGAACCTGGATCAAATAATACTGAAGCATCCTTAACACCGACGGCAATCATCCTGTGATGACAATATCTGAGGCCAATGCATCTAGCCTGGCCGGAAGAGCATATAATCTGGTTGGAGCACCGGATGGATAGCCTCCACCTGAATGAGCAATAGCTGGCTGAGCTCTCCTACCTGGCCTCACCCTCTAGGACGGTCCCTACCAGCCTGCTCTCCACCTCCAAGTGGCTGAGCAGCTAGTGCTAAAATTATGGGTTACTGACCCTGTTGCACTGCCTTGCCCTAGAGTCTGGGGCAGTATCTCCTCATGTGACCAGGATCTCCGCTCTCAAAACAACTATGCGGAGCGGTGACCTACTACCCTGATGGCTAACTTTGATAACCCTTAGATCCACTGGACGAAGCGTGGATAGCCGGTGGATGATATGAACTCTCTGGCATATCATTTATGTAAGAACTAGAAGAACCCTGGGGGCCTGAATGCCCACTTAAGGAACCCTGAATAGCTGGCGGGCAATGAGAACTCTCTGGCATATCAATGAAATAGGGGCGTACTAAAGCACCCCAGGCAGGAAGTGGTGCTGAAAATGGGAGCATACTGGGCTGACCCCTCCTAAACTAACCTCTGCCCCTAGCTGGGGCACCTCTGAACTCTCCAAAAAATCTAGCTCTCTTATCCTACTGTATCTTCTCTCTACCCCTCTGCGATATTCCTCAATATGGCGAGCAATCTCAACCGCTGGCTGATATTTGAATACTAGGCTGCAATCCTACGACAAATCTCCGCACTCTCTCTGCATATGTAGGAAGTATCATAAGTGCACGGTGGGACAACTCAGAAAACCTCATTTCATAGTCAATCACGGACATCTGACCCTGCTCAAGATGATCAAACTGATACCGCAGCTCTTCCCTCTCAGATGGCAAAACATACCTATCCAAGAACAACTGTACGAACTGACCCTAAGTGATGGGAGGAGATCCTACTAGCCTGCCAAGAACATAGGACCGCCCCATCTACGGGCCCTACCCCCAAGATGAAAAGTAGTGAAGTCAACTTCATGCGCCTCCAATATCCTCATTTTGTGCAGTTTGTCACTGCACATGTCTATGAAGTCTTGAGAATCCTCATGACGCTCCCCCCTGAAGACTGGAGGGTGAAGTCTAGTCCATCTATCCAATAGCTTCCACGGGTCACCCTCCACAGTTGGTCTGGGCTGGGGCTCCACTGCAACGACTGGATGGGCCCCCTCTGCGGGTAGTGCACCCAGAGTTTGATACACTATAGCTACATGACTAGGAGCCTGGGTAGTAGGGGTCTGTGCTCCCCCTCCCGCCTATGAAGTAGCCGGATCTGCTGTAAATAAACCAGCCTGAGTCATAGTATCCATGAACCGTAGCATACGGCCCATGAACTCCTAAATTTCCGGTGTTCTCATGAAATCTGCCAGGGTAGGCACAGCTGCAGGCACCTCACCCTGTTCCTTAATGATATGATCCCTCGCAGGATCTACTAGCGGTGCTACTGGAGTGGTTCTAGGACGCCCTCGTCCCCTGCCATTGGCAAGTGCCCTCTCCCTGCCTCTGCCTCGACTTCTAGCAATAGGGGGAGCAGCTCCTCCCGGGTCCGAAATGTCAGCGGCACGAGTCCTCACCATCTATGAGAGAATAGAAGAGGGAAATTTAGTATACTAACCACTGCACGATAGGAAATGAATAAAGAGTAGTCTTTCCTAGTACCATATAGCCTCTTGAAGATAAATACATATGTATATGTACTGTTCTACAAGGCTCTATTAGGTTTGCCCATGACTTGCGAGACCTACGTGAACCTAGTCCTCTTCTACCATGTTGTCACGACCCCTTTTCACAATAGGTCATGAAGGCCCTGACTCCATTGCCAAGCAATACAACGTGGAAAATATTTCTAAATTTTTCTTATGTTACTTTTATCTAAAATCATTAAAATAGATGCTCCAACTTAGATTTAAAATCAAAAGTGATAACTAAGGTAAATAACAAAGAATTACAACCCAAAACTAATGTCTACCAAAGTGTGTGCCAGAACCTGGTGTCACAAGTTATGGGCAACTAGTAGAATATACAAAAGAATCATATTATCCTACTGTCCGAATCAGGATAGACAGCAAAAGAAAGATACAAAAGAAAGACTTCTTCAGGCTGCTGATCGGCATAGAGGGAAAGCAGCTCACCGTAGAAGTCTCGAGTCCGCTCAAGGATGCACACCATAATGATAACCAGATCCACCTGCCTCAGATCTTGTACAATTAAGTACAGAAGTATATTTTGAGTAAATAAATAATATGTACCCAGTAAGTATCACGTCTTATCTCGAAGAAGTATAGACGAGAGGTCAACTTGATACTTACTGGGGTCAAATAATGGATCAATGTTTTATACTAAGCATGGAAGTCACTAATAATCAATAGTTTATAACAAGAGGTATAAGCCATATTCTTCACGATATTCCAATTACTATATACATTTCGAAATACTAGCAAGACAATGCAAGTATAAGTTTCCACATAGATATCATGCGCACATTATGCCTAGGCGACGATCCGATCCAATAGAAATAAACTGTGCACTGCAGAGGGTCGACGATGTGCATATAGATGCATCTATTCATATCGAGGAAATCGGCCCGATCCACAAATAACAAGCAATATGAAGAATATTCACGAAGGCATATAAATGTTCAATAATGCCATACAAATGTTCAACAAGTATACAAGTCCGCTCTTATCCCCTTTCAAGCCTCTAACACATCCTAAGTGATCATATAGCAAGATAACATCGAGAGTTTCATAAATAAAGCATGATGCGGGTCCGAATCTACCCGAACAATTAACATAATAGTAGCTACACACGGACTATCATCACCTAGTGACATAGCCCCGGTATTTGGCAATAATTACTCAATTATTATTCCTACAGGAACAATTTCCTCTTACAAGGTTAGAAAGTAGACTCACCTTGCTCCAGAGTGCACTTCCAAATCTCAAGAAAAAGTCCAAACCCTCAATTCGGAGTCGAATGATCCCAAACTAATGAAATGAAATAAGAATTAATTAATATAGGCTCACAAGATCGAATTCTAGATATTTAAGTAATTTACCAACCATTTACATGAGTTTCCTAAATTCTGACCCTGGGCCCACGTGTCTGGGTTCCATGATATTTCGAAGGAAGTTGTTCTCTATAACCTAAGGATCAATAATATATGATTTATAGTCCATTTCATAACAAATTTCATGGCTAAATCTTAGTTTTATTAAAACCCTAGGTCTAGCTCCAACCCTTTCATTTTACCTAGTTTTTAGTGTTTAATCTACCTAACATATGTGTATTTAAACTAAGGTTGAGTCAAAATAACTTACCTTACAATGCAAAGTGGAGACCTTCTCTCAAGAGCTCCCAAATCGCCCAAAGGAAGAGTAAAAATGATAAAAATGGTATTTTAACTCGAATTCAATGAACCTCACTGTCCAGCGGTTTCCGCAACTGCGGTTAGGGGACCACATCTGTTGTCCCGCACCTGCGAAAGAAGAGTCGCACCTGCGAAACTGGGCAAAAGGGCTGGGATCGCACCTGCAGTCTTCAGGCTGCATATGCGGATGGGGATCCGCACCTACGGTCCTACATCTACGGTCCTAGAACCGCAGATGCGGTTATGATTGAAGCAGCAAAACTCAGCACTTCTGCAAATTTCCTACTTCACTCGAACCTCGTCCGTTTGACGCTCGGGGCTCCCGATCCCCGCTCGAATATACCGAAAAGTCTGAAATCACGAGACGGACCTAATCGAACCCTCGGAACACCTAAAACAATGCAAATATAGGAATCACCCCCTAAAACCAAATGAATCAAACTAATGAACTTCAAGTTCTCAATTCTCCTCAAACGGGTCAAAACGCCTTTAAACTACTCGGATTGACATCAATTTTTACGGGCAAGTCATAAGTTATATTTCAGACCTGTAGCAAGCTTCAGAACTAAAATACGAGCCCAATACCTAGGAAATCATTGATTACTTAGTTTCTTTAATTCTTTAAAACTTCAAATTAACAATTTCTAATAAAAATTCATTACTCGGGCTAAGGACCTCGAAATTCGATTCCGAACATACGCCTAGGTCTCATATTTTCCCATGGACCCTACGGGACCGTCAAATAACGAATCCGGATCCGTTTTCCCAAAAAGTTGACCAAAGTCGAACTTGGCCTTTGAAGATAATTCTAAAGAAACAAATGGACATATTTGACTCAAACCTCTTCCAATTCGTGAACCAACCGTCCCCGCAAGTCGTAAATTAGCTAAAAAAAAGGCACGGAAATTTTTATTTAAGGGAACAGGGTTCTAAAAGGTAAAACGACCAGTCGGGTCGTTACAATTTATACATTTACACTATGTTTGGATCATTGTTGTCCATCGTTTTATAATGTATTGTATTGTACTGTAGTGTATTGTATTGTATTGTATCGTATCATTTTATGGATACAACGTTTGTTGTTGTTAAATAACATTATTCTGTTGTTTGGTTTGAATGTATCATACTCATCGTAAGTGATAAGTTTATTAAAATACTCCCAATTGTTTTAAATAAAATTTATCAAGAATTACACATAAAAATAATTTAGGACAACCTCTTTCTACTAATTTATGATTAATTATGTGCTTAAAAACAAGAGCAAAAATTTGGAAAAAAAGTTAACTATGATAGCAAAAAACAAAATAAATTGAAACGATGGAAAGAGACAAAGAATTGAACGGAGACTGTGATAAAAAGAACGGGGCAAACCAACTCTATAAAAGATGGAAGAAGACAAAGTAGGTCAACAGGCTCGAGAATTGGAGTTAAAAATAAAAATAATTCAATAATAAATAAGAATTATAGAGTAATAAGTAAGGGTATAATTGAAAAAGAAAATAGGAAACGATCTCACCACACCAAATCGGTTGTTTCATATAATGAGGCTTTTGTTTATTCCAGAAAAATAAATTTAACAATACGATACAATCAATTTTAAATAAACAATCAAAATAAATATTATTTTATTATAGCAATACAATACAATACAATACAATACAATACAATGGGTAACAACCATCCAAACAAGCTGTTAGTTTTCATTTCATTGCTTTCAAGTTGATCGTCTCAAACTCAAATTATGTCTCTTCTTTCTATCATCTCCCTCTTAAATTTCACGATGCATCCGCCAAATGTGCTGTCTTCAGTTTCTTTAAGACATTTTATCTTATTTTACCACATACTACTTGATTTATCCACTTGATGGTTGATATTAAAATGTATTTATCATTATTCCAATTAATGTTTTCATACTATTATTTCGTGTAGACCTATTAATATTCCTGTACTATATATGATAATTAAATCCATATGATATGACAAGTTACAATTGGAGAATTATGCCTTTGTTTTTTATCCTTAAAGTCCACTGTCCTTGAAATTCATCAGTGGATTGAAGCGGCAGCACATTCAGATAGAGGAGAAATGTGGTTCATATATTCCGTGAGTTTAAACAAGAATATCTATATTCAAGAATCTCAATTCTTTGAAACTATTGAGCAGATTGAAGAGGAACGAGGTTCGTTTCGCAGGTTTCAACATGCATACTTGACCTTGACGAGTTTTTTATTTTATAACCGTGGTTTTCGGGCATTATTTTGCGAACCCAACTAGCTGTATTCACCGGGACACACTGTTTCAATGCGTGCACCACGGTTAGTTCCACGGGGCCCTAAAATCGCGATCGATTTGTAATGCTTTCAGTGGCCCTAGAGGGCTCGAACTAGCGACCTAAAGGACTTTGTCCTCAGACCTTTACCAGTTGAGCTACCCCTCGAGGTTCCTTAACAAGTTTCAGTATGGACATTAACCAAAGTATATAGTAGAGTAATTTTGAGTCATAGTTAAAATCAAACATGTAACTTTTGATCATTTTCGAAAGTAAAATTCACCTAATTCACATTGTAACTTTGCTAAGCTACCGCTAAATACATAGACAGGCCTATTAAATTTGACTCCAATTTTCATTTTGACACCTAAACTTGAGCATATACCTATTGAACACTCCAATTATTAGGATATACTATTAACCATGCGGTTTAGACATAGTATTATATTTTATTCTTTATAGAACAATTATTTATTTAATATATTCAATTCAATAAAGTACTATTTTAAATAGATCATTTGTTATATGTGTGTCATTTTAATTATATAGTAGACAATTTAGTGTATGGAGTCTTAGCTCATGCACTTAAGATTAAATTGTTGGTTCTCATAATTAATAAACTACGTTCACAATCAAAGATATTGTTGGACAAAATATCTTGATGATTGTAGCACCAGATTATAGTATAATTTGTATTGATTATGGGAGTAGTTTTACTCCAACTTCCTGTGCTAGTACACTCTGCGTATATTGAAGGGACCAAGTAGAGAATAGATGTTTTTGTACTAAATATATAAAATATTTTCTCTAATTCATTAAACGAGCTTATACTCCTAATCTTGATATAACTATTATGATCAATGTAATTTATTTATTTGTTTTGATTTATCAAAAAATAAAACTCTATTTAGAGTTAGTGTATGCCTAATAGATTGGATAATAACGAATAAATATTTGTGAATAATAATTAGTTGATAGAATCCATGACTCGGTTTTGAGTTTGATGATACCCTTTTATGTAAGTTTATAAGTTTTCATGTGAAAACTCGACCGCTGGATTTTGTATCCGTCATATGAAATGTTTTAAGCGGAATTGTAAAAGATTTAATTAGATGATTAAATTAAATTTTCAATGTTTTAATTTAATTAACTGGTCTTTGAGATCTTAACATGGGGAACTAAAATAAGTGTTATTGAATTTTCAAAATTCATATTGAGAAGTTCAATTACCATTTTTAGTGGAATAAATTGCAATTTATTATAGTAAGAATTAATTCATGCTACTTTGAATTAATAATATTATTAGTAGCCTCTTATTATTTATGTGATCCTTGCTATCTAGTAAAAACTTGGACAAGATTTGGATAAAAAGTAACGTGGGAGAAAAGTCAAACCACATATGTCGAAACTATTAGTTTACCGCATGTATTGAATTGTTCTGATTTTAAAGTAGCTAGTGGAATGAGAGTGGTGGACTTTGGATGCTGTCTATTCTTTATCCTAATATTAATTTTGTGTTAATTCTAAGTATGATTGGTAGTGTGTTGTCTTTGTTCTTTTCAGCTTTAAATTTCAAAATGAAGGTTGTGATTTTCCTATTGCATTGTTGGTCCAGTGATTTTCAGCTTAAACTTCCTCTTAGCTGCACCAATTCAACCTTATCCTCAACTGGTAAAAACTAGGACTGTATTGTGGCCCGGACCTGATTCAAATGAGGGTTATCCTTTGCTTTCTGATCTACTACGAAGCAAAATTCAGCCTATTGAGCCAAGCATCTCCAAGATCTACATCGATGTCCTGAAAGCTATAAAGTTGCGGCTGTCACAATGGTATCCCATTATCCAAATTAAGTATGTGGTAGACTGTCAAGTTGGATTTTTGGAGACTCTCCTACACATTTTGGAAGAGTTATCATTCATTTTAAGTGGCATAGAAATAAAGGAGATGCTTGACTTTTTGAGAGCACATCTACTAACACAGGCCCTTGAATTTCATCTTCAAGATATAGACTCTGTGATTGTTGATGCAGGAATCTTGTTTAATCATTAAACAAAAAGGAGAAGGGTGATCTTGATTTCCAAGTCGAAATTAAGAATCTGCAAGCAATAATCTATCTCGTCACTAAGAAAAACTTTTCTCCTTCAGTTCAACATGCCTAGAATTGATGGAGTGGGCTCTGCTGATTTCATTTTAGACAATATGGAGAAGTTTCTAAGCCTCTATTCAAATTCAGTTGATTCTGTCAAGAGCTAACTCTACACAATTCAGAAAGAACTCAAGTGCTTTCAAACTGTTGTAAAAACACAAGACGGACTTCAACATTTTGTAACACATACAAATGGTCTTGTGTATGAGGTGGAATAATGAAATTATGAATGCTCTTTATCCTAATGAACTTATCTTAGATGATGATGATGATGATGATGATGATGATGATGAAACCCAAGCACCAGATTTAGATGATACACTTACTAGTCCTGTTAATAACTCAAGTAATGCACCGGCCAACCCGCCTGTAGAAACTACAACTTTTAATAGACAACCTGCTAAACGTCAAGAAACATCATTAGTTTGGAATTTTTTCACTCAAGTAAGAGAACTAAATAAGACTAAGTGTAAAACTTGTGGGAAATTACTGGTTCATAAATTTACTGGAGACCATAGCTGCACGGGCAGTTTGACTAGGCACATAAAAACACACTCTAGAGATAAGGCTAGATTTTTGCAAATGCAAGCGCAGCAAGAGGGGACAAGTGTAGATTCTGCAATTAACCGTAGTGCAGGTTCAAATCTAGTTCAACCAGGAATTAACACTATCACCGGAGGTATTTTATATTACGATCCAAATAGAGATCGTGAAGAATTAGAAAAGATGATTACTGTTATGTGCTTACCTTATACTTTTGCTTCTAATCCTAACTGGGTTCATTATAATAGAAGAGTTTTTAATCTTACTTATAAAGGTTGGCCTCACGCAACAGTTAAAACTGATATTATAAATTCAAACATGAATATGAACAATATTTGCGCTATTTATTTTCTCATATACCTAATCGGATTTCTATTACTACTGATATTGGTAGAAGTGGTAATGATTGTGATTATCTAACTGTTACAAGTCATTGGATAGATGAGGACTGGACAATGCAAAAACGTATAATTGCGTATAGAATAATTAATTCACGTCACACAGGTAAGTTTATAGCTAACACTGTTTCAGATATTTGTAGATATTTTTGCTTTAGCGATAAAATAATGGCAATTTCTATGGATAATGCTTCTAGTAACACTAGTGCTATAGACTCAGCCATGGGTGAGGAGCAGATTTGTGCCCTGAAGGATATTGGTCCCAAGTAAATCTCTCGATTGGAGATTGTTCGATGCGAAGTTCTTTACAAACTTAAGTTTTATAGATATTATAGTCATGGAAAAGGTATGGTCTTATGGACCAACTTATTCAAGAATATTCTTTAGGATTCTCGGACCATTGCAAGTTAGATTTTTGTATTTTTGTTATTTTAACTTGTGTTCGCCTGAATTTTGTTCTACCTTAAAACCTTTTTTCAAAAAAAAAAAGAGAAAGAAAGGTTCCTAAACCTTACCCGACTATATGGAATTGTATGTACGAAAGTTTAGTAGTTGCATATGAATATAGAAACCCAATTAATGCAACATTTAATTCTCGGGAAGGTGGTGAGGATGATGATGAAATGCTTACTACCCAAGATTGGACGAATGTTAAAATTCTTTTAGATTTTTTAGAACATTTTCAAGTTGCTACAAATGCATTTTTGGGGCAATATTATCCTACTATTCAAACTGTTTAGTTTATATTGCCGCACTAGCTGATTTGTTTGTTGAATTTGGCGAGGGTGGGGATGTTTATGAACTTGCTATAAATGAAATGAAACAAAAAATTTAAAAATATTTTTTTCCTATCCCTCATATTATTGGTGTTGCTGCAATGTTAAATCCTACAATGAAATTGGGAGGTCCTCATTTTTTGTATTCAAATATTTATAGGGCTTTAGATCTTTCAAACGAGGAAGTTGCTACAGTTGCAGATACAGAAGCATCAATTAAAATTAATGCTCAAACAATTTATAATGCTTATCAACTTGCCTTAGACCATGCTAGGCCAAATATTCTAACCCCTACTTCGTCTAGCTAACAATTGTCTAAAAGAGCTGCGGGCTTAATAACTCTGAAATCTTGGACGGAGTTCCGGGGTTCTCAAGGTGATAATTATGATGAAACTTCAAATCTAAATGGGTTTCAAGTTTATTTGTCTCAGGGACTTGAAAAGGAGAATCCATACGGCTCTTTTGATCTTTTGGAATGGTGGAAGTCAAAGGAAAAACATTTTCCGGTTCTTGCAAGGATGGCTCGGGATATTTTATCAATTCAAGCTTCAACTATTGCATCGGAGAGCGCAGTAAGTCAAGAAAGATTGCAAATAGGTGATCATAGAGCGTCGATGAGGAATAGCTTGAAAAAATCGGTACTTTTTGGAGATTGGATCCGTGCGGAAAGAAGAAACTTTGGAATTGCATAATTACAACCAGCGATAGATGAAGCTTATGAAGAAATGATAGCGAAAATTGCGGAGGATTCGGCTTCGCCCGGAAGTGGTGATGAACAAGCTTCTTTTCCACCACCACCAACACAACCTCCTCCCAACCTTGACGAATTTATGAGATTTGTTAGAGATACGATGCAGATTCTGATGTAACTTGTACTTTGGCACATCTTCTTTTAGTTTTTTTCTTTTAATGGTGGTATTAGTACTTTGTTTTGCTCATTCCATTGGGAGAAGGAAGACTAAGAAAGATATGCCCTTTTTGGTAATAAAAATTATAAGACATACCCTTGAATATCTTTTTCCTCAATATTTCTTTGTTTTTACTTTAAATTATTTATAAGCTACAATATATATATATATATATATATATATATATATAACATACAATATATAGTACAAGAAAATATATACGAGAATATATATACATAACATACAACCTAAACTACAAGAAAATATATAAGTAATAACATATATACATAAGATACAATATATACAAGAGAATATATATACATAAGAGATACAATATATATAGTACAACAAAATATATAACTATATAAGTTATAATATATATACATAAGACACAATATATATACTACAAGAAAATATATAAGAGAATATATATACATAACATACAATATATACTACAAGAAAATATATAAGGGAATATATATACATAACATACAATATATACTAATTACTACAATACAATATATATTATATATACTATACTAATAACTACTATACTATAAATATATTCTATACTAGTATATTATATACTATACTAATAACTACTATACAAGATATTGAATTAAAAAAAACAAATTACAAAAAAGCCCGCCAGGCCCGGCCCGCTAAGCCCAAGACCACATGGGCTTAGGCCTGTCACGGGCTGGTCTCACCAATTGAGCCCACGAAGCCTGGGACCGCCAGGCTCGGGACCGCCAGAGCCCAGGCCCACGAAGCCCGTTTAGGTCCGGGCCCGGGACAAAATACAACACTGGTAAAAACCTTTTTTCTGGTTTGCTGCCTTTTCCTCTGTATTTTCACTCTCTTTAGTCTTTTTCTTGTAAGTGTCTGTGACTAAAATATATTATATATAAAAATTCATCAACAATTTGGAAAAGTCAAAAGTCTCTTCACTTATGTGGTCTGCATGATCTTGTCAATTAATTGGCTGATAAAAATAATGAAGCGACAGTAGAGACCAACTTAATTTGGTAGTTGTTTCTGTCAAAATGACTTGGTCAAATTTTGTAGACCAACTACATGTGGAATAGTAAGATAACCATTAGTTTCCATTTTACAAAAGTTTCATCCACAATAGTTGTTGTTATCATAGTATTTGCAATGAGAAGAGGAGATATTTCTTCAGGCATACCTAATCCCCTTGAAACGCTGCAGCTGATTGAACAGAAATGGATTTCGTATGCTCATATTCCTACATTTCTGGAACGAATTTCAGAGGAATGTCATTCATTTTGTCAGGTTTTGGATGGATATCATTTTTCCGAGGGATTTTGTTCCCTTGACACTTTGCACAGGATTGATGATGACTGGGGCTCATTCATCGAGTTCTCAGATGAGTACCTGCAAAAGTTATCTCATCTACGTGAAACTCTGAAGCAGACTGAAGATGAATGCCGCTCATTCCATATATTTCTTTCAGAGGAACTGATTCTCTTGACACTCTGCGGCAACATATACGTCGTCACAAACGCAATGTTAGGCTGACTCAACATGAATGCAGGTCTTTACTTAGATTTTAAAAGAAATATCTGTCTTCAGAGGAATCTCTCCCCATTGAAACTCTACAGAGGATCAAAGATGAATGTGATTCTTAAGAAGTAGATCTGTTTGCAGTTGGTGAATCTGAATCCATGGAAAGTAAATTCAAGTTCCTTAAAAGGGATTTGAAGTTGTTGGATACCATTCTCAACTTGCAGATCTTCTCTAGTGAACCAGATCTCATAAGAAAATTCCAAGCTCTGTTTCAATGTGCTGCAGCTGATCTCATCCAGATCTACAGAAGACAATGGATCTACCAACCGTATCACATTGTCTCCAGCTTGCAATATTAGTTTTCGCTGACTAAGTTAGAAATCAGAAATGCTAAATACACTTTTTCCAAAGGATCAGTTCAACTTTTACCCAACAACGATTAGTAGTTGCATATGAATATAGAAACTCAATTAATGCAACGTTTAATTCTCGGGTAGGTGGTGAGGATGATGATGAAATGCTTACTACCCAAGATTAGACGAATGTTAAAACTCTATTAGATTTTTTAGAACATTTTCAAGTTGCTACAAATGCATTTTCTGGGAAATATTATCCTACTATTTCAAACTGTTTAGTTTATATTGCCGCACTAGTTGATTTGTTTGTTGAATTTGGCAAGGGTGGGGATATTTATGAACTTGTTATAAATAAAATGAAACAAAAATTTAAAAAATATATTTTTCCTATCCCCTTATTTTTTGTGTTGCTGCAATGTTAAATCCTACAATGAAACTGGGAGGTCCTCATTTTTGGTATTCAAATATTTATATGATCTTTCAAACGAGGAAGTTGCTACACTTGCAGATACAAAAGAAGCAATTAAAATTAATGTTCAAACAATTTATAATGCTTATCAACTTGCCTTAGAGCATGCTAGGCCAAATATTCCAATCCCTACTTCGTCTAGCTCACAATTGTCTAAAAGCGTTGCGGGCTTAACATCTCTTAAATCTTGGACGGAGTTCCGGAGTTCTCAAGGTGATAATTATGATGAAACTTCACATCTAAATGAGCTTCAAATTTATTTGTCTCAGGGACTTGAAAAGGAGAATCCAGACGGCTCTTTTGATCATTTGGAACGGTGGAAGTCAAGGGAAAAATATTTTCCGGTTCTTGCAAGGATGACTCGGGATATTTTATCAATTCAAGCTTCAACTGTTGCATCGGAGAGCGCTTTCAGTCAAGCAAGACTGCAAATAGGTGATCATAGAGCGTCGATGAGGGATAGCTTGGAAAAATAGGTACTTTTTAGAGATTGGATCCGCGCGGAAAGAATAAACTTTGGAATTGCATAATCACAACCGGCGATAGATGAAGCTTATGAAGAAATGATAGCGGAACTTGCGGAGGATTCGGCTTCTCCCGGAAGTGGTGATGAACAAGCTTCTGTTCCACCACCACCAACACAACCTCCTCCCAACCTTGACGGATTTATGAGATTTGTTAGAGATACAATGTAGATTATGATGTAACTTGTACTTTGGCACATCTTCTTTTAGTTTTTTTTTCTTTTTATGGTGGTATTAGTACTTTGTTGTGCTTATTCCTTTTGGGGAAGGAAGACTAAGAAAGATATGTCATTTTTGGTAATAAAAATTACAAGACATACTCTTGAATATCTTTTTTCTCAATATTTCTTTGTCTTTACTTTGAATTATTTATAAGCTACAATATATATATATATATATATATATATATATAAATATATATATATATATATATATATATATATATATAAAAAATAAAATATATACTATAAGAAAATATATACGAGAATATATATACATAACATACAACCTAAACTACAAGAAAAAATATATAAGTAATAACATATATACATAAGATACAATATATATATATAAGAGAATATATATACATAAGAGATACAATATATATATATACTACAACAAAATATATAACTATATAAGTTATAATATATATACATAAGACACAATATATGTACTACAAGAAAATATATAAGAGAATATATATATACATAACATACAATATATACTACAAGAAAATATATAAGGGAATATATATACATAACATACAATATATACTAATTACTACAATACAATATATATTATATATACTATACTAATAACTACTATACTATAAATATATTCTATACTAGTATATCATATACTATACTAATAACTACTATACAAGATATTGAATTAAAAAAAAACAAATTACAAAAAAGCCCGCAAGGCCCGGCCCGCTAAGCCCAAGACCACATGGGCTTAGGCCTGTCACGGGCTGGTCTCACCTATTGAGCCCATAAAGCCTGGGACCGCCAGAGCCCAGTCCCACAAAGCCCGTTTAGGTCCGGGCCCGGGGCAAAATAAAGCACTAGTAAAAACCTTTTTTTCTGGTTTGCTGCCTTTTCCTCTGTATTTTCACTCTCTTTAGTCTTTTTCTTCTAAGTGTCGGTGACTAAAATATATTATATATAAAAATTCATCAACAATTTGGAAAAGTCAAAAGTCTCTTCACTTATGTGGTCTGCATGATCTTGTCAATTAATTGGCTGATAAAAACAATGAAGCGACAGTGGAGACCAACTTGATGTGGTAGTTGTTTCTGTCAAAATGACTTGGTCAAATTTTGTAGACCAACTGCATATGGATTAGTAAGATAACCATTAGTTTCCATTTTACAAAAGTTTCATCAACAATAGTTGTTGTTATCATCGTATTTGCAATGAGAAGAGGAGATATATCTTCAGACATACCTAATCCCCTTGAAACGCTGCAGCTGATTCAAAAGAAATGTAGTTCCTATGCTCATATTCCTACATTTCTGGAACGAATTTCAGAGGAACGTCATTCATTCTGTCTGGTTTTGGATGGATATCATTTTTCAAAGGATTTTGTTCCCTTGACACTCTGCACACGATTGATGATGACTGGGGCTCATTCATCGAGTTCTCATATGAGTACCTGTCAAAGTTATCTCATCTACGTGAAACTCTGAAGCATACTGAAGATGAATGCCGCTCATTCCATATATTTCTTTCAGAGGAATCTGATTCTCTTGACACTCTGCGGCAACATATACGTCGTCACAAACGCAATGTTAGGCTGACTCAACATGAATGCAGGTCTTTACTTAGATTTTAAAAGAAATATCAGTCTTCAGAGGAATCTCTCCCCATTGAAACTCTACAGAGGATCAAAGATGAATGTGATTCTTTAGAAGTAGATCTGTTTGCAGTTGGTGAATCTGAATCCATGGAAAGTAAATTCAAGTTCCTTAAAAGGGATTTGAAGTTGTTGGATACCATTCTCAACTTGCAGATCTTCTCTGGTGAACCAGATCTCATTAGAAAATTCCATGCTTTGTTTCAATGTGCTGCAGCTGATCTCATCCAGATCTACAGAAGACAATGGATCTACCAACCGTATCACATTGTTTCCAGCTTGCAATATCAGTTTTCGCTGACTAAGTTAGAAATCAGAAATGCTAAATACACTTTTTCCAAAGGATCAGTTCAACTTTTACCCAACAACGATTAGTAGTTGCATATGAATATAGAAACCCAATTAATGCAACGTTTAATTCTCGGGTAGGTGGTGAGGATGATGATGAAATGCTTACTACCCAAGATTGGACGAATGTTAAAATTCTATTAGATTTTTTAGAACATTTTCAAGTTGCTACAAATGCATTTTTTGAGCAATATTATCCTACTATTTCAAACTATTTAGTTTATATTGCTGCACTAGCTGATTTGTTTGTTGAATTTGGCAAGGGTGGGGATATTTATGAACTTGTTATAAATGAAATGAAACAAAATTTAAAAAATATATTTTTCCTATCCCTCTTATTTTTGGTGTTGCTGCAATGTTAAATCCTACAATGAAATTGGGAGGTCCTCATTTTTGGTATTCAAATATTTATAAGGCTTTAGATCTTTCAAACGAGGAATTTGCTACACTTGCAGATACAAAAGCATCAATTAAAATTAATGCTCAAACAATTTATAATGCTTATCAACTTGCCTTAGAGCATGCTAGGCCAAATATTCCAATCCCTACTTCGTCTAGCTCACAATTGTCTAAAAGAGTTGCGGGCTTAACATCTCTTAAATCTTGGACGGAGTTCCGGGGTTCTCAAGGTGATAATTATGATGAAACTTCATATCTAAATGAGTTTCAAGTTTATTTGTCTCAGGTACTTGAAAAGGAGAATCCAGACGACTCTTTTGATCTTTTGGAACGGTGGAAGTCAAGGGAAAAATATTTACCGGTTCTTGCAAGGATGACTCGGGATATTTTATCAATTCAAGCTTCAACTATTGCATCGGAGAGCGCTTTCAGTCAAGCAACACTGCAAATAGGTGATCATAGAGCGTCGATGAGGGATAGCTTGGAAAAATCGGTACTTTTTAGAGATTGGATCCGCGCGGTAAGAATAAACTTTGGAATTGCATAATCACAACCGGCGATAGATGAAGCTTATGAAGAAATGATAGCGGAACTTGCGGAGGATTCGGCTTCGCCCGGAAGTGGTGATGAACAAGCTTCTTTTCCACCACCACCAACACAACCTCCTCCCAACCTTGACGGATTTATGAGATTTGTTGGAGATACAATGTAGATTATGATGTAACTTGTACTTTGGCACATCTTCTTTTAGTTTTTTTTTCTTTTAATGGTGGTATTAGTACTTTGTTGTGCTTATTCCATTTGGGGAAGGAAGACTAAGAAAGATATGTCATTTTTGGTAATAAAAATTACAAGACATACTCTTGAATATCTTTTTTTCTCAATATTTCTTTGTCTTTACTTCGAATTATTTATAAGCTACTATATATATATATATATATATATATATATATATATATATATATATATATATATATATACTACAAGAAAATATATACGAGAATATATATATGCATAATATACAACCTAAACTACAAGAAAATATATAAGTAATAACATATATACATAAGATACAATATATATAAGAGAATATATACATAAGAGATACGATATATATACTACAACAAAATATATAACTATATAAGTTATAATATATATACAAAAGACACAATATATATACTACAAGACAATATATAAAGGAATATATATATACATAACATACAATATATACTAATTACTACAATACAATATACAATGAAAAATATATTATATATATACTATACTAATAACTAGTATACTATAAATATATTCTATACTAGTATATTATATACTATACTAATAACTACTATACAAGATATTGCCTTAAACAAAAAAAAAAGAATTACAAAAAAGCCCGCCCGGCCCGCGAAGCCCGGCCCGCTAAGCCCAGGACCACATGGGCTTAGGAACGTCACTGGCTGGTCTCATCCATTGAGCCCACGAAATCCGGGACCGCCAGAGCCTAGGCCCACGAAACCCGGCCCGCGAAGCCCGTTTAGGCCCGGTCCCGGAACAAATACAACACTAGTAAAAACCTTTTTTTCCTGGTTTGCTGCCTTTTCCTCTGTATTTTCACTCTCTTTAGTCTTTTTCTTGTAAGTGTCGGTGACTAAAATATATCATATATAAAAATTCATTAACAATTTGGAAAAGTCAAAAGTCTCTCCACTTATGTGGTCTGCATGATCTTCTCAATTATTTGGCTGATAAAAATAATGAAGGGACAGTAGAGACCAACTTAATTTGGTAGTTGTTTCTATCAAAATGACTTGGTCAAATTTGGTAGACCAACTACATATGGATTAGTAAGATAACCATTAGTTTCCAATTTACAAAAGTTTCATCCACAACAGTTGCTGTTATCATAGTATTTGCAATGAGAAGAGGAGATATGTCTTCAGACATACCTAATCCCCTTGAAACGCTGCAGCTGATTGAACAGAGATGGAGTTCCTATGCTCATATTCGAACAATTCTTAAACGAATTTCAGAGGAGTGTCATTTATTCTGTCTGGTTTTGGATGGATATCATTTTTCAGAGGGATTTGTTCCCTTGACACTCTACACAGGATTGCTGATGACTGGGGCTCATTCACCGAGTTCTCAGATGAGTACCTGGCAAAGTTATCTCATCTACGTGAAACTCTGAAGCAGACTGAAGATGAATGCAACTCATTCCATATATTTCTTTCAGAGGAATCTGATTCTCTTGACACTCTGGAGCAATATATACATCGTCACGAATACAATCTTTGGCAGACTATAGAGGAATGCAATTCTTTATTTATATTTTCAGAGAAATATCTGTCTTCAGAGGAATCTCTCCCCATTGGAACTCTGCAGAGGATCAACGATGAATGCATTCTCTCTTAAAATATCTGTCTGCGCTTGATGAATATACGTCTATCGAAATGAAATTCAAGTTCCTTAAAAGGGATTTGAAGTTGTTGGATACCATTCTCAACTTGCAGATCTTCTCTGGTGAACCAGATCTCTTAAGAAAAGTCCAAGCTCTGTTTCAAGGTGCTACAGCTGATCTCATCCAGATCTACAGAATACAAGGGATCTACCAATTGTATCACAGTGTCTCCGGCTTCCAAAAAGAGTTTTCGCTGACTAAGTTAGAAATCAGAAAAGCTAAATACTACTTTCCCAAAGTATCATTTCCACTTTTACCTAACAACGATGGTACTGTTATTCCCAATTTTGTTTCGGAATTCATTGATACCGTGATAGAGAATCTCAGTGATCTACTAAGTTCACCCCTTCATGTTGGGAGACTCATGGATCAAGTTGAAAAGGCTTTAAAGGAGTTGAAGTTCCTTAGAAGTTTTGTCCACTTTGTTTCAGACAGATGCGTAGAGCCTGAGGTCCAGCATACTTTCTTCACTCATGTTTTAGAAGTGGCCTGGCACACAATAATGGATACCTGGTTGTATCTTCCAACCCATGCCGGTGAATCTCCAGCTGAAGGGTATTTTTTTTTTCTGATCTACTACGAAGGAAAATTCAGCCTATTAAGCCAAGCATCTCCAAGATCTATATCGATGTCCTGAAAGCTATAAAGTTACAGCAGTCACAATGGTATCCCGTTATCCAAATTAAGTATGTGGTAGATTGTGAAGTTGGATTTGTAGAGACTCTCCTACACATTTTGGAAGAGTTACCATTCATTTTAAGTGGCATAGAAATAAAGGAGATGCTTGACTTCTTGAGAGCACATCTACTAACACATGCCCTTGAATTTCATCTTCAAGTTATAGACTCTGTGATTGTTGATGCAGGAATTCTTGTTTACTGATTAAACAAAAAGGAGAAGGGTGATCTTGATTTCCAAGTCAAAATTCAGAATCTGTAAGCAATGATCTATCTCATCCCAAGAAAGACATTTCTCCTTCAGTCCAACTTGCCTGGAATTGACGGAGTGGGCTCTGCTGATTTCATTTTAGGCAACATGGAGAAGTTTAAAAGCCTTTATTCAAATTCAGTTGATCCTGTCGAGAGCCAACTTCAGACAATTCAGAAAGAACTCAAGTGCTTTCAATCTGTTGTAGAAACACAAGTCGGACTTAAACATTTTGTAACTCATACAAATAGTTTGGTGTATGAGGTAGAATATGTATTAGATGCTTGTAAGAAAAAAGATGTTCCTGATTGGTATCTTTTTCTATGGATCTTGAACATTGGAAAGGATATTAGAGTGCTCATGGCAGAGGTACCAGAGGTTCAAGAAAATACTGCGTTTGACTTGTTATTGCATAGCATCACAGATGCTGCCTCTACACATGCTTCTTCACGATTTGCCGGCAATCCAAGCACGAATGAAGAGATGGTGGGCTTCAAGGATGTGATGAACGAACTAAGAGGCAAACTAATCGAAGGATCAGTAAATCTTGATGTCGTTTCAATTGTTGGAATGCCTGGATTAGGCAAGACAACTCTGGCAAACAAACTATATTTTGATGAGTTAGTTGTCCCCTATTTAAATATCCGCATTCACTGTTGTGTCTCTCAAGAATATATACGGAAGGACTTGCTACTAGCCCTTTTACATGATGTTATTGAAGATACAGCTAAACTTGATAGAGAGGCTGAAAATGAATTAGCAGACAGGCTTCAGAAACTTTTAAAGCACAAGAAGTACCTTGTCCTCATTGATGATGTCTGGACAAGGAGTGCATGGGATGATTTACAGTCTTGCTTCCCTGAAAATAACAAAGGAAGTAGAATTATTCTAACAACTCGGCATTTGGAAGTTGCATCTTATGCTAAACACGTTAGTGATCCTCATAAGCTTCAATTTTTCAGTTTTGATGAAAGTTGGACCTTATTACAGAATAAGGTGTTCAACAAGAAAGATGTCCCCAGGTCTTAGAGGCTGTCGGCAAAAGCATAGCACAAAAGTGCGGAGGGCTTCCTCTTTCAATGGTTCTGGTAGCAGGTATCCTCACAATGAAGAAGGAAAAACATTGCTGGGAACAAGTATCAACAAACTTAGGTCCAAATATTCAGTCTCAATCGGAGGGCACGCTAGATCTGAGTTATCAGAATCTACCACATTATTTGAAACTGTGTTTTCTATATATGGGAGTATTTCCGGAGGACAGAGAGATTCAAGTCTCAAAATTAACATGGTTGTGGATAGCCGAGGGTTTGATTAACACGGACATGGAGAAGCTTTCTGAGGATATAGCAAAATTTACTTGGAGAATCTTATTGGGAGAAATCTAGTGATGGTTGCTAAAAAGAGTTTTGATGGAAGCATCAAGACATTTCACATTCATGACCTGGCGCTTGAATTTTGCAGGAAGAAAGCGAAGTTGGAGAACTTTTTAGAAAGGATAACGTAATAAAAATATTAATTAATTTTATCTTTACAATCTATAAGGCTTCTTCTAATTATACCTATTTCTCCATTAACAGGGACAAAGGTTCAAGTCCTTCTCAATTTCTCCCTCCAATGTGCAATTCTTCACGCCGCTTATACCTTTATTCTCAAAGTGAAAATCTTCCAAAATGGTGTTTGTTTTTTTCCCATGTAAAATCTTTCCAGTTCAGGGAGGCTAGAAATATTGCATTCTCTTCAATAGACTGTGTTTCAGACACTTTTAAAAGGTTCAAGTTTCTAATGGTATTACACTTAGAAGTCACCATGATTGATTCTATCCCACAAGAATTAACCCTTTTGAACTATCTTGCTTTTCGGACTGTGGAAGATACATTATCTCTCCCGGAAAATCTTCAGAATCTTGAAACGTTGATAGTTCAAGGACTTAGAGGACGAGTATCATTATCGGATACCATTTGGAAGATGGTTAAGTTGCGGCATCTTCACATCTATGATCGAGCATTCTTCACTTTGAACAGTGGAGAAAAATTCTCAGAATGTGACTCGACAATGGTTAATTTGCAAACTGTTTCCTCAGCATGTTTTCCTTGTGTGGACAATGCCGATAAGATCCTTGAGAAGACATCAAATCTTCGGAAACTGAGATGTGAAGTTTCCAAATTTGATGGCTCGTTTCCTGCATTTAGCAATCTTACAAAGCTTGAAATGCTCAAGGTTTCTTCCGGTACTACATTAACTTGGATCAATCAGCTGAAGTTAGCATCAAGCTTAAAGTAGTTGACAATGTCCAATTTTCGCATACATGTTACTGAAGTTGCAACCCATCCAAAACTTGAGGTATTCAAGCTACTAGGAGTTACCATTAGTTCCAATGTATGGGAAGTGAATGATGAGCAGTTCCCTCAACTCAAATTCTTGTAATTAGAAAATCCTTCTTTTTCAGAATGGGATGCCTCAGATAATGCCTTTCCACGCCTTGAGTACTTGGTACTGAAAAGATGTCGGCTTCTTAAGGAGTTCCCTTCTCGTTTTGAGGATGACTCGTCTCTGAAATCAGTTGAGATAATATCGTGCAATGAAGAACTTGTCAAGTCAGCCGAGGCCGTCAGGGAAGAATTTGTAGAAATTTCGGGAACTTCTGGTTTCAAGATCATCATCCGCAAGCAGCAAAACAATAGGGTACGGTTTTGATCCAGTGCAACAGTAGCTTATTGAGTCTTCGTTTTGACACATGTTCGAGCTTAAAACTTCTTCTTTTTAGTTTTTGTGAATTTTGTGCTATTTTTCTTGTATTATTTGCTTTTTTGTAAGTGCATATTTGTTTAAATAAATAAAAATATAAAATATATTACATTTTGCATTTAAAATTTAAGTTTATAATTAGAAGTAATTAAGTTTGTTTTACAAGAATGAAAATTATAAAAATATGCATAGTTTGCATTTTTAGTATTTAATGTCAAATTGTGTGATGTTCTTTTTATTTATTTTCTGTGATAATTGTTATTAAGGATTAATTAGTATTTTAAGTTAATTTTTGTTTTATAACTTAACTTATAAATTTCTGTTAATAATTAAGAAAAAAAGAAGAAAAAGAAACAAAGAGAAAAATAGTTAAAAATCGGAATTGGGCCAATTTTCGGAATTAAAACTATGCCCACCCTACCCAACCCAAACACCCTTGACCCGGTCCACCACCACAAATAACCAAAACCCTAGTCTAACTTATTTGACTTCAGCCGCATATGCAGTGATTTGCGCAACTTAGGACCTAGTAGAGTCTTCTTCTTCATCAAGAAGAAACACAACAAAAACCCTAACATCTCCTCTTCTTCAACCATTAATGCCGGCGACCTAGCCCCTTTCAACCACCCTCGGCGCCGGAAAACCACCCTACATGCCACACCCCATCCACGACGACCCCACAGTCATCGTCTCCGACGTCAAACAGCCCCAACCCCCCGCCAGTCGACCATGAAACCAAACGACCCCATCGGCTTCTGCTTCAGTCACCATCTCCGTCAAGCAGTCACACGACCTCCCTCCAACCAGCGACAAATCTCCATAACCACCCTCCTCCAGCCCACATCCGCCATTAACGTACCTCACATCGTCAAACGACCACGGCAACCCCGTCTCCAGGCCACGACCCCACTGTCCCACGCCGGACAAAACACCAAACGACGACCTCCGTGGCTGCTCATCGACGTCCAAAACTGTCGTCCAAGCCCGGTCTAGTTGAGTCCGGCGAGAATCGATGTCTGATCGTAGTTCATTCGAGGTTTCCGTTGAAGTTTTGGTTATACTGTTCGAGGATCTCATTTGGTCGATGGTTCAAGAATTACTACAACTGTAGAGGTCTATTTCGTTTGTTAAGTTCTAATCTTTACACTTTATTTGCCTTGAGTATGCCTTATTTGTCGTAAACTATAGTAAATATATTTGAGTATTGGTTATAGTATAATATAGTATTGTAGTGATTTGTTTCATTTATTTAACTTTGTACTGGAGGAGTTATTTCTCTGTGGTTTGATGAAATAACAGATGGTTGTGTTTTTTGTTTGTTTTACTTATTTGGTGACCATTGATTTAGTATTAGATTGTTTAGGTTGGCAAGTTAACTGTTATTGTCAGAATCTTTAATGAGTTTGTAGAAAGCCGTGGCTATTCCCATAATTGTTTGTTATTGCTATTGGTTTAAATTGTTGAATTTTTGTGTATTGCGTTAGTATCTTTAGACGCGTATTTAATTATGTTATCTTCCCTGTACACATTTATGTGATACAAATCCCAACGAAATCGAAATATATAGAAAATTGTGGATCCATTTATGTGACGCGGTACGACATATATTCTCACGACGTTGCAATTCTTTTTTTAAAATAAATAATGATAAAAGCAGCTAAAAGTTAAAATTTGCATAAGTTCATAATTGTAATAAAAGCAGATAAATAAGCCGAATGTGACAGTTGAGCGACCGTGCTTGAACCACGGAATTCGGAAATGCCTAACACCTTCTTCCGGGTTAACAGGGTTAACAGAATTCCTTATCTGAATTCCTAGTTCGCGAACTATTAAACAGAGTCATTCTTTTCCTCGATTCGGGATTAAATCGGTGACTTGGGACAACATAAATCTCCCAAGTGCCGACTCTGAATCTTAATAAGTAATTCCGTTTTGATTGTCCTTTAATTGAAAAAATTTCCTTGTGCCCTCGCGGGGCGTAAAAAAGAGGTGTGACACAAGGTTCTTTCACAGGACGAAGGTATTGTGAATGATAATAGTGACATAGAGGACATCACGGATGCCACGTTGGATAAGAATAATCCTACTCAACCTAGAAAGAGTAGTCGTGTGAAAATTGCCATCTAGAAGATTAATTGATTTTGTGGAGGGCCAGGCTAACAGAATGGGCTGAGAGAGTGTGTTATGCGATGCCTGGAGCATAAGGAATCTGTCCTGGGCATAACAGTTTTAGGCTAGTGTTGCATTGTATTTCTGCTTCTCATGTCTTCCTCTACTTTTCTCCTCTCATCTCCTCTCTTTCAGTATTTTGCTTCTTTACATATTCAGTATTGTAATTCAATTCAGTACTTCAGTAAATCAATACAGTTTGGTGGTTTAGTGTTCCTTGATTGTTCCACTATCAAGCAGCTTTATTGTAGTAGTCTTCGCCAATTTATTTCCTTGCAATTCAAAAAAAAAAAAACTATGTGTATTGGAGAATATTTAAACGCTTGGAGATCGATTGTATTGTAAAAGTCCCCAATTTTAAAATTAAGGTTAAAATCTTTAACCCTTATTTAAACTATAGAGAAAGAATTTACCTATATGAAACACTTGAGGAATCACTACTGAAAAATTTGTCTACGGGAACGGTTGAAAAACCGTTCTCATCGACTGCTAAACCGTTGCCATAGGGATATTGGAACGGTTTAAAGACCGTTTCATCCGCCGGCGTACCCATAGGTCTATCGGTTCTTGCAACGGTTTGCATCACCGTGACAATAGATACATATATCACATCGGTTTTCCCTTTCTCTATTAGAACGGTTATTGTTTTCTATTGGAACGGTTCACAACCGTTACCATATTATTTAAATTAACTCATATATAAGTTATTGCTACGGTTATGTTAGGCTATCGTAACGATTATATTTGTATTTGGAATAATATATGGGACCTATTGCAACGGTTTACATTATCTACTGGAACGATATTTGTGTCCTATTGCAACGGTTCTTGCATGCTATTGTATCAGTTCATTTAAAACCAAAATGTAGCACCTGTTATAAATAAATATTTATACGTATAATAACTTATAATAACACTAAATTTTAAATACGTCATAAAATGAAACTATTAATAATACAAAACTATCCATAAAGCTAAATGTTCTACCCTATTAATGCATAAGTTTAGTACATTTCAAGAGAGTAAATAAGTTTCAAATATTTTGGTAACAAAAGATTTCTGAAACATTCATCTATAACAATACAAAATTCATTCAAGTAAGGTCTAATTCTTCATCGTCTTGATCATCCATTTCTTGATCAACTACACCTACAAAAGAGCATAAATAAAGTTATTACCCTTCACCAGAATCCGGTCTAAGAATACTCATATTTACAAAGCTCCGATTCCAACCTAATATCCTAACCATTGCACAACCTATGCCATGCTTGATGGCACCCTCTCCATAGAACAATAAAATAAAGACTCCAAAACTTCAAAACAAGCAAAAACTGGCAGGAGGCACCTGATTGAGTAATTAAATGATGGCAGCAGCATCTCCAGGTTTGTGATCAATTAGGAAAGCCTACAAACGAAATCAAAATTTGTTAATATCAACGAAAAAGGAAACAATTGTGAGACCACATCTGTCCCTCCTCAGTGCTTGGATATACATTCACCAAAAGAAGAATATGTTAAATAACAGGTGACTTGCAACTTATAAGCAACTAGAAAGATGAGGAGACATGACTTTCATAATCATCATCAAGAATTAGAAACCAATCAGCTAGTCGATTTTACAACAAAAGTTAAAGGAGTTTTCCAATTAGCTTTCATAACAATGATGCTGCAGTTTACCATTATCCAGATTGCTAAGGCTGTCAAAAACTACTGGGGCTTTAGGGAAATACTTGCCTAGCACTATATATCAACCATGTGTTGAACTTGATAGCTTCCCCTTATATCAGTAAGGCTCGTTACATAGCTATGGCTGCCTACTTCAGTTGAATATAATCTGATGGGAAAGAGGAGGTGTTACTATTCAGAGCAATCCAAACGCACATTCTTTCCACAGATAAGTGACAGTGGTGTTAAAGGCAAAAAAGCACCAAAAGATGTGTCAACAAGTATACTATCAAGACATCAAACATTTTTTGTAACACTTCTCCAATTGGATAAATGATACAGATTGTGATCCCTGTTTAGGTCATTCATTTCTGTGCTGAAACAAGAAAGAGAGGCAGGTAAAGGAAATGTAAAATAAATCAAAACTGAGAAAACGAATTACCTTAGCACATGAAAGTCCACTTGCAAGAGTATGTTCCTTCATAGATTCTGATCGTATCTTCTCAATTTTCCACAAAGCATCCACGTCTCCTTTGGAGAAGCAAAGATGCAGTAACAACAGAGTGTCAAAGCCACAACAGTAAGCTTTAGTGTTCATTAGGAAACTATAATCCCATAACTAAAGCCACTAAGAATTTTCCCTATTACTTGGTGCAATTTTAAAAACTTAACACCACCCATCACCGCACTCGTGCCTAAAAAGAGAGGATTGTGATATAAAGTTCTAAATCTTATAAAATTAACGGTCTTAATGTGTATAAAACTATGAAAGTCACAGCACAGTTAATTGACAAGAGGGGTTGCTCTGATTGTGAGTTCGAGTCTCCCCAAGAGCAAGGTGGGAAGTTGTTGGAGGGAAGGATGTCGGGGGTCTATTTGGAAACAGCCTCTCTACCCAAGGGTAGGGTTAAGGTCTGCGTACATACTACCCTCCCCAGAGGGTAGGGTTAAGGTCTGCGTACATACTACCCTCTCCAGACCCCACTAAGTGGGATTATACTGAGTTGTTGTTGTTGTTCACAGCACAGTTAAGTTTAACAAATAGACCATTAGAATGGAGAAAGCAAGCTTGAAAAGCTCACCAACTCAAATAGTTAACAATCTTCTTTTCCAAAGTAGTAGAAAATCCCCTATTCCTCCTAAAGGTTCCTACTTCCCAGAAAGAGTGCCCAAAGCACGATTAATTATGTCTATTGTCATTAAAAGAAATGAAAATTGACAATTTCATGGATATTATGATCCTCATATTATAGAAATATAGAAGTGCCATGCTGGTAAAGAGCAACAGGATTGCCAGGGATTTAGTTAGATAACAGAGAATAAAAATAGAAAACAAAAAGGGAAGAGATATTGGGTAACAGTTTATACTGGATCAGTACTTGAAGACAATTTCTACAGTTCCAGGCTGCAGGTTCAAATCATTCTTCTTCACCAGTTCCATAATTTCTACCAACAGGTTAACATCATTATGTTGTTTAGCTAACAACTGCAGTCGTACAACACCAAAGTTTTACATGGCTTAGTCATCGCACAAATATCATATACATCATGAAGCCAAAGTAGAACTCCAAATTACCAGTAAATGGTGAGCAGATCCAATATTAGGAGTCAATCCGTACACATTATGCTTCTACAACACCTTCTTACCTGTATACAAGGTGAAGCTTTAACAGTCTCAACAAGCTCTTAGTAACGATTCAATTTACCCAAGTCAATGGCACCAACACGTACACAAGCCTTTGTAATGTCCTGGCAGAGGACACATTTGAAGTTTTCATGGATACGGAGATTTGAAAGTCTTTGCACTCAAATATGCACCACGTACTACATACCATTAGACGATCAAATTAACAAGGACATCTTATTCATAAATCAACAAGATAAAAAAGACTAACAAATATTCGAAGTCTCTGCAATATGTCGTGTAAAAGATTAACATCTTCGTGGTTAGCATAACTTTGTATTAGCGACCACAACCAAGTATTTGACGGAGCAGATCTTTGTTCCATGACAGATTTCAGCATATTATCGAACAATTCCTTCACAGACTCTGCTATAAAACTACAATTCATAAATAACTATAACCTTAAAAATCAAACCACTCAAAACCATACGAGCAACAAATCACATGTCGCACCACTACTTTCAACTGCCCCTGCTTCTGCAGAAAATGATGCCTTGAGCATCCTAGAGCATTTCTCACATTGACATACATTTCTCCGAATATTGCATTCTTTTTGCATATAATTTCCATTAATTGTAGTACCTGTTTATTGATAATATACCTATCTTAGGATACCGATAATTCAAATCTGTCATTTAGCTGGACAAAACGCAGCAACTTTACTAGCATTCCAGTATAGCCTTACATCGCCACATAGCTTGGGATATATGGAGCATGTTTTACCAACTCTTTGCAATATCATACTTTTCACTTTTCTCAGTGCCATCAACCTAAAAAATTAAATTATCGAATAAGTAACAAAATGACACCAGGACATCGACATACTTATAACTTTTAGAATTGAATACCATGATGAAAATGATGTCTTCGCCTTGCTGGCCCTAAAAGAATTAGGGTATTTTTAGGTGATAAACTGCACTATTTTCTTAAACTACAAAGGCAGTAATCTCCTAGACATTTCAATATTTATTGAAGCTCAGAATCGATATCTTTGCACTATTTAACATATCAGAGGCAATTGGGGATTCTTAATAATAATCATATCTCCGGCTCATTACTTGTAAATATGCTGCAAAATAAGTTATTTGCTCTTAGACACATCTGTATTTTAGCGGATGCAATAACATAGACTACACTGATGAGAATAAAGTATCACCAGAGAAGAGTTATTTCCATAAAACAACATATGTAAATGGCACCAAATAAGTTAAAGACCCAACCCAATTCTTCGCTAAATATATAAAGTTAATACTAAAAGATTTTTTTCCCCATTTTCTCTCCTAGAAAAACAAAGAACGAAGGAGATAAATCTGATTATTAAGGATTTCCACAACATATAAGATCTCATCTCAATGGTGGACAACACATGCCAATTGCTAACTATATATCTACAATTTCCAATATGGCTTGATCATCTTCAAAAAGAATTAATACAATACTGTCGATACAGTAAGAGGTAGTATTTGCATGTACTCGGAGAAAGAAGGAAAGCTCACCCGAAGCTCTAGTGGTGATATCTGTAAATATCAAATCCAAGATCCTTAAAATCAATTCTCAAAAAATCACCAGATTTATTCTGACAAAATCATATGTATATGTTGGGGTATGTGGATCGATTGGGCGTTGGTAAACACAAATTTGAGAGAAAAACAACCTCTATTACTCACAAGAATAGATTACACGAGTATTTACAAAACTCATAAAAAACTCTAAAAAAAAACTCACAAACGAGGATCACTCTCTAGAATCACTCTTGTTCTCGCTCTTCTTGGTGATGAACACTCTAATTTTTGTGATGATTTACAATGAAGACAAGTACCTCTATTTATAGCAAAAATGGTGAGGATTTTTTGTGGAAATTCCCGTGTGAATAAGGAAGCTTCCCATGGCGGCTATAGTTGGCTTGTTCAACCATTGTGGGCTGCCCGTGTGAATAAGGAAGCTTCCCATGGAGGCTAGTTTGAACATCTAGAAGTACGGCTGGAAGTCATCAATTCTCCCCCTCCAGCCGTATCTGAAATAAACATCCCGGCTATGTCTCTGCATAACTCTAGCTTTTCTCGAGTTACTACCTTTGTTAACATATCAGCTGGATTCTCCTTCGTATGGATCTTCACTAGTCTCAACAGTTGTCGATCCATCACCTCACGTATCCAATGACAGCGAATATCAATATGTTTTGTACGGGAATGGTACATGGAGTTCTTGCTCAAATCTAAAGCACTCTGACTGTCACAATGTACCTTGTACTCCTTTTGTTTGATTCCAAACTCTTGGAGATAACGCTTTAGCCACAACACCTCTTTTCCAGCTTCAGCGGCAACAATGTATTCTGCTTCTATTGTGGATAAAGCAACACACATATGTAGCCTAGACTGCCATGAAACAGCTCCCCCTGCAAAAGTGTAAATGAATCCTGAAGTAGATTTTCTACTATCAAGATCTCCGGCCATATCTGCATCTGTATAGCTTTCCAAGATTGGATCAGCTCCCTCGTAACAAAGACATAATTTCATTGTACTCTTAAGATACCTAAGAATCCACTTTACTGCCTCCCAATGCTCTTTCCCGGGGTTGGAGAGAAAACGACTCACCGTTCCCACTGCATGAGCAATATCGGGCCTCGTACACACCATAGCATACATCAAACTTCCAACTGCTGAAGAATATGGTACTGACGACATCTCCCCAATCTCTTCCTTGGATGAGGGACATGAACTCTTTCTCAGCTTGAAATGGTTGGCTAATGGAATGCTAACTGGTTTGGCGTTGTTCATATTGAACCGTGCAAGCACTTGTTCAATATACTTCTCCTGAGATAGCCATAACCTCCGGTTCTTCCTGTCTCGGGTGATCTGCATTCCCAATATTTGTTGAGCCGGTCCTAAGTCTTTCATGTCAAAAAACTTAGAGAGTTCATTCTTCATCTGGTTGATCTTCGTTGCGTCTTTCCCCACGATCAAAATGTCATCTACATATAGTATAAGAGCAATGAAATTCCCGTCTGAAAATTTCTAAATGTAAACACATTCATCTGCGGCAGTTTTCTTGTACCCTTGACACACCATGCACGAGTCAAACTTCTTGTACCACTGTCTTGGTGCCTGCTTTAAACCGTACAAACTCTTCTTTAGCTTGCACACGAGGTTATCTCCTGAAACCTCAAAACCTTCGGGCTGCTACATATAGATTTCTTCTTTTAAATCTCCATGAAGAAACGAGGTCTTCACATCCATCTGTTCAAGCTCCAAGTTCATACTTGCGACCAATCCAAGTATGGTTCTGATTGAAGTCATCTTGACTACGGGTGAAAAAATCTCATCAAAGTCGATTCCCTTCTTCTGCTGGAATCCTTTGACTACCAACCGTGCTTTATATTTCACCACTTTTCCACTGCCATCTTTCTTCAGCTTGAACACCCATTTATTTTTCAGTGCCTTCTTCCCTTTTGGAAGTTCTACGATCTCATAAGTCTGATTTTTCTGCAGAGATTCCAGCTCGTCCTGCATTGCGAGCAACCACTGTTCTTTGTCCTTATGAGATACTGCTTCATGGAAACTCTCTGGTTCTCCATCGTAAGTAAGTAGAAGATATTCGGATTCTGGATATCTTCTCGATGGAATCTGACCTCGTTCAGATCAACGAACTTCTAGAATATGAGGAGATCCACCATCATCTGAGTCTTGTGATGGTTCTGGAACATCTGGCAGAGCGGGTTGTGGCTCTCCCTGCTCAACACCGTCTTCTTGCTCATTGTCTTCTACTTCTGGAATATCTTCTGGCACTGTATCTTCATTTCTCATGAATGATTTTGCTGTTGCCTCTGGCACCTGAGGAGCAACATTTGGCTTCTGAGATATTGTGGGCTTTTCAATATCTTCTATTGTCTGGTTTTCATGGAACACTACGTCCCTACTTCTGATCACCTTTTTCTCCTTTGGATCCCATAATCTATATCCAAATTCTTCATCTCCATAGCCTATGAATATGCATGGATAGGTCCTTGCATCTAGCTTCTGCCTGAGCTCCTTGGATACGTGTACGTACGCCAAACATCCAAATATTCTCAAGTGAGAATATGATGGATCCTTTCCAGATCAAAGTTTCTCCGAAACTTCAAAATTCAATGGTACTGATGGATATCGGTTGATCAAGTAACAGGCGGCTCTGACTGCTTCTCCCCAGAATGGCTTTGGCAGTTTAGCCATACTAAGCATGCTCCGAACACGTTCCATGATTGTTCGGTTCATTCTTTCAGCTACACCGTTTTGTTGAGGGGTGCGGGGGACCGTCTTCTCATGTCGAATGCCATATGATCTGCAATAGGCATTGAACTGCCTGGAAGAGTATTCACCTCCATTGTCGGATCAAAGACACTTCAACTTCTTTCCTGTCTCACGTTCTACCATGACATGGAACATTTTGAAGTAATCGAACACCTGGTCCTTCGTCTGTAAGAAATACACCCACACCTTTCGAGAAGCATCATCAATGAACGTTAGAAGTTATCGATTTCCGCCAAGTGATCCAACCTCTAAGGGACCGCAAACATCAGAGTGTACCAGACTGAGTAACTCTGATCTTCTCGTTGAAGAGGAATTAAACGAGACTCTATGCTGCTTACCAAACAGACAATGATTGCAAGGATTTAGTACATCATCCTTGTCCAGATTGATGAACTCCTTTTTTATTAGGGTAGACAACCCTTTCTCACTCATGTGGCCGAGTCTCTGGTGCCATAAATTTTGAGAAGCCTCCTTTTCTGCAACGTTGAGGCTGTCTGTGCATATCTTCACATGAGTCTTGTATAGCGTGCCACAATTATGTCCTCGGGCGACTGTCATAGCGCCTCTTGTTAACTTCCATGTGCCTTTACTGAAGTGACTATCATAACCTGTTTGTCAAGAGCTATTCCTGACAATAGATTTAGCCGAAGATCTGGCACATGGCGGACATCCTTCAAAGTGATTGTGCTCCCGGAACTTGTCTTTATCTGGACATCACCAATTCCGACAATCTCAGCGGAACTGGAATTTCCCATTTTCACAGCTCCAAAGTCACCGGCTTTGTATGTTGTGAAGTATTCCTTGTATGGAGTCACGTGACAGGATGCTGCAGTATCTACCACCCATTCCGTGACTTCTCGTGAGACGTGAAGGCATGTCTCGTCTTGGGTTGAACAATAAGCTACATCACCAGAGATAGTAACTAATGTTTCTCCACCCTTGTTCTTCGGCTTCGAACTGCTTTGGCCTTGCTCCTCTTTCCATTTGTAGTAGTTCTTCTTCATATGTCCCTCTATTCCACAATGATGGCACTTATATGTTGGTTTTCTGCCATCAGTGGACCTGCCCCTGCTCTTGCTTCTGCCTCTCCATTTGCTTTTGCTACTCTTTTGTTGCCTCCCCCGGTTCTCTGTGACAAAGGCATGGGTCTGATCTGTGCCCATCTCCTTTCTCCTTGTTTCTTCACTGAATAGGGCATCCTTGACCATTGACATGGTAAGTTTGCCATTAGGGGTTGAGTTGCTGAGTGATACGACCAGCGTTTCCCAACTATCGGGAAGGGAACTGAGTAGTAACTGCGCCTGAACTTCATCGCTAAGTGGCATCTCTACAGACGACAAATGGTTGACCAGGTTTTGGAACTCACTGGTATGCTCGGCAACTGAAGTTTCATTTTTTAGCTTCCTGTTGACTAAGCGCCTCATCAACAGGGCCTTATTACGAGCGGTCTTGGCCTGGTACATGTCTTCCAACTTCTTCCAGAGGGTATATGCGTCTGTTTCTTGTGCAACATGGTGGAAGACACTATGATCAATCCATTGACGGATTTGACCGATAGTTTTTCGATTTAATTTCTTCCACTCTAACTCCTTGGCGGAGTCAGGATTTTTACCCATCAATTCTATGGGATCAAACAAATCTTTACAGCTTAGGAGATCTTCCATCTGAGGTCTCCATAGCGTGTAATTTGTGGCAGTAAGCGTAATCATGGCTCCGAAAGATGATGTTGACTCTTCTGTGGACATTATCATCTAACAAAATAATTTTTCAACACGATCGGGGTTGAATCTTTAAACACGGAGTTCACCATTGCGTCTGGAACGGCCGAAATGGTGGAATTGACACTTCGTGGCTGAAATTTCACAATAAGGGTAAAACTGTAATTTTGAAAAATTGAGGGACCAATCTGCAATTTCAGAGAGTTGACTGGTTCGCTACAGTTGACCGTCGTCTTCTCCGGCGAGTTCTCGGCGAACCTCCGGCAAAGTTGACCGAACTTTGACCGCGATTTCTGGGCTCGTTTGAACTCCGATTAGGTCGCTGTTTGGTGCGTTGGACTCTGTTCGATGAGACGAATCTAATGGTGCTGTCATAATTGGATTTCGAGCAAAGCTCCGAAAAATAAATTTTGGCATGTCACCTAAAAACTCAACCAACGCCTCGAACCTGCTCTGATACCACTTGTTGGGGGTATGTGGATCGATTGGGCGTTGGTAAATACAAATTTGAGAGAAAAACAACCTCTATTACTCACAAGAATAGATTACACGAGTATTTACAAAACTCATAAAAAACTCTAAAAAAAACTCACAAACGAGGATCACTCTCTAGGATCACTCTTGTTCTCACTCTTCTTGGTGATGGACACTCTAATTTTTGTGATGATTTACAATGAAGGCAAGCACATCTATTTATAGCAAAAATGGTGAGGGTTTTTTGTGGAAATTCCCGTGTGAATAAGGAAGCTTCCCTAGCTGAGATGCATGTAGAAGATGAATGGGAGATTCCGGATTTTAGTTATGGAGTGTAGCAGTGGAGAAATAAGAAGCGGAATACCCGCGTTCATAGAACATATGATACAAGTATAATTGGAATTACCCAAGTAGTGCTTATTAATGAAGTGGGTCCAATTTAATAGTACAACTTATATAGCTTGTTTGGATGGTTGTTACACATCATTTTATAATGTATTATATCGTACTTTATTGCATTGTACTGATTTGTTTGATAAATACAATGTTTGGATAGTTTTGTGTCAAATGATGGCAATATGAGGAATAAACTTGCAATATTATAAAAAAATTATGATACAAGGTAAAATTACTATATAAAAAAATAGGATAAATGGTCAAATAAAATAATTTAATAATAATAAAGGGTGATATTAAGAGAAAAAGAAAAGGTAACGACGCAACCACACCAAATCGATCATTATATAAAGTGGCTCATTTTGTCGTTATGTGACGATGGATTTAACGATACAATACAATAATATTTAAATAACAATCAAAATAAATATTATATTTAAAGTAACAATACGATACGATACAGTGGGTAACAACAATCCAAACAAATTGTCATGTGGAATCTATTATAATTATCTATTGTTGTATTCGTCCTATCTAACTCCCACTTCTATATAGCTAGATGGCCCGAGCCCGTGCAAAGCCACGAGCATTTGTGCGAAATTGTTGTGAAGAAGATAGCTTTATTGTTTAGTTAGACTATGAAAAAATAAAAGAAAGCAGTATGACAAAGCTAAATATTGACATAATGTGTTTAATATTAACATAAAATACATCATACATGTAGATTTATTTATGGAACAAAGTTGTACATGTACATTCTTTGGCTAGCTAGAAAGACCAACACTGTCAGATTGTTCAAGTTCATGTTGGTGGTTCTACTAATCAAAAGATTGGATAAAATCTAGAGTTCAGGAGCAGGAGCTGCAACTGACAACACATGTTTCATCTTGGTATTCACCGAAAGACAAGGAAAAGCACGCGTTGGAATTAAAACATAGTATACCAAGCTAAATCCATGATGATCTACAATAAAAGCAATAACAAAGACAAAATATTAACATCAAGATGAGGCGTGAAAGGGAAACTTGAGAAAATCATGTCAATGCAGAAAACAAAACCCCGCGGTCTGAAAATGGTGGTCTGATAACAAGATTATCACCAGGTAGCAAAAATATCAACATAATGAAATTCTCATCTCATTAGCCAAGAAATTTCAAAAAACCGCAAAAATAGCCTGATTCAACATAAACTTAATGTAGTTCTCATTGCAAGATCAGCGGAAACATGAGTCCTTAAACCTTTTTCTCATAAGTCAAATTGGTAAGAACGACAAAAGTACGAAAACAAGAAGAATTGCTTCAGCACAATTGGCTTAAGATGTACCTTACTGCTTATAAAAAGTAATTCTTCACCATGGTCATTCTTCCATGAAATAACCTGCCTTCCATGCAGGCTAACCTGGATAAAAATAATACAAAAACCTCTTTCTCAAAGACTTCAGATTATGAGCATAGCTTTCAAGCAAATAGAAAGCTTAATCTCAAAAGGGAACTAACTCTAACAGAGGCGCCACATGGATTTTGAAGAAAAATCTTACCAACTTCATTCTTATCCTTTGAAAATTCTACAGCTTTAGGATCCCTATCTGCTGCAGACTGATCCATTTCAAGAACACAAATTGAATATTAATAGGTAGAACTAACTTGTGTTTTACGCTGATAAAACATAGCATAAAGCCTATACCTTTATAATGAATAGACCAAATGTTCTAAGAAAGACAAAACCACAAACACTTGAGCTGCAATCACGGAAAGCTGTTGTCTGAATGATAACTCATGTCTCAGCAGTATTAAGGTTGAAATTAAAGCAAAATTTCGAACTTACTGAGGATTCAAAGGATAAAGTAACTAATTTATTAAACAACAAATAACAAGCTCCATAAAAATTTACCTTTACAATTTAGCTAGGCATAACAACGTGGAAAACATTTTCACAATAGGTCGTGAAGGCGCCCGTCACCATTGCCAGGCAAGACAATGTGGAAAACATTTCTAAATTTTTCTTATGTTACTTTTATCTAAAATCAGTAAAATGGATACTCCAACTTAGATTTAAAATCAGAAGTGATCACTAAGGTAAATAACAAAGTATTACAATCCAAAACTAATGTCTACCAAAGTGTGTGCTAGAACCTGGTGTCACAAGTTACGGGCAACTAGTAGAATATATAAAAGAATCATACTATCCTACTGTCCGAATCAGGATAGACAGCAAAAGAAAGATACAAAAGAAAGACTTCTTCAGGCTGATGATCGGCATAGAGGGAAAGCAGCTCAACGTAGAAGTCTCGAGTCCGCTCAAGGATGCGAACCATAATGATAACCAGATCCACCTGCCTCAGATCTTGTACAATTAAGTACAGTAGTATATTTTGAGTAAATAAATAATATGTACAAAGTAAGTATCCCGTCTAATCTCGAAGAAGTAGAGACGCGAGGTCGACTTGATACTTACTAGGGTCAAATAATAGATCAAAGTGTTATACTGAGCATGGAAGTCACTAATAATCAACAGTTTATAATAAGAGGTATAAGCCATATTCTTCACGATATTCCATTTAACTATTTACATTTTGAAATACTAGCAAGACAATGCAAGTATAAGTTTCCACATAGATATCATACGCACATTATGCCGAGGCGACAATCTGATCCAATAGAAATAAACTGTGCAGTACAGAGGATGCGGCGATGTGCATCTATTCATACCTAGGCAATCGGCCCAATCCACAAATAACAAGCAATATTAAGAATACACACGAAGGCATATAAATGTTCAATAATGCCATACAAACGTTCAACAAGTATACAAGTTCGCTCTTATCCCCTTTCAAGTCTCTAACACATCCTAAGTGATCATATAGCAAGATAGCATAGAGAGTTTCATAAATAAAACATGATGCAGGTCCTAAACTACTCAGACAATTAACATAATAGTAGCTACGCACGGACTCTCGTCACCTAGTGTGTACATAGACCCGGTATTTGGCAATAATTACTCAATTATTATTCCTATGGGAACAATTCTCTCTTACAAGGTTAGAAAGTAGACTCACCTTGCTCCAAAGCGCACTTTCAAATCTCAAGAAAAAGTCCAAACCCTCAATTCGTAGCCGAACGATCCCAAACTAATGAAATGAAATAAGAATTAATTAATATAGGCTCACAAGGTCGAATTCTAGATATTTAAGTAATTTACCAACCATTTACATGAGTTTCCTAAATTCCGACCCTGGGCCCACGTGTCTGGATTCCATGATATTTCGAAGGAAGTTGTTCTCTATAACCTAAGGATCAATAATATATGATTTATAGTTCATTTCATAACAAATTTCATGGTTAAATCTTAGTTTTATTAAAACCCTAGGTCTAGCTCCAACCCTTTAATTTTACCTAGTTTTTAGTGTTTATCTACCTAACATATGTGTATTTAAACTAAGGTTGAGTGGAAATAACTTACCTTACAATGCAAAGTGGAGACCTTCTCTCAAGAGCTCCCAAATCGCCTAAAGGAAGAGTAAAAAATGATAAAAATGGTCTTTGAACTCGAATTCAATGAATCTTACTGTCCAGCAATTTCCACAACTGCGGTTAGGGGACCGCATCTGCAGTCTCGCACCAGCGAAAGAAGAGCCGCACCTGTGAAACTGGGCAAAAGGGCTGGGACCGCACCTGCAGTCTTCAGGCTGTATATGCGGATGGGGTGCCGCTTCTGCGGTTCTGGCCTAGCTTTCCCTTTGCTGCTTTTGTGGAGAATGGACCGCACCTGCGGTCCTACATCTACGATCCTAGAACCGCAGATGCAGTTATGATTGAAGCAGCAAAACTCAGCACTTCTGCAAATTTCCTACTTCACTCGAGCCTTGTCCGTTTGACGCTCGGGGCTCCCGATCCCTGCCCGAATATACCGAAAAGTCTGAAATCACGAGACGAACCTAATCGAACCCTCGAAACACCTGAAACAACGCAAAATCTAGGAATCACCCCCTAAAAGCAAATGAATCAAACTAATGACTTCAAGTTCTTAATTCTCCTCTATCGGGTTAAAACGCCTTTAAACTACTCGGATTGACATCAATTTTTACGGGCAAGTCTTAAGTGATATTTCATACCTGTAGCAAGCTTCGAAACTAAAATACGAGTCCAATACCTAGGAAATCATTGATTACTTAGTTCTTTTAATTCTTTAAAACTTCAAATTAACAATTTCTAATAAAAATTCATTACTCTGGCTAAGGACCTCGAAATTCGATTCTGAACATACACCTAGGTCCCATATTTTTCCACGGATCCTCCGAGACGTCAAATCATGAATCTGGATCTGCTTTCCCAAAAAGTTGACCTAAGTCAAACTTGGCCTTTGAAGAGAATTCTAAAGAAACAAATGGACATATTTCACTCAAAACTCTTCCAATTCGTGATCCAACAGTCCACGCAGGTCGTAAATTAGCTAAAGAAGATACGGAAAGTTTTATTTATGGGAACATGGTTCTAAAAGGTAAAACGACCAATCGGGTTGTTACAATTTATACATTTACACTATGTTTGGATCATTGTTATCCATCGTTTTATAATGTATTGTATTGTACTGTAGTGTATTGTATTGTATTGTATCATTTTATGGATACAATGTTTGTTGTTGTTAAATAACATTATTCTGTTTTTTTGGTTTGAATGTATCATACTCTATCGTAAGTGATAAGTTTACTAAAACACCCCCAATTGTTTTAAATAAAATTTATCAAGAATTACATATAAAAATAATTTAGGACAATCTCTTTCTACTAATTTATGATTAATTATGTGCTTAAAAACAAGAGCAAAAATTTGGAAAAAAAGTTAACTAATATTAGCAATAAATAAATAAATTGAAACGATGGAAAGAGACAAAGAATTGAACGGAGACTGGGATAAAAAAAACGGGGCAAACCAACTCTATAAAAGATGGAAGAAGACAAAGTAGGTCAACAGGTTGGAGAATTGGAGTTAAAATAAAAATAATTAAATAATAAATAAGAATTTAGAGTAATAAGTAAGGGAATAATTGAAAAAGAAAATAGGAAAAGATCTCACCACACCAAATCGGTTGTTTCATATAATGAGGCTTTTGGTTATTTCGGAAAAATAAATTTAACAATATAATACAATCAATTTTAAATAAACAATCAAAACAAATATTATTTTGTTATAGCAATACAAGACAACACAATGGGTAACAACCATCCAAACAGGCTGTTAGTTTTCATTTCATTGCTTTCAAGTTGATTGTCTCAAACTCAAATTCTGTCTCTTCTTTCTATCATCTCCCTCTTAAATTTCACGATGCATCCGCCAAATGAGCTGTCTTCAGTTTCTTTAAAACATTTTATCTTATTTTACCAAATACTACTTGATTTATCCACTTGATGGTTGATATTAAAATGTATTTATCATTATTCCAATTAATGTTTTCATACTATTATTTCGTGTAGACCTATTAATATTCCTGTACTATATATGATAATTAAATCCATATGATATGACAAGTTACAATTGGAGAATTATGCCTTTGTTTTTTATCCTTAAAGTCCACTGTCCTTGAAATTCATCAGTGGATTGAAGCGGCAGCAGATTCAGATAGAGGAGAAATGTGGTTCATATATTCCGTGAGTTTAAACAAGAATATCTGTATTCAAGAATCTCAATTCTTTGAAACTATTGAGCAGATTGAAGAGGAACGAGGTTCGTTTCGCAGGTTTCAACATGCATACTTGACCTTGACGAGTTTTTTATTTTATAACCGTGGTTTCCGGACATTATTTTGCGAACCCAACTAACTGTATTCACACGGACCCGCTGTGTCAATGCGTGCACCACGGTTAGTTTCACGGGGCCCTGAAAACGCGATCGGTTTGTAATGCTTTCAATGAACCTAGGGGGCTCGAACTAGCGACCTAAAGGACTTTGTCCTCAGACCTTTACGAGTTGAGCTACCCCTCGAGGTTCCTTAACAAGTTTCAGTATGGACATTAACCAAAGTATATAGTAGAGTAATTTCGAGTCATAGTTATAATCAAACATGTAACTTTTGATAATTTTCTAAAGTAAAATTCACCTAATTCACATTTTAACTTTGCTAAGCTACCACTAAATACTTAGACAAGCCTATTAGCCGCTAAGAATTAATTCATGCTACTTTCGAATTAATAATATTATTAGTAGCCTCTTATTATTTATGTGATCCTTGCTATATCTAGTAAAACCTCGGATAATATTTGGATAAAAAGTGATATGGGAGAAAAGTCAAACCACATATGTCGAAACTATTAGTTTACCACATGTATTGAATTGTTCTGATTTTAAAGCAGCTAGTGGAATGGGAGTGGTGGACTTTGGATGCCGTCTATTCCTTATCGTAATATTAATTTTGTGTTAATTCTAAGTATGATTGGTAGTGTGCTGTCTTTGTTCTTTTCAGCTTTAAATTTCAAAATGAAGGTTGTGATTTTCTTATTGCATTGTTGGTCGAGTGATTTTCAGCTTAAACTTCCTCTGAGCTGAACCGGATCGGGCCCGCAGTTCTGGCGAGCCTAACGGGCCTGGTGGGCCTGTCCTGGTGGTTTTGGGCCTGATGTTATTCTTAGGCCCGTGAGGAGCCAGGCCACATTATTTAGCCCGTGAGTCCGGGACCATCCGTCGGGCCTGGGCCGGACCTGGCGGGCCTAAACGGGCCCAACGGCTATATTTTTTTTTAAAAAAAAATTGGTTTTAAAAATCACCAACGGACATATTTTAAAAAGTAGTCGTTTGGACTATAATTTGACCGTTTAGAGGTTTAAAAAATGGCCATTTGGCCCCCAAACTTTATATAATTACACTTTTACCCATTTCTCAACTATAAATACCCCCTCATTCTTTCATTTTTATTCACCAATTCATCAATATCTCTCAATCTTTCTACTAGAATTGCTTAATTTACTGTTGAAAATTTGTGAAAAATTGTGAAGTTGTTGAATTGAAGTTTTCAAGTGTTCAATGATTTTCAATTTTCAAGAAGTTGTTCGGCAATCCGGTAAACTCGTTTCAACTCTTACGTTTTAATTGTGTGGTGTAGTTTGCATAATTATAATTAATATGGCATTTTCTTTGAAAAAAATATTTGGTAAAGGAAAGGGTAAAACCGATGAAAGTAGTGGCCATAATACTACCATTCCCCCGGCTCCCTGACCTAGAAAAGATAAGCAAGTTGAAAGTAGTCGCCAACCTAGACGTCCTCCTCCTCCTCCCGTAATTCTTGATAGTAATCACCCTTGTTTTCAATTTATCGACAGTGAATTTCTACATGATGTTGCAGTAGGTGATAGATTAGATGATGAAATTATGAATGCTATTTATCCTAATGAACCTATCTTAGAGGAAAATGAGGATGATGATGATGATGATGATGAAACCCAAGCACCAGATTTAGATGATACACCCACTAGTCCTGTTCATAACTCAAGTAATGCACCGGTCGACCCACCTGTAGAAACTCCAACTTTTAATAGACAACCTGCTAAACGTCAAGAAACATCATTAGTTTGGAATTGTTTGCTCAAGTAAGAGAACTAAATAAGGCTAAGTGTATAACTTGTGGGAAATTACTGGTTCATAAATTTACTGGAGACCATAGCAGCACGGGTAGTTTGACTAGGCACATAAAAACACACCCTAGAGATAAGGCTAGATTTTTGCAAATGCAAGCGTATCAAGAGGGGACAAGTGTAGATTATGCGGTTAACCCTAGTATAGGTTCAAATCTAGTTCAACCTGGAATTAACACTGTCACCGGAGGTATTTTGTATTACGATCCAAATACAGATCGTGAAGAATTAGCAAAGATGATTACTGTTATGTGCTTACCTTATACTTTTGCTTCTAATCCTAATTGGGTTCATTATATTAGAAGAGTTTTTAATCCTACTTATAAAGGTTGGCCTCGCGCAACAGTTAAGGCTGATATTTATAAATTCAAACATGAATATGAACAATATTTGCGCTATTTATTTACTCATATACCTAATCGGATTTCTATTACTACTGATATTGGTAGAAGTGGTAATGATTGTGATTATCTAATTGTTACAAGTCATTAGATAGATGAGGACTTGACAATGCAAAAACGTATAATTGCGTATAGAATAATTAATTCACGTCACACATGTAAGTTTATAGCTAACAGTGTTTCAGATATTTGTAAATATTTTTGCTTTAGCGATAAAATAATGGCAATTTATAAGGATAATTCTTCTAGTAACGCTAGTGTTATAGACATGCTTACAAAAACACTAAATCCTGTATTTACTAATATTTTCCATGTTAGATGTATTTATCATATTTATCATTTAATTGTCGGTGATGGTATGCGAATTTTAAACATAGAAATTGAAAAGGTTTGAATGGCTCTTAAATGGATTTTTTATTCAAACCGTAGAACTAGACTTAGAGAGTATTTTAAAAACTGTGATGAATATGTCCTTAGAGAAAGAAAGGTTCCTAAACCTTGCCCGACTAGATGGAATTGCATTTACGAAAGTTTAGTAATTGCATATGAATATAGAAACCCAATTAATGCAACATTTAGTTCTCGAGTAGGTGTTGAGGATGATGATGAAATGCTTACTACCCAAGATTGGACGAATGTTAAAATTATTTTATATTTTTTAGAACATTTTCAAGTTGCTACAAATGCATTTTCTGGGCAATATTATCCTACTATTTCAAACTGTTTAGTTTATATTGTCGCACTAGCTTATTTGTTTGTTGAATTTGGCGAGGGTGGGGATATTTATGAGCTTGCTATAAATTAAATGAAACAAAATTTTAAAAAATATTTTTTTTCCTATCCCTCCTATTTTTGGTGTTGCTGCAATGTTAAATCCTACAATGAAATTGGGAGGTCCTCATTTTTTATATCCAAATATTTAGAAGGTTTTAGATCTTTCAAACGAGGAAGTTGCTACACTTGCAGATGCAAAAGCATCAATTAAAATTAATGCTCAAACAATTTATAATATTTATCAACTTGCCTTAGCATGCTAGGCCAAATATTCCAACCCCTACTTCATCTAGCTCACAATTGTCTAAAAGAGCTGCTGGCTTAACAGCTCTTAAATCTTGGAATGAGTTCCTGGGTTCTCAAGGTGATAATTATGATGAAACTTCAAATATAAATGAGTTTCAAGCTTATTTGTCTCAAGGACTTGAAAAGGAGAATCCAGGTGGCTCTTTTGATCTTTTGGAATGGTAGAAGTCAAGGGAAAAACTTTTTCCGGTTCTTGCAAGGATGGCTCGGGATATTTTATCAATTCAAGCTTCAACTGTTGCATCGGAGAGCGCTTTCAGTCAAGCAAGACTGCAAATAGGTGATCATAGAGCGTCGATGAGGGATAGCTTGGAAAAATCGGTACTTTTTAGAGATTGGATCTGCGCGCAAGAAGAAACTTTGGAATTGCTTAATCATAACCGGCGATAGATGAAGCTTATGAAGAAATGATAGCGGAACTTGCGGAGGATTCGACTTCGCCCGGAAGTGGTGATGAACAAGCTTCTTTTCCACAACCACCAACACAACCTCCTCCAAACCTTGACGGATTTATGAGATTTGTTAGAGATCAATGTAGATTATGATGTAACTTGTACTTTGGCACATCTTCTTTTTTTTTTCTTTTAATGGTGGTATTAGTACTTTGTTGTGCTCATTCCATTGGGGGAAGGAAGACTAAGAAAGATATGCTATTTTTGGTAATAAAAATTATAAGACATACCCTTGAATATCTTTTTTCTCAATATTTCTTTGTCTTTACTTCGAATTATTTATAAGCTGCAATATATATAACATACAATATATACTACAAGAAAATATATACGAGAATATATATACATATCATACAACATAATCTACAAGAAAATATATAAGTAATAACATATATACATAAGATACAATATATATAAGAGAACATATATACATAAGAGATATAATATAATAAAGATTTTCAGTTAGATTTTATTACTAAACCTTTAATAAAATCCATTAAACTGAATAAATCCCTGCTTCCTAAAAGGTCCTATAGCCCTAAAAAGGTCCTGCTTCTTTTTTCTTGCCAGAGAACCTGGACTAAAATCAATTTTTGTACTATCCATGTAAACCAGTTGGAAAATTCATTTCGGAATCTGTAGGATCACTCAAACGATCTTCACCTTTAGTAATATTATTATTATCTAAAACAATTTTATCAAAATTTGTTTCTCTAATCTAAGAAGTCGAAGCTCTTGATGGAATATCTACAATATAATCTACTGGTGAAATATAAGAGGATACAGATCTGGTTAATCTTGAAGAAGAATCTGTTAGTCTAGGAATGTCCTGGGTTTTAAATCTCAAAGTTACACTACCATCTCTACTCTGATTAATTTCAGAAATCTTGTCACTAGTAATCTCTTGAGGTACTGCAGCCTCTTCAATAATCCATTCAGTAGGAAAATTACTTTCTTCCCACTTAATTAATCTACGAGTAATAATTTTAGATTTAGAAAAATTATTTTCAAACAAAACAGTCTCGTTATTTTGTTCATAAATTCGACATCTAGGAGATAAAGTATAAAGAGGTCTATAAACAATTCTAGTATAAATACACATAACTTCTGTTCCAGGTAAATAATCATATCCATTAATCTTGATGTTCAAAATCAATGATTGTAAAATATTCACATCAGTTAAGGCAATATTTAAATTTGGATAAGCATTAAAATATATTGCACCATAAGCCAAAGTCGATTGTATAGAACCAATCAAAGAATTTTTCCAATTAAATTTCTTCCATCACGTAATGCAGCAACAAAACTTTCAGATAAGCCTTTTAATGTTAATGGCTTAAAAGCAACTTGCACTAAACCAATATGCAAATAATTGAAATCTTTAGATTTATAATAATCTATGTCATTTTGAGATAATAGATTAAAGACTCCACTATCTTTATCCATTGTAAAACTTAATTCTGTAGTTTTCACAGTAGTTTTTCCAGCAAATCTTTCAAAAGTTCCCAATTGATATATAGTCTCTATATTAACCTTAGGAATCACCCAAGTATTTAATAAGTCTTGTTGAACAGGGAAATCAACTTGTTCTTTAATCATATTTTTAATAAATTTTGGTTTATTAAACCAAGTCATAACTCAATAAAATAAGTGTTAAATAATAACTTCCATAACCTAAGTAGATCTTCCATGGCTCTGATACCAAGTATTGAGCAGGACATTTTTAGGGCTGTAGGACCTTTTAGGAAGCAGGGATTTATTCAGTTTAATGGATTTTATGAAAACCGCGAATTACTCGTTATAAACCCAACCGGGAACATCCCTAGGCGATACAACCTGCCATATAGGACTTACCAATGGAACTACAAAGTTTATACCCGATTTAATTCATCACTAACCATGTCGGGAACACCCCTTTTAGGGCTTACCAACGCCATGATTTAAGCTTACGTTTGCTATAAAATTATTTAAACTAAACCCATGCTACAACCTTAACCCCTTAAAGGCAAGCTCTTATTTTAGAGTCATCACCTTTTCAGATCGTCCTTAAGCTATATCAGTTATTATTTAACACTTAAATGAGGAAAGAGATCAGATTTTTAATAATAGTTACAGTAGTAAAGAAATTTATGAATGGAATATTGATGGTTTTAATGATAAACAAATTTTTACTACTGTGCATAGAATGTTAATGTATAGTACTATTTGTAAGATTAATAAAAATCAAGATCGTGATATTGTTGCTATGATAGTTGCTGGTTTCACTAGCCAACTAAAAGGTTGGTGGGATAATTTTTTAAACCAGGAACAAAAGACTACGATTATGAATACTACTAGTGTTCATAAAATTGAAGGGCAATTAGCCTATCAAACTGTTGATTCTACCAGTTCTTCTCAAGTACAACAAAATGTTGTTTATACTTTAGTCACTATCATGGTTGAACATTTTTGTGGTAGATGGACTGATGAGGCAGAGACTATTAGAACAACATTACAAAATTTACGTTGTACACAATTATCTGATTTTAGATGGTATAAAGATGTATTTTTAAGTCGTGCTATGGAATTGCATGATTGTAGCCATGAGCATTGGAAGTCTAAATTTATTGATGGTTTACCTTCGATTTTTGCGGAAAGAGTGAGAAAACATTTACGCGGTTCTAATAATAAAATTCCTTATGATTCTCTTACTTATGGTAAGATTATTAGTGTTTGTACACAAGAAGGTTTAGCAGTTTGTAATGATATTAAGATGAATTATCATATCAAAAAGAATAGATTAAATGAAAGAAAACAATTGGGAGAATTTTGTGATCAATTTGCTTTTGATATCCCTGGTTCTTCAAAAAGGAAAAAGAAGGTTTCTAGTTCTAAAGATGATAGAAAAAGAAAGTATAAGAAAAAGTTTACTTCTCGTGATAAGACTTATTGGGATAAAAAAGATAAGAAGGCCTATAGAAAGAAAGGTAAGAAAGACTATAAAAACGGATTAAATGTCATAAATGTGGTAAATTTGGTCATTATGCAAATGAGTGTAAAACTCAAGAAAAGATTAAGAGCTTAGATTTAGATGAAAAAATAAAAGATTCTCTGTGTAAGATATTACTAAATTCTGATTCTAGTTCTGAAGTATCTGATTTTTCTTCTAGTAATTATAGTTCGGATGAAAATATAAGGGTTTTACATGATGAAGATTTATATTCTGATTCTGATCGATCTTTCTCGGAAGATGAATGTGCTTGCAAGAAAGATGATAGTTTGTATGATTTAATTTCTAATTTTCAGGATTTGAATGTGAATATGATCAATGACAAGAAAATAATAAAGATTTTGAAAACAATAGAAGATAAAGATTTGAGAAATAAAATTTTGGATACTGTTTTAACTGATGATTTCAATAGTAATAAGCAGGATAATATCATTCCTTCTTCCAATTTTATTTCGAAACAACCTGATTATTATTCGACTGCTGAATTAAAAAGGATTTTAACTCAAAGGAATTTTCCAGAAAAAGAAATTACTATTTCTGATTTAAAACAAGAACTCCTTAATTTAAAGGAAGAAATTGTTTATTTAAAAAATCAGTCTAAAATCCATGATAGAAGAATTTCTAGCTTGGAAGATAATAGGACTTTTGATTTACATTTACAATCAAACAAGACTGACGATTTTTTTTTCATTTAAAGCTTGGTATTTCATATATAGTAAACATTAAGAACAAGATCCCCTACGAGTAGCCGATTGGACAGCCAGCTACCAATATTATAACTTCCAAGTTCCTACGAAACTACCAGAAGAAAAAACGCAGACTCATATGTAATGAGTTGTACAAGTAATAATACAAAGGAGTTACGGAAAGTAGTTGAGTCTTCGTAGGCCAATCTGCCAGTTTTTACAGTGTCTCCCACGTACGTGAAGGAGTAATGCAATCTCTCTAGTGGTTCGATCTTCATTATAATCCGAGTTCTGAAATCGCGATTTGTTTCTGGCCTGCCATATCAATGCAACAGTATGCACAAATGCAGCAGCAGTTATGGCCTTCCTCCATACACGACTGCGTGCTTTACTACATACCCATAGTAGTTCACTGTCCCAGTCTAGAACTTGCCTTGAATAGCCCAACCAGCAGCGGATTCTGGACCATAAACTCTTGGTAACATAGCAGTCGAAATAGAGGTGCTGGAAAGTTTCCTCCTGTTGTTTGCAGAATACACATAACGAAGGAATGTGAATACCAAAGTTTGCTAATCTGTCCACAGTAGGTAATCTTCTTTGTGCAGCCAGCCAAGCAGTGAATTTATGTCGTGGCAGTACATTTTGAACCAGAAGTAGATTTCCCCAGTCAACTCTATCAAATATGGGGAGCAAGCTGATATAGAGTTTCTGGATTTGTAGTTTGTCTTGGCAGCAAACAGTTCTGAATCTGTCCTCGAGGGTGCCTTGTAGCTGTTGGTTTGCCATTAGGTCATCTATGCATTGGATGATCTTTCAGATTACCCATGCTGCCTGCTTGGGTACATTGACTGATCCAATATCAGCTCCTTTGATGTAATAGCAATGAACCCAGCGTACCCATAGGCAATCTTTCTTCCTAGCAAGGTCCCACAACAGCTTTGTGATGGCTGCTTTGTTCCAGATGGTTATATTCATCACATTTAAGCCTCCAGCTGTGAGAGGTCAGCAGACTCTATCCCAAGCCACTAGGGCTCTCTTTGATACACTAGCAGCACCTGTCCACAGGAAGGTCCTACAAATTGTGTCAATGGCCTTTAATACCTTCTTAGGCAAGATGAATATTTGGGACCAATAGGCTTGAATGCCAAAGATGACAGCCTTAATTAATTGACATCTTCCTGCATAGGAAAGTAGTTTTGCAGACCAGCAGGTGATTCTGCAAGTGATTCTCTCAATGAGGGGCAGGTACTGATGTATGGAGAGTTTTTTAGAATCCAGGGGAATGCCCAGGTATCTAAAAGGGAGTTTACCTTCACTGAATCCCAAGAGTTCTCTCAATTCTGACTTGACCTCCAGTGATACCCCTGCGAGGTAGATGGCACTTTTGCTTGCATTAGCTTCCAGCCCAGATGCCTTGGAGAACTTGAGGAAAGTCTGTTGCAGTATCTGGATGGAGATGGTGTCTGCTCGACAGAACATTGGTAAGTCATCTGCAAAGCAAATATGTGTACAATTTAGCTGCCTGCATCTAGGATGAAAATTGAAGTTGCCATTTCTGTGGAGTTGTCACATGCTTCTGTTCAAATATTCCATAGCTAACACAAAGAGATATGGAGACATTGGATCTCCTTGTCTTATCCCTCTCTTGGCATTGAATGGTTTAGTGAGTCCTCCATTCAATACTAAGGAAAAGGATACAGTGGAGGTACAGGCCATAATCCAGCCAATGAACTTGGCTGGGAATTCATATGCTACCAGAATCTGCTGCAAGAATGGCCATTCCAGTGTATCATATGCTTTCCTCAAGTCAACTTTCAGTACACATCGAGGAGAGACCCCCTAATAACCTTTGAAAATCTCATGACTGAGGAGAATATTATCGGCAATACTCCTTCCTTCAATGAAGGCAGACTGGGCTAGGCCAACAAGTTCAGTGATGACATGTTGTAATCTTCTAGCGATGATCTTCGATATGAGCTTGTACTGTGTGGTGCAGCAGGCAATGGGTCTGTAGTCATTGACTGTTGGAGGAGAGCTGACCTTAGGTACTAATGCAATGGCTGTAGTATTGATCATATGTGGCATATAGGAAGAATTGAAAAAGTCCTTTGTAGCAGCTAAGATATCATCCTTGACAACCTCCCAGTTCTTGGTAAAAAACTCCACAGGATAGCCATCCACTCCAGGACTTTTATGCTTTGGCATAGCAAGAAGTGCTTCAGATACCTCCTCTATAGTGATATCCCTGATCAGCATCCTCTGCTATGCTAAGGACAGGCACTTACCAGCTTTGATGGTAGTAATATCTACACAAGGCAGTTCCTGAGCACAGAATTCCATCAGCCCTTTGAAGACTGTAAGGAATTCCTGCTCCACAGCAGTTGGATCTGTGAGTTTTATTCCAGTGCCAGTGTAGATTGAGTTGATAGTATTGTGGCATTGTCTTATCTTCCATTGAGCATGGAAATATCTAGTATTTGCATCTCCACAGTCAATCCAAGTAGCCTTTGACTTGTGTCTCATCACTTGTTCTTCCACATTTCTCTAATTCTACAAATGCTGCTCTTTCCTCAAGCAGTAGCTCCTGTGATAGTGGTGCATTCTGTAGTTGGTTCTGAATAACATCAAGAGATTCTCTAGCTCGAATAAGGTGCTGACTATAGGAAGCCATATGGTGATTTACCTCCTTCAACTGCTGCTTCAAGTTCTTTAGTTTTGACCACACCTTATGCATAGCATTGCCCCTGCATTTCTGATTCCATACATGCTTGACTATGTCTGAAAAGTTAGGAAGATCCATGATGCCAATGTACAGCCTGAATGGCTTAGGGTGCAGTAATTTCTGGCCCCCTAATTTGATAAGAATTGGTGTATGGTCTGAGACTGAAGGGTTTAAGAATTCAGCTGCAATATGTCCATACTGTTGTATCCACTGGAAGTTACCCAGTGCCCAGTCTATCTTGCTGTAGACTCTAGTTGAAGTGTGTTGCTTGTTTGTCCAAGTGTCGTCCCATCCTATCTTTCTAAGAGGAGTAAGGTTCAGATCATAGATGAATTGCTTGAATCCTCTAACCTCATTCTCAGTAACAGTGGAGCCAATCCTATTCAGATCATAGATGAATTGCTTGAATCCTCTAACCTCATTCTCAGTAACAGTGGAGCCAATCCTATCATCAGTAGATAAAATAGAATTGAAATCCCCACTGATTTGCCAAGGATGTTGATTAGGAAAAGAAATTCCTTTTAGGTCACTCCATAATCTCTCCCTCTGGCAGGCAGTGTTATGGGCATACACAATAGTCAAGTGAGTAGTGATCTGGCTGACAGGATCCTCTATGTAGCATTGCACAAACTGGTCAGTGGCAGTGGATATGGTAATCTGTATATGAGGCTTCTAGAGCACCCATATCCTACCATTAGCTGCCTCAGAATAGTTGCAGAATACCTTCCATCCCTGTGCAACTTTCTTTTGGATTTTAAGGGCTTTATGCTGCTTAACTCTGGTTTCAAGGCAACCCAACACATCTACTTTATTTGCATTCAGAAAGGCTTTCAGCTCTTTCTATTTATGGGCTAGATTCAGCCCTCTTATATTCCATGTGACTATGATCATAGACACAGTGGTCCAGGATCAATCTGCTGGCCTTTCCTGCCAGCATCCAAAATATCATTTACAGCCTCTCCTTTGTTCTAGCTACCAGTCAATGCTGTCTTAAGGACAGTTTTTCTGGTATCCAGTGCATGGCCTGTTTGCCCTCCAGATGTTGTCTGTATTTGTGCTTGTGGAGGATTTGCCATTCCTATATCAGTTATTTGTGTAGATGTTGCAGCATGAACCTCTCCAGAAGAGGGGACTACATTATCTTGATCATTTTTAGCCACTGCTTCACTAATATTACTAGCCTCCAGTATCACTCCAGATGTCATATGTATTGGTGCTTTCTGAGGTGTAGCCAGTACTACATCAGGTATATGATTAGCCAAATGTTGTTGAGGTCCATCAGTTATCTGAACATCAGCTTGGACATTGCCTTGAGGAGCTACAGCAGCAGGGGCCTTCTTTATGGTCCATCTCTGCCTATTGGTTATTGCAGGTTTCCTCTGCCTCCTAGGGCCTTCAGGAGGTTCCAAGCTAGTATTTCCATCCTTCTTCACATCATACCAGCACTCTAGGGAGTCATGTCCAAACTTTAGACAATGGTTACAGAACTTTGGCTTCCAGTCATATTCAATAGTTTGGATCTTAGGACCATAGGGGGTGTCAATGTCAATCTGGTCTGGTAGTGGCTGGGATGCATCAACCTCAACCAGTACACGCGCAAATGAGATCCTCTCATAGTGGGCTGTAACTTTGTCGGTGTACAATGGATTCCCTATAGCACTTGCAAGCTTGCTTAACACCTCTGCTGACCAGTATCCTACTGGCAGTCCAGGTAATCGAATCCATACAGGAATGGTACTTAGCACATCACTCTGAAAGGAAAAATCTACCTCCCAAGGCTTCAAAACCATGGGCTTGTTTCTGTAGGTATATGGACCAGATTGCAACACTAGATCCATATCCTTTTTGTTCAAGAATCGATAGATGCAATACCCTTCAGAATGGGATAAGATTTGGGGTTTAGAAAAAAGTTCCAAACATGCATTACATAGCTTTCCATAGCTTTTTCAGTAGGGTTATCCCCAATAATATATCCAATCAGAGAGTTTTGCTGTACTCCACCTATGGTTTAAGGTCCTCCTCACTGATGGTAACAACATTGCGGCCCTCCCTACTGACTGGTGGAACAAAAGACAGAGATTTCCCCATTTGAGTATTCCTATTTCCTCTCACCACATCCACAGTAGTTTGAGGCGAGGGTTCAGACTTCCCAACATCAGAAAATTGCAATCTCCTCATTAGGCTATCATCTTGGCTATCCCTAAGCTGCTTTCCATTTGCGGTTTCATTTGCATGTTGTCGATCCATTTTCGTTTTTGGTTGGAAAGAAGGTGGGAGAAAATCACCCAGTGTTATAGGTTCGAGCTCCCTGGTCGCCACAGGGTCTGGAGTGACAGCATCCGTGCTTGTGGCTGGTTGCAGACGGCGGCGGCGTGCCATTTTTGGTGGTGAAAGCTTCTTGCTAACGTGCGCCAGAAAACTTTACTGTTTTATAGGGTAGGTGCACCGTCTACAGTAACGTGCGCCGAGAGCATATTTCCGTGTGTGTGGTCAATGTTCAAATCGAATATACTGACGAGTTTAAGGCTGAGTCTTCTAAAGCAAATGAGACTGAGATTTCTAAACCTGGTAATGATGAAAAAATTAGTCAAGATCTTACAAAAAATTCTTTTTTGACAAATATTCTCAGTGAGGACAAAAATAAATTTTTACAAAAAATGAGTATTATTACATCTCAAAAGTTTTATACTAAAATTACTTTACAAATAGATTATAATTTTAGAAAAGAATTTATTGCTTTATTTGAGAGTGGTGCAGATGTAAATTGTGTTCAGGAAGGACTTATTCCTTCTAGGTATTTTCATAAAACAACTCATTGTTTAAGATCTGCTAATGGTAGTCGAATGAAGTTGAATTATAAACTACCACAAGCATTTTTATGTAACAATGGTATTTGTTTACCTCAAAGTTTTATGATTGTGGAAGATATTTCTTGTCCAATTATTTTAGGTGTTCCATTCATTCATGCTATATTTCCTTTAAAAAATTGAGATCATACTAAAATAATAGGAACTTATAATAATAAAGATTTTCAGTTAGATTTTATTACTAAACCTTTTACAAAATCATAAACATGATTATTGAGAAATTGATTTTGAAAAATCAACAAGTCAATTTTATAAAACAAGAAATTACTTTATTAGAAATTGATGTTCTATTAAAAAATCCTAAATTACAAGAAAAAATTGATTTATTAAAAAATCAATTTACTACTAATATATGTGATGATCATCCTAATGCTTTTTGGGATAGGAAAAAACATGTTGTTTCATTACCTTATGAAGATTGTTTTAGTGAAGCTAATATTCCTACTAAGGCAAGACCTTGTCAAATGAATTCTGCTTATCTTGATTTGTGCAAAATTAAGATTGATAATTTGATAAGAAAAAAGTTAATCAGACAGTCCAGTTCGGCTTGGTCTTGTACTGCTTTTTATGTCAATAAGCATGCTGAACATGAAAGATGTGTACCAAGATTAGTGATAAATTATAAGCCTCTTAATAAAGTTTTGAAATGGATTAGGTATCCTATTCCTAATAAAAAAGATTTATTGAATAGATTACATGATGCAATTATTTTTTCTAAATTTGATTTAAAATCAGGATATTGGCAGATTCAGATTGCTGAACAAGACAGATATAAAACTGCTTTTAATGTTCCAATAGGACAATTTGAATGGAATGTTATGCCTTTTGGATTGAAAAATGCTCCTTTAGAATTTCAAAAAATTATGAATAATATATTTATTCCTTTCACTGATTTTATTATTGTTTATATAGAAGATATTTTGGTATTTTCTAAAAATATTGAATTGCATTTCAAACATTTAAAAATATTTCAGCAAGTTATTCAAAATGATCTGGTCATTTCTAAACCTAAAATGAATCTTTTTCAAAGTAATATTAGATTTCTTGGACATAATATTGGAAGAGGAACCATTATTCCTATTAATAGATATATTGACTTTGCTGCAAAATTTCCTGATGTCTTAACTGATAAGACTCAATTACAAAGATTTTTGGGTAGTCTAAATTATATTTCTCCTTTTGTAAAGGATTTATCAAAAGATACAGCTATTTTATATGAAAGATTAAAGAAAAATCCTCCTACTTGGAATGATTTACATACAGAAGCAATTAAAAAGATAAAAGCCAAGGTAAAAGAACTTTCTTGTTTAACTTTGGCCAATCCTGATTGGAAAAAGACTGTAGAAACTGATGCTTCAGACATAGGTTATGTTGGTATTCTTACTCAATTTTCTCCTATTGAGAAAAAAGATTTTATTATACAATTTTATTCGGAAAAATGGAATGATAGCCAAAAGAATTATGCCACAATAGCAAAAGAGATTTTAGCTATTGTTAAATGTGTTTTAAAATTTCAAACTGATCTGTACAATCAATTTTTTTTATTAAAAACAGATTGTCAAGCTGCTAAATTTATGTTTAACAAAGATTTTAAGCATAATATGTCTAGACAAATGTTTGCAAGATGGCAAGCATTACTAGCACCATTCGATTTTGAAATAGAATATAAAAAAGGCATTGACAATAGGTTACCAGATTTTCTTACTCGAGAATATTTGATTAATACTTAATGTTTAAGTTTTACAGGATGAGGCCAGGTTGGCCAAGAGCTTCCTCTGGAAGAGGCAAATGAGCTACTCAAAACAGATTTCAGACCTTGGGGCATATTCCTGCTCAAAATAGATTTCTTGATGAAGGATCTTCATCTAGTATGAGACCTTCATTTGCATATTATCAAAAATATTTAGATTTCATTGCCAGCAATGCTGGAACTACTGGGGGTAGCAATGCTACTATTAAACCCACCTCTGTTGAGGATCAGAATAAAGATTTTGAACCAGAAAATGAAGATTCTTATGCTGTCATTACAGGGAAAACTGATAATGAGATTTTCGAAACAAATCCCATAAAAGAGATTATAATATATGTGGATTACAAAGATTTTCAGTGGAAAGAAAATCCTTGGATTGTTATGAAGAGATATTTGAATAATGCATTATTTCCAATGCAAACTTATAAAACTAGATTACATTTTGAGATGATTTTAACATCTACAGGGTCAGTCGAGATTTCACATAATAATACTGGTGGCCCAAATAAATCATATTTTTCCTTTTCAAAAATGATTATCAAAAGAATTATATTACCAGAAGAATGGGGTTTGATTACCTTGAAAGATTGTCAATATGTACATCCGGTACAAAAGATTTCGATTAACTATAATTATTGGGATTATGTGGATGCATTTTCTAAAACTTTATTCTATGAGAATGATGACCATAGACATTCATGATTTATCAAGATATGTTCTCAAGTCTAAAAGCACTCAGATTCCAACATGGTTTATCAAATGGTGGTCTTTTTTCGGACCTTCTCAAGGAATACTACCGTCATAATTCAAAGATTTATATAATAGATGGGTTGAAGTTTCTCCTAAAATTGATGAATTGGACAGAGAAGACAGACTTTATCCGAGGACTCCTCATATGAATTTCTTTATGGAATTTTCTATTCCATGGATTTTTCGATGGACCATTGAAGTGGGAAATGATTCAGATGATATGCCTTGTTTATACCGAAAATTTCATACAAAATTTTGGCCTAAATTGATTTCTGAAGGACCTGAAGGAAGATTAATTGGACAAGAACTATTGGATACCATACAGATTGCGATTGTTAAATATGGTAAGAATTCTCCAGAAGATCCAATAGTAGAGGAAAGCCATTTTGCTAAAATTACTAAGAAAATTCAGATTAAAAGGGGTGGAATATTAGAATTAATTGTAGCTTATATGGAACAAGTAAAACAAGATATCCAAAGACAGATTGTTAGGGATGATGTTTCAATGGGAGATAATAATTTTGAAGATTCCCAGAGTATCAACAGCGTAGCTTCAGAAGATTTACCAGAGTTGATCAAAAAAGCAGAAGAGGAGATTTCACAACTTAAAAAAGCCACTTAGAAGAAAAAGATTCGATTTCTAGAAAGAACTAATTTTTACTGTGTACTTTTGCTGTATAACTTTTGACTTTTGTATTTTGTCGGATACTGTGCACTTTTACTATGCACAATATTTTCCTATATAAGGGGCATAGATTTCATTAAGGAGGGACACGGTTTTAGAAAACCTCATCTCTCTCTCTAAAGTTTGCTCTCCCTTCTCTCTACCTTTGTAATCCAACTATTGTAAAATAAATAAAAGAGTTCAAGAGTTCTGTGTATTCTTGGTATCCAGGTATATTCTTATTATCTTTATTTTATCGTTTATATTAAACTCTGTTTATATTTGTTTATCTAAGCCCAATGATGGGCTAAATTCTTAAGTGTTAAATAATAACTGATATAGCTTAAGGACGATCTGAAAAGGTGATGACTCTAAAATAAGAGCTTGCCTTTAAGGGGTTAAGGTTGTAGCATGGGTTTAGTTTAAATAATTTTATAGCAAACCTAAGCTTAAATCATGGCGTTGGTAAGCCCTAAAAGGGGTGTTCCCGACATGGTTAGTGATGAATTAAAGCGGGTATAAACTTTGTAATTCCGTTGGTAAGTCCTATGTGGCAGGTTGTATCGCCTAGGGATGTTCCCGGTTGGGTTTATAACGATTAATTCGCGGTTTGCATAAAATCCATTAAACTGAATAAATCCCTGCTTCCTAAAAGGTCCTACAGCCCTAAAAAGGTCCTGCTCAATACTTGAAAATATAAATAAGAGAATACATATACATAACATACAATATATACTACAAGAAAATATATAAGGGAATATATATATACATAACATACAATATACAATGAAATATATATTATATACTATACTAATAACTAGTATACTATAAATATATTCTATACTAGTATATTATATACTATACTAATAACTATATACAAGATATTGCCTTAAACAAAAAAAAAGAATTACAAAAAAGCCCGCCAGGCCCGGCCCGTTAAGCCCAGGACCACATGGGCTTAGGCCCGCCACGGGCTGGTCTCACCCATTGAGCCCATGAATTCCGGGGCTGCCAGGCCTAGAACCGCCAGAGCCCAGGCCCACAAAGACCGGCCCGCGAAGCCCGTTTAGGCCCGGGCCAGTGACAAAATACAGCACTAGTAAAAACCTTTTTTTTTCTGGTTTGCTACCTTTTCCTCTGTATTTTCACTCTCTTTAGTCTTTTTCTTGTAAGTGCATGTGACTAAAATATATCATATATAAAAATTCATCAACAATTTGGAAAAGTCAAAAGTCTCTTCACTTATGTGGTCTGCATGATCTTGTCAATTAACTGGCTGATAAAAATAATGAAGGGACAGTAGAGACCAACTTAATTTGGTAGTTGTTTCTGTCAAAATGACTTGGTCAAATTTGAAGTAACTACATATGGATTAGTAAGATAACCATTAGTTTCCAATTTACAAAAGTTTCATCCACAACAGTTGCTGTTATCATAGTATTTGCAATGAGAAGAGAAGATATGTCTTCAGACATACCTAATCCCCTTGAAACGTTGCAGCTGAATAAACAGAAATGGAGTTTCGATGCTCATATTCCTACAATTCTAGAACGAATTTCAGAGGAATGTCATTCATTCTGTCTGGTTTTGGATGGATATCATTTTTCAGAGGGATTTTGTTCCCTTGACACTCTGCACAGGATTGATGATGACTGGGGCTCATTCACCGAGTTCTCAGATGAGTACCTGTCAAAGTTATCTCATCTACGTGAAACTCTGAAGCGGACTGAAGATGAATGCAGCTCATTCCATATATTTCTTTCAGAGGAATCTGATTCTCTTGACACTCTGCGGCAACATATAAGTCGTCACAAAGGCAATGTTAGGCTGATTCAACAGGAATGCAGCTCTTTACTTAGATTTTCAGAGAAATATCTGTCTTCAAAGGAATCTCTCCCCATTGAAACTCTGCAGAGGATCAAGGACGAATGCTATTCTCTCTTAGAAGATCTGTATGCGTTTGATAAATTTAAGTCCGTCGAATCGAAATTCAAGTTCCTTAAAAGGGATTTGAAGTTGTTGGATACCATTCTCAATATGCAGGTCTTCACAGGTGAACCAACTCTCATAAGAAAAGTCCAAGCTCTGTTTCAAGGTGCTGCAGCTGATCTCATCCAGATCTACAGAAGGGAAGGGATCCACCAATTGTATCGCTCTGCCTATGGCTTGCAAAAAGAGTTTTGGCAGACTAAGTTGGTAATCAAAAAAGCTAAATATTCCTTTTCCGAAGTATCATTTCGACTTTTAGTCGATAACGATGCTACTGTTATTCCCAATTTTGTTTTGGAATTCATTGACACCGTGATAGAGAATCTCAGTGATCTACTGAAACTTGATGATCCAAGTTCACCCCTTCATGTTGGGGAACTCATGGATCATGTTGAAAAGGATTTAAAGGGGTTGAAGTTCCTTAGAAGTTTTATCTGCTTTGTTTCAAACAGATGCATAAAGCCTCGGGTCCAGCATACTTTCTTCACTCATGTTTTACAAGTGTCCTGGAACACAATAATGGTTACCTGGTTGTATCTTCAAACCCATGACGGCGGATATCCAGATCCAGACTCTGATCCAGATGAGGGTTATCCTTTATTTTCTGATCTACTACGAAGCAAAATTTGCCTACGAAGGTTACATCGAGACTCTGCTGCAGATAAGGGTATCCTTTGTTTTCTGATCTACTACGAAGCAAAATTCAGCCTATTAGGCCAAGCATCTCCAAAGCTATAATGTTACGGCAGTCACAATGGTATCCCGTTATCCAAATTAAGTTTGTGGTAGACTGTCAAGTTGGATTTTTAGAGACTCTTCTACACATTTTGGAAGAGTTACCATTCATTTTAAGTGGCATAGAAATAAAGGAGATGCTTGGCTTCTTGAGAGCACATCTACTAAAACAGGACCTTGAATTTCATCTTCAAGATATAGACTCTGTGATTGTTGATGCAGGAATTCTTGTTTACTCATTAAACAAAAAGGAGAAGGGTGATCTTGATTTCCAAGTCGAAATTCAGAATCTGCAAGCAATAATCTATCTCGTCACAAGAAAGACTTCTCTCCTTCAGTTCAACTTGCCTAGAATTGACGGAGTGGGCTCTGCTGATTTCTTTTTAGACAACAGGGAGAAGTTTCTAAGCCTCTATTCAGATTCAGTTGATTCTTTCAAGAGCCAACTCTACACAATTCAGAAAGAACTCAAATGCTTTCAAGTTCTTATAGAAACACAGGACGGGCTTCAACATTTTGTAACACATACAAATGGTCTGGTGTATGAGGTAGAATATTTATTAGATGCTTGTAAGAAAAAAGATGTTCCTATTGAGATGAAGGACTATATGGCTTCTAAGCCCAAACATTGATAGATATAGAGTTGTATATCTATTGTATATTCCCTGTCTTTTATGTATACTGAGAGTTTGGGCCACACCTATTATGAGCCCAATTTTCATTTTATAGTTTTTTTATACTTGGGCCGGATGACCCAACCCAAGTCTGGTGTAATAATGTGTATGTGTATATATATGTACAAAGACAGATATTTTAAGGGTGGAATTCATTTTGGCTTCTCGGTTCCTCCAGAAGCTTCTCATTTCTCTCTCTGTCTCTTCCTGTTCATCTTCATCTTCTCTGGTTTTCATCTTCAAATCTCCATGTTTTCATGGTATCAAAGTAGGAGAATCTTCCGATCCTTCTCTGTTATGTGTTATCGATAATTGCCGAAGCTTTTGCTGAAGTTTTTCTTCGGTTATCTGAGAAAAATATTGTTCGTATATTTTTCGATGAATGTTAATCGGATAATCGGCACTTTTCTGATTGTTTAAGGCTCCGATCATGTATCAGTAGATATTTTGGGTGATTTTCCGACATCTCTGGTCTTATTCCGACGAGTTCTTCAAACTCTAGGGTTTTCCAACTTTCGGACATGGGGTTTTGATGCTATCAGATGACTTTGCTTTCGGTCGATAGGCGTTTTGGGTAAGCTTCCGACGTCTGTGACCTTTTTTTGGTAAGCTTCCTTTTAACTGCAATATCTGGTGACCGGACTTAGTCTTATCTGGTGGTTGAAGGCCGTTCTTCTCCGGTCGCGAAGAAGGAGGGTAACACTCTCTCTGTTCTATGTGTTGTATATGTTGCATGCCAGTTCTGGTTTGATTGTGGTCTGTTCATTGAGACTATTCTTGTGTTGTTAAATCTGTTCATTGTTCATGGCTATTAATATGAATACTAATACCTCTCCCGCAGACTCTACTAGTCCCCTCCTAATTTACTCCTCCGGTGTTCCTGGTGTGTCTCTTGTGTCCACTCCCTTTTCAGGCAGTGGTTATGGAGGTTGGAGGAGGAAAATGATTGTTGCCCTATCTGCTAAAAACAAAATCGGATTTGTTGATGGCTCATATCCTCGACCAACCACTAATGTGGCTGAACAGAGGCTGTGGGATAGATGTAATAACATGGTCATTTCCTGGTTGACTGCTTCCCTATCTCCTCAGATTGCTGATAGTGTGCAGTATTCCAATACTGCACAGAGTATATGGTCCCAAATTGAGAAAAGATATGGTACTCCTAACAAGACCAAAATTTTTCAATTAAAAAGGGAACTTTCTCACACATCTCAAGGCCGTTTAGATGTAGCCTCATATTTTAACCAACTCAAAGGCCTGTGGGATGAGTTGGGCAAAATGTGCACAAATTATGGGCACAGATGTGTGTGTGCTGCTAAAAATGGAATAATTCAGGAAGATGATGAAAACAAGGTATTCCAGTTTCTTATGGGGTTAAATGAAGCATACATGGCGGTTAGGAGTAACTTGTTGATGATGCAGCCATTTCCTTCCCTTGACAGTGTTTGCAATATAGCGCTTAATGATGAGAAATAGAGACAAGTTCAATCTATTTCCCAAATCAGTCCAGACTCTATGTCTTTTAATGTTAATACACATAAGCACTCAGTTGGGTTTAATCAGGCCACAGTGCCTAGTCCCCCTGTTTTCAAACCCAGAGTTAATTTTGAGCAAAGTAGAGGGCCCTTATTTTGCAGATACTGCAAGAAATTTGGGCACTTAATTGATAAGTGCTATAATATTCATGGGTTTCCTCAAAATATCAAATACAACAAGGGAAGGAAATCTGCTGCTGCTCATGTCTCCACTGGTGAGGAAAGTGTGTCTGTTAATCATGGAAATCCTAATATGTCTGTTCCTCTTGGGGATTCTCCTGCCAGCCATCACCATGTTACAAACATAGATGGACAAAGTTCTGTGATACCAGGGTTGAGCAGACAACAATATGATCAATTGATGAGCTTGTTGCAACAGACTCAGTTAGGGGATTCCAGTGCTCAGGCTCCTCCTCCCATGTATGCTGCTAATTTTGCTGGTACTATGTTGACTGAGAGTCTTGTTTCTGATTCCAAGTTATGCATGCTTACACACATTAATTCTGTCACCTGGATTATAGATTCAGGGGCATCTAATCATATGACACATGATAAAAACTTACTCTTTAACATCATACCTTTGACTGTTCCTTATCTTGTAACTTTGCCTAATGGTTACAAAGTGAAAGTAACTTGTATAGGTTCTTTTGCATTAACTTCATTCATTACTCTTCACAATGTACTGCTGGTCCCTTCCTTTAAACACAACTTGATTTCTGTCCACAAGTTAGTAAAATAGTTGCACTGTATAGTTTTATTTACTCCACCTTCCTGTTTACTCCACATGATACAGGACCCTTCTCTGAAGAGGCTTCTGGATCTTGGTAAAGAGGAAGCTGGTCTATACAAACTGTCTTGGGTGCCACATTCCCCTTCTTCCTCTACTGGTTGTTCATCTACTTCTGTATGTGCTTTGTCTGTTTCTTGTAATGATGACAATATGTCTGACAGCAAGGATGTTGCCTTGCCTTCAACTATGCATAATTCCATTTGTAATAATGTTGTTACAACTGATATGAATTACATTTGGCATTTACGACTAGCACATACTTCCTTTGCAAATATGAGACATAGCTCTGCTTTGTCTTTTCCATTTGCTTCTAAACAACCTTTTCCTTGTTCTGTCTGTCCTATGGCCAAACAAACCAAACTCCCTTTTCCTGATAGCAGTATCAGTACTACTAGGCCTTTTCAATTGATACATGTGGATACTTGGGGACCTTACCATACTTCTACTTCTTCTGGTTGTAGATATTTCCTTACAATAGTTGATGATTTCTCTAGGGCAACCTGGACACACTTAATGGGCTCTAAAAGCACTGCCTTCTCCCTGTTTAAATCTTTCATCTGTTTGGTTAAAACTCAGTTTAATACTGTGGTTCAAACTGTTAGAAGTGACAATGCTTTAGAATTGGGGTCTAGCATTGAGGGTATATCTTTCTTTAGTAGCCAGGGGATTATTCATCAAACCTCCTGCCCTCATTCACCTCAACAGAATGGTGTGGTTGAAAGAAAGCATAGAACCCTTCCTGAAACATGTAGAGCCTTTTTCAATCTGGACTACCTATTACTTTCTGGGGGGATTGTCTGTTGACTGCTACTTATCTCCTTAACAGAATACCATCCAGATTACTTCACAATAAGTCTCCCAATGAAATTTTGCATGGGAAAGCTCCATCCTATTCTCATTTAAGGGCATTTGGGTGTCTTGCTTATGCTACTGTCTCCATTCCTCAAAGGGACAAGTTAAAGCCTAGAGCCCTCTCTTGTGTTTTTCTGGGTTACCTATTTGCCAAAAAGGGTAAGAAAATGTATGATCTGGCTTCCAAGAAATGTTTTGTCTCCAGGGATGTTATATTCCATGAAACATGTTTTCCTTTTAAGAATAAACCTTCTTCTGCTCATTCTTCTCCTTCATCTTTTCCTTTTATTCCTCCTGCTGAGCATTCCACTGACACAAATTTTCCTATACATGCTTCCTCTCCTTCTTCCCCTACATCTGATCCAGCCCCTAGTTCTACTGTTCCTGATTTTACTGATACTGATCCAGCTCCCCTTCCTTCTTTCAATCATGATATCTCTCCTCATGTTTTACCTTTTTCCCAACCTCTTCCTGCTCCTAGAAAATCCACTAGACAGCATAATCCTCCTTCCTATCTTAAGGATTATGCCTGCCAACTCCCTGCCTTCTCTGGATCCTCTTCTTCTACTTTGGAATCTGAACTTTTATATTACTCTCAAGCTGCATCTGTTCCAGCATGGCAAGATGCCATGAGACAGGAGTTTGATGCTTTGGAAGCAAACCATACCTGGGATATTGTTCCTCTTCCTCCTGGTAAGAAACCCATTGGCTATAAATGGGTCTATAAAATCAAATACAAGGCTGATGGTACTGTTGAAAGGTATAAAGCAGGGCTTGTTATTAGGGGTGATACTCAAGTTGAAGGGATTGAGTTTACTGACACCTTTTCTCCTGTGATTAAAATGACCACTGTGAAATGTCTCATTGTTGTGGCTGTCAAGAATCATTGGCCTCTGTTTCACCTTTATGTTAATAATGCTTTTCTACATGGTGATTTGGATGAGTAAGTCTATATGAAACTTCCCCCAGGTTTGACAGTCTCTGCTCCTTTTTCTGGTTCTTTTTCTACTTCTTCTACTCCTTCTCCTTTGGTTTGTAAGCTCAAGAAACTCCTATATGGGCTAAGACAAGCATCCAGACAATGGTATGCCAAATTGTCTTCTGCTCTTTACTCCAGAGGGTACACACATTCTTTGAATGACTATTCTCTGTTCATCAAAGGCAAACCTGGGGCCCTTGTGGTTGTAGCAGTCTATGTGGATGATATTATTATTACTGGGGATGACAGTGATGAAATTACTGCCCTTAAACTGTTTCTGGATGGTCAGATTAAAATCAAAAACCTAGGGTCTTTGCATTATTTTTTGGGCCTTGAAATGTCAGTTGTTCCTGGTGGAATGATCCTTAATTAAGGCTGTACATAGTAACAGTTCCGAACCGGAACCGTGGCCCTGTCGGTTCTGCCGGTTTCGGCGGCCCGGTTTCAGCAGTTCCGGATCTACCGGTTCCAGGGAACCGTGGTGGGGCGGTTCTACCCGTTGGAACCGCCAGAACCGGAACCGACTCGCTGTTCTGGACCGGTTCTGGCGGTTCCAAACGGTTCTGCCGGTTCCCAACGGAAATTTTTCACAAAAAAAAATTTAAATTTATTTTAGCAACGGCTCTTTGCGAAAAGTAGCCGTATGCAAGTTTAAAAAATAGCCATTTGGCTAACAAACTTTAATTTAACCTCAAACTTTATATAATTACACTATTTTCCATTTCTCAACTATAAATACCCCCTCATTCTTTCATTTTTATTCACCAATTCATCAATATCTCTCAAGCTCTCTTTCAATCTTTCTAGTGCAAGTGCTTAATTTATTGTTGCAAATTCGTGAAAAATTATGAAGTTGTTGAATTGAAGTTTTCAAGTGTTCAAGTTCAATGATTTTCAATTTTCAAGAAGTTGTTCGTCAATCCGATAAATGCGTTTCAACTCTTACGTGCTAATAGTAATATTTTGGGTTTTTAGTTTGCTTAATTATAATTATTATGGCATTTTCATTGAAAAAAATATTCGGTAAAGGAAAAGCGAAAATCGGTGAAAGTAGTGGCCAAAATACTACCCCTCCCCTGGCTCCCCGACCTAGAAAAGATAAGCAAGTTGAAAGTAGTAGCCAACCTAGATGTCCTAATGAACCCTTCGGAATCCTTGATAGTGATGACCGTTGTTTTCAATTTAGCGATATTGATTTTCTACATAATGTAGTAGTAGGTGATAGAATAGACGATGATATTATAAATGCTATTTATCCTAATGCACCTATATTAGAGGGAAATAAGGATGATGATGATGATGATGAAACCCAAGCTCCAGTAGATTTAGATGATGCACCTATCCTGCATGGATTCATTATATTAGAAGAGTATTTAATCCTACGTATAAAGGTTGGCCTCGCGCAACAGTTAAGGCCGATATTTATAAATACAAGCATGAATATGAACAATACTTGCGCTATTTATTTACTCATATAACTAATCGTATGTCTATTACAACTGATATTGGTAGAAGTGGAAATGATTGTGATTATCTAACCGTAAAAAGTCATTGGATAGACGAAGACTGGACAATGCAAAAACGCATAATTGCATATAGGATAATTAATTCACGGCACACGGGTAGGTTTATAGCTAACACAGTTTCAGATGTATGCAGATATTTTTGCTTTAGTGATAAAATAATGTCAGTTTCTATGGATAACGCTTCTAGCAACATATGCTAACAAGAACACTTAGTCCTGCTTTTACTAATATTTTCCATGTTAGATGTACTTGTCATATTTATCATTTAATTATTGGTGATGGTATGAGAATATTAAACATAGAAATTGAAAAGGTTAAAATGGCTCTTAATTGGCTATTTTATTCAAACCGTAGAAGTAGACTTAGAGAATATTTTAAAAAGTGTGACGAATATGGCCTTAGAGAAAGAAAGGTTCCTAAACCTTGCCCGACTAGGTGGAATTACATGTACGAAAGTTTAGTAGTAGCGTACGAATATAGAAACCCAATTAACGCTACGTATAATTCTCGGGATTGTGGTGAGGAAGATGATGAAATGCTAACTACACAAGATTGGACTAACGTTAAAATTCTTTTAGATTTTTTAGAACATTTTCATGTGGCTACAAATGCTTTTTCTGGCCAATATTATCCAACTATTTCTAACTGTTTAGTTTATATTGCCGCATTTGCTAATTTGTTTGTTGATTTTAGCGAGGGAGGGGACATTTATGAACTTGCAATAACTGAAATGAAAAAGAAGTTTAAAAAATATATTTTTCCAATCCCTCCTATTTTTGGTGTGTCTGCTATGTTAAATCCAACTATGAAATTAGGAGGTCCTCACTTTTGATATTTTATTATTTATCAATCTTTAGATCTTTAAGAAGTAGAAATTGCTAAACTAGCTGATGCGAAAGCATCAATTAATGTTAATGCTCAAACTGTTTATAATGCTTATAAACAGGCGTTAGAGCATGCTAGGCTTAATATTCCAACCCCTACTTCGTCTACATCACAATCGTCTTAGATGAAATTTCTCATCTAAATGAGCTTCAAGTTTATTTGTCACAGGGACTAGAGAAGGAGAATCCAGATGGCTCTTTCGACATTTTGGAATGGTGGAAGACAAGGGAAAAGCATTTTCCCGTTCTTGCAAGGATGGCTCGGGATGTTCTGTCGATTCAAGCGTCAACTGTTGCATCGGAGAGCGCTTTTAGTCAAGAAAGACTACAAATAGGTGATCATAGAGCATCGTTGCGGGACAGCTTGGAAAAATCAGTGCTTTTTCGAGATTGGATCCGCGTAGAAAGAATGAACTTTCACCTAGCAGAATCACAACCAGAAATAGATGAGGCGTATGAAGAAATGATAGCAGAACTTGCTCAGGAAGCAACTTCACCCGAAAGTGGTGATGAACAAGCTTCATTTCCACCACCGCCAACACAACCACCTCCAAACCTTGAAGGTTTTGTGAGATTTGTTAGAAATAATGCATAAATTATGATGTAACTTGTACATTGGCATGTCTTCTTTTAGTTTTTTTTCCTTTTAATGGTGGTATTAGTACCATGTTGTGCTCATTCCATTAGGGGAAGGAAGACTAAGAAAGATATGCCATTTTGGTCAATAAATATGCTCTTTATCATATCCTTGAATATCTTTTGTCTTAATATTTCTTTGTCTTTACTTCTATATCGATCCTTGAATATTTACATAACATACAATATATAACATACAACACAATATACTAATGACAACAAAAAATTTTTATCAATACATACTACTTATATACAATTTATACTAATTACTAACTACAACATAATATACACTGCTTATATACAATATATACTACTTAAATACAATATATACTACTTATATACAAAATATACACTACTTATACACAATATATACTAATTACCAAACACAATATATACTATACTAATAACATAGTACACCATATAAAATATATTCTACATTATAATAATGACTACTATACAAGATATTGATTTTTAAAAAAAATCAGAACCGTCGGAACCGGAACCGCCAGAACCGGAACCGGATGGTACCCAGAACCGTCACGGGCCGGTTCCACCTTCAGAACCGCCAGAACCGCTAGAACCGGAACCGCCAGAACCGAAACCGCAGACCCAAATAGACCCAGAACCGGAACCGAATACAGCCTTATCCTTAATCAGCATAAGTATGTTTCTGATTTACTGCATCAGTTTGATTGTACAAATGTATCCTCTGTTGTTTGTCCTTTGGATATTAATGTCAAACTTCATGCTGATTCTTGTGACCTTTTAACCTCTCCTGATAAGTATAGGAGTCTTGTTGGTAAGCTGCTATTTCCGACTCATACTCGGCCTGACATATGCTTTGCTGTTCAACATCTGAGTCAATTCCTAAAATGCCCCAGACTTCCCCATATGACTGCTGCCCTGCATGTTTTGAGATACCTTAAAGGCACTCCTTCTATGGGTCTCTTTTATTCTGCCAGTGATGATTTCTCTGTTGTTGGTTATTCTGATAGTGACTGGGCTGTATGCCCTGATACTAGGAGATCTGTTACTAGATTTTGTGTGTTATTGGGTGGTTGCCTGATTAGTTGGAAATCTAAGAAGCAGCCTGTTGTTTCTTTGTCTTCTGCTGAGGCAGAATATAGAGCCCTCAGCAAAGTTGTTGCTGAATTATCTTGGTTGTCTCGTTTATTGGTTGATCTTGGAGTATCTATTTCTCTTCCATTTTCTGTGTATTGTGACAGCTAGGCTGCTACCCTTATAGCTAATAATCCTATTTTCCATGGCGTACCAAACACATCGAGGTGGACTGTCATTTTGTTCGGGATCAGCTACAGAGTGGTTTTCTCCAGTTGTTTCATGTTCCTACTTCTCGTCAACTGGCTGACCTGCTCACTAAGCCATTACCTGGAACTGTGCTTCATCCGATGTTATCCAAGTTGCAGGTGGTTTCCCCCTCCAACTTGAGGGGGGTGTTGAGATGAAGGACTATATGGCTTCTAAGCCCAAACATTGATAGATATAGAGTTGTATATCCATTATATATTCCTTGTATTTTATGTATACTGAGAGTTTGGGCCACACCTATTCTGAGCCCAATTTTCATTTTATAGTTTCTTTATACTTGGGCCGGGTGACCCGACCGAAGTCTGGTGTAATAATGTGTATGTGTATATATATGTACAAAGACAGATATTTTAAGGGTGGAATTCATTTTGGCTTCTCGGTTCCTCCAGAAGCTTCTCATTTCTCTCTCTGTCTCTTCCTGTTCATCTTCATCTTCTCTGGTTTTCATCTTCAAATCTTCATGTTTTCAGTTCCTGATTGGTGTCTTTTTCACTGGATCTTGAACATTGGAGAGGATATTAGAGTGCTCATGGCAGAGGTAGCAGAGGTTCAAGAAAATACTGCGTTTGACTTGGTATTGCATAACATCACAGATGCTGCCCCTACACATACTTCTTCACGATTTTCCGGCAATCCAAGCACGAATGAAGAGATGGTGGGCTTCAAGGATGTGATGAACGATCTAAGAGGCAAACTAATCAAAAGACCAGTACATCTTGATGTCGTTTCGATTGTTGGAATGCCTGGATTAGGCAAGACAACTCTGGCAAACGAATTATATTTTGATGAGTTAGTTGTCTCTTATTTTGATATCTGCATTCACTGTTGTATCTCTCAAGAATATATACGGAAGGACTTGCTACTAGCCCTTCTACATGATGTTATTGATGATACAACTAAACTTGATAGAGAGGCTGAAAATGTATTAGCAGACAGGCTTCAAAAACTTTTAAAGCTCAAGAGATACCTTGTCCTCATTGATGATGTCTGGACAATGAGTGCATGGGATGATTTACAGTCATGCTTCCCCGAAAATAACAAAGGAAGTAGAACTATTCTAACAACTCGACATTTGGAAGTTGCATCTTATGCTAAACACGTTAGTGATCCTCATAAGCTTCGATTTTTCAGTTTTGATGAAAGTTGGACCTTATTACAGAATAAGTTGTTCAACAAAGAAAGATGTCCCCAGGTCTTAAAGGTTGTCGGCAAAAGCATAGCACAAAAGTGTGGAGGGCTTCCTCTTTCAACAATTCTGGTAGCAGGTATCCTCACAAGAATGAAGAAGGAAAAACATTGCTGGGAACAAGTATCAACAAACTTAGGTCCAAATATTCAGGCTCAATCGGAGGGCACGCTAGATCTGAGTTATCAGAATCTACCACATTATTTGAAACCTTGTTTCTTATATATGGAAGTATTTCCAGAGGACAGAGAGATTCAAGTCTCAAAACTAACATGGTTGTGGATAGCCGAGGGTTTGATTAACACGGACATTGAGAAGCTTTCTGAGGATATAGCAAAATTTTACTTGGAGAATCTTATTGGGAGAAAATCTAGTTATGGTTGCTAAAAAGAGTTTTGATGGAAGCATCAAGACATGTCGCATTCATGACCTGGTGCTTGAATTTTGCAGGAAGAAAGCGAAGTTGGAGAACATTATAGAAAGGACAAGGTAATAAAAACATTAATTAATTTATCTTTTCAATCTATAAGGCTTCTTCTAATTATACCTGTTTCTCCATTAACAGGGATAGAGGTTCAGATCCTTCTCAATTTTTCCCTCCAATGTACAATACCTCACGCCGCTTATACCTTTATTCTCAAAGTGAAAATCTTTCAAAATGGTGTTTGTTTTTCTCCCATGTGAAATCTTTTCAGTTCAGGGAGGCTAGAAATATTGCATTCTCTTCAATAGACTGTATTTCAGACACTTTTAAAAGGTTCAAGTTTCTAAGGGTATTAGACTTAGAATTCACCATGATTGATTCTATCCCACAAGAATTAACCCTTTTGAAGTATCTTGCTTTTCAGACTGCGGAAGATACATTATCTATCCCGGACAATCTTCAGAATCTTGAAACGTTGATAGTTCAAGGACTTAGAGGACGAGTATCATTATCGGATACCATTTGGAAGATGGTTAAGTTGCGGCATCTTCACATCTATGATCGAGCATTCTTCACTTTGAACAGTGGAGAAAAATTCTCAGAATGTGACTCGACGATGGTTAATTTGCAAACGCTTTCCTCAGCATGTTTTCCTTGTGTGGACAATGCCGATAAGATCCTTGAGAAGACACCAAATCTTCGGAAACTGAGATGTGAAGTTTCCAAATTTGGTGGCTCGTTTCCTGCATTTAGCAATCTTACAAAGCTTGAAATGCTCAAGGTTTCTTCCGGTACTACATTAACTTGGATCAATCAGCTGAAGTTACCATCAAGCTTAAAGAAGTTGACACTGTCTAATTTTCGCATACATCTTACTGGAGTTGCAACCCATCCAAAACTTGAGGTACTCAAGCTACTAGGAGTTACCATTAGTTCCAATGTATGGGAAGTGAATGATCAAAAATTCCCTCAACTCAAATTCTTGAAACTAGAAAATCCAATGCAACTGAAGTTATTAAACGCGTTTATTTGTACACTCGCCTGTTGTTACGCGAACCTACGTTTTACTTTGAAATGGTAGAACCATAGAACTATCAATCAAATGATGATGATGGTTTCAAATCACGCCCTATTAATTAATTATTTAATTAATTTATTTCCTTTACAGATTTGAAGACATTTTATAAGCTGGTCATGCAGTCGGTGAAACCGAGAAGTTTATATAGGATGTATTAAATGTTAGGGATATAGTAGATATGCCTTAGATCCAATATCATATTTGATAACTTGAAAATATTTTTGTGAATGTCATTTGATATAAAATATATGGCATTTGATATTCTTTTATCATTATTATTAATTGTTTGATTAATTTGATAAGGTCCTTGATTAAATTTTGAGATTTGTCATCGTGATAGAGATCATGATAATGAGAGCAAAGTCTTTTACAATTTAATCTAAATTTTTTCTTGATCGTAAGATTATTAATTTGGACATTAGTAATCCGGTTAGATCAATATTTATGTGATCGTCTTTATCGGATAAAGATTAGTTGATATCATTAACTAAATCACATAGATAGATGATGAATATAGAGATATGATCATTGAACCGACTCATTGGATAATTCCTAATGGTTAGAATTACCATAAACTGTCAATAGGATATTTTCTTGAAGAATGTGATGTAACTGTTTCCTTTGACTTGAGATCGTCATAGTAATTGACAAGTTATTAATTGTGCTTTGATACTAGAGGCATATGGCCCTAGGTCGATAGTTGAAAGGATATTGGGTACGATTAAATACTTGTAGAATTAGTGATTGATCAAGACGGAATCAGTCAACTCTTGGTAATGAGTTTAAGCTCCATGTTGTCATGAATTATAAACGACCAAACTAAGACCTTGCCCAGGGCAATTGAATGAAAGAAGAAATAAGTTTCTTAGGTCATTCAATGGTTGATTATATTTGACGTGAACACATAGTTGATCGCCTATTAAGATTTGACAGTTGAACCATATCCTAGGGTGATCCAGAGCTATAAGGACAGAAGGAATTACTACATTATTCTTCTACTGGTTCTTGAGAATAAATTGTATATTTCATGCTATCCGGTCGTTAAGGAGTGTTGTTAGACGCCACCCTTGATTAGTATATTGATATGATCAATTTACTACCGGTTTAGTATTGAACCTATGGGGTCGCACACTAACGAGCGTTCTGATCTTTGCTAAAGGAATAATAATTTATTATTTGATAATTTAATTAAATAATTTAACTAGTCAAAATTTAATTATTAGTCCAAATGAAATATTATTATATTCTTTGCTAGCACAAAGATTATAATTAATATTGTAAACGAATTGAAGTTTTCTATTTGAAATAGAAAATCAATTTATATCTCTTGGTTGAAATATATATGTGATATATATATATATATATATATATATATATATATATATATATATATATATATATATATATATATATATATATATAAAAATAAAATATCAAATATTTATTTATATAAAATATTAATGGAAGTCTTTGATTGAATCCAATTTCGAATTGGATTAGCAAAGTGAACGTCCATAAAAGGACTTGCTGGTAGTGTGATATCCTTTTAAGAATGAGATGTTTTCTATTGTAAAATACCAACAAGGATTTTGGAATCCAAATTGGAATTGAATATGCAAAAGTTTATTTTCTCGGCGGTCACGTTACCCAGGAATGGGAATTTCGAATTTCCATATAAAATATTCCATAAAATTTATTTTTGGAATAAAGTAGGAAAATTATTACCTCAACCAAATAGGAAAAGGGTTTGTAGGTGATACTATATAAAGGCTGATGGAGAAAATTTGTATGGTTCTTTTTCGTTTTTTTATTATTATTCTTGAGAAGAAAACCTACTTTGTGAAAGTGAGTTCAATACAAAGCCAAGAGAGAAAATACAATTACAAGAAAAGTGTTTCTTGTTCTTCTAATTTGAGTCGAGATTTTTGAGAAATCTTTCAACACAATATTCTTCGTTCAATTTGTTCGCGGGTTTCATTGATCAAAGAGTTGACAGCAAGGATCGGTCTCGGTGTGGATACGCATAGAGTCTTCGCACTATCGAAGAAATTCTGAAAAAGAAACTCTCTTCACCAGGTACGTCTTAGATCCGATCTTTGACACGTAAATAAATTTTAAAACATGAAAATTCTACCTAGGAGTGTTATAGTCTTCCACTGTGTGTTACGAACACCTATACGCAATCCTTCAGTGGTATCAGAGCCATGATTTATTGTGTCTAAAATTTATTTACAAAATATTTTAATATTATATTTGAAGAGTTCAAACCATAATAGATGTACCTTGTGCAATAGTCAAATCGTTCGAATGTTGATATTATTTTATTGTGGATAAAATATGCATTTATGTAACTATTGAGATCGTTCATAACTTGAATTTGTATTAGATACAATGGGAATCTATAACAGGTTACATGATTCTATTGTTATTTAATTATTATTAGTTCATGAGATGTAAATTAATAATAATATTCTAGCATGAATTCTTTATATGTGATATATAAGATAAACATGTTAGAGGATGTTGAATTGTGTTTTACGTCATGTGCTTGTCCATTACATAACTTAGAATTATTTATTACATATGATGTAAATTAATTTAGGGCTAAGCATGTAGACAACTTGAACTAAATTCACATGCTATAAAAGATTCGATCTTCGTGTTATTAAAAATTGTTTTTGTAACAATTCCCTCTTACTAAAATTTGAGTTCTTAGATAATAAAATATAAGATATTTTATTATAGAGCTATCCATCAAGGTAATTAATTTTACTTATTTCTTGTTTATAAGCAGCGGCCTGACTACCAGGAGACTTATAGCGCGAGAATATGTTAAAATTATTTATTGCATTAGATGTATGGATTGAAAGAATTATTCAATTTTACACTAGACGCCTGGACTACCCGGGGGAGTATAAAATTTGATAAGTTCTTTGCAATCATGATGGCTGAACTCAACTATGCCAATAGGAACGACCTGACTACCAGGGGACTATTTGACATAGAGCTATTTAAGGAAATTGTATGGGGATACAATTGGTAAGAGTACCTACCTTTAAAATATATGTGAGAAACGACTTGATTTCCAAGGGGCTCATACATATTGTTAAAGGATTCCTTTACTCCACTAAAAAAAATAAAGATTTCGTAAACTATATTGAGGGTAAATAGTTTTTAATAATTAGTGAAAATATCATTTAGATAAAAGTCCATGTCTTTATGATATATGCAAATATGTTCTTATATTACTGCTTTTTCTTTTCTATATTTTAGATTTCTCAATATGTCTGTTATATCACTGTGTGAAATACTTGAGACCAATAAATTGGTAGGACCAAACTTTGATGACTGGTATAGAAATCTGAGAATTGTTCTCATGCATGAAAAGCTTATGGATGTGATCGATAAGCCTGCAAAGATAATCCCTCCAGAGAATGATGTTCATGGCAACAAGGTTTATCATAAATAATTGGAAGAACAACTGCAAGGAGTATCTTGCAACTCTAAAGGACAAGAAACAAGGTGAGACATTAATGAAAAATGTTTTCAAGGTTTCTTCAGCTACCACTAATTCTTCACTGTGGGTATTAGATACTGGCAGTGGTTATAACATCTGCAATATGTTGCAAGGGTTCAAGATAAGTAGGAGGCTAAAGAAAGGAGAAATTAATCTACAAGTTGGAAATGGTGCAAAAGTTGCGGCCGTAGCTATAGGATCAACTTCTTTAATAATGCTACGGGAAAAGTACTTATGTTGGATGATTGTTATTATGTCCCTAAATTTGTTTCGAACATAATTTCAGCTTCTATGTTAGACAAACGTAATTTTCACATTAATACAGGAAATGGTATTTGCTCTATTTATTATAGTGATAATTTATATGTGAATGGATATCTCCAACATGATGTTTATGTCTTACCTAGTGTGAATGCTAATTCGACTATGCATGTTTCAAGTCTTAAGAGGAAAAGAGATGATCATGTAAATCAAACATACCTTTGGCATTGTAGGCTTGGTCATATTGGAGAGAAAAAGAATTAACAAGTTGTACAAGGAAGGGTACCTTAACAAGTATGATTTTGAATCATATCCAACTTGTGAATCTTGTCTCAAAGGAAAAATGACCAAATCTCCATTTAATGAAAGTGGAGAAAGAGCTTCTGAATTATTGGGACTAATTCATACAGATGTTTGTGGGCCCATGAAAATTCAAGCTAGAGGTGGATATTCTTACTTCATCCCCTTCACTGATGATATGTCAAGATATGGATTTGTGTCTCTTATGAAACATAAGTCTGAATCTTTTGAAATGTTCAAAAGGTTCCGTAGCGAAGTTGAGAAGCAGACTGGTAAAAGTATCAAAGTACTAAGGTCTGATAGAGGTGGAGAATATTTTAGTGAAGATTTTACGAGATATCTCAAAGAGAATGGGATTCTCTCACAATGGACACATCCAGGAACACCACAACACAATGGTGTGTCTGAAAGGAGAAATAGAACCTTATTAGATATGGTGAGATCTATGAGGGGTTCACTGATCTTCCAATAAATTTATGGGGATATGCTTTGGAAGCAGCAACATACTTACTTAATAAAGTTTCCACTAAGTCAGTCTCTGCAACACCATATGAGATATGGAAATGATGTAAGCCTAACCTTAAACATATTAAAGTTTGGGGTTGTCCAGCTTATGTTAAGAGACTATAGTCTGATAAACTTGACTCAAGATCTGATAAGTGTAGATTCATTGGGTATCCCCAGGAAACAAGGGGATACTATTTCTATCACCCTTCTTACCATAAAGTGTTTATGGCCAGAGGAACAACCCTTTTTGAAAGGGAATTTCTTTTGGAAGGAAATTATAATGGAGAAATAGAACTTGATGAAGATCAAGAAACTAATGAATCAACACAATATAAAGATCATGAGACCCAAGTTGAAGAACCTTTATTGGATGTTTTGAAGTTGCCAAGGAAATTTCCATCTTCAACGGTTGAAGTTCAAGAACTAAATGAAGTTCAAGAACAGGTTAATGAACCAGTTCCACACCAAATTGAGCAACAACGAAATCCAAATAAGGTGAACAGGTTGTACAAGTACATCTTCGAAGGTCTACACGAGAACGTCATGATTAAATTTATTGGTACAAGATGAATTATCAAATGAGGTTGATCATAATGATGATGACCCTAAGATCTATGAAGAAGCTATACAAAGTTCTGAATATGAGAAGTGGCAAAAGGCCATGGAATCCGAAATGAAATCCATGAAGGAAAATAAAGTATGGACTTTAGTTGAACCTTCAAAGGATATAAAACCTATAGGTTGTAAATGTGTTTTTAAGAAAAAGATTGGAGCAGACTGAAAGGTGGAGACCTAGAAAGCACGTCTTGTTGCCAAGGGATATCGTCAGAAAGAAGGAGTCGACTATGACGAGACTTTCTCTCCCGTGGCAATGCTCAAATCTATTCGGAATTTGCTTGCTATAGCAGCATACTATGATTATGAAATATGGCAAATGGATGTGAAAACGACTTTCCTTAATGGTGAGCTAGAAGAGGATGTGTACATGACACAACCTGAAGGTTTCATATCTTCGTCTGATCATAATAAAATTTGTAAGATACAAAGATCTATTTATGGATTAAAGCAAGCTTCTCGAAGTTGGAATATTCTATTTAACAAAACAATTGAAAAGTTCAATTTTGTTAGATGTGAAGAAGAACCTTGTGTGTACAGAAAGGTTAGTGGGAGCACAATTATATTTTTAGTGTTGTATGTTGATAATATATTGCTCATAGGGAATGACGTACCGGCATTGCAAAATACCAAGATTTGGCTATCTGAACAGCTTTCCATGAAAGACTTGGGAGAAGCAGCCTATATATTAGGAATAAAGATCTACAGAGATAGATCTAGGAAGCTGCTTGGACTTTCCCAGTCTTTGTACATTGATACTACAGGGATATAACATGGATAATTCCAAAAGAGGCTATCTATCGATAGGCACTAGAATTTCTCTCAGTAGGGAGGATTGTCCTAAAACACCTGAAGACAGAGAACGCATGAGTATGATCCCATACGCTAGTGCAGCGGGAGCTATCATGTATACCATGACATGTACACGTCTTAATGTGGCTTATGCACTTGGAGTGACTAGCCGATATCAGGCAAATCCTGGTGAGGAACATTGGAAGGTGGTGAAGACCATTCTTAAGTACTTAAGAAGGACTAAAGACCAATTTCTCATCTATAAGGATTCTGAGTTGAAACTTGAAGGTTATACTGATGCAAGTTTCTCTTCAGATAGGGATGATAGCAAATCTATTTCTGGTTATGTATTCACCTTAAATGGTGGTGCAGTGAGTTGGAAAAGTTCCAAACAAGCTACAATAGCTGATTCAGTGATTGAAGCAGAATATATAGCAGCTAGTGAAGCTGCTAAGGAAGTTCTATGGATGAAAAAGTTCTTAATTGAACCTGGTGTGGTTCCTTCAATGGAAGGTGCGGTTCCATTGTTGTGTGACAATACTGGAGCCATTGCTCAAGCAAAAGAACCAAGATCACACCAAAAGTCCAAACACGTTCTGCGAAGGTATCACTTGATAAGAGAAATCATTGAACGTGGAGACGTCAAGATTCAATAGGATGATGGAAAGGAAAATGATGCAGACCCATTCAATAAAGCGCTTGACACAAAGAAGTTTGACAAGCATAAGTGGAAATTGGGGATGAAGTACAAGAGCGATTGGCTCTAGTGCAAATAGGAGATTGTTAGGGATATAGTAGATATGCCCTAGATCCAATATCATATTTGATAATTTGAACATATTTTTGTGAATGTCATTTGATATAAAATATATGGCATTTGATATTCTTTTATCATTATTATTAATTGTTTGATTAATTTGATAAGGTCCTTGATTAAATTTTGAGATTTATCATCGTAGTAGAGATCATGATAATGAGAGCAAAGTCTTTTACAATTTAATCTAAATTTGTTCTTGATCGTAGGATTATTAATTTGGACATTAGTAATCCGGTTAGATCAATATTTATGTGATCGTCTTTATCGGATAAAGATTAGTTGATCTCACTAACTAAATCACATAGATAGATGATGCATATAGAGATATGATCATTGAACCGACTCATTGGATAATTCCTAATGGTTAGAATTACCATAAACTGTCAATAGGATATTTTCTTGAAGAATGTGATGTAACTGATTCCTTTGACTTGAGATCGTCATAGTAATTGACAAGTTATTTATTGTGATTTGATACTTGACACCTATGGCCCTAGGTCGATAGTTGAAAGGATATTGGGTACGATTAAATACTTGTAGAATTAGTGATTGATCAAGACGGAATCAGTCAACTCTTGGTAATGAGTTTAAGATCCATGTTGTCATGAATTATAAACGGCCAAACTAAGACCTTGGCCAGGGCAATTGAATGAAAGAAGAAATAAGTTTCTTAGGTCATTCAATGGTCGATTATATTTGACGTGAACACATAGTTGATCGCCTATTAGGATTTGACAGTTGAACCATATCCTAGGGTGATCCAGAGCTATAAGGACAGAAGGAATTACTACATTATTCTTCTACTGGTTCTTGAGAGTAAATTGTATACTTCATGCTATCCGGTCGTTAAGGAGTATTGCTAGACGCCACCCTTGATTAGTATATTGATATGATCAATTTACTACCGGTTTAGTATTGAACCTATGGGGTCGCACACTAACGAGTGTTCAGATCTTTGCTAAAGGATTAATTAATTTATTATTTGATAATTAAATTAAAAAATTTAATTAGTCAAATAAATTTAGTTATTAGTCCAAAATGAAATATTATTATATTCTTTGCTAACACAAAGATTATAATTAATATTGTGAACGAATTGAAGTTTTCTATTTGAAATAGAAAATCAATTTATATCTCTTGGTTGAAATATATATGTGATATATATATATATCAAATATTTATTGATATAAAATATTAATGGAAGTCTTTGACTGAATCCAATTTCGAATTGGATTAGCAAAGTGAACGTCCATAAAAGGACTTGCTGGTAGTGTGATATCCTTTTAAGAATGAGATGTTTTCTATTGTAAAATACCAACAAGGATTTTGGAATCCAAATTGGAATTGAATATGCAAAGTTTATTTTCCCGGCGGTCACGTTACCCAGGAATGGGAATTTCGAATTTCCATATAAAATATTCCATAAAGTTTATTTTTGGAATAAACTTTTACCCTAGAAAAATTATTACCTCAACCAAATAGGAAAAGGGTTTGTATGTGATACTATATAAAGTTTGATGGAGAAAATTTGTATGGTTCTTTTTCGTTTTTTATTTATTATTCTTGAGAAGAAAACCTACTTTGTGAAAGTGAGAGTTCAATACAAAGCCAAGAGAGAAAATACAATTACAAGAAAAGTGTTTCTTGTTCTTCTAATTTGAGTCGAGATTTTTGAGAAAAATTTCAACACAATATTCTTCGTTCAATTTGTTAGCGGGTTTCATTGATCAAAGAGTTGATAGCAAGGATCGGTCTCGGTGTGGATATGCATAGAGTCTTCGCACTATCGAAGAAATTCCGAAAAAGAAACTCTCTTCACCAGGCACGTCTTAGATCCGATCTTTGATACGTAAATAAATTTTAAAACATGAAAAATCTACCTAGGATTGTTATTGTCTTCCGCTGCGTGTTACGAACACCTATATGCAATCCTTCACTAAAACCAATCCGCGTCCCCTGGATTAAGGGTTCAAACAGGACTGGATAACAGGAAACGATGGAAATATATCTTGGCTGCAAACATGTGATATATAGTTGGAATGTGAATAGATGTATAACTTGTTAGCTTAATTCTTGTTGTATTTCTGTTTTGACAAGTATTTATGGATTGCTACCAGGGCGCTATAACAGTACAGCGAATTTACATTATTTTCTTTCTTTCTTTATACTTTGATACATCGCATTCTCTTCCCTCATCCTATTAGAATTTACAATCTCCTCCTCCTTCCACAGAATTTGTGCAAAGCCCAATTTAGAAATTTCTCAACTGTGAAAGAATGTTTACTTTCTGCACACGATCTAACAATGACGATCTCATATGCGATAGATTGGTAATTTGGTATTTGCACTTAAAGGACAACTCCACAAACAGGGGATAGAATTTTGGTTTTTCCCGCTTAAATAGCATAGTTTGGGGTTGCAGTGTTTTCTTCTTCTATAGGAAACGACTGCAACAGATATGAATCTTTCTCATTTTCTTCTTCTTTCTCTCATCACTACTTATGGAATCATGGCCGGAATCCAATGGGTCGTCAAAAAATTGTCAACTAAAATAGGTCATCTGAAGTTTGGGGTTGAGCAATTTGAAGATTCTGTTACCTTTTATAAAATATCAATTCAATGCATCTCGCTGTATTTGTGTCACGTCCCGGATTTCCCACCATCGGGAGTCATGATTGCGACTACTAGTGGAAGCTAGGCAAGCTAACTCCAAATATCTTTCCATTTTTAACAATTCTTATTTTAAACATCTATCAACAATAACACGAATACAGTGGAATAAATTAATTTAGCGGAAGACTTAAGTAGATAGTACTAGATACGATACAGAAATTCAAACATAAATCACTACCCAAGAACTGGTGTCATAATACTCACGAACTTTTAAGAATACTATACACAACCGTTTGAAAGAAATATTAAACTGTTTGTCTCGAATACATGAGATAACAGACTGAATATAAAGATAGAGGAGACGTCGGGTCCTGCGGACACCTGCAAGGCTACCTCGGTGTCTCACTGATCGGAATGCTAACACTCATCCGAAACCTGTATCTGCGCAAAAAGAGTGCAGAGTATAGAATCAGCACAACCGACCCCATGTGTTGGTAAGTGTCTGGCCTATCCCGGCAAAGTAGTGACAAGGCTAGAACCAGACACTCACATAAACATGTACAGTTCAAAAAAAACATATACAACAAAAATGATAGGAAGCAACGTTTAATATTTGGAAAGGGGAAACATGCTCTGGGGTAGCAACAAAATATAATAGCAGAAATAAATAAAGGAATTAAAGCCACTTTCAAGTTCAACTCATCTTGTTGCAGGCGTGTAACCCGATCCCATTTCATATTATATTCTGTGGTGGGCGTATCACCCGTTCCCATTTCAATTAATATCTTGTGGTAGGCGTACCACCCGCTCCTATTTCAATATTATTTGTGGTAGGCGTACCACTTGCTCCCATTTCACTTTTAACATAGTTCACGGTATATTATTGGCGAGAGAAAACCACAACTAGGCGACAAGGCTCAACAAATAATTCTGTCATCAATTTTAGACCCACGGTCATGCTCGACCCCAACGTATAGATACTCGTCACCATGCCTATACATCGGACACAACACATAACAAGTAGCAGATATACTCACCTCCTATTCCCTCAATCTAGTATAGACCAAACACTTACCTCGAAAGTTTACGGCCAACTCAATCCTTAAGCAATACCTTTCCTTTCAAATTTGGCTCCAATTCAATCGTATCTATACACAATTGATTTAATATCATCAATAATACTCAACGAACTAATCCAAATGGCTAAATATATTTTTTAAAACATTTTGCCCAATTCTCTATTTTTCTACCTATTATCACATGTTTAGGCCTAAGAATTTAATTGATGTTGATGGAAGACGATGGAAACGAGTTAGACAATACTTACCAATGAACTTTGGTGAAAAAATGCTCCCAAGATCACCTAGGAGATGTGGAGAAGAAGAGTTGGGTGTTTTTGGGTGAAACTTACCGTCTCTATTCTGTTCTAGAACTTAAATCGCTAGGCATAAAATTTCTCTTCACGTTCGCGACACAGGGATCGCGTTCGCGAAGAAGAGAAACTGGTAGGCATCACGTTCGCCAGGGAGCACTGCAAACGCGTAGAAGAAATTCTGGGGGTTTCTACGCGAACATGTTAGGCCTTAAGTGAACGCGTAGAAGAGACAGGCCAGGCTACGCGAATGCGGGAGCCTTCACGTGAACGCGCAGAAGGATGGCTGGGGTCCGGGGTTTTGTTGTACGCGAACGCGAGGAGGTACTTGCGAACACGAAGAAGGAGGGATAGAAAGCTACGCAAACGCGGGCGGAGGGACGCGAACACAAAGAAGGAATCCACTATGCACCTGTTGCAGATTTTTTGCAATTTTTCTAAGTCCAGAACCACCCCGATACCTATCCTAAACTCATCTGAGCCCTCGGGGCTCAATACCAAATATGCACACTAACTCAAAAACAACATACAAACTTGCTTGAGCGAACAAATCACCAAAATAACATCAAAATCAATGAATTGAGCCTTAAATCCGTGAAATCTTTCAAATTTTATAAACTTCCAAATTTACCAATTTAAGGCCGAAACACGTCAAACGACGTCCATATTCAACCAAACTTTATCAGAAGCGCTAAAAAAATATATGACGTGTACCGAGAGTCGAAACCAAAATACGAGCCCGATACCATTATTTTTTTATCAAATTTTATTTTATTTTCCTTAAACATTTTCAGAAAAAAAATTCACAGAAAAATTCATTTCTCGGTCCTGGGATCTCGGAGTTCGATTCCGGGCATACACCCAAGTTCCATATTTTTCTACGGACCTTCCGAGACCATCAAAATCACGAGTTCAAGTCCGTTTACCAAAAATATTGACCAAAGTCAACTTTAACCATATTAATATCAAAATTCATCAAATTTTTCACAGAATTCACATTTAAACTTTTCGGCTACGCGCCCGAACTGTGCACGGAAATCGATACAACTAAAAGTGAGGTTTTCAAGGCCTCGAAAGCACAGAAAAAGGGAAAAATACGGTGATGACCCTTTGGGTCGTCACAATTTCTATGTATTCACTATCTTTTTTTCTCTGTAATTCAATGTATCTCGTTGTATTCCATATATTTTATTGTATTCAGTGTTTTTTTTTGCATTGTATTTCAATATGTCCCTCTATATTCTACCTATTTCATTGTATTCATTGCCTCGCTATATACTACGAATGTATTCAACTGTATTTTTTAATTAATATAATTTATGTATTCAGATGTATTATATAATTTCTCTGAAGATTGCTATATTTTTGGGTTATCTTGTGGTTGAGAATCTTTTTTATAACTGAAAAATTCAAAATGTGTGTGCTATAATTGTGTTTGTTGAGTTATATTAGGAGTCTATTATGTTAATTGATTTACTTTCCATTTTAAAAACAGTGTAATCCCCTATTTCACGTAGTGAATATAGTCGAATACAATAATGTGTTCAGCTGTAATCCCATGATTTGCTGCATGAATATAGTCGAATACACTCGAATACAACAATTGATTAGTTGGACTTCCCTAATTCACGCCTATTTTTGCTACTGTATTCATGATACAATAGCTTAAATACATCAAATACATGGAAAATACTTATCCACTCCGGGTGTTTACACCAAACTATATTAACTCACTATTGTTAATTAATTGAATTAGATGAGAATGCATATAATTTACCATGGTTAAATGATTGAAGTTCATATGCAAAACACATGTCATGTATCTACTGGTTTGGTGTAAACATCCGGTGCGGGTAAGTTTTTTCCCAAATACATCTTATAACCATGAAAAAGGTATCTATATTCCGTAATATAGCAAATAATATCTATAAATGGCTAATTACTACTAAAAATAGTGTTTTATGAAATTTTTTCAATAAACAAACACTATAAAGTCTATCCATTGTTAGATTTGAAAAATGTTAGGACAAAAAAATAGATTACCAGATTAAATTTGCTTTAGTTCTACATCTGATCTCTGTTTAACCAATAGGAGATACTACACAAATTTGGACACTAAAACATACCTTTTGTTAACTTGTTTTCAAATGTGAACTAATTGAAAAGTGTTATTTGCAACCAACTAGGGATGCAACGGAATAGATGAAATCCTCCACTCCTAATTGGATGTTCGATTTGAGCAGTAGAAATGGAGAAACTCTTGGGAGGAAGTGCTTCTCTTTAATGGTCCCGACACATACGGTTCAAATCCATATTGGTTTGGAGTAGCGTATGGTTATACCATTCAAAAAAAAAATTTTATGCGTAACTGGTAAAGTTGTTACCATGTGATCAGGAGATCACGGTTCGAGCCGTGGAAATATCCTCTGGTAGAAATGCAAGGTATAAAGCTACACATAATAGACCTTTGTTGTCCGACTCTTTCCCAGACCCCGCACATAAAATAAGCTTAGTGCACCGGGTTTTTTTTTTTCTTAAAAATTTGGTGTCATGTGTTCTTCTAATGTTAGTTTTAAATTTTCCTATTTAGAACTAGGTTGTTGACAGTTTCTCTTTCCTTTTTTTTTTTTGGTTTGTTTCAAGGAACAAGGAAGCAGAAGAAGAAAAGTTGGAGTTGACCAATGTGGCCAAACAAGCTGTCTTCAGTTATTGGAGACATTTATCTTACTTTAACAAATACCTCTTGATCTATTAAATCCATGTGATATGACCATATACAATTGTAGCTTAAAGTCAACTATCCTTGATATATATAATAACAACAACCCAATATAATCTCATTTAGTGGGGTCTGGGGAGGGTAGTATGTACGCAGATCTTACCCTTACCCTTGGGTAGAGAGACTGTTTCCAAATAGACCCCCGACATCCTTCCCTTCAAGAACTTCCCACCTTGCTCTTGGAGAGACTCGAACTCATAACCTCTCGGTTGGAAGTGAGGGTTGCTTACCATCACAGCAACCCCTCTTGTCGGAATAAATAGAACTTATTGTTCCTCTTATACGTGTATTTTTTTGTTCATATTTCTAAGACAATGATATGAACTATGAAGTATCAAGCACGAAACTTCAGACAATGGTAATTTTGTGTCCGTATTTCTTCTCGAATTCACTAATAAAATTTATTAGAAATATTAAGCAGGGTGAAAATCCTCTACTACACAGTTTTCCGTTGTCTTTTGAATCTTAGAAGAGTCTATAGATATTCATTGAGGGCCACAATCAGGCTGGCCAAAGTTGAAGCAACTAATAAATTAAAGTGTGTGTAGCTGTAAGATGACAGAAACTCTGAAGGACTTTAATGTAGTTTTAAGAGGCTAAGTCAAATGTCTGATCTAAAAGCTCAGATAAGTTCAATTCCATAATAGCTTCTGTTATCATAATTTCTCGGACTACCCAGTTTTCTGATTAGTCATTTAAAAATAGCCATCGTTTGTAAATTCATTAAAAATAGCCATTATTTTATTGTAACAGGGATCGGTCCAACATAATATACTGAAGATTAGTGCACCTGTGTATGAACTTTCAGCATATTATGAAAACGTGAAGATTTGAAGATAAAAATCAGAGAACATGAAGATGAACAGGAAGCGATACAGAGAGAATGGGAAGCTTCTGGAGAAAGCCAGAAGACAAATGAAAAATACGTATATAAAATATCTGTGCAAGTGTTTATATACAATCACTTCTTGGGTCGGGTTAGACGGCACAAGAACAAAAATAAAACGGGCTCAGATATATGTACAACCCAAACAACAAATCATCACAGCCCAATACAATGTATACCAGAAAATATAATAAACATACAATGTATATACAATGTATACAATCATTTATGCTTAGGTTTGGAAGCCATGTAGTCTTTCATCTCAACAACCCCCTCAAGTTGGAGGGGGAAACCACCTGCAACTTGTGTTAGAATATACGCTTAACGCTAGAGGGGGGTGAATAGCATTGTAATAAAAAACAATATAAACTTGCGGAATTAAAAATTGCAGGATTGAAATAAGTGCGGTAAGTAAATAATAAGGAACGAACGCACCGAAATTATCCTGGTTCACCACAACCTGTGGCTAGTCCAGTCCCCGAGAGACTCTCTTGAGATTCCACTAACTTCGTTAAGCTTACGGGTGCTTAACAAACCGTTACAAACTGAGAACTTGAGTCACACAAGCCTCAACAACCTTTGCTCAAAGATACCACACTTCAAGACTTCAACCGAAGGAATGAAAACGTTCCTTCTTACAACCACAAGGGATTAACACTTCCCTTCAAGTATATACAAACACTTAGCACTCAATGACAAGACTCTCTTTAAGAGTAGATATGAGTAAAATAAATACGCTCAAGAACACAACAACTTTCGTCAAGAGTTTGGCTCTCAAAAACTTATTGAATGAATAGAAAATGATGAATATGAGAGTATGCAAGCTTTAGCAAGAATATAATCAGTTGTTGTTCTTAGAAGACTAATTTTGAGTTGTATTTATAGTGTTCCAAACCTCCACAACCGTTGCCTAATTGCCAATCAAGAATTGCTGATTTTGTGCTAAGATAATCGATTATCTGATTTGCATAATCGATTATTTTCCAATCGTTCAAAAATCATTCCCAGATTTTAAGCAGAATAATCGATTATCCAAATCGTATAATCGATTACCTGACTACGTTCAAAAAATCATATTCAGATTTTACTTAGCATAATCGATTATCAGATTGTGTATTATCGATTACCTGACAACGTTCAAAAAATCATATTCAGATTTTACTTAGCATAATCGATTATAATCGATTATCTTTCAGAGTTTAAAAATACTTTGGCAACGGTCATTTGCATAATCGATTATGCTATAAGGATAATCGATTATCTTTTATATTTTGAAAACTTCGGACTACACTGTCTTAACATAATCGATTATTTTACAGTCTTGTAAAATTTGATAGACACTGCCTCAACATAATCAATTATCATAATGTGCATAATCGATTATTTTATAGCTTTGAAAAATTTGATGGACACTGCCTCAACATAATCGATTATCATAAGGTACATAATCGATTATCTTGTAGCTTTGAAAAATCTAATGTACACTGCCTTAACATAATCGATTATCATAAGGTACATAATCGATTATTGTTCAGCTTTGTAAATCTGGTGTACATTGTCTTAACATAATCGATTATCATAAAGTACATAATCGATTATCTTTGTCCTGATTTGAGAGGCATGTTAAAAAATCATTTTGGCTAAAATAAAATGTTTGAAAATCATTTTGCTTTAAATTAAATATGCATGATTTGATAAAAGGATTTTACGAGAGAAGCCAAGTCTTGAGTTAATTGTCTGATCAAGATCACAATTAAAGAACGACTCATGTACAACTTTATTTCTTTGCTTGATCATGATCTTTGTTCGTCTTGTGCTTGAACCTCGTTATGTATCAATTGCGCGCTTGGACTTCGTCATATGTCAATTGCGCGTCGTTTGTCATTTATCAAAACCTACAAATATGAACACACGTTTAGTTTAGTGCCTTGAGAACGTGTTTCAACAACTTGGATAACAGCGGATGAAGCACAGTGCCAGGTAATGGCTTAGTGAGCAGGTCAGCCAGTTGACGAGAAGTAGGAACATGAAGCAGCTTGAGAAAACCATTATGTAGCTGATCCCGAACAAAATGGCAGTCCACCTCGATGTGTTTGGTACACTCATGAAAAACAGGATTGTTAGCTATATGGACAGCAGCCTGGCTGTCACAATACACAAAAAAGGGAAGAGAAAAAGAAACCCCAAGATCAACCAATAAACGAGATAGCCAAGATAATTCAACAACAACTTTGCTGAGGGCTCTATATTCTGCCTCAGCAGAAGACAAAGAAACAATAGGTTGCTTCTTAGATTTCCAACTAATCAGACAACCACCCAATAGCACACAAAATTCAGTAACAGATCTCCTAGTATCAGGGCATGCAGCCCAGTCACTATCAGAATAACCAACAACAGAGAAATCATCACAGGCAGAGTAAAATAGACCCATAGAAGGAGTGCCTTTATGGTATCTCAAAACATGCCGGGCAACAGTCATATGGGGAAGTCTGGGGCATTTGAGGAATTGACTCAGATGTTGAACAGCAAAGCATATGTCAGGCCTAGTATGAGTCAGAAACAACATCTTACCAACAAGACTCCTGTACTGGTCAGGAGAGGACAAAAGGTCACCAGAATCAGCATGAAGTTTGACATTAATATCCAAAGGAGAAACAACAGAGGAGACATTTGAACAATCAAACTGATGCAGTAAATCAGAAATATACTTTTGCTGATTAAGGATCATTCCACCAGGAGCAACTGACATTTCAAGGCCCAAAAAATAATGCAAAGACCCTAGGTCTTTGATTTTAAACTCATCATCCAGAAACAGTTTCGCGGCAGTAATCTCATCACTATCATCCCCAGTAAGGATAATATCATCCACATAGACTGCCACAATCACAACGGACCCAGGTTTAGCTTTGATGAACAAAGAATAGTCATTCAAATAATGTTTGTACCCTCTAGAATAAAGAGCATAAGACAATTTGGCACACCATTGTCTAGATGCTTGTCTCAGCCCATAGAGGGATTTCTTGAGCTTACAAACCAGATGAGAAAGAGTAGAAGATGTAGGAGAAACAGAACCAGAAAGAGGAGCAGAGACTGTCAAACCTGAGGGAAGTTTCATATAAACTTCCTCATCCAAATCCCCATGGAGAAAAGCATTATTGACATCAAGTTGAAAGAGAGGCCAGTGATTCTTGACAGCCACAGCAATAAGACATTTCACAGTGATCATCTTAATCACAGGAGAAAAGGTGTTAGTAAAATCAATCCCTTCAACTTGAGTATCACCCCTAATAACAAGCCTAGCTTTATACCTTTCAACAGTACCATCAGCCTTGTATTTGATTTTATAGACCCATTTACAGCCAATGGGTTTCTTACTAGGAGGAAGAGGAACAACATCCCAGGTATGGTTTGCTTCCAAAGCATCAAACTCCTGTCTCATAGCACCCTGCCATGCTGGAACAGATGCAGCTTGAGAGTAATACAAAGGTTCAGATTCCAAAGTAGAAGAAGAGGAACCAGAAAAGGCAGGGAGTTGGCAGACATAATCCTTAAGATAGGAAGGAGGATTATGCTGTCTAGTGGACTTTCTAGAAGCAGGAAGAGGGTGTGAAGAAGGTAAAACAGGGGGAGTGATATCAGGATTGAAGGAAGGAAGGGAAGATGGAGCAGCATCAGTAAAATCAGGAACAGGAGAATCAGATGTTGGAGCAGATGTAGGGGAAGGAGGGGAGGAAACATGGATAGGATAATTTATGTCAGTGGAATGCTCAGCAGGAGGAATAGAAGGAAAGGATGAAGGAGAAGGGTGAACAGAAGAAGGTTTATTCTTAAAAGGAAAGCAAGTTTCATGGAATATCACATCCCTAGAGACAAAACATTTCTTGGAAACCAGATCATACAGTTTATAACCCTTTTTGGTAAAGGGGTAACCCAGAAAAACACAAGAGAGGGCTCTAGGAAAGGACAATAGCATAAGCAAGGCACCCAAATGCCCTCAAACGAGAATAAGATGGAGCTTTCCCATACAAAAGTTCATGAGGAGATTTATTGTGAAGAATTCTGGATGGTATTCTGTTAAGGAGATAAGTAGCAGTCACAGACAATCCCCTCAAAAAGACACAGGTAGGCCAGATTGAAAAAGCAAGGCTATACATGTTTCAAGAAGGGTTCTGTGCTTTCTTTCAACAATACCATTCTGTTGGGGTGAATGAGAGCAGGAGGTTTGATGAATAATCCCCTGGCGACTAAAGAAAGATATGCCCTCAATACTGGATCCCAATTCTAAGGCATTGTCACTTCTAATAGTTTGAACCACAGTGTTAAACTGAATTTTAACAAAACAGCTACTTAAGCAGGGAAAAAGCATTGCTTTTAGATCCCATTAAGTGTGTCAAGGTTGACCTAGAAAAATCATCAACTATAGTAAGGAAGTATCTATAACCAGAAGAAGTAGAAGTGTGGTAAGGCCCCCAAGTTTCCACATGTATTAATTGAAATGGTCTAGTAGTACTGATACTGCTATTAGGAAAAGGGAGTCTGGTTTGTTTGACCATAGGACAGACAGAACAAGGAAAAGGTTGTTTAGAAGCAAGTGGAAAAGACAAACCAGAAATATGTCTCATATTTGCAAAAGAAGTATGTGCTAGTCTTAAATGCCAAATGTAATTTATATCAGTGGTAACAGCATTATTACAAATGGAATTATTTGCAATTTGAGGCAAGAAAACAATTTTGCTGTCAGACACATTGTCATTATTACAAAAATCAGACAAAGCACATACAGAAGTAAATGAAGAACCGGGAGAGGGAGAAGGGGAAGGTGGCACCCAAGACAGTTTGTATAGGCCAGCTTCCTATTTACCAAGATCCAGAGGCCTCTTCAGAGAAGGGTCCTGTATCATGTGAAGTAAACAGGAAGTTGGAGTAAACAAAACTATACAGTGCAATTGTTTTACCAACTTGTGAACAGAAATCAAGTTGTGTTTAAAGGAAGGAACCAGAAGCACATTGTGAAGAGTAAGGGAAGAAGTTAATGCAAAAGAACCTGTACAAGTTACTTTCACTTTGTAACCATTAGGCAAAGTTACAAGATAAGGAATAATCAAAGGTATGATGTTAAAGAGTAGGTTTTTATCATGTGTCATATGATTAGATGCCCCTGAATCTATGATCCAGGTGACAGAATTAATGTGTGTAAGCATGCATAATTTGGAATCAGAAACAAGACTCTCAGTCAACATAGTACCAGCAAAGTTAGCAGCATACATGGGAGGAGGAGCTTGATTACTGGAATCCCCTAACTGGGTCTGTTGCAACAAGCTCATCAATTGATCATATTGGTGTCTGCTCAACCCTGGTATCACAGAGCTGTGACCATCTATGTGTGCAACATGGTGATGGCTGGCAGGAGGATCCCCAAGAGGAACAGACATATTAGGATTCCCATGATTAACATACACACTTTCCTCACCAGTGGAGACATGAGCAGCTGCAGATTTCCTTCCCTTATTGTAATTTATGTTTTGAGGAAACCCATGGATCTTGTAGCACTTATCAATTAAGTGCCCATATTTCTTGCAGTATCTGCAAAATAAGGGCCCTCTACTTTGCTCAAAATTAACTCTGGGTCTGAAAACAGGGGGACTAGGCACTGTGGCCTGATTAAACCCAACTGAGTGCTTATGTGTATTAGCATTAAAAGACATAAAGTCTGGACTGATTTGGGAAATAAATTGAACTTGTCTCTGTTTCTCATCATTAAGAAATATATTGTAAACACTGTCAAGGGAAGGAAATGGCCGCATCATCAACAAGTTACTCCTAACCCCCATGTATGCTTCATTTAACCCCACAAGAAACTGGAATACCTTGTTTTCATCATCTTCCTGAATTATTCAATTTTTAGCAGCACACACACATCTCTGCCCATGATTTGTGCACATTGTGCCCAGACTCATCCCATAGGCCTTTGAGCTTGTTAAAGTATGAGTCTACGTCTAAGCAGCCTTGAGATGTGTGGGAAAGTTCCCTTTTTAATTCATAGATTTTGGTCTTGTTAGGGGTACCATATCTTTTCTCAATTTGGGACCATATACTCTGTGCAGTATCTGAATACTGCACACTATCAGCAATCTGAGGAGATAGAGAAGAGGTCAACCAGGAAATGACCATGTTATTACATATATCCCACATCCTCTGTTCAACCACATTAGTGGTAGGTCGAGGACATGAGCCGTCAACAAATCCGATTTTGTTTTTAACAGATAATGTGACAATCATTTTTCTCCTCCAACCCCCATAACCACTACCCGAGAAGGGAGTGGGGACAAGAGAGACCCCAGGGACATCAGAGGAGTATACAAAGAGGGGGCTGGTAGAGTCTACCGAGTAGGAGGATCCAGCATTGGTATGAGAAGCCATGATTAATGAACCAGCTTGGAAGAAAAAACAGTTTCGACAAGCAAAATATAACGGAACCAGATACTCACATACAAAGCATACAATACTCAAAATAAGGTTAGAGTTACCCTCCTTCTCCGCGACCGGAGAAGATCGGCCTTCAATCAACAGAGAAAACCCTAGGTCCAACACCGGAAACCCTAGGTTCTGAAACTCACGGGAATAAGGTCACAGACGCCGGAAAGTTACCCAAAGCGTCCATCAAGCAAAGATAAAGTCATCGGATAACACCAAAACTCTAGGTCCGAAAGTCGGAAAACCCTAGAATTTGAAGAACTCGTCGGAACAAAGTCAGAGATGTCGAAAAATCACCCAAAATATCTACTGATACAGGATCGTAGCCTCAAACAGTCAGAAAAGTCCCGATTAACCGATTAACATTCATCAAAAAAAAATATGAACAGTATTTTTTCTCAAATAACCGAAGAAAAACTTCAGCAAAAGTTTCATCAAGTATTGATAACACATAACAGAGAAGGATCGGAAGATTTTCCTGCTCTGATACCATGAAAACATGAAGATTTGAAGATGAAAATCAGAAAAGATGAAGATGAACAGGAAGCGATACAGAGAGAGAATGGAAGCTTCTGGAGAAAGCCAGAAGACAAATGAAAAATCAGTATATAAAATATCTATGCAAGTGTTTATATACAATCACTTCATGGGTCGGGTCAGACGGCCCAAGAACAAAAATAAAATGGGCTCAGATATATGTACAACCCAAACAACAAATCATCACAGCCCAATACAATGTATACCAGAAAATACAATAAACATACAATGTATACAATCATTTATGCTTAGGTTTGGAAGCCATGTAGTCTTTCATCTCAACATATTATGCTAGAACTCCAACACACCGGAAGATCCAGCATAATATACTGGAGATTGGAGTACGTGTATATGAATTTCCAGCATATTATGCTGGACCGGTATATTATACTATAACTCAACTATATTATGTTGGAGTTTCAGTATACTTATGCTGAAACTCCATTATAATATGCAAGAGTATTTTTCGGATTTTGAACAATGTTTTCGTTTAAATTTATTTTTATGTGAAAAGTGATTAAATTTTAATTATTTTTAAAACTGTAATTATTTTTGAATTATCACTTGTAAATCTGACTATTTTTACATTATTTGGTATACGATGAATGTGTTGTTTGTTTGCTCTCAAGGAAGAGTGCATCCTAACAACATATGAATTTTGTGAAAAATATAAAAGGCTAAAGTTCAAATTTAGCAAAGATAAAAGATGAATCACAAGTATTTAGTGGAATAACTTGGGAAATACAAATTAGCCCGACTCGAACACTACTTTTACAAGAAAAGAAAAAGGGTTAAAAAATAATATGGAATAGTGGGTTACCTTCCCCATACTTCATTTTATGAAACTATGTTGGATAGTTGTTGTTATATATTAACTTTATCATGTTGACTGTTATGCCTTGCGGCCATTCATAACCTTATTATTAGCAATATCAAATGATCTTGTATTTGTCCTTGACCTTAACTCTTCAGCATGGACTTTAACCAAAGTATATAGGCGAGTAATTTTAAATCATAATTAAAATCACACATATAACTTTAGATAATTTTCTAAAATATTTTGGCACGTAAATTCGCAAATTCCACGCCAAAACTTCGTTAAGCTCAAGAAATAAATACAAAACGAGTTACTAACAGCTAAAAGAATATACAGTATTTGGCCATTTCCTAGAATAAGAAATTGCTCCATTGTTTGTGGTCCCCCCACCCAATTGATCTCTCTGCTATCTCCTCGAGCTCATTGTTCAGACAGAAGAATCCACTAAACCCATGATTTCAATTTATTTATGAATCTGGAAAATCGCAGATTTGTCCCTGAGCTGCACCAATTCAACCTTCTCCTCAACTTTAAAATGCTTTTTTTCTTTTGTGGTTTGTTCCCTTTTCCTTTGTATTGTCACTCTCGTTAGTCTGAAGATTGTTAGTGTTCGTTATGAGTTTTAATTCGTTCGATTCATCTACGTCTTCGGACATACCTAATCCCCTTGAAACGCTGCAGCGTATTAAACAGAAATGGAGTTCCTATGCTCATCTGTTTACATCTGATGAATTTAAGCTCCTTCAAAGGAATTTCAAGTTCCTTAAATGGAATTTCAAGTTGTTGGATATCATTCTCAACTTGCGGATCTTCTCAGGTGCACCACCACATTTGATAAGATACCTCCAAGATCTGTTTCAACTTGCTGCAGCTGATCTCTTACTCATCTACAGCTGTCAAGTAATACCAGAGAGCCACGATGTCTTCAGCTTGCAAAATAAGTTATGGCATACTGAGATGTCAATCAGAGTTGACTGCCCCCTTTTCAATATAGCATTTGAACTACGCGACTATGATGCTACTGTTATTCCCAATTTTGTTTCGGAATTCATTGATACCGTGATAGAGAATCTCAGTGATCTACTGAAACTTGATGATCCAAGTACATCCCTTCATGTTGGGGGACTCATGGATCAAGTTGAAAAGGCTTCAAAGGAGTTGAAGTTCCTTAGAAGTTTTGTCTGCTTTGTTTCAGACAGAGTAGAGCTTGAGGTCCAGCATACTTTCTACAATCATGTTGCAAATGTGGCCTGGCACACAATAATGGTTACCTGGTTGTATCTTCCAAGCCTTGCCGGCGGACCTCCATATCCAGACTCTACAGATGAGGGTTATCCTTTGTTTTCTTATCTACTAGAAAGCAATATTCAGCCTATTGAGCCACACATCTCCAAGATCTATATTAATGTCCTGAAAGCTATAAAGTTACGGCAGTCACAATGGTATCCCGTTATCCAAATTAAGTATGTGGTAGATTGTGAAGTTGGATTTGTAGAGACTCTCCTACACATTTTGGAAGAGGTACCATTCATTTTAAGTGGCATAGAAATAAAGGAGATGCTTGACTTCTTGAGAGCACATCTACTAACACATGCCCTTGAATTTCATCTTCAAGATATAGACCATGTGATTGTTGATGCAGGAATTCTTGTTTACTCATTAAACGAAAAGAAGGATGATCTTGATTTCCGAGTCGAAATTCAGAATCTACAAGCAATGATCTATCTCGTCACAAGAAAGACTTTTCTCCTTCAGTCCAACTTGCCTGGAATTGACGGAGTGGGCTCTGCTGATTTCATTTTAGGCAACATGGAGAAGTTAAGCCTCTATTCAAATTCAGTTGATTCTTTCAAGAGCCAACTCTACACAATTCAGAAAGAACTCAAGTGCTTTCAAACTGTTGTAAAAACACAAGACGCACTTCAACATTTTGTAACACATACAAATGGTCTGGTGTATGAGGTAGAATATGTATTAGATGCTTGTAAGAAAAAAGATGTTCCTGATTGGTGTCTTTTTCTCTGGATCTTGAACATTGGAGAGGATATTAGAGTGCTCATGGCAGAGGTAGCAGAGGTTCAAGAAAATACTGCGTTTGACTTGGTATTGCATAGCATCACAGATGCTGCCCCTACACATGCTTCTTCACGATTTGCCGGCATGCCAAGCACGAATGAAGAGATGGTGGGCTTCAAGGATGTGACGAACGAACTAAGAGGCAAACTAATCAAAGGATCAGTAAATCTTGATGTCGTTTCGATTGTCGGAATGCCTGGATTAGGCAAGACAACTCTGGCAAACGAACTATATTTTGATGAGTTAGTTGTCTCTTATTTTGATATCCGCATTCACTGTTGTGTCTCTCAAGAATATATACGGAAGGACTTGCTACTAGCCCTTCTACATGATGTTATTGATGATACAGCTAAACTTGATAGAGAGGCTGAAAATGAATTAGCAGACAGGCTTCAGAAACTTTTAAAGCTCAAGAGATACCTTGTCCTTCTTGATGATGTCTGGACAAGGAGTGCATGGGATGATTTACAGTCATACTTCCCCGAAAATAACAAAGGAAGTAGAATTATTCTAACAACTCGGCATTTGGAAGTTGCATCTTATGCTAAACATGTTAGTGATCCTCATAAGCTTCGATTTTTCAGTTTTGATGAAAGTTGGACCTTATTACAGAATAAGTTGTTCAACAAAGAAAGATGTCCCCAGGTCTTAGAGGCTGTCGGCAAAAGCATAGCACAAAAGTGTGGAGGGCTTCCTCTTTCAATAATTCTGGTAGCAGGTATCCTCACAAGAATGAAGAAGGAAAAACATTGCTGGGAACAAGTATCAAGAAACTTAGGTCCAAATATTCAGGCTCAATCGGAGGGCACGCTAGATCTGAGTTATCAGAATCTACCACATTATTTGAAACCTTGTTTCTTATATATGGGAGTATTTCCAGAGGACAGAGAGATTCAAGTCTCAAAACTAACATGGTTGTGGATAGCCGAGGGTTTGATTAACACGGACATTGAGAAGCTTTCTGAGGATATAGCAAAATTTTACTTGGAGAATCTTATTGGGAGAAATCTAGTTATGGTTGCTAAAAAGAGTTTTGATGGAAGCATCAAGACATGTCGCATTCATGACCTGGTGCTTGAATTTTGCAGGAAGAAAGCGAAGTTGGAGAACATTTTAGAAAGGACAAGGTAATAAAAACATTAATTAATTTATCTTTTCAATCTATAAGGCTTCTTCTAATTATACCTATTTCTCCATTAACAGGGATAGAGGTTCAGATCCTTCTCAATTTTTCCCTCCAATGTACAATACCTCACGCCGCTTATACCTTTATTCTCAAAGTGAAAATCTTCCAAAATGGTGTTTGTTTTTCTCCCATGTGAAATCTTTTCAGTTCAGGGAGGCTAGAAATATTGCATTCTCTTCAATAGACTGTATTTCAGACACTTTTAAAAGGTTCAAGTTTCTAAGGGTATTAGACTTAGAATTCACCATGATTGATTCTATCCCACAAGAATTAACCCTTTTGAAGTATCTTGCTTTTCGGACTGCGGAAGATACATTATCTCTCCCGGACAATCTTCAGAATCTTGAAACGTTGATAGTTCAAGGACTTAGAGGACGAGTATCATTATCGGATACCATTTGGAAGATGGTTAAGTTGCGGCATCTTCACATCTATGATCGAGCATTCTTCACTTTGAACAGTGGAGAAAAATTCTCAGAATGTGACTCGACGATGGTTAATTTGCAAACTGTTTCCTCAGCATGTTTTCCTTGTGTGGACAATGCCGATAAGATCCTTGAGAAGACACCAAATCTTCGGAAACTGAGATGTGAAGTTTCCAAATTTGGTGGCTCGTTTCCTGCATTTAGCAATCTTACAAAGCTTGAAATGCTCAAGGTTTCTTCCGGTACTACATTAACTTGGATCAATCAGCTGAAGTTACCATCAAGCTTAAAGAAGTTGACACTGTCTAATTTTCGCATACATCTTACTGAAGTTGCAACCCATCCAAAACTTGAGGTACTCAAGCTACTAGGAGTTACCATTAGTTCCAATGTATGGGAAGTGAATGATCAAAAATTCCCTCAACTCAAATTCTTGAAACTAGAAAATCCTTCTTTTTCAGCATGGAATGCTTCAGATGATGCTTTTCCATGCCTTGAACACTTGGTATTGAGAAAATGTTTATATCTTAAGGAGATCCCTTCTCGTTTTGCGGATGCCTCCTCCCTGAAATCAGTCGAGATAATATCGTGCAATGAAGAACTTGTCAAGTCAGCAGAGGCCGTTAGGGAAGAATTAGTGGAAATTTCGGGAACTTCTGGTTTCGAGCTCTTCATCTCCAAGCAGCAAAAAAAGCAGGTATGTTGTCGATCCAATGCAACTGAAGTTATTAAACGTGTTTATTTGTACACTAGTCTGTTGTTACACGAACATACGTTTTACTTTGAAATGGTAGAACCGTAGAACTATCATTCAAATGATGATGATGGTTTCAGCTCCACCAGTCAAAGGTGGAATAAATCTAAGAGTCCTTTTGTCAAATCAAAAACTAGGAAGCCCACATTGCTATTAACTATTCTCTGCTCAGGGCAGATTATTTTATATGACGATATTCAATTCATGACAGCACTGATGGTTGGAAGCTGAAATTATAATGGTCGTCTCTATAGACAGCACTGATGTTGTTCTAAATTATTCGATATGAAGGATATTGTATTTAGTCGGAATCATTATTCTTACACATTTCAACTCGAATTGAAATAGTATCAGTTTGTGCTATGAAATTATGTGTTTTTGAATGATCATATTTTCGTTTAAACCATAACTTACGAGATCACGCCCTATTAATTAATTAATTTATTTCCTTTACAGATTTGAAGGCATTTTATAAGCTGGTCATGCAGTTGGTGAAACCGAGAAGCTTATATAGGATGTATTAAAACCAATCCGCGTCCCCTGGACAGGGCTGGAGAACAGGAAACGATGCAAATATATCTTGGCTGCAAACATGTGATATATAGTTGGAATGTGAATTGATGTATGACTTGTTAGCTTAATTCTTGTTGTATTTCTGTTTTGACAAGTACTTATGGATTGCTAGCAGGGCGCTAGAACAGTACAAAGAAGCAGAGTCATAATGGTGGGAGTTTAGCCCAAATTGAATATTGTCATGTTAAAATTATCTTTAGACTAATTTAGCCCAGCAATTATAAATAAACTCACACTATGAAGTCTATCCGTTGTCAGATTTGAAAAATGTTTGGACAAACAAATAGTTACCAGATTAAATTTGCTTTAGTTCTACGTCTGATCTCCGTTTAAACAATAGGAGATACTACTACTACAACAATAACAGCCCAGTGTAATCCCACTTAGTGGGGTTTGGAGAGGGTAGTATGTACGCAGAACTTACCCCTACCCTTGGGTAGAGAGACTGTTTCTAAATAGAGCCCTGACATCCTTCCCTCCAAGAACTTCCAACCTTGCTCTTGGGGAGACTCGAACTCACAACCTCTCGGTTGGCAGTGGGGGTCGCTTACCATCAGAGCAACCCACATGAGATACTACACAAATGTGGATTAAAGTAAGATAAATGTCTTGAATAACTGAAGCTGCCCATTTTTTCTTGTGCTTCCTTGTTCCTTGAAACATACAAAAGCAGAAAGAGAAACTGTCAACAACTTGGTTCTAAATAGGAAAATTCAAAACTAACATTAGAAGAACAAATGACAGTTTTTTTCCCTGGGGTATAACAGTGCACTATTCGCTGGCCAAACTAATATGGATTCTCACGGTACGTTTAGGGACCATTAAAGGGGAGTGCTCTCTAATAAAAGCTTCTCCATTTCTAATGCTCAAATCGAACATCTAGTTAGGAGTGGAGGATCTCATCTATCCATCGCATCCCTTGTTGGTTGCAGATAACACTTTTCAATTAGTTCACATTTGAAAACAAGCTAACAAAACATATGTTTTGATGTGATATCACCAGATAGAATTGTATCTTAAAGTCAACTTGTCCTTGATGTATATATTCATCATACTGATATACTATATTATAAGTGTGAAGACTTTTAGATGATGTTATTTTATTAAAATATCCTTCAAAACTAAGCATCATCATCTGATATATACGGAATTACTGTAGGAATAAATCCGACTATAACACTTTAGCCTTCATATCGAATTATTTGGAACTAAAACATAAGCGGAAGCGTACCTGAATCCATCGGTGGAAGCTCCTTGATCCGGCTTGAAGATTGTCCAAGGTTAGGCTTTCCACTTGATGTGCAAGATAATGTTTTAGCTCTCTCAATTGTATGGGAAGAAGAAGAGAATTAGTCTTGCATCAAATGGGAACCATAACCCCCTATTTATAAGCATGTAACCATAGTTACATGTATGTAACCTTAGTTAGCCCATTATTAACTAAGGTTACTCTATATGAGTATCTACACATAAATTAGTCTTACACTTTATATGACAATGTATTGGCCTCCTTAATAATAATGTCCATAAGACCACTAATTTAGGCCAAACCAAAAGATAGCACATAACATATAATTAATCCATATATTGTCCATATGTATGTAGTACAAGTCCAAATGTCTAACAATCTCCCACTTGGACGATATACTCATGCATATGTACAAACCTTAGTATTATATGTTACATTATAACTTTATGAGCTCATTATTGCTATCACAATAAAATTGTCATGATCAATCCGGTCCATCAATCATATCAACATAGGATCTAAGAGGTCTTAGTTACTCTTGCGTAACTAGACCCAACATTGATCACGTATATCAATATAACCAATAACATGGATCAAGTGTAGGTGTGTAGCATGGAAATAACACAAAGTGTGGTCTGAAATAGAATGTCTATTTCCAACTGGTTCACTTTATTGAGATCAATCATAAACCATAAGATTACATAAAACTTTAAGACTGAATATCTGCAGTTAAAACTTTAAAGACTGAATTACTGAATGTACTGGACATAGCATGCATCACAACACCTCCCTTTGGATGTGGCGCATCAGTATGTCCATTGTCAAAGCAAACAAAAAAAGGCTAACAGCTGACCCTTGATGCAACCCATCATAACCGAAAAATGGTTCGAGTACCCACCCATCGTCCTTACTCGGGTCTTTACTCCATCAAACATGTCTTTAATCAACCTAATATAGGCAACAAGTATACCTCTAACCTCCAAATATCTTTATAGAATGTCTTTCGGAACTTTATCGTACGCCTTTTATAAGTCAACGAACACCATGTGAAAGTCCTTATTTCTCTCCCTGTAATGCTCCATCAATCTCCTAATAAGGTGGATGGCTTATGTTATCGAACTCCCCGACATAGACCCAAACTGGTTCTCAGAAGTTACCCTCCTCCTCACACTTAGCTCTACCACTCTCTCCCAGACTTTCAAAGTATGGTTAAGCAGCTTGATACCCCGATAATTATTGTAATTTTGAATATAACCCTTGTTCTTGTATGCAGGAACCACTGTGCTTTACCTCCACTCTTTGGGCATCTTCTTCATTCTAAAAATGACATTAAGTAACCTAATGAGCCATCTAAGGCTGCCTTGCCGACACTCTTATAAAACTCCACCAGGGATTTTATCTGGTCCTGTTTCTTTGCCCCTACTCATCTTACGCATGGCCCCCTGAACTTTATCAACTCTAATTTGACTACAATACCCAAAGTCACAACAACTCCTGGAGAGTTCCAAATCACCCAGTACAATGCTCATGTCCCCCTCCTCATACAAGAGACTATAAAAGTAGGTCTGCCATCTCCAACGGATAAGCCCCTCATCCAACAAAACTCTACCTTCTTCTTCATTGATGCACTTCACTTGGTCCAAGTCATGCACCTTGACTAACATGAACAACCTCTTGTCCCCACCTTGGCCCTCGAGTTCCTCATACAAATGACTAAAAGATGCAGTCTTCGCCACCGTAACTGCCAGCTTAACCTATTTCATTAGACAACTCATAATAACCCTATTCTCTTTCTTCTCTCCTCGTCTACACTTTCCACTAGTTTCATATATGCTGCTTTTTTGGTTTTCACTATTCCTTGCACCTCTCTATTACACCACCAGTCTCCCTTGTGACCACCAGAGTAACCCTTTGATACCCCTAATACCTCTCTCACGGCTTCCCTAATGCAATGCGCAGTTGTGTTCTACATAACTCTTGCGTCCCCACTACTCCTCTAAGCCCCCATAGTCACCAGCTTGACCCGCAACTCCTATTATTTAACTTTCGTCAAGGTTGCCCGCTTTATCCTATGTTGGTAATATTTCGCTCTCTTCCTTCTCCTCCTAGTGATATCAAGGTCCATAACCAAGAGCCTATATAGGGTCGATAGATTCTCGCTCAGGATGACCTTGCAATCTATGCAAAGACCTCTATCGAACTTCCTGCAAAGTAAATAATCAATATGAGTCTCAGCCACCAAACTCCAGAAGGTGAAAAAGTGCTCCTCTTCTTCGAAAAACTCGAGTTTGCTAATACCAATCAAATGCTGTAGCAAAGTCCAACAAAGACGTTCCTCCTTTATTTCTATCTCCAAAACCAAAGCCAACATGCACATCACCTTACCCCAGGCGTTGCTCCAATGCGGCCACTGAAATCTCCTCCTATGAAAATCTTCTCGGTATGCGGGATACCACTCACCACATCATCCAAATCCTCCATGAAACGCCTCTTGACTTCCTCATCCAAGCATGTTTGGGGTGCGTACACACTGATTATCTTCCAAATAGAACCTCCAAATTATTTTCCTTGAATAAGTTTATCTTTAGTACTTGTTATAATAATACTAATTTCTCCACTAACAGGCAGAGGATCAGACTCCATGATTCTTATCACTTTACTCTCGAGGCGTTAATCTTGCATAATGGAATTTAGTTTGCTCACATGTGTCATCTTTTCACTTCGGAGACTCCGAGAGTCTAGGAAAATTATAGCATCTTCAATGTATCGTGCATCGTACAATTTTTACAACTTCAGTGTTAGATCTGAAATTCACTATAATTGATTCTTTCTTAGAAGCGTCAACTTGCTTGAGATATGTTGTTAGAGTTGCTAAAGATTCTTCACTGTCATTCTCGGCCATTCTTTGAAACCTTAAAACTTCGATAATTAAAGGACTTGGAGGACTAGTAACATTACTACTTACTAGACATCCTTTGGAAAGATGGTCAAGCTGCAATGTCTACACATATACAAACATTCTATATTCACTTCGCACGTAGTTTCTAGAGAGCTGATAACTTTGAAGATAAGTCAAATTGCCATGAAAATCTAATTAGGGTTTATGAGAACAAAATGAGACCGAAAGAAAAGTTTCAGATATTTCTGTATATTAGAATGGCAATACTGTCCAAATGTGTACAAACTATATATATATATATATATATATATATATATATATATATATATATAGGGCCAAAATGACTTGAACCTGAAAAATATAAGCCAAAAACTTAACAAAACAAAAGCCTATACAATTAACTTATACATAACTGGGCCTTTTTCTACCGAGACCCCAATGCCAAATAGCCTTCAAGTCCAATACCCCCCTCCCCTCAAGTTGGAGGGGGAAACCACCTGCAACTTGGAGAGAAACTGATGATGAAGTTGCCCAGTTAATGGCTTGGTGAGGACATCAGCCAACTGTTTAAGAGTAGAGACATGAAATAAACAAATCCGTCTTTCAGCTAACTTAGCCCGAATAAAGAGACAATACACCTCTATGTGCTTTGTACGCTCATGTAAACTCAGATTCTTGGCAATGTGAATATCAGCCTGATTGTCACAAAACACAGAGATAGGAAGGGAAATAGGAACTTGCAAATTAGAGAAAATCCGGACTAGCCAAGTCAATTCCGCCACAACTTTATTTATAGTTGATAGCTCGGTATTCAGCCTCAGCTGAAAAAAGGGACACAATAGACTCTTTTTAGACTTCTAAAAAATTAAACTATCACCCAGAAAAATACAAACCCAGTGATAGTGTTTGGTATCAACACAAGCAGCCCCATTACTATCACTGTAGGCAGTCACTTTGAGATCAGGAGAATTGGAGTAGAATAAGCCAATATCAAAAATAACTTAAGATACCTCAAAATGTGTAAAGCATCAGACATATGAGGAGATCGAGGATACTTTAAATATTGGCTAAGATACTGGACTACTAAGTAATATCAGGTCTAGTATCACCAGAATTAGCCGATAATTTATCATGAATCTCTAGAGGGCACACCACAGAAAAAACATCTGAACAATGGTATTTGAGAACAAATCAGAAACCAACTTTCTTTTATTCAAAAGAACACTAAAGGAAAAATAAGAAACCTCATTGCCCAAAAAGTAGTGCAAAGTACCCCGATCATTGATTCTAAACTGAGTATCTAAAAATTATTTCAAATCAAGAATATCAGCTGCATTATCCACTGTTAGTATTATATCATCAACATAAATGGCTAAGATAGTCAAAGAACTAGAGTAACCATTAACAAAAAGAGAATAATAATTTAAAGATAGAGAGAAACCTTAGAAAATAAGGCTTGAGATAACTTGCCATAGCATTGTTTTGATGCCTGCCGAAGACCATAAAGAGACTTCTGTAATTTGCACACTAGAGGAGCAAAAGAAGAACAACCAGAAACTGAAAGGCCACGAGGCAATTTAATATAGACTTCCTCATCTAAATCATCATGGAGGAAAGCATTATTAACATCTAATTTAAGCAATAACCATTATCTTTTAACAACAATTGTTATTAAATATTTGATGGTGGAATACTTCACAACAGGGGAAAAATTCTTATTAAAATCAACACCTTCCACTTGTGTATCACCCCTAATTACTAGTCTGGCCATACACCTCTCTACACTAACATCAGCCTTGTATGTCACCTTCTAAACCCATCTACATCCAATATGTTTCTTGCCTTTAGGTAAATCTACAATATCCCAAGTGTGGTTAGCTTTTAAAGCCTCAAACTCATTTCTCATGGCATTCTGCCAAGCTGGAATAGAAGCTGTCTGAGAATAGGTACTAGGTTCAAATTCAGCATGCTTAAGAATAGAAGTGGAATAAGCAAGATACAAAGGAAAAGTACACTGATAGTCTTTCAAATATGCATGATAATTATGATCCCTAGTGGACCTCCTCAGAGATAAAGGGGAAGCAGACTGAGTATGTGAACTAGCAGGAGAAAGTAAAGAAGGTGGAGAAGGATTGTAGGAGATGGCATAGGAGAAATGACAGTAGGAGTCAAGGAAGGGGAAGGAGGGGACTGAATAGGAGAACTGGCAGGAGAAAGAGGAGAGGGGCAATGAAGGAAAACAGGATCAGTAACAACAGTTGGAGGGGAGGAGGCAAACGAAGGATCAGAAGACAACACAGAAGATGGAGAGGGAGAAGGAAAAGAAACATGAACATTAGGTAACTTGAAAAAAGGGAAATAATTTTCATAGAACTCTACATCCCTTGAAACAACACACTTCTTATTGGCCAAGTTGTATAACTTGTATCATTTCTTGGAAAAAAGGATATCCAAGAAAAGCATAAGGAATAAACCTTGTTTTAAATTTGTCTATTTGAGGTATAGGGATTGTGGCATAATATAAACAACCAAAAGATCGTAAATGAAAGTAAATGGGCATCTTACCATACAACATTTCAAAAGGAAATTTATCACTTAAAAAGTTTAGAGGGTAATTGGTTAATGATATAAGTGGCTATTAACAAGCAATCACCCCAAAAAAAGCAGAGGTACATTGGACTGGAACATCAATACTCTAGCAGCTTCATGAAGGTATCTATGTTTTCTTTCAACACCCTATTTTGTTGAGGGGTGTAAGGGCAACTAGTTTGATGTATGATTCCATGTTCTGAAAAAAATAATGATGCAAAGGAACTAGATCCCAATTCTAGAGCATTATCACTTCTAATTGTTTGAATTGTAGTGTGAGAGTGAGTTTGACCATTGCAACAAAAGCTTTTATTAAGGAAAAAGTATTGCTTTTGGATCTCATGCGATATGTCTAGGTGGCTCTTGTATAATTATCGACAATAGTAAGGAAGCATCTAGTTCCGGAATAAGTTGTAGTATGGTAAGGATCCCAAGTATCAACGTGAATGAGTTGAAAAGGTGAGTTGGTACTAATAGTACTATCTGGAAAAGACAATCTAATTTGCCTGGACATAGGACAAACAATACAAATGAAAGATAGTTTGGATGACATAGAATCAGACAAACCAGAAATGAGTTTCATTCTAACAAATGGAACATGTGCAAGCCTTTGATGCCAAACAACATCCATTTTATTCATGCTAGTAGTATCACAATTAAAAAGAATATCACACACATTAGGCGGAATAGAACCAGAATTACAAGTAGAAGAAGGAACAAAATGAGACAACATTAATCATGGGAGAAGCAGGATGAACACAAGATGAGACAACATTATTTGTAGAATCTAAATTGGTCAAAAGCTGAGAATGAGTGGAAGGCCTTTTCCACACAAACTTGTACACGCCACTATCCAACTTATCAAGATCAAGAGGTTTCTTCAAAAAAGGGCCATGTGGTATAAGTAAAAAAGATTCATAAGCGAACAGAACAAAATATTTGAATTGTTATATAATCCTATGCACAGAGATCAGATTATATTAAAAAGAGTGAATTTAGAGAACATTGTGAACGATGAAAGTAAGGGTTTAAAATAAAAGAACCAGTGCAGGTCACTTGTATTTTATAATCATTAGGAAGTGACACAAGATAAGGTACATGTAAAGGAGTAAGATTTGATAGAAAATATTTATTATATGTTATATGGTCGATAGCACTAGAATCAACTATCCAGGTTAAATTTATTGATTGAGAAAGCATGCAAGAACTAGAACTAGAACCATTCAGCAGATCATCAGTTAGTAGAGTACCGGCAAAATTGGCAGAAGGCATCAGATTAGACTAAGTATTAGAATCTTTCAAGTGGGGCTGTTGCAGTAAAGTCATTAACTGATTGTACTGCTGCATACTCAAACCAGGAATCACAGAACTTTGCTCAGGAGAACTAGTGACACCAGAATGAGAAGAACTAGCAATGTTATAATGGCTACGGTCAGAAGATTCTGGTTCAGCAATAATATTTGCTGTGTCACACACCCTTTTTAAAAAAAATCAAACTCTACTTAGCCCTCTTAAATTAATAAAAAAAATTTAAATAAAGCTTGAAAAGGGTTTTCAAATTCCAAAGTGACAAAATTTGTTCAAAAGGAAATCTCAGAGTCGCCACCTGGCATTTGACTTCGGTGTGCCAGGCCACCAGTTTTTAGAAAATATTTTTCCTTTTAAAACACTTGAACTCAAAACTAAGTACGCACCAGAGATTCAGGTAAGGGGTTCATTTGACTCGGGAGTAGGTGTTAAGCACTCCCCAAATCCCGTAACTAGTACGGTTGCGTACTTGATGACGTTGGCTTTAAAAATATTCAATTGAGGTAGAAAACACAGAAAAGGGAAACTAAACACACAAGAGGCTCGAGGTCGTTCCCACCTAATAAAAGGAAAATAAAACTAAAAATACTACGGGTTTCATTTTAGGCCTCCAAATACAAGTACTTCGGGGCATTCCCCGGAATAAAATATATACAAATCCTTCGGGCATGCCCCAGATAAATTTAACTAAGGAACGACCTCTCGCCTCAAAATCCAAACAAACTCCTAAGACTTGCCTAATCAAGTGTTGTCGGCCTAAACATACGACTAACGGGCAAGTAAGAAGAGCGAAACAAATAAAACTACAAGAATTAATTCCATGCTTATTCCTTTTTTAATTTCTCATTTTTCATGCATTTGACCAAGCCCGATCCTAAAACATGCGAGACAAGATGAAATTACAACAAACCATATTTTCCCCCTTTTCCATATACTAGAATCAGTCAAGTCAAATATCCAAAACGAATGAAGTATGGCAAATTGACCAAGTAATAAACTAAACAGAGTATTCACAATCCAAGAGATAGGTAAGCAAAAGAAACAATTTCCAAATGAGACAAGACAAAAGAAATGAATTAAAACGTGATAAGGGCCATTTGAGATCTCTTTGAATCCATCTCTTTCCCCATGACCAAGCTATATACAAGGAAAGGGAGATAAAAACACTGACTAAACTTTCACATGAATTTCAATTAACTGGAGCCGCAACGGACTTGTGGAACCATAAAGAGATAATCCAAAGACAACTTAAAGAAATAGAGGATGAAATAAAATGACAGCTACACTAGGTTTATGAAAATTCCAAACCTCGGACAGCAAATTGGTTCGAGACAATTTCCATGTTAATCAGCTAATTAACACTCGAGTTTTTAGAGGAAAACTTTGGAAAAGAACATGACTCAATGCCACTGAAAGTTAACCAAATAAGGACGTTCAAAATATTAAGAAAATGAGTAAAAATAGAGCCCGAGACAAGTAAAATAGGTAGAAAGAGAAATTGAATACCAAAATCCTTCAAATGACAACAAAGACCACAATCAGAAACTAGTATTCAAAATCATCAAATGTCTAGACACCAGAGATCTTAAATAGCTCCCAATTATTTTTAAATTCACAATAGGCAAGATCAACAAGAGAAATAGAATAGAAATGAACCTGGAAGATAGTTCTCCAATTAACAAAGTTCAGCAGTTACAATCCTAAATCGAGCGAGTCCCGACAGAGAATCCGCAAGATCTTCGAACAAAAACCAAGAACCACGATCTGAAACACAGCAGCGACTCCCAAGATTCGAACACCACCCCTCGCTTTTATTCCATTTCCGGAATCCAAAAACTGAAGTAGACAAAGTACTTTCTGAAAATTTGAAGACCGACCAACACAAGCAAAACGTTATATATGTCTGTTTCTGGAAAAACAAATGACCGCAAAAGATGAAAAACAGATTTTTTTTTTATGATTTCTTTTTAAAAAATCATTAAAAAAATCTGTTGTTGTTGTTGGAAATTTCCCCAGACCCCACCTGGTGGGAGTATACTGGGTAGTTGTTGTTGTTGTTGTTGTTCTTTTTGGAAATATGAGAACAAGAAGAAGAGCTCCTAAACCCTAGTCTTCTCCTCTCTCTAATCTTCTATGAAAAGCCCCCGCTTGGTTTGAAAATAAGCTCCAAATATATAGAAGCTCCAGAAACTTCCATACTTGCTCTCCAAGCCAACTAATCCGAAAAATTCCTCATTTTTGCTCTTTTTCGACTAATTTCGGATAAAATGGAAAAATAGGATTTTAGTAATTCAAATCCTACGGCTCCCATTCTTTTCAAAATTCGTCCAAGAGATGAAAGAAAATCGCGTGAGGAAACGAGTATATTCTCTGTTGTCAGAGTTTGTTGAGATTTTGATGAAGTGAGAGATGAGGAGGGAGGACCACAGGGGACTCATTGAGTGAACTAGGCCGAGTTGGAAAACGAGTGGATGGCGGAGTCGTTCGGAGAAGAAGATGAACAGTAGAGAGGGGCGCCGCATCTTCTTCTCTAGGTTAGGGTTTGGTTAACAAAACTATAACTAGGTTTAAGGATAAGTCTCGTCCATTGGATGGGAAAGAATGAAGGGCTAGGATTTAAAGCTGGGATGGGGCGGGTCAATAGGTGTGTCTGGTTGGGTTAGGGAGTGGGTTGTTATATTTTGGGCCAGATTTGAATTGGGCTTTAAAGTGTGCGAAATTGGGCCAAAAAATGACTGAAAATTCAAATTAAAATACCTATAAAATTCTAAATTAAGGTAGAGTATTAGTATTAAAAATAAAACTAAAAATTGTTTTTGGAACTATTTTTGGTATTTTTTTCAAACTTAGCATAATACCACTATAAATATACTAATGAACTTAAATAAATAAAAACAAAAACAAACACATCAAATAAAATAAATTGAAACTTTCCTTCTTTCTTTCTTTTTTTTTTCTTTTTTTTCTTTTTTTAATTTCATTTTTAATTAATTTTTTTAAATTTTATGACTTGAAATTAAAAATAAAATAGGCTAAAATTACATAATAACTCAAGTAGATATTTTAAAACATAAAACTATTAAAACTAACTTTAAAACTGGGCGAGTTAAAAATTACATGTCTACATGCTTCATTTGTAGTTCTTCTACTTTTAGTAAATTTTAAGTTAGAGGGATAACCATGAAGTTTATAGTATTTTTCAATCAAATGTCCAGTTTTTTTGCAGAATAAAGAATCCTTGGTCTAATCTACATGCATCCTTGGTCTAGGTACACAATGTAGCTGGAACAGTTTAAAGCATGAAATAAAATGAAGCTTAAGGCTTGAAGATTTAATTGTAGTTTATTTACATCCTAAGTTGTATGTATGTTAGATGTTAGTTCGATAAAAGCATGTGAGTAGTTGTAATATTAATACTGCCCTGTAGTAGTATAACTTTGCAAGTTCAATCCCATGTATGCTAGATAGGAAAAAACAATGAAATAGCATGTCTATTCTGCCATTTTTAGTTTTTAGTTCAGTTATAGCACCTTTAAATAGACATCATGTGTAAAGAAATTAACCAGTAATTCTAATTCTTCTAGATGATAATTCAACTGTTTAGGTTAAAAAAAAATAGTCTCTTTAATTGTTGATTTTATTTCTGCCTTGCTATTAACCTCAAGCGAGTAGTATAATGTAACTAGGTCTAAAATAGAGTAGGATGGCCCAGGCCCAGTCTCGCATCACTCAGTTGGGCCTGGGCCCAAAAATGGCAAACGGACTACTTTTTTTTAACTCCTCCCCCCTCATTTCTAAATTACTACCATGCTTATAACTAGGGGTGTACAAAGAAAACCGATAAACCGCACCAATCCGATAATCCAAGTCAAACCGGGGAAAAAAAACCCGACTATGGTTTGGTTTGACTTGGTTTGGTGTTGGAAAAAAAAACCCGACCATAATTGGTTTGGTTTGGTTTTAACTAAAGAAAGTCAAACCGAAACCAAACCAACCCGACATTACATATATAGCAATTTTAGCTATATTTAATATATAAATATACTTATTGTAATGTAATTTATAAATATTTCTTAAAAAATTTCATAATTTTATCTTTTAAGGTATTATTTCAAGGTTTGATTTAGAACTTTTGAATGCTCCAATAAGTTTTATAGCCATTAATATTAGTAAATTAAATAATGCTAGCAATCAATACTAATGCTAACAAAAGACATTAAATTCAATATTACGAACGGGAATGTATTAAATGTCTATTTTTTATTTTGCAATAATTTAGATATAAATACATAACCTATTTTTATTTTTATTTAGCTTTTAGGCATATAATTAATACTCCCTCATTAGTTTATCCAGTTTAGCATGAATTAGTGCTTTTAGATTATATTTATTTTTATTATGACTTTTTAATTAGCAATATTTATTGTACATAATTTTATTATTTTTTATTGTTGAATATTTTAAGATAATGTCATGAGTCATGACATATCTCATATTTTGTATTATTTTCTTGAAAAATACTTTATATAGTTGTATCTTACTAGGATTAAAGAAATATTTTGAGCATACGTTATATATTTTGTTCTACGAAGATTTTACCGGAAAAAAATTCGAAAAAACCCGAAAAACCCGAAAAAATCCGAGAAAAACCGATATTTAAAAATCCGAATTTATTGGTTTGGTTTGGTCTTTAGATTTAATAACCCGACACAATTGGTTTGGTTTGGTAATTGCAAAATCCGAACCAACCCGGTCTATGTACACCCCTATTTATAACTTAGCCAATAATTCTAGCATGTAAATAATGTAGGATTTTCTTTCATTTTTAGAGATGCAACGAAATAGAGAACGTAGTCGCTTTAGGATATCCTTAAAAATGAAATGGGGCGTGCCTCGCCAAAAAAAATAACAAATCGTGGGGCCCTCAATTAAAAGGACATAATAAGCGAATAGACTTCGGACTTGGCCGTTTAACGAATTTCACGACATCCTCCCAAAATAACAAGTACGTTAGCCTCTTTAAAATGCGCATTAAGTAATTTTACCTTCCTAAGCTCGCGTGTGCATTTATGCGGTCCAAATCCAAATTCCGACAAAATCGGAATGCGTCAGCAAACTACGGGTGCACTGGTTGTGATGTGGTTCAGGATGCATTTTCATGACGTCGTAATTCTTAAGCAACTAAAGAGGCATGTCTTGCCAAACAAAAAAATACACAAATTGCGGGGCACTCTATACATGTTTGTTATGCAAGATTGCTTAGACACCGGAACGGACCGTTTAAACAAAAGTCCACGGCCTCGCCCAAAACAATACTACGCTAGTCGCTTAGGGCGCATCTTTAATAAAGTTACCTCCCTAAATACGGGCGTGCATTTATGCAACCCAAATCCAAATCTCAACGAAGTCGAAATGTGTCGACGACCACGCGTACACTGGTTGTGACGTGGTTCGAGACATGTTTTTACGACGTTGCAATTCTTTTCAAAAATGACAATAATAATAATAAAAGCAGTAAAAGATCCTTAATTTGCATTAAGTACATAATTGTTAAAATCTGATAAATAAGCCGAATATAACAGTTGAGTGACCGTGCTAAAACCACGGAACTCGGGAATGTCTAACACCTTCTCCAGGTTAACAGAATTCCTTATCCTGATATCTGGAACGCAAACTGTAATTTAGAGTCAATTCATTTCCTCGATTCGGAATTAAAACCGGTGACTTGGGACACGCTAAATCTCCCAAGTGGCGACTCTGAAATAATTTAAAAAATCTCGTTCGATTGTCCTTTAATTGAAAAAAAACTCCTTCACCCCTCGCGCAAGCGTAAAAAGGAGGTGCGACATATATCTCGAGTGCAACATCTGATTGAGGCATCCTGAATCTCTCTGCACAGTTTCTTATTGTATTTGGGAATCAACAGTTGGAGTGTCACTAGACAACGCAGATTAATTTGTTAAGCGTAAAATCTTTAGCTTAGGGCCTACCAAAGGGAGAACAATAATAGACAAATACTGTAACTCAGGTCAACACCTGCAAGGCTTGACAATAAACTTTCTTTAGTGTACCACTACCATATTGCCCCTAAAGTCGCTTTCACTCTATTATTTGTGCTGACCAGAGTATTTGAGTTTTTTTTTTGCATCCTATTTTTCCTAAAAAGAACGATGAGGTTCTTACTTAAAGACTGTATGGTTTTATAAGATGGATAACTTGTTAGTTTAATTCTTATTTTATTTCTGTTTTGACAACTATTTATGGATTGCTAGTAGGGCCATAGAACAGTACAAAGAAGCAGAGTCAAAATCATGGGAGTTTAGCCCAAAATGAATATTGTCACACCATGTTAATAATAACTATTGACTAATTTATCCCAACAATTACGAATAAACAAACAATATAAAGTCTATCCATTGTTAGATTTGAAAAATGTTTGGACAAACAAATAGATTACCAGCTTAAATTTGCTTTAATTTTACATCTGATCTCTGTTTAACCAATAGGAGATACTACACAAATTTGGACACTAAAACATATCTTTTATAACTTGTTTTAAACGTGAACTAATTGAAAAGTTTTATTTGCAACCAACAAGGATGCGATGGAAATGATGAGATCCTCCACTCCTAACTAGATGTTCGATTTGAGTATAGAAATGAAAAACTCTTGGTAGAGAGCGCTCCCCTATAACGGTCCCTGCATGTACAGTGCAAATCCATATTATTTTGGAGCAGTGCATGGTTATACCAATAATAACAACAATAACAATCCAGTATAATATCACTTAGTTGGGTCTGGGGAGTGTAGTATGTACGCAGACATTACCCCTACCATGGGGTAGAGAGGTTGTTTCCAAATAGACCCCCGACATACTTCCCTCCAACAACTTCTCACCTTGCTCTTGAGGAGACTCGAACTCACAACCTCTCGGTTGGAAGTGGGGGTGGCTTACAATCACAGCAACCCCTCTTGTCTAACCACACATAAAAAAAAAAACTTTTTGGCGTCACTGGTAAAGTTACTGCATTTTACCAGGAGGTCACGGGTTCAAGCCGTGAAAACTGCCTCTTATAAAAATGCAGGATAAGGCTGCGCATAATGGACCATTGTGGTCCGGCCCTTTTCTGGATCCCGTGCATAAAGGGAGCTTAGTGCACCGAGCTGCCCTTTTTTGTGTCATGTGTTCTAATGTTAGTTTTTAATTTTCCTATTTAGAAACAGGTTGTTGTTGATATTTTCTCTTTCTTTTCTTGATTGTTTCAATGAACAAGGAAGCAGAAGAAGAAAAGCTGGAGTTGACCAATATGGCCAAATGAGCTATCTTCAGTTATTGGAGACATTTATCTTACTTTAACAAATACCTCTTGATCTATTAAATCCATGTGATATGACCAGAACAATTGTAGCTTAAAGTCAACTGTCCTTGATATATGCATATAATTACTGATAAAGAACAATGGTGGAATAAATATAACTTTTTTTTCCTCTTGTACGTGTATTTTTGTGTTCATATTTCTTAGCCAATGGTATGAAATATCAAGTATGAACCTCCATGTGGATAGTGGGTCCATATTTCTTCTCGAATTCACTAATAAAATTCAACTGAAAATTAAGCAGGGTGAAAATCCTGTACTACGCAGTTTTCTGCTGTCTTTTGAATCTTAGAAGAGTCAATAGCATATTTTAGGTATAGAAATTCATTGAGGGATACAATCAGGCTGGTCAAATTTGAAGCAACTAATAAAGTATGTGTGTGGCAGTAAAATGACAGAAACGTCTCAAGGATTTTAATGTAGTTTTAAGAGGCTAAGTTAAATGTCTGATGTAAAAGCTAAGTTGAAGTTCAATTCCATAATAGCTTCTGTTATCGTAATTTCTCCAAAAAGATTAAGGAGATGTCTTCAAGGAAGAAATATCTGTCTCCAAAGATATCTCATCTCCTTGAAAATCTGCAGCAGACTCTGATGATGTTCATCTCATTGAAGAAGTATTAGGCATGTGCCTAATAAAAGTTTCTATGGTTTGGTAGTCAACATTGTTGACTTGGTTTGGTTAGGTAGCCAACTTTGTTGAATTTCTTTGGGTTGGTAGCCAACTTTGTTGAATTGTGAAAAATATATGTAAATTGTCAAATATTGTAGGCTTTAGAGAGTGAAACTTTGGATATAAAAGGAGAGCTTCAACTCTCATTTCTGTACACCAACAAAGAGAGAAAAAAAGAGTGATGTTTCACAGGCAAGGTATAAGAAAATAGTCTGTGAGAAAAATAGAGAGTGAGCGATATTGTAGTAAGGTGGGAATATCAAAAGATGGTTATTTCTTTTGAGTGTTGTAGTGGTCTTTGGAGTATTTTACTCGGAACTACAAAGTGTAAAATTCCTTACTATAGTAATATCAGTTGCTTCTCTCGGGTCCGTGGTTTTTTCCCTTATTCAAAAGGGTTTTCCACATAAAAATCTTGTAGTCGTTGTTACTCTTTTTAATTACCGTATCTCGGTGGTACATTATTATTCCGCTTTTATTACTGTGAATATTATTTCTGTGGGGGGTTTATTTTCAACAACTGGTATCAGAGCACATGTTCTGCTCGTTCACTGAAATACTATTCACTGTCGGTAGTACTATACTCGGTGAAAAATAAAATATCTGGAGTAAAGTACGAGGTAGCTAAATTCAACGGAGATAACGGTTTCTCAACATGGCAAAGAAGGATGAGGGATCTGCTCATCCAACAAGGATTACACAAGGTACTAGATGTTGATGCCAAAAGCCTGATACCATGAAAGCTGAGGATTGGGCTGACTTGGATGAAAGAGCTGCTAGAGCAATCAGGTTGCACTTATCGGATGATATGGTAAATATACATCATTGATGAAGACACTGTACGTGGAAGCAGTGTCCTGAAGAAGTAGTTATACGCCCTACACATGGGTGAATGTATGAATGTTTTGTCACATTTAAATGTGTTTAATGAACTAATCACACAGCTTGCCAACCTCGGAGTGAAAATCGAGGAGGAAGATAAAGTCAGCTTGCTATTAAACTCGTTGCCATCTTCGTACTATAATTTGGCAACAATCATCCTGCACGGTAAGACTACTATTGAGTTGAAAGATGTCACATCCGCTCTTTTACTCAATGAGAAGATGAGAAAGACGCCTGAAAATCAAGGACAAACTCTTATCACAGAAGGTAGAGGCAGGAGTTATCAAATGAGTTCGAGCAACTATGGTAGATCCGTAGCTCGTGGAAAGTCAAAGAATCGATCCAAATCAAAAGCCAGAAATTGCTACAACTGTGATCAACCAGGTCACTTCAAAAGGGATTGCCCAAATCCAAAGAAGGGCAAAGGTGAAACTAGTGGCCAGAAGAATGACGACAACACAACCGCCATGGTGCAAAATAATGACAATGGTGTCCTCTTTATAAATGAGGAAGAGTAATGCATGCACCTGTCAGGTCCAGAGTCGGAATGGGTGGTTGACACAGCGACATCTTACCATGTCACACCGGTAAGAGATCTTTTTTGCAGATATGTAGCAGGTGATTTCGGCATAGTGAGAATGGGTTACACGAGTTACTCAAAGATTGCGGGGATTGGTGAAATTTGTATCAAGACAAATGTCGGATGTACATTGGTTCTAAAGGATGTGCGGCATGTACCTGATTTGCGGATGAACTTGATCTCGGGGATTGCTTTGGACCGAGATGGATACGAGAACTATTTTGCAAATCAAAAGTGGAGATCACCAAGGGATCATTGGTGATTGCAAAGGTGTTGCTCGTGGAACGTTGTATAGGACAAATGCAGAAATATGCCAAGGTGAATTGAATGTGGCACAAGATGAGATTTCTGCAGATTTGTGGCATAAAAGAATGGGTCATATGAGCGAGAAGGGATTGCCACATTTCAAGAATAAATTAATTATTTTTTTCCTACATTGTCCTTGGAGTAAATAGTCATAGAATATGTGTTAGGAGTGTTTATGTGAGACAATAAATGTTAATATGGTTAATCCCATTGCTAATTAATGCTATAAAGATGAATTTTTTTAATCTGTGTGAAAATATCCAAAAAATCACTTATTTTAGACCGGAGGAAGTATCAAATAATAAACTATTTGACTATTTAAAATAGCAATGCGATAAGTGTGAAGAAAATAAATTTGATTTTTTTGGAAAAAATATAGAATTCTCTAGAATGTCATAGTGTAGTATCCTTGATATTTATCTAGTAGACATATCTATAAATATTCTGGAATGTTGTGGGAAGATAGGAAATATCTAGATATTCTAGAGTGTTGTTAGAAGATAAGGTTGCTAGAATCTTCCTTGTACATTATCTAGAATCATATCTAGAATCATTCATAGGCTAGTATAAATAGGGGGTGTCTTGTTCATTTGTAAGCAAGCAAAATCAAGAAAGCCTTCTTCCCTAAACAAAGTTCTCCTTCCCAAAACATTTCTTCTCTTTTTCAAGCTTCATCTTCTTTAGTTGAAATTCCAATATTATCTGACAATCTTGGGCTAGCAGAAAGTCTCCGAATAATACCCTTATTCTGCTATTCTTTACAATAAGCTCCAATTTCAACACAAATTTATGTCCAAATGCCTAATTAATACTCCATCCGGTCCAAAATAAGTAATTTTTTTGGATGTTTTCACATATATTAAGAAATCCACCTTTTAGCATTAAATAGAATTGACCATACTAACCTTTATTATCTCACATAAATACTCTTAATACACATTCCAACAATATTTACACCAAGGACAATGTAGGGAAAAAATAATTAATTTATTCTTGAAATCCTAAAAAATCACTTATTTTGGACCACAAAAAGAAAGGCAAAAAATTACTTATTTTGGACCGAAGGGAGTATAAAAGGGGGTGTACTGGGTGGGGTACGATTTCTAAAACGGAAAAGGGTCATATATGTCCCTCTACTAGTCAAAATAAGCTACATTTATCATCCGTTATACTATTTGGCTATATATGTCCCTACCGTTCACATCTCTGGCCATATATGTCCCTCTGACGTTAACTTTAAAAAAAAGAAAATTAAAAAGCCACGTATCAGAGTCTTATTAGTTAAACTAAACCCACTCCCCTTTTTCTTTATATTAAAACGAAAATATTTGTAAATACTGTAAAAAACTTGTAAAAAATGGGGAAAAAATTTGTAAAAACTAGGAACTTTTTTTATTATTTCAGAATTTAAAAAACAAAAATATTATATTAAATTAAATTTTTCAGTTTTTACAAAATTGTGTTTTCACTTTTTACAAAACAAAATTCTTTAAAAATGCAAAAAAAATATTTAAAAAAAAACACATTTTGGAAATATTTTCAAATTGAAAATAAACTGATTTTCTTTTTGTAAAAACAGAAATAAAAATTGTTTAACAAAATATTTTTATTTTTGACAAAATTGTTTAACAAAATTTTTTCGTGTAACAAAAAAGAAGAAGAATGTATTCCTTATCATTCCGAGTAGAGATGCTCTGTTCATATTTTTAAAATATTTTAAAAAAATAAAAAATTGTTTAAACAATTTTTATTTCTTTTTTTATTAAAAAACGTTTTAAATATTTTTTTGTTTTTAATATAATATTTTGTTTTAATATAATATATTCATTTCTTTAAAATAAAAAAAATTCCTATCTTTACAAAAAAAATTCCAGTTTTTAGAAATTTTCCCCCATTTTTTACAAGTTTTTTTTTACATTTTTTACAAATATATTCATTTTAATATAAAGAAAAAGGGGAATGGGTTTAGTTTAACTAATAGAACTCTGACACGTGGCTTTTTATTTTTTTTAAAAAAGTTAACGTCAGAGGGACATATATGACAGAAATGTAAACGGTAGGGACATATATGGCCAAATAGTATAACGGATGACAAATGTAGCTTATTTTGACTAGTAAAGGGACATATATAACCCTTTTTCGTTTCTAAAATTAACAATTTCATCAAACTAATTATTTTAAAAAGTAGTGAACTCCGAATAGGGACAAAATAAAACTGGGGTGCTACAAAATACCATGTTGGTACGTCAAAATCTAATGGTATTTTGTACTTGATTATTTTATTACACAGTCCAGTACAGGGCACCTAAACAAAAGCTTACAAATTACTTATACTTTAACTTAGTATAGACCAATCAGAATAATCAAATGTTACCTTTCTTTATTTTCCCTCACTAATTCAGTAAATATACCTGAATTCCGAGGGCATTTTAATAAAAGTACCGAAGCCCTAGAAGAAAGAAAAAGAAACATTTTTTAGAAACCTCTACCCACAGTGACGGTGGGTCCCACTTTTGTCTGCTATTTTAATACTCTGCGACAACATCAAATTAAGTATATGTAGATAATTGAAACAACACTTAAAAAGGCAAAAAAATTAATTGAACCCCATTAATACTCTATAATTTTTAAAATGTTATAAACTAAAGCAAAAGACAAGAACAATAGAACAAGAACAATAGCAATAGAGAGAAGAGTAGAGAGAGTTCTTCTTATTGAGTTGAGAGGGGTGAATTACAATGGTAGAGAGCACCTCTATTTATAGGGAGGAGGAAGATCTTGCTACCAATAATAGGACTCTAAAATCTCTCTAATTAAGTACATTAAAGACATTCACCTTAAATAGAAGTGTAAGAATCTTCTATTTCATAACAAAAAATACTATTCTTGTGAATTGTAATGAACTTACTGATAGGGGTGTTCATCGGGCGGATTTGGCGGCTTTTTACTCTTAACGGTTTGGCTTAACGGTTATCGGTTTTTAAACGTATTCATCACTTAGCCACCCGATAAGATATCGGGCCGATTGGTATCGGGTTAGCTCTTATCGGGCGGTTACTGGGCAGTTTATCGGTTTAATACCTATGGGATAATGACCTGAATTTTGAACATTTTAAGTAATATTTTTATACCAAATGTAATATTTTCTTCTGAAAAACTTTTAGGAATTTAACAAAAAACTTCCTTGCTGTCATTCAACAGCCAAGCTAAAACAATTAAATCAAAGCAAAGTTATCAGGAACAGAATGAGAAGAATTAGAACAAAGAACAGAAGCTAGATATATTATTTCCGAAAAGACAACACTATTGTTATATTCAAACATTTCTAGGCTGAAATTACACGTTAATTCTCAAGCAAAACTAAATCATATGCAGGGACTTTTTAACTAAATCATATTTAATATATATAATTATATAAGTAAAAAATATATAACACTCCCCCTTGAATGTCTATTCAATGATGTGCCTCATAAAACCTTAAAACCAATACCCAATGGGAAAAATTAAAGTAAGGAAAAAGAGTACACATGTTTGAATATGCGCCTATTGGTTGCCTCATTAAAAACCTTGCAAGGAAAACCCAGTGGGAAAAAACCTTGTAAGGGAAAAAGAGTGCAACGCGCATTGACTCCCCCTAATGAGTACATCAATTTATATCCTTGAGCATTTGCATTCCAATCTTGTGCATCATCTTCAAAACGATCTTTGGTAGATATTTGATAAATAAATCAACTATGTTGACTTGAATAAATATTCCGCACCTTGAAATCATCACTCTTGATAGATATGAACATCTTCATATAATGTCGTGGAATAGCTCTTCAATATCTCCATAGATGCATTCTCAAATCCATCATGCTTATAGTTATGGCAAGATATATATGTACACAAGTTGTACTTAGGATGTGGTACTTTTTGACCACGAATTGCATATGCTTCAAGCAACTTAAATCTTTCAAGTTGAGTCATATAAGTCACATAATAAACTTTAGCTGCATATCAAGCTTTCATTAGTGATACTAAACAAATAAGATATCGAAAACTGACTATACATACCTTTGACTTTTATCTTTCAAGCATTTGAACTATAGGTTCAAAACTACATGTCTTTCATATGGAATCAATTCTTCTTGAATTGTATCTCTTCCATTTAGTTACTTTCTTTGAGTCAGCAAATGCGTATAGCATGCTTTGCAATATGTTGCAATTGCATTTCCCTTTTATGAACTACAGGTTCATATCATGATATTCGGGGATATACATATACAAATAAAAATTCATCCCATGTAACACTTTCTCAAGTGTTTATCATGTCTCCCCCTCATGTTAGTAAAGCTAACATGTTTCCTCAACTTTGGAAAATCATCTTTGTGCATTATGTCAATATACACAGCACCTTAATAATAAGATGAAATTATTTGGTTCCTGACCCTGAACCACTTGTGAGGGGAGAATATACTCTCGTGTTAGAAATAACGCTCTACGCTAGAGGGGGGGTGAATAGCGTATTAATAAAATTTGGCGTTATCTTGCGGAATTTAAACTTTGCAGGAAATAAACAAATGCAGTAAAAATAAATTACACCACGATATATACTGGTTGGCCACACTTTGTGGTTAGTCCAGTCCCCGAGAGACTCTCTCGAAATTTCCACTAACAACCTTGTCAAGCTTAAGGTGCCCAACAAACCTTTACACTTGAGACTTGAATCACACAAATCTCAAACACTTGCTCGGAGGTTCCTCACCTCAAAGACTTCAATTTGCTCGGAGGTTCCTCACCTCAAAGACTTCAATTTGCTCGGAGGTTCCTCACCTCAAAGACTTCAACTTGCTCGGAGGTTCCTCACCTCAAAGACTTCAACTTGCTCGGAGGTTCCTCACCTCAAAGACTTCAATTTGCTCGGAGGTTCCTCACCTCAAAGACTTCAATTTGCTCGGAGGTTCCTCACCTCAAAGACTTCAATTTGCTCGGAGGTTCCTCACCTCAAAGACTTCAATTTGTTAAGCTTCCGGGTGCCTAACGAACCTTTACAACTTGAGAACTTGATACAACACAAGCCTCAACCAACCCGCTTAAGGAAACCTATCCCTAAGACTTTACAAGAAGAAATATAACACTCCTTCTTACTACAAGTGTTTAACAAAAACACTCTTTTACTCACTTTACAAGAACTCTCTCAAAGAGTGGATTATGAGTACAAAATATATGGCTCAAGAACACAACAACTCAATCAATAATCTTGGCTCTCAAAAACAATGTAAGATATGAAATTTGAATCACAATAATGTAATGTATGCTTTGTAATTTTTCTGCAGTGTTGTTGTGTTTTAAAAATGATTTTCAGAGAGTGTTTTATAGAGAAAATGGAGCAATAGACCGTTGCTTTTAGTTCCAGAAAACGCTCCTGAAAATCTTCCTGACAATCGATTGTTGATATTACACAATCGATTGTTGGAGCAAAATTTCAACAGACAAATTCCTTAAAATCCGGTTAAAAAGATTTCTGTTGAATTTTAAAAAGAAGACAATCGATTGTTGACTTCAGACAATCGATTGTTGTTCAAATATTCAAAATATTTCTGGCAACTTTTTGACTAAAAGATTGAGTAAAGATTATACCATAAATACATTAGCCGTTGGAAAAAGTCCGTTTGGAAATATCACTGAGCACAATCGATTATTAAAAGGTGACAATCGATTGTTCTTCATTTTTGACGATTTTGAAAACATTCTGTAAGTTGTCCAAAACTTTGAGACTAAGTATAAAATCTGACAATCGATTGTTGAAAAGTGACAATCGATTGTTGCTTCAAAAATGATTTCAAACGAAGTTTCTGTCTTAAGACAACATTTTAAAAACTAAGTATAGAACTTGACAATCGATTGTTTCTTCAAGACAATCGATTGTTAAACCCAATTTTCACAAAACGAGTTTAAAAATCATTTTGGCAAATATGCAACTTATTTCTTTAAAAACTTATGATGCATGATTTTATGAAAATCATTTTAGGTGAGAGCCAATATTAGAAATAAGTCGTTGAGTCAAGATTACAAATTAAGACCTACTCAACAGTTGGTTGCATCTTCTATTCTTGAACGCGTACTATCCATCTTGTACTTGGACTGATATTGTTCCATCACCGATGCTTGTCTCAATGTTTGGCATTTATCAAAACCTACATGAATCAACACACGTTAGTTCGAGAATGTGTTTCTTACAATTTCCCCCTTTTTGATAATGGCAAACATGTATCGGGATATGCATAACAGTTCAAGATAATTCATTATGCATCATAGACATGTTCATTTTCATACGACATTTTCCCTCAAATGATGATTCCCCCTAAAAGTGTGCAGTTATATCAAAGTGCATGGGAAATATATTATGCATGCATAGCCCGTTTATTTTCCCCCTTTTGACATTAACAAAAAGTGGCAAGATAACAAGTCTAATAATAGCATGCTAGTTCAACAAACGTCAACATAATCGATTATTATACGGGATAATCGAGTAGTTGCACTGAAAAAAAATTCCCCCTAAATATAAGATTCCCCCTGAATTTATGCAACACATATATTCAAGGACTTTGCATAAATATGAACATGCATATAATATTCAAAGAGGGCATGTAAGTATGCATAAACACTAGGCTTGCATATAGCCTTTCTTTTCTTCCTTTTAAAAAAATATATACTTCCCCCTTTTTAAAGTATCAAATAATTCATATAATGTAAATAGGAGAGATATTGCAAATGAAAATCAACTTTTCATTAAATAGATAAAATATTACATAGGCCATTAAATAAATAAAAATACAAGAAAATATTTAATCCTCGTTATCATCATCTTCGTCCATGTTTTGCGGCGGTGCCTCAAATGGGACGAGATTGCCATATTGATAGTTGATATGGTCAAAATATCCTAGGACATAGCGGGACAAAGTGTCAACTTTTGTTTCAATACGGGTAAGATGATTTTCTATCTCCGCATTTGGATCTTGATTTTGAGGCGGATTTTGAGGAGGATTTTGAGGAGGTTGATTATCATGATTGCCACCACTGTGAAATGAAGATTCAGAAATTTCCCAGTGTTTGGTCCGATTTTTAAGTGGACCATTTGCCGTGATAATGCCGGCGGATTCAAGAAAATGCATAACAAGAAGTGCATAAGGAAGATGTTTGTCTTCGGCGAGAGCATCACGCATGTGAAGCTTGATTAATTTACAATAATTTAATCGAGCTCCGGAAGAAATGGCATGCATGAGTTTACAATCTTCTTGGGAGATAGTGGTGTGACTGCTTTTTCGGGGCTTGAGAACTCGGGTGATGAAATAGAATATCAACCGATAGTTCGGATCCATTCCCGTGATCGTAGGACGACGAGAAGTGAGACGTGGATCATAGTGAGTGAGTCCAATTTGACGAAGAAAAGAGGTTTCATCAAATAGGGCTCCCACTTGTCCAACATATTGGTGAATGTCTTCACCATCATTTGGAAGTTTGATAATGGCGTTAAGATATTCGTCGGAGACAACTATTTTGACACCATTTATAAAGGTGAGAAGATCGCCATCGTCAGTTGGACGGAGGTTTGAATAAAAGGCCCGAATGAGTGTAGTATTGATGAAATCATATGAAAGGAGAAGGAAGTCAAGAAGTTGACTTTCTCGGAGTAAGTTTACAGCAAGACCATAGTTTTGGAGATATCGCATAGTAGAAAAACGAGGAGGATGAATATCACATTTTTCAAATTTAGTAAGAAAGCGATTTAATTTATTTTCGCTTTTGAAGACCAAAACATCACCATCTTGATATGGATGATATCCGGAGGGAGGAAGAGCAGAGGTGGAAGCACCTTCCCTATTTGAACGGGTTCTTCTCGACATATTGATAGAAGAAAGAAAGCTTGAATTTTGCAAAAAGAGCTTTTTAGAGAGGATTTGAGGCTTTGAGCTTGAATATATGGTGATGATAATGAAGACACCATCTCCTATTTATAGAGGGGAGAATAGGAAAAAAATATGCCTGAAGTTAACTCAAAAACGGTGGAGTTTTGGAATTGACCGTTGAGACAATCGATTGTGTATTTGAGACAATCGATTGTTGAACAGTGTGATGCCTGGGATTGACTGATAAAAGCTGATAATCGATTAAAGAGAGCTGCAGGACTCAGAACGGTAAGAACTTTTGAATTAATACCGTTGGACAATCGATTGTGTGATGGAGACAATCGATTGTGGCAAGTTTGACACTTAGATTCTGAGAATTTGGCTTGAAACAGAATGTTTTTGAAATTTCAGAAAATCACCGACAATCGATTGTGGAACTTGACAATCGATTGTGTACTGGGCAAAAATGGTCTAAGTCCTGAAAATTGATTTTGGAAGTATGGTAATCAATTTTGAATATCTTATAATCAATTTTGAAATTATGACAATTGATTATGAATGAAACAACGTCATCAATACATGGTGGAAGATAATGATTCTTCGGATGAAAACGTTTTTATGAAAATAGATTTTCCATCATGAATACATATAATCAACACCAATTGTTATAAATACCAATTTAGAAAATCAAAACTTAATACAATTTATGCACTTAATCAATTATGCAATTTATCAAAATAACGTTCATATCAATACTTGTGACATATAATACCAATTCAACTAGCTAAAGGGTAGAGTAAGGAACGATCATACCCGGTTTGTCTTGATGTCATCCTCCGTCGTTGACATCTCAATTTGCTAGAAATTGAATTGAATGCTTCATGCGAGCACATTTGCATTTCCAACATTTAATCAAGTGAAGCCATTTCCGATATATATATATACAAGCAATTTATCACCATAATAACAATTCAAAAACCAAATGGATATTTGTTAAGAAAATATCATCAATAAAATTTATGCAATCAATTCTTTCAAAGCACAAGTTCCCTCTTAAGTAAGACAAAATGGAATGTAATGACATTCCTCTTACTTGTAACAAATTGCCTAAGACATTTCTTCTTTTGATAAGAAGATTGTATTAAGGCTAATTCCTTTTACCATATTCACAAAAGAATAGGAAGGATATTGAGGAATATACAATATGACGATTTTTATAAAATTATCAATTATATCAACCAAAAAAAAAAAAGATACCTATTGTTATTTTGAAAGGCATTTGTCAAAACATATATTGCATGCTGTTTCAAATAGATAGTCAAATCATGAATCAACCATCTTATCACCTGTTTAAGCAAAACACATCAATTCGACATTTTACAGGAAATACCGATTGTTACAAAAGCAATGAAAAATCCATTTGACGGAGAGCATAACAAATGCATCAAATGTTATTTTATTAACAGTGATACACAAGGTTATTTTCAGCAATCCATATTGCAACAAATGTCAAATATTTCAATTAAGCACATTTGCAATAATGAGAACCAAAACAAAGCATGATTCAAGGAGAATTGATACGGATGGTTAACAAAGACATATCAACACATACAATTGGGCATGATAAAAAAGAAAGCCTAGCCTTTAAAAAATTTCAAGAACGTTTATGCCTATTTTGAACTGACACGATGATAAATGATAGCTGTCGAGTTCAGATTTCAGAATGGTAACAAATCTTGAGATTTTTACCGATTGACAATCGATTGTGGACTAGACCAAAAAGGTTTTAAGTCCTGAAAATCGATTATGAGAGTATGCTAATATAAAAAGCATTTATCAAAACATATATTAAAATATGATTTAAAACACTTTGCTGTTTGAAAAGATTGTCAAGACATAATTCAACTAAACATGATTTTAGTAGGTACTCATTCAATGCACGAATCAACATTTGTCAAAGCATGGATCAAGCATTTAATAGTTGATACTAGTAATCAAAAATGAATTTTCAGCATGTCAATCAACACGTATAGTCAGCAAGAAATTTCACAAATTGATTCTTACAATTAACGCATGTCAATGTTTTTCAGGGTGAGAATCAAATTGACAACTTATATGTTAATAACACCAGCTGCCATATATCAACAAATCTGTCAACATTAATAACTTGCACATATTCGGTTTTATCAAAAAGAATAGCTAACCGAAATTCCTCTCGATGCCTTTTGGGTGTCGTGCTTGGCGCATCTACTACAATTTTGTAGTCTTCAAGCACACCTGCAAAAATACCTACGGAGAGGTTTTTGGTACCCATATCATTTTGGGTCCTTTGGGGTTAGGCAAATAATAATTATAACCAAAAGATAAATCTCTATGTTTAGCAAAACACACAGGTGCAATGTGACCTATCCGATTGCAATAATGGCATACTACGTTCGGATTGTGCCAATGCCTAGGTTGCGCCAAATACATTCTAGGTGATCTAGAGTCATTCCTAGATGCGTTGAGAATCCTAGAGTCATTTCTAGGTTGTCTAACGTAGTTCGTTCTAGGCTTATCAACAATAGTCCTAGTATTGATTCTAGGCGATGTAAAGTGATTAACTCTAGATTCATTATTCCAATTTCTAGAGTTGTATCTAGGTGATCTAAATGCGTTAGTTTTAGACTTATTTTCATACATCCTAGCGTAATGTCTAGGTGGTCTAAAGGAATTTGTCCTAGACTCATTTACAGCCCTAGAATTATTTCTAGGTGGAGCAGTAAAATTTCTAATGGGATTTCTGCTTTTATGCCGTTGATTATTCTTCGACGTTTCCTTTTCTTCAATAACCTTAGGGACATCTATACTTCGTGATTCTAAAGTTTTCCTAAGTTCTGCGTTTTCTAACTTCAAAGAATCGCAGGAAGTACAAGTAGAGCATTCATCAACATAAGAAGCTTCATGCATAGTCTTAATGACTTGTCTAAGTTCTACACTATCATTTTGCAAAAACTGATTTTCTTTTACAAGATTCTCGTTATCAAGAGACAGATTTTCAAAATCTTTTTGTTTTAAAGAAAGTTGATTTTTGAAATCTTTTTCTTTCAATAAGAGACGTTCTTCAAAATCCTTTTCTTTTAAAGAGAGATTTTTCTGAAAATCTAATTCTTGCTGGGAAAGTGATTTCTTCAAATCTCTAATCATTTTGACAGCATTACCAAATTCACCATACAAATCTTCAAATGCATTTTGTAATTCTTCGAACGAGTGAGAATTAGAGATACTTACCTCTTCTTCGTTGTTTCCATCAAATATTGGAGGCATGGTGTAGCAATTTCCTTCACCGATTCCTGCAAAAGAATCATGAGTAGAAGCCATGGATGGTTCTCTCAAACTGTTAAGTTTTTCAGAGAGTATGGCTCTGATACCAATTGTTAGAAATAACGCTCTACGCTAGAGGGGGGGTGAATAGCGTATTAATAAAATTTGGCGTTATCTTGCGGAATTTAAACTTTGCAGGAAATAAACAAATGCAGTAAAAATAAATTACACCACGATATATACTGGTTGGCCACACTTTGTGGTTAGTCCAGTCCCCGAGAGACTCTCTCGAGATTTCCACTAACAACCTTGTCAAGCTTAAGGTGCCCAACAAACCTTTACACTTGAGACTTGAATCACACAAATCTCAAACACTTGCTCGGAGGTTCCTCACCTCAAAGACTTCAATTTGCTCGGAGGTTCCTCACCTCAAAGACTTCAATTTGCTCGGAGGTTCCTCACCTCAAAGACTTCAACTTGCTCGGAGGTTCCTCACCTCAAAGACTTCAACTTGCTCGGAGGTTCCTCACCTCAAAGACTTCAATTTGCTCGGAGGTTCCTCACCTCAAAGACTTCAATTTGCTCGGAGGTTCCTCACCTCAAAGACTTCAATTTGCTCGGAGGTTCCTCACCTCAAAGACTTCAATTTGTTAAGCTTCCGGGTGCCTAACGAACCTTTACAACTTGAGAACTTGATACAACACAAGCCTCAACCAACCCGCTTAAGGAAACCTATCCCTAAGACTTTACAAGAAGAAATATAACACTCCTTCTTACTACAAGTGTTTAACAAAAACACTCTTTTACTCACTTTACAAGAACTCTCTCAAAGAGTGGATTATGAGTACAAAATATATGGCTCAAGAACACAACAACTCAATCAATAATCTTGGCTCTCAAAAACAATGTAAGATATGAAATTTGAATCACAATAATGTAATGTATGCTTTGTAATTTTTCTGCAGTGTTGTTGTGTTTTAAAAATGATTTTCAGAGAGTGTTTTATAGAGAAAATGGAGCAATAGACCGTTGCTTTTAGTTCCAGAAAACGCTCCTGAAAATCTTCCTGACAATCGATTGTTGATATTACACAATCGATTGTTGGAGCAAAATTTCAACAGACAAATTCCTTAAAATCCGGTTAAAAAGATTTCTGTTGAATTTTAAAAAGAAGACAATCGATTGTTGACTTCAGACAATCGATTGTTGTTCAAATATTCAAAATATTTCTGGCAACTTTTTGACTAAAAGATTGAGTAAAGATTATACCATAAATACATTAGCCGTTGGAAAAAGTCCGTTTGGAAATATCACTGAGCACAATCGATTATTAAAAGGTGACAATCGATTGTTCTTCATTTTTGACGATTTTGAAAACATTCTGTAAGTTGTCCAAAACTTTGAGATTAAGTATAAAATCTGACAATCGATTGTTGAAAAGTGACAATCGATTGTTGCTTCAAAAATGATTTCAAACGAAGTTTCTGTCTTAAGACAACATTTTAAAAACTAAGTATAGAACTTGACAATCGATTGTTTCTTCAAGACAATCGATTGTTAAACCCAATTTTCACAAAACGAGTTTAAAAATCATTTTGGCAAATATGCAACTTATTTCTTTAAAAACTTATGATGCATGATTTTATGAAAATCATTTTAGGTGAGAGCCAATATTAGAAATAAGTCGTTGAGTCAAGATTACAAATTAAGACCTACTCAACAGTTGGTTGCATCTTCTATTCTTGAACGCGTACTATCCATCTTGTACTTGGACTGATATTGTTCCATCACCGATGCTTGTCTCAATGTTTGGCATTTATCAAAACCTACATGAATCAACACACGTTAGTTCGAGAACGTGTTTCTTACAGTATACAACTTATATCAAACTGATATATATATATATATATAACTTAGTTCTCATAAGAAACAGTTTAGCTATTAAGTGGCAGCACTCAATAATTATCTTGCTAAACCAACTTTAATATAAACCAACTTATCAAGATGAACTGTCTTGAGTAGAGAATCTGGAAACTATGCTCGAAGTTAGATTACTGAGCGATTTACCTCGCAAGCACTGCCAGGCTGTGGGTTAATAACAATGGCGCATGTAACCATATCATAGATGCATCATATGTGGTATACATGGCAGGTGAATGGGCCCACATTCACCTTTGATATTTCCAGAATTTATGGGCTTCAACCCGAACTCTTTAGTTGGTCAGTTCATTAATGAGAACAAGTGATACAAGAGTATTCGTAAAGAACTTTCTAGTTCTTTAATATTCACCTATGTGAATTTGCACATCATACTTAAAATGAGATGGCTAACATGAATGCCAACTGAATAAATTATCAATATTGGTAAACTTCAAATTTACACCATGACATGTGCACTTATCAATAAACTTCGGGTTTATTATGACATGGGTTTTATACCAATAGATATCCACTTTATTGTGGCATTCTTTCGTTTGTGTAGTACAAACTGGAGAACAAAGCGGGTAGCTTTTCATATACAATTACCCCGCTACAAGTTGTAGTAATAGGAGAATCAAAGCCTTCCTTTATTTATAGTCTCAATATCATCAATCGCCTTCGCGTGTACTTTTGGAAACTGGATAAGTTTCTTTGAGACTTACTACAGCACAATACTCAATTGTGTTTCTCCAACATAGTAATAATTGGCTCTTCGAGAGCTCTCAATTAATTTTGTACTACCACAGACTGAGGTTCGAGATCCTCACATTCTTGCATTCCGTATTTTCAAGAGTCTCAGGCTCAATAGATTCTTCGTGAATCTCGGAATTAATCAAATCATGAGCGTCCTCATGTGATTCTTTCATAGTGTCATTTAGATCGTTCTTTTTCCTCTTTCTAGGATTTCGATCTTTGGAACCTAATGGTCTGCCACGCTTCTGGCGTGCATTTGACTCATTGGATATGACACTAGATATTTGTCCAATAGGGACTTCAATACGGATCGGAACTTTTTCCCGCGTGAATGTGTGATTTCGTTATCCTCTTCAAGTCCGTAAATGCGTCAGGTATTTGATTTGCTATTCTTTGCAAATGGATAATCTTTTGTACCTCTTTCTTTCAAATAGAGGTATGTGGATCAAGATGAGATAATGATGCATTTTTCCACAAAATTTCCCGTTTGGTTTCACCAACTTCTCCCCCTAATTTTGGGAAAAGTGTCTCATCCAATTGACAGTCTGCAAATAGTGCAGTGAACAAATCTCCTGTCAATGTTTCGAGGTAGCGAATAATGGAGGACGCGTCAAACTCAACATATATTCCTAGCCTCCTTTGCAAACCCATTTTGGTGCGGGATGGTGGTGCTACAGGCACATATACTGCGCATCCAAAGCTTCTTAAATGGGATATATTGGGTTCATGACCCAAAACCAATTGCAATGGGGAATATTTGTGTCAATTCGTCAGTCAGAGACGAACTAGCATTGCTGCATGCAACATGGCGTGACCCCAAACCGAAGTGGGCAGCCGACGAACTAGCGTTGCTTCATGCAAAATGGCGTGACCCCAAACCGAAGTGGGCAGCCGACAAACTAGTATTGTTGCATGCAAAATGGCGTGAACCCAAGTCGAAGCGGGCAGCCGACAAACTAGCATTGTTGCATTCAAAATGGCGTGAACCCAAACCGAAATGGGCAGCCTCGTTTTCATGAAGAATTCAAGATTATTCTCATCTATTGTCTCAATATGATATCCATTTTGAATGATATCTTTAAAATTCAACAAGTCCTTCTTAGACTTGGGGGAGAACATTGCATTCTCTATGATTAACGTCATGCCTTTGGGCAGAGTTACAATTGCTCTTCCGGAGCCTTCAATCAATTTACTACTTCCATAGATTGTAGTAATGTTTGCCTTACACAATTACTCTTCTTTTCTTTGAGTATTGTATGTGTAGTACATGAATCAACTAGGCAAATACTTTTACAAATGGACGTTGGTCCAAGTTCGCTTTGTGAGATATCCATATTTGCTATCCCATAGTTTAACATACAAAAGAAATACACGAACATAGGAATAAACAAGTTCAATTCTTTTGTGTCACATAATATCTTCAAAATCTGCTACTAACAGTTGGCTAACAAAATCAGATATGTTATCCATAATCAATTCCTTTGCAGTTTGAAAATTTCAGCGTTTTTCATAAGACAATCGATTATTAAATACACACAATCGATTGTATGAACATAGACAATCGATTGTTAGACATACACAATCGATTATTTGTTATTTTTGAAAAACTTCAGATCACACTGTTTAAGACAATCGATTGTTAAACATAGACAATCGATTGTGGATGATTTTTGAAAAGTTCCAGATTACACTGCCTAACGACAATCGATTGTTAGATATAGACAATCGATTGTGGGTGATTTTTGAAAAATTCCAGACCTCACTGTTTCAAGACAATCGATTGTTATTCATAGACAATCGATTGTTGGCTATTTTTGAAAAATTCCAGAACACACTGTTTCAAGACAATCGATTGTTAGCCAAAGACAATCGATTGTTGATCAATTGTTTTTCAACTTTATGCGAAAATAGTTGATAATCGACTAGTTTTTCAGGCTAGTCGATTACCCCCACTGGAAAATAAAAGTTTTATTGATATTTGAGCATATTGAAGATATTCTAAAGAACTACTGCTAACATTGCATCATGAACTAGCTAATACGAGCTAATACTAATGACTATTAGATTATTCACTAACTAATACAAATAAGTAGAACAAAATCAAATAACTCCATCTTCTTTCATCACGGTCCCATCGCCGATTAGGTGGTCTATTTTCCCCTCGGGTTGCTCAAAGAAGTCTGCCACATCCAGGTGGGTGATGTCCTCATTGTCGTCATAGACAAAGTTTGTTTCAGGGCCTTTTCTCTTTCGAGATGCTTGATAAAGGTCAACCAAGTGTCTTGGTATACGGCAAATCTTTGACCAGTGCCCTTTCCCACCGCAACGATAACATATAGTTTCTGAACTATTTGCCTTAGGATCTTCTGGACCCCGTCTCTGCTTTCGGTGGTTATCTCTCTTTGGGGGGTGACGGACTTCTTTGGAATTTCTTCCTTGTCCACGTCCTTGGCTTTGACCCGTTTATGACCGTGATCATGGTCCCTTTTATGTTTGGCATAATGCGAGTGCACCATATCTGCTTCAGGCAGTGGTGTAGACCCAGTTGGTCTATTTTCGTGATTTCTCATGAGCAGATCATTGTTTCGCTCAGCCACTAGTAAGAGAGAAATCAGTTCAGAGTACTTCGTAAAGCCTTTCTCTCGGTACTGTTGCTGCAGTACCATATTGGAGGCATGAAACGTTGTAAACGTTTTCTCAAGCATATCGTAATCGGAGATGTTATCTCCACATAGCTTCAGTTTAGAAGTAATTCTGAACATAGCAGAATTATATTCAGAAACGGACTTAAAGTCCTGTAGCCTCAGATGGGCCCAATCATATCGTGCTTGTGGCAGAGTGACCAACTTCAGGTTGTCATATCTCTCCTTTAAGCTGTTCCACAAAACGAGTGGATCCTTGACGGTGAGATATTCAATCTTCAAACCTTCGTCAAGGTGGTGGCGCAAGAAAATCAAGGCCTTCGCACAATCTTGGGTTGATGCTTTTTCTTTATCTTTGAGGGTGTCTCCGAGACCCATAGCATCTAGGTGGATTTCAGTATCCAACACCCATGTCATATAGTTCTTGCCCGAAATTTCAAGGGCAACGAACTTTCTTTTCATAATGTCAGACATACTCGAAAATTAAATTAGGAAGAGGAAAAATACCTTGGATTTTCGAGAATGATACTTGAGACGGTAGAGTCTCGTGCTGATAACGTGTTATAAACTAAAGCAAAAGACAAGAACAATAGAACAAGAACAATAGCAATAGAGAGAAGAGTAGAGAGAGTTCTTCTTATTGAGTTGAGAGGGGTGAATTACAATGGTAGAGAGCACCTCTATTTATAGGGAGGAGGAAGATCTTGCTACCAATAATAGGACTCTAAAATCTCTCTAATTAAGTACATTAAAGACATTCACCTTAAATAGAAGTGTAAGAATCTTCTATTTCATAACAAAAAATACTATTCTTGTGAATTGTAATGAACTTACTGATAGGGGTGTTCATCGGGCGGATTTGGCGGCTTTTTACTCTTAACGGTTTGGCTTAACGGTTATCGGCTTTTAAACGTATTCATCACTTAGCCACCCGATAAGATATCGGGCCGATTGGTATCGGGTTAGCTCTTATCGGACGGTTACTGGGCGGTTTATCGGTTTAATACCTATGGGATAATGACCTGAATTTTGAACATTTTAAGTAATATTTTTATACCAAATGTAATATTTTCTTCTGAAAAACTTTTAGGAATTTAACAAAAAACTTCCTTGCTGTCATTCAACAGCCAAGCTAAAACAATTAAATCAAAGCAAAGTTATCAGGAACAGAATGAGAAGAATTAGAACAAAGAACAGAAGCTAGATATATTATTTCCGAAAAGACAACACTATTGTTATATTCAAACATTTCTAGGCTGAAATTACACGTTAATTCTCAAGCAAAACTAAATCATATGCAGGGACTTTTTAACTAAATCATATTTAATATATATAATTATATAAGTAAAAATAATATATATATATATATATATTTATATTCTTAACGGGTTAACGGATTATCCATTAAGAAAATTGAATAATCCGCCCCCAAACCGATAAGCCGTTAATAAACAAAATTCAATCCATTCTCCGTCCGTTAAGCCGTTACCATTAAGCCATTAAGCTTCGGTTTGGTTCGGTTTTCGGTTTCGGATCGGTTTTGAACACCCTTACTTACTGATGAATTTGAGCTCCCGTTTTGCCATAAATTTTGATTTTTTTTTCAACAAAAAAAATTGAAAATATTGTTGGAGGTGTAATTAGACAACAACAACAGCCCAGTACAATCTCACTTAATGGGGTCTGGGGAGAGTAGTGTGTACGCAGACTTTACCCCTACTCTTTGGGTAGAGAGACTGTTTCCAAATAGACCCCGACATCATTCCTTCCAAGAACTTCCCACCTTACTCTTGGGGAGACTTGAACTCACAACATCGAGTTTGAGAGTGGAGATTGCTTACCATCAGAACAACCCCTCTTGTCTTGGAGGTGTAATTAAAAAGATTTAAAAATTGAAAATGTTGACTTAGATGCATAATTAGAAAGATTTAACACGCGTAAACCAATAATTTGGAGGTTTAACGTGAAAATATTAAACTGCAAAGTATCCTATCATGTTTATAATATTATAACTTAGAGAGTAGTTTGAACAAAAATATTTTGGCATTTATCATTGTATATTTGTATTTCCTAAAACATTTATTGATGAACTACTTTAAATGAATAGACTAAGCTAGCGTTTGATTATATATTTGGTTGAAACTTGAAATAAAGTATTTTTGAAGTCGTATCGAAAAATAATTTTTGAAAATTGAAGTTGTGTATGAACATACCTTTTATTTGAAATAAATTTGAAGTTTTATGTGTTGAAGAAAAGATTCTCACCCAGAATAAATTTTTGGAACTTAAAATTTTTTCTTCAATTTTTTATTTATTTATAAAAACTGATTAAATTCCTTGAACAGATAATATTTAAATTTTTTTAAAAGTAAAAGAAAAAAATTCCATATCCAAACGGGACCTAAGGAATGAAACATAGGAGAAAGAGCCAAAGATCACAAAGGAATCTTCACCAATCGATTAGTACATGTAAGATTCAACGGTTGGAACTAAAAACAACAATCTAGAAGGAAATATTCTATTTGAAATATCGATATTGGAGGAATTAAGGTATTGGAAATTCAAAAGAAAATTAAACTGAAAAGACATGAATTTAATTTTAATATGTGTTTAACTTATATACAATCATTGTATAGAGATTTCTTATGCTATCTTTACTTGTTGTAATACATAATTTATTTTATTTTAAGTATTACAATTCTACATTTTACAAAGATTATCAATAAATTTTTACACAACCAGTATATATAAATTAAACTCTTTTAATATTTTAGGTTACTATTAGTAACTTTTTCTTCAAAGACCCAAAATAACTGAGCGTTATTTTTATCCTTCCGAAAAGTGTGTCAATGATGAGTTAAAGTGTAAAATTTACTACAACCATTTTTTACAACGAACATATTCATTTACTTGTCCTTCCTTTCCACTTTAATTAATTTTTTTAGTTCTTTTTATATTCATTACAAAATCTACCTTATAGCATTAATTAATAAAAAAATTATATTAATTTTAATTTATTCATTAAAAATATAATAAATACTCCTAGGCTCTTTATTCTGATTTCAGCTTTAAAAAAAGAAGTTAATTTCTTCTTAATATCTCAAAATAAATATTATGAACCACAAAAAGATCAAAAAATTAATTAAAACGAGTATAGCCAAGTGATAAATTAAGGTAAAATTCTGTTTTCATTTATTAGGATTTAGTGCTAGCAATATGTGTAAAGAAACATGTTATTTATTCATTGTTTCGGTGGAGCACTCGGTCTTTTTTACCATTAAATAATAATTATCTCATTTTGTCCGTTAATTACGAAATTAAAAGTCACAAACCGTCACATTTAATAAGCGAAAGGATTAATCAAACTCTATTCAAATAAAATCATTGAATATATCACAGGAATAAGCACACACAATTAGAGGAGAGTCAATATTTAAAGTTTATAAGTTTAAATTTGTCATGAAACTCATAACTTATCTAAATTACCGGGATCACAATTAAATATTTATATATATATTTAATGAATTTTCTAGTATAAATACAATTTTTATGCAAAAACGACTGAGGTCGGCCGGACCACACCTCATAAGCTAGTTCGCCTCTGGACACAATATAAATACAACAACAACAAACTCGATGTAATTATTCTTTAAGTGGAAGCTGGGGATGATAGTTTGTACGTATATTTTATTCTTACTTAATAAAAATAAAAAACTACTTTAGATAAATCATCGGCTCAAACATGTATAATTACAACAATAATTTAAAAAATTACAGTATTGGAGAAGCTATAAAAAGAAATAGGAATAACAATAAGATAATAACATAAGGGAAACACAAGAAATAACTGATAGTAACAAAAATCTAAGAAAGAAATACACGAATAATATAAATACAACATGTATGTAAAAAAGACGCGGACTACCTACATAACCTTCTACCTTAATTAGCAATCTCCGCACAAGACAAGTATATAATTTATATTTATTCTCTCCGTCTTATATTATGTGGCGTATTTTTCTTTTATACGACCCTTAACAAATACTTATTAATTAGGAAAGGAATTAGACTATTTTACCCCTATTTATGTCATAAGATATAATCTCTTTATTGAATATAATTCTATTTATGTTTTATCTCTATCTTTCAGAATAATTATTACTAAGAATAAAAAAAATAATATTAATTTTATTTTGAACTTTAAATTAATAAATAATTTGAAATAATTATTTTTAGTAATTACGACTGTTAATATGAGACCAGACATATAGTCTAAATTTTAAAATAAGGCGACAAGAGAGGGGTAGGGGTATTAATTTAATTTCATTAATATCTGCACCAAAAACAAGGAAGGTGGAGAGAATCAAGAAAATGCCCCCATTTCTTTTTTCATTTCCTTAATAACACACAAAAAAATTATTAATTAGATAACCAATAAGGAAATCATATAGAAAGAGAAAAGCAGTAGTATAAGTGAAGGAAAAAAAGCAGAGAGGACTAAAAAGGAGACCGGATGTTGACAAATTTCATGTCACTGTTCTTATTAGAACCAAAGCAAAGCAAAGCAGCTTCTGTTTGTTTGTGTCAACATTTTCTTATCTGCGATCTCTCTCTCTCTCTCTCTCTTTCTTTAGTACATTTCAAGTGTTATACAATTTCTGTTTCTTTCTCTCTCTACTTCTTGTTCTTCTCTCTCTAAAAAATAGAGCTTTCTTTTTGCTCTTTTTCTGAGAATTAGAACCAAGAAAGAGAAAAAAGAATTTCTTGTGTGGTGGCCCCATCAGATGTAAATCTCCAATCTTTTTTTTTCAGTTTCATTAGGATCTGAAGCTTCTTTAATTCAATGGTCTACTTGCTTCATAATTATTATTAAATATTTATTTCTCATTATTTTGAGTTAATAATTCCACTTTTTTTGGGGTCACTCAATTTATCATGATTCTTGAGTTGGTGAATTACTTCAATTTATGTTCATTGTTCAATCCATCAAAAGGGTATTGAGAAGAGTTGGTTTCAAGATGTGGGGTTGAGGTAAATTCTTATTCTTCTTATTATATATTTATTTGTGTTATAAAATATTCTATTTTAGGTGAATGTCCATATTTACAGAGATTCTAGGTTTTACTTCTTGGTGGCTAAATCACCACCTCCCTATAAATAAAGGGGTTCTATTCCATTGTAAACCATCCCAAAGCATCAATAAGAATACTCCTCTCTCTACTTTTCTCTCTATTGTTCTTGTTCTTGTATTATTGTTCTTGTTCTTATATTATTTCATAACACGTTATCAGCACGAGACTCTACCGTCTCAAGAATCCTCTTGAGAAAATTAAGGTATTTCCCTTTTTCGAATTTGGTTTTAATTATGTCTCATATTATGAAAAGAAAGTTCGTTGCCCTTGAAATTTCGGGCAAGAACTATATGACATGGGTGTTGGATGCTGAAATCCACTTAGATGCTATGGGTCTTGGAGACGCCATTAAAGACAGAGATAAAGCATCCACCCAAGACTGTGCTAAGGCCTTGATTTTCTTGCGCCATCACCTTGATGAAGGTTTGAAAATTGAATATCTCATAGTCAAAGATCCACTCATCTTGTGGAAAGGCTTAAAGGAGAGATATGACAACCTGAAGTTGGTCACTCTGCCACAAGCACGATATGATTGGGCTCATCTGAGGCTCCAAGACTTTAAGTCTGTTTCTGAATATAATTCTGCAATGTTCAGAATTACTTCTAAATTGAAACTCTGTGGAGATAATATCTCTGATTATGATATGCTTGAAAAAACGTTTACAACGTTTCATGCCTCCAATATGGTACTGCAACAACAGTACAGAGAGAAAGGTTTCAAAAAGTACTCTGAACTGATTTCTCTTCTCCTTGTGGCTGAGCGAAACAATGACCTGCTCATGAGAAATCACGAAAATCGACCCACTGGGTCTACACCATTGCCTGAAGCAGATAAGGTGTATTCTCATTATGCCAAACATGGAAAAGGCTATGGCTTTAATCATGGTCGTGGTCGTAATCGGGGTCATGGCCGTGGACGTAGACAAGGAAGAAATTTCCCTGATGTCCGTCACCCCCAAAGAGATATAACCACCAAAAGCAGAAACGGGATTATGAGGATCCAAAGGCAAATAGTTCAGAAACTATATGTTATCGTTGCGGTGGAAAATGGCACTGGTCAAAAGCTTGCCGTGTACCAAGACATTTGGTTGATCTTTATCAAGCATCTCTAAAGAATAAAGGCCCTGAAACAAATTTTGTCTCTGACGACAATTTTGACATCACCCACCTGGATGTGGCAGACTTCTTTGAGCAACCCGAGGGGAAAATAGACCACTTAATCGGTGATGGATCTGTGATGAAGGAAGATGGAATTGTTTGATTTTATTTTACTTATTTGTATTAGTTAGTGTATAAACTAATAGTCATTAGTATCAGCTCGTATTAGTTAGTTTATGATATAATGTTAGTATTAGTTCTTTAGAATGTTTCAATATGCTTAAATTTCAAAGATATTTTTATTTTCCAGTAGAGTTAATCGATTAACCTAACAGTTAGTCGATTATCTAATATTTCGCATTAAAACTGGACTTTTCCGCAAGCTAAGTTAGTCGACTATCTGATTTAGTTAGTCGACTAACCTGATGACTGTTTACTAAGTTAGTCGACTATCAACTTAGTTAGTCGACTAACTAATATTTCGCATTAAAACTGGACTTTTCCGCAAGGCAAGATAGTCGACTATCTGATTTAGTTAGTCGACTAACCTAATGACTGCTTCCCAAGATAGTCGACTGTCAACTAAGTTAATCGACTAACCTCAGCAGATTGTGAAAATATTGTTTAAATGTGAAACAAACGGATTGAATTTGTTTATTCTCATGTTCGTGTATTTCTTTTGTATGTCAAACCATGGGAAAGCAAATATGGATATCTCACAAAGCAAGCTTGGATCAACGTCCAACTGTAAAAATATTTGTTTAGTTGATTCATGTACTACACATACGATACTCAAAGAAAAGAAATATTTCTCTCAACTAAGTATGTGTAAGGCAGATGTTGCTACAATCTCTGGTAGTAGTAAATTGACTGAAGGCTGCGGAAGAGCAACTATAACTCTGCCTAGAGGAACAATGTTTATCATAGAGAATGCAATGTTCTTCTCCAAGTCTAAGAGAAACTTGTTGAGTTTTAAAGATATACGCCGGAATGGCTATCATATTGAGACAATAGATGAGTAATCTTGAATATCTCATCATTACAAATAATGTCTCTGGCCAAAAGAGGGTTATTGAGAAATTCCCGTCTTTATCTTGTGGCCTGTATTGGACAAAAATTAGTGCAATTGACGCACATTCAACACTAAACCAAAAGGTTACTGATTCCAATACTTTTGTACTTTAGCATGATCGATTGGGACACCCTGGATCAATCATGATGAGACGGATTATAGAAAGCTCATATGGGCATCCGTTAAAGAATTTCAAGATTCTTTTAAATAATGAATTTTCTTGCACTTCTTGTTATCAAGGCAAGTTAATTATTAGACCATCACCAACAAAGGTTGGGACTGAGTCACCTACGTTTTTGGAACGTATACAAGGGGACATTTGTGGACCTATTCATCCACCTAGTGGGTCCTTTAGATATTTTATGGTCTTAGTAGACGCATCCTGTAGATGGTCTCATGTGTGCCTGTTGTCATCACGCAACCTTGCGTTTGCAAAACTAATGGCACAAATAATTCGACTACGAGCACAATTTCCTGATAATCCAATCAAGTCTATTAGACTGGATAATGCTGCTGAGTTTTCATCTCAAGCATTTAATGATTATTGCTTATCAATTGGGATAAAAGTGGAACATTCTGTAGCTCATGTTCACACTCAAAACGGTCTTGCAGAATCTTTAATTAAACGCCTGCAGTTGATTGCAAGACCATTACTCATGAAAACGAGTCTGCCCACTTCGGTATGGGGTCACGCCATTTTGCATGCAGCAATGCTAATTCGTCTCAGACCGACGAATTATCACAAATATTCCCCGTTGCAATTGGTTTTGGGTCATAAACCTAATATATCCCATTTAAGAATCTTTGGATGCGCAGTATATGTGCCTATAGCACCGCCATACCGCACCAAATGGGTCCGCAAAGAAGGTTAGGAATATATGTTGGGTTTGAATCGCCCTCCATTATTTGCTACCTCGAAACATTGACAGGGGATTTGTTCACTGCACGATTTGCAGACTGTCAATTTGATGAGACACTTTTCCCAAAATTAGGTGGAGAAGTTGGTAAAACCAAACGGAAAATTTTGTGGAAAAATGCATCATTATCTCATCTTGATCCACATACCTCTATTTGTGAAAAAGAGGTGCAAAAGATTATCCATTTGCAAAGAATAGCAAATCAAATGCCTGGCGCATTTACGGACTTGAAAAGGATAACAAAATCCCACATCCCCGCAGAGAATGTTCCAATCCGTATTGATGTCCCTGTTGGACAATCTAGTGTCATATCCAATGAGTCGAATGCACGCCTGAAGCGTGGCAGACCATTAGGTTCCAAAGATCGAAATCCTAGAAAGAGGAAAGCAAACGATCAAAATGACACTACGAAAGAATCTCATGAGGAAATTCATGATTTAATAAATTCTGAGATTCATGAAGAATCCATTGAGCCCGAGACTCAAGAAAATAAGGAACTATCAATGAATCCAATCGATATTGAGGCAAATTTTAATCGAGTGGATATAGTGGTGGATTATGTCTTTGCTTTTAATGTCGCATCTAGCATTATGCAAGAAAGTGAGGATCTTGAACCTCAATCTGTTGGAGAATGTCGAAAAAGACATGATTGGCCAAAATGGCAAGAAGCAATCCAATCAGAATTGAATTCACTGGCAAAATGTGAAGTTTTTGGCCCTATAGTTGAAACACCTAATGGTGTTAAGCCTGTTGGCTATAAATGGGTCTTTGTACGCAAGAGAAATGAGAAAAACGAGGTACAAAGATATAAGGCACGCCTTGTTACACAAGGATTTTCTCAAAGGCCTGGTGTCGATTATGAAGAGACATATTCGCCTGTAATGGATGCCATAACTTTTCGTTATCTCATTAGTTTTGCTGTCCTTGAAAAGCTTGACATGCATTTAATGGATGTGGTTACTGCCTATCTTTATGGCTCACTGGATAATGAGATATACATGAAAATTCCCGATGGACTCAAAATGCCAAACGCTCATAATTCAAAGTCCCGGGAAATGTTTTCAATCAAATTGCAAAGATCCTTGTATGGTCTAAAGCAATCAGGACGAATGTGGTATAATCGTCTTAGTGAGTATTTATTAAAAGAAGGCTATATAAATGATGCCATTTGCCCGTGTGTTTTTATAAAGAAAACAACATCGGAATTTGTTGTACTTGCCGTATATGTCGATGACATAAACCTTATTGGAACCCCCATAGAACTTCAAAAGGCAATTGATTATCTAAAGAATGAATTCGAGATGAAAGATCTCGGAAAGAAAAAATTATGTCTTGGTTTGCAAATTGAATATTTGGCAAACGGAACTTTTGTTCATCAATCTACCTATATAGAAAAGGTACTGAAACGGTTTTACATGGATGGAGCATATCCTTTAAGTACTCCGATGGTTGTTCGATCACTTGATGTGAATAAAGACCATTCCGACCGCAAGAAAGGAATGAAGAGCTACTTGGTCCTGAAGTACCATATCTTAGTGCAATTGGCGCACTAATGTATCTTGCAAGGCCTGACATAACCTTTTCAGTTAATGTCTTAGCAAGGTATAGCTCGGCTCCCACAAGGAGACATTGGAATGGGATCAAACATATATTGCGGTACCTAAAAGGGACTACCGATATGGGCTTATTTTATAGCAATAATTGCAGTCCTGATCTTGTTGGTTATGCTGATGCTGGATATTTATCCGACCCACACAATAAGAATACTCCTCTCTCTACTTTTCTCTCTATTGTTCTTGTTCTTGTATTATTGTTCTTGTTCTTATATTATTTCATAACAATTTGCTTTTAGATTTATTCTTATTTGACTTTTAAGACCCCCCAAGAACAGAATATTTCTATTTTTGCTTTGTTTAGTTTAATTAATGGTTTTGGATTCTAAAATTATGAGCTTTTACATTTTTCTTTGTTACTTGCAGATTTGATTAAGTTCTTGAATTTTACTGGTGATCTTATCTGTTTTGGATCTTTTCTAGCTTTTGTGTTTATAATTTTTACCTCATTTACTCTTCTAATTGAAAAAGATTGGAACTTTAATTGCTTCTGACGTGGTTTCTATTGGAATGATATTCTTAAATTCATTTATTTGTCTGAATTAGGTAAGCAAACTATTACTTTTTGGAAGAAGAAAAGGGGGGGGGGGGGGGTTTAAGAGTTTAAATTGCATGAGTAAAAGATTGAGACTTTATTAGAAAAAGGTCCTATATTAGCCTTTTTTTGGCTTAATTTGATTCCTACCGCACTAGCTTTAATTAAATTTCCAATGTGACAATTAGAAAGTTCATTGAAAAAGTGGATTACATTAAAATTCAATTTATCTTCTATTACAAGATTGCTTGTCTTCATTAGTAGATTACGGTAATTGGAGACTTTTGGATTTCAGTGCTGCTTAGAGACAAATTTCCAGATTAATTGTAATCTTAGTCGCGGTCCGTTATCTTGTTTGTTTCCTTTGCTATCCTTGGACCCTACATTGTGATTCCTTGTTTCTTGTGTGCTATAGGGAGCAATTAGTTTTTAAGTGTTGAAATGCCTGGCTGATGAGTGATTACTAGCTATTCCGGCTTCACGCAGGCGAGTTGCAGCCTGCAATCCGAACTGAGGATGTGTTTTCAGTGGGTTCTGTTGAGAAATGATAAATGGCCTACTTAACCCAGTGGTTAGAGTAATGCTTTCATGGGGTGCGTGTGAACATAAATTTGACGAAGGAGTGATTGAAAAAGTATATGCAAGACGTATATCTTGGTTTCTGAAAGAGTGTGAAAACTTCTCGAGTTTTTCCACGTGTTGCTGATGAGAATTGTGCAGAGTGTGTGTTTTACTTGGGTTGCTCTGGTGCAATTTGTCTTTTTTGATATGGTCAGGTTTCTAAGAATACCTGTTATAGGTCCCTGTCATTTTACTTGGTGGAGAAAAGTTGTATGACCAAGTGTCCAAGAATTGTCTCACGTTAAGCTTAGGAAATGGTATTAATGAGAAGTGCACAAGTTGAGACAATGCAAGCAAAATCTTCTGCTGCAATAACAACAACAAGCCCGGTGAGTTTTCACAAGTGGGGTGGGGTCTGGGGAAGTTAGTGTGTACGCAGACTTTGCCCTACCCGGAGAGGGCAGAGAGGTTGTTTTCGATAAACCCTGCTAAAGAGGCAACATCACAATAATAAGATATTAGGAAAACTGAAGCGAAAGAATGCAATCAAACAATAGGTGTTACCGGCAATCCAAGAATAGAGAGATACCATGCTAACATTAATGCTGGGTATCTGAGAAAGAAAAAGGGAAACGCTCGACTGCCTATTAACCTTCCGCTCGAATCCTCGACCTCCACCCCCTAGAAAATTTTGTATGTGCTGACCCGGCATCTTTAATTTGTAATCTATTCAATCAATCATATGAAAATGTTAACAGAGCATTAATTGCTGATTAATGTAAAGGGAAAGTCATTGAAGTTGGCTTTTGATAGATATACTTGAAGCATACTTTTTCCCCTTCATGGGGGAAAATATAACCGAAAGATTCTTCTTCAGGACAATATCTATGCGTTTGATCTTCCTTCAAGGCGCCCTGCTATTTTTATGTTTGTTTAGGGAAGGCCCATCAATGAACATACCCACTAGTTGGCAAAATAATATGTCTTTCGAGACAATGTCAGGGGTTTTCTAAAATTAGAGAATATCGAATTCTCATACATACCCCTATGCGAACATACAAGTCTCTAAGCATATTTAAAAGACTCTTGAGAGCACCCGACCTTACATAAGTGTACCAACATCTTAGTCTTAATTGCTACTAGTATTGTCGCCTACATCGATGCTGTTTTGTTTTTATCTAAATCTACGTAGGATATAGCTAAACCATCTTAGGATACCTCTCTTATCATCTTTGTGTGCTACTTGTTCAAAGCCATTCTATACTTTTATGTTTTTTTCCGAAGCCATTCTATAGAAGTTGACTTTCACTTTGTTAGTATCTTCCTATCATATCACACTCCCATAGCACTCCTCCTTTTCACTCCTGTTTTAGTAATACTCTATATATGTTTTCATTCTCCTGGACTACTAAACTTGATTATTTGAATTATCTGCATTTAGATACCAAAATCCCATCTACTCTCACTTAGCTTTCCCTTTGCTAAACGTGCGGTATCCTAAAACCTTTACTCTCTAATATGCACATCTATACTTCCATTTTTTGGTTGATTTTAACTAGCTCCGTCACATACTAAAAATGCATAATAATATGTTTACCCTCTCAACGTTAACGTGCTTTACTTAATGCCGTTGGTTTTACTGTTATGAGTTGGGATCATATTTGCATAAATATCATGTAGGGACTGAATATCTCAATTCTGTTTCCTTGTGATCATACATCTTTTTAGAACAGTTTTGAAGTTTATTCAGAATAAACTGCTTGGTTTTAATTAAATTCTTAATTCCTAATCTTGGCAGGAATGGGAACACAAGTGTACTGTAAAGGCTACTTAGCAAGCTATTACTCTACGAGGGACCTTAATGAGGACTCTAGTAGCAGCAGTTGGCCCCTACTTTATGCAGATAAGACCTTACCGAACGGTCAATATTGTAATGGTTTCACGTCAAGGACTATAACCGATGCATATCCAGGATATGATAAGGAAATTCTGAAGCAGAAGATGCTTGAACACGAGGCCGTATTCAAGAATCAGGTAATCTTGCCTTTTTCTTTTCCAGAAAAAAGTTTAATTGGAAATTTAATTGCCTTTTTTTTTTCTTTGCTTCAACCGGCATTACAAAAATATGCTTATGGAAAGGTTTGGTTGTAGGTGGTGGAACTTCATCGCCTTTACAGAATTCAGAGGGACATGATGGATGAAATTAGAAGGAAGGGAATGCATAAAGTTCGCTCATCGATGGAGCCATCATGTTCATCTAGTCACCTAGGATCTCAAGTACCGTCTGAAGATGCTCGGAAATGGCACATAACAAACTTCCCCTTGGAAAATTCCTGTTATACTAGACCATCTACATCTGGTACTGACATTGTTAATTCTCCCTTTAGTTCTTCAAAAGGAAATGGTGTACAGTCTAGTCGAGTTCAATTGCAGAACGGTTATTCTTCAAAAGCCGCTGATGTTTTGGAGACTAGGCCCTCGAAGGTCCGGAAAAAGTTGTTTGATCTTCAACTTCCAGCTGATGAATACATAGATACAGAGGAAAATGAGCCGTTGCGAGATAATGTAGGATCTTCATTTCCCAGTTATCCTGCTAATGGAAATTATAGTTGCCCGAGAGAGTGGAACAAAATTGTTTCTTGGTGGTGGTGCAAAGAGTGATAGAGGAAAAGATGCTTCATCATCCAATTCATGTTTGAGAAGCTCTATTGGGTTGGCTGATCTAAATGAACCAGCGCAGCTTGACGAAGCAACCTGTCCTGTTGCTTTTCTTGGATATGGTAATAATCATAAGAAATTAGAAGCACAAATGCTTCTGCAAGATCAAATCTGCCGTTTGTCGCTTTGCCTTGGAATTCCAATTGTGCACGCCTGAATGACTCTTTAAGTAACGTATATGCTGACAGTAGAACCAACGAGAGGGAGTGGTTGGCATCGGCATATGAAACAGGTAACAGTTCCTTTCAAAACTTCTGTATCTTACTCGAGTTTACAACTTCCGGAGTTCATTTGTGCCTACCTTGAATTAGTGACTTTTGAGAGAGAGGTTCCTTGTTTCTTGATTTCCGTGATGATACATAAGGGGTTTGTTTCAATTTGCAGGTAACACCAATGGTAGCTCGGCGTCATTTCCTAGAGGTCTTGGACAAGAGAAGATACCTGCAGCTTCCCATCAAGCAGCAGTAATGATTAACAAATCCTATCAACCGTCTGGAGTTCATCCAATTCACCAAAATAAGGATGGCATTTGGAAAGATAGAGCAGGGCATAGTTTAGATATCTCTCACAGAAATTGCGAGCAGTCCAATTATACTCATGGTGAACCATTTGTTACTTCCAAGATGGCTAGTCCATATCCATGTCCGAGTTCCTCTGACTTTAGCAGTTCGTGGCCACACTCTCTCCATGGACGAAGCCAAGTTGTAGCTTTACTCAGAGGTTATCCTCAATGCATGCAAACTCATTCATCAACTCTTCGGCAGTAGTTGGTAAGGGTTCACAGTCATCTCAGAGCCAAATTGACGACAATAGGCACGTGAACGGTAGTTCTAGGTTGCATCCTATCCGTAATGGTTTTTACCATGGGTCCTCATCCGGGACCAAAGAATCAATTCACTTTCCTACAGTTGCTTTTGACTCTTTGAATCATATTAAGGGGGACCATTTTATGTCTCAACGCTCCTCTAACAATGCATGTGAGAATTTTCTCATTAGCTCTAACAATACGGATGTTGTGACATCTGGAAAAGGTTTCGACTTAAATGTACTATCAAAGAGTGCACTCATCGAGGAACTTCCTGGGCAAGGTGTTGAGTGTGGTAATGAAAAAAGAGAGCCTCAAGATCCGGTAACAGTGTTGCCATGGCTTAAAGCTAAAGCAAATGGTAAAAATGAGGACGTTGATAGTAGGATAGGTGTAACTTCAACAAAGTCTGGCTTTGTCCAGGCCTACTCAAGCCCTCCTTTTTGCGAAACACCGATTGATCCATCAGCTTCTGAAGATCATCACATGAAGACCGCAAAAGAAGTGGGGGAGACACGGCATATAAGAAAAATTCTTGGTGTTCCAATCCTTGATATTCCGTCTGCTTCCAGAAATGAGTCATCATCACTTGTTTCCACTTCTGCTACTCTTTGTTCCTCTCCCAAGAGAGAGAGTATCAGACATCAAAGGAGGAGTATGGTGATTGACATTAACATAGCTTGTGACCTTTCTGAGGTTGAGCCCGAGAAACCTGCTGGTGCAGAACCAATTGTTACTGAGAAAGTTATGGAGAAAAAAACTACCAACATCAAGAATCACTTTGATTTGAACTCGTGTATTACTGAGGATGAAGAACCAGTTTCTGCTGAGAGAAATAAGGCTAAGGTGAAGACTATTCTGATATAGATTTGGAAGCCCCTGTAGTTATGGACATTGAACAGGACTGTTTGCCTGGAGAAGAAGACGAGCGACGTGAAGCATCTTTGCAGCTGCCTGACAATAAAACTGAGCACACACAGGAGGAATTACTCAGGACTGCAGCAGAAGCTATAGTTTCCATCTCATCGTCCAGTCAATGCATCTCTGTAAAGGAAACATGCAATGATCCATCAGATGATCCTCTGGAATCCCTACGATGGTTTGTCGATGTGGTCTCTTCTTGTGCAGCCGACCTTGATGGCACGATGGTTGCACGTTGTGGTTCTAAGGAAATAGATTACTTTGAGGAAATGACATTGCAACTAACAGAAACGAAGGAGGAAGATTACATGCCAAAGCCTTTTGTTCCTGAATTCCAAACAGTGGAAGATGGAGGGGCCAGTTCACTAACAACCCGACCCCGAAGAGGGCAAGCAAGGAGGGGAAGGCAACGGAGGGACTTCCAAAGGGATATCCTTCCCGGTCTAGTTTCATTGTCAAGGCACGAGGTGACCGAAGACATTCAGACGTTCGGAGGGTTGATGAGAGCAACGGGCCATACTTGGAACTCCGGTTTGACAAGAAGGAACGGGACAAGAAACGGAGGTGCTAGGGGAAGGCGGAAAACAGTTGTGGTCGCCACCCCTGCAACGGTGTTGACCACGACGAGCTCTCCGCTAAGGCACCAACTTAATAACATTGAAGCTAGTTTGGAGGATAAAAACCTAACAGGGTGGGGAAAGACACCTAGGCGCCTGCGGAGGCAAAGATGCCCTGCAGGTAATCCTCCGGCTGTCCTGTTAACTTAAACACGAGCAAAAATGACAGTTGTAATATTGTCAATTCATCATTTATAGAGATGGCATTTAACGGATTTAGGGAGCTTTGTTTATGAGTTTAAGGAGTGAGAGTTTTAGCTAAATGGGGATTGTTTTGGTACATGTCTTTGTTTGCTCCATAATTTGGAGCCCCCATTATTATGTTTCTTACATTGGATTACTGACCTTGTATTCAGGAAGATGCTGCTGAATAATGTCTTGTGTTTTTATACAGCATTTCTTTAGCTGTGTATTAATGTTATTCAGTGCCTCTTGCAGAAATGTAGGGTAAGGTTACGTACAATAGACCCTTATGGTCTGGCCGTGCCCCGAAGAAGCTTAGTGCACCGGGCTGCCCTTTAGTGCTGCTGTTTGGTTCCACATGTTTTTTCCTTAGTCTTATTTGGTCATTTGATCTTATGAGAAATGCTATTGTCTAAAGAAGCCAAAGATTATATTTGAGAATAAATTCTTTATTTTCTTTTTCTAATAGAGAAATAATTTGGATAACATCATTGTCAATTTAACCACCAAGTAATTTTTTCCTTATGTTGCCTTAATTTCTCTTGCATATTAGGCAGAATAGCCGAAAGAATAATACCTCCTTCATTAATAAAAATAAATAAAAACCTCTTTCTGTTATAAATAGAACTCTAATTAGGGTGAATGTCTATCTTATAGAAGAGTTCTACTTTGAGCTAAGTCTTTTCTCTTCCTATAAATAGAGGGGTCTTACCCCATTGTAAATCATCCCTAAGTATCAATAAGAATACTCCTCTCTCTACTTTTCTCTCTATTGTTCTTGTTCTTGTATTATTGTTCTTGTTCTTATATTATTTCATAACACGCTATCAGCACGAGACTCTACCATCTCAAGAATCCTCTTGAGAAAATTAAGGTATTTCCCTTTTTCCGAATTTGGTTTTAATTATGTCTGATATTATGAAAAGAAAGTTCGTTGCCCTTGAAATTTCGGGTAAGAACTATATGACATGGGTGTTGGATGCTGAAATCCACTTAGATGCTATGGGTCTTGGAGACGCCATTAAAGACAGAGATAAAACATCCACCCAAGACTGTGCTAATGCCTTGATTTTCTTGACCTTGATGAAGGTTTGAAAATTGAATATCTCACAGTCAAAGATCCACTCATCTTGTGGAACGGCTTAAAGGAGAGATATGACAACCTGAAGTTGGTCACTCTGCCACAAGCACGATATGATTGGGCTCATCTGAGGCTCCAAGACTTTAAGTCTGTTTCTGAATATAATTCTGCAATGTTCAGAATTACTTCTAAATTGAAACTCTGTGGAGATAATATCTCTGATTATGATATGCTTGAGAAAACGTTTACAACGTTTCATGCCTCCAATATGGTACTGCAACAACAGTACAGAGAGAAAGGTTTCGAAAAGTACTCTGAACTGATTTCTCTTCTCCTTGTGGCTGAGCGAAATAATGACCTGCTCATGAGAAATCACGAAAATCGACCCACTGGGTCTACACCATTGCCTGAAGCAGATAAGGTGTATTCTCATTATGCCAAGCATGAAAAAGGCCATGGATCTAGTCATGGTCGTGGTCGTAATCGGGGTCATAGCCGTGGACGTAGACAAGGAAGAAATTTCCCTGATGTCCGTCACCCCCCAAAGAGAAATAACCACCAAAAGCAGAAACGGGATTATGAGAATCCAAAGGCAAATAGTTCAGAAACTATATGTTATCGTTGCGGTGGAAAAGGGCACTGGTCAAAAGCTTGCCGTGTACCAAGACATTTGGTTGATCTTTATCAAGCATCTCTAAAGAATAAAGGCCCTGAAACAAATTTTGTCTCTGACGACAATTTTGACATCACCCACCTGGATGTGGCAGACTTCTTTGAGCAACCCGAGGGAAAAATAGACCACTTAATCGGTGATGGATCTATGATGAAGGAAGATGGAATTGTTTGATTTTATTTTACTTATTTGTATTAGTTAGTGAATAAACTAATAGTCATTAGTATCAGCTCGTATTAGTTAGTTTATGATATAATGTTAGTATTAGTTCTTTAGAATGTTTCAATATGCTTAAATTTCAAAGATATTTTTATTTTTCAGTAGAGTTAATCAACTAACCTAACAGTTATTCGATTATCTAATATTTCGCATTAAAACTGCAAAACAATCGATTATATACTTGTTAACAATCGATTATATTAAGACATAATCGATTATGTATGTTTAACAATCGATTATATAAAGACAGTGTGATCTGAAATTTTTTAAAATAGCAAATAATCGATTATGTATGTTTAACAATCGATTATATTAAGACAGTATGATCTGAAGTTTTTCAAAATAGCAAATAATCGATTATGTATGTTTAACAATCGATTATATTAAGACAGTGTGATCTGAAAATTTTCAAAATAGCAAATAATCGATTATGTATGTTTAACAATCGATTATATTAAGACATAATCGATTATGTATGTTTAACAATCGATTATATTAAGACAGTGTGATCTGAAGTTTTTCAAAATAGCAAATAATCGATTATGTATGTTTAACAATCGATTACATTGAGACAAACGGATTGAATTTGTTTATTCTCATGTTCGTGTATTTTCTTTTGTATGTCAAACCATGGGAAAGCAAATATGGATATCTCACAAAGCAAACTTGGATCAAATATTTGTTTACTTGATTCATGTACTACACATACGATACTCAAAGAAAAGAAATATTTCTCTCAACTAAGTATGTGTAAGGCAGATGTTACTACAATCTCTAGTGGTAGAAAATTAATTGAAGGCTCCGGAAGAGCAACTATAACTCTGCCTAGAGGAACAATGTTTATCATAGAGAATGCAATGTTCTCCTCCAAGTCTAGGAGAAACTTGTTGAGTTTAAAGATATACGCCGGAATGGCTATCATGTTGAGACAATAGATGAAAATAATCTTGAATATCTCATCATTACAAATAATGTCTCTGGCCAAAAGAGGGTTATTGAGAAATTCCCGTCTTTATCTTGTGGCCTGTATTGGACAAAAATTAGTGCAATTGAGGCACATTCACAGTAAACCAAAAGGTTACTGATTCCAATACTTTTGTACTTTGGCATGATCGATTGGGACACCCTGGATCAATCATGATGAGACGGATTATAGAAAACTCATATGGGCATCCGTTAAAGAATTTCAAGATTCTTTTAAATAATGAATTTTATTGCACTTCTTGTTATCAAGGCAAGTTAATTACAAGACCATCACCAACAAAGGTTGGGACTGAGTCACCTACGTTTTTGGAACGTATACAAGGGGACATTTGTGGACCTATTCACCCACCTAGTGGGTCTTTTAGATATTTTATGGTCCTAATAGACGCATCCTGTAGATGGTCTCATGTGTGCCTGTTGTCATCACGCAACCTTGCGTTTGCAAAACTAATGGCACAAATAATTCGACTACGAGCACATTTTCCTGATAATCCAATCAAGTCTATTAGACTGGATAATGCTGCTGAGTTTTCATCCCAATCATTTAATGATTATTGCTTATCAATTGGGATAAAAGTGGAACATTCTGTAGCTCATGTTCACACTCAAAACGGTCTTGCAGAATCTTTAATTAAACGCCTGCAGTTGATTGCAAGACCATTACTCATGAAAACGAGGCTGCCCACTTCGGTATGGGGTCACGCCATTTTGCATGCAGCAATGCTAATTCGTCTTAGACCGACGAATTATCACAAATATTCCCTGTTGCAATTGGTTTTGGGTCATGAACCCAATATATCCCATTTAAGAATCTTTGGATGCGCAGTATATGTGCCTATAGCACCGCCATACCGCACCAAAATGGGTCCGCAAAGAAGGTTAGGAATATATGTTGGGTTCGAATCGCCCTCCATTATTCGCTACCTCGAAACATTGACAGGGGATTTGTTCTCTGCACGATTTGCAGACTGTCAATTTGATGAGACACTTTTCCCAAAATTAGGGGGAGAAGTCGGTGAAACCAAACGGGAAATTTTGTGGAAAAATGCATCATTATCTCATCTTGATCCACGTACCTCTATTTGTGAAAAAGAGGTGCAAAAGATTATCCATTTGCAAAGAATAGCAAATCAAATGCCTGACGCATTTACGGACTTGAAAAGGATAACAAAATCCCACATCCCCGCGGAGAATGTTCCAATCCGTATTGATGTCCCTGTTGGACAATCATCTAGTGTCATATCCAATGAGTCGATGCAGGCCTGAAGCGTGGCAGGCCATTAGGTTCCAAAGATCGAAATCCTAGAATGAGGAAAGCAAACGATCAAAATGACACTACGAAAGAATCTCGAGGAAATTCATGATTTAATAAACTCTGAGATTCATGAAGAATCCTTTGAGCCCGAGACTCAGGAAAATAAGGAACTATCCATAAATCCAATCGATATTGAGGCAAATTTTAATCGAGTGGATATAGTGGTGGATTATGTCTTTGCTTTTAATGTCGCATCTAGCATTATGCAAGAAAGTGAGGATCTTGAACCTCAATCTGTTGGAGAATGTCGAAAAAGACATGATTGGCCAAAATGACAAGAAGCAATTCAATCAGAATTGAATTCGCTGGCAAAACGTGAAGTTTTTGGCCCTATAGTTGAAACACCTAATGGTGTTAAGCCTGTTGGCTATAAATGGGTCTTTGTACGCAAGAGAAATAAGAAAAACGAGGTACAAAGATATAAGGCACGCCTTGTTGCACAAGGATTTTCTCAAAGGCCTGATGTCGATTATGGAGAGACATATTCGTCTGTAATGGATGCCATAACTTTTCGTTATCTCATTAGTTTTGCTGTCCTTGAAAAGCTTGACATGCATCTAATGGATGTAGTTATTGCCTATCTTTATGGCTCACTTGATATGAGATATACATGAAAATTCCCGAGGGACTCAAAATGCCAAACGCTCATAATTCAAAGTCCCGGGAAATGTTTTCAATCAAATTGCAAAGATCCTTGTATGGTCTAAAGCAATCAGGACGAATGTGGTATAATCGTCTTAGTGAGTATTTGTTAAAAGAAGGCTATATAAATGATGCCATTTGCCCGTGTGTTTTTATAAAGAAAACAACATCGGAATTTGTTGTACTTGCCGTATATGTCGATGACATAAACCTTATTGGAACCCCCATAAAACTCCAAAAGGCAATTGATTATCTAAAGAATGAATTCGAGATGAAAGATCTCGGAAAGACAAAGTTATGTCTTGGTTTGCAAATTGAATATTTGGCAAACGGAATTTTTGTTCATCAATCTACCTATATAGAAAAGGTACTGAAACGGTTTTACATGGATGGAGCACATCCTTTAAGTACTCCGATGGTTGTTCGATCACTTGATGTGAATAAAGATCCATTCTGACCGCAAGAAAGGAATGAAGAGCTACTTGGTCCTGAAGTACCATATTAGTGCAATTGGCGCACTAATGTACCTTGCAAATACTACAAGGCCTGACATAACATTTTCAGTTAATGTCTTAGCAAGGTATAGCTCGGCTCCCACAATGAGACATTGAAATGGGATCAAACATATATTGCGGTACCTAAAAGGGACTACCGATATGGGCTTATTTTATGGCAATAATTGCAGTCTTGATCTTGTTGGTTATGCTGATGCTGGATATTTATCCGACCCACACAAGGCTCGATCTCAAACGGGTTATGTGTTTACATGTGGAGGCACCGCCATATCTTGGCGATCAACTAAGCAATCAATTGTGGCTACTTCATCTAATCATGCCGAGATAATCGCTATTCATGAAGCAAGTCGGGAGTGTGTGTGGTTGAGGTCTGTAATACATCATATTCAAGACAAATGTGGTTTGAAGTGTAACAAACTACCCACGACTTTGTATGAAGATAATGTAGCATGTATAGCTCAACTGAAGGGAGGATTCATAAAAGGAGATAGAACAAAGCATATTTCACCAAAGTTATTTTTCACACATGATCTTCGAAAGAATGGTGATATCAATGTGCAACAGATTCGTTCAAGCGATAATATGGCTGATTTGTTCACAAAATCTCTACCAACGTCAACCTTCAAGAAGCTAGTTCACAAGATCGGAATGCGAAGACTCAAGGATATGAATTGATGCTCTTTTCAGGGGGAGTTAATGCGCGTTGCACTCTTTTTCCCTTACAAGGTTTTGTCCCAATGGGTTTTCCTTGCAAGGTTTTTAACGAGGCAACCAATAGGCACATATTCAAACATGTGTACTCTTTTTCCTTTTCTTTAAATTTTTTCCCATTGCATTTTGTTTTAGTTAAGGTTTTAACGAGGCACATTATTGAATAGACATTTAAGGAGGAGTGTTATAAATAGAACTCTAATTAGGGTGAATGTCTATCTTATAGAAGAGTTCTATTTTGAGCTATGTCTTTTCTCTTCCTATAAATAAAGGGGTCTTACCCCATTGTAAATCATCCCTAAGTATCAATAAGAATACTCCTCTCTCTAATTTTTCTCTCTATTGTTCTTGTTCTTGTATTATTATTCTTGTTCTTATATTATTTCATAACACTTTCTAATTTTATTTTCTTGTTAGCAACAAATAATGACATGAGTGGTCGTCTCGAATAGATTTAAAAAATGACACTGTATAACAATTTTCAACAATAGCTGAAAAAAAATATTTTTATATGTTATATATATAAAAAACTATATAAATTTTATATATTTGTTCGATTAGCGAATATAAATAATTTTAACCTAAAAGTGATTTTTTGGTTAATAGATTTCCTGTTTGGGCCTACAAAGTACTAGGTTGGACAATGTACTCCCACGTTTTGACCATTGTTTGGTTCTCCGCTTCTTTGTCTGTGTGACTGATACGTAATCGGTTTGTGTCCAAAGGTGTGGATTATCACAAGAATCCAAAAGATTACGTGTGTCTGATTTGATGGAAGTCTTTGTCCTTGAAAAATAGATTTTTGAAAAATAGATTTTTTAATTCGGCTGTGAGTGAAAAATATTTTTCGAAAAAAATATATATTAAGAAATAATAAAAAGCTTCACAAGTTGTAATGTGTTTTGATAAAATCTTGAGTACCAAAGTAACATGAATTTAAATGTCAAAGTAGTTCTACGGAAAATGACTTCCGTCCATAAGTGAGAGTCATTTTCCTTATTTTGATGGATAACATTTACGACATACCAAACACACCTACAAAATAGAATCTAGATATTATTAGATGGTCATTTTCAACTTTGTAGAGATAAGTTTTGATTTCCATCGTCTCTTTTCCCAACAGTAACTAGCAAATTTAAGGTAATTAACAAAGGGTAGTAGTGTAAGGCTAGTAGTAGTAATAGTTACAGTAACACCAATAATAAATCTTCTTCACTTGAGCATGAGTTTCTGGCACAGTTTGCATGACAAACCTGGCAGGGAGCGCTTTACCCCGACGTGGGACTTTTTGATGCGAATCTGAATTAATCGGGTACCAAAGCGAGTATCAAACATTGGGTGAGAAATCAAAAAAAGAAAATACGCTTGGCAGATTTCTGACAACTTTGAAAGCAAATTATTAAGTGCTAAGTTGGAAATTTGTATAGAATGAGCGTTTATTACACATAATTTCTTTGAATAACTGATATTGTACCCCATATAAAATTGTCTTAACCAATGCCTTCAAACTCTCAAGAGGAAATAGCACAGGAAGAGTAAAATACAGAAATAATGACATAGGCTGATGCAGTTAAATTGAACCCTGCATTTTGTACTAGAGTGTTCATATGTGAAAATCACTACAATATGAAAAATATTAAATTGTGAACCCATAGTGTCAAAAGTGTAATGGATTCAGTGGTAAGAACCTAAAGGTTGAACCCATCAAATTTAAATCTTTCATCCGCCCACCACCTTTGTAACAATTGACTTGTTTACCATATGGAGAATCTGCTGTAGGCCTAAGAGAGATTTGTGCTGACCACTTAATGGAATAAACTCACTTACAACCAGCAAGTTTACTGCAACAGCATTGCTAGCACTGGCTTCACCCTTGCAGCAATGTTTTATCAATGTTTCAAGTAGAAAGTCATGGTTCCATGCCACATCAGAAAGATGATTATGGACCCTTCTCTTGGATCTCCATATTTGTTTGCATTCTAATGTTGGGTTAAACATGCATTTTATTCGAATTCTTGTCTTTCTTGATTCGGCTTCATCAGGACCATCTGCTTTAGCATATTGCTGTCTGAATGCCAAGGCTGGTTGGAGACAAGTCGGCCCTGGATCAAGCTTTTGCTCTATCCATGAGAATAGCTACTTGACAGAAAGAGATCAATAGTAGCGAGCTCCGTAGCAGACATAGTTCAACCTTGGGAAGCCGTTGAAGATAGCTTCCTGATGAACCGAAACAGAGCTATCCCTCTTAGCCAGCGTGTGTCGAATAAGCAGTCACTTCCAGTTCAGAGCCTGTATGTAATGAATATTGTATCTTCCCAGACTAATCAGTTCTTTAATTCCAAAACCATCGTAAATCATAAGCTGGAGATTTCCCTTTTTGAGAATGAGTATGTGTCATCTGCTTTACCAGTATGTATTCTTTTCTCAACTTCGATCATACTATACCCATCGATCTTTCTCAAACCTAAATATCGCATCTTTGACCTCACCACCCTACTTTCATTCCATTCTCCCCCTTCTGCATATATGTTCGATAATAAGGTACAGTATCCAGTATCATCTGTCTGCATGTTTTCAAGCCTTTGTTGAATCATCTTAATAATATCCATTCTCTTGTGAATTCTACATCCATTTACTAGGGCACCCCAAATGCTAACATCTGCAGGGAATGGCATCGAAATGATGACTTCATATGCTTTATCTATATCACCAGCTCGACTCAGAAGATCAACTAGACATGCAAAATGTTCGGGTTTTGGTTCAATGCTTAAGTTAATCATCATACTGAAGAAATATTTCCCTTCATCCAGATAACCAGCATGACTGCAAGAAGACAGAATATTTGTTAAAATGATGTCATTTGGTTTTATTCCACTATTTACCATTTCATGAAAGAGTGAGATGGCATCATCGATTTGACCGTGCATTCCATAACCACCTATCATGGCACTCCAAGATATTATGCTCCTTCCCGACATATTGTCGAAAACTCTCCGAGCCATCCGGAGGTCTCCACATTTAGCATACATATCCGTCAGAGCAGTATCGACATACATATCCTGACTCACACTAAAGATGATTGACTTGTGGTGAAGCCATTTTCCCTTCTCCAGCCATCCTATAGCCGAGCATGCTTGAATTGCAGCCAAGAAGGTCACTTCATCCATTTCACTCGAGTTTGAGTATATCTCATCAAAGAGATTGATAGCTTCACGAGAGAAACCATTTTGAGTAAGCCCACACATCATTGCATTCCAAGTCACGACACTTCTTTCTTGTGTGTCCTTGAATATCAAGAATGCACACTCCACAAGTCCACATTTACTGTACATGTCAATCATGGAATTCAGGACAAACTCCTCAGTTGAAAAGCCAGTCCTAATAACGTGGCCATGAATTTGACACCCAAATTCGGAAAACCCAATATCTCCAGAAGCTGAGAGAACACTTGCCAGAGTATACGAGTCCGGCAGTATTCCTTTTCTTAACATATCCACAAAAAGTGTCAATGCATTCTCATACAATCCTTCCTGTACATAACCTGATATGAGCATATTCCACGACACAATACGTCTGTCTTGAGATGTATCAAAAACCTTGTGGCAATCGCTTACCTTGCCACAGTTAGCATATAAGTCAACCAAGGCTGAGCCTAGAAGATCGTTGCCACAATCTAAACCATTTCTAAGTATAAATCCATGTATCGACTTCCCTTCCTTTAGCCAACCTAACCTAGCACAAGAACATAAAACAGCCATAAGCGTAACTTCATTGAATTCCACATCAGACTCATGCATTTTAACAAACAACGCTAACGCATCCTTATAGCAACCGTTTTGATTATAGCAGGAGATCATAGCTGTCCAAGTATAAGTACTAATATCGACAGCATTGTCAAAAAGCAATTCTGCACTACACGTATCGCCACATTTTCCATACATTGCAATAAGCGAGTTTGTCAAAGACCCATCACCCCCAATATGCATTCTCAATATACAACCATGAACAGATTTCCCAAGTCTCCATAGACACAACTCACCACAAGCCTCAACAGCACTAAGCAAAGCCACAGAATCAATCTCAACCCCTTCCCTAACCAAATTTCCAAATATCACTAACCCTTCCTTAACTTTCCCATTACGTACATAGCTCGAAACAATCGAACTCCAAGAAACAACATCTCTTACAGACAATTCATCAAACACTTTGCGCGCACAAACCGTCCACCCAAGTTCACCATACATATTCAACAATGCAGTCTCAACAATAGGATCACACTCAAACCCACATTTCAAAATCCTTCCATGAACTTTTTGGCCAATACCCAAATCACCAATTGCAGAAATAGCCCTCAACACTGAAGGGTAAATAAAACTATTTGTTTCCTTAATGTGACAAACCATGTTGCTATAAAGAAAAATGGAATCTTGAAAACAGTTATACCAAACATGGCATTTAATTATAACACTCCACATGAAAGAATCTGGATTTGGGTATGTGTAAAAGACAAGTCTTGAAGTTTTAAGGGAACCCATTTGGGCATAGGACTCAATAAGCTTAGTTGAAGGAAGTGGGTCTTTGTGGAGACCATTGGTAATGAGATGAGCATGGAGCTGTGCTAATGATCTTGAATTTGAGCATGCTCTGAACAGTGGCATATACTGAATCATTCTTCAATATTGTTACTTGAAGTTTGCTGATTTTCATTTTTGTTTAGAGTTTTGGAGGGAACAAGAATTATTATATTTATGTTAAGAAATTTATTTAATATGTACTTCCTCAGCTTCAATTCATGTGAACCCATTTGATTGGATACATAATTTAAAAAAAGAGAATACTTTGGAATTTGTAGTGTAAAATAAAACACATGTTATGAAATAGAAGATTCTTACACTTCTATTTAAGGTGAATGTCTTTAATGTACTTAATTAGAGAGATTTTAGAGTCCTATTATTGGTAGCAAGATCTTCCTCCTCCCTATAAATAGAGGTGCTCTCTACCATTGTAAATCACCCCCTCTCAACTCAATAAGAAGAACTCTCTCTACTCTTCTCTCTATTGTTCTTGTTCTATTGTTCTTGTCTTTTGCTTTAGTTTATAACACGTTATCAGCACGAGACTCTACCGTCTCAAGTATCATTCTCGAAAATCCAAGGTATTTTCCCTCTTCCTAATTTAATTTTCGAGTATGTCTGACATTATGAAAAGAAAGTTCGTTGCCCTTGAAATTTCGGGCAAGAACTATATGACATGGGTGTTGGATGCTGAAATCCACCTAGATGCTATGGGTCTCGGAGACACCCTCAAAGATAAAGAAAAAGCATCCACCCAAGATTGTGCGAAGGCCTTGATTTTCTTGCGCCACCACCTTGACGAAGATTTGAAGATTGAATATCTCACCGTCAAGGATCCACTCGTTTTGTGGAACAGCTTAAAGGAGAGATATGACAACCTGAAGTTGGTCACTCTGCCACAAGCACGATATGATTGGGCCCATCTGAGGCTACAGGACTTTAAGTCCGTTTCTGAATATAATTCTGCTATGTTCAGAATTACTTCTAAACTGAAGCTATGTGGAGATAACATCTCCGATTACGATATGCTTGAGAAAACGTTTACAACGTTTCATGCCTCCAATATGGTACTGCAGCAACAGTACCGAGAGAAAGGCTTTACGAAGTACTCTGAACTGATTTCTCTCTTACTAGTGGCTGAGCGAAATAATGATCTGCTCATGAGAAATCACGAAAATAGACCAACTGGGTCTACACCACTGCCTGAAGCAGATATGGTGCACTCGCATTATGCCAAACATAAAAGGGACCATGATCGCGGTCATAAACGGGGTCAAAGCCAAGGACGTGGACAAGGAAGAAATTCCAAAGAAGTCCGTCACCCCCCAAAGAGAGATAACCACCGAAAGCAGAAACGGGATCCCGAAGATCCTAAGGCAAATAGTTCAGAAACTATATGTTATCGTTGCGGTGGGAAAGGGCACTGGTCAAAGATTTGCCGTATACCAAGACACTTGGTTGACCTTTATCAAGCATCTCGAAAGAGAAAAGGCCCTGAAACAAACTTTGTCTATGACGACAATGAGGACATCACCCACCTGGATGTGGCAGACTTCTTTGAGCAACCCGAGGGGAAAATAGACCACCTAATCGGCGATGGGACCATGATGAAAGAAGATGGAGTTATTTGATTTTGTTCTACTTATTTGTATTAGTTAGTGAATAATCTAATAGTCATTAGTATTAGCTCGTATTAGCTAGTTCATAAAGCAATGTTAGCAGTTGTTCTTTAGAATATCTTCAATATGTTCAAATATCAATAAAACTTTTATTTTCCAGTGGGGGTAATCGACTAGCCTGAAAAACTAGCCGATTATCAACTATTTTCGCATTAAAGTTGAAAAACAATTGATCAACAATCGATTGTCTTTGGCTAACAATCGATTGTCTTGAAACAGTGTGTTCTGGAATTTTTCAAAAATAGCCAACAATCGATTGTCTTTGTCTAACAATCGATTGTCTTGAAACAGTGTGTTCTGGAATTTTTCAAAAATAGCCAACAATCGATTGTCTTTGTCTAACAATCGATTGTCTTGAAACAGTGAGGTCTGAAATTTTTCAAAAATAACCAACAATCGATTGTCTATGTCTAACAATCGATTGTCTTAAGACAGTGTGATCTGAAGTTTTTCAAAAATAACAAATAATCGATTGTGTGTGTTTAACAATCGATTGTCTATGTTCAAACAATCGATTGTGTGTGTTTAAAATCGATTGTCTTATGAAAAACGCTGAAATTTTCAAACTGCAAAGGAATTGATTATGGATAACATATCTGATTTTGTTAGCCAACTGTTAGTAGCAGATTTTGAAAATATTATGTGACTCAAAAGAATTGAACTTGCTTATTCTTATGTTCCTGTATTTCTTTTGTATGTCATACCATGGAAAGTAAATTGATCGAAGGCTCCGGAAGAGCCATTGTAACTCTGCCCAAGGGCACGACGTTAATCATAGAGAATGCTATGTTCTCCTCCAAGTCTATGAGAAACTTGTTGAGTTTTAAAGATGTACGCCGGAATGGCTACAATATTGAGATAATGGATGAAGATAATCTCGAATATCTCGTCCTCACTTCAAAGAATGTCTCCGGCCAAAAGAGGGTTATTGATAAATTCCCGTCTTTATCTTGTGGCCTGTATTGGACAAGAATTAGTGCAATTGAGGCACATTCAACAGTAAATCTAAAGAATACTGAGTCCAATACATTTGTACTTTGGCATGATCGACTGGGTCACCCAGGATCAACCATGATGAGACGGATTATAGAAAGCTCATATAGGCATCCGTTAAAGAATTTCAAAATTCTTTCAAGTAATGAATATCCTTGCACTTCGTGTTATCAAGGCAAGCTGATTATCAGACCATCCCCAACAAAGGTTGGGACTGAGTCACCCCAGTTTCTGGAACGTATACAAGGGGACATTTGTGGACCTATTCACCCACCTAGTGGGTAGTTTAGGTATTTCATGGTCTTGATAGACGCATCCTGTAGATGGTCTAATGTGTGCTTGTTGCCATCACGCAACCTTGCGTTTGCAAAGTTAATGGATAATAGATGAGAATAATCTTGAACTCTTCATGAAAACGAGGCTGCCCATTTCGGTTTGGGTTCACGCCATTTTGCATGCAACAATACTAGTTTGTCGGCTGCCCACTTCGGTTTGGGGTCACGCCATTTTGCATGAAGCAATGCTAGTTCGTCGGCTGCCCACTTCGGTTTGGGGTCACGCCATGTTGCATGCAGCAATGCTAGTTCGTCTCTGACTGACGAATTGACACAAATATTCCCCATTGCAATTGATTTTGGGTCATGAACCCAATATATCCCATTTAAGAAGCTTTGGATGCGCAGTATAGGTGCCTGTAGCACCGCCATCCCGCACCAAAATGGGTTTGCAAAGAAGGTTAGGAATATATGTTGAGTATGAATCGTCCTCCATTATTCGCTACCTCGAAACATTGACAGGAGATTTGTTCACTGCACTATTTGCAGACTGTCAATTTGATGAGACACTTTTCCCAAAATTAGGGGGAGAAGTTGGTGAAACCAAATGGGAAATTTTGTGGAAAAATGTATCATTATCTCATCTTGATCCACATACCTCTATTTGAAAGAAAGAGGTACAAAAGACTATCTATTTGCAAAGAATAGCAAATCAAATGCCTGACGCATTTACGGACTTGAAGAGGATAACGAAATCCCACATTCCTGCGGAAAATGTTCCGATCCGTATTGAAGTCCCTATTGGACAATTATCTAGTGTCATATCCAATGAGTCAAATGCACGCCAGAAGCGTGGCAGACCATTAGGTTCCAAAGATCAAAATCCTAGAAAGAGGAAAAAGAACGATCTAAATGACACTATGAAAGAATCACATGAGGACGCTCATGATTTGATTAATTCCGAGATTCACGAAGAATCTATTGAGCCTGAGACTCTTGAAAATACGGAATGCAAGAATGTGAGGATCTCGAACCTCAGTCTGTGGTAGTACAAAATTAATTGAGAGCTCTCGAAGAGCCAATTATTACTATGTTGGAGAAACACAATTGAGTATTGTGCTGTAGTAAGTCTCAAAGAAACTTATTCAGTTTCCAAAGTACACGCGAAAGCGATTGATTATATTGAGACTATAATAAAGGAAGGCTTTGATTCTCCTATTACTACAACTTGTAGCGGGGTAATTTGTATATGAAAAGCTACCCGCTTTGTTCTCCAGTTTGTACTACACAAACGAAAGAATGCCACAATAAAGTGGATATCTATTGGTATAAAACCCATGTCATAATAAACCCGAAGTTTATTGATAAGTGCACATGTCATGGTGTAAATTTGAAGTTTACCAATATTGATAATTTATTCAGTTGGCATTCATGTTAGCCATCTCATTTTAAGTATGATGTGCAAATTCACATAGGTGAATATTAAAGAACTAGAAAGTTCTTTACGAATACTCTTGTATCACTTGTTCTCATTAATGAACGGACCAACTAAAGAGTTCGGGTTGAAGCCCATAAATTCTGGAAATATGAAAGGTGAGTATGGGCCCATTCACCTGCCATGTATACCACATATGATGCATCTATGATATGGTTACATGCGCCATTGTTATTAACCCGCAGCCTGGCAGTGCTTGCGAGGTAAATCGCTCAGTAATCTAATTTCGAGCATAGTTTCCAGATTCTCTACTCAAGACAGTTCATCTTGATAAGTTGGTTTATATTAAAGTTGGTTTAGCAAGATAATTATTGAGTGCTTCCACTTAATAGCTAAACTGTTTCTTATGAGAACTAAGTTATATATATATCAGTTTGATATAAGTTGTATACGAGAGTATATTCTCCCCTCACAAGTGGTTCAGGGTCAGGAACCAAATAATTTCATCTTATTATTAAGGTGCTGTGTATATTGACATAATGCACAAAGATGATTTTCCAAAGTTGAGGAAACATGTTAGCTTTACTAACATGAGGGGGAGACATGATAAACACTTGAGAAAAGGTTACATGGGATGAATTATCATTTGTATATGTAAATCCCCGAATATCATGATATGAACCTGTAGTTCATAAAAAGGGAAATGCAATTGCAACATATTGCAAAGCATGCTATACGCATTTGCTGACTCAAAGAAGGTAACTAAATGGAAGAGATACAATTCAAGAAGAATTGATTCCATATGAAAGACATGTAGTTTTGAACCTATAGTTCAAATGCTTGAAAGATAAAAGTCAAAGGTATGTATAGTCAATTTTCGATATCTTATTTGTTTAGCATGACATGAAAACTTGATATGCAGCTAAAGTCTATTATGCGACTTATATGACTTAACTTGAAAGATTTAAGTTGCTTGAAGCATATGCAATCCTTGGTCCTGAAGTACCACATCCTTAGTACAATTTGTGTACATATGTATCTTGCCATAACTATAAGCATGATGGCATTGAGAATGCATCTATGGAGATATTGAAGTGTTATTCCACGACATTATATGAAGATGTTTATATCTATCAAGAATGATGATTTCAAGGTGCGGAATATTTATTCAAGTCAATATGGTTGATTTATTCATCAAGCATCTACCAAAGATCGTTTTGAAGATGATGCACAAGATTGGAATGCAAATGCTCAAGGATATAAATTGATGTACTCATTAGGGGGAGTCAATGCGCGTTGCACTCTTTTTCCCTTACAAGGTTTTTTCCCACTGGGTTTTCCTTGCAAGGTTTTTAACGAGGCAACCAATAGGCGCATATTCAAACATGTGTACTCTTTTTCCTTACTTTAATTTTTCCCATTGGGTTTTGGTTTTAAGGTTTTATGAGGCACATCATTGAATAGACATTCAAGGGGGAGTGTTATGAAATAGAAGATTCTTACACTTCTATTTAAGGTGAATGTCTTTAATGTACTTAATTAGAGAGATTTTAGAGTCCTATTATTGGTAGCAAGATCTTCCTCCTCCCTATAAATAGAGGTGCTCTCTACCATTGTAAATCACCCCCTCTCAACTCAATAAGAAGAACTCTCTCTACTCTTCTCTCTATTGTTCTTGTCTTTTGCTTTAGTTTATAACAACACATATATTTTATGTGGCTATAAATCATTGTACAAAGATAAATTATTTCCAAATAAGGAAAAAGATTTTTTTTGTGTAAAATGAAACACATATATTTTGTGTGGCTATAAATCATTGTACAAAGATAAATTATTTTCAAATAAGGAAAAAAATCATTCTTTTTTGTGCGGATTAAAAAAGAAATAGATTCACATAACTTAAAACGGAGGGAGTATAAATTATTAATTTAAAACCTAATAATTTATTTTTAATGTCAGCAGTCAAAAGAAAATTGTACATGTTTTTAAGGTGTACTGCGTAAAAACTATTTATAACTGATCAATAGCTTGAAAAAGATTACAATTACAACTAATCATAGTATGAAATTTTTCATAGGATTTGGAACTCTTATGCGCCTCACAATAATATTTTTTTTTTTTAAAAAGAAGAAGGAATGATATTACAAAAATCTCCTGTTTTATTTACTATCTTTTGTATTATTTGAGAAAATATCATAACATTTATATTGGACTACAAAGCCAAATCTCAATATAGTGCAGACTAAAGGTGAAAGATTAATCTGATATAACATGTCATTACCACAATTAATGGGTTATTATACCCCACATGCGACAAAATAGTACCTTGTAATAGACTTTTAATGACTTGATAATGTTAAAAAAATTATACTTCTAATATTATGCCATATAAAATATTAAGCCTCATTTTTTCCTTTTGAGGTCGAGTGAGAGAAACGGAAGAGGATCCATTATTCCGGTGTACGAAGAAAAACAGATATGCATTCCACTGTGTCCAATTAATATTGATGTTTTTAATTGTAATCAAGTATAAAGAAGAAGAATTAACCCAAATAGCCGTCCAACCGCTTAAACTAACAATAGTCGGTTGAGACATAATTTATGTATTATATGTATAATTATGTCTAATAAATATATAATTTATGTATATGGCTAGAAAAAGTAAACAACGAATATCGCCGGCTATGAGTGTAAAGATCCGAAAAGTGGAACAATAACCATACATCATTAGACACATTTTGCTATTTGTTCTAAACTTGACCATTTTCTGCTGAAACTGGCTCGTAATAACAGAAGCTCTATGTACTTTGATCATTATCATCCTAAATCTCTACCACAATACACCAAAACCTCCACAATCGCATGTATTCTAAGGACATTGTGCAGGAAAACATGTTGTGTAGTCTCGAAATGAAGTAACTCGACCATTATCAGGAAAAGGATTTCTCATATATTCAAATCTTGCCCAAGAGGACAGCATTGCTCCTGGTGACACCTAGGGTCCTTCTCCACTCTTCTCGTCCTCTGGATCATATGGCACCTCATGCCGAGGCCTGTTGTATTTCTCGCGCAGCTGCTTGATTGGTATGAAATCTCCAGCAGCATCCATCCCAAAAAATAAGAATGAGGTGTAGGGATGATCAAATCTACCTTAGACGCGTGTTGCATTTTTAACCAAGTTAGAGATTGAATGACAATTCGTTTGTATTTTCAGATTGGTTGGATACACACCTTATCTGATTCGCTGGGGGCCACTAAACTTTCCTCAGGAACTGCAAGATGAACAACTATCAGACTTTTCTAAGAGGTTGATATTGTACAATTCAACACAGTATATGACCTTCCTTGGCTCAGACCAGATTATCTAATCATAAAAAATGTTCATTCACCGTGTCAAATTTCACTTACCATATGCAACTAACAGATTGGGATCTGCATGTACATCGCACCTGAAAGCATATCGAATCAAAACTAAATAGGTCTGAAGTATTAAATAGAGAAAAATATAATGTGAAGCAGCAGCACTGTCGGTCCCTCTAATGCCAGCAAAACGAGGGCTGAAGTTTGAAATCTGGATTAGGATCAGGAACTTGCAGTATGCTTAAGAAATTCTCTAAACAAACCCCTCCCTCAGCGCCTTTTGTTTGGCCAGAAGACGTAAGTAAAGGAAAGTCAACAAGACAATCAGACTTTTGTTTTTACCATTAAAATGTTTCTTTGCAGAAGCTCAAACAGATATTGCTCTGCACGATATCATATCGGCACCTTAACTCTAAATATGAAAAAATTTCACATCACTCGAAATCAATTTTTTAACTTGTATGCACTTTTTCCAAAATGAGGGTATAAAGGTAAAACTACCGTAATGTGTATGTACTGCCAAGTGAGCCATTGATGAAAAGTCTCACGTATAGTTGATACTACAGTAACAAGTTGATGAGCAATTGCTAGAGGACCTCACTAAAGTTGGTAAATTATCAGGTCAATGGGGATAGACAACAACAACAACAACTACCCAGTATAGTCCCACAAAGTGGGGTCTGGGGAGGGTAATATGTAGACGAGTCTTACCCCTACCCCATCTCATAATTCCCACAAGATGATGAAACCAGGAAGTGGGACTCTAGAGCCTAAGCAGTAAATTAAACTTCAGAGACGGCGGGAAAAGTGGAGGTGAACAAGGCGGCGTTTGCTAAGTTGGCAGGGAGTTCAAGCGAGGAAGAAAGGAGAGTGAACATGGAGATCTACAAGGTGACGAGGAAGGAAGCAAAGCTGGCGGTCACGGAAGCTAAAAACGCTGCGTTTGGTCGCATGTACGAGGAATTGGGAGAGAAAGGTCGGGACAAAAAGTTATTCCGATTAGCTAAAGTAAGGGAAAGGAAGGCGCGGGATCTCGACCAAGTTAGGTGCATCAAGGACGAGGATGACAGAGTTCTGATGGGGGAGTCTCGAGTCAAGCAGAGGTGGCAGACGTATTTTCGGGACCTACTTAACGAGGAGGGGGAACGAAACATAGAGCTAGGGGAACTGGGGCATTCACAACGTCATAAAGACCTTGGGGTACTGCAGGCGCATTAGGGTGGAGGAGGTTGTGGGGGCTTTGCGTAGGATGAGTAGGGGTCGAGCGACTGGGCTTGACGAAATTCCAGTGAAATTCTGGAAATGCATGGGTAGGTCAGGAGTGGAGTGGCTAGCCAAGTTGTTCAATACGATCTTCAGGACCAAAATGATACCGGAGTAGTGGAGGCGGAGTACAGTGGTGGCCTTGTACAAGAACAAAGGGGAAATCCAGTGCTGCAACTATAGGGGTATCAAATTAATAAGTCACACAATGAAGGTCTGGGAACGGGTGGTCGAGGCGAGGGTGAGGGAGATGACATCTATATCTGCGAACCAGTTCGGTTTCATGCCGGATCGCTCCACTACAGAAGCTATCCACCTTGTCAGGAGATTGGTGGAACAGTTCAGGATATAAGAAGGACCTGCACATGGTGTTTATTGACTTGGAGAAGACGTACGACAAGGTCCCTAGGGAGGTTCTGCGGAGGTGCCTGGAGGCGAAGAGCGTGCCAGAAGCCTACATCAGAGTAATCAAGGATATGTACGATGGAGCTAAGACTAGGGTTAGGACGGTAGGTAACGACTCAGATCATTTCCCGGTAGTAATGGGGCTCCATCAAGGATCGACGCTTAGCCTTCTCTTGTTTGCCTTGGTGATGGATGCTTTAACCCGACATATCCAAGGGGATGTGCCTTGGTGTATGCTATTTGCCGATGACATAGTCTTGATAGACGAGACGAGGGTCAGTGTAACGAGAAACTAGAGATATGGAGACAGACTCTCGAGTTTAAGGGCTTCAAACTAAGCACGTCTAAGACAAAATACCTGGAGTGCAAGTTTAGCGCCGAGCCGAGCGAAGTAGGCAGGGACGTGACGATTGGATCTCAGGTCATCGTCAAGAGGGACAGTTTCAGATATCTTGGGTCGGTGACTCAGGGGGACGGAGATATAGATTGGGATGTCACTCACCGCATAGGAGCGGGATGGTCGAAGTGGAGGATTGCATCAGGAGTCATGTGTGACAAGAAAGTGCCACATAAACTTAAGGGGAAGTTTTATAGAGCTGTGGTTAGACCTGACATGCTGTATGGGGCGGAGTGGCCGCCTGTGAAGGACTCCCATGTTCAGAGGATAAATGTTGCGGAGATGAGGATGCTCAGGTGGATGTGCGGGCTCACCAGGTTAGATAAGATTAAGAATGGGGTTATTCGGGAGAAGGTGGGGGTGGCCCCAGTGGACGAGAAGATGCGAGAAGCGAGGCTGGGTGGTTCGGGCATGCGCGGAGGAAAAACCCAGACGCCCCCGTGAGGAGTTGTGAGTGGTTGGCGATGGTCGGTGTGAGGCGAGGCAGAGGGAGGCCTAAGAGGCATTGGGGAGAGGTGATTAAGCAGGACATGGCTAGTATGCGAATTTCCGAGGACATGGCCCTTGATAGGAAAGTCTGGAGGTCTAGTACTAGGATTAGGATAGGTGTTTGTAGAATTTTCGTACTCCTTTCCCTGGGTTGGGTGGTGCTCTCCATAGATAACCCATATATTGGGTTGTGTCCCCTTACAGTATTTATTTATCGTAGTTATTGTTTAATATTATTGCATGTCATTTTACTTATGGTTCTTATGTTTAGACAATTATTTATGTTATGTTGGCTGCAGTTACTAATGTCCTTTTGTTTTAGTTATTCCTTTCCTCTCCTGAGCCGAGGGTCGATTGGAAACAGCATCTCTGCCCTTTTGGGTAAGGGTAAGGCCTATCTACATATTACCCTCCCCAGACCCCACTTTGTGGGACTATACTAGGTAGTAGTTGTTGTAGCAGTTCAGATATTAGGAGGATAGTGGATTAGAACAAGTAGTTGACAATTTGACATACGCAGTTTAAAACATTATTTGGTCTTTTCTTGGGGATGTCATCACTGACAATACCAGATCATGTTCAGATAGATAAATTGGATTGAGAATGGGAATGAGGTGATAAATCTTTGTTTGCAGTAGGAACATGAAATTTATGTTAGAAGATCGAGAGAAAAACTGAATTTTTTTTTTGATAAAAAAAATGCGAAAAACCTGATAAAATGGCTGATCAGGACCACGGCTCAACTTATCAACTTGAGCAATTTCCATCCATGAACTTGATTCACAGCATATTGGGTCCATCCCACATATTACACCACGATATCCTGAAGTCAGAAGATCAGGTTTCGAATAAACAAGTTGAGTGACACTTACTAATCAAGCTGAATCTGGGGGTTCCATAAATGTCAGTTAAGAGAACGCATTTTCCCCAGAAGGAAGCAATAAATTCGCAAATTGAATACTGAACTTGTACATTGCGAATAACAGATATTCATGCAAGTCATAGCACATCACAGAAGGAAATATTGAGTATCCTCATAGGTCAACGCAACAAATTAGCAAGGTTTCTTTACTCAGTGAGGTTCAGTCCAGTAGTTCAATAAAAAAGTTCTGCCAATCATCAAGATTTTACGATCCCATAAAAAAACTAAATACTAGGCTCCAAATTATATATCTGTTTTATCTACAACTCACACGTGAACCTATGTGAATTTGTATATCGTTTTCTTTTTTTTTTTGGTCTTTTGAATTTTAAACAGAATGTTCCTTCCCTTCCACCTTATAGACTATTTCCGAAGAATTTTTAGCCTTTTCCACTTCGTCAGCTTTTCCATTTTCCCTCTTTCAGTTTGTTTGGAAATAAACGACAAGCATGATGATCATCCCTGCTTTTTTTGAAGAAACAAAAAAGGCAACTTGTTGAACCCTGTGTGCGTAAGAAGCACTTTCAGCATCAACATATATATAGTACTACTTAGCTTCACACAGTTCATCTGCACCATGGTAGTATTAACATAAAGTAAATATTCCCCACCAACAACAATTTAGGGTACCCGTGGCACAGGCAAGTATCTGCAAGAACTTCACCTAAATAATAAAAGATCAACGCAAAAGTTAAACAATTAGTTAGAAGTTTCCATACCAAAATTCTTGTGCCTCACTTTCTGGCCTAATCGAAATGCATATTGAGCATTTACATATGCTTGAGCTCTTATTGATGCAGTAAGAGACTCTGCCTCTAGTTTGGAAATTTCGTCTCGTAATTTAGCCGCTAAATCATAGTTTTCACTCTGAACTGCATTCTGCAGGTCTGCACTGGATGAAGCAAAAGCTGATAAGAGATGCTTCAAAAGGGAATACCTCCGGAATATACCATAGCTAGAAGTCCCTTATATTCAGTTCATTTAATACCTCGATATCCGGCACCCAAAGCTCGTAAAAAAGAACAAAACGAATGTGAGGATGCTTACCGTAGACGCAAGATGCTTATGGCCATATCTTGAGCTTCACTCTTTGAGGCCGATCCCCTTCGGGATTCCTGCTGCTTCAGAACCTCTGTTTCCACCTTCATTAGCATATAAGAAGTGTGCTGATTCTAGTTAGTAAACAATTTTCATTGATCCATTGGCTTGTCCAATTTCAGACAACTAAAATCCAATAAAATTACAGGAAGAACAGTGGCAACAATTGCTTTGATATTCAAAATGGAAAATCAGTTAAAGATGAAAAGAAAACAAGAAACCTAAGATCTCCGTAGTCTAACCTCAGTGAGCTTCTCCCTTAGTTGTTGTGCAATTTCATACTGCTCCACATTCAAGGCATACTGTGATGAAAGCAGGATAGACAACTGGTGAAGCAACAGCCAAAGACATACCAAATAAACTGAACAAATCATAGAGCTAGATGGGAACCTGCACACGTGTAGCCAAGTCCAGCTGGAAAAAGAACATCAAGATATCTTCATTGGCACTCTCGCTGCGCTCACAACTTGCTTCTGAGGCTTGATCGACCCCTTTAAACAGCCATCCAGCTTGAGCTCTCAAATTTCTCGGTTTTAGCATATCAAAGTGGGTAGACAAAGACAAGCTTTTCCAACAATCATTCCAAACAAAATGACTTCCCCCAAAACCAGTTGCGGTTTCTTTTATCTGCCCAAAATGCCTCCTCAGGTAGGTGGAACCACCAGCTCCGCAATATCTAGAAGTTGCAAGAGTGCTCATTGACATACTCTGCACCATATCTACTGTTCAGGACCCGACTCCAAAGAAGTATATCTTTCCTTTCCGGTCAATCTAGTTTGAACAGTATTTCTGTGATAAATTCAGGGAAACTAAAAGTTAGTCTACTGCCTTGCAGTTGCAAAAGTCAAAATGAGAACCTTCGTAACAGCTTCACAACAATATCTAAATGTTTATTGCAACAACCATGATTTGAAACTAGTTGGACGGCTATATAATCCTCTATAGCCATTCTACTCCATTTTGGTTCACTTAATTCAACCTCTATTTTTGTTGCAGCTTCATAATTAACTAACTTAACCTTCAACAGAAAATCATTAAGTCAAAAACAACCTGTAATTCCAAATTCCAATTCAAGCATTTCTGCAATGGAAACTAAAAATAACATTGTTTTGCAGAATAAATGTCAAAAAAAAAGAAGAGATGAAAAAACGAATTGTATTTACAGCTTCACAACAAGAAAGTAGAGCTGACCAACTATATATAGGAATTTCTCATTTCGTAATTTCAAATTATATTAATTTGCTCAAGATATGCTAAAATTAAACATTTGAACTCCGTAAGTAATGTAATTCCTACACCTCAATTATTTGAGTTGAAATAAAACAAGTGTATTTGTAACTGAGCAAAGATAATACTCACCGGAGAAGAAGAGCGGAGCTTCACCGGAAGAGGACACCTCTTATTGCAGTTGCACAATGGCGACCACGAATTTTACATGCTACCCCCATTAGATATTTATTTATTTTTGTTTGTTTTTTCCATCTTTTGTAGAAGCACTGCCACTTGGCTCTCCTACAACCCATTCTTTTGAAAATTACTTTTGACCAAACTTCTAAAATTAATTTATTTTAAGAAGTATTAATTAATTAAAACGTATTTTTAAGCAGATATTAGTGTTTGAATAAATTTTTATAAAGTATTTGAAGTGTATTTTTCTCGAATTTCTTTTTCAATAAAGTATTTTTAGAGAAAAGTTACTATTTTTCGCTTTTACAAAAACAATTCTACATTTACTCAAAAGCACATTTTTCCTTATAAAAGCTTGGCTTAACACATTAACTTTGAAACAAAATATTTTGGTTAGGGGTGGTTCGGTTCGGCCCAATTATTTTATAAATTTTATACCACACCAATATTTGGGTTATTTTCTTTATGAGATTTTTACTTTCCTATAAACTATATGAAACTATATTACCCCCTATTCGAGTTTTACTATAATTACATTTTATATACCTAATTACCATTTATGTACATTTTAAGGGAATTAATAATAATAATTAGTGTCCTAAAATTATTCTAACATATCTTCCACTCTCCCACGTTTCTCTCTCCACACCCTCCCTCCCACGTATCTTGCACCCACTTACAATTCCACCATTGACAACCATTAAGAGTTTTGAAGTTTTGAATTCGAATTTGGGTTTTCAAAAAATATTATTTGTTTGAATTGGATGTTGTTGCAAGAAATTGAGAATTTTCTCTACGTCTCTCTATCTCTCAATCCCTAATTTCACTAATGTAAAATAAAGGAAAAAAGAGTAGCTTCCACAATTGACAACCATTAAAAAGCATTGAAGCTTTGATTCGAATTGAATCTTTTAAAATTATTATTTGTTTGGATTGGGTGTTATTGCAAACAATTGGGAATATGGTTTGGAGTTTATATCTCAATTTTGAGGGATTTTGGTGAAGATTAGACTTGATTTTGCCTGAATTTCAGATTGAAACTCGAAGAAGAAGACATGATATATTTACGAAACTGTAGTAAAATTATTAAAATATAGTAGAAAAGTTGTATATATGTATGTGTGTATATATATATATATATATATATATATATATATATATATATATATATATATATATAACTATTGTATGAAAGTTGAACAACATTGTATTAAATCTTTATTTAAGTTGTATGATTTTGTAGTTGTATATAATTGAGTAGAAATAATGTATTAAAACTGTAGATAAGTTGTATAATATATAAATAGGTGTATGACACTTATTTTTACTATGTATAAATCAGATACAAAATATACAAAAGATATATTGTACAAAATTTATATTTAGGTTGTATTGTTGTATTTAACTGGTCAGAGATAATGTGTGAAAGTTGTAGACAAATTGTAGATGAGTTGTAGATAAATTAATATATAATTAGTTGTACGAAATTTATTTTTACTATGTATAAATCAGATACAAAATATACAAAAGACATATTGTATGAAAGTTGAACAACATAGTGAATTCCCCCAAATTCACTGTGATTTTCCAATTTATATTATCTTTTATTTGTTGCTTTATTTTTCTGTTTTCTTCCAACTTATTTCCTTCTCGTCATTTTGAGTAACTGTTCTATGTGAGATTGCTAATTCGTAACCAACATTCTGTTGCTTTTTCATGACTTTCCCATATGGATATGGTGGTTGAAGTACTAAGGAAAAACTTAGATAAAAGCAAGAAATTGAAAAATGCAGTCATATACTCCTTTTGAGATTGAGATTCTGTCATGATCCGGATTTTCCTACCCTCGGGAATCGTAATGGTGCCTACTAATAGAAGCTAGGCAAGCCAACTCTTATCTACCTATTTTGTTACCAAAATTCTTCTTTTAACAAATTAAAAAAATAATAAAAATGCAGCAAATTAAATTAAATGAGCGGAAGACTTAGTTAGATAAACCAAATGAAATACAAAATTTCAACATAAATCTCTACCCCAGAACTGATGTCACATTACTCACGAACTTCTAAGAATACTAAATACAACCGACTGAGAGAAATATAAAATTGTTTGTCTCGAATACATGAGATAACAGACAGAAAATAAAGATAGAGGAGACGCCGGGCCTGCGGACGCCTGCATTGCCACCTTGATGTCTCACTGGTCTGACTGCTAACACCCGCACTACTGCTGCTGCTGTCCAAAACCTGTGTTTATGCAAAAGAGCATAGAGTGTAGTATTCGCACAACTGACCCCATGTGCTGGTGTGTGTGTATGTGTGTGCATATATATATATATATATATATATATATATATATATATATATATATATATATTTATATATATATATATATATATATATATATATATATATATATATATATATATATATATATATATATATATATATATATATGCAATAAAAGAAATTCAGGAAGCAACCAAATCAATATAAAAGGAAAATCATTATGTGGGGGAGATAACAATTTCTAAATAGAACTACTCAATAGAAGGAAATAATAAAGTCAGAATATCAACAAGTATCAAGAAATTCGAATAATTGCACGGCATCATCCTTCGTGCTTTCACTCTCTTCCTTACCATGAAAACTGTACACGGTATCACCTTCGTGCTTTCACTCTCTTCCTTACCATGAAAACTGTACACGGTATCACCTTCGTGCTTTTAATCATCATTCTCACCAAATCAATTATATCATAATAATATACACGACATTACCCTTTGTGCTTTTACTCTCTTTGTTCACAATAAAATCAATAGGTAACAGTACAAAATGGTACATCATAGGACACAACATCTCCTTTCGTGCTTCACACTCTTTCCTCACAATATCAAATAATACACAACAATAACCTTTGTGTTTTTATCATTCTTCCTCACCCAAATAACAATCACAAATAAGGGCAAGAAAGTAAACAAAATAATAATATTAATAGGATTCCCAATAAACGGTGCAATAATTAACAATAAAATTTCCCGAAGGAAAATATCCACAATTCTTCAAATACCTCAACAAGAGACTAATTCAATAATTTCTTTCTTTTTCTTTCTTTCATTCCTTACTTATAATCCGTTTTACCACTTGAGCCAATGCTCCAAAGGGTTTAATCTTTTCGTATACTTTCTCGATTCATCTTATGATTTGAGCCAACGGTCTTCAAATATTAAATACCACAATTTCTTTCACATGCTCTTCACAATATATAGAATTCATCATTTTAGCATGGAAGATATGACAACAAATCAAAATATTCACAATATAAAGTCCTACGGTCATGCTAGACACCAACGTATAGATACTCGTCACCATACCTATACGTCGTACTCGACAAATAGAAATTTGCAAATATGACTCAAATCCTATTCCCTCAAGCTAGGGTAGGCCAAACACTTACCTCGAAGGTTTATAGCCAACTCAATCCTTAAGCACCGCTTTTCCTTTTAAATTTGGATCTAATTCAATCGTATCTATACACAAATGATTTAATATCATCAATAAATATTCAACGAACCAATTCAAATGCCTAAATATAATTTTCTAAAAATTCTTCCAAAAATTTTAAAATCTGACCCCGGGCCCGCTTGATCAAAACACAAGGTTCGAACCAATTTCCGATTATCCATTCACTCACGAACTCAAATATATAATTTGTTTTAAAATCGGACCTCAAATCGAGATCCAAATCCTAAATTTTAGAAAAACCTAGTTTCTACCCAAAATTCTAATTTCCTCCATGAAAATCTTTGATTTTAAGTTGAAAACGTATTAAAAGATGTTAAAGATTGAAAGAAATGAGTAAAAACCAACTTACAAATGATTTGGAAGAAGTCTTGTTCTTGAAAAATCGCCTAAGAGGGTTTGTGTTTTGAGAAGATGTTAAAATGGCTCAGAATTCGTCTAAAGTGTAATATGCAGGTCTCTGATGTGAGAATTGCTAATAGACCGACTTGCTAAGTTGGGAATTGCGAAGGAGAGTTCGCATTTTCGAACTCTGGGCAAAATGAGGTACTTTGCATTTGCGACCAGAAATGTCGCATTTGATATAGTCCAGGTTCACTTTTGCGACGAACAGTTCGCATTTGCGATCCCTGTCTATCCCGGGTATCTTCTCATTTGCGAAGAATTTTATCGCATTTGCGATAGTAAGGCAGCCTGGTCTATCTCGCATTTGCGAGATTATCTTCGCATTTGCGAAGTCTGCAGGTCTGTTCACAGCAGCAAATTCTTAAGTACAAAAATGCATCCGTGGCCTATCCAAAACTCACCCGAGCTCTCGGGGCGCCAAACCAACCATGCACACTAACTCAAAAACATCCTACAAACTTAACCGTGTAATCAAATCGCCAAAATAACATAAAAAATAATAAATTAATCCTTAAAATCCAAGAATTATTCCAGATTTCATAAAACTTCAAATCTTCCAGTTTGGGTCCGAAACATGTCAAACGACGTCCTTTTCAACAAAACTTTACAGAAAGCGCTTAAACCACATATAAGACATGTGCCGGGCGCCAAAATAAAAAATATGGGCCCGATACCATCACTCTTAATCAAATTTCATTTTCATTATCCTTAAAAAATTTCAGAAAATATTTTTACTCGAAAATTCTTTTCTCGGGCCAGGACCTCATAATTCGATTCCAAGCATACGCCCATGTCCCATATTTTTCTACGGATCTTTCGAAACCATCAAATTGCGGGTTCAGTTCCGTTTACCCAAAATATTGACCGAAGTCAAATTTGTTCATTTTAATATCAAAACTTAGAAAAAATTTCATATAATTTCATATTTGAGCTTCCAGCTGTGTGCCCAGACTGTGAATGCAAATCGAGGCAATTCTAAATAAGGTTTTCAAGGCCTTAGAAGTTCGAAATGGATAAGAAAACAAGTGATGACCCTTTGAATCATCATATTCTCCACCTCTAAAATAACCGTTCGTCCTCGAACGGACATAAGAAAGAAGTACCTGAGTCGGGGAATAGATGGGGATAACGGCTCCGCATATCATACTCGGACTTCCAGGTCGAAGCCTTAGGAGGCTGACCTCTCCATTGAACATGAATAGTGGGAAAACTCCTGAACCTCAACTAGCAAACCTGCCGGTCTAAAATAGCCACCGGCTCCTCCTCGTAAGACACGTTTTTGTCCAACTGGATAGTGCTAAAATCTAACACGTGGGCTGGATCGCCATGATATTTTTGGAGCATGGATACATGAAAAATTGGATGTACGACTGATAATCTAGGCGGTAATGCAAGTCTATAAGCCACCTCTCCAACTCTCAATAATCTCAAATGGGCCAATAAACCTAGGGCTAAGTTTGCCCTTTTTACCAAATCTCATCATGCCCTTCATAGGCGACACTCGGAGCAATACCTGCTTACCAACCATGAAAGGTACATCTCGAACCTTACGATCTGCATATTTCTTTTTCCTGGAATGAGATGTAAGAAGCCTATCTTGAATGATTTTGACCTTATCCAAGGCCTCCTGAACCAAATATGTGCCCAACAACCGAGCCTCTTCCGGCTCAAACCATCCAAACTGAAGATCGATACCATCTACCATATAAAGCTTCTTAAGGAGCCATTTGAATACTCGACTGGTAGCTGTTGTTGTAGGAAAACTCTGCTAATGGAAGGAACTGATCCCACGAACCTCCAAAGTCAGTAACAAAAGAGTATATCTTCCAATATCTGAATAGTCCACTCGGACTGCCCATCCGTCTTGGGATGAAATGTTGTGCTCAACTGAACCTGGGTGCCTAACTCTCACTGAACTGCTTTCCAGAAACGTGAGGTAAACTGCGTACCTTGATCCTAAATGATAGATACAAGCACACCTTGAAGGCGAACAATCTCCCGGATATAAATCTCAGCTAACCTCTCGGATGAATAGGAAACTGCTACATGAATGAAATGTGCTAACTTGGTTAGCCTATCAACAAGGACCCAAACTGCATCAAACTTCTTCTGGGTCAATGGGAGCCAGTAACAAAGTCCATGGTGATCCGCTCCCACTTCCACTCGAGAAGCTCAATCCTCTTAAATAAATCACCAGGCCTCTGATGCTCATACATAACCTGCTGACAATTCAAACACCGTGCTACATATGCCACAATATCCTTCTTTATTTTACGACACCAATAATGTTGCCGAAAATCCTGATACATTTTTGCTGCGCCTAGATGAATAGAATAACGGGAACTGTTGGCCTCCTATAAAATCAACTCTCGAAGCCCGTCAACATTTGTCACACAAATTCGCCTTTGCAATATCAAAACTCCATCAGCATATAAGGTGACCTTCTTGGCACTTCCTCACTGGATCGTGTCTTTAAGGACACATAAATGGGGATCATCAAATTGCCCATCACAGATACGCTCTAATAATGAAGAACAAGTGACCGTGCAAGCTAATACCCGACTAGGCTCAGAAATATCCAACCTCACAAATCAGTTGGCTAGAGCCTGAACATCCAAAGCAAGCGGCCTCTAACAGACCGGAATATAAGCAAGACTGCCTATACTGACTGACTTCCTACTCAAAGCATCAGCAACCACATTGGCCTTCCGCTGGTGATATAAAATGGTGATATCATAGTCCTTCAACAGTTCCAACCACCTTCTCTGCCTCAAATTCAACTCCTTTTTCTTAAATAAGTATTGAAGGCTCTTGTGATCAACGAACACCTCATATGCTATGCCATATAAATAATTCCCCCAAATCTTCAATGCGTGAACAATAGCTGCCAACTCCAAATCATGCATTGGATAGTTCTTCTCATGAATCTTCAACTGCCTTGAAGCATCGGCAATGACCTTGCCATCCTGCACCAACACTGCACCAAGACCAATACGAGAAGCATCACAATAGACTGTATAAGGTCCCGCACCTGTGGGAAAAACTAATTTTGGTGCCGTTGTCAGAGTTGTCTTGAGCCTCTAAAGGCTTACCTTACACTCATATGACCACTTGAACTGGGCACTCTTCTGGGTCAATCTGGTTATCGGGGACACGATAGATGAAAATCCCTCCATGAACCGTCGATAGTAACCTGCCAATCCCAAGAAACTCCGGATCTCTATAGCTTATGTTGGTCTAGGCCAGTTCTTGACTGCCTCAATCTTCTTTGGATCAACTTGAATACCATTTGCCGTTACAACATGACCCATGAATGCAACTGAACTCAACCAAAATTCACACTTTGAAAATTTTGCATATAGTTGATTGTCTTTCAGAGTCTGAAGAGCCACTCTGAGATTCTGCTCATGTTCTTCCTGGTTGGGGGAGTATATCAATATGTCATCAGTGAAGACTATAACGAACAAGTCTAAGTAAGGTTTGAACACCCAGTTCATCAAATCCATAAAAGCCACTAGGGCATTTGTCAGCCCAAACTACATGACCATGAACTTATAATGCCTGTACCGAGTGCGGAATACTGTCTTAGGGACATCAGATGCCCTAATCTTCAACTGATTGTAGCCAGACCTCAAGTCTATTTTTGAAAACACCTTGGCACCCTAAAGCTGATCAAATAAATCATCAATCCTCGGGAGTGGATACTTATTATTGACTGTAACCTTGTTCAATTATCGTTAATCAATGCACATTCTCATCGAACCATCTTTTTTCTTTACAAATAACACCGGCACACCCCACGCGCGGAACACTGGGTCTGATGAAACCCTTCTCAAGTAAATCCTGCAATTGCTCCTTCAATTCCTTCAACTCTGGGGGGGGGGGGGCATGCGATATGGCAAAATAGGAATGGGCTGCATGCCCGAAGCCAAATCAATGAAAAAATCAGTATCCCTGTCAGGTGGCATAACCGATAGGTCTGAAGGGAACACCTCAGGAAACTAGTGAACTACGGGCACAAAATCAATAGAGGGAACCTCATCACTGGAATCATGAACATAAGACAAATATGCCAAACACCCCTTCTCGATCATATGTCGATCCTTCACATATGAAATAACATTGCGATTAGAATGACCAGGAATTTCGCTCCACTCTACGAGGCAAATTCGGCAAAGCTAAGGTCACAGTCTTGGCATGACAATCCAATATAGCATGGTATGGAGATAGCTAGTCCATTCCCAATATGACATCAAAGTCGACCATATCTAAAAACAATAAATCAACACGGGTCTCAAGACCCTCAATCACTACAATATAGGAATGATAAACTTGATCGACTATGATAGAATCACCCACCGGCGTTGACACATATACAGGAACACTCAGGGAATCACTAGGCAGAACCAGGTACGGTGCAAAATAAGAAGACACATACGGATATTAGACAATGGATCAAATAGCACTGAAGCTTCTCTATCACAAACCAGAATAGTACATGTGATAACTGCATCTGAAGACTCAGCCTCTGGCCTGGCTGAAAGTGCATAACATTGAGGCTGGGCCCCACCACTTTGAACAATATCTCTGGCATGGCCGGCTGTTGGTTGGCCTCCATCCCCGGAGACTGAGCTCCACCTCTATGACCTCTACCTCCACCCCTATGACCTCTACCCCCGCCTCTAGCTAGATGGGCGGCTTGTGGAATACCTAGTGCTGGTATCATGGCGTGAGAACCCTGCCGTTGAGAACTACCCGATGCTCGAGGGAAAAATCTGTCAATGTGATCTGGGTCACCACAAATGTAGCAAGACCTGGGCTGCCGAGGGAACTAAGGCTTACCCTGTCGACCTGACTGATCACCTCGAAAACTCTGAAGCGGTGGAGCACTAATAGGAGCTGATGGTGCATTGTAAGGCTGTTGGTCAGAATAATGCGGTTGAGAACCACGACCACCTGATACCATGAGAGACCTAAAGAGCTGACTTAAAAGGCCTAGTAGGATGGACTCTACCATAAGAATCCATATCCCCAGATGAGGTACCACTGAATCTGCCTAAGTGATGGGGCCTCTTATCTAACCCATGACCGCCTTCCTGTGATAAAGACATCTCAACTCTACGGGCCGCATTGGACGCCTCCTGAAAAGAAATCTCACCCCCGGCTCCCATAGCAATCTGGAGTTGGATCGACTAGATCAAACCATCAATAAACCTCCACACCCTCTCTCTCTTGGTGGGGAATATAAAAATAACATGGTGAGCTAGATCAATGAACCGAGTCTTATCTTGTGTAACTTTAATGGAGCCCCACTGAAGGTGCTCAAACTGCCTGTGAAGAGCCTTTCGCTGAGTAACAGGGAGAAAATTCTCCAAGAACAACTCTGCAAACTGATCCAAAGTCAAGGACGGTGACCCTGTTGGTCTAGCTAAACAATAGTCCCTCAACCAAGTCTTGGCGGATTCTGCTAGATGAAAGGTGGAAAAGTCGACCCCATTGGTCTCCACAATACCCATAGTCAGAAGAACCTCATGGCAGGTATATAAGAAATCCTGGGGGTCCTCTAAAGAAGCGTCACTGAACGTGGCGGTAAAGAGCTTGGTAAACCTATCCAGCCTCCACAAAGTATCTGTGAACATAGCCGCTCCATCGCCGGTCTAAGTCACAATACCCGGATGAACTGCCATAGCTGGCTGAACCACTGGAATCTAAGTATGGGAGCTACCTGCTTCGGTATATGTAGCAGGAATCTGAACTCCTCCCCCGCCCTGGGAAGTTGTTGGTCCTACTGGAAGCAAACCCGCTCGAGTGACTCTTTCCATAAGGCCTACCAATCTGATTAAAGTGTCCTGAAGACCTGGGGTGGCTATGAACCCCTCTAGGACCTGAGCTGGGACCACTGGAGCTGCTGGAGCTGGAACCTCCTCGTCATAATCAATTTGGGGCTCCATCTCTGGGGCTGCTACTCGGGGCTGAGCTCAGTCCCTGCCTCGGCATATGGCACAACCTCGGCCTCGCCCTCTGCCCCTCGCAAGAGCTGCTGTCGGAGGCTTGGGCAACTATGTGGTTGAAGAGAAATCACATGTTCTCACTATTTGCAAAAAAACAGAGTAGAGAGACAATTAGTATTTGAGACATAGAACTGCACGATAAGAAAGAACAAAAGGGAAGGTTTCCTAACTTTGTAGCCCCTGGGGGATAAATACGAACGTCTCCGTACCGATTCTTCAGACTCTATAGAGTTTGTCCGTGAGTTGTGAGACATATGTAACCTAGTGCTTTGATACCAACTTGTCACGACCCGGATTTCCCACCCTCGAGAATCGTGATGGCACCTACTAATAGAAGATAGGCAAGACAACTCTTATCTACAGCTTTCATTGCCAAAATTCTTCTTTTAACAAGTTAACAAAATAATATAAATGCATCGGAGCAGAAGACTTAGTTAGATAAACCAAATGGAATATGGAATTTCAAAACAAATCTCTACCCCAGAACTGGAGTCACATTTCTCATGAACTTCTAAGAATACTAAACACAACCGATTGAAAGAAATATAAAATTGTTTATCTCGAATACATGAGATAACAGACTGAAAATAAAGATAGAGGAGACGCCGGGCCTGCGGACGTCTGCAAGGTTACCTCGATGTCTCACTGGTCTGACTGCTAACACTCGCACTACTTCTGCTACTGTCCAAAACCTGTGTCTGTGCAAAAGAGCATAGAGTATTGTATCAGCACAACCGGCCCCATGTGCTGGTAAGTGTCTAGCCTACCCCGGCGAAGTAGTGACGAGGCTAGTACCAGACACCCAAATAAACATGTGCAGTTCATATATATATATATATATATATATATATATATATATATATATATATATATATATATATATATATATATATATATATATATATATATATATATATATATATATATATATATATTAATGTTGGGAGGTATCTAAATAGAACTACATAATATAATGAAATAATAAAGTAAAAGTATCAACAAGTATCAAGAAATTCGAATAATTGCACGGCATCACCCTTCATGCTTTCACTCTCTTCCATACCCAAGCAATATAAAATGAAAATTGTACACGGCATCATCCTTTTTGATTTTAATCATCATCCTCACCAAATCAATTATATCATAATAATGTACACGACATCACCCTTCATGCTTTTACTCTCTTGGTTCACAATATAATAAATAGATATTAGTACAGAATGGTACATCGTACGACATAACATCACCCTTCGTGCTTCACACTTTTTCCTCACAATATCAAATAATACATGGCAACACCCTTCATGCTTTTATCACACTTCCTCACCCAAATAACAATTAGAAATAAGAGCAAGAAAGTAAATAGAATAATAATATTAATAGGATTCCCAATAAAGGCCGCAACAATTAACAATAAAATTTTCGGCAAGGAAAATATCCACAATTCCACAAATAGCTCAAAAGGAGATTAATTCAATAATTTCTTTCTCTTTATTTCATTCCTTACTAACACATGAGCCAATAGTCCAAAGGGTTTAATAATTTTTTATACTTTATCGATTCATCTTATGATTTGAGCCAACACTCCTCAAATATTAAATATCACAATTTCTTTCACATGCTATTCACAACATATAGAATTCATCATTTAAGCATGGAAGATATGACAACAAATCAAATATTCGCAATATAAAAACCCACAGTCATGCTAGACATCGGTGTATATATAATCGTCACCATACCTATACGTCGTACTCGACAAATAGCAATTTGCAAATATGACTCAACTCTTATTCCCTCAATTTAGGGTAGACCAAACTCTTACCTCGAAGGTTTATAGCCAACTCAATCCTTAAGCACCGCTTTTCCTTTTAAATTTGGACCCAATTCAATCGTATCTATACACAATTGATTTAATATCATCAATAAATATTCAAAAATCCAATTCAAATGCCTAAATATAATTTTATAATTCTTCCAAGAATTCTAAAATCCGACCCCGGGTCCGCTTGGTCAAAATACAAGGTTCGTACCAATTTCCGGTTATCCATTCACTCACAAACTCAAATATATAATATATTTTAAAATCGGACCTCAAATCAAAGTCCAAATCCTAAATTTTAGAAAAACCTAGTTTCTACCCAAAATTCTGATTTCCTCCATGAAAATCTTTGATTTTAAGTTGTAAACATGTTAAAAGATGTTAAATATTGAAATAAATGAGTAAAAACCAACTTACAAATGATTTGGAAGAAGTCATGTTCTTCAAAAATCGCCTAAGAGGGTTTGTGTTTTGAGAAGATGTTAAAATAACTCAAAATTCGTCTAAGTGTGAAATATCCAGGTCTCTGATGTGGGAATTGCGAACAAGGGTTCGCAATTGCAAACCCCAACCTGCTAAGTTGGGAATTGCGAAGGAGAGTTCTCATTTGCGAACTCTGGGCAAAATGTGGTACTTCGCATTTGCGACCAAAAATATCGCATTTGCGATAGTCCTGGTTCGCTTTTGCAACAAAAAGTTTGCATTTGTGATCCCTGGCCATCATTGGCATCTTCGCATTTGTGAAGGATTTTATCGCATTTGCGATAACAAGGCAGCCTGGGCTATCTCGCATTTGCGAGATTATCTTCGCATTTGTCTGCAGGTCTATTCACAGCAGCAAATTCTTAAGTTAAAAAATGTACGTGTGGCCTATCCAAAACTTACCTGAGCCCTTGGGGCTCCAAAACAACTATGCGCACTAACTCAAAAACATCCTACAAACTTAACCGTATGATCAAATCGTCAAAATAACATCAAAAACAATAAATTAAACCTTAAAATCCAAGAATTCTTTTAGATTTCATAAAACTTCAAATCTTCCATTTTGGGTCCGAAACATGTCAAACGATGTCTGTTTTCAACTAAACTTTACTAAAAGCGCTTAAACCACATATAAGACCTATACCAGGCCCAAAAAGCAAAAATACGGGCCCGATACCATCACTTTTGAATAAAATTTCATTTTCATTATCCGTATATATTTTTAGAAAACTATTTTACTCGAAAATTTTTTTCTGAGGCCTGGGACCTCGGAATTCGATTCCGGGCATACGCTCATGTCCTATATTTTTCTACGGATCTTCCCTAGACCGTCAAATCGCGAATCCGAGTCCTATTTAACCAAAATTTTGACCGGAGTTAAATTTATGCCTTGTTCTCCCATTAACTGCTTCCCCTAAGTTCATTTCTACTATTTTGGTTTGCCAGGACGTTCGGTGTTTAGATTCGGAGTGTTTTGGGACACTTAGTCCCTAAATGAGATCTTATGTGTTGGAAAGTGATCCATAATCAGAATAGTGTGAAGACGACCTCAGAATGAAAATCTGATGGTTTCGTTAGCTCCGTTATGTGATTTTGGGGTTGGGAGAATGTTCGGAATGTATTTTGGATGTCCGTAGCTCATTTAGGCTAGAAATGCTGAAAGTTAGAATTTGGGAGTTTCCGGTCTGATAGTAAATTTTTTATCCAAGGGTCGGAATAGGATTCCGGAAGTTGCTTTAGTACCATCATGTCATTTGGGACATGCATTCAAAATTTCAGGTCAATCAGACGAGTATTGGTTAGGTTTTGGATCGAAAGTGTATTTTGGATGAACTTGAAGTTTTTAGGCTTGAATCTTTGATTTAATAGGGTTTCTGGTGTTGTTTTAGATATTTTAAGGAATGGTTCAAGTTTGAATAAAGTATTTGATGGTATTGGTGTTTTTGGTTGGGGTCTTGGGGGCCTCGGGATGATTTCGGATGGTCGACGGGTAGAATTTCTAAAGTGTGAAGCAGCTGAACTTCTCATCTTCTGGTATTTACGCTTCTGCATCTTTAGAACCACAGAAGCCGTGCCACATAAGCGGCTTCTTCCACACATAAGGAGAACTAGGCACCACCTCAGGAAACTGCAGAAGCAGAATGACAAATGTGGTTAATGGTCTGCAGAAGCGGACTCAAGTCACTTTAGTGGAACAACAAAAATGGTTGGTTCTTCCGCAAATGCGGGAACGCCAAAGCGGTCCATGGGCCGCAAAAGTGGAAACGACTGTTTTGATCAGGGTTTATCCGAGACTTAATTTCAAAATTTGGAAAATTATTCGAGAGCTCGGGAGAAGGCGATTTGGAGTTGGATTTGATGAGAAAACTATTGGGTAATGTTGCTTTGATCCTTTCTAGTTATATTTCATCATTACCTAGTTAAATCAACCACTAGAATTCAAATTCAAGGTTTAAAATTGAGAAAAATGGGTGAAACTTCTTAGACTTAATTATGTGATTTTGAATGGGTATTTGACCTCTGATTTGGGAGATTTTTATATGGTTAGACTCGTGAGAATATGAGGGTTCTAATAATACAAAAGTTATTTGATTCCGAACCGTTGGCCTGAGGGGAATTTTGGTCATTTTACCTATTCTCGCGCCCTAGCTTTGATTTTAATAATCAAATCAGTTGTTTGCGATGTTATTTACGTTACGTAATTGGATTGAATAGATTTGGGCCATTAGGAGTCAGATACTCGTGGAAAAGGCATCGTTCCTTAGTTGATTTTGCACCGTTCGAGGTAAGTGGCTTGCTATCTTTGTGTGGGGGACCTTCCCTTTAGGATCTATTACTTGTTATTTTAAATGCCCGGTACACGAGGTGACGAGCGTGTACTTGTTCTAGTTGTTAAAAATCCGTTTTACTTAGAATATTTAGATGTGTTTTCTTGTGAATTTACCCACTCTAATTGCAATTTAACCTGGGCTAGCTTAGGATGAGCATGTTTAGCTGACTTACTCGCTTAATTTCTTAAACTTTATTGGATGTCCTTCATGAAGCATGCTAGACTAGAAATTCTATTAATTGTTCTTACTTAGCATTTTATCTTATTTAAATTGTGTGGTGTTATGAACTGGGACTACGGGACGACATCCCGATAACTCCCTTTCTACGTGTTTCGTTATATGACTGGGAATGCGAGATACCAAGAGATCTCTTGCACAGATATGATTATAAAAGGGGAGGATACCAGGAGATCCTCGGGATACTAAGAGATCCCTTGTGTAAAATGGAGGATACTAGGAAATCCCTTGAGTATATGATGAGGAAACCAGGAGATCCTCGGGATACAAGGAGATCCTCGATGATAGATATCCGGTGGTGATTTGCACTTCTATTTACTTACTGTGTTAGTTCTCGGTTACTGTATTATTTATTATTTTGCTAGATTCTCACAGTAGATTATATCTATATGGTATTTTCCTATTCTATTGATTATTATGTTTTTATCTTAGTAGGGCCTCGACCTTTCCTCATCACTGCTCGACCGAAGTTAGGCTTGGTACTTACTGAGTACCGCTATGGTGTACTCATGCCTCTTCTGTACATGTTTTTCATGTGAAGATCCAGGTACCTCTACTCAAGCGCATTATTAGTACCGCAGGGAGCTATTTGGAGACCTGAGGTATATCTGCCACGTCTGCAGACCGGAGAGTCTCCCTCTCACTCTACCCCTTTTAGTCAGTTAGATGCTATTCTGTTCTTCCTTGTTATAGACTTTTTCGGATGATTAGAGCAGTATTATGTATTACTCTTAGCCTATATTTCCCGTGGGTTTTCGGGTCTTTGGGATAGTTTCAGAATTTAAAGTGTTAAAGTATATGTGCCAGGCGGCAACTGTATACATTAAACATGTTATTTAGCCTTTGATTATAAATTTCGTAAATGTTGTTACTTGTGCAATATGGTAGGATTACCTAGTCGTGAAGGTTAGGTGACGTCATGACGTGTTCAAAATTGGTGAACTAGGGCCGTGAAAAGTTGGTATCAGAGCTCTAGGTTCATAGGAGTCACGGGACACAGGACGGTTTAGTAGAGTCTCGCTGATCGGTACAGAGACATCTGTACTTATCTACTGGAGGCTATGTAACTGTTTAGGAAAAATCTTCACTTCATTGAATTCCTTGTTGTGCTATATTTTTTAACATCGACTCTAAACTTCTGTCTTCTATTCTCTCACAGATGGTGAGGATATGTACGACCTAGGACGATCAGGCACCCGCACTCCCTCCTGCAGCCGCTAGAGGCAGGGGTCGGGCTGGGGCCGGGGCAGAGGTCGTAGATGTGTGTGTGGTGCAGTCAGATCACCCGCGCGAGCTACCGCTGAGGTACCGCCAGCAAATCTAGTTAGGGGTTAGGCACCTGACATGCCTATAGCCACCACTACTCTAGCTGTTCAGGAAGCATTGACACAGTTTATGAGCATGTATACTACGGTATCACAAGCAGGGTTGCTTCCCCTTCATGTAGCCACATCCCAGGCCGAGGGAGGAGCCCATACTTCTGAAGCCCGCAATCCTGAGCAGAGAGTGCATATTGGGAAGGTTCCAAATATCATCCCTATCCAGCCTGCAGTATTAGTTCATCCCGAGGATGGGGCACCTGCTTCTGAGGAGGAGCAACGTAGACTGGAGAGGTTCAAGAAGTATGACCCTCCAATTTTCAGCGGATTAGCTAGGGATGATGCTTTATGGTTTCTGGAGGATTTTTACCGCATCTTTCTCACTATTGGTATTACTGCCTCGAGCGGGGTTTCTTTCGCAGCTTTCCAGCTTCAGGGAGCTGCCTATAATTGGTGGCGCACCTTTGAGTTAGACAGTCCGGATTAGGCTTCCTTCCTGACTTAAACTCAATTTATAGATATGTTTCAGAGGGATTTTGTTCCCCAGAGCCTCAGGGATGCATGGAATGCGGAGTTTGAGCATTTGAGCCAGGGCACTATGACCGTTTCTGAGTATGCCATCCGTTATACTAGGTTGGACAGACATGCCCCGCCCTTGGTGGCTACTGTCTGCGATAGGGTTCGCTGATTTATTGAGGGTCTTATTACACCCATCAGGTCTAGCATGGCTCGAGAGTTTGAGGTGTATATACTTTGTCAGCAGGTAGTGAGCATAGCTAGGAGGATAGAGGATATGCACACGCTAGAGAGCGAGAGGAGTGAGAGGCCAAGAGGTCTCGAGAGTCGGGTCATTACTCTGGTACCCGTACCCCAGCAATAGGACTTCATGGTAGGGGCTTTATGGGTCGCCCAGTTCATTCGGCTCTTCCTTCATCCAGCAGTAATCAAATTCCTTCCAGATCTCAGGAGCCTTATTATGCACCTCCGGTTTCTAGTGCGCCTCCTGCGCGGGGTGCTTACAAAGGTCAGTCCAGCAGGGTGGGCCCAGTCACTCACAGCCACCGCACCCTCCCAAAGCTTGTTTTTAGTGCGGGGACACCCGCCATGTAGTTAGGGATTGCCCTAGGCTTGGGATGAGTACACCCCCACATCATTCTTAGCCGCAACGTGCCTAGTAGGATTCTCAGGCTATTGTTCCAGCTCCAGCTGTCACCCACCTTCCCATCCTGCCAGGGGCGGAGATCGGGGAGATAGAGGTTGCCCTCGAGGGAGGGCCGGGCCAGATATTATGCTCTTCGTACTCATGTTGAGGTTGTTGCCTCCGATTCTATTATCACAAGTATTATATTAGTTATCACATAGAGGCATCAGTTCTATTCGATCTAGGTTCTACCTATTCTGACGTTTATCTTATTTTACTCCGCATTTGTTTATAGCCCGAGAGTCATTGAGCTCTCCTATTTATGTTTCTATTCTCGTGGGGTGCTCATGTCTTGTTCGTGAAGAAAAAGGATGGTTCTATGCACATGTGTATCAAACCTGTCAACCGGGCCGGGTTGACCCGGGACCGGCCCGGACCAGACCAACAAAAACCTGGATCGGACCGAGCCGGTTAGCAAGGCCCGGGCTGGGCTAGGTTCTAGGGGGTAGGGGTTGGTCCGTTAGGATTTTTTGGTATCGGAACCGGACAGGACTGGCCCGGTATAGTCAACAGTACCACGAACCGGTATGGACCGGCCCGGTTCAACGGTAATTTTTTTTTATTTTTGAATATGTGGGGGCCACATTACCATTGGCCAATGGACAATTTTTCAAAAATGGCCATTTTTCATTATTTTTTGTATTTATTAATTTACAATATTAACCCTTCTTAAAATCTATAAATACCCTCATCTCTTCTTCATTTCTTCACTCAAAATTCTTATCTCAATCTTAATTCTCAAATTATCAATCTATCTCTCTTCCCTTCAATTTGCAAGATTTCATATTTTATTTGTCACTCTTTTCCCGAATTTAATTTATCGCAATTTGTCATTCGGAATTTGAAGCTTGAAGTTCAAAATTGAAATACTTGCTTGACGTTTGTTCGTGGTAACACCGGATTTGCGTAATCAAGTGCTCAATTTATTATCGAGTTCGGTGCTCCCTCCAACTCTTTCTCTAATTTAATATTTTAATTGCATATTTAATTTTAGCGTATATTTTGATTTTTACAATATGTTTAATGATGCTAGTCCTGTAGCTTCTGGTAGTAATAGTAATGACCCGACTTCTAATCGTAAAAGAAGAAGTCCGGTATGGAATTTTTTTGAAATAATAGAAGGTACTAATAGTGTTAAGTGCAAATTTTGTAACGAAACTTTTCAACATTTGACCGAAGGAAATTTAGGAGGGACTGGGACACTTACAAGACATATGAGAGTTGTCCATCCCATAGAATGGGTCAATAATTTTTAAAAGTGGCTTTGATTTATTTTCAGACTTTCAGTTGGGAAGCAATGATTTGTAAGTTTTAGTATGTTTCAGAGATTAGATTAGATAGATCAGAACGAAGAACTCAAGGAAAGGAAGATATTGATAGCCCAGAAGACGAAGAACTTGGACTTGGAGATATTGATTATGATGAACTTGCTAAGGCGATGCAAAACATTTGAAATTACTACTTCACTAGTTTACTTGTTAGAAAAAATGTAAACATTTCATTTTCTGCTTATTAATTTGAAATTGAGATATAAGTAGCACTTGCAATAAGTGCAACTTTTCCCCATCTTACTTGTATTCATTCAATTATTACAAAGTGTTAATATAATTATAACTTAATTGTTATACTTAATTTTAAAAAAAATTGAAAATATTCTAAACCCGGCTCGGCCCGGCCCCTTTCAACCCGTAACCCGTATGGTTCAATTTTAACCCAAACCAACCCAGCCCCTTAAAAACCCGGTTCTGCTCAACCCGGCCCGGCCCGGACCGAAACCCGGCATGGTCGAAAAAATCACGACCCGGACCGGACCGGTTGAACCGTTAAACACCTTTAATGTGTATCGATTATCGTCAGTTGAACAAGGTTACAGTGAAGAACCGATATCCTTTGCCTCGTATTGATGATCTAGTTGACCAGCTTCAGGGCACACATGTGTTTTTTAAGATTGATTTGCACTCAGGTTATCACCAGTTAAAGATTCGGGAGCCGGATATCTCGAAGACTACTTTCAGGACTCGGTATTGTCATTACGAGTTCCTTGTATGTCATTTGGGCTGACCAGCGCCCCAACAGCTTTTATGCATTTGATGCATAGTGTATTTAGCCCCTATCTCACTCGTTCGTCATTGTTTTCATTGATGATATTCTTTTGTACTCCCGGAGTCGGGAAAATCATGAGCAACACCTGAGGACAGTGCTTCAGACCCTGAGAGAAAAGAAATTATATGCAAAGTTCTCAAAATGTTAGTTTGGGTTGAGTTTTGTGGCATTCCTAAGGCCACGTAATATCGAGTAAGGGCATTCGAGTGGATCCGAAGAAGGTGGAGGCCGTGCAGAGTTGGCCCAGGCCCTCTTCAGCTGTAGGGATTTGCATTTTCCTTGGCCTGGCGGGTTAAATCAACCACTAGAATTCAAATTCAAGGTCTAAAATTGAGAAAAATGGGTGAAACTTCTTAGACTTAATTATGTGATTTTGAGTGGGCATTTGACCTCTGATGGGGAAATTTTTATGTGGTTAGAATCGCGAGAATATGAGGGTACTAAAAATACAAAAGTTATTTGATTCCGAGTCGTTGGACTGAGGGGAATTTTGGTCATTTTACCCTAGCTTTAATTTTAATAATCAAATCAGTTGTTTGCGAAGTTATTTACGTTACGTAATTGGATTGAATAGATTTGGGCCATTAGGAGTCAGATACTCATGGAAAAGGCATCGTTCCTTAGTTGATTTTGCACCGTTCGAGGTAAGTGGCTTGCTAACTTTGTGTGCGGGACCTCTCCCTTTAGGATCTATTACTTGTTATTTTAAATGCCCGGTACACGAGGTGACGAGCGTGTACTTGTGCTAGTTGTTAAAAATCCGTTTTACTTATAATATTTAGATGTGTTTTCTTGCGAATTTACCTACTCTAATTGCAATTTAACATGTGCTAGCTTAGGATGAGCATGTTTAGCTGACTTACTTGCTTAAGTTCTTAAACTTTATTGGATGTCCTTCATGAAGCATGCTAGACTAGAAATTCTATTAATTGTTCTTACTTAGCATTTTATCTTATTTAAATTGTGTGGTGTTATGAATTGGGACTACGGGACGGCATCCCGATAACTCCCTTTCTACGTGTTTCGTTCTATGACTGGGAGTGCGAGATACCAAGAGATCTCTTGCACAGATATGATTATAAAAGGGGAGGATACCAGGAGATCCTCGGGATACTAAGAGATCCCTTGTGTAAAATGGAGGATACTAGGAGATCCTCGGGATACTAGGAGATCCCTCGAGTATATGATGAGGATACCAGAAGATCCTCGGGATACTAGGAGATCCTCGATGATAGATATCCGGTGGTGATTTGCACTTCTATTTACTTACTGTGTTAGTTCTCGGTTACTGTATTATTTATTATTTTGCTAGATTCTCACAGTAAATTATATCCATATAGCCTTTCCTTATTCTATTGATTATTATGTTTTTATCTTAGTGGGGCCTCGACCTTTCCTGGTCACTACCCGACCGAGGTTTGGCTTGGCACTTACTGAGTACCACTGTGGTGTACTCACGCCTCTTCTGCGCATGTTTTTCATGTGCAGATCCTAGTACCTCTACGCAGGCGCATTATTAGTAGCTGCGGGGAGCATTTCGGAGGCTTGAGGTATATCTGCACGTCCGCAGACCGAAGAGTCTCCCTCTCACTCTACCCCATTTAGTTAGTTAGATGCTATTCTATTCTTCATTGTTATAGACTTTTCCGGATGATTAGAGCAGTATTATGTATTTCTTAGCCTGTGTTACCCGTGCGTTTCTGGTTCTTCGGGATAGTTTTATAATTTAAAGGGTTAAAGTGTATGTGCCAGGCGGCACTGTATACATTACTCATGTTATTTAGCTTTTGATTATAAATTTCATAAAAGTTGTTACTTTCGCAATGTGTTAGGCTTACCTAGTTGTGAAGATTAGGTGTCGTCATAATGTGTTCACAATTGGTGAATTCGGGTCGTGACACTCATGCTTTTCTAGAGTTCCAAAAGTATAATATTTCCAACTATATTCTTCATTAAATACCATACTATAATTCTTGCCTTGTCTCATTTCTTTTCTCATTACATCCACTATTTCAAAAACCTCTTTAACTGCTAAATCAAATGCATCTTCAACATTCTCCAATCTTGATCTTGGATCTGTATATACCACATGTAACGATCCGAATGGCTATTTTGAGTCCTAGCACGTTGTTCAGCAGTTTGAGGCCATGAGCAACCTCATTTCAGGCATTATGACTTGGACACACGGTAGGAATTGAGTTTCGGGAAATGCGAAGTTGATTTGGAGAGAGCATTTTTGTTTCAAAAGCTTAAAGTTGAAAGAATGAACTAGGATGGGAATTTTGAGTAAACGAGCTCAAAATCAGGATCCGAAAGTTCCAGCAGGTTCGTATGATGATTTCAGACTTGGGCGTACACCCAGTACAGGTTTTAGATAACCTGAGAGCGTTTTCTTGCATCTTGTGGAAGTTAGCATTTTAGAAGGAATTTCATAAGTTCGGCTTGAAGTGTATTTCAGTGTTATCAATGTCTGTTTGGGATTCTGAGATTGTGAATAGCTTCGTATGATGATTCAAGAGTTTGGGGCTCGATCGGAAGTGAATTCGAAGGTCCGTAGGTTACTTGGATCCATTTGGCGAAAGATAGAAATTTGAAGGTTTTTGAGAAATTTGACCGGAGTTGGACTTTTTGATATCGGGTTCGGAATTCGATTCTAAAAGTTGGAGTAGGACTATAATGTCAAATATGATTTATGTGCAAAATTGAGGTCAATTGGTCGTGATTTGATAGGTTGAAACATCGAAAGTAGAAGTTTGAAAGTTTGAAGCTCATAAAGCTCAAATCCGGGTGTAATTCATGGTTTTAGCGTTTTTCTATTTGATTTGAGGCCTCTAGCAAGTCCATAACGTGTTTTGGAATTAGTTTGTAGGCTTAGTTGAGGTCCCGGGGACCTCGGGTGGATTCTGTGAGGCTAAAAGATAAAAAAGGAGTATTTGGAAGTGCTGGAGTTTTTGCTTCTGTCATAACCGCACATGCGGTTGGTTGACCGCAGGTGCGAGACCGCAGAAGTGGCCGTTCACTTGCGGAAGCGGTCAAAACCACAGATGCAGCCTTAAATCCAGAAAAGCAAAATCGCAAGAGCGGTGGGCCTGCCCGCAGAAGCGGTCCAAGGCCAGGCAGTCAAGACCGTAGATGTTGTCAATAATCCGAAAAAGAATAACCACAAAAGTTGTGGGCCTGTCTGTAGAAGCGCTCTAGACTGCAGAGGCGGTCTTGTTTTCATAGAAGTGGTGGTTGCAGGTGCGGCCCAGGACCGCATATGTGAAAATCGTAAAAGGCAGTGACCTTCATTTATTCAGGCTCAAGTCCATTTTTACTCATTTTTCACTCGTTTCTTGGGCAATTTTAGGAGCTTTTGAGAGAAGACTCCGACCTAGCATCTTGAGGTAAGCTATCCCACCTATTCTTAGTTTAATACTTGAGTCTTGAGTAGATTAACACATGTAAGATTAGTGAAAACCATGGGAATAGAGTAAAACCTAGGGTTTTGTTAAAAACAAGATTGAACCACGAAATAGGTTATGGAATGGAGTAGAAATCATATATTTTTATACTTTGGTTATGGAGAACAACTTCCTTCAAAACATTTCGGAAGTAAGGTTGGAAAATTAGGTTAAAAGTTAGAATATGGACTTTTAAGCATGTATTGACTAGTTCTTACCCTATTTGAATAGTTGTGGATCGTTCGGCTCTATATTGGAAGTTTGAGCGAGTTCTTGAATAGGAATATAGGCTTCAGAGCAAGCTGAGTCTCTTTTCTAACATTTTAAGAGGGAATTGTCCCCATAGGTGAAATAAATGATTATGTGCTCCTATTTATGGGGGTTATGTACGCACGAGGTGTCGAGAGTCCGTGTATAGCTACTATTATGCTATTATCCAGGTAATTAAGACCCAAAAGCATGTTATACTTGGATTATTTATGAACCCATTGATAGCTTGAATTGCTTAAATTATATTGAAGTAGTAAGTGAATTTCTAAAAGGATTAAATTTCATTTCTTAAAATTTTCTAAAGGAGAATTGGTTTTATTTGGATAAATATTCCCCGATAAGTTCTTAGTTGACTAATTGAGCATATATCCTTATGTGTACCTGCGTCGCATACATGATCTGGGAGCAGGGTATATGTTTATTTATGGGACGGGCCAAACGCCTTGGCAAATTAAATAGATGCATCTATGGTTCGGGTTGTTCGACCATCGGCAGTGCACAGTTTACATTTTGTTGGAGCGGGCCATCGACCTCGGCATGATTTGCGTATGATATATATTGTTTCTTGAGAATTTTAAATATGGATATTTCCTTTCATGGCTTGGTATAAATTTATAAAATAATGAAAAGAAAACCTTGAAAATCCTTTATTATTTGTTGAAGGTGTTTACCTGTTTTCTCGCTTTGTGAGTTAGAACTGCTATACAAATCCATGAGTTCCTCGTACTTTTAGTATATTATTATTAGACCTCTAGAAAGTATTGAAGTCGACCATCTCGTCTCTACTTCTTCGAGATTAGGCGGGATAATCATTGGGTACACATTGTTTATGTATTCATTATACACTTTTATGCATTTTTGTTGCACAAGTATATATAGCTCTAGTGGCCTTCTAGGCGTAACAGCACGGATGGCTTTGAGACTAGGTGAGCTGCATCATTCGAGACGGCGCAACTAGAGTAGTCTCTTCCAGTGTACAGTATTAAATTCATGTCCACTGTATTCCTGACGGATGTTGTATTTAATTATCAGTAGATGCTCATGCACTTGTGACACCGGGTTCTGGGATGGCTTGAAGCATTATTTTAACTTCTTATCATCTAAATTTGATTTGAGACTATATTCTTTAAAATTGCTAAAATTTGAAGGAAAATCCTAGATTTCTGAAGTATTAAAACGAATGATTAAAGATTTAAAACAAGTATGAAAGTTTGTGATATTGTCGTTAAATTAAGAATATATGTCTTGAGGGCACTCAATTACTGGGTTATGGACTGTGGATGAGTACTCCGGTTATGACGATTATTATTGTGTGTTATGAGAAGAGGGAAATTAGTATGGACCTTTGAAAGGTTATAAGCTTAGTTTGATGTGATCAGGATCGACTTGAGGTTGGTGGATGGATTTAAATGTGAATACGGGCTCTATGTCAAGCCAGTTGTGTTCCTTTCAGTATGAGTATTCAGGGTGTTATTTTATAGTCAGATATTTCATGTACTGATACATTGTGCTGTGTGAGTTGTGAGATAGCTTGAGAAATTGTTTATGAGTTGAGGATCCGCGTGGAAATGACATATTATGAACAAAATGGCTCTTGAGATTCAGATTGTATATCGCAACTTAGTTGTGCTTGCGTTTTGTAGCTTATAGCGCTATATGTCCCCTCAGGGATGGTATTATGCAAGGTTAAGCAGGGGATCAAGACTCTAATGCTTTCATTCCTTCAGTTTCAGATAGGTGAATCAATGGGCTCATTTCCTTTCTTTCTCTAGTTAACTGGGGAAAGGTGTCGTAGCGTGCTTGTGACCAAATTTGATATCTTGTTGCAATGAGCAATTTAACTCGGTGTATATCTCGGTATGTGAGTTCTACGTGTGGATTGGTTGGAACGCCGCCATGGGTATGTTATTTGGATCGGGTGGCACGCCGCCATGGTTATGTTGCTTGGATCGAGTTGCGTGACGCAACAACGTAATGTTTAGTATGGTTCCCCATATCTATTTATTGTGTTCTGTTTCCTATTTTCTAAAGGAAGCTCATATTAGTTGTGCGCCCGTGTCGCATGTAGGATTCGCGAGCGAGGTAATTGAAATTCCTTTCAGAGTTCATTTTCCTTTTTGGATTGCATTCTAATTGGTAGCCTATTGTCACATTGTAGCATCATATGAGACTTTTGGTCATGTTGGGGTGGCTTATTGCCTGAGCAGTTCATACTGGATGAGATGAGGTTATTGGATTTAGGATCAGTGAAATATGATTACGTGAAATATATTAAGGAGCATAGATCATTATTTGGATTAGAATGTGGTAATGTTACTTGTCAGAAGTATAGGCTCAATGATTGGTTGGCTCGGCAATTAGTTATGAGTTTATGCACATCTCTTCCGTCGTGGTAGTTTTGTAAAGGTTGGAGTACCGTGTATGTAATGGGGTGCAATTGAAGCATCAGATTAGTAGGATTTAGACTGAGTTGATCAGAAAAAGGTTATTGTGGTCCGATAAGTGAAGTGATTGTAAGTATGAATTCAACAGAGTTATGCAGCTATGTTTGAATACAGCGAGTGGTGATTAATGTGGTGACCTTATAGTAGAATCAGGCCGGGCATAGAATTCCGAAAGTTGGAATTGGGCCTTAAGGCATATCTGTTTGAATAAAAGAGAATATCTTCAGAATTGATCGAGCTAATGTTCTCAACCGAGTTGTGGTAGAACGAGAAGGTGTATGGGAAGTTTAACAATGATTTCAGACTACTTCAGTGTAGTTCTCAGCATGTGCGAGGACGAACGTATGTTTAAGTAGGAGAGAATGTAACGAATCACTGACCGTTTTGAGTCCTAGCATGTCGTTCAGCGGTTTAAGGTCACGAGAATCTTCATTTCATGCATTATGACTTGTACGCGAGGTTGAAATTGAGTTTTGGGAAATGATTTGGAAAGAATATTCTTGTTTCAGAAGCTTATAGTTGAAAGAATGAACTAGGATGGAAATTTTGAGTAAACGACCTCGGAATTAGGATCCGAAGGTTCCAGTAGGTTCGTATGATGATTTCGGACTTGAGCGTATGCCCGGTTCGAGTTTTTGGATAACCCGGGAGCGTTTTGGCACCTATTGTGGAAGTTAGCATTTTAGAAGGAATTTCATAAGTTTGGCTTGAAGTGCATTTCAGTATTATCAATGTTCGTGTGGGATTCCAAGACTGTGAATAGCTCTGTATGGTGATTCTAGAGTTGGGGGCGTGATTGGAAGTGAATTCGGAGGTCTATAGGTCATCTGGAGCCATTTGGCTAAAGATAGAAATTTGAAGGTTTTTGAGAAGCTTGACCGGAGGTGGACTTTCTGATATCTGGGTCAGAATATAATTCTGAAAGTTGGAGTAGGTCCGTAATATCAAATATGACTTGTGTTCAAAATTTGAGGTCAATCGGGCGTGATTTGATAGGTTAAAACATCGAAAGTAGAAGTTTGAAAGTTTGATGTTCATAAAGCTCGAATCGGGGTGTAATTCATGGTTTTAGCGTTGTTTGATTTGATTTGAGGCCTCGAGAAAGTCCATAATATGTTTTGAGATTAGTTGGTAGGTTTGGTTGAGGTCCCGGGGCCCTCGAGTGGATTCGGGAGGTTAACGGTTCAAAAAGGAATTTTTGGAAGTGCTGAAGCATCTGCTTCTGTTATAACCGCACCTGCAGCTGGTTGATCATAGGTGCGAGATCGCAGAAGTGGTCGTTCATTCGCGGAAGCGGTCAAGACCACTTATGCGGCCCTAAATCCACAGAAGCAGAATTGTAGGAGCGGTGGGCCTGTCCGCAGAAGCGGCCCAAGGCCAGGCAGTCAAGACCGCAGAAGCAGCCCAATATCCGCAGAAGCAGTGGGCCTGTCCGTAGAAGCGATCTTGTTTCTGCAGAAGCGGTGGTCGCAAGTGCAGCCCAAGACAGCATATGCGGAAATCGTAGAAGGACCTTCATTTATTCGGGCTCAAGTCCATTTTTACTCATTTTTCACTCGTTTCTTAGGCGATTTTGGGAGCTTTTGAGAGAAGACTCCCACCTAGCATCTTGAGGTAGGCTATTATTATTAGTTTAATACTTGAGTCTTGGGTAGATTAACACATGTAAGATTAGTGAAAACCATGAGAATAGATTAAAACCTAGGGTTTGGTTAAAAACAAGATTTAACCACGAAACAGTTTATGGAATGGAGTAGAAATTATATATTTTTATTCTTAGGTGATGGAGAACAACTTCCTTCGAAAATTTCGGAATTCGGGCATGTGGGTCTGGGGTAAGATTATAGAAACCTTTAATTTAAGGTTGGGAAATTGGGTTAATAGTTAGCTTATGAACTATTAAGCATGTATTTACTAGTTCTTACCCTATTTGAATAGTTGCGGATCGTTTGGCTCTAAATCTGAAGTTTGAGCGCGTTATTGAATCGGAATATAGGCTTCGAAGCGAGGTGAGTCTCCTTTCTAACCTTGTATGAGGAAATTATCCCCATAGGTGAAATAATTGATTATGCGCTCCTATTTGTGGGGGCTACGTATGCACGAGGTGATAAGAGTCCATGCTTAGCTACTATTATGCTATTATCCGGGTAGTTAGGACCCAAAAGCATGTTATACTTTGATTATTTATGAACCCATTGATACCTTAGATTTCTTAAATCACATTGACTTAGTAAGTGAATTTCTAAAAGGATTAAACTCCATTTCTTAAAATTAGCTAAAGGAGAATTGGTTTTATTTGCATAAACATTCCCCGATAAATTCTTAATTGACTGATTGAGCATGTATCCTTATGTGTACCTGCGTCGCATGCATGATTCACGAGCAGGGTATGTGTTTATTTATGGAACGAGCTGAATGCCTCGCAGATTAAATAGATGCATCTATGGTTCGAGCCGTTCGGCCCTCGGTAGTGTACCATTTACATTTCTGCTGGAGTGGGCCGTCGACCTCGGCATGATTTGTGGATGATATATATTGTTTCTTGAGAATTTTAAATATGGATATTTCCTTTCATGGCTTGGTATAAATTGATAAAATAATGAAAAGAAATCCTTGAAAATCTTTTATTATTTCTTGAAGGTGTTTACGTGTTTTCTCGTTTTGTGAGTTAGAACTGCTATACAAATCCATGAGTTCCTCATACTTTTAGTATATTATTATTGGACCTCTAGAAATTATTGAAGTCGACCATCTCGTCTTCTTCGAGATTAGGTGGGATACACATTGAGTACACGTTATTTACGTAATCATACTACACTTCTGTGCATTTTTGTTTCATAGTATATATAGCTCTAGTGGTCTTTTAGGCGTAGCAGCACAGATGATTTTGGGACTAGGTGAGCTGCATCATTTGAGACGGTCGCAACTAGAGTAGTCCCTTACAATGTACTGTATTTACTTCCTATCCACTGTATTCCGGACGGATATCGTATTTAATATTCTTGTCAGTAGATGCTCATGCACTTGTGACGTCGGGTTTTGGTATGACTTGAAGCATTGTTTTAATTACTTATCATTTAAATTTAATTTGAGACTATATTCTTTAAAATTGTTAATTTGAAGGAAAATCCTAGATTTCTAAAGTATTAAAAAGAGATTTTGGTTAAATAATTTGGTTGGATTGCCGGGGGTCTATTTGGAAACAGCCTCTCTACCCAAGGGTAGGGGTAAGTTCTGCGTACATACTACCCTCCCCAGACCCCACTAAGTGGGATTATACTAGGTTGTTGTTGTTGTTGTTTTAATTTGGTTGGCTTGCCTGACAGCAATACCCAGCGCTACCACGATCCTTAGTGGATTTTAGGTCATGACACCACATTTGGTATTAGCTTTATTACTTGCTCTCTCGTTGCTGCTACTTGTGATCCTAGTATATTAGATAGAACATTATCATTGCTCATTTTCTTTTTCCTTACATCATCCTCGGGAATAAGTACGGGGTATTTTGTGTAGTCCTTTCGGTAAATGCCATACATATTGTATATAAGCAGAACCTGGAGTTAAAAACACCGGTGTACAACCAGCTAAAATGGAGTCGAAAGTAGACATTCTAGTAAATGAATCACAAGAGGGTTGTAAACAAAAATGAGAACTTTGAAACAGTTTTATAACATGAACTGGTTTATTGCATTTATTGTGTAAGTCTTTGCATTCTAATAACCTGCATTTTTGCCTCGTTTCCAAACACTATCCCATTGTCTAGCTTCTGATTGATTCCTCCAAGTTTGGTCGTGCGCTCCTGCGAATGAAAACAATACCCTCCTCCTTAGCCTCCTCATCCTGTTTTGCCACTGGAAAAAGAATTCTTATTTCAGAAGCTTAAAGTGAAAGAATGAAGTAGGATTGGAATTTTGAGTAAACAACCTTGGAATCAAGATTTGAAGGTTCTAGAATGTTCGTATGATGATTTTGGGCTTGGGCGTATGCTCGGTTCGGGGTTCGGATAACCGGGAGCGTTTTGACGCCTATTATGGAAGTCGGTACTTTAGAAGAAATTTTATAAGTTTGGCTTGAAGTGCATTTAAGTTTTATCTATGTCAATTTAGGATTTCTGAGAATGTGAATAGCTCAGTATGGTGATTCTGGAGTTGGGGGCGCGATCGGAAGTGAATTCGGAGGACTGCAGGTCATTTTGGAGCCATTTGGCTAAAGATAGAAATTTGAAAGTTTTTAATAAGTTTGACCGGAAGTGGAATTTTTTATATCGGGGTCGGAATCCAATTTTGGGCAAAATTTGAGGTCAATCGGACGTGATTTGATAGGTTTAAACATCGGAAAGAGAAGTTTGAAATTTTAAAGTTCATATAGCTTGAATCGGGTGCAATTCATGGTTTTAGCATTGTTGATATGTTTTGAGGCCTCGAGCAAGTCCTTAATGTGTTCTGGGATTGGTTGGTAGGTTTGGTTGAGGTCCAGGGTGCCTCAGGTGGATTCTGGGTGGCTAACAGAAAAAATTTGGAAGGTTAAGAATAGCTGAAGGATTTGGTTGCTGGTATTTTCGCTTCTGCAGTTGGGTAGCCACAGAAGTGGAACCGCAGAAGTGAAAAGGGAGCCGCAGAAGCAATTTTATGGTTGAAGGCTCGTGGATCACAGATGTGGTCAAGGTTCCGCAGAAGTGGGACAGTATCTGCGGAAGGTGGATCGTAGAAGCGAGAATGGGTAACCTAGGGAGGACCGCAGATGTGGTCAGGGTTCTGCTGAAGCGGGATCGCATCTGCGGATATTATGTCGTAGAAGCAGAAAAGGATACATCCAGGGGAAGTCGCAGAAGCGGCGGATTGCCCGCAAAAGCGGGACCGCGAAAGTAGAATTTCTTCCGCAGAAGCGAAAATAGCTGGGGCAGAATGGTTGTTTTAAAAATCGGGACTTGGCCATTTTTCTCATATTTTACATAGCTTGGGCGATTTTTGGGGAGATTCAAGAGAGGATTTTGATCATCAATGATAAGATAAGTTATCCCCACCTATTATGAGTTAAATACATCAATTATGTATGGATTTAAGCATGAACTATGTAGAAAATTTGGGGATTTGTTATAAAGACCTAGAAATTATATTCTCGAAAATTTGCCACGATTATGGGTATGGAATCTAGAGAAATTTATATATTTGAGTTCCTAAGGTCCTGGGTAATCTTTATCTTCAAAAAATTTTGGATTTCGGGCACGTGGGCCCGAGGGAATTTTGGTCAAATTTTCGATCTGGGTTAGGAATTTCAATAAATTAGATTGTAATGAATATTTGAGCATATATTAATGGATTTGCATAAACTTTGGCTAGCTTTGGTATGTGGTGCATCAAGTAGAGTCTTCGGAAGGGCGTGAAATGCTGGTTTGGACCTTCGGAGCGAGGTGATTCTCCTTTCTAACCTTGTAATAGGGAATTATCCCCATGGGTGAAATAATTGATTATGTGGTCCTATTTGTGGTGGCTATGTACGCACGAGATGACGAGATTCCGTGCGTAGTTACTATTATGCTATTGTCTGGGTAGTTAGGACCCAAAAACATGTTATACTCGAATCATTTGTGAACCCATCGATAACTTGAATTGCTTAAATCACATTGAATTAGTAAGTGAATTACTAAAAGGATAAACTTCATTTATTTAAAATTGTTAAATGGGAATTGGTTTTATTTGGATAAGTATTACCCGATAAAATTCTAATTGGCTATTTGAGCATGTATATTATGTGTACCTGAGTCGCATGGATGATTCGCAAGCAAGGTGAATGTGTATCTTATGTGTACCTGTGTCGCATGGATGATTCGCTAGCAGGGTGATTGTTTATTTTATGTTGAACGCGTCGCATGGATGATTCACGAGCGGGGTAATAGATGCATCTATGGTTCGTGCTGTTCGACCCTCGGCAGTGCACAATTTATATTTCTGTGGATCGGGCATTCGCCTCGGTGTGATTTGCACATGTTATTTATCGCTTGATAATTTTAAATCTGGATATTGCCTTTAATGGCTTGATATAAATTTATATCATAATAAAAAGTAAACTTGAAAATCCCTTAATATTTGTTAAATGTGTTTACTTGATTTTCCGCCTTGCGAGATAGAACTGCTATAAAAATCCATGATTCCATCGCACTTCTAGTTTATTATCATTGGACCTCTAGTATGTGTCAAAGTTGACAATCTCGTTTCTTTTTCTTCGAGATTAGACGAGATACTCATTGAGTATATGTTGTTTACGTACTCATACTACACTTCTGCGCATTGTTTTGCACAGGTATATGTATCTCTAGCCCCCTACTGGGAGTAGCAGCGTGGCTGATTCTGGGACTAGGTGAGTTGCATTATTTGAGGCGACCCCTAACTAGTGTAGTCCCTTTTAGCATATTGTATATATTTCCTATCCATTGTATTTCGGACGGATGTTGTATTTTATTTCCTTATCAGTAGATGATCATGCACTTGTGACACCGGGTTCTGGGATGGTTTTCGAAAGATTTATACTAATTGTTTATTATTTAATTTGAATTTAAGTGGTGATCTTTTATTTATGAAAAATAGGAGGAAAATTCCAAAATTTAAAAGGTATTAAAAAGAGAAATTAATCGATTAATTAAGTTGGCTTGCCTGAGAGCTGTGTTCGGCACCACCACGACCCTTGGTGGATTTTGGATCGTGACAACATGGTATTAGAGCACTAAGTTCCTAGGGTCTCATGAGTCATGAGCAAGTCTAGTAGATTCTCGTGGATCGGTACAGAGACGTCTGTACTTATCCTCGGGAGGCTGCAGGACTGTTAGGAGTACTTCCCTTCTTAATTCCTTATCATGCAATTTGATTCCTGTGAGGATTATGCCTTTGTTCCTTCCTACTTAATCTTATGCAACACGAAGCCATTGTTATAAATTGAGAGTTGAAGAATTTTAATAGCACCACGAAGTTGGTGCGGGTGTTTCTCCCTGCGCGGTTATTTGAGCTATTATCATCGCCTTGTGGAAGGATATTGAGTTGTTTTGACTCAACAACGGTACTTCTGAGAGCTATAAGGTTAAGACACAAGTTGCCATGATGCTTACGACTGAATGTTGCACAATAGTGATGTGATGGTAGGATGATTGCCTACGTGTCAGGGCGGTGAATGACTTGAAGGAAGGTTTACTCAGTGCATAATCAAGAGATTTAGTATTTTACTCTTCGCAGGGGAAACACATTCAAACTAACGATGGTCATTTTTGAACTGGTGGAAGTAATGAGACTTGGTAATTGCAAATGTAGTGGAGTTTTCTCCTATGATGGGGTAATGTTGTCCTAATTGAATGCATTAAGTTTGTCGGTGTTATGATCTTCTACAATTCGCCTTTGGGGAAAGATATCATGAAATAGTATCGGAGATACAACCGTCAAAATATTGCGGTGGTTCAGGATTGAATCGGTATTTCTAATATTGGCGTTTCAATAAAGATGATCGCTAGTAGCAATTTGCAGATTCAAGTGCTATGAAGATAAATTTTATTAAGGCAGCAACTGAACATCAAAAGATGAGAAAGACATGTGGGAAGTGTCAGGCGGAGTTTTAAACTTCTTAAAGGCCAGGCTTAGGAAGCGCAGGTCACGTAGTTGATTAAAGAAGTGAGTTTGCCCAAAGTGGGAGAGTGGCAGAGTTGCGTAAGGGCTTGGTAATAAGATATCTATGCGCCTTAAGGAGTGTTTGGAATGATCTAGGATTTTATTGGCTGGCGATTGAAGCCTACGAAATTAATTAGAACTATGGGCTATCATATGGCAGGAGATTTAATATAATAGAAACGAGCCGCTTAAGTGAAGATGGATGCAACATATCTTTGAATTGGAAAAATGCTTCCACACATTTAAATGATGTCCACGGAGAGGGGGAGGGGGGGTAAATGGAGACTGATCTCAGACTCGGGATGGGTTATTGACGTCGAAGTGATTGTACATTGTGCAGTGGCATTGAAAGATGCCGGGGAGAGGCTTCTATAGGTGATTACCCAAGTGAGCAGGTTAGCAGTCACGTGGTTGGTGAGGCTCATGCAAAGAATTTTATCGGTTATGTAGCAAAGAGATCAATCGTGCAAATACTGCGGGTGAATCAGAGTACAAAAAAATAAGGCTTTGCAGAAGGAATCCCAGAATTATGCGGTTGATCACGCGAGGCTATGTCGATGAAAGCTAGGGGATCTTGGTGAATTTTAGAGTTGTGAAATAATGGCTTCAAGCTAAGTGTGAGAGTCCCACCGTTTATGATTGGGTTTCATGGTTAACTACTTGCAAAATTTCTTGTTATTAGCATATCAATGGGCTATTTCAGCTACGGGGAAAGACCATAAGTGGTGATCTAAGCAAAGGAATTATTAAAGGTGGGCTATCGTTGGCCTTATGGGTCCTTGTTAAGACATGGGAAAAGATTAAGGATTTTGCATTGTATAGATGCGGGTTCCAAGGGAAGTGATTCGGTGTGTTCTTCGCCAATGGGGTATTCATGTGATAGAAGACTCATGGAGTTGATTATCTTCGGGGCCAAGTCAGAGCGGGAGGCTCTCAGCAATAGTCCTAATGGGATTAGAAAGGTGTAAAGTGTGTTGCCTAATAATTTCGAGCCTATAGGTACGGTTGAGAATCAAGCTTGTAGCAGCTTATGAGAAGGTGCCCAAAATGTTCTATGATATGTTAACTTGCGTTATAGAATTTGAGAGATATGAATGAGTTCGTGGGATTTGAGACAGCATGGTCTCGTGATTTGAGGTCACTCGAGATGAGTGAAAATGGAGTATGTTATGTATTGGATGGAATTAATATTATTTCTGAGGTAATATGGGTGGATAAAAAAATGATAGGATGGTTAGCCATAATTTAGTTTGCACGTTGGTGGTAGAGATCAGCTATTTCAACGTGATAAAGTTATGTAAGTGATTTGTGGCGGTACATATGAGGCTTTTCAGCCGCCGTAATTGATATCATTCTAAGGCATTCTATTGTTATGGCTTGTTATATGGAAGGAGATTTCTGGAAAGGCTATGGTGGCTTAGACCAGTGCTTAGAGATTTGCACATTCTACGGTTGTGAGAATTCAATTAAGTGATACTATGGATCTCCTGAAGTGAGTTAAGTGAAACGTTGTCATATGATGAAGTGTTAACCTGTTAGTGGTTCCGGAGTTATACAAAAATCATGTCATATCATATATTGGCACGTTGGGTGTAGTGAGTAGTATGGAATTTGAGGTGAAGACCAAAGTTTCAGTTTAGTGTTGACAAGAATGTCGCAAGCTCGGATGAGCAGGAAAGGAGTTTTTGACGATTAAAGATTTAAACGAAGTAAGAAGGTTTGCGATGATGTCATTAAATGGAGAATATATGCCTGGAGGGCACTCAGCTACTGGGTTGTGGACTGTGGATGCGTACTCCAGTTATGGCGGTTGTTCTTGTGTGTTATGAGAAGAGGGAAATTAGTATGGACCCTTCAAAGGCTATTGTCTTAGTTTGACATGATCAGGATCGATTTGAGGTCGGTGGATGGATTTAAATATGAATATGGACTCTATGTCAGGGCAGTTGTGTTCATTTCAGTAATGTGCTCCTTATGGAGTAGTCAGGGTGTTATTTCATCATCAGATATTTCATGTAGTGATACGTTATGCCGTAGGGGTTGTGAGACGGCTCAGCAAACTTCTTACGTGTTGAGGTTCCGCATAGAGATGAGGTTATATGAGAAGGATGGCTCTTGAGATTCAGATTGTGTATTGCTCCTCAGTTGGGCTAGAGTTGTGGATTATAGCGTTATATGTCTCCCTAGGGAATGGTACTATGCACTTAGAGTGCTTGTGACCGAGATTTGAGATTTTATTGTAATGAGCAATTTAGCTCGATGTATATCTTCTTATGTGAATTCTACATGTGGATCGGTTGGCATGCCGCCATGGGTATGTTATTTGGATCGGGTGGCGCACCACCATTGGTGTGTTGTTTGGATCGGGTTGCACGTCCCAACAGCGCGATGTTCAATACAGTTCCCCATATCTATTTATTTTTTCTGTTTCCTATTTCTTGATGGAAGCTCATATTAGTTGTGCGCTTGCGTCGCATGTATGATTCGCGAGCGGGGTAATTGAAATTTCTTTCAGAGTTCATTTCTTTTTGTATCGCATTCTAATTGGTAGACCATTTGGCACATTGTGGTATCATATGAGGCTTTGGGTCATGTTGGGAGAGGTTATTACCTAAGCAGTTCATACTGGGTGATATGAGGTTGTTGGATTTAGGATCAGTGCAATCTGATTACGTGAAATATATTAAGGAGCAATTATTTGGATTAGAATGTGGTAATGTTTCGTGTCAGAAGTATAGGCTCAATGATTGGTTTGTTCGGCAGTTCAGTATTAATTTCTTCATATCTCCTCCGTCGTGGTGCTATTGTATGAATTAGAGTAAGGCCTATGTAGGTCATGAGGTACAATGCGAGCCTCAGATTCGTAGAATTTTGATTAATTGATCAGAGAAAGTTATTGTGGTCCTACGAGTAAAGTGGTGCAAGTTGTGAATTCACCAAAGTTATGTAGTCACATCTAGGTACAACGTGTTTTTATTGATATGATGGGATGTTGGAATTGAACTTCAAGGCGTATCTGCTTGAATGAAAGAGAATATCTTCATAATTGATCGAGATAACATGCTCAACCGAGTTGTGGTAGCACGGGAAGTTGCATGAGAAGTTAAACAAAAATTTCAGACTACTTCAGTGTAGTTCTCAGTACGTTCGAGGACGAACGTATGTTTAAGTGGGAGAGAATGTAACGACCCAAATGGACGTTTTGAGTCCTAGTGCTCCCTTTAGTAGTCGGAGGTCATGAACAACTTCATTTAAGGTATTATGGCTTGTACGCGTGGTCGGAGTTAAGTTCCGGGAAGTTCAGAGTCGATTTGGAAAGAGAATTCTTATTTCAAAAGCTTTAAGTGAAAGAATGAACTAGGATTGGAATTCTGAGTAAATGACCTCAGAATCAGGATCAGAAGGTTCCAGCAGAATCGTATGATGATTTTGGACTTGGGCGTATGCCCGGTTCGAATAACCCGGGAGCATTTTGGCGCCTATTATAGAAGTTATCACTTTAGATCCGTATGGTGATTTTGGCTTGAAGTGCATTTCAGTGTTATCGATGTCCATTTGGGATTTTGGAGTTTGTGAATAGCTCTGTATGGTGATTTTGGAGTTGGAGGCGCGATCGGAAGTGAATTCGGAGGTCTGTTGGTCATTTTGGAGCCATTTGGCTAAAGATAGAAATTTGAAAGTTTTTAATAAGTTTGATCGGAAGTGGACTTTTTGATCTCGGGGTCGGAATCTAATTCTGAAAGTTGGAGTAGGTTCATAATGTCTAATATGACTTGCGCGAAACATATGAGGTAAATCGGACATGATTTGATAGTTTAAACATCAAAAATAGAAGTTTGAAATTTCGAAGTTCATAAAGCTTGAACCGGGGTGTAATTCATGGTTTTAGCATTGTTTGATATGATTTGAGGCCTCGAGCAACTCTGTAATGTGTTTTGGGATTGTTTGGTAGGTTTGGTTGAGGTCCCGGGGGCCTCGGGTGGATTCGGGGTGGCTAACGGATCAAATTTGGAAGTTGAAGAATAGCTAAAGGATCTGGTTGCTGGTGTTTTCACTTCTACAGTTGGGTAGCCACAGAAGGAGCCCCGCGGAAGCGAAAGGGGAGCCGTAGAAGCAATTTATGGTCGAAGGCTCATGGACCGGAGATGCGGTCAAGGTTTCGTAGAAGCGGACCGCATCCGCGGAAGGTGGATCGCAGAAGCGAGAATGAGCAGCCTAGGGAGGACCACAGATGCGGTAACGATTCCACAGAAGTGGGACAGAATCTGCAGATGTTATGTCGTAGAAGCGGAAATTGATAGGTCCAGGGGAAGCTACAGAAGTGGCAAATTTTCCAAAAAAGCGGGACCGCAAAAGTAGAACTTCTTCCGCAGAAGCAAAAATAGTTGGGGCAGAATGGTTATTTTAAAAATCGGGACTTGGCTCGTTTTCTCATATTTTCATAGCTTGGACGATTTTTGGGGAGCTTCAAGAGAGGATTTTGATCATCAATGATAAGTTAAGTTCTCCCCACCTATTATGAGTTAAATACATCAATTATGTATGGATTTAAGCATGAAATGTATAGAAAATTTGGGGTTTTGGTAGAAAGACCTAGAAATTATATTCTTGGAATTTAGCCACGATTTTGGGTATGGAATCTGGAGAAAATTATATATTTGAGTTCCTAAGGTCATGGGTAGTCTTTATCTTCAAAAACTTTTGGATTTTGGGAATGTGGGATTGAGGGCGTTTTGGTCAACCTTTTGATTGAGGTTAGGAATTTCTATAAATTAGATTGTAATGAATATTTGAGCATATATTAATGGATTTGCGTAACCATTGGCTAGTTTTGGAGCGTGGTGCATCAAGTAGAGTCTTCGGAAGGGCGGTGGAATGCCGGTTTGGATCTTCGTAGCTGGTCTCCTTTCTAACCTTGTAAGAGGGAATTATCCCCATAGGTGAAATAATTAATTATGTGCTCCTATTTGTGGTGGCTACGTACGCACGAGGTGACGAGAGTCCGTGCATAGCTACTACTATGCTATTGTCCGGGTAGTTAGGACCCAAAAGCATGTTATTTTTGTATTTATGAACCCATCGATAGCTTGAATTGCTTAAATCACATTGAATTAGTAAGTGAATTACTAAAAGGATTAAACTTCATTATTAAAAATTGTTAAAGGAGAATTGGATTTATTTGCATAATTATTCCCCGACAAAATTCTAATTGGCTATTTGAGCATGTATATTATGTGTACCTGCGTCTTATGGATGATTCACGAGTAGGGTGATTGTGCATCTTATGTGTACCTGCGTCGCATGGATGATTCGTGAGCAAGGTGATTGTTTATTTTACGTTGAATGCGTCGCATGGATGATTCCCAAGCGGTGTAATAGATGCATTTATGGTTCATGACGTTTGACCTTCGGCAGTGCACAATTTACATTTATGTTGGATCGAGCCATCGCCTCGGTGTGATTTGCGCATGTTATTTGTCGCTTGAGAATTTTAGGTGTGGATATTGCCTTTCATGGCTTGATATAAATTGATAAGATAATAAAAAGTAAACTTGAACTGCTATTAAAATCCACGATTTCCTCACACTTCTAGTTTATTATCATTGGACATCTAGTAGGTGTCGAAGTTGACCATCTCGTCTCTACTCCTTCGATATTAGATGGGATACCATTAAGTACCCAATGTTTACGTACTCATAAAATAGTGTTGTGTATTTTTGTTGCACAGATATATGTATCTCTAGCCGTCTGATAATAGATGAATTAGACTATAATTAAGCCCTAAATAACCACCTTCTTGTATAGTTTCTATGGCAAAAAGTGATAACAAAATGCTCTGATTAGTGCTTTTCATGCTTTGCAGGCTATATGCAATAAAAGAAGTCTATGGAGTAATTTTGGGATTAATTAAGGAGAAAAAGAGGCAAATCTTATAATATCCAAAAAGTGCACCAAGCAAAGGTGGAAAATAAGAACTGAAGATAGCCTACCGCGGTCCCGGTGTAGTCGCGGTAGAATGATGCTGCAGGTGTCTAAGAGGTACTTTGGCCGCGGTCCTGGCGTAATCGGAGTAGGACCGCGGCAACACGTGGAAACTTCAGAGAGGCAGTTTGGCCGTGGTTCTGGCATAACCACGGTAGGACCACAACAATGCGTAGAAACTTCAGGGACTTAAGTGCAAAATACGGGATTTTTATCCCAAAACCCTATATTAACCAAAGAAAACTCGCCTAAGGGAGGCATGTAATGTTTTATAGAGTACTTTGACAAGAGAAACAAGTGTGAGAGATCGCCCAAAACATCATTGTTCTTATTCTCTGTTATTTTTCTTGCAATTTATGATTATGAATCTTTTAGTAGTTTATTTCCCCATTGTTATGAGTAGCTAAAAAATTAATCTAAGGTTTTGGTGGAACCCGTTGGGAATGACATGGTTGTTTTATTAATATAGTTGGACTTTGTTTTTAATCTCTATTTGTTCATCTATGAATTGATTGTGGTTAGTTGAAAGGGCCCTCAATTATCCATTCATATTCATTATGTATCTACTTGAGAGAGAGTGCATATTTAGGTGATTATATGAATAACATCACTCCCAGAGTATAGATGAGAGTCATAACCAAGGGTTTAGAGGTTGGATTTGAGATAACGATACCTCGGGTGCAATCTAAGTGAACTGTATTGTGAATCTACCTAGCGTAGCTTGAGAGAGTGCGTCTAGTAAATTATCATAATTACTTCTGAAAGATTTATGATAGCTGGAGCATTCATGATTTATAGAGACAACTAAATCATATTTATAAGACATATACAACCAAAGAAATTACCAACGGGGAAAACCATTGCCTTAGACCTTATTCCAACTGTTTACACATCAAGTTTAGTTAATTTTCTACTGTTAATTACTTTCAGTCTTTAGTTGTTAGAGAATCATTATTTGTGAATCAAAAAGTTTGGGAAAATAGAGTGTGTGGATTTAGTAAATTTGATAATAGTAATTGATAGGTTAATTCTCTGTGGTTCGACTGTGGGCAATAATACTCAGATTATATTTGCAACACCCGCGTAGTCTTTTGTGAGACTCAGTTAAGTTATGGCAAGAAGATGATAGGACCCTAACTGTAAAAGATCCATTGGAGGCATGTTTGACAAATTTAGAAGAAATGGATGGTGAAGTGTTAGCTGAATAAGTTATGGTACTAGAAGGCCAAGGGTTTTGGTCAAGGGAACCTCAGTTCCAATCCCTTGAGCTGGAAAAAGGGCCACTCCTCCAGCAAAACCATAGAGAAACCACCCAAGCTGCAGCTGAAGCCTCTCCCAGATTACCTCAGGTATGCATTATTAGGCCCTGATTCGACCTTACCTGTTATAATATAATCCTGTTTGCTAGATGTGCATGTAGAACAGCTTTTACAGGTACTGCTGGATAACAAGACTGCCATTGGTTGGACCATGGCAAACATAAAGGGTATCAGCCCAGCTTTCTGTATGTAGAAGATTCTCCTAGAGGAGGGGCACAGACCTTGTAGGGAACAACAGCAAAGGCTGAACCCTAATATGAAAAAGGTTGTAAAGAAAGAGGTGATCAAATGGTTAGATACGTGAATCATTTTTCGGTCAGCCATGTCCAATGTGTTATGAAAATAGGGGGAATGACTATTGTGAAAAATGAAAACAATGAGTTGATCTAAACTCATACATTCACAGGGTGGGGAATCTGCATGGATTACCAGAAATTAAACACCGCCACCCGAAAGGACCACTTTCCCTTACCTTTCATTATCCAAATGTTGGACAGGCTGGATGGAAGATCACACTTTTATTCCTTATATGGATATTTGGGGTACAATCAGATATTAGTAGCCTGCAAAGATAGAGAGAAGACATCCTTCACCTCTCCGTATGGCATCTTCGCCATTCGGAGAATGCCCTTTGGTCTTTGCAACGCACCAACCACTTTTCAACGGTGCATGCTAGCCATCTTCACACATACTATGGAAGATATTATGGAAGTCTTTATGGATGATTTCTCCATGGTGGGAGATTCATTCGAAGACTGTCTTCACAATTTAAGCAAAGTGCTCAAAAGATGTGTGGAGACAAACTTAGTGCTAAACTGGGAGAAATGTCATTTTAAAAGGGATAGTCCTAGGTCATCTAGTGTTCAAAAAAGGAATTAAGGTCGACCATGCTAAGGTTTATGTGATTGAGAAGTTACCACCGCCCACTTCAGTCGCGGTGAGAAGTTCTCTTGGACACGCCGGATTTTTCCGGCGATTCATAAAAGACTTTTCCAAAATTGCTAACCCATTATGCAAACTCCTTGAAAAAGATCAGTCCTTTGTGTTTTCCAATGATTGCAGGTTGTCATTTGAGGAACTGAAGAAGAAGTTGACAACTGCACCCATCATTTTTGCACCCAAATAAGAGCAACCATTTGAGCTCATGTGCGATGCCAGCAACTATGCTATAGGAGCAGTCTTGGGGCAGCGAAAAGATAAGTTGATGCACTTGATTTACTAGGCAAGTAGAATGCAAAGCATTGTACGACTCAACTACACAGTGACGGAGAAGGAGATGTTGGCAGTTGTGTTTGCTTTTGACAAGTTCCGATCATATCTGATTGGTTTCAAGATAATTGTGTACACTGACCATGTAGCTCTCAGGTACCTAATTGAGAGAAAGGAGTCTAAGTTGTGCCTTGATTTGTTGGGTGCTGCTGTTGCAAGAATTTGACCTCGAAATTTATGACCGTAAGGCACAGAAAATCAAGTCGCAGATAATCTATCACGACTTGAAGGAGCTGAAAAATTAGTCGAGGTCGAAGAGATTCTGGAAACCTTTCCAAACGAACAGCTACTCGCAGCCAATCTTGAGGATGCGCCATGGTATGCAGGCTTTGCAAACTACCTGGCCTGTGGTATTGTTTGCTATGAACTTTCATCTATCCAAAAGAAAAAGTTCTTTCATGATTGTCGCATGTATTATTGGGATGAATCTCATTTGTTTCGAATATGTGTTGATAACATTATCCGGAGGTGTGTCCCCGAGATAGAACAATCTTCGATTTTGCAGGCTTGTCATGCATCAGCATATGAAGGACATTTGGATGGGTTAGAACAACTGCGAAAGTGCTAGAGGCCGGATTCTTTTGGCCAACTGTGTTTAGAGATGCACTCCTTTGGGTCAAGGGCTACAATGAATGGCAGAGGATGGGAAACATTTCTCGTCGCCATGATATGCCAATAAAACCAATTCAAGAAGTAGAGGTGTTTGATGTGTAGGGGATTGAATTCATGGGCCCTTTCGTCAGCTCATTTGTCAATAAGTACATCCTTGTTGCTGTGGAATATGTGTCTAAATGGGTAGAAGCTACAAAGTTACCCACAAATAATGCACATATTCACCCGGTTTGGGACACCAAGAGCGATCAGCAGTGATGGAGGCACTCACTTCTGCAATAGAGCCTTTGAGAAATTACTTGCTAAGTATGATGTACGCCACAAGGTGGCTACTCCTTACCATCCGCAGACCAGTGGGCAGGTTGAAGTGTCCAACAAAGAGATAAAGAGTGTACTAACGAAGACTATGAATTCCACCCAAACTGATTGGTCAAAGAAGCTTGATGACGTTCTCTGGGCCTATAGAACTGCGTTCAAAACACTAATAGGTATGTCACCATACAAGTTAGTATTTGGGAAGGCCTGTCACCAGCCTGTGGAGCTAGAACATCGAGCTTGGTGGGCACTGAAGCAATTGAACATGGATCTTGAAGCGACTGGACAAAATCAACTGACAGAGTTACATGAGCTGGAAGAATTTAGATATTTAGAGTGACAGAATAGTGCAGTGTGGAAGTACCGGCCCTAAGGCATCCAAGATCAGAGAAAGCTCAAGGGTCCCAAGGCATGGCTTACCAAAGGGGGGGGGGGCAAAACTTAAGAGACTAAGAATGAGTGTAAAGTGAAGGGGATTTGAGGAAAAGCCAAGTAAGGGGTGGTCATACCCAACCATGGGTAAGACTGACACACCCCTGACCCTTTACTTGGCTTAAACACATAAAGAGCAGATTTGAGAAAGTCATACTTAGGCCTGGATGGTGATTAGGACACCACCACGCTTGAGTCAGGCTCAACACATAAATGAGGGTGAGGGAATGGGACTGATTTGATTAGAGGTTTAGAACAACCTGTTTCTGAACTAAAGGTGGTAATAGGGTACCACTCTAGTCCAAAATAATACTTAGATGCAAAAGGGGTCAGGGAAAGGGATCAAATATGAAAGCATTTGCACAAAAATAGAACAAAGTTAAACAGAAGGGACTTAGGGAAAGGGGTGTACATGGAAGTACTTATAACAAACATAACAGAATTAGACACATGGGAATGTGGGCATAAACACATGGGAATGTGGGAAGGTAACATGCGGAAGTTCAATTGCATAATGTAAGGAGATAGGGCATCAATAGACATATGAGAAACATAAATAAACACATAGTTAGGAGGTGGTATTTAAATCATGGACATAACAGTTGCAAGTTCAAACATCAAAACAAACAGAAATAGCAGGACCCTCGAGTTAGCCTTGTCTTTCTGCCGGCTAACACAAGCAGTAGAGAACTTAGTAACAGAGAACTTAGTAGCCGAGAAGAGTAGAGAGGAGAAGGGAGAGTATACAGTATGAACTTATGAGATAGTTCGTTGTAAGAAGTAAAGGGATTGGGAGTTTATAGTTTGAAAATAAGCAGCAAGGCAAGAAAATAAATTAGTATCAAAATCAATTAGGGAAAGAATTTCCTTTAATTAAGGGAGTCGTACTTAGGGTAAATAAACAAAGTTCCAAATATGGAAAGGAAATCAAGAATGGGTTGTAAAATAGAGGGTAAATACATATAGGTTTTTTTTTGAAATACATACGATTTAACAAATAAGGTAAACTGAATCATCAATCACATAGGGAATCAAGAAAACAGGTATTTGAGTGCAGTCTGAAAACAAATCTAAGTCAGAGAATCAAATAAGTTTGTAAACAATCAAAACCCCAAAAGTTAGGGTTATTTGAAAGGAAAATATGACTATAAAGAGATGCACAAATTCAAGTAGGCGAGGCTAGGATTGAAAGAATAGTCACATAATCAGAAAGCAGAAAAGCATAGGCATGAAACAGGTTAAAATTCTTGCAGAGCTTAGCAAAAAATCAGAAGCATGAAAGAAACTCAAACAGTTAGGGTTTCAAAATCAGATAAGCAACACACAAAAAGTCGAAAAACCCCAAAGTCTAGGGTTTTCTAACATTTCACAATGTAAAGAAGAATGCAAAAGAATACTCGGGTAAACAAACTTAGAGAGAACACAAATACTAGCAAAAAGCAAAATACAATAGAGAGTTACCAGAAACCCTAGGTAAAGGAAAACATTCAAACGCCATAGCAAGAAACAAAGAAATCCCAGTAGAGAAGTTTAAAAAAAGAAAATCGGAGAAACCCTAGGTAAAAAATTACATGTAATCACAGGTAAAACATCCAAAAGTCATAGCAAAAGCAAAGAAATAAAAGTAGAGTAGTTAAAAAAAAATCGGAGAAACCCTAGTTTTAGGAAGACAAATAGTTTTGAAAGGTAAAAACGGCAAAATATGGAAAAACACTTAGCATTCATAGATCTGAAGCAGATCTTAAGAAAATAAGGAAGAAAAACCTCGAAGCCGAAACCCTAGAAAAATGAAAAAGGCCTGGAACGGACCGGTCTTTAGTCAGAAATGGACTCACAAGGCTAGGGATCACTGGAGAGAGCCGAAAATAGCCATAGAACTCGAATCAGAAGTCCTCTGAACCGGAGACCTTCAAGTTCTGGCCTCGATCTATGAACGAAGGAGCCATAAAGGGAGTGGGGGGTGAGTATAGGTTGCACAAGGCTTGGGGGCCATATTTTCTGGTGAGATAAGGTCGGAAATCAACCGGAGAGGGCTGGGGTTTGGAGAGGGGTTGAGAGCATTTGGGGATGAAGGGGATACAAGGGCGGAGGATTTGGAAAATGATTTAGGGTTGGGGGTGTTGGTAGGTTAAAAAAGGAAAGGTCAATCATGGACGTTGATCAAAATGATCAACGGCCACGATTTAAAATGGGGGTCCGGGTGGGTTCGAATGGGTTTGGGTCGGGTAGTTTTGTAATTGGGTCGTGATTGGGTTTAATTTTTGGGGGTCAGATAAGGGGCAAAATTAGGCTACAATTGAAAGTAGAAATAGGCTATAATTGAAACAACTACTTTTCCCCATTTGATTTTATAAAAATAGTAAATGTTGTTCAAAATCAAATTAAAAATACTGAGTTAATAAAAAATGTATAAATATTAATTTAAAAAATAGTAGGGCTGATTTTGTAATAAGAAATGCTATTTAAATATAGAAATAGGCTAAATTGTAATTTCATGCAATTTTAGTTTTAAAATACCAAATGGACTTGTAAAATTATGCAAAAATCATATTTTGATGAAAATGTGAGGATGAAATAAATTATCCACCAAAATGGTAAGTTTTTGGAATAGGCCATAAATTGGCTTAAAAATTATTTAAAAATACCGCATTGGGAGGCATATGTATGCACAAACTTGCTATTTGAGAGTATTTTGAGCAAAAAAATACGTGAGGAAAAATTGGGTATCAACAGTATTTTCCACCATTAGTGAGCGACCTTAAGAGGTTTGGGCGAGTATTTTTGAGAGTTTTGACTGAGAATCGATTGGAGGTAAGTCCATTGGCCTAATCATTCAAGTTTATGGTAGAATCAGCATGTAAATTGGTGGAAATTCATCAAAAATGGGCTAAGTTAGGGCTTGAAAAATTGTATGTTAAAAATGGAATTTGGAGGGTCAAACAGACATCGATTTTGGTAAATTTGATATTTATAGACTCGTGGAGAGACAAGGAATTTGGTGATGTAATTTTCGTAATTTTTTGAGAAGTGGGCTCGGGGCTTGGGTTTTGCCAACTTCGTGATTTTCGATATTTTTCGAGTATTTTCAATTGGGTTATGTTCCTTTAGCCTATTTTATTCCTAGTGGGTTTGATCAGATTCGACGTGCGAGGAGGTCGATTCGAGAGGAAAAGGCATAGCGAGCTAGATTTTGGGTCGGTTTGAGGTGAGTAATAGATGTAGATGATGACCTGAGGGTTTGAAACCCCTAAATATCGCATCAGAACGCTATATTGAGGCGAGACACGTACTCTATGATGAGCGTGGGGTCGTTTGTGATTGGAGATTGTGACTTAGTCCGTCCCGAGTGATGTTCGTACTCTGTTCTTGACTACAAATTGTTTGGTAATCATCATGCTTGGGTTTTATGAATATATTTGGGCTTCGCACGGATCATTTGCATCCTTCAAGGATTATTATCACTGTTTCCATATCACTTGGCATGTTAAATGATTTCAGTCCTGAGTTTAAACATTGTTTTGAAATGTTCAGCCATAATTCTAAGATTTGAAACTTAAACTACATTCTTCTGACTTTGTGAGCTCAGAGCTATTACTCTAAAATTAACCAAGTGGTTTATGTGCATACTCTAGACTGAGTATGGACCGAAATGCATGTCGCAGTGATGTTATGTTGATATTGCGCTTGAGCTATATGATCCCCTCCGGAGTCTGAACCCCCACAGTGAGCGCGGGTACCCAAATGGATCAGGTTGCGCCCTGCAGCGGTCAAATGCATTGCGTTGCATTCATACATTGATATTTATCTGATTTACCTTTCATTGATTTGCTGCTATTTCACCATGAAATGTAATGGATTGCCAGTTATAGCTTTACATTGTAATATCTAGTGATTTCTTATCTTCAATCATTATATATGTTTATTACTCACTGATTTTGAGTACTTACTTTACTCCCTACACCATGTGTGCAGATATAGGTGTCCCGGAGACTCAGTAGAGTATTGGATGCTTACAGATTTATCCCAGAGTTGTCGAGGTTGCTTCCTGGCATCCACATGATGCGACTTCTCCCCTTATCCCTTTTGTTTCCGTATCCTAGACTCGTTTATGTGTAGATTTGATGCTTAGTTGTATTTGGAGGCTCTAGACTTGTGACCCCAGATTTGCTAAGAGTGTTTTGATACTTATGGTCTTTCCGTATTGTTTCTATTTATTATCGGGTTGGAAATCTTGTTAACTTCTAAATTAACTCAATAAATTGGTAATGAGCTTTCGTACTTGGGTTGAGAGTGTTCAAATGGTCGGGCTTTCCTAGAAACTGTGTTGGGCGCAATCATGACGGGGATTGGGGATCATGACAAGTTGGTATCAGAGCCTAGGTTACTTGGCCTCGCGAGTCATGAGCCAGTTTAGTAGAGTCCCACGGAGCAGTACGGGGACGCTTGTATTTCTCCTCGAGAGGTTGCAGAATCTTTAGGAAAACTTCGTATTCTTGAGATTCTTATCGTGCGGCTTTGTTGATCCGAGAACTAAACTTCTGTATTCTATTCTCTCGCAGATGGTGAGAACACGTGCTACCAGACATGGCATATGACCACCATTACCACCCACTAGAGGCCGTGGGCGCTGTCGTGGTCGTGGTCGAGGCAGACCAGTGAGGGAAGTACCTGCAGATCCATCAGCTGCCCCAATTCAGGACGAGCCTCTAGTTGTAGATTTCCAAGCAGCACCTGTTCAGGCACCAGCATTGCCCATTGTGATTCCAGGCCTCCAGGAGGCCTTAGCTCAGATACTATCCGTCTGCACTGGCCTGGCTCAAGCAATCTCAGCCACTATTGCAGCAGCTACCTCACAGACCGGAGGAGGTCATCAGACCCTTGTTGCTCGCACACCTGAGCAGGTTGTTCAAGGATTGCAGACACCGGGAGCAGCCCCAGCACAACCAGTTGCACCAGTTGCCCCGGTCGCACCAGATCCAGACTATAAGGTTCTGGTTATTCTAGATGATGAGCAGCGACGTCTTGAGAGATTCGGTAGACTTCAGCCTTCGATGTTCAGTGATGCCGAGGGTGAGGATGCCCAGGGTTATTTAGATAAGTTTCAGAGTATTCTTCGCACCACAGGGATCTTAGAGTCGAGTGGGGTGGCATTTACTACCTTCCAGTTCTCAGGGGATGTATTTACCTGGTGGGAGAAGTTTGAGAGGCGTGGCCTGTTGGAGCAGTGCCCCTCACATGGCAGCAGTTCTCTACTCTCTTTCTAGAGAAGTATGTCCCGCAGTCTTGTGGAGAGGAGTTGTGGCGTCAGTTTGAGTGGTTGGTTTAGGGGGACATGTATGTGACCTAGTATGAGATGAGGTTTATGTAGTTACCTCGGCACGCTACTTGGATGATCCCGACAAACCGGGAGAGGATTAGGAGGTTCGTGGATGGCCTCAACTATTCGCTTCGTATTTTGATAACCAGATAGTTATGGGGTGCCTCGTTCGAGGAGGTAGTTTACATGGCTCGATAGATCGAGACTGTTCGCTGTAGGGAGCGTGAGGAGAGGGAGGACAAGAGGCCTCGAGGTTCAGGTAGCTTTAGTGTACTCCGTCTAGGGGCCAGTTCCAGCGTGGCAGAGGTCGTTCCTTCAGGCCTCCTCAGTCAGGTCGTCCAGAGTACAGTGAGGCGTTTTCAAGCCATGGTCCTTAGGGATTTCAGCAAGGTCAGTCTTCAGTTAGTGCCCTCCCAGCACAGAGCTTTACTCCTACCTCTTCAGCCTAGGGTTCTTCAACAGAGAGGGGTTTACTTCAGTCCCCTTCTCCGGTACCAGGCATTTGCTTCGAGTGCGGTGAGTTTGGCCATATAAGGAGATAGTGTCCTCAGCTTCGTGGTGGTCGGTCTCAGTAGAGGGATCAACCCTCATCTTCTACTCTATCTACTTCATCACCCTCCTAATCAGGTAGGGGTGGGGCCAGGCAGGTAGGATCCTCCCTAGGGGTGGAGACCGATTTGGTGGCAATCAGGCTTGATTCTATGCTCTCCCATATAGGAATGACGCCATTTCATCAGATGCTGTTATCAAAGGTATTATCTCAGTCTTCTACAGAGATGCCTCTATTTTGTTTGATCCCGGATCTACATACTCTTATGTGTCTTCATATTTTGCCCATCATCTAGGTATGACCCGTGGTTGTCTTGCTTTGCCTGTGCATGTATCTACCCTGGTGGGCAATAATATTGTTGTAGACTGTGTGTATCGGTCTTGTCTGGTGACTATTGGGGTTCTAGAGACCCGAGTTGATTTGTTATTGCTAAGCATGGTAGATTTCAATCTTATCCTGGGCATGGACTAGTTATCTTTGTTCCATGCTATTCTAGACTCTCATGCTAAGACAATCACATTGGACATACCGGGTGTTCCGAGGATTGAGTGGCGTGTTATGAATGACTATGTTCCTAGCATGGTGATTTCCTTCCTAAAGGCCCAGCGGATGATTGGGAAGGGTTGTCTATCGTATTTGGCTTTTGTGAGAGATATTAGAGCTGAGACTCCTAGTCTTGATTTTCCTTCCGCGGTAAGAAATTTCCCGTATGTGTTTCCAGTGGACCTACCGGGCATGCCACCGTAGAAGGACATTGATTTTGGTATTGATCTGGTGCCGGGCACTCAGCCCATATCTGTTTTTATGTATCTTATGGAACCGGCAGAGTTGAAAGAATTAAAGGATCAGCTTCAAGAGCTCCTAGATAAGGGGTTTATACGTCCTAGTGTGTCACCGTGGGGTGCACCGGTCCTATTTGTGAAGAAGAAGGATGGCAAAATGCGAATGTGAATTGACTACAGGCAACTGAACAAGGTGACAGTGAAGAACAAGTATGCCCTACCACGTATTAGTGATTTGTTTGACCAGCTTCAGGGGGCAAGGGTATTCTCCAATATTGATCTCCGTTCAGGCAATCACTAGCTGAAGATTAGGGATTCATATATTATGAAGATGACTTTCAGGACGAGATATGGGCACTATGAGTTTCTGATTATGTCATTCGGGTTGAATAATGCCCCTACCACGTTCATGCACTTGATGAATAGTGTATTTCAGTTGTATCTAGATTCATTTGTGATTGTGTTTATTGATGAAATCCTGGTGTACTCGCGTAGCCGGGAGGAGCACGCACATCATTTAAGGGTGGTACGCAGAGACTGAGGGAGGATAAGCTCTATGCAAAGTTCTCCAAGTGTGAGTTCTGGCTTGGTTCCGCGGCTTTCCTAGGGTACGTGGTATCCAGTGTTGGTATTCAGGTTGATCCAAAGAAGATAGAGGCGGTGCAGAGTTGGCCAGGACCGTTCTCAGCCACTGAGATTCGTAGTTTTCTCAGTTTGGCGGGTTATTATTGTCGGTTCGTCCAGGGCTTTTTATCTATTGCTTCGCCCCTGACCAAGTTAACACAGAAGGGTGCACTATTTGTATGGTCGAATGAGTGCAAGGAGATCTTTCAGAAGCTCAAGATAGCTTTGACCACACTTCTAGTATTGGTATTGCCATCAGCTTCAGGTTCTTACACGGTGTATTGTGATGCTTCGAGAGTTGGGATCGGATGTGTATTGATGCACGGGGGTAGAGTTATTGCATATGCTTCTCGTCAGTTAAAGCCTCATGAGAAGAACTACCTCATACATGACTTGGAGTTGGCTGCTGTAGTTCATGCTTTGAAGATTTGGAGGCACTATTTATGTGGCGTATCTTATAAGGTATTCACTTATCATCGCAGTCTTCAGCATCTATTCATGGTTCAAGCAGAAGGATCTTAATTTGAGGCAGCGGAGGTGGCTTGAGTTACTCAAGGACTATGATATTACCATTTTGTATCATCTGGTGAAGGCCAATGTAGTGGCCGATGCTTTGAGCCGAAAGGCGGTGAGTATGGGTAGTTTGGCGTAGTACATTCTAGTTGGGGAGATGCCCTTCGCAGTTGATGAACAGGCTTTGGCCAACCAGATGGTGAGGTTAAACATTTCAGAGCCTAGTCGGGTGTTGTCTTGTGTGATTTTTGATCTTCCTTGTATGACCGCATTAAAGAGCGCCAGTATGATGATCCGCATTTTCTTGTCCTTAAGGATATGGTCCAGCATGATGATGCCACAGATGTGACTATTGATGACGATGGTGTGTTGAGGATGCAGGGCCGGATTTGCGTGCCCAATGTGGATGGGCTTCGGGAATTGATATTAGAGGAGGCCCACACCTCGCGGTATTTAGTTCATCCGGGTGCCACAAAGATGTATCAGGATTTGAGGCAGCACTACTGATGGAGGAGAATGAAGAAATATAGTATGAGTTATGTAGATCAGTGTCTCAACTGTCAACAGGTCAAATACGAGCATCAGAGACCCGGTGGTGTATTTCAGTGGATGGATATTCTAAAGTGGAAGTGAAGAGGATTACTATGGATTTTGTGAGTGGTCTCCCTCGTATCTCAAGGAAGTTTGATTCGATTTGGGTGATTGTGGATAGGCTGACCAAGTCCGCGCACTTTATTCCGATGTGTACTACCTATTCTTCGGAGCGGCTGGCAGGTATTTTCATCCGGAATATTGTACGGTTGCATGGGGTCCCAGTTTCTATTATCTCAGATAGGGGTACTCAGTTTAATTCCCAGTTTTGGAGGACTTTTCAGCCTGGGTACACCGGTAGAGTTGATCACAACGTTTCATCCTCAGACAGACAGGCAGTCCGAGCGTACCATTCAGATACTGGAGGACATGTTGTGTGCCTATGTTATCGATTTTGGAGGTTCTTGGGCTGAGTTCTTGCCACTTGCAGAGTTTACCTACAACAACAACTATCAACCCAGTATTCAGATGGCGCCGTATGAGGCCTTATATGGGAGACGATGTAGATCTCCGGTTGGTTGGTTTGATCCCGACAAGGCTAGGCTATTGGGGACAGAGTTGGTTTAGGATTCCTTAGAGAAGGTGAAAGTGATACAGGAGAGACTTCGTATAGCTAAGTCGCGTCAGAAGAGTTACGCGAACCGGAAGGTTTGAGATGTATCTTATATGGTGGGCGAGAATGTCTTGTTAAAGGTTTCACCTATGAAGGGTGTTATGAGATTTGGAAAGAAAGGGAAGCTGAGTCCACGGTTCATTGGACCTTTTTAGATACTTAGGAGGATTGGGGAGGTGGCCTATATGCTTGCTTTGCCACCCAACTTGTCGGGGGTTCATCCGGTATTCCATGTTTCTATGCTCCAAAAGTATGTTGGGGACCCGTCTCATGTGTTAGACTTCAGCACGGTTCAATTGGATGATGACTTGACCTATGATGTGGAGCTAGTGGCTTTTTTGGGTCTTCGGGTTCGAAAGTTTAGATCAAAGGATATCGATTCAGTGAAGGTGTAGTGCAGAGGCCGGCCCATGGACGAGGCTACCTGGGAGACCGAGCAGGAGATGCAGAGCAGATATTCTCACCTATTTGAGGCTTTAGGTATGTTTCTTGACCCGCTCGAGGATGAGTGTTTGTTTAAGTTGGGTAGGATGTGATGATCCGTCCAGTCGTCTCATGTGCTACTTCCCCGTTTTCCTCGTTTATTGCTTCTTCATGTTTCATTATCGGCATTGGGTGAGTTAGAGTCAAATTGTGTTGGTTTTTGGTAGTAAATGAGACATTTAGTCTCCTTAAGGAAGGCTTATATTGGAAAAGTCAACTAGATATTGATTATTGATTTAGAGGGCTCGAATGTGAATTCCGGTGATTCGGTTAGCTTCGGAGGATGATTTGTCACTTAGGAGTGCGATCGGAATTGACTTTGGAGGTCCGGTGTAGAATTTGGCCTGAATTGGCGGAGTTAGTATATTGGCAAATTCCGGTTGGTAGGTAAGATTTTGATCTGGGGGTCGGAATGGAATTCGAGAGTTGCAGTAGTTCCGTTAGGTGATTTTGGATATATGTGCAAAGTTTCAGGTCATTCAAAGGTGTTTTGGTCGGGTTTTTGATCAAATGCGTATTTCGGAAGTTTTGAAGAAACTTAGGCTTGAATCCGATGTGATTTGATGATTTTAGCATTGTTTGATGTGTTTTGAGGATTGGAACAAGTTTGAATGAGGTTTTAGGATGTGTTGGTATTTTTGGTTTAGGCCCCAGGGCCTCGGGGTGAGTTCAGGTGTTTAAATAGACAGTTTTTGAAGTTTGTTGCAGGTTCATCCTTGCTGGTATCTGGTATTTCTGCTTCTATGGAAATGAACCACAGAAGCGGTTCCACAGAAGCGGGTGAGGGATCACAAAATCGGTTAGGGGTTTGGTGGAGTAGTTCTGCAGAAGCAAAACCCTTTTCGCATCAGCTTGTCCGCAGAAGCGGACGGTAAAACGCAGAAGCGATTTTGGGTCTCAAGAGGAAGTTCTGCAGAAGCGGAATATGAGCCGCAAAAGCGGAGATTGGAAATTTTAATGAGAACCGCAGAAGCTGTATTTTGGCCACATAAGCGGTCCTGCATAAGCGGAAGCGGGACCGCAGAAACGGTATTTTGGCCACATAAGCAGTCCTGCATAAGCGGAAGCGGGACCGCAGAAGCGAAAGTCGACTGGGCAGAATGATTTAAATGTTATATTTCATCCGTGAGCTTGGGGTATTTTTCACCATTAGTGAGCGACCTTGAGAGTTTTGGGCGAGTAGTTTTGAGAGTTTTGATTGAGAACCGATTGGAGGTAAGTCCCTTGGCCTAATCATTTTATGGTAGAATTAGCATGTAAATTGGTGGAAATTCATCAAAAATTGGCTAAGTTAGGGCTTGAGAAATCATAAGTTAAAAATAGAATTTGGAGAGTCAAATGGACTCCAGTTTTGGTAAATTTGATATGTATAGACTCGTGGCGAGAGGAGGAATCCGTTGATGTAATTTTTATAATTTTTCAAGAAGTGGGCACACGGGGCTTGGGTTTTGCCAACTTCGTGATTTTTGATGTTTTTCGAGTCTTTTGATTGGGTTATGTTCCTTTAGCCTATTTATACGTATTCCTTGTGGTTTTGATCAGTTTCGATGCGTGACGAGGTCGATTCGAGGGGAAAAGGCAGAGCGAGCTAGATTTTGGGCCGGCTTGAGGTGAGTAATAGATGTAGATGATGACCTAGGGGTTTGAAACCCCGGAATATCGCATCTTGAGCTATATTAAGGCGAGGCACGTATTCTATGAAGAGTGAGGGGTCGTTTGTGATTGGGGATTGTGACGTAGCCCGTCCCGAGTGATGTTCGTACTGTGTTCTTGACTAGAAATTGTGTGGTAATCATCTTGCTTGGATTTTATGGATATATTTGGGCTTTGCGCCGATCATTTGCATCCTTCAACGATTATTGTCACTGTTTCCATATCACTTGGCATGTTAAATGATTCCAGTCCTGAGTTTAAACATTGTTTTGAAATGTTCAGCCATAATTCTAAGATTTGAAACTTAAACTACATTTTTATGACATTGTGAGCTAAGAGTTATTACTCTAAAATTACTCAAGTGGTTTACGTGAATATTCTGGACTGAGTATGGATCGGGCTGCACACTGCAACGATGTTTTATTGATATTGCTTGCTGTAGGAGCCTCTTCGGAGCCTGAACCCCCACAGTGAGCGCGGTACCCAAATGGATCGGGCTGCTTGCCGCAGCGATCATATGCATTGCATTGCATTCATACATAGATATTTATCTGATTTACCTGTCGTTGATTTGCTGCTATTTCACCGTTAAATGTGCTAGATTACCAGTTATAGCTTTACATTGTAATATCTCGTGATTTCTTATCTTCAGTCATTATATATGTTTATTACTCACTGAGTTGGAGTACTCACGTTACTCCCTGCACCATGTGTGCAGATACAGGTTTCCCCTCCTAGATGCGTGAATATATCAAAATATCATCAATGAAGACTATCACGAACGACTCCAAATAAGACCTGAACACTCGGTTCATCAAATCCATAAAAGTTGCTGGGGCATTGGTCAACCCAAATGATATAACCAAGAACTCATAATGCCTTTACCGAGTATGGAAAGCTATCTTAGGGACATTGGATTCCTTATTCCTCAACTTATGGTAGCCTGACCTCAAGTCGATCTTTGAAAATACCTTGGCATCCTGAAGCTGATTGAACAAATCATTAATCCTCGGTAATGGATACTTATTCTTGATTGAAATCTTGTTCAACTGTCGGTAATCAATGCACATTCTCATCAAACCATCCTTTTTCTTAACAAACAACACCGGCACCTTAAGGCGAAATGTTGGGTCTAATGAAACCCTTCTCAAGCAAGTCTGGTAACTGCTCTTTCAACTCTAGCGGGGCCATGCGATACGGCATGCTCAATAGAGTATTGTCTGCTTACAGATTTATCCCGGAGTTGTCGAGGTAGCTGCCCGGTGTCCACAGGACCCGATTTCTCCCCTTATCCCTTTTGTTTCCGCATCCTAGACTCGTTTATGTGTAGATTTGATACTCGGTTGTATTTAGAGAGTCTAGACTCGTGACCCCAGATCTGTTGAGAGTGTTTTGATAGTTGTTATGGTTTTTCCGTATTGTTTCTATTTATTATCGGGTTGAAACTTTTGTTAACTGCTAAATTAACTCTATAAATTGGTAATGGACTTTCGTACTTGGGTTGAGAGTGTTCAAATGGTCGGGCTTGCCTAGCAACTGTGTTGGGCGCCATCACGACCGGGATTGGGGGTCGTGACAGTAGGCTTGTTTAATCTTGGAAAACCGTTTCACATTGCTGAAATGGTTTCTTAGAACAATATCTAGCTCGACTCAAGCTAAGTGGTGTATTTCCGCAAACAAATAATATTATTGCTTTTCCTGTATTATTTCCCTACAGTGTATATATATATATATATATATATATATATATATATATATATATATATATATATATATATATATATATATATATATATATATATATATATATATATATATATATATATATATATATATATATATATATATATATATATATATATATATATATATATATATAGACAGAGGGGTGAAGCAGGTTAAATGATTTTCACTGTAAACAGAAAGGCCTGAATTACTAGGTTTTGGATATGTTAACTGAAGCAGGTTTAATTAATACATTGAATATGATAAGAGTTGTATTAGAACTAGGAGTCTCAACTCGTTCCAACCAACATTTCATAATCAAAGCTTTTAAATAATAAAGAAAATTATTCATCAAAGGCATTCAACCTCTTTCTATTTACTACCTCAATTACCCAACTTCATTGACTTTTAAATCCAATGATTTTTTTTTATATTAAAATCACACGTCTTATCAAGAAACCATTGCTGAATAAAGTGATCTTTTTACTTGGTATCAAATTTAGCTCAGAAAAATGATGTTTTAGAAGAAAGCAGTAGGCGCAAAAGCTTCATTAATATCAATATGCACTCTCAAGTCTCAAGTTCATATATAGTTTTCTAATGTAACATATCTACAAGCTATTGAACAATAACAGAATGGCCCTTGACATATTCTACTGCTAATACTAATAGCTTCTGATCATCTGATGTCTTGAGACTCAATTAAACTCCCGGTCTCTGCAGAAAAACAACGTGAAATTTCACCATTAAGGTTGATGCTCTACTCTTTGTATCATCCATTTGCATTCTTGTACATTTGAAGAGTACATATCGGTACCAACACTGGCGATAAAGGGTACATTTTAGTTGCGCGTTCATTCTACTACTGCCCTCTGCTTCAACATGGCAATGAAGCTGTCTCTTTCTTCTGGTGTCATTCCTGCTGTAGAGCAATCTCCTATTCCCCACTCAGCTCCTCGTAGGCAGTACTTGTCTTCAATTGATTTTTTGTTCCTGAGAATCACACAACTAATTACCACTGGTTGTTGCTAGTATGTGATTTAAGTCAGTTCTTTGCACATATACTTCGAAAGACAACATGTCATAGCTTTTGAAAACACAAACACTTGCAAGATGAACCTTAAGAGAGCGATATGGCTGAATGAATCAAAAACGTATGCTGCATAACGTATGTATACATACATATACACCCAAAAAACATTTCATATACAAGACCGTCCTCCTACATTGTCTCCTAGTACAACATACTTAAGAAAGCGGTTTCCAGGGTCAACCTTTTTTAATTGCACGCCAGACCACTAAGTGATGAGACCACTCATAAGAATAACACGGTCAACTCCATAAAACACGTGTAATTGAGAGGAGATAGAGGTTGTAGGTGTAAGATATATGGACTTATATCTACATACATATGAACAATATGTGGATAAATTATATTATGTGCTATCTTTTGGTTTGGCCTAATTTTGTGGTCTTATGGACATTAAGTTAAGGGGGCCAATGTGTTGTCATATAAAGTGTAGGACTAATGTGTAGATACCCAAAAGGGTAACCTTAGTTAATGATGGGCTAACTAAGGTTACATATATGTAACCATGGTTACATGCTTGTAACTCTTGAGTTTTGTAACTCATGAGTTATAAAGTGGGGGTTATGGTTCCCACATTATTGCAAGACTATCTCTTCTTCTTCCCATTGAATCAAGAGAAACATTTTTTTAGTCTTGCATATTCTTGTGGAAAGTCATACACCAATTTTGGTTATTGTCATATTATTGTTGTTGTGAAATCCATACTTCAAGAAGGATCAAGAAGACAATCTTGAAGGAAGGACTAAGGAACTTGCTAAGGCACACTTCAAACAATCACCAAAGGAGGTTCAAGGATTTCTACATATGGATTCAAGTAAGCTTCCGCTCATGTAGTTGTTATTCCAAATTGTTCGATATGAAGGTTATTGTATTTTAGTCGGAATCATAATTCTTACAGTAGGAGGATCATCTGAAGCTGACGGTTTCCTGCTCCCCTGTAATTGACCCCTAAGCTCGGGGAAATCGGTTGATCAACTATATAAATATAGAGAGAGAAGTTTCTAGTGTAGCATAAATGAGGCTAAAAGTTGCTTTTCGTTTCATATCGAAACCCCAAAGTGTGGTATCCTTGCATTTTTTCGAATCCCCTTATAAAATTCCTAACTATTGTACTGCCTATTACATATGATCATTATCACGAGAAAATGAACTGAATAGAATTCAGTCGACCCTCCTCCAAGCAAAGCGGATCAAATCACTACTAGAAACTAATACAATAGTGAAAGTCTTCGAGTTTAGCCATCATATTGAAATAACCATATTTTGAGAATATTGGCATACAAAAATATTGACAAGAGGGGTTGCTCTGATGGTAAGCAACCCCCACTTCCAACCGAGAGGTTGTGAGTTCGAGTCTCCCCAAGAGCAATGTGGGAAGTTCTTGGAGGGAAGGATGCCGGGGTCTATTTGGAAACAGCCTCTCTACCCAAGGGTAGGGGTAAGGTCTGCGTTCACATTACCCTCCCCAGACCCTACTAAGTGGGATTATACTGGGTTGTTATTGTTGTTGTTGTTGGCATAAAAAATGTGAGAAGTGCAATATGATATTGTAGCATCTGTAACAAAAAGCTAGTCATTTTGAAGGAACAGCCAAAGCAAGGAAAGGAAATTACTTCTCTTTGTTTTGCTTGGATTTCTCAAGTAACTGTTTAAGCAGCGGAGAGTCTTTGAATTTTGCGTCAAGATCTGCATACCTTTTCTGATTATCATCTGCAAAATGGATCAGCTTCTGCACATCATCTTAATACATGATAATGTCAGCATAAACTTTTTACAATGTTATTTATGAACATACCGTTCCACCGATTAAGAAAATCAATCTGAGGCAATTCAGGGCCAGGAACTGATTCTATTCCGGTTGAACCCGAAAGAAATCCAGCATTAGCTGCAATTAAAAGTTAAAACACAATTACATCTTTATTAGCCTTCAAGCACTGACAACTGAAGAAATGGAAGGATCACGTAAATTCTATATCCATTACTAAGAAGCAAGTAGAAACTCAGTTTATCACGAGTCACGTTCTATCGAAATACTATTCAAAAGAAATTAAGAGAATCGATTAAAGTAACAAATGGGTTTATCAGTCTGCAAGTTCTTAGCATGGCTACCTGCCAAGCGAGTTGTGTGTATTCTGACATGGTTCGAGACATTCTGTACGTCCCTAGGAGTTAGATAACTTAAACTTCCATAGCATCTCAAGTTTATATCAATGCATCTTTCAAAACTTATACACTTCCCAATTTACCAAACTTTTGTAGAAACATTTACAACAACAACAACAACAACAACTACCCAGTATACTCCCACCAGGTGGGGTCTGGGGAGGGTAATATGTAGACAAGCCTTACCCCTACCCGAAAGGGCAGAGAGGCTGTTTCCAATCGACCCCCGGCTCATAGGATAAGAGGAAAAACAGCAGTAAAACAAAAACAAAGACAAAAACAAAAACAGTAAAGCATTAGTAACTCCAGCAGAAATAGCGTAAATAATTATCTAAACATATGAAACATAAATACAATCGCATGCAATAATATCATACAGTAACTACCATAATTAACAGCCATAGGGGGGACATAAGCTAAACACAAATCATCTATGGGTAACCCTGCTGACTCACACCCAACCTCGGATGAGGCGTACGAAAAACTCTAGGAGCCCCTATCCTACAACCTTGATTCTAGACCTCCAAACTTTCCTATCAAGGGTCATGTCCTCGGAAACCTGCATTCTAGTCATGTCCTGCCTAATCACCTCTCCCCAATACTTCTTAGGCCTCCCTCTGCCTCCCCGACCGCCAACAATCTCCAGCCGCTCGCAGCTCCTCACCGGGGCATCGGGACTTCTCCTCCGCACATGCCCGAACCACCTCAGCCTCGCTTCTCGCATCTTCTCATCCACCGGGGCCACCCCCACCTTCTCTCGAATAACTTCATTCTTAATCTTATCTAGCCTGGTGTGTCCGCACATCCACCAAGCATCCTCATCTCCGCAACCTTCATTCTCTGAACATGCGAGTTCTTCACGGGCCAGCACTCCGCCCCATACATCATCGCAGGTCTAACGACGGCTCCATAGAATTTTCCCTTGAGTTTGTGTGGAACTTTCTTGTCACACAGGACTCCTGATGTAAGCCTCCACTTTGACCACCCCGCTCCTATACGATGAGTGACGTCCCCGTCAATCTCTCCGTCCCCCTGAATCACAGACCCAAGATATCGGACACTGTCCCTCTTGGCGATGGCCTGAGAACCAATCATCATGTCCCTACCTACTTCGCTCGGCTCGGCGCTAAACTTGCACTCCAGGTACTCTGTCTTAGATCTGCTTATTTTGAATCCTTTAGACTCGAGAGTCTGTCTCCATACCTCTAACCTTTCATTAACACCGACCCTCGTCTCATCTATCAATACTATGTCATCAGCAAATAGCATAAACCAAGGCACATCCCCTTGAATATGACGGGTTAGAGCATCTATCACTAAGGCAAACAAGAGGGGACTCAGCGCCGATCCTTGATGAAGCCCCATAACCACTGGAAAATGGTCTGATTCGCCACCCACCGTCCTAACCCTAGTCTTAGCTCCATTATACATGTCATTGATTACTCTGATGTAGGCTTCCGGCACGCTCTTCGCCTCCAAGCACCTCCCTTGGGACCTTGTCATACGCCTTCTCCAAGCCGATAAGCACCATGTGTAGGTCCTTCTTCTTATCCCTGAATCGCTCCGCCAGCCGCCTGACAAGGTGGATAGCCTCTGTAGTGGAGCGGCCCGGCATGAAACCGAACTGGTTCCCAGATATAGATGTCACCTCCTTCACCCGCGCCTCAATCACCCTCTCCCAAACCTTCATCGTGTGACTTATTAATTTGATGTGGTTAATTAATAGACATGCTAAACCATAATAGAGACTAACTCCTCCATCTGCACGACGACATTTTCCTGTTTTCTTGAACCTTAAAAATGTTGATCAATAGCATTTTGCTAACTACCATTAGGTGAAGTTTCTAACATTGATGCAATATCTTCATGGATAATTAGTAAGGAAACATTCAAAACAAAGAAAAGAAGGCTACCTTAAATCAATAAGCGTTCATTGTTCCCATTTTTGACAAATATAGAGTCACAACTCAAAATGCAGATGAGTTAATATAATTCCACAAGTTATAATTCCATCTTAAAAAAAAGGTTCGTTATAAATAGTCAACAATAACAACTAGGCCTCAGTTCCAAGCAAGTTGATCTGCTCTATGATTTCTTACTGTCCACATTTAAACTCATCTTAGTTCAATATTATTAAAAAATAAAATGTAAATTTAAAAAGCACTAGGAATTCTCTATATGTTACTAATGGAATCCATAAATAGAAAAGAGAAAAAATATTACTTGGTTCGATAGAGTTTCTCTGCCAAATCTCTCTTCTTCTTTTTTTTCGTTTCCCACCCGTTATCCGGTACCCGCATTCGAGCCCGACTATATCCGTATTTGCATCGCGTATGGCCCCATTCGGGAGGGAAGCGCTCCCTACCAAGGATTTTTCCATGCCTAGGGCTTGAATCCGAGACCCTGGTAAAGGGAAGCGCAGTCTCATCCACTGCACCACATCCTTTGGCATGGTTCTCTGCCAAATCTCAACATTCAAGAACTCCAAGTTTTCTCTTACAAACCTAATCATAGGGTGTTACGAGAATGATGGATGTCAAGGCGTCATATTAATCAATCAATCAACTAAAATTTTAATGTCAAAGTAGTTGGGACGGCTATATGAATCCTCTATATCAGTTCCACTTTACGTGGTCCATTATTTCAAGGCTGCAGAGCTAGAATTTCAAGCTATGGGTTCCAAATTCTAAGACATGATAACTTAGTGGGTTCGAGATAGATTATTTATACATATTAAGTGAATTTTGTAGCACAAATACATGATCTGGACAAAAGTTACTGGGTTCCGTTAAACCCGTAATTGATACTCTATCTCATGCAATCACATCAAACTGTATAAAGTAAAATAACATCGTAACAAAAGAGGCAACATCAAAGGGGCAAAAGAAAGATTAATCAAGATTACATTACCAGGATATGACCAGAGAAGAATAGCAAGGCAAGAAGAAAGTGGAATAAATGAATTCTCAAAAGTGATGTTCTTTGATAAGAGGGGCTTGCTCTGATGGTAAGCAACCCCACTTCCAACCGAGAGGTTGTGAGTTCGAGTCTTCCAACAAAGGTGGTTAATTCTTGGAGGGAAGGATGCTGGGATCTATTTGGAAACAGCCTCTCTACCCAGGGTAGGGGTAAGGCCTGCATACATACTATCCTCCCAGACCCCACTAAGTGAGATTATACTGGGTTGTACTTTTTTTTCAAAAGTGATGTTCTGAGAATGCAATGGAGGTGAATAAGAGAAAAGACGAGGAGCTTTTTTAAGGGAAGCAGCAACACAAGTTTGAGCTGGTTTTGTTCTAAATCCATGGAAAACTGATGGGAGTGGCTGACGATTGAAGCTAGTTGATGGGAATTGCTTTATTGTTGATGCCATTGGAGAAATATGGCTAGTCATTCTTGTGCAAAAGTAGAAGATAGGGAAGTTCAAGAAACAAACGGTCGTCATTTAATGAAGTGGTAGTTGACTTGTTAGGTTTGGGCCGTCATTTGCTCGTTGGGCCATTTCAAAGAACAAACGCAGAAATAGCATCAGGTAGCCACTTTTATATACGCTATTTACATAATTAGCCCTTTTTATAATATGTTGAAAGTTTCGCCAGATGAAGCAAACTTCAGACAACTTCCATTAATAACATTTTAAGACTTCTGTCTTTGTATGGAAGTTTCAAATTCCCTCCCGCAATTTTGAAGTTTTGAACTGCTAGCCTAATTTCCGCCCAGAAGGTTTGAAGTTTGAAACCTCAGGTCAGAAGTTCGGTGGTCAAGCTTCATACCTGGGTACGGAAATTTGATATCAATGTGGCTAAATTTTAAATCCAATGGAAAATTTGGCTATATTTTAAATAATTGTCCTAAAAGTGGCTTTGTATCCAGAAAAACGGGGCATTTGTATCTATATCCGCTTTTTGTGTCACATATAACCTGTGACCGCTTTGCAAAAAATATTGCAAGTGTACCCGCGTTTTCACATAACTTCAGCACACAGGGCTGAAGTAGCAAAGGCAATTACACAAAATATCAGTATTTTAGTAGTCGGGTCTGAAGTTCAGCTCTAGAGCTGAAGTTTGCCATTCATAAAATAAAAACTTTAGCTCTAGAGCTGAAGTTTTTATTTAATAACCCGAAAACTTCAGCTCTAGAGCTGAAGTTTTTATTTTATAACTAGCAAACATCAGCTCTAGAACTGATTTTCCAAGTTATAAAGGGAAGCTGAAGTTTTTTAAAAAGTGGGTGCGGATGCAAACAAAAAGACAAAGCGGCTAAAGGTTAAAAAGAGGTGCCCTATGTAATTTTTACAGGAAAAACGTAGAAGAATTAAACCAAATCACCGCACAACTATCTCTTAAACTAAAAATAATCGAAAATATATATAATTCATATATAATATATGTATAACTGCGTATAAGCAATGTATAATCTATATATACTGGTGAAAAAAGCAAACATTGAATCTGGCCGGCTGTTTGTGTAACAATCCCAAAAACGTATTTGCTTTGTTCATTTCACGTTGGGGGATTTGCATTTATACCCGCTTTTTGGGTCACGTTTTAACTTGTGCCCGCTTTGCAAAACAAAACTGCAAGCGTACTTGCTTTTGGGCGTAACTTCAGCATACAAGGCTGAAATAGCAAAGGCAATCATACATAACTTCAGCATTCTAGTAGACGGGCTTGAAGTAGCAAGTGTGCTGAAGTTTTTGTTTGCAATTGCTGAACTTAAGCATAGTAGCTGAAGTTTTATTCTCTATTTGCTGAAGTTTTTGTTTGTAATTGTTGAACTTAAGTATAGTAGTTGAACTTATTTTCTCTATTTGCTGAAGTTTTTGTTTGTAATTGCACTAAATAAACTGAAGTTTTTTGTCCTAGATTCATTAGTTTCGCCATTAAGCTTTTTCAAAACTTCAGCAGAAGATGTTGAAGTTATTTAATTCATTTATAAAAGCTTCGGCACTAAATAAGTTGAATGTTATTTTTCATGGATTCATTAGTTTTGTCATAAAGCTTTTTTCAAAAACTTCAGCAGAAGATGCTGGAGTTATTTAGTTCATTTGTAAAAATTTCAGCACTATATAAGCTAAAATTTTGAAAAAAACTTTCTAACATAATCAGATTGTTAATAGTATCTAATCATAAATTTTGAAAACAATAAACGTAAAAAGAAACACTAAAGTTTGACCTTAAACTTCCAGTACGTGGAAATATTTATAAATTATTATCTACTAACTTACGTAATTATTTATAATTTATTTTTAAATAATATGATAAGCGTACTTATGGCAGTCATCCCATGAACTAAAGTTTTATAGCAGCACCAACCATTGCAGAAGAAAGAAGAAGAAAACGAAGGAGGAGAAGGAGGAGAAGGAGGGGGAGAAAGGGGCTGAAGTTATTTTAAAAGTGGGTACAAGTTTAAAAAATTTAAAAAATAAGTATAGATTAAATAGGGGCGACCAAATAAGGTGCCCCGTGCAATTTTTACTTCAAGGATTGGGACAGGGCCAAATCCAATCTTATGTACAAAGAAGCTACGTAGGATCGGGGCAATTGCACAAATAGCTATTTGGAGGACCATTATTTAAAAAATAGCCGAAGCTTACAATTTTTTTTTAAAAAGTTTACTCAAATTCAGACAAGACCGCATGCTTTGGTGCTATGCAAATTGCCGCTTGGACGACCAGAAATTTGATTTTGCTATTTACGAAGAAGAAAAAGCGAAGGAAGAACAATAGCGTGGGAATGGAATTTGTCTAACATTGGGTAAACTTTAAATATTTTAAATAAAATTAAATAGTTTAATTTAATAAAGGTTCTCAAGGCGAATACCTCGTACGATTCCTACTATAGGATCACTCCGGAGGTAGTACGAATATTCAAAACAATATCTTGGTGCCATTCAAATTGACCATATGAGTAAACTCTGGCCTAGTATTTGCTAGTCCTAAACATTATGACATATAATGTGACCAAGTCCCTTGTAATATGTACAACTTTTATCTTGGGGGGTCAATTTATTCTATAACTCTTCGGACATGAATTTAAATTCATCTGATTTTTAAAAAGAGACTTGTGAGTAGTGATCTCTAATGAAATTTAGCTGGCTAATTTTTAAGGAGGGTTTCGCTGAATAGGAAATATTGTTGGAAGACACATTGTCCGGTTTTTTCCGACGTGAGGCAGCTTGGGTTTTCAGATCATCAACAAGAACCTAATGCTTGTTCCAATAAAAAATCAAGAAACTAATGTACACAACAGAGGTTGGAGGGAACATAAGCCAGCGAGGAATCCATTTTGCACCTAGTATCACTTGTTCAAACTTTCTGAAAGGACAATAGTAAATATCAACAACAATTGTTGGATTACACTGGGTATGTTGTTGTCGGTGTGAACATTTATGTTTAAGTTAGAAGAAAGCAATACTATAAATTAGTCAGAACAACATTCAGATTTCCTCCCATACAACTAAAAAAAAGATCCATGACCTTGCTTGCAAACAATCTGCTTAATGTATTCATAATGCTTTACAGAGTCGGCTTGAGTTTTTTGATAGGCGATGAAGTCGTGGAGTTCATCCTTGGAGCATTGTATTTGCAGCATCAACCAGTGCAGGGCGAAGATCATTAGAAGCTCGACCAAGCACAGTGTAGCCTTCCTTGTCCTCAGCGTCGACATTTGCTCTGAGCATAGCTACCTGTCAAGTAAAAATAATAACCTTGTGCATTATTATTTGTTATGTTATGTCATAATAATTCTAAAGAACTGTTGGATCCTTAAGCATGTTCTCTACAACCAATTTTTTTTCAATGATTGCAGACACCACAATGAATCAACCTTAGTACCAAATCTATTCAAGAGAGCATCAGCATCGAGCTCTTCAGCTATGTTGTTCGGACTCTCCGAAAATGTCACCGTGTGCGTTCGGATCCTCCAAAAGTAGTGTATTTTTGGAGGATCCGACACAGGTGCGGAAGCCTTTTGGAAAGTCCGCGCAACATAGTTCTTCAGCTCACATAAATTTGATTTGGGTAAGAATACTAACATTGAGAAAATTCAAGGTACAATTAAGCAGAATCTTAAGACTCGGAAATTTAGTAGTGCTTGGTTTGAGAGGCACACATCAGTAATTCTACAACAAAGATGTGTGTCCATTTACAAGAGCCGTGTTCTGGCCAGCTTGCAGAACCTCAGACTATCCATGGGGTACCTACTACCTCCCATCATCACATACCGAGTGACTTCGCGCACTAAGGTTTAGGCAAAAGAAAGAAATCACTTTTTTTTTCTCAGATTTGAACCATGGTCTCGCAGGGCCCTTCAACGTCATTAATCATTAGGTCATATCCTTCGATATGCATTGGATGTATTTCTAGTGAGCTTTTCAGAGGAAATGCATCATAGGTGAGTAAAACCAGAGTTTCGTACCAAGTTTCTGAGGGAAACAACTTTGTTCAAATATAAGTTGGTTTCAGCGCGGTTTGACCTAATAAACAAAGGGGCGAAAGATCGAACTGTTATTTCTTTCCCAAATGGGTAGTGGGTAGGAGTAGTAGAATAACGAGAAAGGAGTTGCAAAAGAAGAAGGGTCATTCATTCATCAAACCAAATGAAAAGGTGTAATAACTAAAAAAAGGGCAGCATGAGATATCTAATACTTGACATGCTTGTCAGATATTTATGACCCTTTTGCTATATAGCTCAAGAACAAGATTAAAGACTTAAGTTAAGCAACAATAATATTTTCATCCCAGTTGCTGGAAATAACTTCTGCACATACCACTCTATTGCCGCATACAACAGCAGTCATCAAGGGCGTTTCACCCGCCTTGTCAACTTCATCAATTTCAGTGCCTTCCTCAATTAATAGTTCGCACAGCTCAGAGTTCCCCGTGCTAGCTGCACGATGTAATGGGGTGCATCCTACCTATATCACATTTTAATAAAACCAATAGCAAGAAGTTACGAACACCCTAATCTTCAAATATATTGAAACCATAATAAGCTTTCCAACAACAACAACAACAACCCAGTATAATCCCACTTAGTGGGGTCTGGGGAGGGTAGTATGTACGCAGACCTTACCCCTACCCTGGGGCATAATAAGCTTTCCAAGAAGATGATTAATCCCAAGCATAAGATTATAAGCCTTGTCTTTCGCATTGATCTTAGCACTGTGTGAAATCAAAAGTTCAGCAATTTTCACTCGACCCTTGCTAGCGGCATAGTGAAGGGCAGTGCGGCCACCATCATTTTTCAGATTTACATCAGCACCTATTTAAAAATATATTCACATTTACTATCACAAATTCATGGCTAAACCACTGAACTGGATTCATTAAACAACGCTGACAAAAGTAGGTACACTTTCACAGGTCACCCTCCCAGTTAGGGACAGCACCAGAGTCCTCACAGGATACACAGGATTAAAGGTTACAAATAACATACACCTGACATAAGGATAACATTGTTTCATCTTAGAAAACTGCCCTTGCAACAAATTTCACGAGAACAGGGAACCCTAGCTTGATGTTGGAGAAATAGTGAAATACAAGTATCGGTAGATGGATTAGCACAAAATTATTCAGTGCAATTTCTGCCGGGATTCATTTGATTTCATTAGATGGCTGACCCAAGTGATTTAATATCAGGTAGGCACAATGCAAAAGTTTCGTATATAAGTTAACACTCAACAGGGTAAAAAAAAGTTAGTAACACTCAACAAATTCAATCACACTCTCTTTTTAAACGTACATCCATCTGCTTTCAGGTTTAGCACATCCATTCAATTTCTTCTACTGCTTAATATCCATGATTCAACGGACTTACCGCACACAAATTCATTAAAATAACCTCCAAAAACTGAAAGTCCTTATACTTTCATTTTTTTATTTTTCCAGTTTTGTAAGGTTATATCCTTTATATGACATAGATAAGGTGTTAATTTTCATACAACACAGCAAATTGTTACACTGCTCACCTCTGCTGAGCAGAATCTCCACAATTTCCATATTACCACTGCTTGCTGCAGAGTGCAATGGCACCCAACCTTCTTCATCACCACTATTTATACCACTCGCTGAGGGATCAGCAGCCGCAAGAATCTTCACCACCTAATATACATCACCAAAATTACCCAAACTTCACAAACTTATTACTTCAACCCCTAGCTTCAACATTGTAAACATCACATTTAGGGATTGCATAAAAATTATATTTATGCCTGTCCAAATTTGTCCTGGAGAATGAAACATAATATTCTTTGCTATGATGATTCAAATGTCACGTATATATTTTAACTTTAAAAGAAATGTGATTTATATTAGTCTCCCCTTTTACCCAAATATTTATTTTAACACTTTTCCCTTATTATAGGAAGTCAATTAGTGTAACTTCCAGAACTCAATATGACAAGATTATTTTTTTCTTAATTTAAAACTCAAGATTTTTGTAAACTACAATAAGTTACAATTCCCTGTATCAAAGTGGTAATATGATACATTTTAAACGCAATTGATTAGTTGACGTGCGCACAGACGGGCTATACAACATTGTTAAAGGGAAGCCCGGTGCAAACCGCATCTTGCATTCACGCAGGGTCCGGGAAAGGACTAAGTCCCAAGGATGTGATGCAGGCAATCTACCTAATACAAGCATTACTGGCTGCTTCCATGCCTCGAACCCGTGACATATAGTATCACAAGGAGACAACTTTACCATTGCTCCAAGGCTCCCGTTCACATGTACATTGCTATTGTACGTTGCTTTATTTTCTCTGTTCCCTGAGCCAAGAAACAGTTTCTCTGCCTTCACAAGGTAGGGGTAAGGTTTCCATGCACATTACCCTCCCCAAACTATACTTATGGGATTACACTGGTTTTGTTGTTGCTGTCGTTCCATACATTTCATAACATTGGTTAAAATAACTAATTTGAAACTTGAAAAGAGAAAATTATCAAACCCCATTTGTCCAATTTTGTATGGCAAATTTTCATTTTTAGATTGGGATGACACTTTTCTATGAAACAATTTTAACTTTAAACCTCCTATTTTACTTTTAATGTCTGTACCTTTTTTTAGATAAGTTTCAAAAGTTTCTCTTTCTTAAAATTCGTGTCCAGTTACACTTCTACATAAATTGGGACGAAGTGAGTTAATATTAGTGTGAGAGAGACAGAACCTGAGTGTGGGCAGAAGAGACGGCAACGTGAATGAGAGAACGGGCATCTTCATTACGGAGAGAGGGCTTTAAGGAGCTGTTTCTTCTGTAAGTGATTCGAAAAGCGATGAATCACCAGATTCAGCAGCTTTGAACAAGTCTTTGTCCTTTACTTGAGCTGAGGGTTTTGCTGCATCCATTATCCGCCGGAATTTGTAGGGTTTTAGCTGGCGACGGTGGATTTGAGAGTTGAGACTCAAGATTGAAGAATTTGCCGATATGTAGTTTTGAAATGAAATTGAGGGTAATATTGGAATTATACCCGGACCTTTTTTCCCTCTCTACTGGTGTTAGCACACAGAATATTAATCTTATAAAGCTATAATATACTATAATATATTATTTTAATAAATATTATATGTTATTTTATTATTTAATATAGCATACAAAAGATACACATCATATAGTAATTAAATAAAATAATTGTTCCCCTTATTAAATTAGCAAGTATTTACTATTATACAATTACTAATATGACTTTTTATTAACTTGTCAATTAGCTTAATATTTTGATAATACTTATATTTTAATATAATATAAATATATATTTTCTTACTCTGCAGATATTTTTTTTAAACTTATATATACTAATTTTCTCATCGTAACTCTAATTATAAGTCTTATATTTTATATTTTCCCGTAAATTTATATTTCTTTTTTTCCTTGCTTATCTAATTGTATTAATTTACTAAAAATTTAAATAATATAATTTTAATATAAAAGTTTAATTTTATATTCAAATTACTACATAATAAGTTAAATTATATCTTTATATATTTTATTTATTTCTTGAAATTATTTTTTTATAATCCAGCTCTTTGGATGAACTTCTAATGAAAAAAGATCCCGATATGATAACGTTTAAATCAAAAATTATGGTGGAATGGATAAAGTCTCTTTATTTTTAACCCGAGGTCTTGAATTCAAGTGTTACGGACTTTAAATCTTCTCTTTTAATGTATCTTGTGTTGTACGAATTCAAATTAGTTGGGATCCAATGTAGCTGAATGAAAAAAAAAAGAGAATAAGTTAGTAATGTAAGATATATGGACTTATATCTACATACATATGAACAATATATGGATAAATTATACGGTTAAGGGTCAGATTTGCCCTGTACTATTCAAAATAAGCTACATTTATCCTCCGTTTGAATTCTTTAACAAATATACCCCCACCGTTACACTTTCGGGCCACATTTACCCTTCCACCGTTAAAACTTGTTTCCTCAAAATTTTTAAACACGTGGCATTCTCCCATTGGTCCAGATTAGCCCACACATTGAATTCTTTAAACCCGACCGACCCGAAGACACAACCCGCCCCGACCCCCAGGTATTTACATACTCCATCGTTACTTTCCAGACCCTTTTCCAAACCCTTCCCCTTCATCTTCCTCTCATTTTCACCTAGGGTTCTATCTCATTCCATTGAAGAATAAGGAATTAGGGTTTCTAACATAGCAAGTTTTGTCATGTCTGAAGAACAATTATTCTCAGTTTCTGGTCTTAAGATACCAAACCTCTCTGCTTTTTTACACTTTCTGAAGAAGAGAGTCCAATGGCATGTACTCAGCTTTGTGTCTTTTGCCATATAAATCTGCAGACAATCATCTTTTTACTAGTACTTATGTTCATTTCTAGCTTGACACATGTTAAATTCATGGCTGAAGGTAATTCCCAGTTTTGCTTCAAGACTACATAAAAGATTCGATCTTTTGCTTTGTGTCAGTCAGAATTTCATTAAAGAAAGAGAGTGTCCTAAATAAGAATTTTCAAACTTTAACCATTTTTGCAGGTAGGAGGACTCTGAAGCTGCAAACTGGAATTACTCAGGTGAGTTGTTGATCCAAAATGCCTCATTTTTTTAAAGTTCAATAGGAATATTAATGAGAAATTATTGTGCATATTTGTTAAAAAACAGAGGAAAAATGAAGAGAAGATGTTAAAGGGGAGATCTTTAATAGGTTCAAGGCCACCAAGATGTGAAGGAAGATGTAGAAACTGTGGACCATGTGAAGCAGTTCAAGTCCCAATCGTGCCAAACCTCAAACACCAGCAAATAAGAAGTCATCCGTTTAATGCATTCCCTAAATTCTTAGCATATTTAAGAGGTGATGATATATCCAATTACAAGCCTATGTGTTGGAAATGTAAATGTGGCAACTTTATCCTCAATCCTTAACACAGCTAGCACAAGGATAGATCCTTTTGTGTGTGTGTGTGTATGGAGAAAATAAGTTTCTCTTCAACTGTCTATATACATGAATATCATCAGTTAGGTAGTTTCTGCAGAATAAAGATTGCTGATAATGCATAGTTTGTATATCTTAGCACTATTGTAGCACCATCTTCCCCTCCTCTTTCCTCTTTTTTTTTTTCGAATGCTAATTAGCAGAGATTAAACAGTTCTGGATTGCCAATTATCTTCGTTTGGTTCATGTGTTTGTTAGACAGAGATTACCATATGTTACAGATCTTCGTTTGGTGATGGCATCGTGTGAAAGGGGGAAAATTTTATTATTAGATAATTTTTTGTCTCATTCCATTGAAGAACAAGGTATATAAATACCTGGGGGTCGGGGCGGGTTGTGTCTTCGGGTCGGTCGGATTTAAAGAATTCAATGGGTGAGCTAATCTGGACCAATGGGAGAATGCCACGTGTTTAAAAATTTTGAGGAAACAAGTTTTAACGGCGGAAGGGTAAATGTGGCTCGAAAGTGTAACGGTGGGGGTATATTTGTTAAAGAATTCAAACGGAGGATAAATGTAGCTTATTTTGAATAGTACAAGGGCAAATCTGACCCTTAACCGTAAATTATATGTTATGTGCTATCTTTTGGTTTGGCCTAATTTTGTGGTCTTATGGACATTATGTTAAGGGGGCCAATGTATTGTCATATAAAGTGTAGAACTAAAGTGTAGATACCCAAAAGGGTAACCTTAGTTAATGATGGGCTAACTAAGGTTACATATATGTAACCATGGTTACATGCTTGTGACTCTTGAGTTTTGTAACTCTTTTGTTATAAAGTGGGCGTTATGGTTCCCACATTATAGCAAGACATTATCTTCTTCCTCCCATTGAATTAAGATAATCATTTTCTTGTCTTGCATATTTTTGTGGAAAACTATACTCCAATTTGGTTATTGTTGTTTGGAAGAAATTCTTGTGAAACTCTTGGATAACTTCAAGACAATCTTGAAGTTAGGATTAAGGAACAAGGAGCCAAACACTTTCAAACCATCATCAACGGAGGCTTAAGGATTTCCACAAATGGATTCAGGTACGCTTCCGCTCATGTTGTTGTTGTTCTAAATTATTCTATATGAAGGATATTGTATTTTAGTCGGAATCATTATTCTAACAATTGGTATCAAAGCCTCCTTCATATTTGGATAATTTGGAAGTTCACAAAAATTCATGTTATATAAAGTTCATGTTCAAGTTATGTTAGAATTTTATTTATGAAATTCTAGTACCATGAAATAGCATGATTTTATGAATGTTATGTTTTTTTATGAACTTTGATGTTTTAATATCATGTTATCATTACTTGAAATGAAACATTGAATTTTGCATGATTTTGGTTGATGAGAAACATGATTTCTTGTTTAAATTTCTTGTTGAAAACCATATTAAGTTGTTGAGACAAAAACTTTTTTTAACCTTCAGTGACGGCAACAGTCGCCACTAATACATTTAGCGGCGACTTCTATGGGTTTAGTGGCAGCGTTCATCGCTGCAAAAGGTTCTGGCAATAAAGACATAAACTTTTTTAACCTTCAGTGACGGCAACAGTCGCCACTAATACATTTAGCGGCTACTTCTATGGGTTTAGTGGCAGCGTTCGTCGCCGCAAAAGTTCTGACAATAAAGACAGAAACTTTTTAACCTTCAGTGACGGCAACAGTCGCCACTAATACATTTAGCGGCGACTTCTACGGGTTTAGTGGCAACGTTCGTCGCCGCAAAAGGTTCAGGCAACTAAGTGCTGAAAACGTTTTGTTTTGGTTGTTTAATGAGGACATAATGTAAGAAACGTTTTTTTATAATTAATAAAACGTTTTAAGTCTTTTAAGTTTCAGATTTTAATTGAATATTTATAATATGTAAATTAATATTAAGTTTTTAAAATTATTAATGTATTATACATTAATATTTAAGTTTTGAATATTAATTGTTTTAGTCCATCAAATTTCAGATTTTGGAATTGTCCACTTAAGTCTATAACAATTAATATTCAGATGTTGCATGTCAAAACATGTAACATATTAAGTTAAGATTCATAATATGGATTAAGGAACTAAAGTATTTAGCATCTAATATTTTAAATTAGTCAATTGAAGCATTATGTTGCCAAAGTAACCTCTATTGTGTAGATTGATTGATCTTGAAATATAAGATGACTGTGGATGTTAGTCTTCCATGCGTTTAACACCGGCCCAAAGGAAGGTTGTTATTTGGCAGGAATTCGAACATGCTTGTGGTGATAAATATGTGACAATTATTTGGTTTTCCATGTGAATATTAAGTCGGCCCAAAGGAAGGCTTGATATTTGATAGGAGTTTATTGTCAATATTTGATCACTACACCAAGAGTACCACTTACAAGTTGATTTTCTGTCCAAAGACTAAAATCAATGTTGTGCTAGGTATCTTGCAATGGGATTTGCCTATTTTGAATCTATAAATTAATGTTAAAGTTCAAGTAATTGTAAGTATGTATTAAGTAATCCTTTTGTTCTATTTTCAGTTAATTCTTCTGCTGCTTTGATATCTGCCAACATCAATAGCATCCCTGTGCTTAACGGCACAAACTATAAGGAATGGAAAGAGAACATTATGATCGTTCTCGGTTGCATGGATCTTGACCTTGCACTTCGGAATGAGCAACATGCTTCTCTTAAGGATACATCCTCTCCTGATGAAAGGAGGGAGATGGAGAAGTGGGAACGCTCGAATCGCATGAGTCTAATGATTATGAAACGTGCAATTCCAGAATCATTCAGGGGCACTATGAATGATGAAGCTAATGCCAAAGTTTTCCTTGAAAACCTTGAAAAGCGTTTTGAACAAAACGAAAAGGCGGAAACAAGTACTCTTTTGAGTAAACTTGTTTCCATGAGGTATAAAGGCAAGGGAAACATTAGGGAGTACATTTTGGAAATGTCTCATCTTGCTTCGAAACTTAAGTCACTCAAGCTAGTATTACCTGCGGAACTGCTTGTGTACTTAGTTTTGATATCTCTTCCTGCACACTTTAATCAGTTTAAGGTCAGTTACAACTGCCTGAAGGAGAAATGGACTCTTAACGAGCTCATTTCACACTGTGTGCAAGAAGAGGAAAGGATAAAGCAAGATAAGACTGAAAGTGCTCATTTGGCATCCTCTTCTAAGGATGTAAAGAAGAGGAAAGGTAAGGAAGTTGCGGTTGCAAGGCCCAAGAATAAGCAGCATAAGGAACCTAAGGTTGAAATTACTGAATTAGAATGCTTTTTCTGTAAGGGGACTAATCATGTGAAGAAGGATTGTTCCAAGTACCACGCTTGGCGTGCGAAAAAAGGTACATTTCTTTGTCTTGTTTGTTCTGAAGTTAATTTAATTTCGGTACCTAAGGATACTTGGTGGGTAGATTCTGCGGCTACTACTCACATAAGTATATCTATGCAGGGTTGCCTGAACTGCAGAAAACCAAATGATGGTGAAAGATACATCTATGTGGGTGATGGCAAGAAGGTTCCAGTTGAGGCTATTGGAAAGTTTAGGCTGTTGTTTAAGACCGATTTTTATTTAGATTTGGATGAGACTTTTGTTGTACCGTCTTTTAGACGGAATTTAATTTCTGTTCCCAAATTGGACATATCCGGTTATTCATGTACTTTTGGTGACAATAAAGTTAGTCTCTTTCAGAATTCAAATCTTATCGGTACTGGTCTTTTATCAACATTTGATAGCCTATATTTGGGTGACACTATAACCTCACATAATGAAAATACAAGTTTAAGTGGTACCAAAAGAAAATTAACTAATGAGAATTCTATATCACTTTGGCATAAACGTTTGGGTCACATATCCATTCAAAGAATTGAGAAACTCGTGTCATATGGTATTCTTGATTCTCTTGATTCCTTAAATTCGGATATTTGTGTTGAGTGTATCAAGGGAAAACAAACAAACTAGACGAGATTAGGTGCTAAGAGAGCTTCGGACGTCTTAGAATTGATATATACGGATATTTGTGGGCCATTCCCTACTCCTTGTAGTAATGGTCAACAATACTTTATCACATTCATAGACGATTACTCTCGTTATGGCTACCTGTATCTTATTCATGAAAAGTCCCAATCCATAGACGTGTTCAAATCATTTAAGGCTGAAGTTGAAAATCAACTAAGCAGAAGGATTAAATCCGTTAGATCTGACCGTGGTGGTGAATACTATGGCAGATATGATGGTTCAGGTGAACAACGTCCAGGGCCATTTGCTAAATTCCTATATGAGTGTGGGATCGTCCCTCAGTATACTATGCCAGGCAGTCCTACGATGAATGGTGTAGCTGAGAGACGAAATCGGACCCTTAAGGATATGGTAAGAAGTATGATTTGTCGTACTACTTTGCCAGACTCACTTTGGGGTGAAGCATTAAAAACCGCAGCTTATATTCTTAATAGAGTTCCAATTAAAGCTACAATCAAAACCCCATATGAACTTTGGACTGGGAATAAACCCAGTATTAAGCACTTACACATTTGGGGTTGTCCAGCTGAGGCAAGGCCTTATAGGCCGAATGAAAAGAAACTGGATGCTAAGACGGTTAGTAGCTATTTTGTTGGATACTCTGAAAGATCCAGGGGTTTTAAGTTTTATGATCCCACTTCAAGAACTATTTTTGAGACGGGTAATGCTAGGTTTTTTGAGGATATTGAGTTTGGGGGTGGGGAGATAAAGTTGTTAGAGATTTTGTCTTTGAGGAAGAACATGTGTCTTTCCCTCAAGTTGTTGATTTTGGTCAGGGTGTTCTCATTCCTGACACGGATCACACAACTCCAGTTCAAGACAATCTCGAAAATCTCCCCAATCAGGATCGTGAAATTACTATTGAAACTCAAACTCAACAACCTCAAGAAACTGAAGTGCCATTAAGGAGATCCACTAGAGAGAGGAGAAATGCAATTTCGGATGATTATGTTGTATTTCTCCAAGAACAAGAAAGTGATATTGGACTTGAGGAAGATGATCCAATCAACTTCCGTCAAGTCATTAAGGGTTCTAACTCTCAAAAGTGGATTGATGCCATGAATGATGAGATGAAGTCTATGAGCGATAATGACGTTTGGGAGCTTGTTACATTGCCCGAAGGTATTAAACCTATTGGTTGTAAATGGATTTTTAAACCAAAAGGGATTCAGGGGGCAATGTTATTAAGTAAAGCTCGTCTTGTCGCAAAAGGCTACACTCAAAAGGAAGGCATTGATTATAAAGAGACTTTCTCTCCAATTTCATCGAAAGACTCTTTCAGGACTATAATGGCATTAGTCGCACGTTTTGATCTTGAGCTTCATCAGATGGATGTTAAGACAGCGTTTCTCAATGGTGACATTGGGGAAACAATTTATATGGTGCAACCTGAAAACTTTGTTTCGGATGAATTAGAGAAAAGGGTTTGCAAATTAAAGAAATCCATATGTGGGCTCAAGCAGGCTTCCCGTCAATGGTATTATAAGTTTCATGCAGTCATTACATCTTTTGGTTTTGAACCGAATATTGCTGATGACTGTATATACCATAAGTTCAGTGGGAGTAAGTATATTTTTCGTGTTTTATATGTCGATGACATACTGCTTGCCTGTAATGATATAGAATTATTGCATGAAACTAAGAAATTTCTTTCAAAGAAATTTGAAATGAAAGATCTTGGTGAAGCTTCTTTTGTATTAGGAATTCAGATACAACGAGATCGCTCCAAAGGTGTTCTCGGTCTGTCACAAAAAGGCTATATCGATAAGGTTCTGAAAAGATTTGGCATGCAGGATTGTAAACCAGGCAACACCCTTGTTGCTAAGGGAGACAAGTTTAGTCTCAAACAGTGCCCAAATAATAATTATGAAATTTCGGAAATGCAGAAGATGCCTTATGCTTCGGCTGTAGGTAGTCTGATGTATGCTCAGGTATGTACATGACCTGATATAGCATACATTGTTGGAATGTTAGGAAGATATCTAAGCAATCCGGGAATGGACCATTGGAAGGAAGCCAAACGGGTCATGAGGTACTTGCAGAGAACAAAGGATTACATGCTTACATATCGGAAATCGGACCAGCTTGAGATCATTGGGTATACCGATTCCGATTTTGCTGGATGTCAGGATAGTTTGAAGTCTACTTCAGGCTATATTTTCATGCTTGCTGGCGGTGCTATCTCTTGGAGAAGCATCAAGCAAGCTCTTACGGCCACTTCCACCATGGAAGCGAAATTCATGGCATGTTATGAAGCATCCAATGAGGCATTGTGGCTGCGAAATTTTGTTGGTGGACTGCGCATTGTTGATAGCATTAAAAGGCCACTTAGGCTATTATGCGATAACAGATCGGCAGTCCTTTGTGCTAATAACAACAGTAGTTTGACGAAAGCGACACATATGGACGTCAAATTTCGGGTTGTTAAAGAAAGAGTACAAAATGGACAATTCTGCATTGAGTACATTAGTACAAACTCCATGCTTGCGGATCCGCTCACTAAGGGATTGACACCAAAAGTATTTCATGAGCATATTGCTTGTATGGGTGTCAAATCAAATAAGGATAATGTATTTTAGTGGGAGTTTGTATTGTACATTTATGTATTGTGTATTATATTCAGAAATTCAGTAATTCAGTTATATCTGCGCAGATATTCAGTTTTAAAGTTTTTGTACTCTTACAGTTTATGATTGATTCAATAAAGAGAACCAGTTGGAAATAGACATTCTATTGACCGCACTTTATGTTATTTCCATGCTACATACCTACACTTGATCCATGTCGTTGGTTATATTGATATACGTGATCTATGTTGGTTCTAGTTACGAATGAGTAACGAAGAGCTCTTAGTTCATATGTTGGTATGATTGATGGACCGGATTGTTCATGACAATTTTATTGTGATAGCAATTTTGAGCTCCTAAGGTTATATTGTAACATATAATGCTAAGGTTTGTACATATGTATGTGTATCTCGTCCAAGTGGGAGATTGTAAGATATATGGACTTATATCTACATACATATGAACAATATATGGATAAATTATATGTTATGTGCTATCTTTTGGTTTGCCTAATTTTATGGTCTTATGGACATTATGTTAAGGGTGCCAATGTATTGTCATATAAAGTGTACGACTAAAGTGTAGATACCCAAAAGGGTAACCTTAGTTAATGATGGGCTAACTAAGGTTACATATATGTAACCATGGTTACATGCTTGTGGCTCTTGAGTTTTGTAACTCATTTGTTATAAAGTGGGGGTTATGGTTCCCACATTATAGCAAGACATTATCTTCTTCCTCCCATTGAATTAAGATAATCATTTTCTTGTCTTGCATATTTTTGTCGAAAACTATACTCCAATTTGGTTATTGTTATTTGGAAGAAATTCTTGTGAAACACTCTTGTGAAACTCTTGGATAACTTCAAGACAATCTTGAAGTTAGGATTAAGGAACAAGGAGCCAAACACTTTCAAACCATCATCAACGGAGGCTTAAGGATTTCCACAAATGGATTCAGGTACGCTTTCGCTCATGTTGTTGTTGTTCTAAATTATTCGATATGAAGGATATTGTATTTTAGTCGGAATCATTATTCTAACAAGTAAACCTTACAAAATTTTAGTAGTGAGATGGCAATACCATATCGATATGCACTCAAAGAATGGAAATCTAACAAATATATAAATGGCAAATGATGATTGAGGAACAAATTTAAAAAAGAAAAATGTGACAAGAATAATAAACTCAGTATAATCTTAAAAGTAGGGTCTGAGAAGAATAATGTGTATGTAGATCTTATCCCTATCTTGTATAAATAGAGTGACTGTTTCGAATAAATCCACGGCTTAAAAAGAAAAAAAAAGAGATAAAAATAAAAAAAATAGCAAGGTGACCCCAAAGGGGTGACTTGAGAACACAAGTGCATTTAGATCTTAGCGTATAAAAAAAGTAACAAAATGCACATGTGTTCCCATGTTCACTCCTCTGGGGTGCACCATTGTTCATTGATAATGACCATATAATGAGAAATAAGTTTTAACAGATGTTTGGCCTTCTTTTATAGTGTCCATCGAAAGCAATTGCAGCATCACAATGTGGTCATTCTATCAACACAAGGAGAATACTATGTTGTCATATTTCCGAAATCATTGTCATAACCTATAGTATAATATTCATTAAACCTAATTATAATAAATGTAAATATTTCAAAAAGAAATAAAAATAAGGAAAGTAATAGTATTTTACAAAATAGCTAAAGTTTCTATTACACGTGAGTTGATTTACTTGTACTAGTGCTATTTAAGTGTCTGTTGAAGGATAACATAGAAAGTACTGAACTTTTCAAGTAATTTACTTATTAGATCGCCTTGAACCTTTTCAAAAGCCGTTAAATAATTGTACCATGTTTGTTTTTTAAACGATTAAATTTTATGAATTTGGGTACGAAATTTCAAATTATGAATCCACGTCTAAATGAGTGCAATTATCGCAGTGTCATCGAACTGCGCTTTATACGTTTGAAGGCTCGTTTAGAAAGTTCAATATGGATGCTCATCTTTGAATATTGACTTCATAAAATTTCGCTCATAGATCATTGTTTAAATATAATTCTATTTTAATTCATAAACTTTTTTCAATTTTAATACTGATTCAATTCATTTCAATGAAATGGATTGAGAACTATTGTTGGATATAATAAGGGGCAAGAACAACGAATTGTGTATCTTATTGACACAGCAGAAATCGTTGAACTCACCACCAAAAGAATTATCTCAAATCAACCTTTGAATTACTAGAAAACAAAGTGTATTCCCACAAATTAAATGCCTCTTTATCTTTTGTGTGTATTTTTCTTGGATAAGTAAGAAGAAGAGAAGTTCCTTCAAGAAGAAGAAGAAGTACGTTACTTCTTGGGCAGATTGAGAGAACAGTTTTTCAGATTTTTCATCCCCGTATATACGTTATTTACCCCACTATTAATAGTAGTCGCATTGGTTTAAACTGCCAGGGTAACTTCCCTGTAACCTTCCAATCTTATCCCCTTTCTAAACGGATCGAGTCAGTCCACACGAGCGACCCGTAACTTAAAATCCAATATCCTACATCTCTCACTTCGCACATGGTGGACTAGATCCAACCTAGTACCATGACAATAATACACATAATTCATACTAGCAAATAGTTCGTGCGACCTACGAGCATTAATAGCTATAATATGATATTCTTAAAACTCGTTAAGGTTTCCTAACAACTCCATGTAGAAATCCAATCACATGCGAAAAGGATTCACTACTACCATGAGGATTTTATTATTACTCGCAATACCCTAGACGCAGACCCCACCTGGTGGGAATATATTGGGTAGTTGTTGTTGTTGTTGTCGCAATACCCTAGATATCATTCGCTACTCTAGTAGCTATTTATTCGATCCATTATCCTCGAAAGAGGTAGACTCAAGTTCTCATATAACATTGTATTCATAAATACACTCAATATCCTTATGGTATGTGTAATGGTCGACCTATGAATACAAGTTAAATTACTAAGTTTTAGTCATCTTTCCTTTCCACTCGAATCTTTCCATTCCAAGAGCTGCTTTCTTATACATGCACCGCATTGCCGAATCACTCATGGATATTACAACAACAACTACCCAGTATACTCCCACCAGGTGGGGTCTGGGACACTCATGGCTATTAGTAACATTCTAAAGTAGCAACACCTATTGTCACTTCAAAAAACAGTAAAAGACCAGAGGGTATTCTAATAAAAGTGTCACGACCCCAAATCCGGATCCGATCGTGATAGTGCCTCTCGTGAAGACAAGGCTAGCCGACACATTTTGGATTCAATTTTAAGCAATTAAACAATAAGAATTTAGCCTTAAACATGATATAAATCCAAAAGTAAGCAGTGACAATACAAAACAATTTGCGGAATGCAACCCAACATAGCCCGAGACCAGGATGTCACTAGTTATGAGCATCTATTTAAACGCTACAAGTCTGAAATGCCTACTAACTATTACAGAATAACTAATAAAGAGATAGAATGAGATAAAGGGAGAGAAAAATGAGACTACGGACACCAAGCAGCTACCTCGTGGACTCCATAGTTTTCCAGGAGCTCTCAGCTTGCGATGGCAGGACCAACAACGCCTGAATCTGCATACGGGTATAAGAAGTAAAGTGAGTACTCCAACTCACCGAGTAATAATCATAAATAAACAAATGAGAGATATGAAAACACGTGAGGCACATTAGAGGCTATAATGAAGTAGTAAGACCAGCAAAAATAGTGAATCAATAAAGATATGTAAAATAATTTAAGTTCGGTTTAAACTTCATGAAATACCTTTTTAACAATTAAACATGCAATGACAGACAAAGAAGAAAGATAAACACATAAAGGTTCGTCCCTCCGGCACAATGTCAATAAATCCACCCCTCGTGCAATATCTCAAAATAATACCAGCCTCTCGAGCTATATTTCACATCACAATAGGTAACCGCACTCACTGGGGTGTGCAAACTCCCGGGGGCCCCTACAGTCCAAGTGCAATTTCAAGTCATCTCGTGGCATCATCACTAGGCTCTCGGCCTAATATCAACAATCCACCTTGTGGCTGTCACACCCTTTTTTAAACAAACCCCACTAAATCATCTTAAATTAATAAAATGAGATTTTAAGTAAAGCTTGAAAAGGGTTTTCAATTTTAAAAGTGACAAAAACTTATTTCAAAAGGAAAATAAATCAAAGTCGCTACCTGAAATTTGATTTCGGTGTGCCAGGTCACCGCTTTTTAGAAAATATTTTTCCTTTTAAAACACTTGAACCAAAAACTGGGTCCGCACCAGAGATTCTGGTAAGTGGATTCATTTAACTCGAGGAGAAGGTGTTAGGCACTCCTCAAGACCCGTGAATGTCACATTTGCGTACTCGATCAAGTTAGCTTTCAAGATATTCAAATTGAGGTAAAACACACAAATGGAGATAAACATCCAAAAAGGTTCGAGGTCGTCCCTTCCTAATAAGAGAAAATGAAAAGTAAAAGAAAAGAAAAGTCCTAAGCTAAGCTATACTACGACTTCTCCACCGCGCTCGCCAAGGCCTCCAAAATATTTACATAATTCTTCGGGGCATACCCAGGATAATAATATATACAAACTTCACGAGGCATTCCCAAGATAAATTTAACTACATGAACGACCTCTCGCCTCAAATTAACAAAAATTCTAAAGTTTGCCTACCCATGTGTGGTCGGCCTATCATGCTCCTAACGAATAAAATATCATCATATATCAAACGGTTAAGGGTCAGATTTGCCCTTGTACTATTCAAAATAAGCTACATTTATCCTCCGTATGAATTCTTTAACAAATATATCCCCACCGTTACACTTTCGGGCCACATTTACCCTTCCACCGTTAAAATTTGTTTCCTCAAAATTTTTAAACACGTGGCATTCTCCCATTGGTCCAGATTAGCCCATCCATTGAATTCATTAAACCCGACCGACCCGAAGACACAACCCACCCCGACCCCCAGATATTTATATACTCCATCGTTACTTTCCAGACCCGAAGAAGGGCATGTGATTTTGAAGGAAGATAAGATATCAATTTGGAATGTGGGACCTACTTAAAGAATAAGAATATTAAAGAATAACAAAATAGAGCGGAATGCTTAAGAAATTTACACTACACTATCTGATTCTCTTTCCACATTCATTTCTTTCTTCTTTGATTTTTCTTTTTTCCTTTCACGTTTTTTGCTTTCTGATTTCTTCCTTTTTTTGGTTTGTTTGTTTTCTTTTTTTCTTTTAAGGACTAACTTAAAATATAATTACACAAATTACTAATTATCTATGACAATAAGTGATATTAGAAAGAAAATAATCATATTAGAGAAATCCAAATTCTACCTAGTATTTACTAAATACTTATAACTTAAAACCACACTAAAACAAGTAAAATATTTTTGAAACTTTTTTTTACATTTTATAAAAATAAAATAAAACTAACTAGACAAAATATCAATAAGCTAAGACTACAAAAAATATTTTGGTAGTTTTTAAATTTCCAAGATAAAGCAAATAAAGTTAAAATTAGTTAACATAACTATATTACGCCTACACTAGATATTTACATGCTAAAATATGAAAAATCTTGGGGAGGGTCAAAAATTACATGTCAAAGATGCCCCTCTTTGACTGGAAACATGAAGAGTTTTCAGACAAAGAACGACTAGACAGGTTTTTTGACCCGACCCTTATTTGGAGAGACTAGAACTAAGAGAAAAGGGGAATGTGACCGAGCCATGGTATCTGAGCTGCCTACATATCCGTGGCTATAAGGGAATCAGGCCACGTGTAGTTCAGAAGTGAGCAAGATGATGGAGTATACCGAGGTGGAGAGCCGATTGAGGTGTCATTCCATCGAGGTTCCGGTCCGCGGTCCTGTTATTACATCAAAAAATCAAAAATAAAAAAGACTAACTAAGCCTGTCAATTATGAGTTACAAGATTCCTATCTATAAGTCTTCTGAATCTTGATCTTGGGTCTTGAATAGTTCTTCATGCAGACTTCAGATCTGAACCTTGATGCTCACTAACTGCAGGTGCTAGTTCATTCTTCTTCAGCTTTTCGGATCAGAACCGAACACACTATGCTTATGACTTTAGTCATGCCTTGATGAATCCACCTCTTGTCTCGGCTTTTGTATTTTGGATTCACTTTTTCTCTTTTCTTCTTTTTCTGCTACTTCTAACTTGAATTGAATTCTGAAATGACTTCCCTTGTTATTCAGGTGGGGTGCCTGCTACTGACTTGAAACTTGAAATGACACTAAAATGAACTCTGAAATATCTTCCCTCATTTTCCAGGTGGGCGTCTGCAGTCAAAACAACAAAGCAAATAAATATTTCTACCCTAATTTGCACTAGGAAGATTTGTTGAGTTGTTAGAAAAACTGTAAACCACTTATGATATTGATGCAATGATGAGAGTAAGCTAAAGACTCGACTAGGATGTGCGTCTCCTTTGAGTAAAACCAAGAATATTTGACTAGCAAATGCGTCTGCTAAGAATAGAATCTGAATGACCCAAACTAGGAAGTGCGTCTCCTAAGGATGAAACTCAATTTAGGAAGTGCGTCTCCCAAAACAAAATATAACCTGAAGGACCCAGACTAGGAAGTGCGTCTCCTAGAGGTGAAACTTTAATTACTAAAACTAGGAAGTACGTCTTCTAGGGGTGAAATCTCAATTTAGGAAGTGCGTCTCCCTAAACAAAATATAACCTGAAAGACCCAGACTAGGAAGTGCGTCTCCTAGGGGTGAAATTTCAATTACTCAAACTAGGAAGTGCGTCTCCTAGGAATGAACTTACATGACCCAAACTAGGAAGTGCGTCTCCTAGGGATAAAATTTTAATTTAGGAAGTGAGTCTCCTAAAAAAAATATAACATGATAGACCCATGCTAGGAAGTGCGTCTCTTAGGGGTAAAATCTCAATTTAGGAAGTGCGTCTCCCAAAACAAAATATAACCTGAAGGACCTAGATTAGGAAGTGCGTCTCCTAAGGGTGAAACTTCAATTACTCAAACTAGGAAGTGCGTCTCCTATGAATGAACGTACATGACCCAAACTAGGAAGTGCATCTCCTAGGGGTAAAATTTTAATTTAGGAAGTGCGTCTCCTAGAACAAAAATATAACATGATAGACCCATATCAGGAAGTGCGTCTCCTAGGGGGTAAAATCTCAATTTAGGAAGTGCATCTCCCAAAACAAAATATAACCTGAAGGACCCAGACTAGGAAGTGCGTCTCCTAGGGGTGAAACTTCAATTACTCAAACTAGGAAGTGCGTCTCCTAGGAATGAACTTACATGACCCAATCTGGAAGTGCATCTCCTAGGGGTAAAATTTTAATAAGGAAGTGCGTCTCCGAGAACAAAAATATAACATGATAGACCCATACTAGGAAGTGCGCCTCCTAGGGGTGAAACTTCAATAACTAAAATTAGGAAGTGTGTCTCCTAGGAATGAACTTAAATGACCCAAACTAGGAAGTGCGTATCCTATGGGTAAAACCTCAATATAGGAAGTGTGTCTTCTAAAACAAAATATAACCTGAAGGAACCAGACTAAGAAGTACGTCTCCTAGGGGGTAAATTTCAAAGATTCAAACTAGGAAGTGCGTCTCCTACGAATGACCTTAATGACTCAAACTAGGAAGTGTGTCTCCTAGGGATAAAATCTCAATTTAGGAAGTGCATCTCCTAAAATGAAAATATAACTTGAAATACCCAGACTAAGAAGTGCAACTCTAGGGGTAAAATCTTAATTTAGGAAGTGCGTCTCCTAAAACAAAAATATAACCTAACAAACCCATGCTAGGAAGTGCGTCTCCTAGGAGTGAAACTCAGTTTAGGAAGTGTGTCTCCTAAAATGAAAATATAACCTGAAAGGCCCATAATAGGAAGTGCTTCTCCTAGGGGTATTGTGTGATCTTCTTAATAGCCTTTGCCAAGCAGAATTGGGACATTGCACCTGAATAATTCAAGCTTTGATATGAACATAGCCTTCATTCATGTTTCAGACAAAGAAAACTTGTGAGTTTTACACATGGTGGTTAGTTTATGGCCTTGACCTTGAAGGCGGCTGCTTCTGCACTTGCCAAAATAATTTTGATTTCAACTTGGAAGACCTTGCATGTTATCGACTACCCATTTTCTTTCAACCCTCACCACAGAAAACACCTCCACTCAATTCAATCCCAATATCCTTTATCGATTGCATTGTGCTTATGAATTGACATTTACTGAATCTTTGCATTTTACATGAATCCCAAAGCATGTTGAGTGTTAACAACTCAGTGTGCATACTGTTCTTTTCTAACTTATGCCTCTTTGATGTGCTATCCAGACCCTGCTTTGTGCAATTGGAAAGCTTGTAGCAGATTTTGAAGTCATTTCTTTACTTGTTCTGAAAAACAGACTCAAGAAGGGACTCAAACAAACATGAGGAACAAAATAAAGGACAATGGAAAGAGATGATACCTAATAAGAAAATTACAAAGTAGAAACTTATCAGTTGTGGATACCAACTCTAATGACCATGACATGCACCTTTGGATTAAGTGGCTTAATCTCTCAAGCAAGTCTAATATTAAGCTATTGTTGTGCTTCTAAGCTGTGAAATTGGGCTTCATCACTCCAATTGTCCTATTTGATCCACAATCCTCAGTCAACTTGTAGTGCCCTGGAGAGTTTTCACCATCAAGCCTCTCTCATTTTTCTCTTTTTTTAAACTCAGTGTCGCCTTACGGTGCCCATAAGGGTTTTCACCGATAAGACTCTCTCATTTTATTATTTTCTCTCTTTATGCTAAGAATAAGGTATTACCCCTGATGTAGGAAGATCATACTTTTACACCACACTTGATTTGGCATCCTCAAAGAATGGTTGGAAGGTCTTTCTTTGGACCATAATGTAGGCTTTTGGATTGGGTTGGAAAGAAAGTGTGGCATGAAGGCTCAAAATAATTTAAGATGAAAGGGTGAAAAATCACAACTTTTGGAATAAGATCTTTTTGGAAAAATTAAAACTTCTGCCACAATTTCTAGAGTCTGTGGTTTTTTTTTTATGGAATTTCTAAGAAAAACTGGCTCACTTTTAACTTTGGGGATTATGGAATATTTTATTTTGTGTGACCGAACCGTGAGGTTGCCTACGTATCTTGTGTTGACAAGAGTTAGGTCTAACGTAGTTCAAACACAAAGTTGTTTTTTTTCTTTTCCTTTTATTTCTTTTTCTCCCTTTTTTCTTCTTTTTCCCCTTTTTTCTTTTCTTTTTCTCTTTTTCTTTTCCTTTTCTAGTTCGTAACTCCATTTCTGATTCCAAAAGAGGGGTATGAAACAAAATTAGGGCTCAAAGTGGGTAGCAAAAGATAAAAGTATTTGGTTAACAGAATAAAATGCCTTCGTCATTCCAAACTTTAAAAATGCATAGTACAAGTATGCAACTGAAGATAAGCAAACAAATTATACATAGTATTCATGGCATCCACACAAACACAAAGTGCCAAGGGGCAATACCTTTACTCAATGAATGATCCTTGCCAGTTCAAAGCAGACTTGACTCAACCTTATCTTGATATGGAAGAATGCCTTTTAGTACTAACTGATTTACCTCAAACTGTTTGAGAGACATTTCCTTGTTGTGTGCTCTTATCAACATCTTCATTTTCCAAAATAACTGCCTCAGTTTCATTCAATTCAAGCTCCAGCTTTCTCATAATGCATGAATCTTTACTTTTTCCTCAAATTCCTCTTTTTATCATATTCAAAAATGTGCCATTGCTTCATGATAAGACTAACTTTCAAGATCAGGCTGAGAATTATCCGTGCATGTCATGTCACTAGAATTAGCATGAAAATAACTATAAAAGGAAAAATGACCTAAACAAAACTGAACAGAATTAACAGAAAATAGGAGATTTCAATAGACAAATGATAAAAAGGGTTTGAACAAGACAAATAAAATAGACATATATTACAATCCTAGAACAACCCTAAATAACATTAAACGAATTACTACAAACTAAAACAACTAAGCAAAAAGAAGAAGAGTTTGAACCATAAGACAATGTCCGGATTACAACCCTGAAATAACCCGGGCAAACAGAAATGACAACAAAATAAACCACCAAAACTCCTCCCTAACTAGCCAAGAAAGGAGTGTCTTTCCAATTGCCTAGCTCGACATCTTAGCCACTGAATTGCACATCAATATTGCAAGAACCTCCACAAATATCTGTCACGTTGACCTCGGCAAATAATTTTGCGTCCCTTTTGCCAACTCGCTCTTAAGATCAACCTCTGGAACCGAGACATATAGCACTGAAAACTTTGCGGTAGGTGGCCCCCAAGGGATTCAGAAGAGTTCTCATATTCCTTTTCACACGAATCATGCCCACCACATGCGTCTCATTATGAACAGGCAATGGACTTTGGCTAGTATCTGATGCATTTGGATTGTGCACGGTAATGTCACATGCATCAATAAGCTCCTGCATTGCTCTTTTCAGATGCCAACACTTTTCTGTATCGTGCCCCGAGGAATTATAAAAATATGCATACCTTTCAAAAAAATCAAAATTCTTTGGAAGGAGCTTCGGCATTTTTATCTGAATCAGCTTCAACATGTCCAATTGCCTCAGCCTTTGGAACAAACTGTCATATGATTCTCCAATATGAGTGAACGACTGTTCTCTTTGTTACTCCGGCCTTGGTTGGAACCGCTTTCTAATAGGGGGATGATATGCTTGTAGGGGAGGGTAATACATTTGTGGAGGCGGTGCAAGCCGTTGTAGGTTTTGTGGGTGTGGAGTATGTGGCAGTGCATTGTGGAAAGAGTACTGGGTAGGTGAGGTATGACTTTGGGAATTTTGTGGAGGAAAGTAGCATTGGGGAGGGTTATCTGGAGGACGAGTATATTCATGGGGTCGGTATTGAGGTTGAAAGCATTTAGGAGGAATGCCCACTGGATTTGTCGTTGGTCGGGCTCGACAACATCTTTTCAATCAATCGGAGGACTGATCCCAGCAACTTGTTCACTCTATTTGTACCAAAACTCTCTAAAGCCTTCCTTAGGTTTCTTTTCTTGGGCATCAGGGACTTTGAACACAGTCTCGCTGGAGGATCGAGGAAGAGTAGCTGGTGGAGGATCTACAAAAATAGGAGTCGAGGTCGGAGCAGGGTATGAGATTGGTTTGGCTGGTTGAGCATGAGAAGTTTGGGAGGGGTAAAGTTTGGCGCATGTTGAGGGGAAAGATCAACGGTATTGGGCATTTGGACTTGGGACAATGGTGGAATAGAGGCATGGTTTTCTGTATAGTTGGTAGGGAATGAGGGTGGAGGGTGCCCCTTAATCCAGGCATGATACATTTTCGCCATCTGATGTTTCAACCTTCGGACCTCCTCTTTTTTTAACTCCGACTTCTCAATCTCCCTCGGCGGGTCAACAACTCTTGCGTCCAAGTCTTTGCTAGCCATGTGTACCTCACTCTTTGACCTCGTGTTGTATGGATGAATCGCCAACGTGCCACAAACTAACCACCCTCTGTTATGATAACAAAGAAAGTAACAAAGAGGAACAAAACAAAGCCAACATGTTAGGGTTAGAGCATTTATCAAATAGAAATATCACATTGCGTGCAATGCCCTCTATCAACAATTGACGGTTCTAGAATGACTTCGAGGGTACGAAGGTCATATGGCATCATCCCAATTTTACTTTTTGCCCCTTTTCCTTCTTCATTTTCTTTTTAAACACCGCTTGATTTTTCATTTCTTTTCCCCTATTTTTTCTGATTATTGCTTTTTTTTTTTCTTATTTCTCACATGCACAATTTCAATCTCCTTTTTTCTCTTTTTTTATAAATAATGATTCGATCGAACGCTATGTAGGTTACCAACGTATCATGTCCCTCATGAATCAAATCAAGCGTAGTTCTGGAAAAGTGATGGAAAATAAATTAAGAGACAAAAAGCTTTTTGGATTTTGCATTTATAACTTTTTTTTGATTTTTCAAATACAAAACAAGAAGTACTATATCAAAAGACTAAAAAATCATAACTTGATTGACAGACTCGATACTATTGTACATGACTAAAAATTCAAAGATAACATAAGATAGACTAAAAAATAGAAAGTTTCCTCAAGCAGCCGGTGCCTGCAATGGTCTTGACTAGAATACAACAACTATCGAGTATAGTCCCACGAAGTGGGGTCTTGGGAGGGTAATATGTAGACGAGCCTTACCCCTACCCGAAAGGGCAGAGAGGCCGTTTCCAATCGACCCTCGGCTTAGTGAAGGAAGGAAAAACAAAAATAAAAACAAAAACAAAAGAGCATTAGTAACTCCAGTAGAAATATCGTAAATAATTATTTAAACATAAGAACCATAAATAAAAATGGTCTTGACTCGAATGATCCTAGGTATTAGTCATGCTCAAACTCTAGCAAATTAATCCATACCTGAATGGGAAAAATAAGATAAAATAGAGTTAGTGACTAAGATGCATGTGATGCCAGGACTCCTCATAGTGGACAGATGCAAGACACAATTTGGCTATATTTTACAAAACGACTTGAGTGATTGAAAATGGCTATTAGTGCAAACTTGACAAAATTGACCCCCAAATGCACGAAAAATAATCCATTTAAAGCCTGCATGACTCATTGACTCTAACATTTCAATCAGGGCCATAAAAAATTACTTTGCAAAAATGGCCCATTTTGCAAAAATGGCCTATATGGCCAAATATGGCTAAAAATGCAAACTCAAAAAAGGACGGACCTTAAAGTAATATGACACCTAGTTGTGGTCTCAAAATCCTAAGATATGGGTTATCGAACCACTTTTGCGAAAATGATCCTATTTTGCAAGAATGGCCGATGTGGCCAAAAGTGGCTAGACATGCAAGATTTAGCTAAAACCCTGCAAAGCCAAGAACCTAAAATACTAGGAAGATCGGACCCTATGTGGGTTGCCTACAAATCTCGCCTCGAAAGACGAGAATCATGTTTGCGTAGTTCGGAAATATTAGATATGGGAGAAAGCTTAAAAAAATGACAATATATTTTTTTTCTTTTTGAAAATGATGGAAAATGTAAAATCTTTTGGGGTTCCCCCCCCCCCCCCCCCCTTTTTTTCGAATTTATGGGGAAATGATGGAAAATGTGAAATCTTTTTGGATTTTTTAAAAATTTGTTTTTTGAATTATCGGAAAATAATGGAGAAGTGCAAAATCTTATTGGATTTTCTATTTTCATTTTTTGTGAATTTATGGGAAAAAGATGGCAAAGAGAAATTTTTTTTCTATTTTCATTTCTTTTTGAATTCTTGGAAAAAGATGGAAAAGTATAAAATATTTTTTGATTTTATATTTTTATTTTTATTTTATTTTTGAGCCTGGTTGCTTCATTTTCACCCTTCTTTCCAAATATCGGTCCGCCAAATGACCTTTTTACCCTAATAAATGCAACATGTATCACATAGGGATGATTGAATATCTTTTTTGGCCACGGGTCCATTTTTGATAAAATATGGATAAACTTCCTATAAAGGGACACGGTGCTTGGGACCGAGCTCAACTAGGTCTAAATGACATGATGCAAATAAAAAATGACAAATGTACGCCACTATAGACATGTGATTTTTGACCCTTCCCAAGATTTTTTATATTTTAGCATGTAAATATCTAGTGTAGGCGTAATATAGTTATTTTAACTAATTTTGACTTTATTTGCTTTATCTTGAAAATTTAAAAACTACCAAAATACTTTTGCTCGTCTTAGCTTATTGATATTTTGTATGGTTAGTTTCATTTTATTTTTATAAAATATAAAAAAAGAAAAGTTTCAAAAATATATTACTTGTTTTAGTGTGGTTTTAAGTTATAAGTATTTAGTAAATACTAAGTAGAATTTGGATTTGTCTAATATAACTATTTTCTTTCTAATATCACTTATTGTCATAGATAATTAGTAATTTGTGTAATTATATTTAAGTTAGTCCTTAAAAGGAAAAAAAAAAGAAAACAAACAAAACAAAAAAAGGAAGAAATGAGAAAGCAAAAAACGTGAAAGCGAAAAAGAAAAATCAAAGAAGAAAGAAATGAATGTGGAAAGAGAATCAGATAGTGTAGTTGTAAATTTCTTAAGCATTCCGCTCTATTTTGTCATTCTTAAATATTCTTATTCTTTAAGTAGGTCCCACATTCCAAATTGATATCTTATCTTCCTTCAAAATCACATGCCCTTCTTTCCGTAATCGAATTGGATTCCTTTTGGATGAGATTTAATTTTAGTGGGGACCACATGGACTGGACTTCTTCTCCAAGAAATTGAGATGGAAATAAATACCAGGACACACATAAGAAGTCACGGGTTGGAGAACACAGGGGAAGGCAACGATAGTAAAAACGGTTAAGGGTCAGATTTGCCCTTGTATTATTCAAAATAAGTTATATTTATCTTCCGTTTGAATTCTTTAACAAATATACCCCCACCGTTACATATTCGGGCCACATATACCCTTCCACCATTAAAACTTATTTCCTCAATATTTTTAAACACGTGGCAGGCGTACATTGGTCCAGATTAGCCCACCCAATAAATTATTTAAACTCGCCCGATCCAAATGTATAACCCGCCCCGACCCCAGCTATCATTGTCCGCAAACCCTGACGAAGCAATTCGAGCCGTTTGTAGGCTCCCTAACCTAAGTCAAAATCCACACTCATGCATTAATTCCATGATTACCCTTTACTATACTCGTAGCCTATCAGCATCTTGGACGCCAAAATATAAAATCAACCCATCTCAGATTCTCATTCTCTCACTTTACGCTTCCATAAACGACCTCATAAAGCTCTCTACCGCATCAGAAAAGATGATGTTGCAGCCGAAATCGCTCGACACCAGAACTGTTGAGGCCTTGAAAGAGTGCAAAGAAATATTCAACTACTCTATAAGTCAACTCACTGGATCTTTGGAGATTTTGGGTGTTGATCCAGATGAGGAAATACTTAAAACAAAAAGGGTACAATTGCAGGTGTTAGTAGGCGAGGCCATGACTCAAGTGGTGAAGTGCACATTTTTTTTGGAGAAGAGTCAATCCATGGCTGTGAAAGAAATGAGAGCCCGAAGTTACATGGCACTGCAGACGCTGATGAATAGCAGAGGCATAGTGGAAAATGTGGATAAAATTGTCCAAGAGTTTTATCCAGGAATATTATCAACTTTAGGCACTTTAATTAGGTACATTTGGACTGGGGTATATAAATAGCTGGGGTCGGGGCGGGTTTAAAAAATTTAATGGGTGGGCTAATCTGGACCAATGTACGCCTGCCACATGTTTAAAAATATTGAGGAAACAAGTTTTAACGGTGGAAGGGTATATGTGGCCCGAATGTGTAGCGGTGGGGGTATATTTGTTAAAGAATTCAAACGGAAGATAAATATAGCTTATTTTGAATAGTACAAGGGTAAATCTGACCCTTAACCGTAGTAAAAATAATACAAGAGAAAACCCTAGCTGCTCCCTCACCACAAAACAGAGACATCCGCCGCCTTTAGCCCTATCGTCGCCGGCAACCCAGAACAGTCCCTAACTGACCCAAAACCCAACGAACACTCCCAGTACACGACCCTGCCTAGCCCATCGATCCCAGCAATGAAGAATATATGCAGTCGACCCCCACCTCTCTCTCTCTCTCTCTCTCGTTTCTGTCTCACCTCCATTGCAGGCGAACTCGCCGGAAACGAGAGAGCAGCAGCCGCCCAGAAATGTCGCCCCATTTTCAATTGCCACTGAACCTCTTCATTAATCATCGGCATAAGTACTACTGAAAATTATTTGAATATTTTAAGTCTGACATGGTGAGCCTATGAGATTTCGTCCATCGAGCTCGAGTTCCCCAGTTCCATCCGAGCTTGCTTGCCGTTTCTCTAAATTTCGGTTGTCGCTGCTGGTTTAATTGCTCGTATAATTGCTGGAAGCTTTCATCAATTATAAATTCAGCATTCGAGGTCCATTCTTACCTTTTCTTTTTTAAAATCATTTTATATTTTGTTGGTTGTGTTTCGTTTCACAATTCATGCTCTAATAGTTATTTTATGAGTGATTCACAATTCATTTGTTTCAAATCTGTTGGACTTAGAATCTTTAATTGACTGTCAAATAGTAAGACTTGTTAAATTTATCTTTATGTTGGGGGAGGGATTAGCCGATAAACGGGTTTGAGCCTGAATCATGAATTTTGAACATAAAATTGCGTGTGAAGTTGATTCTGGGCTAAGTAACACTTTTAATTCGATTGAAATTAATTTCAGAAGTTTGATTTATTTGACTATTTTGATATATGATGATAATTTATTCGTTAGGAGCATGCTAGGCCGACCACACATGGGTATGAAAACTTTAGGTTTTTGTTAATTTGAGGCGAGAGGTCGTTCCTGTAGTTAAATTTATCCGGGGAATGCCCCGTGAAGTTTGTATATATTAGTATCCGGGGTATTCTCCGAAGAATTATGTAAATAGTTTGGAGGCCTTGGCGAGCGGTGGAGAAGTTGTAGTATAGCTTAGCTTAGGACTTTTCTTTTCTTTTACTTTTCATTTTCTCTTATTAGGAAGGGACGACCTCGAACCTTTTTGGATGTTTATTTCCATTTGTGTGTTTTACATCAATTTGAATATCTTGAAAGCCAACTTGATCGAGTACACAACCGTGACCTTCACGGGACTTGGGGAGTGCCTAACACCTTCTCCTCGAGTCAAATGAATCCCCTTACCTGAATCTCTGGTGCGGACCTAGTTTTGAGTTCAATTGTTTTCAAAGGAAAAATATTTTCTAAAAACCGGTGACCTGGCACACCGAAATCAAATTTCAGGTGGCGGCTCTGTGATATTTTCCTTTTGCAACAATTTTTTGTCACTTTCTAAATTGAAAACCCTTTTGAAGCTTTACTTAAAATCTCCTTTTATTAATTTAAGAGGATTTAGTGGGATTTGTTTAAAAAAAGGGGTGTGACATCTTTGGAGACTCTGCTGGGGAGTTGCGGGTTCGAGCCAGTACTTGATTTTGTTGCCTTTTTAGGATTTTTGGTTGAGGTTTTTATGTGTTCTGTTTGCTTTATTTGATTTTTATTTTGTTTATGTCATTTTATTATTTGCTAGTTGCTTATTTGTTTACAATTTTTTCTTTATGTGTTTACTACTTTATAACTGTCATTATATGCATATCCATGTGTCTTCTTTCTACAACAAGTCTCGGAGCACGCGTCGCGTGTACAAACTCTTTGTTGAGTCACCCTTAATTTAGGAGGGGGCCGTCAGACGTATGGAGTGGGTGGAAATCTTGAGCAGCCACCATCGACCATACGCTCCCCCGAATTGCCTTGTTAGTGAACCCCAAGTTAAAAGTTGTCAAGACCCTCCTGAAAAATAGAACTTAGGCTAAAACACAGACAGTGGGGTGACATGGTCAAACCCAAATATTTTCACAACAAGAGTCATCAGGAACTCACCTTGCTGATTTTGTTCAATTATAATGGACTTGAAGAATGTGAATATCAAAGTTGAGAGTGAGAATCATGCATTGATTGTGTTATATTCTTTACCACCATTTTATGATACTTTTACCAATATTTTGCTATATGAGAATGAGCGTATTTCACAAGAAGATGTTACTAATAAACTAAAATCTAATGAGTTAGAAAATAATTTTCCAAACAGCAAAATTGAAGACGATGGTCTTGTGAGTAGATGAAGAACACAATAAAGGACTTTAACAGGAAAAAGGCAACTGCCAGATCGAAGTCTAAAGCAAGGAAGAAGAACTATATTATAAGTACGGGGAGAAAGGTCACTGCAAGAGAGATTGTCCTAAGTTGAAAGAGAATAGACGGAAGTAGAAAGTAAATAATACGGCAAATATTGTTGACACTTTCAATAACTCCGATGATAGTGCTATTTAGGGGAAGTTTGTGCCGCGAATTCTATTCATAGGCAAAACTCCTGGTTTTTTATTCTTGTGCTAATTTCCACATGTGTCCACACAAGAATTGATTTACAACTTAGAGGCAGGTGAGTGGGGCGGTCTACATAATAAATGATAATTCATTACCTGAAGAAGGGATTGGTAACATCAGATTGAGAATGTTAGATGGAATTATCAGAAATATTGAATGTTTCTCGGATAAAGACAAATTCGATTTTTTTCCGACTTTGGATGATTAGGGGTATAAGTTTCACTCTGATAGTGGAATACTTAAGGTGTATAAAGGATCCATGGTACTCATGAAGGGTAAAATACATTCTAAATTGTATTATCTTCAGGTCAGTATAGTTGAAGAAGAAGTTGTAGCTTCTAAAAAAGTAATATGAATTAGTCTCAGTTTTGGTACTTGCAACTTGGTTATATGAGTGATAAAAGATTGTCTTTGTTGAACAAGTGAATTTGTTGGATAGGTACAAAAATCAAGTTTTGAATTTTTTTCGAGCACTATGTATTTGATAAACAGACAAGGGTAAACTTTAGTAAGAATACAGCGCATAAGACCATAGACAAGTTAGGTTATATATATTCAGATTTGTAGAGTCCAAATAGAGCTCCCTCTAATAGTGGTGCCATGTTTTTTATGACTTTGATTGACAATTACTCACGAATAGCGTGGGTGTATTTTCTGAAAGTAAAAGAGGTATTTTTAGCATTTGTTAAATGGAAGACGATGGTTGAGAGGTAGGTGAAAAGAAAATTAAGCGTTTTTGGACTAACAATGGGTTGGAGTGATGCAATTCTGAGTTCAATAATTTCTGCAATGGAGAGGGCATAGTGAGAACTACACTTGTGTCAGAACACCACAACAGAATGATGTTGCAGAATGTATGAACATAATGCTTTGTGATAAGGCACGAAGCATGCTTTTATACTAATGTGTTAGCAAGGATTTTTGGCATGAAGCAATCAATACATCTTGTTATTTGGTCAACATATCTCCCTCCACAACGATTGAGTTCAAAACTCCCCTTGAGTTGTGGTCCGGTTTGCTTGCTGATTATTCAAATTCGATGATATTTGGTTTTCACGCTTATGCTCATGTGAGGGATGAAAAACTTGCGCTGAGAGTAAATAGTTGCATATTTCAAGGGTATGAACCTCGAGTGAAAGGTTATAGGTTGTGCACAGATCAAAAGACTCCAGGGTTAATTATCAATAGGGATGTGGCATTTACCCAAAACATGATGATAGCAAATAGATTTTAGTCAAATACGCGATAAAATAGTCATTAGGGACGGACTAAGTCACAATCCCCAATAGTGCACGAACCCACGCTCTTCATCAAGCATGTGCGTCACCTCAATATAGCACAACGATGTGCAAATTTGGGGATTCATACCCCCTAGGATATAATTTGCAAACATTTCACCTCAATCTGGTCCAAAGTCTAGCTCGCGATGCCTTTGCCCCTTGAATCGGCCTCCACTCCCGTCGAATCTATCCAAAATCAGAATCACGGCATCAACATATGCTATGGGAACAAAACCCAAGCGAAAATAATCAAGCTACAACTTAAACTCCGAAATTATCAAAATCTGACCCCGGGCCCATGTCTCGGAATCCGATAAAAATTACATCAATGGGTTCCTTATCACTCCCCGAGTTCATACATACCAAAAGCATCAAAATCTATCTGCAAACGACTCCTCAAATCTCAATTTCTAGGTCTCCAATTTCAAGCCCCTGTTCTTCAATTTAGGCTTAAATTTCATGATTAATTAGGTAGATTTCACATTAAAATCGAGTTTTAAGTCCATGAATCCTACCTCCAAGTGATTCCCATTGAATCCTTCTTTAATCCTCTTTAAAAAGCTCCAAAAATGGTCAAAAATGGAGGAAATAAAACCAAAAATTGTGGACAAGACGAGTGTTCAAACTTTTTGCCCAGGCGTGAAATTGTTCATCACGATCGCAGAACCCCCTTCGCGATCGCGAAGCACAAATTCTCAGAACCCAATTTTTACTCTATGTGAACGCGTCACCTCCCACGCGATCACGATGTTCAGGCATCCTACGCCTACACGATCCTGGACAGGTACCGCGTTCGCGATGAACAAACTCCAGGTCAATCCCCTGGTCCACTTAATTCGACGCGAACGCGACCTTCTCCACGCGTTTGCGGTTAATAACCTCACCACCTTATGTGATCATGTCTCCAACTTCGTGAACGTGATGAACAACTAGGGCTGCCCCCATCACCTCCCTACGTGATTGCGAGACTCCCTATGCGATCGCGAAGAAGAAAACTCAGCAACAGCTGAAGCTAAAAAATCTGCAACTTTTCTAATGCATGAAATGGCCCGATTGACACCCGAAACTCACCCGAAGCCCCCAGGACCTCAACCAAACATACCAAAATATTCCATAACCTCATTCAGAATTGTTCCAACCTTAGGAATGCTCAAAACAACATCAAAATACCAAAGTCACATCGGATTCAAGCCTAAGAACTTCAAAATCTTCTAAATTACGCTTTTGATAAAAAAATCAACCAAACCACGTCCGAATGACCTGTAATTTTTTCATGCACATCCCAAATGACACAACAAAACTTCTTCAACTCTCAAAATTCCATTTCGACCACTATATCAAAATCTCACATCAATTGGAAATCACCAAAAATCCAATTATTTCAATTCATGCCTAAATTACTCCAAACCTCCAAAACTCATTCCGATCGTGCTCCTAATTCCCAAATCACCTCCCGAAGTTATCCGAACCATCAGAACTCACATCTGAGACCTTTAGCACATAAATCAATATTCGGTTGACTTTTCCAACTTGAGCTTTCTCAAAAGAGACTAAGTGTCTCAAACATTACCAAATAATTTATGAACCCAAAACAACCAATACCATCACTCACAAAAACGATAGACAAAGCAATAAGAAACATGAATTGGGGAAAATAGATCGGTAACTCATGATACGACTGTCCGGGTCGTCACATCCTCCCTAACTTAAGCAAATATTCGTATTCGAATGAGTCAAGAAACATACCTGAAGCCTCAAACAGGTGAGGATATGTGCTCTGCATCTCTCGCTCGGTCTCCCAGGTAGCCTCTTCCACGGTCCAACCTCTCTACTATACTTTCATTGAAGCTATATCCTTTGACCTCAACTTTCAAACCTGACACTCAAAAATAGTTGTTGACTCCACATGATAAGTCAAATCACCATCCAACTGAACCGTGCTGAAATCCAAAACATGAGACGGATCCCCAACATACTTCCAGAGCATAGAACCATGAAATATCGGATGTACACTCGACAAGTTGGGTGGCAAAGAAAGCTCACAAGCCACCTCCCCTATCCTCCAAAGCACCCCAAAAGTCCCAATGAACTGAAGATTCATTTTACCCTTCTTCCCAAATCTCATGACACCCTTCACGGACAGAACCTTCTCGCCAACGATGTAGGACGCATCTCGAACCTTCCGCCACCATAACTCTTTTGTCTCGACTGCGCTGTACAAAGACTCTCCTAAATTACCTTCACTTTTTCTAAGGCATCCTGAACCAAGTCTGTCCCAATAGCCTAGCCTTACTAGGCTCGAACCAACCAACTAGAGATCTACACCGCCTCCCATACAAATCCTTATATAAAGCCATCTGGATACTTGACTGGTAGTTGTTGTTATAATCAAACTCTGCAAGCAGTAGAAACTGATCCCATGACCCTCCGAAATCAATGACACAAGCATGCAACATGTACTCCAATATTTTAATAGTGCTCTCGGAATGTCTGTCCATCTAAGGGTGAAAAGCTATGCTCAACTCAACCTGAGTACTCAACTCTCACTGCAAAGACCTCGAAATTTGCAAAATAAAATGAGTTCCCCTATCTAAAATGATGGAAATTGGGACACCATGCAAATGAACAATCTCCCGGATATAGATCTCTGCCAACTACTCTGAAGAATAGGTAGTATTCACATGAATGAAGTGCGCGAACTTGGTCAACTGATCCACAATCACACAAATAACATCGAACTTCTTGAAAGCCCGTGGAAGCCCCCACTGCAAAGTGCATAGTGATCATCTCCTACTTCCACTCTAGAATATACCTCCGCTGAAGCAAGCCACCCGCTCTCTGATGCTCATATTTCACCTGCTGACAAATGAGACAATGAGCTACAAATCCCACAATATCTTATTCATTTTCCTCCACCAATAATGCTGCCTTAAATCCTGATACATCTTCACGACACCCGGACGAATGGAATACTGCGAGCTATGGGCCTCCTCCAGAATTAACTCCCGCAGCCCATCTATATTAGGCACTCATATCTGGCTGTGTCCTTAACACACCATCATCACTAATGGTCACATCTTTGGAATCATCATGCTGAAATCTGTCTTTAAGGACACGCAAACGCGTATCATCATATTGGCGCTCTCTGATGTGATCATATAAGGAAGACTGAGAAACCACACAAGCCAATACCCGATTGGGCTAAAAAATATCTAACCTATAAAATGATTGGCCGAGGCTTGAACAATAACTGCAAGAGGTCTCTCCCCAACTGGAATATTTGCCAAACTACCCATACTCATCGTCTTTTGTCTCAAAGCATCGGCCACCATATTGGTCTTTCCCGCATGGTACAATATAGTGATATTATAATCCTTTAGCAACTTCAACTATCTCCGCTGTCAGAAGTTAAGATCCTTCTGCTTGGACAAGTGTTGGAGGATATGATGATCAGTAAACACCTCACAAGACACACCATATGGATAGTGTCTCCAAATCTTCAATGCGTGGACTATGGCAGCCAACTTCAAATCATGAAGGGGGTAGTTCTTCTCATGGGGTTTCAATTGACGAGAAGCATAAGCAATAAATCTAACCTTCTACATCAACACACAACCAATTCCAACTCTCGAAGCATCACAATATACAGTATATGAACCTGAAGCTGATGGCAAAACTAATACTGGAGCTATGGTCAAAGCTGTCTTGAGCTTTTGAAGCTCTCATGACACTCGTTTTACCATAAAAATGAAGCACCCTTCTAAGTCAACTTGGTCAAGGGGGATGCGATAGATAAGAATCCTATACAAATCGGAATCCCTGAACAAACCGACGATAATAAACCGCCAAACAAAGAAAGCTATGAATCTCTGTTACTGAGGACAGTTTGAGCCAACTCTTAACTGCCTCTATCTTCTTCGGATCAACCTGAATACCCTTACTCGAGACCACACGTGCCCAAAGAAATCCACTGAACTGAGGCAAAACTCATACTTGGAGAATTTTGCATAAAGCTCCTCCTCCCTCAATCTCTACAACACAACTCTCAAATGCTCCGCGTGCTCCTCATGACTACACTAATACACCAGAATATCATCAATCAAGACTATGACAAACCAGTCGAGATAAGGCAAGAAAACATTTTTTATCAAATGCATGAACGATGCTGGGGCATTGATCAGCCCAAAAAACATCACCAAGAACTCATAGTGACCATATCAGGTCCTGAAAATCGTCTTAAGAATATCCGAGTCCCTGATCTTCAACTAGTGATAACCCGAATGGAGATCAATCTTTGAGAACACTCTCGCTCCCTGAAGCTTGTAAAATAAATCACCAATACGAGGCAAAAGATACTTGTTCTTAACTGTTACTTTGTTCAATTTCCTATAATCAATGCACATCCTCATAGCACCATCCTTTTTCTTCACAAATAGAACCAGTGCACCCCAAGGTGACACACTAAGCCGAATAACCCCTTATCAAGGAGTTCCTGAAGCTGCTCCTTTAACTCTTTCAACTCCGCTGGTGTCATACGATACGAAGGGATAGAAATGGATCGAGTGCCCGACCCCAGGTCAATACCAAAATCAATATCCCTATTCGGTGGCATGCCTGACAGATCTGCATGAAACACATTGGGAAAATCCCTCACAACTGGAATAGAATCAATACTAGAAGTCTCAATATTGACATCACTCACAAAGGCTAGATACGAAAGACAACCTTTCCCAACCATACGTTGGGCCTTCAAGAATGAGATCACTCTACTGGGAACATAATCAGTCAAACCTCGCCACTCAATCCGTGGCACACCCGGTATAGGATAATGTGATTGTCTTATCATGATAGTCCGGAATAGCACGATAATGATATAGCCAATCTATGCCTCAAATGACATTCAAATCCACCATACATAATAATAAAAGATCCACACATGTGATGACCCGACCGATTGTTTTGAGCCATAACACATTTTCAGCAGTCTTAGGCTGTGAGCAGCTTCATTTTAGGTGCTATGACTTGTACACATGGTCGGAATTGAATTTCGGGAAGTTCGGAGTTGTTTTGGGAAGAGAATTCTCATTTCGGAATCTTAAAGTTGAAAGAATGAACTATGATTGGATGTTTGAGTAAACGACCTCGGAATCGGTATGTGAAGGTTCCAGTAGGCTCGTATGATATTTTGGACTTGGGCTAAAGATAGAAATTTAAAGGTTTTTGAGAAGTTTACCAGAAGTGAACTTTTTTATATCAGGGTTAGAATCTGATTTCGGAAGTTAGAATACGGTCGTAATGTTAATTATGACTTGTGTGCAAAATTTAAAGTCAATCGGACATGATTTGATAGGTTTAAATATCGAAAGTAGAAGTTGGAAAGTTCAAAGTTCATAAAGCTTGGATTGGAGGTCGATCGATGATTTTAGTATTGTTTGATTGATTTGAGCACTCGAGCAAGTCTTTAATGTGTTTTGGGACTAGTTGGTACGACTGCTTGGAGTCTCAGGGGCCTCGGGTGGATTCCGGGTGGTTAACAGATCTAAAATGGATTTTTGAAAATAGCTGAGTTGCTGGTTGCTGGTTTTTTTGCTTCTACAGTGGAGGGATCGCAGAAGCGGTACTGCAGAAGCGGTACCGCTGAAGCGTAAGGGGAGGCGCAAAAGCAGTTTTTGATCAAGGGCGTGAGAACCGCAGATGCGGTAAAAGTTCTGCAGAACAGGGACTGCATCTGCGGAAACAACATCGCAGAAGCTAGAAAGGGTAGCTTGGGAAGGAGCCACAGAAGCGTGTTTTGACCGCATAAGCGGAACCGCTAATGCGGTATGGCTTCCACAGAAGCGGAAGTACCTGGAGGCAGCAAGGTTGTTTTAAATCGTGGGTTGAGTTCAGTTCTATTTTTTTTCAAGGCTTGGGACGATTTTGGGGAGCTTCAAGAGGGGATTTTCGTCATCAATGATTGAGGTATCCCTACCCATTTTGAGTTAAACACATCAATTTTTGTGTGGATTTGGGCATGAAAATTAGTATAAATAAATTTAGGTTTGGGTGGAAAACCTAGAAAATTATATTTTTTGAAATTAACCACGATTTTGGGCATGGAATTGAGAATAAATCATATTTTTGAGTTCGTGAGGCTATGGGTAAACTATATCTTCGAGAAATTTTGGATTCCAGGCATGTGTTCCCGAGGTTAGTTTTGTCAAATTTTTGTTTGGGGTTAGGATGTTTTATAAATTGGGTTGTAAGTATAGATGACCATATATTAATGTATAACCATTGGCTAGTTTTGAAGCATTGTGCATTGGTTTATGCTTTCGGAAGAATGTAGAATGCCGGTTATGAGTCGTCGGAGTAAGGTGAGTCACCTTTCTAATCTTGTGAGGGGGAATTTACCCCATTGGTAAGTTAAATTCGTTATGTGCTCTTGTTTGTGGGGGCTACGTACGTACGAGGTGACGAGAGTCCGTGCGTAGCTACTATTATGCTATTGTCCGGGTAGTCTAATACCCAAAAATATGTTATACTTTGATTAATTGTGAACCCATTTATGGCTTGAATTGCTTTAATCACAGTAAAATTAATAAATGGGTTTCTAAAAGACTTAAGCTTCATTTTCTCAAATTATTAAAGAGAATTGGCCTTTCTTGGATATTTGCTCCATGTTGACTTCTTGACTGATTGTCTGTCTGTGTGTTTATTTTGGAACGGGCCGAACGCCTTGGCAGATTAATAGATGCATCTATAGGCGCGCTGTCGACCCTCGACAAGTGCACATTTATTTCTGTTTGATTGGGTCGTCGCCTCGGTGTGATTTGCGCATGCTTGTAATGCTGCCTAGACTTATTTAAGTTGTTACATGCCTCAGTCTTGCTCGAGATCATTTTGTTAATAATGAATAGAAATCTTGGAAAATTTCCTATAAAAGAATTATGTGTTTACTTGTTTCCTCTATCTGGATTAAAATTATGTTTATAAAATAAATCCACTGCTTAATATGTATATTAAGGATAAATAATTATTGCACTATTAGAAAGTGTCAAAGTTGACCATCTCGTCTCTACACCTTCGAGATTAGGCGGGATACATATTGGTTACACGTTGTTTTTGTACTCATACTACACTTGCTGTGCATTTTGTTGCACATGTATATGTGACTTCAGTGGTCTACTAGGCATAGCAGCGCAAATGATTCTAAGACTAGGTGAGCTACATCATTCGAGACGGCCGCAGCTAGAGTAGTCCCTTCCTTGTATTGTATTTACTTTCCGTCCATTGTATTCCGGGCGAATGTTGTAATTTATTTCTCTTATCAGTAGATGCTCATGAACTTGTGACATCGGGTTCTAGGAATGGTTTGAAGTATGGTATTAATTGGTTAACTTTTAAATTTAATTTTAAACTATATTCTTTAAAATTTCTAAATAATGAAGGAAAAATCCTGTATTTCAAAAGTGTTAAAACAAGATTTAATTTAGTATTTGAGTTTCCTGACAGTGGTGTCCGGATCCAGCACGACCCTTAGTGGATTTTGGGTTGTGACAACATGGTATCAGAACACTAGGTTCCCGTCGGTCTCACAAGTCATGAGCAAGTCTAGTAGAGTCTCGCGGATCGGAACAGAGACGTCTGTACTTATCTTCGGGAGCTACAGGGCTGTTAGGAGTACTTCTTTTCTTGATTTCCTTATTGTTCGGTTCAATTCCTTTGAGGCTTATGCATTTGATTCCTTCCTACTCAATCTTATGCGACGCGAGCACTTGTCAAAAATAGAGAATTTGAAGACTTGAAATAACACTACAAATGTGGTACGGGATGATTTTTCCCGGTATAGTTGATTGGACTATTATAGTCGCCTTATGGAAGGATATTCTATTGTTTCAGCTCAGTAGCAGAACTTCTAAGAGCCTTGAGTCTAGACAAAGGTTGCCATGATGCTTATGAGCGATTTTCTGCAGTGTTGTTGTGATGGTAGGATGTTTGCCCACGTTTCGGGGAAGTGGATGTATTGAATGGAGGTTTACTCAGCGTGTAATCATGGGATTCGGTTTTTTATTTCTGGCAAGGGAAAGGCAGTCGGACTAATAATGGTCGGGTGTGGGCTAGTGAAAGTAATGAGACTTGGTATTTGCAAGCGTGGTGGAGCTTTTCTTCTATGATAGGGGTGTCTTGGTCCTAATGGAACTTACCAAGTTCATCGATGTTATAATCTGCTACAATTCGTCTTTATAGCAAGATATTGTGAAATAGTATTGGAGATACGACTGTCAGTTATCGCATGGTGCAGTGGTTTAGGATCGAATCAGAATTTATAATGTTGACGACTCGAAAATGATGACCTTCGGAAAGGTAAAAAGTTAGCAGCAATGGTGGATTCAAGTACCACGAATATAGATTTTATTTAAGGCAACAATTGAGCAGCAAAGTATGAGGAAGGACATGTGGGAAGTTTCATGCGGTGTTTAAAACTCCTAGAAGGCCAAATATGATGAGCGAGGTCGAGTGGTCAATTAAAGAGATGAGTTTCGCCAAAGTGGGAGAGTGGCGAGTGTTCCATATGGGCTTGGTAGTAGGATGACTACGCGCCTTAAGGAGAGTTTGGATCGAATTGGGGATTTGAATGATTGGTGATTGAAGTCTGTGGGTGCGACTTGGAGTATGGGGTATTATGTGGCAGGAGATTGATATGGAGGAAAGGAGCTGCTTGAAATGGAGGAGGGTGCAACATAACCCTGAATTTGGAAGGATGTTGCCTCATGTTTAATTAATGCCCGCGAGGGGGCAAATGGACTTGTGCAACTGGAAGGTGAGCTCAGACTCAGGATAAGCTATTGGTGTCAAAGTGAATGTACTCCGTGCAGCTGCGTGGGATGATGTCGAGAGGTGATTCCCTTAGGCGGGTTATTCCTCGTGAGTAGGTTAGTGGTCGCGTGGTTGGCGAAGCTTCTGTAAAGAATTATATTGGTTGTTCAAGAGAGAAATTGGTTGTGAGAATATGGTTAATGATTCAGAATATGAAAGATGGGGATTTACATGAAGAATTTGAGAAATTTCGATAACTTATAGCGCGAGGTTATGTCAATAAGAGGTAAAAAGGTCAGATGAACTCAAGAATTGTGAAATGATGGCTTCAAGCTAAGTGGGAGAGTCCCACCGCTTATGATTGTGTTGTATGATTAACTACTTGTATGATTTCAGGTTATTAGCATATTGGTGGGTTATTTCAGCTATGAGAAAAGACCATAAGTAGTAATTCGAAAAAATGAATTGCTGGAGGCATGCTATAGTCGGCCTTATTGGCTCATGTTCGGACTTGGGAAAAGATTCAAGATTTATGCCTCGTATAGATGCAGGTTTCATAGGAAGTGATTTCACCGGGTGCTTCGCCGAGAGATTATTCGTGTGTTAAAAGATTTACGGAGCGAATTATATTCGGGACCAAGTCAGAGCGGGTGGCTCTCAATAATGGTCCTAGTGAATTAGAAGTTGAAGTGTGGTACCCAATGATTTCGAGCCTATGAGTACAGTTAAGAATCAAGCGTTGTAGCAGCTTATAAGAAGGTGCCCAGAATGTTCTATGATATTTTGACTTGTGCTGTAGCATTTGAGTGATATGAAATAGTTCGTGGGAATTGAGACAGCCTGGTCCCGTGGTTCAAGGTCACTCGGGGTGAGTGTATATGGAGTATTTTATGTGTGGAATGGAGTTACTCTTATTTTTAAGGAAAGAAAGGATGAATTGGAAGAAGGTAAACTGATTAGCCATAGTTGAATTGGCATATTGGGGCCAGTGATCAGTTCGGTCCGCGAGATCAAGTTATGTGTATGATTTGTGGTGGAGCGTGTGAGGTCTGTTGGCCGCCGTGATTGATGATTTATCTGGGGCATTCTTCTGTTATGGCTTGTTAAGTGGAAGCGAATTCCGGAAGGGCTTTGGTGGCTTGGACCACTACTTGTAGATTTGCATATTCTACGATTATGGGAATTTACCTCTGTGTTGCTATGATTCTCCTGAAGTGATTTAAGTGAAAAGTTCGTATATGATGAAGTGTTAAGATATTAATACTTTTTGTTATGATGAAAATCGTGTTCTTATGTATATTCGCACGTTGGGTGCGGTGAGTGGTATGGAAATTTCCAGTGAGGGTCAAGGTTGCAGTTCAGTGTTGACAGGGATGTCATGAGCTCGGAAGAGCAAGAAAAGGGTTGAATGTTTAAAGCAAATTGGTATTATATTTAGTGTCACCTGAGATCGATGTGTTGTGAAAGAGGCTTTGCATCCTGGTTAAGGATTCTTGATCACTTTTCAGCGTTAGTGTGTCCGGTGGTTTAGATGTGCGGACCCGTTATTTATTTCAAAAGGTTGTGGGGGCATGACCTATAGGAAGATTGTATAAGTGTTGCATGTAGTCACTTGATTGACTAAGGACTTAAACCAAGTATGAGGATTGTGGTAATATCATTAGTTTGAGAATGTATGCCTGGAGGGAACTTTGTTTATGGGGTTATGAATTAAGGAGGTTGCTCCGGTTATGATGGCTGTTCTTGCGATTTATGAGGCAAAGGGGAGTTAGCCAATTTGGTGCAATCAGAAATGAGATCATTGGATTGATTTATATGTGAAGAGGGCTTTATATCAGGCCAGTTGTGTTCATTTTCATGAGCGTTCCCTATGGAGGAACAGTCGGGGTGTTATTTTGTCATCATCTATTCCAGGTAATGATGTATTCCGTCGTATGAGTTGTGATACGGCTTGGTAAAATTCTTATATGGCGAGGTTCCGCGTGGTGATGATGTTATGTGATCAGAATGGATCTTGATATTCAAACCTTGTATCACACCTCAGTTGTGCTTGAGTATTGTAGCCTATAACGCTATGTGTTTTCTCAGGATGGTATTATACACTTAGCAAGCTTGCGATCGAAATTCGATATTCTTATTATATTGAGCAGATTTAGCTCGAAGTGCAATCTCCTAATGTGAGATTTATGTGTGGATCTGATGGCATGCCGCCATGGGTATGTTATTTGGATCGGGTTGTGCGCCGCAACAATGTGATGTCGATTCTGGTTTTCTATATGCTATTTTGTGTGTTTCCCTTCCTATCTTCTATGGAAAATCCGTATTAGTGGGGGGTTAGGTGATTTTCTCTAGAGTTCAATTTCTTGTTTGTGTTGTGTTCGGATTGGTGGCCTGTCGGCACATTATGGTGTCATATGATACATTTGATAGCATTCGGAGTGGCTTATGCTTGAGCAGTTCATATTGAATGAGACGAGATTATGGGATTTAGGATCAGTGCAATATAATTTTATGAAGTATATTAAGGAGCAAAGATCATTATTTGGTTCACAATGTGGTGGTGTTTCTTGTTAGAAGTATAGACTCAATGATTGGTTGACTCGGCAGTTGATTATGAATTTTGGCACATCTCATCCGTTGTGGCGGTATTGTAAGAGTTAGAGTAAGACTTGCGTGTGTCATGAGGTGCAATGGAAGCACCTGATTTGTTGAATTTTGGCCAAGTTGATCAAAAAATATTATTGTGGTCCTGAGGATTAAGTGTTGCAAAGTGAGAATCCAGCGAAGTTACGTAGTGATGTTTGAGTATGGTGTGTAGTGATTGATACGGTGATCGTATGTTGGAAACAGGCCTGGCATAGAATTTGGGACGTTGGAATCGGGCTTTAAGGCTTATTTGCTTGAGTAAAATGGGAACATCTTCAAAATTTATTGAGCTAATATGCTCAACTAATTTGTGGTAGCACGGGAAGGTGCCTGAGGTGCTAAATAGTGATTTCAGGCTACTTCAGTATAGTTCTCAGCACGTTCGAGGATGAATGTACGTTTAAGTGGGAGAAAATGTATCATCCCAACCGGTCATTTTGAGCCCTAGTGCGTCATTTAGCAGTCTGAGGCTATGAGAAGCTTCATTTTAAGTGTTATGACTTGTACGGATGGTCGGAATTGAATTTCTGGAAGTTCGGAGTTGTTTTGGGAAGAGAATTCTCATTTCGGAAGCTTAAAGTTGAAAGAATGAACTAGGATTGGATGTTTGTGTAAATGACCTCGAAATCAGGATCTGAAGGTTCCATCAAATCCGTATGATGATTTCGGACTTGGGCGTATGCCCGATGCGGGTTTTGGCTAACCCGAGAGCGTTTCGGCGCATATTGTGGAAGTTAGCATCGATGTCCGTTCGGGATTCCGAGACTAGGAGTAGCTCTGTATGGTGATTCTGGAGTTGAGAGCGCGATCGGAAGTGAATTCAGAGGTCCGTAAGTCATTTTGAACCATTTGGCTAAACATAGAAATTTCAAGGTTTTTGACAAGTTTGACCGAAGTGGGCTTTTTGATATCGGGGTCGGAATCCGATTCTGGAAGTTGGAATAGGTTCTAATGTCAATTATGACTTGTGTAAAAAATTTGAAGTTAATCGGACATGATTTGATAGGTTTAAACACCGAAAGTAGAAGTTGGAAAGTTCAAAGTCCATAAAGCTTGGATTGGAGGTCGATCGATGCTTTTTGCATTGTTTGATGTGATTTGAGGCCTCGAACAAGTCTGTAATTTGTTTTGGGACTTGTTGGTATGATTGGTTGGGGGCCTTGGGTGGATTCCGGGTGGTTAAAGGATCAAAACCGGATTTTTGGAAATAGCTGAGTTGCTGGTTGCTGGTATTTTTGCTTCTGTGGTGGAGTGACCGCAAAAGTGATACCATAGAAGCGGAAGGGGAGCCGCAGAAGCGGTTTTTGATCAAGGGCGTGAGAACTGCAGATGCGGTCAAATTTCCACAGAAGCGGGACTGCATCTGCGGAAGGAGCATCGCAGAAGCGAGAAAGGGTAGCTTGGGAAGGAGCCGCAGAAGCGGCGTTTTGACTGCATAAGCGCAACCGCTGATGCAGTATGGCTTCCGCAGAAGTGGAAGTACCTGGAGGCAGCAAGGCTGTTTTAAATCGTGGGTTGAGTTCATTTCTCTGTTTTTTTCATGGCTTGGGGCGATTTTGAGGAGCTTCAAGAGGGGATTTTGTTATTAATGGTTGAGGTAAGTTATCCCATCCATTTTGAGTTAAATACATCAATTTTGTGTGGATTTGGGCATGAACATTAGTATAAAAAGATATAGGGTTGGGTGAAAAACCTAAAAAATTATATTCTTGGAAATTAACCATGATTTTGGGCATGGAATTGTGAATAAATCATATTTTTGAGTTCGTGAGGTTATGGGTAAACTATATCTTCGAGAAATTTCGAATTCCGGGCAGGTGGGCTCGAGGGCATTTTTGTCAACTTTTCGTTCGGGGTTAGAAATTTTTATTAATTGAGTTGTAAAGTATAGATGAGCATATATTAATGGATTTGTATGACCATTGACTAGTTTTGGAGCATTGTGCGGTGGTTTGAGCATTCAGAAGAATGTAAAATGCCGGTTATGAGTCGTCGGAGCAAGGTGAGTCTCCGTTCTAATCTTGTTAGGGGCAATTTACCCCCATAGGTGAGTTAACTCGGTTATGTGCTCTTGTTTGTGGGGGCTACGTACGCACGAGGTGACGAAAGTCTGTGCGTAGTTACTATTATGCTATTGTTCGGATAGTGTAGGACCCAAAAGCATGTTATACTTGTATTAATTGTGAACTCATTGATGGCTTGAATTGTTTTAATCACACTAAAATTAATAAATAGATTTCTAAAAAGACTTAAGCTTCGTTTTCTCAAATTATTAAAGAGAATTGGCCTTTCTTGGATATTTGCTCCATGTTGACTTATTGACTGATTTCCTTTCTGTGTGTGTTTTTTTTGGAACGGGCCGAATGCCTCGGCTAATTAATAGATGCATCTATAGGTGCGCCATCGACCCTCGACAAGTGCAAATTTATTTGTGTTGGATTGGGTCATGGCCTCGGTGTGATTTGCGCATGCTTGTATTGCTGCTTGGAGTTATTTAAGTTGTTACATGCCTCACTCTCGCTCGAGATCATTTTGGTGATAATGAAAAGAAATCTTGGAAAATTTCCTATGAAAGAATCATATGTTTACTTGTTTCCTCTATCTAGATTAAAATCATGTTTATAAAAAAAATCCACTGCTTAATATGTATATTAAGGATAAATAATCATTGGACTATTAGAGAGTGTCAAAGTTGACCATTTCGTCTCTACCCCTTCGAGATTAGGCAGAATACTCATTGGGTTCATGTTATTTTTGTACTCATACTACACTTGTTGTGCATTTTGTTGCACGTGTATATGTGACTCCAGTGGTCTACCAGGCATAACAGTAAGGATGATTCTGGGCCAGTTGTGTTCGTTTTCATGAGCGTTCCCTATGGAGGAACAGTCGGGGTGTTATTTTGTCATCATCTATTCCAGGTAATGATGTATTCCGTCGTATGAGTTGTGATACGGCTTGGTAAAATTCTTTTATGGCGAGGTTCCGCGTGGTGATGATGTTATGTGATTAGAATGGATCTTGATATTCAAAGCTTGTATCACACCTCAGTTGTGCTTGAGTATTGTAGCCTATAACGCTATGTGTTTTCTCAGGATGGTATTATACACTTAGCAAGCTTGCGATCGAATTTCGATATTCTTATTATATTGAGCAGATTTAGCTCGAAGTGCAATCTCCTAATGTGAGATTTATGTGTGGATCTGATGGCATGCCGCCATGGGTATGTTATTTGGATCGGGTTGTGCGTCGCAACAATGTGATGTCGAGTCTGGTTTTCTATATGCTATTTTGTGTGTTTCCCTTCCTATCTTCTATGGAAAATCCGTATTAGTGGGGGGTTAGGTGATTTTCTCTAGAGTTCAATTTCTTGTTTGTGTTGTGTTCGGATTGGTGGCCTATCGGCACATTATGGTGTCATATGATACTTTTGATAGCATTCGGAGTGGCTTATGCTTGAGCAATTCATACTGAATGAGACGAGATTATGGGATTTAGGATCAGTGCAATATAATTTTATGAAGTATATTAAGGAGCAAAGATCATTATTTGGTTCACAATGTGGTGGTGTTTCTTGTTAGAAGTATCGACTCAATGATTGGTTGACTCGGCAGTTGATTATGAATTTTGGCACATCTCATCCGTTGTGGCGGTATTGTAAGAGTTAGAGTAAGACTTGCGTGTGTCATGAGGTGCAATGGAAGCACCTGATTTGTTGAATTTTGGCCAAGTTGATCAAAATATACTATTGTGGTCCTGAGGATTAAGTGTTGCAAAGTGAGAATCCAGCGAAGTTACGCAGTGATGTTTGAGTATGGTGTGTAGTGATTGATACGGTGATCGTATGTTGGAAACAGGCCTGGCATAGAATTTGGGACGTTGGAATCGGGCTTTAAGGCTTATTTGCTTGAGTAAAATGGGAACATCTTCAAAATTTATTGAGCTAATATGCTCAACTAAGTTGTGGTAGCACGGGAAGGTGCCTGAGGTGCTAAATTGTGATTTCAGGCTACTTCAGTATAGTTCTCAGCACGTTCGAGGATGAATGTACGTTTAAGTGGGAGAAAATGTATCATCCCAACCGGTCATTTTGAGCCCTAGTGCGTCGTTTAGCAGTCTGAGGCTATGAGAAGCTTCATTTTAAGTGTTATGACTTGTACGGATGGTCGGAATTGAATTTCTGGAAGTTCGGAGTTGTTTTGGGAAGAGAATTCTCATTTCGGAAGCTTAAAGTTGAAAGAATGAACTAGGATTGGATGTTTGTGTAAATGACCTCGAAATCAGGATCTGAAGGTTCCATCAAATCCGTATGATGATTTCAGACTTGGGCGTATGCCCGATGCGGGTTTTGGGTAACCCGAGAGCGTTTCGGTGCATATTGTGGAAGTTAGCATCGATGTCCGTTCGGGATTCCGAGACTAGGAGTAGCTTTGTATGGTGATTCTGGAGTTGAGAGCGCGATTGGAAGTGAATTCAGAGGTCCGTAAGTCATTTTGAACCATTTGGCTAAGCATAGAAATTTCAAGGTTTTTGACAAGTTTGACCGAAGTGGGCTTTTTGATATCGGGGTCGGAATCCGATTCTGGAAGTTGGAATAGGTTCTAATGTCAATTATGACTTGTGTAAAAAATTTGAAGTTAATCGGACATGATTTGATAGGTTTAAACACCGAAAGTAGAAGTTGGAAAGTTCAAAGTCCATAAAGCTTGGATTGGAGGTCGATCGATGCTTTTAGCATTGTTTGATGTGATTTGAGGCCTCGAACAAGTCTGTAATGTGTTTTGGGACTTGTTGGTATGATTGGTTGGGGTCCCGGGGGCCTTGGGTGGATTCCGGGTGGTTAAAGGATCAAAACCGGATTTTTGGAAATAGCTGAGTTTCTGGTTGCTGGTATTTTTGCTTCTGTGGTGGAGTGACCGCAAAAGTGGTACCATAGAAGCGGAAGGGGAGCCGCAGAAGCGGTTTTTGATCAAGGGCGTGAGAACTGCAGATGCGGTCAAATTTCCACAGAAGCGGGACTGCATCTGCGGAAGGAGCATCGCAGAAGCGAGAAAGGGTAGCTTGGGAAGGAGCCGCAGAAGCGGCGTTTTGACTGCATAAGCGCAACCGCTGATGCAGTATGGCTTCCGCAGAAGTGGAAGTACCTGGAGGCAGCAATGCTGTTTTAAATCGCGGGTTGAGTTCATTTCTCTGTTTTTTTCATGGCTTGGGGCGATTTTGAGGAGCTTCAAGAGGGGATTTTTGTCATTAATGGTTGAGGTATGTTATCCCATCCATTTTGAGTTAAATACATCAATTTTGTGTGGACTTGGGCATGAACATTAGTATAAAAAGATATAGGGTTGGGTGAAAAACCTAGAAAATTATATTCTTGAAAATTAACCATGATTTTTGGCATGGAATTGTGAATAAATCATATTTTTGAGTTCGTGAGGTTATGGGTAAACTATATCTTCGAGAAATTTCGAATTCCGGGCAGGTGGGCTCGAGGGCATTTTTGTCAACTTTTCGTTCGGGGTTAGCAATTTTTATAAATTGAGTTGTAAAGTATAGATGAGCATATATTAATGGATTTGTATGACCATTGACTAGTTTTGGAGCATTGTGCGGTGGTTTGAGCATTCAGAAGAATGTAAAATGCCGGTTATGAGTCGTCGGAGCAAGGTGAGTCTCCGTACTAATCTTGTTAGGGGCAATTTACCCCCATAGGTGAGTTAACTCGGTTATGTGCTCTTGTTTGTGGGGGCTACGTACGCACGAGGTGACGAAAGTCTGTGCGTAGCTACTATTATGCTATTGTTCGGATAGTGTAGGACCCAAAAGCATGTTATACTTGTATTAATTGTGAACTCATTGATGGCTTGAATTGTTTTAATCACACTAGAATTAATAAATAGATTTCTAAAAAGACATAAGCTTCGTTTTCTCAAATTATTAAAGAGAATTGGCCTTTCTTGGATATTTGCTCCATGTTGACTTATTGACTGATTTCCTTTCTGTGTGTTTTTTTTTTGGAACGGGCCGAATGCCTCGGCTGATTAATAGATGCATCTATAGGTGCGCCGTCGACCCTCGACAAGTGCACATTTATTTGTGTTGGATTGGGTCATGGCCTCGGTGTGATTTGCGCATGCTTGTATTGCTGCTTGGAGTTATTTAAGTTGTTACATGCCTCACTCTCGCTCGAGATCATTTTGGTAATAATGAAAAGAAATCTTGGAAAATTTCCTATGAAAGAATCATATGTTTACTTGTTTCCTCTATCTAGATTAAAATCGTGTTTATAAAATAAATCCACTGCTTATTATGTATATTAAGGATAAATAATCATTGGACTATTAGAGAGTGTCAAAGTTGACCATTTCGTCTCTACCCCTTCGGGATTAGGCAGAATACTCATTGGGTTCATGTTATTTTTGTACTCATACTACACTTGTTGTGCATTTTGTTGCACGTGTATATGTGGCTCCAGTGGTCTACCAGGCATAGCAGTAAGGATGATTCTGGGACTAGGTGAGCTACATCATTCGACACGGCCGCAGCTAGAGTAGTCACTTCCTTGTACTGTATTTACTTTCTGTCCACTATATTCCATGCAGATGTTGTATTTTGTTTCTCTTATCAGTAGATGCTCATGCACTTGTGACACCGGGTTCTGCGAATGGTTTGAATGGTATTAGGTTCTTAACTTTAAAATTTGATTTGAAACTATATTCTTTAAAATTTCTAAATAATGAAGGGAAAATCCTGTATTTCAAAATTGTTAAAACAAGATTTAATTTAGTATTTGAGTTGGCTGGCCTAACAGCGGTGTCCGACGCCACCACGACCCTTAGTAGATTTTGGGTCATGACAACACGGGTCTCCTAACCCCCAATAGTCACCACACATGACCGGTATACAGGGTCTACAATAATAGTATCACCCACCGGGGTAGATACATAAATAGGTGAAGCAAGAAACTCACGGGGCATACCCAAATAACGAACAAAGTATGATGACAAATAAGAAAAGGCGGAGCCAGGATCAAATAATACAGAGGCATCTATGTGGCAAATTGAAACAATACCTGTAATAACAACATCGGAAGCAATAACATTGAGTCTAGCTGGAACTGCATAGAAATGGGCCTCCGCCACCTAATCAATCTCCCCCTCTGGGGCGACCCCTAGCTGACTGAGCTCCACCCTAACTGACTGGGTGGGTGATGATGAAGTAATTGGCACTGACGATGATGATTGACCCCTCTACTGAGATGAACTCGCAAGACGACGAGGACACAACCTCGACATATGACCCATTTCTCCACAATCATAACAACTCCCAGGTGTTGGAGAAGGGGATTGAAGGGAACCTCTAGCACCAGAATGACTAGTAGATGCACTCGACATACAAGAGAACTAAACTGAGGGAGCACGAGACGAACTATGAGATGGAAGGGCGATGAGAACTGTGAGAACCCTGACCCGATGACACACCATGATAACCTGGGTGAGCTGGCTGAGCATGCCTGAATGGACGACCTCTGTTGTGCTAAAACTGACCTCTCGAAGGAGTACCACTGTAACTACTAGATCCTCGAGGCCTCTTGGCCTCCCTCTCCTCTCGTTCCTGGAGACGAACAAACTCAATCTCAGTGGAAATATCCATAACCTCCTCGAAAGTAAAACTAGTCACCATCTTCCTGGTCATGAGAATACAAAGCTGATAAGTGAGGCAATCAACAAACCACCTAATCCTCCCTCTATCTATCAGAACCAACCAAATAGAATGACGAGCTAACTCGGAGAACCTCATCTCATACTGCACCACAGTCATCTCTCATTGACACAACACTCAAACTGCCTGCACAACTCTCTGCGAGACTGCGACACATAATTCTCCAGAAAGAGAACGGAGAACTGCTACTAGGTAAGGGGTGCTTCACAAACAGGCCTACACCTCTCAATAGCCTCCCACCAAGTGAAGACAACTATAGAAAACTGATTAGTAGTGAAAGCGACCCTTATGGTCTCCAGAATACCCACTGTAGAAATTATCCTTTAACACTTATCCAAGAAACCTTAGGCATCCTCGCCTTCTGCACCACTGAAGTCGGAAGCTGAAGTCTATCAAACCTCTCCAACGTACGCTGCTCATCCTCTAGCATGGGAGGAACTACATAGTCCTGAGCAGCTACAACCGACTGGGTTGGATGCACCCCCGGCGTCTGAAGTCCCTACACGACCTGCTCAGGTGTGCGAGCTGTGGGAGTCTGATTACCTCCCTCCGCCTGATAACTAGCTGCGGCTACAATAGCAGAGGCCGCTTAAGCTAGGCCAGTACAAACTGATAGAATCTGAGCCAAGGCCTCCTGAAGACCCGAAATGATAAAGCACAATTGGTGCCTGAGATGGTCCTGCTGGAGTGTCCATAACTGGGACCTGATCCTAAACTGAGGCAGCTGGTGGATATGTAAGTGCTGCCCTAGCTGCTACGTGGGCCACACCCCTGCCCCTACCGCGACCATGATTGCGTCCTTGGCCTCTAGTGGACACAACTGGTGGTACTGGTGGTCGTTCATCCTGACCGGTAGCGCGTGTCCTCACCATCTGTGAGAGAATAGAATAACAGCAACTTAGTAGTCGAATCAACCAAATTCGCACGACAAGAATTTTAAGAATATGAAGTTTTTCCTAAAGGTTCAGCAACCTCTCGAGGATAAATACACACGTCTCCATACCGGTCCGCAAGACTCTACTAAACCTGCTCATGACTCGTGAGACCTATGTAACCTAGGCTCTGATACCAACTTGACACGACCCCAAACTCGGATTCGATCGTGATGGCTCCTCTCGTGAAGACAAGGCCAGGCGACACATTTTTGATTCAGTTTTAAGCAATTAAACAATAAGCATTTAGTCTTAAACATGATATAAATCCAAATGTAAGCAGTGACAATAAAAGTTATTTGCAAAATACTGTTAGGATTAATGTGTTAGAATATACGCTTAACGCTAGAGGGGGTGTGAATAGCGTTAAGATAAAAAACAATGTAAATTTGCGGAAAAAATTGCAGGAATAACGTAAGTGCAGTAATTAAAATGATAAGGAGAGAACACACCGGATTTTATCCTGGTTCACCACAACGTGTGGTTAGTCCAGTCCCCGAGAGACTCTCTCAAGTTTTACACTAACTTCGTTAAGCTTACGGGTGCCTAACAAACCGTTACACTTGCTCGTAGATATACACTCTACAAGACTTCAACCTGCTCGAGGATACCGCACCTCAAGACTTCAATCCAAGGAACAACTTTTCCTTCTTACAACAAGGGATTAGAATATCCCTTCAAGTGTGTACAAACACTTAGCACTCAAGACAAGACTCTCTTTATAGAGTAGATATGAGTAAAAACAATACGCTCAAGAACACAAAAACTTCGTCAAGAGTTTGGCTCTCAAAAACTTATGAAAATGAATATAAAATGATTGCAAAGAGAGTATGTAAGCTTTAGCAAGAATGTAATCAGTTGTTGTGCTTAGAAGAGTGAATTTGAGTTGTATTTATAGTGCTCAAAACACCCAAAACCGTTGCTTAATTCCCAATCACAAATTGCTGATTTTGTGCTAGGATAATCGATTATCTGATTCTGCATAATTGATTATCTGCCAACGTTCAAAAATCAATCCCAGATTTAAGCAGAATAATCGTTTATCCAAATCGTATAATCGATTACCTGACAACGTTCAAAAATCAATCCCCGATTTTATGCTTAACATAATCAATTGTCTGATTGTACATAATCGATTATCTTTCAGTGTTTGAAAATACTTTGGCAACGGTCTTTAATATAATCGATTACCAGAAAAGCCATAATCGATTATTTTTCTACTTTGTAAAATCTGGTGCTCACTATCTCAACATAATCGATTAGTCTAAGGCACATAATCGATTATCTTGTAGCTTTGAAAGATCTGGTGAACACTGCCTTAACATAATCGATTATCATAAGGTACATATTCGATTATCTTGTAGCTTTGAAAAATCTGGTGAACACTGCCTTAACATAATCGATTATCATAAGGTACATAATCGATTATCTTGCAGCTTTGTAAAACCTGGTGTACACTGCCTTAACATAATCGATTATCATAAGGTACATAATCGATTATCTTACAGCTTTGTAAAATCTGGTGTACACTGCTTTAACATAATCGATTATCATAAAGTACATAATCGATTATCTTTGTCCAGATTCGAAAGACATGTTTAGAATTCATTTTGGTTAAAATGAAATGTTTGAAAATCATTTTGCTTTAAATTAAAGATGCATGGTTTGATAAAAATGATTTTACGAGAGAAGCCAAGTCTTGAATCAATTGTCGGATCAAGATCACAATTATAGAAGGACTCATGTATAACTTTGTTGCTTTACTTAATCTTGATCTTTGTTTCTCTTGTGCTTGGACTTCGGCATATGTCAATGATCCGTGCACGTCGGTTTGTCATTTATCAAAACCTACAAATATGAACACACGTTTAGTTTAGCGACTTGAGAACGTGTTTCAACAATTTCCCCCTTTTTGATAATTGCAAACCAATATCGGTATATGCATATTAATTAATTCATAATGACGATCCAAGACAAGTATATAGATATGCAACAAGTTCCCCCTCAAGTTATGAATTCCCCCTCAATTTATGCCAATATTTATTAGTGTGCATAGCCCATATCTTCCCCCTTTTGACATTAGCAAAAAAAATGACTAACTCTTTATTGATTAAACAATATTGCAAATACATAAAAAGAAAAGACAGAATATTATGCAAACTAGAAAAACAAAGAGGCAAGACATTATTCATTATCACCATTGACTTCCGTCTCGACATCCGGTACATCTTCCCGAAGGACAATTTGGGCATACAGATAATTGACGTGATCAATATATCCATGGAGCTCGTGAGGTAATCGATTGACATTCATATCAATACGATTTAGGGATGTGGACATGGAGGCAAGTTGCTCGGAAATAGATTGGAGGGATACATCGGACGGGGCCGGATGACGACGTCTTTGAGGTGGAGGAGGAGGATGCTCACCGATATTGGGAAATGAAGATTCTTGGATTTCCCAATGTTTTGTCGCCTTTTTAAGAGGACCGACGGAGGTGTCGATACCGGAAGCAACAAGAATGGTCATAACGACAAAAGCATAGGGGAGTGGCTTATCTTCCCCAATTGCATCATATAAGTGGGTCATAACGAACTTGCACCAGTTGATGCGAGCCCCGGTGATAATGGCATGCATGAGTTTAGAATCCTCATGAGAGATAGTTGTGTGATTGAATTTTCGCGGTTTTAGAACGCGAGTGATGAAATAAAAAAATTAGGCGATATTCCGGGAGCATGTTTGTAATGGTTGGACGACGATGGTCCGGAGTTGCAATAAATTCACCGATGCCAATTTGGGTGAAGAGAAGTTGTTCATCAAATAACGCGCCTTCTTCCCTAGTATAGTGAGAAATGTCTTCCCCATTGCACGGGAGTTTAGTGAGGGCTTGAATATTTGCCTCAGATAGAAGAATTGAAGTTCCATTGACGTTCGAGACAATTTCACCATCTTCGTCCTTCTTGAGATTTGAATAGAAGGCCCGAATTAGAGGAGGGTGAATGTAAGGAGTGTGAAGATATAGGAATTCAAGGAGTTGGCTTTGTATAAGCATATTTGCTGTGGATGGAGGGGCGCTTTGATTAAGGAAACGATCCGTGGAAAATCGAGGAGGAAGGATTTCTCGATTTTCAAATTTTTCCATGAAGCGCATAAGTTCGGCTTCACTATTGAATCGTAAATAAGAACCATCTTTATAACAATGAACTAGTGGACGAGTGACGGAAGAGGAGGCAACATTTTTGCCGGAACGAGATCGTTTGGAAGTTTTGCCCGTCATTTTGAATAAATAGTAATAGCCTTTGAAGAGTTTTGAGAGATTTTTGAGAATTTGGGAGCTAAGATTGATGTTTGAGTGAAGACATTGAAGATACAATGCACCTATTTATAATGTGAAGAATGAAATAGCATTAAAGTGAAGAAATCTGCAAAAATTTAAGGAGCAAACGGTCAGAATCGGTAACTATTTTGAAATACAGACTGAGAATAATCGATTATGGAACTATGGTAATCAATTATTCTGACACAGTGTGCCTAGTGATTTTCTGACTCGGGGGATAATCGATTGTGCTTTTGAGATAATTGATTATTTCAGGAAATGTAGTAACGGACATCCGAGACGGAATAGGAAAATCGATTACACTGTTTTAAATAATCGATTATTGTCACACATTGACTTAACACCTGAAAATAAATGTCAGCATAATCGATTATGGATATGTGATAATCGATTTTTATATTTAACAGCTAAAATCCTGCAAAGCCAAAACTGTTAGATAATCGATTGTAGTGTTGTATAATCGATTATGTCAATTTTCCAGCATAATAAACATAAAACGTAAATAGGAATAATCGATTATTGACATTAGAGAAATCGATTATTCTGCACCAGTGTATGATAATTCCCCCTGTCTTTGGGGCGATACCTGCAAAAAAGAATTAGGCGCCTCCGACGCTCAAGTTAGTAATCGTTAAAACATAAAAATGCAATGCATGAATTAGATCAACGTGGAGTCAAGAATCCCGAGTTCACTACGAATTCGGAAGAAGGACTCTTTCTCTAAAGGCTTTGTAAAGATGTCGGCCAATTGATTTTTGGTTTCAACAAATTCAATTTCGACATCGCCCTTGAGAACGTGATCTCTTATAAAGTGATGTCTAATTTCTATGTGTTTCGTTCTTGAGTGAAGAATAGGATTCTTTAAGAAGGTTTCGTGTACTTACCCCTTTCTCGATGTTGCCAATTACCTTGTCAAGAGGATGGTCTTTAGACGTCCTCCAAGCCTTAGGGATCATCGATTCTTCTTCTTGTGGTGGTACTTCTTCCGAAGGTTGTTCCATGACTTCATCTTGAACTTCCTTTGGATCCTCCTTTTGTACCTCGTCTTGAAGATTAATTTTCTTTAAAGCATCTGCAAGACCAACACAAGAATCCTTTCTCGCCAAGAGAGCATCATTTTCACAAAATACTACATGAGGAGATTCCTCAACAGTTTTGGTTCGATTATTAAACACTCTGTATGCTTTGCTACGTGATGAGTAACCAAGAAAAATTCCTTCATCAGATTTCGCATCAAATTTTTCCAAGTTATCTTTTCCGTTGTTGTGAATAAAATATTTACAATCGAAGACTCTAAGATGAGAAAGATTTGGTTTCCTTCCCTTATAGAGTTCATAGGGAGTTTTCATGAGTATCGGTCTAATGATAGCTCTGTTTAAAACATAGCTTGCGGTACTCACGGCATCCGCCCAAAAATATTTGGGAATATCGGCCTCTTCGAGCATGGTTCTAGCCATCTCTTCGAGACATCAATTTTTACGTTCTACCACTCCATTTTGTTGTGGTGTACGTGGAGCCGAAAAGGTATGTTCAATACCGAGTTCGTCACAAAAGTCTGCGAAGAGATTGTGATCGAACTCTCCCCCATGATCACTTCTTATGGAAGTGATGGTTGTGTTCTTTTCATTTTGAACACGTTTAAGAAAACTTTTGAAAGCATGAAAGGCATTACTTCTATGAGCAAGAAATAACGTCCATGTAAATCTAGAATAGTCATCAACAATAACAAAAGCATAAAGATTACCACCATGACTCTTAATTCTAGAGGGTCCGAAAAGGTCCATGTGTAGAAGTTGTAAAGGTCTAATGGTTGAAACAACATTTTTGGATTTAATAGAAGCCTTTGTTTGTTTCCCTTTTTGACATGAATCACAAACAGAGTCTTTTTCAAATTTCATGTTTGGAAGACCAAGTACTAAATCTTGTGAAACTAGTTTGTTTAAAAGATTCATATTTACATGAGCTACTCTACGATTCCATAACCACATGTCGTCTTCTTTACTCAAAAGACAATTCACATAACTTGATGAGGAATTTTCAAGATCAACCATATAGATATTATCCATTCTAATACCACGAAGAATAATTTTAAAATCACTATGACGGATAACTAAGCATTCTTCGGAGCCAAACAATACAAGATTTCCCTTGTCACATAATTGACTTATGCTCAAGAGATTATGTTTAAGACCTTTAACAAGCAAAATATGCTTAATGGAGGAGGATTTGTCCTTACCGACCGATCCAATGCCGATAATCTTTCCTTTGTTATTGTCTCCAAAAATGACATTTCCTCCTTCCTTGGGTTTTAGTTGAAGGAATTTTGATGCATCCCCGGTCATATGTTTGGAGCATCCACTATCAAGGTACCAAAGTACACTTGATCCCTTCAAACACACCTACAAAACAAATTAATGAGATTTTGGTACCCAAGCCATTTTGGGTCCTTGTGCGTTAGGTGCAACATATTGGTGTGATTGCCCTGCAGTGAAATGTCTATGTCTAGTGAAGCATGCGGGAGCAATATGTCCAATTTTATTGCAATAATGACAAATGACATTCGGATTGTGCATTCTTCTAGGATGATAATAATTTGGGGGTCTAAATTTATTCACTCTATTTTTAGGAACATAGTTTTGATGTAGTTTCCGAAAATCTTGTCTAGGTGGTCTATGCATGCCAACGTTTCTTCTAGTGTTCACTACATTTTTAGAAATACAGTTTTGATATGGTTTTCGAAAATCTTGTCTAGGTGATTTCTAATTTGTCCCACATTTGCTTGGCAGTGGTGCAACATGATATTTTTCGATAGTCATCGGGGTTCACTGCACAATACATCATGTTGATTGCCTTTGCGTTGTTCTCTATTTTTCTGATATCATCGGCGTCGTATTCGTCTTACGTTTTTGGAACGAGTTCTTCTCCAACCTTTTTGGTAGGTTGTAGTTCTCCATTTTTGATAAGTTTCCACATTTGGAAGTTGTTTGATTGTATAAAAATCCTCATTCTCTCCTTCCAGTAAGTGTAGTTGGTGCCATCGAAAAGGGGTGGCCTTGTGAAGCATTGTCCTTCACCTAGTCCTGCATAAACACTACGAGTAGAAGCCATGGAAAGTTTCTCTCAAACTGTTAAGTCTTTCAGAGAGTTAGGCTCTGATACCAATTGTTAGAATATACGCTTAACGCTAGAGAGGGGGGGGGGGTGAATAGTGTTAAGATAAAAAACAATGTAAATTTGCGGAATTAAAAATTGCAGGAATAACGTAAGTGCAGTAATTCAAATGATAAGGAGAGAACACACCGGATTTTATCCTGGTTCACCACAACGTGTGGTTAGTCCAGTCCCTGAGAGACTCTCGAGTATTGCACTAACTTCTTTTAGCTTACGGGTGCCTAACAAACCGTTACACTTGCTCGTAGATATACACTCTACAAGACTTTAACCTGCTCGAGGATACCGCACCTCAAGACTTGAATCCAAGGAAAAACTTTTCCTTCTTACAACAAGGGATTAGAATATCCCTTCAAGTGTGTACAAACACTTAGCACTCAACACAAGACTCTCTTTATAGAGTAGATATGAGTAAAAACAATACGCTCAAGAACACAACAACTTTGTCAAGAGTTTGGCTCTCAAAAACTTATGAAAAAATGAATATAAAATGATTGCAAAGAGAGTATGTAAGCTTTAGCAAGAATGTAATCAGTTGTTGTGCTTAGAAGAGTGAATTCGAGTTGTATTTATAGTGCTCAAAACACCCAAAACCGTTGCTTAATTCCCAATCACAAATTGCTGATTTTGTGCTAGGATAATCGATTATCTGATTCTGCATAATCGATTATCTGCCAACGTTCAAAAATCAATCCCAGATTTTAAGCAGAATAATCGATTATCCAAATCGTATAATCGATTACCTGACAACATTCAAAAGTCAATCCCCGATTTTATGCTTAACATAATCGATTGTCTGATTGTACATAATCGATTATCTTTCAGTGTTTGAAAATACTTTGGCAACGGTCTTTAATATAATCGATTACCAGAAAAGCCATAATCGATTATTTTGCTACTTTGTAAAATCTGGTGCTCACTGTCTCAACATAATCGATTAGTCTAAGGCACATAATCGATTATCTTGTAGCTTTGAAAGATCTGGTGAACACTGCCTTAACATAATCGATTATCATAAGGTACATATTCGATTATCTTGTAGCTTTGAAAAATCTGGTGAACACTGCCTTAACATAATCGATTATCATAAGGTACATAATCGATTATCTTGCAGCTTTGTAAAACCTGGTGTACACTGCCTTAACATAATCGATTATCATAAGGTACATAATCGATTATCTTACAGCTTTGTAAAATCTGGTGTACACTGCTTTAACATAATCGATTATCATAAAGTACATAATCGATTATCTTTGTCCAGATTTGAAAGACATGTTTAGAATTCATTTTGGCTAAAATGAAACGTTTGAAAATCATTTTGCTTTAAATTAAAGATGCATGGTTTGATAAAAATGATTTTACGAGAGAAGCCAAGTCTTGAATCAATTGTCGGATCAAGATCACAATTATAGAATGACTCATGTATAACTTTGTTGCTTTACTTAATCTTGATCTTTGTTTCTCTTGTGCTTGAACTTCGGCATATGTCAATGATCCGTTCACGTCGGTTTGTCATTTATCAAAACCTACAAATATGAACACACGTTTAGTTTAGCGACTTGAGAACGTGTTTCAACATTATGTGCGTCACTAGAGGGGGGGTGAATAGTGAGGCACGAGAATGTTGGTAAATTTTGCGGAATTAAAATTGTAGGAATAAAGTAAATGCGGAAATTAAAAGAGTAAGGAAAGGACACACCGAATTTATACTGGTTCGCCACAACCTGTGGTTAGTCCAGTCTCCCGAGAGACTCTCTCGATTATACACTAACTCCGTTAAGCTTCCGGGTGCCTAACAAACCGTTACACTTGCTCGTAGATGTACGCTCTACAAGACTTCAACTTGCTCGTGGATACCGCACCACAAGACTTCTTGCTCAAGGATACCTCACCTTAAGACTTCACTTTGCTCAATGAGAAGATATGATCCTCTCAAGAATTTCTCTCTTTTACAATAAAGACTCTCTAAGAAGAGTAGATAAATAGATACAATATAAGCTCAATGAACAACACAAAGTTGTCTCTCAAATGGCTCAACAAAAGCTCTAAAATGATGCAATAATATCAAGATGTTTATAGATGATTGAGAGAAGTTGTTGTTATGAAATGAGTCCCAAAGACCTCTATTTATAGAGTTTAGAGGTGGTATAGCCGTTGCCCATTTGTTAAAAAGAAATCTGATTTTTCAGTCAGATAATCGATTACCTTGAATGAGATAATCGATTATCTAGTTCTAACGTTCAAAAAACTAGCCGTTGGAACCAGAGTATACCAGAATATACCAGAGTATACCAGAATATACCAGAGTATACCAGAATAATCGATTATCAATATTTGAATAATCGATTATTGAGGCTTGCGGGAATTTCCAGCTTCCAGCAAAACTGGAATATACTAGAATATACCAGAATCGAAGCTGGAGTATACCAGAATTGAAAACTTACTTCGAAAACCATTTTGGTTAAAATGAAAACGTTAAAATCATTTTGTTTGAAGTATAGTAAAACTGTTTATGATATATATATGTGTTTAATAAAATGATTTTATGCATATTAAAGCTGGAATATACCAGGATATACCAGAATCAAAGCTGGAATATACGGAGTATACCAGAATCAAAAACTTACTTCAAAAACCATTTTGGTTAAAATCAAAACGTTAAAAATCATTTTGTTTGAAGTATTTGAAATATTTTTATGATGAATATGATTTGATAAAATGATTTAATGCATATTTATGATGACCTAATGTTGAGCCAAAAGATTAGATAACTTAAACGTTGTTCTTACATTGGTTCTACCTAACGACCTACGCCTTGGGTTTTCGGTCTTGAACTCTTTGGCTCGTCTTGGCTTGTCTATGCAATCCCGTCATCAATATGCTTCTTGGAATCCAATCTTCATTGGTTGATTCATCATCATTGATTCGTCAACCACCTCGATTGTTTGCTAATGCATCTTCATCGTTTGTCATATAATATCGTTGTTTGACAATCGACTTCATTGTTTGTCATTCATCAAAACCTATACCTGGAAATCATGCTAATACAACCAAAGCACACATATCAAATATATCAATGATTTCCAAACGAGGTTAAACGAGGTCTTACAATTTTCCCCTTTTTGATAATGACAAACAATAGGAGATATGCATTTATTGTATGACATATATTGTATGACAATTCACTTTGCTGTTTGTCATTCATCAAAACCTACATTTGGAAATCATGCTAATATAACCAAAGCACATATATCAAAGATTTTTCCATACAAGGTCTAACAATTTCCCCCTTTTTGATAATGACAAACAATAGGAGATATGCATATCGAATTCCCCCTAAAGACATGCTATATCTCAACATACAAGTCATGCAAAATATTCCCCCTTAATTGAGTATTCCCCCTCAAATAAGGCATACTAAAAGGTAGATACATTCCCTCTTATTAGATGCATATCGCCTAATTTCTTCCCCTTTTGGCATTAGCAAAAAGAGAGTATACTAAGGCTTCTTCCCCCTTTCGACACTTGCCCGTTTTGGGCAAACAAATGTTAGAGTCAAAAATAAAATAGGGAATATAATGAGGAATATGTATGATGACGATTTTCAAATAATTAAAAATCATACCAATTGTTGGAAAAATGTATCAAAAGTTATTTTTATCAAAAAGATATCCAATTGTTAGAAAAAAAAACATAATGATACCAAATGTTAGTAAAAACATAACAACCATATTAAAGGTTATTTTTAGCAATTCATATTACTTAAAAACATATCAACTGTTATTCAAAATAATATTCATCAAAACATGAATCAACTTTTAACACAAATATACCAACTGTTAGCATATATCGACTATTAGATTTTTATCAAAAATTGATAACTAACCAAAATTCCCCCTTGATGCAATAAAGTTTCGTGCTTGGTGCATCTACTACAATATTGTAGTCTTCAAGCCCACCTTCAAATGTACCTAAAAATAATTTTTAGGTACCCAAACACTTTTGGGTCCTAGGGGGTTAGGCAAATAATAACCAAAGCCACAAGATAAATCCCTATGTTTATGAAACATACGGGTGCTATGTGTCCTACCCGGTTGAAATAATGACATATAACATTCGGGTTATGCATATGCCTGGGTTGAGCCAAAAACATTCTAGGTGATCTAAAGTCGTTATTCCTAGAAGCGTTGAAATTTCTAGAATCATTTCTAGGTGGTCTAAAATTGTTAATTCTAGACTCATTTACAAAATTCCTAGAATCATTTCTAGGTGGTCTAAAGTGATTAATTTTAGATTCATTAATAAAATTCCTAGAGTCGTTTCTAGGTGGTCTAAAATGATTAATTTTAGACTCATTAATAGAATTCCTAGAATCAGTTCTAGGTGGTCTAGCATGATTGTTTCTAGACTTATTAACAAAGATCCTAGAATTATTTCTAGGTTGTGCATCACAATTTCTAACATGATTCTTATTCTTTTTACGCCTTTTATTTTTCCTGGGCTTTTTCTTTTTAATTTACTATTTTAGAATCGTCTACACTATGTTTTTTTAGTGTGTTCCTAAGTTCTATGTTCTCTAATTTCAAAGAATCACAAGAAGAACAATTAGAACTTTGATCAATTGAAGATGCTTCACTCATCGCCTTAATTTTATTTTTAAGATCGACATTGTCATTTTCCAAAAATTTATTTTCTTCTTCTAAAACTTTAATTTTAGCGGTGGCCTCTTTGGCGATTTTTGAAGTCTTTTTCAATTCACCAAATAATTCTTTAAAAGCTTCTTGTAATTCTTCAAAAGAATAAGAGTTAGAAGTACTTACCTCTTCTTCTTCTTCGGCCATGAAGCATAGGGCGGCCGTTTCATCACCCGAGCTATCCGAGTCCCATGTCACACGCCTTTGGTGTTTGTTCTTCTTCTTGTCCTTGGATTTTGGACAATGTGACTTGGTGTGGCCAAGTTTTCCACAATTATGGCATGAAGGACTTGGTTCTTCCTTCCTAATTTCCTTCTTCATAAACTTATAAAATTTTTCGATCAAGGCAGTGAAAATATTATCGTCATCGCTTTCAGAATCACTTACCTCTACTCTTTTAGAAGATGAGGCTTTGAAGGCAATCGAATTTTTCTTGTTTACACAAGGAGGATTAAGAATAGTGCTTTCATAGGTTTTGAGGTTACCTCTTAGTCCATCAATTTTGACGTTCGTGATTCCTATCGACTCTTGGATGGCTTAGCATTGGAACGCCATTCGGGAGTGAGACTCCGCAAGATTTTTCGAACTAGATCTTTGTTCGAGTATACCTTCCCGAGAGCATGGAGATCGTTGATAATCATTGAGAATCGATCGAATATAATATCGATTCTTTCATTCTTCCTCATTCTAAAGAGTTCATATTGGTGTGTTAGAAAATCAACTTTAGCTTCTCGGACTTGAGGCGTACCTTCATACAAGCTTATCCCACATCTCTTTGGCGGTTGTGCAGCAAGAAATCTTTCGATAGTCATCCGGGTTCACAGCACAATGCAGTATATTAACGGCCTTGGCGTTATTTTCAACCTTTTTGATGTCCTTGGCAGTATATTCATCTTCCTCCTTTGGAACCATGGTTTCCCCAACTTTCTTTGTCGGCATTTGCTCACTGTTCTTGATGATTTGCCACAAGCGAAAGTTATTAGATTGGATGAAGATTCTCATCCGCTCTTTCCAATATGTATAATTTGTTCCATCAAAAAATGGAGGCCTAAAGGTACAGTGTCCTTCACTCATCGTACCTGCGTTCAAAATTCTCAACAAAAAGAATATATATCGTTCTCTTAACCGGTTAAGGCTTTCAGAGAGTTAGGCTCTGATTCCACTTGTTAGGATTAATGCGCGTCACTAGAGGGGGGGTGAATAGTGAGGCACGAGAATGTTGGTAAATTTTGCGGAATTAAAATTGCAGGAATAAAGTAAATGCAAAAATTAAAAGAGTAAGGAAAGGACACACCGAATTTATACTGGTTCGCCACAACCTGTGGTTAGTCCAGTCTCCCGAGAGACTCTCTCGAGTATACACTAACTCCGTTAAGCTTTCGGGTGCCTAACAAACCGTTACACTTGCTCGTAGATGTACGCTCTACAAGACTTCAACTTGCTCGTGGATACCGCACCACAAGACTTCTTGCTCAAGGATACCTCACCTTAAGACTTCACTTTGCTCAATGAGAAGATATGATCCTCTCAAGAATTTCTCTCTTTTACAATAAAGACTCTCTAAGAAGAGTAGATAAATAGATACAATATAAGCTCAATGAACAACACAAAGTTGTCTCTCAAATGGCTCAACAAAAGCTCTAAAATGATGCAATAATATCAAGATGTTTATAGATGATTGAGAGAAGTTGTTGTTATGAAATGAGTCCCAAAGACCTCTATTTATAGAGTTTAGAGGTGATATAGCCGTTGCCCATTTGTTAAAAAAAAATCTGATTTTTCAGTCAGATAATCCTTGAATGAGATAATCGATTATCTAGTTCTAACGTTCAAAAAACTAGCCGTTGGAACCAGAGTATACCAGAATATACCAGAGTATACCAGAATAATCGATTATCAATATTTGAATAATCGATTATTGAGGCTTGCGGGAATTTCCAGCTTCCAGCAAAACTGGAATATACTAGAATATACCAGAATCAAAGCTGGAGTATACCAGAATTGAAAACTTACTTCAAAAACCATTTTGGTTAAAATGAAAACGTTAAAATCATTTTGTTTGAAGTATATTAAAACTGTTTATGATATATATGTGTTTAATAAAATGATTTTATGCATATTAAAGCTGGAATATACCAGGATATACCAGAATCAAAGCTGGAATATACTGGAGTATACCAGAATCAAAAACTTACTTCAAAAACTATTTTGGTTAAAATCAAAACGTTAAAAATCATTTTGTTTGAAGTATTTGAAATATTTTTATGATAAATATGATTTGATAAAATGATTTAATGCATATTTATGATGACCTAATGTTGAGCCAAAAGATTAGATAACTTAAACGTTGTTCTTACATTGGTTCTACCTAACGACCTACGCCTTGGGTCTTCGGTCTTGAACTCTTTGGCTCGTCTTGGCTTGTCTATGCAATCCCGTCATCAATATGCTTCTTGGAATCCAATCTTCATTGATTGATTCATCATCATTGATTCGTCAACCACCTCGATTGTTTGCTAATGCATCTTCATCGTTTGCCATATAATATCGTTGTTTGACAATCGACTTCATTGTTTGTCATTCATCAAAACCTATACCTGGAAATCAAGCTAATACAACCAACGCACACATATCAAATATATCAATGATTTCCAAACGAGGTTAAACGAGGTCTTACAAATACAACCTAACACAGCTCGATACCGGAGTGTCACTCGTCATGAGCATTTATCAAAGCGCTACAAGTCTGTAATACCTACCAACTATCATAGAATAACTGATAAAGAGATAGAAATTAGATAAATGGGGAGAACACGGGATTGCGGGCGCCAAGCAGCTACCTCATGGACTCCGAAGTCTACCGGGAGCTCTCAACTCATGTTGGCAGAATCAGCAACACCTGAATCTGCACATGGGGTGCAAGGAGTAAAGTAAGTACTCCAACTCAATGAGTAATAATCATAAATAAACGACTGAGAGATATGAAAAAATGTAAGGCACATTACACACTATAATGAAGCAGTAAGACTAGTAAAATACTGAATCTGTAAAGATATGTAAAATCATTTATGTTCTGTTTAAACATCCTAAAATACCTTTTCAACAATTAAATAGGTAATAAGAGAAAACTAAGAAATATAAACACATAAAGGTTAGCCCCTCGGGCACAATGTCAACAAATTCGCCCCTCGGGCAATATCTCAGAACAATACCATCCCCTAGGGCTATATTTCACATCACAATGGATACCCGCTCTCACTGGGGGTGTGCAATCTCCTGGAGAGGCCCCTTACGATTCAAGTACAATATCAATCCATCTCGTGGCATCATCACTAGTATCTCGACCTCATATCAACAAGCTACCTCGTGGCATATATACCTCAGACCCCCGGCCTCATAATCATAATTAGTGTTTCCTCACAACATAGTCCCTCGGCCTTACTCAGTCAAAATCCTCACAAGCCACTCGGGCAATAGTAAAACATTATTCTCAACCCACATATTATTTAAGTGTTAAAATAGCGTAGACATGGCTAGGTTATAAAAATAGTGAAATATAGAATGACTGAGTTCAAGTATAAAATCAAAACAGTGAGAAAATATCAATCCCCTAAGAGTTCAAATAGTTGGCACAAGGCTCAAATATGGCTTTCAACCCAAATAATCATTAAACTAGTCATTCGGGACATACTAAGTCACGATCTTCAATAGTACACGACCTCACGCTTTTCATCAAGTGTGTGTGTCACCTCAATATAGCACAACAATGTGCAAATGTGGGGTTTCATACCTTAGGACATCATTTACAATCATTAGTCACCTCAATCCGGTCCAAAGTCTAGCACGTGATGCCTTTGCCCCTTGAATCAGCCTCCACTCGCATCAAATCTATCCAAAATCAGAATCACGACGTCAAAATATACTAAGGGAACGAAGCCCAAGAGAAAATAATCAATTTACAACTTAAATCCCAAAATTACGAAAACATGACTTTGGGCCCATGTCTCGGAATTCGATAAAAATCACATCAATGGATTCCTTATCACTCCTCGAGTTCATACATACCAAAAGCATCAAAATCCATCCCCATATGACCCCTCAAATCCCAATTTCTAGGTCTCAAATATGAAGCCCTAGTTCTTCAATATTAGGCTTAAATTCTATGATTAATTTGGTAGATTTCATATTAGAATCGAGTTTTAAGTCCAAGAATCTTACCTCCAAGTGATTCTCCTTTAATTCCTCTTCAATACTCTTCAAAAAGCTCCAAAAACGCTAAATAATTAAGGAAATGAACCCCAAAATCGCGGACAAGAAGACTATTTAAACCTTCTGCCCAGGCCTGAAATCCTTCATCGCGATCGTGGAACCCCCTTCACGGTCGCGTAACACAAATTCTTAGAAACCAATTTTTACTCTATGTGAACGCGTCATCTCCCACACAAATGCGATGCTCAGGCATCCCACACCTATGTGAATGTGGATAGGGGACCGTGTTTGCGATGAACAAACTCCAGGTCAATCCCCTAGTCCACTTAACTCTATGCGAACGCGACCTTCTCTATGCGTTCGCGAAATATAACCTCACCACATTATGTGATCGAACTTCACGAACGCGAAGTACAACTTGGGTTGCCCCCATCATTGTCCTACGCGACCGCGAAGAAGAATACTCTACAACAGGTGAAGCTAAAAAATCTTCAACTTTTCCAAAGCATGAAATGGCTCGATTGACTATCCGAAACTCACCCAAGGCCCCTGAGACCTCAACCAAACATACCAACATATCCCATAACCTCATTCAAACTTGTTCCAACCTTCGTAATGCTCAAAATTATATCAAAACACCAAATTTTCATCGGATTCAAGCCTAAGAATTCCAAAATCTTCTAAATTATGCTTTGATTAAAAAACCCAAGCAAACCACATCTGAATGACATGAAATTTTGCACACACATCCTAAATGACACATCGGAACTACTGCAACTCTCAAAATTTCATTTCAATCCCTATATCAAAATCTCACCTATCAACCGGAAATCACCAAAAATCCAATTTCGCCAATTCAAGCCTAAATCTACTTCGGACCTCCAAAACTATTTCTTATCACGATCCAAAGTCCCAAATCACCTCCTGAAGCTCTCCGAATCATCAGAACTCACATCCGAGCCCTCTAGCACATAAGTAAATATCCGTTTGACTTTTTCAACTTAAGTTTTCTCAAAAGAGACCAAGTGTCTCAAACCTTTCCAAATCCTTTCTAAACCCTAACCAACTAACCTGATCACTCACAGAACCGATAGACAAAGCAATAAGAAATAGGAATGGGGGAAATAGAGTGGTAACTCATGAGATGACTGGCCGGGTCGTCACAAAATTTATTGTAAATTCTTTGGGATCTCATACAATGAAGAAATAAGATTTATTCTTCCATTGTCCCATGGTCGATAACACACGTTAGAGTGTTATCACCTTATATTGGCGTGTGTGTTTTATTCTTCTAATCATCCAATGATCTTGGTCTAGACACTTCCAAATGTCTAATTTGAATTTATCACTTTAATAATCCTCAATATATCTTCTTAGAGAAACCCACATCTAGCTTACAAAACAAGTCATAATTGAATAGTTAAATTCGTAAGTCTAACTGGTTGTCAAGACCGACCTCTACAAGTAAATGTAACCTCGCATTATCCAAAGTTCATTAAGGTATCATCACTTCATGATTCTTAACGTAGAAGGTGATTGCTCGTGAAAGAGAGAAAATATCGCGACTTGTTCGACACACTTTATTAACAAAACATCATCACATGCATACGATATATAAGCATATATTCAAGAGTAAAATATTGATGAGCGTATTATAATACTAAAGTCATTTTAAAATACATAAATATAATCAAATACTTCGCAAACCTAGAGCCATAACATATTTCTCAAACATTCCTCTAGATATCGCCTTTGTAAAAGGATCAGCTATCATATTTCACGTAGGAATGTACTGTAAATGTACCTCTCCACTCTCTACCATGTTTCTCATATAGTTATTCTTGATTTCAATGTATTTGCTCATGCTATAATACTTAAGATCTTTTGTGTATGCAACAGCCGCTTGACTATCACAATATAGAGTCATGGAACCCTGAGAGTTCTTTGTAATATCCAAATGTTCAAAGAATCTCTTCAACCAAACAACTTTTTGTACTGCAAACGTACATGACACGAACTCAGATTCCATCATCGAAAGGGTAGTACAAGTTTGGTTCTTAATTTTCCATGAAATAGCACTGCCATTAAGTAAGAAAACATAATCGAATGTTGATTTTCTATTATTCCGATCACCAGCCCAATCGGCATCTGTATATCCTCTCAAATATAAATCAATTCCACTATAACATAGTGAATAATTTGCAGTTCCCTTCAGGTGTCTGCAAATTCTATTCATAGTTTTCCAATGGTCTCTTCTAGGGTTGAATTGATACCTAATAACCAGACGTACGACATAATAAATGTCTGTACGAGTACACTTTATAAGCTACATCAAGCTTCCGACAGTACTTGAATATGAAACTCCAGACATTTCTTCCTTTTTATTTTCAGTCTTGGGACACATTTCAAGTCTTAAAGTTTCACCTCTCGTTGTAGGAGTATCAATGGATTTCCAACTATTCATGCGAAAATGCTCCAAAATTTTCTTTATATAAGTTTCTTGAGATAGAATTAATAACTTTTTTGAACGGACTCTTTAGATCTTAACTCTAAGGATATAATCTGTTTCACCTATATTTGTTTTTATGTCAAATGACTTTAAAAGTCATGACTTGACAGTTTTTAAATATTTTAAATTATAATTGGCCAATAAAATATCGGTCACGTAAAGAGAAAGAAGTACAAACATCCCATTGGACTTCTTTACATAAATGCAATATCTTCTTTGATCATGGTGAAATTATACGAGATCACTTTCTTGTGAAATCTCAAATACAATTTCCTTGAAAATTGCCTCAGGCCATAAATATATCTTTTCAATTTACAGATCTTCTTTTCTTGGCCTTTGAGAAAGAAACCTACAGGTCGTTCCATGTAGATTTCTCCATTTAGTTCTCCATTGAGAAAAGTTATCTTCATGTCCAATTGGAGCTATCCCAAATCCAAACGTGCAACAATAGTCAAAAGCAAGAGAATTGAGGTAAACTTCACAATTGGTGAAAATATTTCTTAATAATTTATTCCTGCTTCTTAAGTAAAGACTTTTGCCACTAATCGTGACTTGTATCTTTATATTGACTCATTCGCTTTGGGTTTAACTTTAAGAACCTATTTGTTCCCAATGGATCTACGACCAGGCGGAAGATCAACTAGATCCTGGAGTTTGTTGGTTTTCATGGACTCTAATTCTTCTTTCATTGATTTCATCCACTTATCTTTTTCGGGACTCGATAAAGCCTCAATCACATACTTTGGCTCATCCATTTCTTTGGGAGATACCAAGAAAAAATAATCTTCAATCTCATAAGTACGTTTCAATATATTTTTCCTGGTGCTTTTTTGTAGTTGAAATTCGAATTCATCCGAAGGTTTTTGGGATTTAGAACTCCTACTCCTACTCGGATCAAGAACAAGATCCTGATCGATTTTATTATCAATTGTGTCATAAGACACTTGTTGACTATATGAGTTCAACATTTCATAAAGAGGCTCTCAATTCTTTACCTTGCCCTTCTTTGAAAAATTATTTTTTAGAAATGTGACATCTCGCGATTCAATCTCAGTAACACTTTTATCCTCTAATTCACCAATGAACACATATCCTTTGGAGTATTCTAAATATCTTATAAAGATACATTTCTTACCTTTTAGACCTAATTTACCAAACTTTCTAAAAGAATCTTTTACATATGCAGCACAATAATAAGTAGAATTTTAATATATTTTATGCCCATACTTGCCTATGCTTTGAGTATAATTTGCTACAAAATAATCCCAAAATGCTTACAGGTTGTGCTTGATTGTAGGTTTGAGCGATAAAGTGACAAAATGACAAAATGACAAAGATTGGCTTAAAATGAAGTGAAACCTGCTCAAGTGTCAAAAGACCAATGAAGTGGGGAAATCAGAGCTGGTGCGGACCACACAACTGTGCATGCAGCCGTACCAAAGAGTTTGAAGAGGCCACAATTTGAGATAGAGTCCACGCGGCCACGGTCGAGTAACGTGACCCATGTCTAGTTCATACGGCTGCACCATCTTGCCACGCGGTCCGCGTTACAGAGTTTAGAGGTATGCAATTTTGGACAAGCTCAAGCCACGCAGCCGTGGTCATAAAAACGCGGTCCACGCCAGCCATTTATGCGGCCACCCCACATCACTACATGGTCCGGGCCATCCACTTCAAAGAGATAGACATGGAAGTCAAACCAGCCGGTGCGGCTGCGGTCACGATTGCGCGACCCGCACTAACCCCGTATGGGTAACTTTGTCTAGTTTTTCCAGCCCAACAACAACAACGACAACTACAACCCAGTATAATCCCACATAGTGGGGTCTGGGGAGGGTAGTATCTACGCCAGACCTTACCTCTACCCTGGGGTAGAGAGGCTGTTTCCAAATAGACCCCCGACATCATTCCCTCCAAGAACTTCCCACCTTGCTCTTGGGGAGACTCGAACTCACAACCTCTCGGTTTGAAGTGGGGATTTCTTACCACCAGAGCAACCCCTCTTGTCCAGCCCACTATAAATAAAATATTTTATCATTTTTAGGTCAAGTTTTATATTCTGAATAAGAGTTGCACTCATGAGAACCATGTTTTAGCCTATTTTGGGCATTTTAGCATTAATTCTTCCATAAATTCTTGTAGTTTAGTTCTATATATTAATTAATATGCTTAGTTCTTTATCTATTTCTTCTTTAATTATGTCTAGCTAAACCCATTAGTTAGGGTTGTGGCTCAACCCTAGTGTGGGTAATTGATAGGTGTTGCTTTTTAATGATAGATTGATATTGGGAGTTTGTTATTTGGGTTATATTTATGCTTTATCTAAGTATTGGTGGTTGCAAACATTGATTCTAGCTTAGTTGGTTTTGACTCTTCTTGAGAAAGAGAGTCTATGACCCCAAAATAGACCCAACAAGTAATTGGGATGCACCCACGAGAAATGGTAATCCCAATTAATGGTTTAAATCTCGAGGGAGTAATCACCCTACTTGAACCCTAGTTGCTTGGTCTAGTTGGCCTACCTAATTGGTCTCGAGAGAGTCAATTGGGCAAAATCGCTCTCTCTACCGAGAGGTGTGATAGTGAGTACAATTGTGCAATGGTTATACCATTGATCCCAAATATGTCAATCTATTATCAATAGTTTCTACCCGTTAGTTAACCACCTAAGTGATGCCACGACCCTAGTGCCTTTCTCTATATTAATTACAACTTAGAAAATATCCCTTTAGCATAATTTAGTCAAAATCCTTAGTTGATAATAGTAGGTGATAAAAAAAACCAAAAATGTTAGGAGTGCAATTAGAAGCACAAGCTCAATCCTAGTCTAGACAGATACGCAACTCCACTCCAAGCTCTCTGTGGAAAATCGACCCCGATATCACTATTCGGGTAAAATCTGTTAGCACCCGCTCTTCTTACCATTGTGTAAGGTCGAGTTTTCTGCAATCACTCTTTGGCGCCGTTGCCGGGGAGCTTACAGTGTTGACTATATGTGTAGCTAGTTTTGTGTTTTGCTTCTCTTTCCTTCTTTTTACTAACTTTATTTTTGTCAATCACTCAGGTACACATTGATTTAAACGCAAATGACCCTCTTGAAAATGTGGTCGTGAGGGAAGAGGTTGAGGATCTAGAACAAGAAGAGAAGAGGTCAAAATGCAAATGCAAATGACAATGAAAACATACCATACCTTCCCCCACCTCCATCAAGAGTGGCCCCAAGAGTTCTTCTTAATCAAGGGTACGCGAGTGCAATAGTTCCTTCCCGAATCCGTGTGGGGAACTTCTAGATTACAAATGTGATGCTCACCATGCTCGAACAATGAGGTTATTTCATGTGTGCCTCCGATAGAATGCTTATAAACATTTGAAGGGTTTTGTGAATACTTGTTGGGGCAGCAAGTAGACAAATGTTTCAGAGGATGCATTAAGACTTAGACTTTTCCCGTTCTCACTTCGGGTAAAGGCATTAGATTGGTTGGAGAAGCTCCCCAATCATTCTATCACTCCATGGATGAGTTGACAGACAAGTTCATCACTAAATATTTCTCTCCAAGTCACATGGCGGCTCTACGGGATGAGATTCTAGCTTTCAAGCAAGAGCCAACTGAAGCGTTAGACGAGATATGGGAGAGATTTAGAACGATGGTAAAGGAGTGCCCCAAAAATAATATGAATGATATGATGATCCAACAAATGTTCTATAGGGGCATCAACATAACCAACCAATGTATTGTAAACCAACTGGCGGGAGGAAATTTTATGAAGCATTTGTACAATTGTTAGATGAAATGACCGATACATCTTTGGCATGGCAAAGCCGGGCAAACATTCCTCAAGGTAATCCTAATATCATAAATTTTCATAAGGAGTTACATGATCATGGCCGAGCCATTGCTGAAATTACAACAACAATGAATCAATTGGCGAAATCACAACTACAACAAGTTCAAAACCCGCGCCAAATCAACGCCATGGAAAGAGTGAATATGATGAAAAGTAGGCAAAGAGGGAAACAATCTCAAGGAAATTTTGATAACTATGATGATGGTGGTGGCTATTTGAATGAATGTTATGATGATCAAAGTGAGGAACTCCAATACATCAACAAATACCAAGGGAATATTGGTAATCAAGAGAACCAATAATGGCATCCCCAAGGAAATTGGGGCAGTCAACAAGGTGGTAATTGGAATAACAACAACCAAGGTGGAAATTAGGGGAACAACAATTCGGGTAATCAAGGGAATTGGAACGAAAATAACAACAACTATGGTCAAGGTAGATGGAATAACAATGATGGTCAAGGTAATCGGGGGCAAGGCTTTCAAAGGCCTCTGATGTTTCAACAACCGAATAACCTGCCGCCGTTCCAATATCAAGGATCGAATTCTTCGGAAAATGATTTGGGTAGAATTAAGAATATGTTTGAGCACATGATGAAAAAGAACCAAGATTCTGATGCGCAGTTGGCCTCTCATAATACGTCTATCCGGAGCTTGGAAGTGCAACTAGGACAACTTTCTCAAGCCTTGAATACTCGCCCCAAGGGCTTTCTACCAAGTGATACGGTAGTAAACCCAAAGGGCAGAAATACCAACCAAGTGATGGCGGTCACAACAAGAAGCGGGAGAGGCGATGATGTGCATGCCTTAAGAGAGAAGCGTGTTGTGGATATTGATGTTGAGTTTCATGATGATAATGAACCATTGAATGTTGATGATGTGGTTGAACAATGTGTGAACAATAATGTGTGGATTGATATAGATGATGAGTCGAGGTGGAGACATAAGAGGCCTTGAACCCATCTAGGGAACACCCGAGCCGGTGGTTCCCAAGGCCAAGACACCTTTGCATAGGCCCACTCTGCCATATCCTCAAAGGTTTGCAAAGCACAAGGGTGACCATCAGTTCAAGAAGTTCATAGATATAATAAAGAGTCTTACCATCAACGTGTCGTTGGTTGAGGCACTTGAGAAAATGCTAGGATATGCAAAATTTATGAAGGAATTGGTTACAAAAAAAGGTCAATGGATTGTGAGACAATATCGATGACGCATCATGTGAGTTCAATCGTGCATCCTATGGCCCCAAAACTCAAGAATCCAGAGCTTTCACTATAACGTGTACCATTGGAAGTGTCGACTTTGCAAAAGCCCTTTGTGACGTAGGGGCGAGTATAAATTGACGCCATATTCAATCTTTAAGACATTGGGAATCGGGGAACCTCGACGAGACTTCAAATGGAAGACAGGTCGATGAAGATACCATTGGGTATAATTGATGACGTCCTTGTGCATGTGGATAAATTCATCTTGCCGGCTGATTTCATTATATTGTATTGTGAGGTGGACTTTGAAGTCCCGATTATTCTTGGAAGACCTTTCCTAGCTATATGGAAGGCTTTGGCTGATGTCGAGGTCGGAGAGTTGACATTCTGTGTAGGTGATGAGAAGGTGGTTTTCCCGATTTGCAAATCCATGAAGCAACCTAATAGCACTGAGGTGTGCTCCTTTGTTGACATTGTCACTACTGTGATAATGGATGAGACAAGTACTGTGATTACTGTTGAAGATCCATTTGTATCCACACCTCTAGATCGTGAAATGAATGATGATTCAAGTAGAGTGATGTGCATAGAAGCTTTGCATGCCATGGAATTTTGTGAACCCGGTTAGTTTTCATTGGACCTTGATCAATGGGAAACTCCTCTGGAAAAGCCACCAAATGAGGTTCCTCTAGTGTTAGAGATAAAACAAGTTAAGCCACACATGTGCCTCACAATTTTTGAGCCTGATGCTATCTTGAAGAATGATGAAACACCTATTTTGGATCTTCAAGGGAGATTACCTACAGTAGAGCATGAAATGACACCTACTCTTTATAATATTTGTGGTCCCACAAGACCTGACACAGGTTGCCGGTTTTGTATGAACTATAGTAATTTGAACAAGGTGCCCTATAGTGATCATTATCCCTTGTCGTTCATTGATCGGATGATTAAAAAACTTGTGGGACGTGCATTTTATTGTTTCTTGGAGATTTTGACGAGAGACACGTGGTGGCATTTCTTGATTTGAAGCGGTGTAATGGTAACATACATCGTGTCGCGATGTTAGATCAGGCACTTCTTGGGAGGCAACACATGTCTTTTTCTTTCTCTTTGATTTCTGTTGTAGATTAGGATTTTTGAGCTAATTGTTTGTGAGATATTGTAGGACTTGTGTTGAACCAGTGCAAAAAAAATGTGCCCAGTATCTGAAGATAGTCAGTGCGCCCGCGTCGCTACTTGTGTGGTCCGCACCGGCTAAGCCTAAAAGTGAACAGTCTCTGAAATTGAACCAGGCGGCTATGTTCATGTTTGCGCAGTCCGTGTTGGCTTCACGGGGCCGCGTGTATGACTGTGTGGCCCGTGTGACCTTTTGTAAGTAACAGTCCTTTTATAAGATCCAGCACGGCTTGCGGTCAATTTTGTGCGGCCGCGCTGGAGGGTAAGTGACGGGTCCCACCTTCTTTCTATAAATAGGACCTTAGGGCCTCAATTAGAAATTTTTGCAAAATCGACTCCCTGAGCCCTAAATTTCACTGTTCATCTGAGATGTGCTTGTGTTCTTACATCAATAGCTAAATTTTCATACTCCTGGTAACATTTTCTCACATTGATCATTACTTAAGTGTTAATTTTAGTTTTACTCATGTCCCAGTAGTCATAGATTCTTTGTTTTCATTTTTCTTCTTAGTTTAATGATTAGGATAGTTATTTGTTATTCTTAAAATGTTGGGCATGATTTGTAATGGTGGGTAATCGAGTAGGGACAACGTAGGATGCACAAACTTGAACGAAATAACCATAGATGTTAAACCTTAGATGTTCCTAGCTGTAACCCAGTGCGGCCCGCGGTCATGATCTTACGACCCGTGATGCCTTAATGTGGATGCACCCTTTGCCCTCGCGGCCCGTATTTTCCCTAGTACTAAAAGCTTAAAAGTCTCTAGTGCGGCCGTGTCCCTTCTTGTGCGGTCCGCACTGGCCCCATGCGACTGCATCCCTTCTTAACGCAGCCCGCGTTGGTGAACTTCAGAGAGGTCAAATTTTTAGTTGAATGATTTTTGTGGCCCGCGTTCATGACCTCGCGGCCCACAGTGCCTTTCACGTAGCCTTGCCCCAGTACGCGATCTGCAACAGCCTAGTCTGAGGCATGATGCTTCAACTTTTTATCAATTATCCTGCTGAAACTTTTGTCACCTAATACTCTGCATGTGCCTATACTAACAATGTTAGACATATTTGTTTGCAGAAAATGGATAAACAAAGAGGACGAGGCACCAAACAACCCGAACGAGGTGACCCCTCTCGGGAAGGAAAGCTAAACAGACCAAACTCACTCCCCGCCCAAAACTAAAGACAAGGAAACATGTTGTGATTTACAAGGAACAGTCGGGGAGTGAGTATCTTCCCTCTCAGGACATATCACCTGATTCGAGGCAAGCCCCCTCAGTCCCAACCCGAGCTCCACAAGTTATACATTATGAGTCATCTGATGGCTCAGCAGCAGGTAGCGGTGAGTACTCCACCTCCCCTATAACTTTAGTATCTAGGGAGAGTGTAGAGGGTAGTTCTGATAGTGATGATGAGGTCCCGGGTAGTGGGGTTCCCAAGGTTGGTGGTATGTAACGCACAAGGAGAGTGGAAGTGTGGGAGGACGCTTTGTTAGTCAAGTGGACTTCCACAAATTCCAGGAAATGTGGTCCAAAAGAAAGTTAATCACGGAGAGAAGCATAATCACCCGAGACTTATTGCCACTCCTACCCAATGTATATGAACAGTTTCAAACCAGAGTCGGGTGGGAACACTACTTTAGTGATGGGTTGATAGATGCAAATGAGCACATGGTCAAGGACTTCTTCTGCAATGTAGCCTACACCAAAAAAGACTCCACTGCGACCAAAGTGAGGAACAAGAATGTGGTATTCTCGGGAAAAACATTTAATGAATATTTGGGTTTCAATGATGAAGATGATACCCAATACTTGGAGAAGTTGGCGATGAAGGAGGAGGTTCGCCCATGGATGGTAAAGTATTTGGCTCATCCGGGTGTTGTTCCAAATTGGGTACAGGCGGGGGTCAAAATTTTGAGAAAGAACTTGAACTTCATGGCGAGAGGGTGGCTCACCTTTGTGTGCAACAGACTTGATCCTACGTCTCATGAACAGACCATCCCTCTCCCCCATGCTGCTCTCATTGCATCCATCATGGTCGGATTCCCTATCAATATGGGGAATGTTATGTACAGGGCGATCAACGCCATGGGGATTGACAGCTTATGGAAATACCCGTTCCCAACACTCTGACTATGTACTTTAGGGACTTGAAAGTAAAGAAGAATCTCTATGATGTGACAGTGCTCCCAGTGGCCCCATTCTCATGGTTCAGTGTTTAGGGACCAGACAACCCAAAGGGGGACAAGAAAAGCAAAGCATCCACATCTGCCTCTATTGGCCAGTTGACGTAGAACCTTTTGTCGAGCCTTGTACTGAGCTTCCCTCCATTTCAGCTATTTCTGTTCCATTTGATGTGCCTTCTTCCTCTAAGGGTCCTACTTCTTCAGCTAGCCCTACGGTCCCCACTTCCCGGACCAACCCTTTCACAGCCCAGCAATTATCTATGACCTTGGCCAGTTTAAACAACTGGATGTCAGTTGCGACCTCCAAGTTGTCCACATTAGCCACTTCAGTTGAGGCCCAATCTGCACTAGCCACTGTCTAGATTCCTCAGTTCATTGAGGAAACACTGAAGACGCTTCTGACCAACCAGGAGAAGATTATTGAGACTCGGGTTGCCTTCACTAAGACAGTCGGTGCACACAGCATAGCTTTGGAGAAGTTGGCCCGGGAGCACAAGAAGATGACGAAGTCCAGGGCATCAAAGGAGTCGGTAAAGGTACTTCGAGCAGATGTGGACAAGCTAATGGAGGATCAGTTGTCGTTAGACTTGTTATTTGGGGAGTCAGCACCTCTAGCAGCAGCATCAGTACCTAAGCCACAGCAGGAGCAGGCACCCAAGCCTTCGAGGAAGAAAAGGAAGCTGCCCAGCACTGAGGGAGTATGGATTGAGGTAGCTGAGATTCAGGTGACTTCCTCCGGTGATGTACCAGATGTTCCACTGGTCCAGTAGCAAGACCATTTCCCAACAGCAGAGCAGCAGCAGGCCAGGAACCAGTATGAGGTTCCCGCCCATACAGAGGACCAGGGGACCACCGAGTATCCGATGTAGACGGGCCAGGCCTAGGGAGCCCTCTATATCCTTTATATGATTTTATGCTTATTTTGATAGTTGGCATTGGGGACAATGCCATCTCTTATTCGTGGGGGTGCGCCCTACTATTTTTATTTGATACACTTGGATGACTGTATATATTTGATTTTTAGTTTATGTTATTAGATTTGATAGCTGTCCTGTATATAATTTCTCATTTTTGCTACTTCTCTACTTTATGTATATATTCATCCCCCGTTGTATATTATACTCTCATATTATATATATTCATTCGGGTTTTCTATTTTCGTTACAATGTTTTGTTTTTAGCTTCGTATATAGGCTTGTAGCCTTTTGTTTTGGTTTTGGCATTGTCAATATGCCCTTAATTTTCTTAATGCCACGGTTCTTTCCAAGGGTACAGTGTTATGCGAATCGGGTGGCTCTTCCCAGTGATAGATGGCGTGACAACCTTCTTAAGGGTTTGAGTCCGTTTTTGAATCTTTTGATTTTTATATTTTGTAGTTATTGGTACCTCGGGCAAAGCTTCACTTGGGCCTAACACATTTTCCTTTGATCCCATGGTCAAAGATATAATGTTGTGTTAATGATGGTGAAAGTCGTGGCCTTGAGACTCTTGTGTTGACCAAACAATCATCATGTGGTCGTGTTGGACCATTGTGCACTTGAATCGTAACTAAGGTCATTGTGAGCCCTCGACTCGATTTCATTAGAAATACTTGAGTGTGTGTGGTGAGAATTTGAATTGTGAGTCCAAGTCCCGAGCCGATGGTCTAGAACTTGCCCTTAATGTTTGTTGAAGCGAAATCCTAGGTGAAATTTGACTCGAGAAGTGATTATAGGCTCTCCAAAATGCTAAGATTGGACAATTCTATGACCTACCATTGAAATGATCCCTATTAAACCATTTTGAGCCAAGAACCAAAGCTACAAGCCTATACCTGTTCTTGATGATACCCTCTCTTGACACCCAAATCTTACACTGAGTAATGGTAAATATCTAAGTTTGGGGGAGAGACAAGAAAGGAAACAACGTGGTAAAAGGTACAAAAGCAAAATAAAAGGAAGGCAATGAAAAATAAAGAAAAGACAAAATAAAAGAAAGACCAATGTGAATAAGAACAAAAAGGGGATTAAAAGAAAACAAAAGTGAAAAGGGGTATGGAAAAAGTAGAAAAAGGAGAAATGCGTTGAATTGCATAAGAAAGAGTGACAATTTGTCTCTCTAACCCCTTCAAAAAGAAGCGAATACTCTACTGAGTCAAGAAAGTGTGCCAAAGTAAAAAAAAAGTGTTTAAGGGAAGATTGAGCCCATTTGAACAAAAATATATCACACCCTTACCCAAAAGCCTTCATAATGACTGCACAAAATCCCTATATGATCTTGAGTTGAAGGGAACCTACATTAGTGGATACTTACATAGGGGGCAAGTATATGGTACTTAGAGCTGGACTTGTGACCTTCTTCTTGTGAGAGATGAGTGAAAGTCCATCAACCTTGGTTTGTATGTCAATACTCTAAAAGGTGAGGTTCACTTCGGGAGAGTTGAGGATGTGTGAGTTTGGGTTCCACAATCACCAAAGTAATTGAGAAAAGTTCCTTGATGAAATGTGTCAACTCTTGATGCTCTTGTGTCACACTTGATCCACAAGTTTTCAAAGAATAAAATGTGTTAATGATGCATTCGTATTGAGGGCAATTGTTAGTCCCAATTGATGCTTGTTGAGGATACTTTATGATAAGCTGGAATTACTTGGATGTTTCCTTTGAGGAGTGGGTCTTATTTTGTTTGCTTGAGGACAAACAAAGGTTTAAATTTGGGGGAGTTGATAAGTAGGATTTTAATATATTTTATGCCCATACTTGCCTATGCTTTGAGTATTTTTGCTACAAAATAATCCCAAAATGCTTACAGGTTGTGCTTGATTGCAGGTTTGAGCGACAAAGTGACGAAATATCAAATATTGACTCAAAAAAGAGTAAAACCTGCTCAAGTGTCAAAATATCAATAAAGTGGTGGAAATCAGAGCTAGGTGCGGACCGCACAACTGTGCATGCAGCCGTACAAAAAAGAGTTCAGAGAGGGAACAATTTGAGACAGAGTCCACACGGCCGCGGTCGATTTTACGCGGCCCACCTCCAATTCATGAGGCCGCACCATCTTACCATGTTGTCTGTGCGGTTCAGAGGATATGTAGTTTTGGACAAGCTCAAGCCACGCGGCCGCGCTCATAAACACGTGGTCCGCGCCAGACATTTATGCGCCCGTGCCATATCACTACGCGGTCCACGCTAGACGTTCATGGGGCCACGCCACATCACTATGCGGTCCGCGCCATCCACTTCAGAGAGATAGGCATGGAAGTCAAACCAGCCGGTGCGGCCGCGGTCATGATTGTGCAACTCGTATTTACCCTGCAAGGGCAATTTTGTCCAATTTTTCTAGCCCGCTATAAATAGAATATTTTACCATTTTAGGTCAAGTTTTATATTCTGAACAAGAGTTTCACTCATGAGAACCATGTTTTAGCCTATTTTTGGCATTTTAGCATTAATTCTTCCATAAATTATTGTAGTTTAACTTTAGCAATTAATTAATATGCTTAATTCTTCATCTATTTCTTCTGTTTATTCTTTAATTATGTCTAGCTAAACCCATTATCTAGAGTTGTGGCTCAACCCTAGTGTGGGTAATTGATGGGTGTTGTTTTTTAATGATAGATTGATATTGAGTGTTTCTTATTTGGGTTAATTTTATGCTTTAATTAAGGATTGGTGGTTGCAAATGTTTATTCTAGCTTAGTGGGTTTTGACTCTTCTTGAGAAAGAGAGTCTATGAACCCAAAGTTGACCCAACAAGGAATTGGGATGGACCCATGAGAAATGGTAGTCCCTATTAACGAGTTAAATTTTGAGAGAGTAATCACCCTACTTGAACCCTAGTTTCTTGGTCTAATTGGCCTACCCAATTGGTCTCAAGAGGGTCAATTGGGCAAAATCGCTCTCTACCAGAGGTGTGAGAGTGGGTATAATTTTCAACGATTATAACATTGATCCCAAATATGTCAATCTATTATTAGTAGTTTCTACCCGTTATTAACCACCTAGGTGATGCTACGACCCTAGTGACTTTCTCTATATTAATTACAACTTAGAAAATGTCCTTTTAGCATAATTTAGTCATAATCCTTAGTTGATAATAGTAGTTGATAAAAGAAAAAAACCAAAATGTTAGGAGTACAATTAGAAGCACAAGCTCAGTCCTAGTCTAGACAGATATGCAACTCCACTCCAAGTTGTCTATGAAAAAATCGACCCCGATACTACTATTCGGGTAAAAGCTGTTAGCACCTGCTCTTCCTACCATTGTGTAAGGTCGAGTTTGTTGCGATCACACAACCCCAAGGTCGTAAATATTTTAAGTAGTGTACGACCAGTCCATAACTCATAAGGAGTGGAAGAAGCTGATTTAGAAGGCACTTTGTTCAATAAGTACGATGCAGTCACTAACGCATATCCCCAAAAGGAGATAGGTAAATTTGCTTGCGCTATCATGGGCCTTATCATGTCCAGTAGTGTTCTATTCCTTCTTACTGCTACACCATGTTAAGATGTGTAAGAATTAGATAACTATCTGGTGATGCCCTTTTAATTACACAATTCTTCAAATTCTTTTGAAAGATATTCATGTCCTATATTGGTTCTTAAGTTTTTGATCCTTTTATCTAATTGATTCTCAACTTCATTCAAATATTTCTTAAAGCATTCAAGTGCTTCAAATTTATGAGAAATCAAATAGACATACCAAAGCATGTGAAATCATCAATGAACTTAATGAAATATAAAGCACCAGACCTAACCCTCACGTTTATTGGATCACAGATTTCAAAATGGATTAATTGTAATGGAAAATCAGCTCTCTTAGCCATTCGAAATGATTTGCGTATAATCCTTTCAACAAGATAATTTTCACAAATTGGCATTTTAATTTTAAAGAAAGAACCTAAATGTCCTTCCTTAGCCAATTTATTCAATCAATCATACCTTGTGGACGTAATCTTACATGTCATGTAATAGCATCAACATATGTCACAATAACTCGTAGAAGTATATTAATATAGATTAGGACTAACCAAAAAAATTATTTGAGAAATCAGGAGTTATCCACATGCCATTTCTTAATATATTATAGACCGAGAAAAAGAATAGTATATTGAAGTTAATTTCTTTTCGTTGAATCTATATTCAAATTTTATTGCCGGACAGAAAATTGGAACAACAATTAAAGAAGTTGACTCCAATATTTATTTTAGTTAACAACAAGGTTCTCAACAGTAATCAATGTCAAGCAATTAATTGACATTGACAAATTAATCGCGTTAACAATATGTTAATATGAAGAAGTTTTTATATTATTCCTCAACTAGATAATGAAATAAATTCTAGAAACAAAGTTTCCCTAGGAACTACTTTCCTATTGTCTTACAGGACCCATTGACAAGTCCACTTTGCAAGCAAATTAAACTTTGAAAACCACCAAATAAGTAATGCTATCCATGTGGCAAAGAAAAAAACTTTACACATGCCAAAGATATCATGTCTTCATTCACATGAGATGAGGCTTTATTTTATGTATTTAACAAACTTCAAAGAATGCAAACAATGTTGTCATGCTACGCTGATCTCACATATTTCAATTTAATTTTCGAAACCTTGCTTTAAATTTCGTAACAAATAACAACATGGTAAACAGAACAATACTCAATCTCAAACACAATTAATAGCAACAAAATTCTACACATAAAATCTTTTAAGAAAAAACAAACAAACAAATTGTTCTTTTTCACGACACCAACCAAAGTCATCTCTGTAAAAGAATAAAATTGCAGCGGAAAACACGTAGTACGGATACAATCATGCTGTGATACTAATGTTGGATAATAATGAGGGGCAGGAATAACAAGTTGTGTACCTTATTGGCGTAGCAAAAATCGTTGAATTCACCATCAAAAGAATTTTTCTAAATCAACCTTCGAATCACTAGGAAACAAAGTGCATTCCCATAAACTAAATGCATCTTTTGTGTGTGTTTTTCTTGGATAAGTAAGAAGAAGAGAAGTTCTGATGTCGTGCGATAATTTCATATATTTTTACGTTATTTATCCTATTTAATTATTGTATGGATGCTAATTTGTGCGATAATTATGCTTAATAGAGCTTATTTCATGTGTACGAATGATTGGATATGATTTGGAGAAAAGTTGCATGAAATGGTACCTCATGGCTACAAAATGGAGTGATAAAAAGGAAATTTAGTTCCATAAATAGTGCCTTGCGCCGAAAAGACAGTGCTATAGAGAGTGCCTTGCGCCGAAAAAATAGTGTTATAGTAGTGCTACAGGCAGTGCAAGGCGCCAACGATGCCATCCGAAAAGAATTTCAATTCCTCATTTGTATTGGACGTGTAAATTTGCCCCTACCTAAAAGTTAGTTTTTAAAGATGAAGACATCTGGAGACATCATTAGAGAGGGTGTCATGACCCAAATTCTGTTTTAGATCGTGATGGCACTCAATATCATGGTTAAGTAAGCCAACCCTAATCAACTAGTGAGTTCTCATTTATTTTACCAAAATAGTCCCAATATTATTTCTTAATCTTAAAATTTTAGACAATAAAAAATTTACGAGTTCATAATAATAGAAATATATCCCAGAATAATAGCCTACAAAGTGCGTGCCAGGAACTAGTGTCACAAGTACTAGGGCAACTAGTAGAGTATACAAAATACCACTATCCTACTGTCTGAAATAGAATATACAGTACATAATAACAACAAAAGAAGAGAACTCTAGTATGCTGCAGAACGTCTTAGAAGGGGCAGCTCAACGTGAGATCTCGATTAGAAATCAAGAACGCACGTCGGGCGGGTAACTAGATGCACCTGCCTCAGATCTTGTATAGTTAAGTATAGAAGAGTAGTATGAGTACATATACAATATGTACCCAGTAAATATCCAGTATAACCTCGAAGAAGTAGTGACGAGGGGTCGACTTGACACTTACTAAGGTCAATATCAATAATATTTAAGTGTTACACAAAGCATGAATAGAATATGATGGTAATCCCAAACAAGGAGAAATAGGATATTACTTCTTAACAATACATCAATTTCAGTCATGTCATGTAATAAGTACATTTCAAAGCATTTAAGAAGAGTATATCACGGAAGAGTTCCATATAAATAACATGCGCACATTATATCAAGGTCGTACGACCCGGTCTAACATAATAATGAATTGTGCACTGCCAAAGGGTTGGATGACACAAACCACATATGCATCTATATCTACCGAGGCGATTGGCCCGATCCACAAATACTAATTTATCATCAAGTAAGCATGCATTGCTCATTTATAGTCAAATAATTTCACACAAGTTCTCAAGTAAGTGAGCATATACGTCTATATTTATTTACAAGTTTCTAGCATAGCCTAAGTGATCTTAGTAGCAAGCAAGGACGTAAACATTTTCAAGTATGGCATGATGCGGGTCCTAAATTACACGGACAATTAGCATAATACTAGCTATATATGGACTCTCATCGCCACGTACATACATAGCCACCATAGATAGTCACATACATTTATTTAATTCACTTATGAGGTTGTTTCCCTCTTACGAGGTTAGAAAGGAGACTCACATTGCTCCAAAGCTTACTTCCAAACTCAAGGATGCACTTAAACCCTCAATATGGATCCAAACGATCCAAAACTATTCAAACAGGTAAGAACTAGTTAATACATCCTCAAAAGTTTATATTCTAACTATTAAAGTAATTTCCAACCCCTAAATGCAAGGTTCCTAAAATTCATCCCAGGCCACATGCCCGGATTCCGGAAATATTTCAATAAACTCGTTACCCATAACCTGAGGATCAAGAATATATGGTTTTTACTTCATTCCATAACGAATTTTATGGTTAAATCATGCTTTTATCAACATCCTAGGTTTTTACGCTAATCCCTTAATTTTTACTAATTTATATGGTGTAATATACCCCTAAACTATGTATTAAACCTACAATAAGTAGACATAACTTACCTCACAATTCTAGGCTAATCCCCTCTTTGGAAGCTCCCAAATCGCCTAAGGAATGAATAAAATATACTAAAAATGATACATTCCCGTATTAAATGAAGGCAGTGCCTTCAACGATTTCCGCACATGCGGTTAGGGGACCACATCTCCGGTCGCGCTTCTATGTGGGAAGGTCCGCATCTGTGGAATTTGGCCGCACTAGCTGGGGCCACATCTGCGATCTTGGGGACACTTCTGCAGAAGAGGAGCCGCATCTGCGGTTCCTAGGCTACTCCCCTTGGACCGCACCTGCGAGGAATAGGCCGCTTCTGCGGTCTCTCACATGTGGCTGGCCAACCGCATGTGCGGTTATGACATATGCATGGAGCTTCAGCTCCTTCTAAAATTTTCTAACTTAACTCGAGCCTCACCCGTTTGATGCTCAGGGCCCCCGAGGCCCTGTCCGAACATATCGACAAGTTTAAACTCATAAAATAGACTTTCTCAAACTTTGGGAATGCTCGAAACAATGATAAATCTAAGAATTACCCCTTAAAACTAACTGAATTAAATTTATAAACATCAAGTTCTTCAATCTACCTCAAATGTAACGAAACACACTTATACTACTCGGATTGACATTAAATTCTACATAAAATTCTTGAATGACAATACAGAATTATTCTCGGTCTCAAAATTCCGTTCGGACATTGATATCACAATACCCGCTCTAAACCAAATTTAAAGAACTTAAAAATCCTTAAGGAACCAACTTTCACTATTAGGCGCCAAAACGCTCCTGGGTCATCCGAAACCCAATCCGGATATATGTCCGAGTCCAAAATCATCATACGAACCTATTGGAACCCTCAATTATTGATCCCGAGTCCGTTTACTCAAAATAATGACCGAAGTCAAACTTGGCCATTTAAGCCAACCTTAAGGAACCAAATGTTCTTCTTTCAGCCCAAACTCTTCCAAATCCCAAACCAACCATCCCCGCAAGCCATAAATCAGTAAAAGCAAACACGAAAAGTCTTATTTAGGGGAATGGGATCTAGAAAGCAAAAAAACCAATTGGGTCATTACAGAGGGGATTCGACCCAAGGAGGCAAGAACACGCTACGAGCAAGGCGGAGAATTCTTCTACGAGTATTTCACTTCCTTCTTCCTATTTTCATTATTAGTTATGAATTCTAGTATTGTAGTTTTGTATACTATTATGAATAGCTAATTTTTTATCTAGGATTTTGATGGAACCTTTTGTAAGATAAATTCTTGTTATGTTTTTATATAATTGAACTATTAGATTTCTCTACTTGTTCAGTTACGTGTTTACTGTTGTTGATTGAATGGACATTAATTGATTGTGCCTATTTAGTGTGTATTTCTAGAGAGATGGTACATATTTAGGTAGTTGTTGAATAATATTACTCCTAACATATGTGAAATATCAATATAGAGGGTTTAAAAGCATATTAGAGATAAAGAAGCTTTAACGTGATCATAGTGAGCGGTAAAAAAGTGCGAGCAATTGTAATTTGAGAGAATATGACTAATACATTGTTGTAGTTGCGCGAGAGATAATTATATTAAGTCGAATGCGCATGGAGTAGACAATACTTAGACAAAATTATAAGATTCCGATAATTAGGGAAATCATAACTCTATACCTCCTTAATCTTTTCTCCAACCCATAGTATCTGTAGTTATTAATATACTACTTAATGTGTGAGCTAATTAGATATAAGAATTTTAACATTTATAACTTAGGAATTATTATATCTTGTATTCTTAGTGATATTCAACAGTTGTAGCTAAACCTTAGTTCTATGTGGGATTTGACTCCGGAAATTTAGACCAGATTACATTTGCAACGACCGCTTATCCTTTTTAGGATTAGAGTTGGGCGTGATCAAATTTTGGCGTCGTTTTCGAGGAACTGACGGTATTTGTATATGTACATATTTCTAGGGTGTAAGTTTGAAAATTATTTTTGTTTTCTTGTATTTGATTTTTTATTTTTATTTTACTTGTTGATTTTAAAACATGCATCTTGGAATTATAAGAGTTTTGATGTTGATAATTCTACTTTTGATCCTCCTTATGCATATTGTGGAGGAATCTATCTATGGAAAAATTATCAAAATATTCTCGAGATCGAGTTACGTACACCAACTTAATCTTATATGTGGAATGTGTGTGATACGTGTGGTAGTCAAAATAGTGACATTCAATGTTGTGCTTATATTTCTTATCCTCCCCCAACCTTTTACTATGATGGTTCTATTTTTTCTTGTGAAGTTAATACGAACAAAGAACCCAGGGATGGTAACCTAAAAGAGATCAAAGATATGTTAAAGTACCTCATGGAATAAAGTAATGAGAAACAACTACAAATACAAAGCAAATGAGATACTATACAAAGGCAAGAGGCAACTATTCTTAACCTGGTGGCACAAGTGAGTCAATTAGTTAAAGCATTTAATGCTCAACCAGCTGATATTGTGGATAGTAGCCAAAAGGAGCATGTATTAGATACAGAAATTGAGGTGCTAATGGAGAAGGCTAGAGTAGAACATAAACAATCAATTGAACTAGAATTTGAGGATGTCGATATTGTAGAAGAGATACCAGAGTCAACCAAGGACATTGAAGATAAATATTCAGTTGACTCTAGTGTCGTTGGTGTAGAGGATGTTGAATATCTCGAAGTTCAGGTATCTGAGCGTGTTGGATCTCATTCCAAACACTTCTCTACATTGTGTTCGGATGGTGAAATGAGAATGGATCCTTACGAGCGTAGAAAAGAGACGAGGGAAGAGGTAGACGAGACATATATTTTATATTTTTTGAGGCCGTCCATGCAAGGTTATACTCATGAGATAAATCAAAAAAGTGCATAAGGAATACTTTCAAGGATTTACAACACACCAAGAGCATGATCATAGATCAGAGTCAAAATTTGGGGTCCAATTCATAAGTTCGAAGTGGAGGCAAAAATTGGTTCATGTTGCGTTGCGATGTTAAATCAGGCACTTGTTGGAAGGCAACCCAACTTTACTATTTTCTTTTATTTTTGTAATGACATGGCCTGTCATTACATGAGTTACCACCTCGTTTCCCCCATTTTTGCTTCTTATTCCTTTGTTTATCGGTATATATGGGATCGGGTTGGTTGGCTCGGGTTCGAAGAGGTTTTGAAAAGGTTTGAGATACTTATTCTCTTTTGAAGAAGATTAAGTTGGAAAAATCAATTGAATTTTGACTGATGCATTAAAGGGATCAAAAATGATTTAATGGTTCGGATAGCTTCGAGAGGTGATTTGGGACATAAGAGCATGATCATAATGTGTTTTGGAGACCCGTAGTAGATTTAGGCTTGAATTGGCGAAATTGAAGTTTTAGCATTTTTCGGTTGATATGTGAGATTTTAATATAGGGGTCGAAATAGAATTCCGGAAGTATTAGTAGTTCTTTGGTGCCACTTGGGATGTGTGTGTGCAAAATTTCAGGTTATTCAGACGTGATTTATAGACTTTTTGATGAAAAGCATAATTCAGAAGATTTTGGAGTTCTTAGGATTGAAGCAGATGCGAATTTAGTGTTTTGATGTTGTTTTGAGCATTTCGAAGATTAGAACAAGTTTGAATGATGTTATGGGATATGTTGTCATGTTTGGTTGAGGTACCGGGGGCCTCGGGCGAGTTTCAGGTGGTCAATCAAACCATTTCAAGTTGTTAAAAGTTGCAGAAAATCTGGTGAAGTGTTGTAGACAATTGGCCTTCGCGTTCGCAAAGGGTTAGCAGGTGAGGCTGAAGGTTTGGCCTTCGCGTTCGCGAGGTAAGTCCGGGATGGGCCATTGAGTATGGTGTTCGCAAGAATGGGAGCTGTGTTCGCGAAGGATTGGAGTTTGGAAGCATCGTGTTCGCGAGATGTCAGACGTGTTCACGAAGGAGGAAAGTTTGGTCATCATCAATTTGTGCTTTGTGAATGCGAGGCTATGAACGCGTTCGCGAAGAAGGATTGAATGCTTGGGCAGAATGTTTAAATAGCCATTTGTCCACGCTTTTGGGGTTAACTTCCACCATTTTTGAGCGATTTTGGAGCTTTTTGAAGAGGATTGAAGAGGGATTCAAGGTGGGAACACTTGGAGGTAAGATTCATGGACTTAATACTCTATTCTAATTTGAATTCTACCTAATTAATCATGGAATTTAAGCCTAATATTGAAGAACTAGGTCTTGTAATTAGAGACCTAGAATTTGGGATTTGAGGGGTCGTTTGTGGTTGGATTTGGGTAAATTTGATATGAATGAATTTGGAGAGGGATAAGGAGTCTATTGTGTAATTTTTATTGGAATCCAAGATGTGGGCCAGGCGTTCGGGTTTGGCCAATTTCAAGATTTGTATTGTAATTTGATTTCTTTCAAGTGGGCTTTATTCCCTTAGCATAATTTCATGTTTTTGCACTGATTTTAGTTAAATTTGGAGAATTTGGAGACCGATTTGAGAGGCAAAGGCATCACGGGCTAGAGATTTGGACCTGATAGAGGTGAGTAATGATAAGTTAGTATTTTACCAACTTATCTTGTCTTTAAACCTATAATTTTGCTATGTTTGAGTGATAAAATCATGTATTTGATGCCATTAACTTCTATTTTATAGGTTGTATGTAATTTAGAAGTAATGGTGAAGAAACTAAGTGAAAACAAGTCAAAAAGGAGCTAAAATGAAAAAAAAAGTCTGCCCAGTTATTACAATGTGCGATCGCAATGAATTGGATGTGATCGCAAAAGTCAACAAAAGTAAAGCAGTGCGAACGCAGGTGAACAAGTGCGAACGCAAAGAAGAAAGCATGGTCTGCGGATGGTCAACAGACTTGTGCGAAAGCAAAAAGCCTTATGCGATCGCATAGCTGAGAGAAATCATTTCTCTGCGATCGCGGTTACACTAATGCGAATGCATAGTGTATTTTCTGGGCAGTTCTAGGAAAAAATAAAATTTCACGTTTGTAATCCCCAACCCATTTTTATACACGATCAAGCAGATATTTTGAACATCTTTGGCTTATTTTCAGTTCCTAGAACTAGAGAAAAACAATTATTAAAGCTAGGATTTTGCACACACACTTGGGTCATGAAGATTGAAGCTTTTGGTTAAGATTTTCTTACCCATTTATGTTTATTTCTTTATTTTTGTACTTTGTATTGAATATTTAAGTGTGTAGTATTTTATTCAATACTTGAATCTTGTTTATGAAAATATTCATGTTTAAAATGTGGATTTAATACCTTGCTGTGTTTATGTATTGAATGATTTTTATCCTTTTATGAAGTGAGTTGTTGTTACTTTGATTATTCTTGTTATTTAATGTTTCCAAAGGGATTAGCTAACCCTAGGACTCGCCCATTAACTCTGAGTTAATTTTGAAAAAGATAATTTTGGGTTGGTAAAGTATATTTAACAAGAACTTGAGGCGTTAACCCTCATTTTATAGATTCTACTTAGGGGTAGGATTGAACTACTTTTAGCCATTTCGGTTGTACTCAATCTTCTAATTGTTTTAGGGATAATTCAATTAGGAAGTATTGTTAGTCTTCGGAAAAAGCTAATTATGAATTATTATCCGTGGCTAATTAACAAAAACTCGCTCATATTTGTAAAATTGTGAAATACATTAAATCGTTACTTGAGTGTAATTCCCGATACATTCATACTTGTAGTCATTGATCATTTTACTTGCTTTCTATGTTAGTTTACATTTCCGTATCTAGGTATAAACACTTTTCAAACCAAATTCTTATTGTTTGGCATTGCGATAAGCGATAATTTTTTTATATTCCTAATTGTCTACACATTGTACTCTGTGGGATTCGACCCCGACTCATAGTTGGGTAAATTATATTGCATGCGACCGTATCTATTTACTTTTTAGTAGTGGATTTGGGCGTCATCAAGTAATGATTGTAAATGTTGTTCTGAGGGTATGAAACCCCGGATTTCACATCGTTGTGCTATATTGAGGTGACGCACACGCTAGATGACGAGCGTGGGGTCGTGCACCATTGGATATTATGACTTACTCCATCCCGAATGACTATTTTACCGCATATTTGATTGAAAATTATTTGCTATCATCATGTTTTGGGTTGAATACCATATTTGGGCCTCGTGCCAACTATTTGGACCCATAAGGGATTTTACTAATATTCCCTCACTATTTTGACTCTATATTTGCACTCATTATACTCTACTATTTTTCATAACTCAGCCATGTTTACTCTATTTTTACACATTAAATGATTTTTTAAATGATAATTTGGGTTGAGCATCATGTTACTACTGCCCGAGTGGCTTGTGAAATTTTGACTGAGTAAGGTCGAGTGCCAGTATTTTGAGGATACACTGATTTATGATTATGAGACCGAGGGCCTGAGATTATATGACATGAGGTGGCTTGTTGATATGAGGCTGAGAGCCTATTGATTCTACCACGAGATGGCTTGATATTGCGTTTGGGCAGTAAAGGGCCCCTCCAAAAGTTTGTACACCCTCAGTGAGTGCGGGTACCCATTCTGATATGAGACATAGCCCGAGGGGCTAGTGTTGTTCCATGATATTGCCCGGGGGGCAGATTCTGTTGACATTGTTCCCGAAGGGCAGATTTTTATGTGTTTACATGTTCTAGCTGCTTTTCATTTAATTTTTAACTGTTAAAAAGGTGTTTTAAAGAAGCTTCTTCTAAACTAAGTGTTTTTACATGTTTTCACTATTTTATTACTTTTACTAGTTTTATACTGCTTCTTTATAGCCAGTTGATGTGTTTTTACGTGATTTCTTATCGCTTAGTATTCACTTATTATTATTACTCAATGAGTTGGAGTACTCACTTTACTCCCTACACCCTATGTGCATATTCAAGAGCTTTGGGTCCCACTAGCGAGTGTTGACTTCTTCTAGCTCAGGCGGACTCAGAGATTTGCTAGGTAGCTGCTCGGCGTTCGCAGCCCACTGCTTATTCCCTATCATATTTACTCTGTGTTAGTTCTGTAATAGACTATGTAGACTAAGGCTGTATTCGGTTCCGGTTCTGGGTCTATTTGGGTCTGCGGTTCCGGTTCTGGCGGTTCCGATTCTGGCGGTTCTGAAGGTGGAATCGGTTCCGTCCGGTTCCGGGTACCATCTGGTTCCGGTTCTAGCGGTTCCAGTTCCGGCGGTTCTGGCGGTTCCGGCGGTTCCCGGCGGTTCTGAATTTTTTTTTTAAATCAATATCTTGTATAGTAGTCATTAGTATATTGTAGAATATATTTTATATGGTGTATTATGTTATTAGTATAGTATATATTGTGTATAAGTAGTGTATATTTTGTATATAAGTAGTATATATCGTATTTAAGTAGTATATATTGTATATAAGTAGTGTATATTGTGTTGTAGTTAGTAATTAGTATAAATTGTATATAAGTAGTATATCTTGATAAAAGAATGTTGTCATTAGTATATTGTGTTGTATGTTATATATTGTATGTTATATAAATATTCAAGGATTGATATAGAAGTAAAGACAAAGAAATATTGAGACAAAAGATATTCAAGGATATGATAAAGAGCATATTTATTGACCAAATTGGCATATCTTTCTTGGTCTTTCTTCCCCCAATGGAATGAGCACAACATGGTACTAATACCACCATTAAAAGGGAAAAAAACTAAAAGAAGACATGCCAATGTACAAGTTACATCATAATTTATGCATTATTTCTAACAAATCTCATAAAACCTTCAAGGTTTGGAGGTGGTTGTGTTGGCGGTGGTGGAAATGAAGCTTGTTCATCACCACTTCCGGGTGAAGTTGCTTCCTGAGCTAGTTCTGCTATCATTTCGTCATAGCACTCATCTATTTCTAGTTGTGATTCAGCTAGGCCAAAGTTCCTTCTTTCTGCGCGGATCCAATCTCGAAAAAGCACTGATTTTTCCAAGCTGTCCCGCATCGACGCTCTGTGATCACCTATTTGTAGTCTTGCTTGACTAAAAGCGCTCTCCGATGCAACAGTTGACGCTTGAATCGACAGAACATCCCGAGCCATCCTTGCAAGAACGGGAAAATGCTTTTCCCTTTTCTTCCACCAATCCAAAAGGTCGAAAGAGCCGTCTGGATTCTCATTCTCTAGTCACTGCGACAAATAAACTTGAAGCTCATTTAGATGGAAAATTTCATCTAAATTATCTCCTTGAGTACCCCTGAACTCCGTCCACGATTTAAGAGCTGTTAAGCCAGCAGCTCTTTTTGACGACTGTGATGTAGACGAAGTAGGGATTGGAATATTAGGCCTAGCATGCTCTAACGCCTGTTTATAAGCATTATAAACTGTTTGAGCATTAACTTTAATTGATGCTTTCGCATCAGCTAGTGTAGCAATTTCTACTTCTGAAAGATCTAAAAATTGATAAATAGTAGAATACCAAAAGTTAGGACCTCCTAATTTCATAGTTGGATTTAACATAGCAGACACACCAAATATAGGAGGGATTGGAAAAAAATATTTTTTAAACTTCTTTTTCATTTCAGTTATTGCAATTTCATAAATGTTCCCTCCCTCGCTAAAATCAACAAACAAATTAGCAAGTGCGGCAATATAAACTAAACAGTTAGAAATAGTTGGATAATATTGGCCAGATAAAGCATTTGCAGCCACATGAAAATGTTCTAAAAAATCTAAAAGAATTTTAACGTTAGTCCAATCTTATGTAGTTACCATGTCATTATCGTCCTCACCACAATCCCGAGAATTATACGTAGCGTTAATTGGGTTTCTATATTCGCACGCTACTACTAAACTTTCGTACATGTAAAACCTAGTCGGGCAAGGTTTAGGAACCTTTCTTTCTCTAAGGCCATATTCGTCACACTTTTTAAAATATTCTCTAAGTCTACTTCTACGGTTTGAATAAAATAGCCAATTAAGAGCCATTTTAACCTTTTCAATTTCTAAGTTTAATATTCTCATACCATCACCAACAATTAAATGATAAATATGACATATACATCTAACATGAAAAATATTAGTAAAAGCAGGATTAAGTGTTCTAGTTAGTATACCTATTGCACTAGTGTTGCCAGAAGCGTTATCCATAGAAATTGACATTATTTTATCACTAAAACAAAAATATCTGCATACAGCTGAAACAGTGTTAGCAATAAACCTACCCGTGTGCCGTGAATTAATTATCCTATATGCAATAATGCGTTTTTGCATTGTCCAGTCTTCGTCTATCCAATGACTGGTTACGGTTAGATAATCACAATCATTATTACTTCTACCAATATCAGTTGTAATAGACATACGATTAGTTATATGGGTAAATAAATAGCGCAAGTATTGTTCACATTCATGCTTGTATTTATAAATATTGGCATAAACTGTGGCACGAGGCCAACCCTTATACGTAGGATTAAATACTCTTCTAATATAATGAATCCATGCAGGATAAGAAGCAAAAGAATAAGGCAAACACATAACAGTAATCATTTTAGCTAATTCTTCACGATCCTTATTTGGATCGTAATATAATATACCTCCGGTGACTGTGTTTATACCTGATTGAACTAGATTTGAACCAGTACTTGGGTTAACTGTAGAATCAGCACTTGTCCTCCCCTCTTGTTGCGCTTTCAATTGCAAATATCTAGCCTTATCGCCAGGGTGTAATCTTATATGCTTAACTAAACTACCCGTGCCGCTACGATCTCCAGTATACCTATGAACAAGTAATTTCCCACAAGATTTACACTTTGCCTTATCTTGTTCTCTTAGTTGAACAAAAAATTGCCAAACTAATGATGTTTCTGTACGTTTAGAAGGTTGTCTACTAAAAGTGGGAGTTTGTACGGGTGGGTGTGCCAGTTCATCACCTAAGTTATGAGCAGGACTAGTAGGTGTATCATCTAAATCTACTGGAGCTTGGGTTTCATCATCCTCATTTCCCTCTAAGATAGGTGCATTAGGATAAAGAGCATTCATAATATCATCGTCTATTCTATCACCAACTGCTACATCATTTAGAAAATCAATATCGCTAAATTGAAAACACGGGTGATCACTATCAAGGATTCCAAAGGGTTCATTAGGATTTTTAGGTTGGCTACTACTTTGAACTTACTTATCTTTTCTAGGTCGGGGAGCCGGGGGAGGGGTAGTATTTTGGCCACTACTTTCACCGGTTTTAGCTTTTCCTTTACCGAACATTTTTTTCAACGAAAATGCCATAATAATTATAATTAAGCAAACTAACAACACACAAAAATATTCTTAGCACGTAAGAGTTGAAACGAGTTTACCGGATTGACGAACAACTTCTTGAAAATTGAAAATCGTTGAAATTGAACACTTGAAAACTTCAATTCAACAACTTCACAATGTTTCACGAATTTGCAACAATAAATTAAGCGCTTGCACTAGAAAGATTGAAAGAGAGATTGAGAGAGATTGATAAATTGGTGAATAAGAATGAGGGATATTTATAGTTGAGAAATGGAAAATAGTGTAATTATATAAAGTTTGGGGTTAAATTAAAGTTTGGGGGCCAAATTGCTATTTTTTAAACTTCCAACGGCTACTTTTGAAAAAGAGCCATTTGGGAATTATTTGTTTTTTAAAAAAAATTTCGAAAAATTACCGTTACAGAACCGCCAAAACCGGTTCCTGTTCTGGCGGTTCCAACGGGTAGAACCGCCCCGCCACGGTTCCAGGGAACCGCCAGAACCGGAACCGGCAGAACCGCCAAGGCCGTGGTTCCGGTCCGGTTCCGGTTCGGAACCGCCAGTTTTACAGCCTTATGTGAAAATAGTTAACTATTCAACTCATACTTAATTAGGGTACTCTGTTCGTTCGAATTTATGTGACGGTGTTTTACTTGGCATGGAGTTTAGAAGAAAAAAAGAAATCTTTTGAACTTTATGGTCTAGAACAAGATACGGAAATTTGTGTGGCGGTAAATCATCTCATTATGGGTAAAAAGAAAATTTAAAGTTAAATTGTTTTTAAATAAAAAAGAATGACATTCTTTTTAAAACAGACTAAAAAAAGAAAGTATGACATATAAATTGGGCACTAGTTCATATTTTTCTTTTTAAAGAATGTACTATTTTGTATAGCTTAAGATCTTAATACACCACCAAACCTCCCTTAAGCGGATTTTGCAGTATCTAACTACAACAACAACAACAACAACTACCTAGTATAGTCTCACAAAGTGAGATTTGGAAAGGGTAATATGTAAACGGGCCTTACCCCTACCCGAAAGGGCAAAGAGGCTGTTTGCAGTATCTAACTGTAATCATTAAATTCAAACAAGTAAGTTACCAATATGTCCTCTCCAAGAGTCCAAGCTATCAATCACAAATACAAATACCCATAAAAAAAACACTCCAAGAGAAGGTTTTCCATTTTGTTTTTAGCTTATTCAATCCATCAACGGTGATCACATTTAGAAGCATAAAAGGATCAAACATACCTATATTCTTAGTTGAGAATGTCCCTTATTCATTTTCTTGCACTTCTTAGCCTGGTAAACCAACAAATCGTCACTGCCTTAGACAAATAGATTAAGTAAAAAAGGAATAAACAAATAATGAAGTAAAATATAGATAACAGAGGAGGAATCTTTGTAATTCGACAAACAAGTTTTTTTTCAGCCAACGAACCCGAATATACAGTACCATAAAGAGCTAAAACGTCACAAAATTATGGCACTTCCTTTATTCAATTTTATGTGACACTTTTTCCTTTATAAATCGAAAAAATTTAACTTTTTTTGGTCAATAATTCAACTTTAAAATTTTCATTATACCTTTACTGACATGAATTGTAGCTACATAAATGTCATGAAATGCTTAAAACCACATGATTTAAAAGTATTTCTTGCTTTTTAAAGCCATATGCTTAGTCAAACACCTTCACATAATAATATGAAATGAATAATCCATTTTTGCAGCTAAAAGAAAGGAATAATTCTAACATTTTAAAATGATTTGACTAACAAGTGACTGAGTCGTTACATTTTACAAAATGCTACTCCTTTCGTTCCAATTTATGTGAACCTATTTAACTGGGTACGAAGTTTAAGAAAACATGAAGATTTTTGAAATTTGTGGTCCTAAACAAGTCAAAAAGGGACCCAGAATATTTGTATGGTTATAAAAACTTCTCATTAAGAATAAAATTGTAAGTTTAAGCTAAACTGTTACTAGATTTAGAAATGGGTCATTCTTTTTGGAAAGTACAACAACAACAACAACAACAACAACTACCCAGTATACTCCCACCAGGTGGGGTCTGGGGAGGGTTATATGTAGGCAGTCTTACCCCTACCCAAAAGGGCAGAGAGGCTGCTTCCATGCGACCCTCGGCGCATAGGACAGAATGAAAAGCTGCATTGGAAAACAAAGACAAAATTAGTAACCAAGGCAAGACAAAACAAAGCATAAGTAATCCTGCAGAAATAACGTAAATGGTTATGTAAACATAAGGAACATAAATACCGTCGCAACCCAGAGGGGACCTAGGCTAAAACACTAGACATCGATGGGTAACCCTACTATCCCACACCCAACCCCGGGTGAGGCGAACGAAGGACTCTAAGAGCCCCTATCCTGCAACCCTGATTCTAGACCTCCAGACTCCCCTATCGAGGGTCATGTCCTCGGTAACCTGCATTTTAGTCATGTCCTGCCTAATCACCTCTCCCCAATGCTTCTTAGGCCTCCCTCTACCCCGCCGACCACCAGCAATCTCCAGCCGCTCGCAGCTCCTCACCGGGGCATCGGGACCCCTCCTCCGTACATGCCCGAACCACCTCAGCCTCGCTTCCCGCATCTTCTCGTCCACTGGGGCCACCTCTACCTTCTGTCGAATAACTTCATTCCTAATCTTATCCAGCCTGGTGTGCCCACACATCCACCTAAGCATCCTCATCTCAGCAACCTTCATTCTCTGGACATGGGAGTTCTTCACGGGCCAGCACTCTGCCCCGTACAACATCGCAGGTCTAACCACGGCTCTGTAGAATTTCCCTTTGAGTTTGTGTGGGATTTTCTTGTCACACAGGACCCCAGAAGCAAGCCTCCACTTCGACCACCCTGCTCCTATCCGATGGGTGACGTCCCCGTCAATCTCTCCGTCCCCCTGAATCACAGACCCAAGATATCGGACACTGTCCCTCTTGGCGATGGCCTGAGAACCAAGCATCATTTTTGGAAAGTACAATAGGTTCAAATAAACTGGAACAAAGGCAGTAAGAGAAAAATGAGCAGCAAAAGGCCACTTGACACCTAATTGTACTTCAAACTCGCACACCAATGAAGTCAATAGATTGCAAATAAAAGATAAACCAAAAAGAAAGCACAGACTAAAACTCTATCGAGCGCGCATGACTTTTACGTACCTCTAGTGTTGTAGGCGCGGACCGCAAGAACTTCATTTCCCAAGCTTTGTTGTTCATCTAGAATTTCCTCTGCAGCAGTGACAGCAGATTGGCTACAATAATGCAACTCAATCAATTTCAATGTGGGAATATCACCAATCTCTGTAGGAATCTCCTTCAACTTATAACAATGTCTAAGAACTAGATATTCAAGGCTTGGAAGACTATCACTGGTCGCATGCCAGTGCACCAACTCCGTCTGGAAAATGTCTAGAACCTTGAGTTTCTTGAAACCCCCTTCATCTAGATCCCAATTGCTCCCCTGAAAAGCAAAAAGTTCTAGTTTGAGAGCCTCAAGGTTGGGTAAGTTACTAAGCATTGTCATCTCCGTCCATAGTAGATGTGTCTCTGCAAGTATCAAGCTCTTGAGGTTTGCTGGGAACACGTCAAATGGTCGAGCACTCGGCTTTCAGAATAATTGTGCATCAAACGGAAGACGGAGAAGAATTCTTAGATTCTGAAGATCAGCTAGATAGATTAGATTATCTATAAGATTATCCCATCCATCTTGATTGAGCTCAACATCCAATACCTTTACATGAGGGATTGCCATAAAGATTTCCTTCAAGTCAGAAGAACTAGCAGTGCTTAGTGAAAGCTCTTCTAAGTTTTCTAGACCCAAAAAATTTGGTGCCTTAGGAGGAGCAGGTACATACATTTTCCCAGGATAGAAGTGTATCAAACTTGATATTTTCCAAATTTCTTATGGCCAGGACAATTCATTCGCTTTTGAATGAACAATCAATGTCTGTAGATTCCACAGATTAGATATTGATGCCGGAACACTGATAGAAGTGGCCAATGCAAGATATCTCAAGTGCACTAGTTGTGTTATCTCAGTTGGAAATTGTAGAAAATAAATCAGTAGTACATCCAATACCCTTAGCAATTGAAAACGAGAATCCACTACTTTGTAGCATTGATAGTCGACTAAAGAAGCATGTGGTTTATGCGTGCACGAGATGGTACGAACTGAATCCAGAGTGCCTTTCTCTAGGCCGAGGTTCTGATTTTGTACAGCATCTTCATACAAAAATAGCCGATGTTCACTCTCCACGCCTTCTGAGGACACTTCGTGACATTCATTTATGACATGAAAAAACTTCTCGTCTTTCCCTTCTCTCAAGCATATTAGTCGAATGAGGTCATGAATTCTGCAACTTATAATTTTTCTGCTTACCCACCCTCGACTATTAACCATAACCAAACTTCTGCTAACTAGTTCCTCTAAACATTCTTCTCCTACTTCCTTTGGCTTTTTATTACTCATTCGCTTCAGAAAACCTTCAGAAACCCATATTATAATCAACTTATCCGCAGAAATATCTGCATCTTCAGGGAAAACACCCATGTAAAGAAAGCAAGCTTTCAAGCTGCAAGGCAAGTAGTTGTAACTCAATGCTAATATTGCTAGGCAATGCTCAGAGGTCGAACATATATGAGAATTCACATTATCACTAATTTGTTTCCAATCATCATATGTCCTATTGGTCCTGGAGAGAAGCCCAGGAGTGACAACTACTGAGAGAGGTAGCCCTCGACATTGTTGCGCTATCTGCTTTCCTACTTCCTCAAGCTGAGGAGGACAATCTTCCTTTCCAAAAACCTTAAGAGATAGTAATTTCCAACTATCTTCAAGACTAAGAAAAGGCATGTGATGCGGAGGGAAACCATTTCCAGCACAATTAGCTACTTCAAAGAGCCTACTAGTTATCATGATGCGACTTCCATTTCCATCATCGGGAAATGATCTTCTTACTTGGTCCCAAGCCTCTATAGTCCACATATCGTCCAAAACTATCAAATACCTCTTCCTTTTCAATTTTCTATGCACTTGGTCCAATAATTCATCTTCACTCATATTGCAGTACATTGCCTTCCCACCTGGAGTACCGAAGCTTAGGACATCCAAAAGCATTTCTTTTGCAACACATGCTTGAGAAACAGTAACCCATGAAGAAATATCAAAGCGATGGTATACTGATGGATGGTCAAATAAACTTCTAGCAAGAGTCGACTTACCGATACCGCCCATACCAACAATTGAGACAATGTTCAGCTCTGGTGTTTGCCCAAAGAGTTGATCCCTTATGATGTCGAAATCGTCCTCCATTCCAACAACAGTATTTTCCTCATCCAAGACATGCCCTGATGAGCGCAAACGCGAAGAAGGTATTGCTGAAAGATCTTTGATATCTTGCTGGTTATTGAGCTGGTCATTCTTGAACTTCATCACCCTGACTCGGATGGAATCCATCACTTCTGTTATTTGCTGCAACTCTTCATAGAGCTTGCAACGAGTGTTGTTTTGATCATGTTCAGTATTAGCCAAATGGATTCTTCTAAGGCTCAAGTCAACAGTATCTTCTGCCTTATATCCTGCATATCTAATCTTCTTTTCTAAAGATTTAAGTTCTTCTTGGTTATTGAATTGGCTTCGTGTATCCTCAAGGAAAGCCTGTAAGAAAGAAAGTGTTCCATAAAGTGAATCAATGGATCCTCTACATTCAGAAATCATACTTGGATTGAATTGCAAGACTTGCTCTATAGTTGTCATAATGGAAGTTATAACAGCATAAGCCATGTCTCTATAGCTAGATCCTGTTTGAGGGTTTCAGGAGTGGGAAGAACGAAGAAAGTAATAATAATACTATGGAAATGCACGGGTGCTTCTATACCCCCTCCACCTCCAAACACTCACCTAACACCACCAAATTGTTTTCCTGAGAATTTTCTATTGGAATTTTGGGGCACGAGAGGGGTAGGTGTAGAATGTGAGAAAGTTTGTTTTTATCTGCTACAGAAGATATAAAATCATCACAAGCAGTCAAATACACATTGCCTTTTCAGAAGCACGCGAGGGCAGATTAAGGATCTTTATTTAAGCTCATTAAAAAAACCTTGTACAACCATGTGAGAGTTCATTTTTCTAGGCCATTAATATTGATTTTAATTATTAATTTCAATATTGCATATAATTGTTCAATCTGTTAAGCACTGAACTGGAATAAAGTAACTCAACAAAGATTCGTGATTTTCTATTGTACTTATCTGTCACTCCTTGGAGCAAGCTTGTGCAAGAGCTAAGGCCTAAGAGGAATGGAATTGTAAAATTAATCTAATGTCTCATACGTGATGTAGCAACAATACCAATTCACACACACTCTGCAAGAAATTCACTCAATCTTTCACTCACACACACACTCTCTGCACAATACGAACACAATGAATCCCCCCACCCCCCTCCCCACATAGCTGTTCAGCTCGCCTTCATGGCTTTCTACGTCAATCATCATCTTCTCCGTTGAAATACACCACTATGAGCACTTCCTTCCAGAGAAAGAACTTTTTCTTCACTGAAAACAGACTTAACAAAAAATCTCCATTTACCCATTTTCACAAACACCATATGCGCACTATTTTGCGGCGATGCTGTTGCTCATTCGGTATTTAATCGAGTTGCCGGTTCGAGTTCAAACCCCTGTTCTTCCAGTTTTAGTCAAAGTTCTAATTTTCCGTGGTTTTTCCATTTTCTCAGTTCGACTCTCCTCGGAGGTTTTGGTCCATTCTTGCATTTGTGTTTGCGATATCGAGTTCGATATTAGCTCATGTCATTCTCTGATAAAAATGTGAACGAATTAATATCTGCTTGTTTTTGTAACTAAGAGACTGTTTGGAAAGCTGTAATATTTGGTTATAATTGGGTATAATTACACAGTTTAGCATATTTGTTTGGCCAAGTAATTACTTGTTTGGTATGAAATTGGGTGTAATTGGAGGGTGTAATTACACTATCCAATTGTCACGGGGAGATGAGAATTCGTGGTAATTACACTGTGTAATTACAAAGTTACTTTTAGTTTCTTTTTTTTTATTATTTTCTTTGTTACTTTTATTTCAATTTTTAATTTTATTTTTACTTTTAAATTTCTTTTAAAATTTTAAATTACATTTTCTTTGTATATTATTTATCTTTTATTTGTCTTCCTTTACTTTTTGTTATTTCATGTAATTGCTTATTCTTTATTTTTATTTATTTTATTATTCTATTTATTTAAAATTACACCTCCTAATAATATAAATAATGAATCATTAACAAACTTATCATACAATGAGTGATGCAATTGATGTGAAATTTCATTGTTGAAGGTGGTTATAAACTTATGTTTCCTAATCTAAAGTTATAGTGAAGCTTTTTATTATTATGTTGGAATTTGACATATGCTAAACAATTTTTTGTGAATTTTGAAATTGTGTTATATTTATGGTTCCAATTTTTACTTGTTTTAATAATATTGGCTCACGTCGCATGTTGTTCATTTTTTAATTAGAATTGGCAGATCAGTTTTGTCAAATATTTGAATATGTTATGGCATTATATTTATAAATATTAATTTATTTTATCAAATATGAATTCCATGATCTTCATACAAAAAATAACGTATAATTTTAGTTTTTGTAAGTATCTAAACTAAATATTATTAATTTATATATATATATATATATATATATATATATATATATATATATATTTATACGTATACACACACACACACACACACATATATATATATAATTATTTTTATAATATTAATTATAAATATATGATTACTAATTAATTTACATTCACAAAAAATATACATCTAAAATACCAAATATAAATTATTTATACTTATAAAATTTTATAGGCATACAGTTATTATATTATCTTTTAAGTTTTGACAATTATTTAATTTAAAATTTAATCTAACTATGTAATTACACATGTACAACCAATCAGTAAATTTATAATTATACTATGACAAACAAACAGATCGTCGTAATTTCACAACTAGGTAATTACTGGATTGTGTAATTACTACCCTAGTAATTACACCAATTCCAATTACATAGTAACTTTCCAAACAGATTCTAAATGAATAAAGAGGTATACACTGTCACGAGATCCGTTTAGAGCATAATATAGTGCTGAAACAAGTTGACAAATGTGCTTATTTCTTGGAGACGGGTTTTAAAAAAAGGAGTGCTTTTAGATAGTAGCTTAGCAGGTAAAAGATATATATTTTTGATACATGAATTATACATTTCTGATATATTTTTGATACATAAATTATGCATTCTGATACAATAATTATGCATTTCTTATACATTTGATGATTGCTAACTTTTATTTATTTATTTATTTGTAGTTGGTGCTTGGTAACATTTCCCCAACAAATGATGTACAAACAAGGTTTCAATTGGATGATTTTGTCCCGGTTTGTGAAGATAAAAATGAGATTCATATTGAAGTCATGGCTGAAGTTAAAACAAATGCTAAGAAGCACTCCAAAAATAAGCGAGAATCACAATCCATCTATAATGAGAATCCGGATTCACAGTCCAGTAACTTTAATTAAAGCAAGAAAAACCAATAAAACTCGGATTTTTCAATCTCGATTTTTCTTGGGTTTTCAGGTTACTCAAATTTTTTCGGGTTATTTTTCCGATAAATCTTCGTGGAACAAAACGTATAACTTGTGCTCAAAATATTTCTTTAATCCTAGTAAGATACAACTATATAAAGTATTTTCCAAGAAAATAATACAAAATATGAGATGTGTTATGGTTTATCCTAAAATATTTAACAATAAAGACATGTAATATCAATATTGCTAATTAAAACGTCATAACAAAAATAAACATAGTCTAAAAGTACTAAGTCTTGCTAAAATAAGTAGACTAATAAGGAGTATATATATATATATATATAGACACACACACACACACACACATATATATATATATATAATTATTTTTATAATATTAATTATAAATATATGATTACTTATTAATTTACATTCACAAAAAATATACATCTAAAATACCAAATATAATATTATTTATACTTATAAAATTTTATAGGCATATATTTATTATATTATCTTTTAAGTTTTGATAATTATTTAATTTAAAATTTAATCTAACTATGTAAGTACACTTGTACAACCAATTAGTAAATTTATAATTACATTATGACAAACAAACAGATCGTCATAATTACACAACTAGGTAATTACTGGATTGTGTAATTACTACCCTAGTAATTACACCAATTCCAATTACATAGTAACTTTCCAAACAGATTCTAAATGAATAAAGAGGTATACACTATCACAAGATCCGTTTAGAGCATAATATAGTGCTGAAACAAGTTGACAAATGTGCTTATTTCATGGAGACGGGTTTTAAAAAAAGGAGTGCTTTTAGACAGTAGCTTAGCAGGTGAAAGATATATATTTTTGATACATGAATTATACATTTCTGATATATTTTTGATACATAAATTATGCATTCTGATACAATAATTATGCATTTCTTATACATTTGATGATTGCTAACTTTTATTTATTTATTTGTAGTTGGTGCTTGGTAACATTTCCCCAACAAATGATGAACAAACAAGGTTTCAATTGGATGATTTTTTCCTAGTTTGTGAAGATAAAAATGAGATTCATATTGAAGTCATGGCTGAAGTTAAAGCAAATGCTAAGAAGCACTCCAAAAATAAGCGAGAATCCCAATCTATCAACAATGAGAATCCGGATCCACAGTCTAGTAACTTGAATTAAAGCAAGAAAAACCAATAAAACTCGGGTTTTTCAATCTCGGTTTTTCTTGGGTTTTCGTGTTATTCGAAATGTTTCGGGTTTTTTTTCCGATAAAATCTTCGTGGAACAAAACGTATAACTTGTGCTCAAAATATTTCTTTAATCCTAGTATGATACAACTATATAAAGTATTTTCCAAGAAAATAATACAAAATATGAGATGTGTTATGGTTTGTCCTAATATATTTAACAATAAAGACATGTAATATCAATATTGCTAATTAAAACTTCATAACAAAAATAAACATAATCTAAAAGTACTAAGTCTTGCTAAAATAAGTAGACTAATAAGGAGTATTAATTACATGACTAAACGCTAAAGAAAATATAAATATAGGCTATGCATTTTTATTTAAATTATTGCAAATAAAAAATTGATATTCAATTCATTTTAGTTCGTAATATTGAATTGAATATCTTTTGTTAGCATCAGTATTGATTTAATTTTGATTTGGGCTTTTGTTAGAATTATTTAGTTTACTGATATTAATGGCTATAAAACTTGTTGGAACATTCAAAAGTTCTAAGTCTAAACTAGAAATAATACCTTAAAAGATAAAATTATAAATTTTTTTAAGAAATGCTTATAAATAACATCATAATAAGTATATTTACATATTAAATATATCTAAAAAATCTGTAATGTAATTTCGGGTTGGTTTGGTTTCAGTTTGACTTTCTTTAGTTAACACCAAACCAAATCAATTATGGTCGGATTTTATTTTCAATACCAAACCAAACCATAATCTTTTGTACACCCCTAGAGCCTATATTGTTCGAAGTCATCAAAAATATTCTTGGGTGTGTGCGTGCAACAACCCAAAGGGTCATCACCTATTTTTATCTCTTTTTTCGCACTTCTGAGGCCTCGAAAACCTCACTGTTAGTTTCCTCAATTTGCATGCGCAGTCCGAGCGCGTGGCCGAAAAACATATGCATTAAATTATATGAAATTTGATAAATTGTGGCTTTAAAATGGTTAAAGTTGACTTTGGTCAATATTTTGGGTAAACGAACTAGGGCCCATGATGTGACGGTCCTGGAGGGTTCGTAGGGCAATATGGGACTCGGGCGTATTACCGAAATCGAAATCCGACGCCCCGAACCCGAGAAATAAATTTTTTGTATAAAAGTATTTTTCTGGAATTTATATGGAATTTTGAAATGAAAACTGATCGAAAGACATATCGGGCTCGTATTTTACTTACGATGCCCGGTACAAGTCTTATATATATTTAAGCGCTTTCTGTGAAGTTTGGTCGAAATCGGACGTCGTTTGATGTGTTTCGGATCTAAATATCTAAAATTTGAAATTTATGAAGTTAGAAGGAGAAATGTTGATTTTGAGGTTTGATTCACTAATTTTGATGTTAATATGGCGATTTGATTACTTAGTTAAGTTCGTAGAAGGTTGTTGAGTTAGTGTGTATGTTTGGTTAGGAGCCCCAAGGGCTCGGGAGTGATTCGGATGTGGTTCGGGGTGTTTTAAACTTAGGGAAAGGTTCATATTTTTGTTGCAATTTTAACTCAGAAATTTTGTACTTCGCAAACGCGGCCTCAGGCTCGCGTTCGCAATGCTTTGGCATCCCCTCTTTCGCGTTCGCGGACCCCTTCCCACGTCCGCGTAGTTTCTTTAAACCCTTCATCGCGTTCACGTCCTAACCCCCCACCCCGTGCATTCGCGTAGGCCTGCCCCTGGACCCCTCCAATCTTCTTTCCCACACCCCATAAACGAATTTTGAAGAATTGTTCCTCCATAGCTTCATAGGTAAGTGTTCCTAACTTCGTTTTCTCTTAATTTCTTCAACTAATCACTAACTTCTGAGCCTAAAATTATGAAATCAAAGTAGAAATTAGGGATTTGGGTAGAGTTAGATCTTTGGGAATTTTGGGTGATTCAACCTCAATTTGGGGTCGAATCATAAAATAAAATATTTATTTGAACTTGTGGGGTTATAGGTGAATGGGTTTTGATCTGAACCTCGAGTTGGGACCATGTGGGCCCGGGGTCGAATTTTGCCATTTTTGGAAGAATGCTAGGAACTTCATCTCTAGGCTATGAGATTATCTTTTTTTTGGAGTCCTTATTGATATCATTGAATTAATTATGCCTACATATCATTGTTTCAGAGTCGGATTGTATAGGAAAGGCGATATTAGAGAGTTGATTGCTATTATTTGGACCGAGGTAAGTGTTTGTTCTAACTTTGGCTTGAAGGAATAGGATTAGAGTGTTGTTTGCTATTTGCTAATTGTTGAGTATGGTGCATATGCATGGTGACGAGTATCTATACACCGGAGTCTAGCATGACCGTGAGTCATACTTGTGCTTATTCGATTTTATGATACCTCTTCCTTGTTAAATTGATAAGTTTCATATAAGGTGAAAGGTTTGAGGAAGAATTAGTAATTGTAAATTCTTGGAGCGTTTGCTCAAACGAGAATATTATAATTGAGGAAGAAGTGAACCAAAGAGAAAGTGATGTAATTAATCCCTTGTCGGGACGTGTAGTTTATTAATGTTGTTTCTCCCTTCCCGGGATTTAACTATTATATGTATTCTCCCTTTTCGGGATATTTGAGCTGTTAGTGTCATGACCTGGATTTTTCACGATCGGGAGTCGTGATGGCGCCTACTAACGGAGCTAGGCCATCCTAACTTTAAACATTCTCCGATAAGTCTCAACAATATAAATATGTGGAAAATAATTAAATAAACGCGGAAGACTTTAACTTTAAAAAATGAAATCATAATGCGGAAGTTTAAAACATAGCTCTACCCAAAATCTAGTGTCATTAACTCACAGACTACTAAGAGTGCTACAAACAAGTCTGAATGGAAATACAAAATGTTTGTCTCGGTATAAAGAAAACAAACTAAACATAGAAAAGGACTCCAGCCTGCGAATGCCATCTAGGCTGCCTCGAAGTCCCAAGACTGAAGTCAGCTCCGATCGAATAGGCTACTGTTGTGGTCCAAAAGCTGCTCCGGTACCGTAATCTTTGAAAAAGAACAGAAGTGTAGCATCAGCACAACCGACCCCATGTGCTCGTAAGTGCCTGGCCTAACCCCGACGAAGTAGTGACGAGGCTAGACAGGACCTACCACAATTAACATGTGCAAATATAATATACATGTTCGAGAAAACAATAACAAAATAATATAAAGTAAATCTGGGAGGGGACATGCTATCGGGGAGTACCAGATGAAAATGGAATATTAAAAACAACAGCAGATCAACTCTGGGTTTCATCATACATATATTTATAGTGGACGGCGCGCTACACGATCCCATAATGTATAATATAAGTGGATGGCGCGCCACACAATCCCGTAGTTAGTATATAAGTGGACGGCGCGCCATTCGATCCCATTTCATATGTTACGTGGTAGGCGTACCACTCGCTATCGTTTCACCGTGCACAATGTCATCGGCATCTAAGGCTAATAACAATATAAGTTGTGGTCGGCGTACCACTCATTCCCATTTCAATATCATTCGTGGAAGGCGTGACACACGATCCCATAATATAATTCATAAGTGGTCGGTGTACCACATGATCCCATATTATAATGAATAGCACAAATAATCTCTCCAAAGGAGTCCCATTAAAGAAATTCAATAACATAACCATTAAGCCCGGCAAGGTAGATCTAATAGCTCAAATATCCCGCCAAGGGAGAAATCAGTAGTATTAGTCTACTTGTTCCGACAAGGCAATCATAACATCACATTCTCTTTTAGTTCATTTCATTCTTATCTAACACTTTACATGGAAATTATCAATTTAACAAGATATTTGTGCCATATCGTTCGAATTAAAAGCATTTACGACTCACGGTCATGCTATACACTGGTGTATAGATACTCGTCACCATACCTATACACCGTACTCGATCATTTAGCAAATAGCAACCAAAACACTCCAATACTATTCCCTCAAGCCAAAGTTAGATCAAACACTTACCCCTGTCCGAAAATAGCAATCAAGCCTCTAACACCACATTTCTCCAACTCCGAAACAACGATATCTAGGCATAATTTAGTTCAATATTATCAATAATGGCTCAAAGACACAATTCCATAGCCTAGAAATGAATTTCCTATTATTCTTCCAAAAATACCAAAAGCCGACCCTGGGACCGCATGGTCCAAACTCGAGACTCCGATCAAAACCCAATCACCCATAACCCCACGAGTTCAAATATATAATTTGATTTAAGATTCGACTCCAAATTGAGGTTGAATCGCCCAAAATCCCAAAAGCCCTAACTCTACCCAAAAGCCCTAATTTGTACCTTGATTTTGTGGTTTTAGGCATAGGAATTTACTAGTTATTGAAGAAAAGTGAAGGAATTAGGTGGGGAATTACTTACCCAAAAGGTCTTGGAAGAAGGGAGCTTCAATGGAGTCCTAAAGCTTGATGGAGAAGAGAGCTCTTGAGAAAAATTGTCCAATCCGGTAATACACTGTTCGGTTTCTAAAAGAATTTGCTGAAGGAAAGTTGTTCTATGCGTTCGCGACATAAGGTCGCGTTCGCGAAGGAGGACAAGCTAGGTACATTATGCGTTCGCGGGGGACTTATGTGAACGCACAGAAGGAAAACTGGGGGGGGGGGGGGGGAGTCCAGGTGGTCTACGCATTCGCGATAGAAGGCATGTGAACGCATTGAAGAAGCTGGCAAAACAATGTGAACGCGAGGAGCTTCCTGGAACGCGAAGGAGGCTGGGGTCATAAGGCATTGCGAACGCGAGACTATTGTGCGTTCGCATAGTGTAAAGGGTCTGTGCAAAAATTGCAGAAAATCTGCTAAGTTTTTAAGTGCAAAACCTCCCCGAACAACCTCCAAAACACTCCCGAGCCCTCGAGGCTCCTAACCAAACTCACACACTAACTCAATAGCATCCTAAGAATTTTCTCGAGAGATCAAATCGCTAAAATAACATCAAATTCAATGAATCAAACCCCAAAATCATCATCTTTCATTTCAAGGTTCATAAGCTTCTACCTATAGATATTTAGGTCCGAAACATGTCAAACGACGTCCGATTTTAACCAAATTTCACAGAAAGCGCTTAACGATCATTTAAGACCTGTACCGGGTGTCGGAACCAAAATACGAGTTCGATACCTATACTTTCTAATTCATTTTCATTTCAATTTTTCATATCATTTTCAAATAAACAATGTTTCTAAAAAATTCCATACTTGGGCTAGGGACCTACGATTTTGATTCTGGAAATACGCCTGAGTCCCTTTTTACGCACCTTCCGGGTCTGTTACATCACGGTTCCGGGTCCGTTTATCCAAAATATTGACCAAAGTCAACTATATCAATATTAATATCAAAATTCTTCAAATTTTCCACAAAATTCATGATTTTAATATAAAAATTTTCCGGCTTCGTGCCCGGACTGCACACGTAAACCGAGGCAACTAAAAGCGAGGTTTTTGAGGCCTCGGAAGAACGGAGAAAAAGAGAATTATGATGATGACCCTTTTGGTTTTCACATTTAGTTGTACCCTTGCCGAGTCTAATCTATTGAATTATTCCCCCTTGCTGGGATGTTTAATATTGTTTGTGTATCCCCTAACCCCGATTGGTTGTGACTATTGATTGGGTGAGGAAGAGTGATTATGCACAAAGGGTCAGTCCGTGCCATATTTTGATATTTATGCACGAAGGGCCATTCCGTGCCATATTTCGAATATTTTTGCAGGAAGGGTCATTCCAAGCCATACTTTCAATAATTATGCACGAATGGTTATTCCGTACTTGATATGAGAGTTTATCTGAGGAAAGGTACAAAGGTTAATGTCATTCACTTTATTTGACTGTTCTGGTGAGAATGAGAGTAAAAGCGCGAAGGTTGGTGTCGTGCAGACTATTGTTTCATGAGCTCTCTTTAATTGATGTTATTGTGCAGTCCCATTTCCTTATTCGTCGATTCTATATCTGAATTGTTACACTCCATAGCATGCTCCCCTCCCTCTTAGCTGTTTAAATTCTATATATTTTCCTGCTACTACATATATATCTGTACAAGTTATTTTGGTAGGTCCTGTCTAGCCTCGTCACTACTTCGTCGGGTTTAGGACAGAAACTTACCAGCATATGGAATCGGTTGTGCTGATGCTACACTCTGTGCATCTTTTGCATAGATTCAGGAGCAGCTTTTGGACCTCAACAGCAGTACTGATGGGGAGCTGTCTTCAGTCCAGGGACTTGCGAGGTAGCCTAGCTGACGTCCGCAGGCCGAAGTCCCTTTCTCTGTTATTAGTTTTTTTTCCTTGTATCGAGACAAACATTGATATATTTCTATTCAGACTTGTATTTAGCACTCTTTAGCAGTTCGTGAGTTAGTTGTCACGATCCGAATTTTTTCCACCATCGGGAGTCGTGATGGCGCCTACTGTCGGAGCTAGGCAGACCAACCATTTTTAAAACATTTCATAAAACTTCAATCTAAACAGTATAATAAGCGAGATAATTAAATAAAAATGCGCGAAAGAATTTTAACAGAAATAATAACAAAGTGCGGAAGACTATAACATAGCATCACCCAGCATCTGGTGTCACTACTCAGAGACTACTAACGGAGTTTTACAAACATCAGTCTAAAAGAAAAATGTATAATAAGTATGTTTGATACAATGAAAACAAACAGAAGAAAAATAGGAGACTTAGGGCCCGCGAACGCCAGCGAACTACCTCGAAGTCTCTGGATTGAAGGCGTGCTCCCTTACAACTACTGCGGTCCGTAAGCTTTATCCTGACCTGTGCACAAAAAGGCACATAATTGTAGTATCAGCACAACCGACCACATATGCTGGTAAGTGCACGGCCTAACCCCGACGAGGTAGTGACGAGGCTAAATCGGACCTACCAAAAACAACCTATGCAGATATACGCGCAATAACGAACGGATAATAAAATTTAAATAGCGAATGGGGAGGGGACATGCTGGGGGGTGTAACAGTTCATTTATAAGTCCAATGTAACAGTTCATTTATAAGTCCAATGGATTGAAGGCGTGCTCCCTTACAACTACTGCGGTCCGTAAGCTTTATCCTGACCTGTGCACAAAAAGGCACATAATTGTAGTATCAGCACAACCGACCACATATGCTGGTAAGTGCCCGGCCTAACCCCGACGAGGTAGTGACGAGGCTAAATCGGATCTACCAAAAACAACCTATGCAGATATAGCGCAATAACGAACAGATAATAAAATTTAAATAGCGAATGGGGAGGGGACATGCTGGGGGGTGTAACAGTTCATTTATAAGTCCAATGAATAAGAAATAGAAACTGAATATTTAACATTAATAAAAGAAAGCCAGTGAATCAACAACTGTACGGCACCACGCTTCGTGCTTTTACTCTCATTTCTCACCAATACTGTCAAATATAATGCACGTCATCACCCTTCGTGCTATTACTCTCAATACGTAGTGCACGACATCACCCTTCGTGCTTTCCTCACATAACTCTCACATTAAGGCACGGAATGACCCTTCGTGCTAAAATAATCAGGAAACATGGCACGAAAAGACCCTTCGTGCATAATTATCAAAATGTGGCAAGGAAAGACCCTTCGTGCAAAATTATCGAAACATGGCACGGAAAGACCCTTCGTGCATAATCTCTCTCTTCCTCACCCAATCAACGGTCACAACCAAATGGGAAAGCAATATAAAACAAGATAAAATATCCTGGCAAGGCAGAAAACCTCTACAACTAGTCCCGGCAAGGGAAAAATACCAAAATTCCTTCTTTAGCTCATTTACTTCTCAACTATCACTTCATAGTGCATTTAACAAGTAATTATCACAGTTGTTCACTTCTTTAGAAATTTTAATAGCAATTATGACTCACGTCATGCTAGACTCGGGCGCATAGGTAACCGTCACCATACCTATGCATCGACTCCACATAGCACATTGAAAATATTATCCTAATCCTATTCCCTCAAGCCAAAGTTAGATCAAACACTTACCTCGAATACAAAAATAGAAACTCAAAGCTCAACAATCGCCTTACCTCTAGAATCCGACCCCGAACCAACGATATCTAACATAAATGGATTCAATATTATCAATAATATCACAAGGAAACAGTTTCCTAGCTTAGAAATGCATTTTATAACTTTCTTCCAAAAATACCAAAATCCGACACCGGGCCCACATGGTCCAAACTCGAGGCTCGGACAAAATTCCGATTACCCATAACCCCACGAGTCCAAATATATGATTTGTTTTAAGATTCAACCCCAAATTGTGGTTGAATGCCCAAAATTTCAAAAACCTAACTCTACCCTAAAGCCCTAATTTCTACCATGATTTCATGCTTTTAGGCTAGGAGTTTAGTGATTAGATGATGAAATAGTGAGAAAACGATGTTAAGATTACTTATCCAAAGAGATATGGAGGTAGGGAAGCTTGAGACTCTTCAATGGAGGGTGGAGAAGGAGGGTTCTTGAGTAAAGTGTCTGAAAATCCCGTCACTGTGATATTTTTAGGCTTTTAAAATCACTGGGCCAAAATGCTCAATGCGATCGTATGAGGGGAGATGTGATCGCATAGAACAAAAAGGGGTTGAGGGTCCTTGGCTGGGTTGTGTTGTGCGATCGCAGGATTGGTTATGCATTCACACTGAAGGAACTGGCCAGGATATGCGATCGCAGGGGAAACATTGCGACCACTTTGAACAAAAATGGGGGACTTCGAATGGACTCTATGAGATCACAGACACACCTATGCGATCGCATAGAGTAAAAGGTCTGTGCACAAATTGCAGAAAATATGCCAAGTTAAGAACAAAAACATCCCCCTGAAATCACTCCCGAGCCGTCGGGGCTCCCAACCAACCACACACACTAACTGAAAATAATCCTACGAACTTGCTTGGGCGATCAAATCTCCAAAATAACATCAAAATCAAACAATCAGCCTCTAAAACTCATGATTTTCATTTCAAAGTTCAAAACATCCAAAATTTCTGATTTTTGTCCGAAACACGTCAAATGATTTCCGTTTTAAACCAAACTTTACAGATAGCGCTTAGCGCTCATTTAAGATTTGTGCCGGGCGTTAGAACTAAAATGCGATCTCGATACCATTACTTTTGATCAAATCTCATTTTCATTTTTCCTTAAGCATTTTCAGAAAACAATTTCCTGTACCAAATCTGTACCCAATAACCGAGCATCTCCCGGCTCAAACCATCCGACTGGGGACCAACACTGCCTACCATACAAGGCCTCATACGGAGCCATCTGAATATTGGACAGGTAGCTGTTGTTGTAGAAAAACTCTTCTAAAGGCAAGAACTGGTCCCACGAGCCTCCAAAATCAATAACGCACGCTCGGAGCATATCCTCAAGAATTTGAATAGTCCTTTCGGATTGACCATCTATCTGGGGGTGAAATGTTGTACTCAACTAGACTTGGGTGCCCAACTCATGCTGCACTGCTCTCTAGAAATGCGAGGTAAACTGCGGACCCCGGTGCGAAATAATAGATATGGGTACCTCATGAAGGAGAACGATCTCTCTGATATAAATCTCAGCATACCTCTCGAACGAATAGGTGGTGGCAACTGGGATAAAATGTGCTGACTTGGTCAGCCTATCGACAATGACCCATATAGCATCAAACTTCTTCCGAGTCATCAGAAGGCCAGTAACAAAATCCATGGTTATTCTCTCCCACTTCCATTCGGGAAGCTCAATACACTGAAATAACCCGCCAGGCCTCTGGTGCTCGTACTTAACCTGCTGACAATTCAGACAACGAGTCACATATGCAACAATGTCTTTCTTCATTCTGCGCCGCCAATAATGTTGTCTCAAATCCTGATGCATCTTCGCGGTGCCCGGGTGAATAGAATACCAAGAACTGTGGGCCTCCGCTAAGATCGACTCCCGAATACCATCAACATTAGGCACACAAACTGGCCCCTATAATCTCAATACGCCGTCATCTCCCTGGCACCTTCCCGTTGCACCACGTCTCTCAGGACACACAAATGGGGATCGTCTAACTGCCGCTCCCGGATACGCTCCATCAATGACGAGCGAGCAACCGTGAAAGCTAACACCCTGCTGGGTTCAGAAATATCCAATCTCACAAATCTATTGGCCAAGGCCTGAACATCCAAGGAAAGCGGTCTCTGGCTGACCGGAATATAGGCAAGACTACACATGCTGGCGGACTTCCTACTCAATGCATCGACCACCACATTGGCCTTTCTCAGGTGGAATAAAATAGAAACATCATAGTTTTTCAACAACTCCACCACCTCCGCTATCTCAAATTCAACTCTTTCTGCTTGAACAAGTACTGAAGGCTGTTGTGATCCGTATACACCTCACACGTCACACCATACAAATAATGCCTCCAGATCTTTAAGGCATGAATAATGGCTGCCAACTCTAGGTCATGAACTGCATAATTCTTCTCGTGGATCTTCAATTGCCTTGAAGCATATGCTATGACCTTTCCATTCGGTATCGACACTGTGCCAAGCCCGATATGGGAAGCATCACAATAATCAGTATAAAGCCCAGACACCGTGGGCAAAACTAATACCGGTGCCAGGGTCAGAGCTGTCTTGAGCTTTTGGAAGCTCGCCTCACACTCATCTGACCACCTGAACTGGGCACCTTTTTGAGTCAATCTAGTCATTGGGGCTGCGATGGATGAAAACCCCTCACGAAACGTCTGTAGTATCCAGCTAACCCCAAGAAGCTCTGAATCTTTATAGCTGAATATGGTCGAGGCCTGTTCTTGACTGCCTCTATCTTCTTCGGGTCCACCTGAATACCCTCTGCGAATATGACCTGACCCAGGAATGCAACTGAACTCAACCAAATTCGCACTTTGAGAACTTGGCGTACAACTGACTATCCTTCAGAGTCTGAAGAACCACTCTGAGGTGCTGCTCATGCTCCTCATGACTGCAGGAGTATACCAAGATGTCGTCAATGAATACAATCACAAATAAATCCAAATAGGGCCTAAACACTCGGTTCATCAACTCCATGAATGCTGCCGGGGCATTGGTCAACCCAAACGACATGACCAAACTCACAATGCCCACACCGAGTACGAAATTCTATTTTAGGGACATCAAACGCCCTAATCTTCAGCTGATGATAACCAGACCTCAAATCTATCTTCGAGAACACCCTATCACCCTAAATCTGGTCGAACAAATCGTCAATCCTCGGTAGTGGATACTTTTTCTTTATCATTACCTTGTTCAACTGTCGGTAATCAATGCACATCCTCATCGACCCGTCTGTTTTCTTCACAAACAACACTGGTGCACCCCATGGTGATACACTAGGTATAATGAAACCCTTATCAAGCAAGTCCTGAAGTTGCTCCTTCAACTCTTTCAACTCTGGCGGGGCCATGCGATACGGCGGAATGGAAGTAGGCTGAGTACCAGGAGCCAGATCAATACAAAAATCATATCCCTGTCGGGCGGCATACTCGGCAGGCCTGAAGGGAAAACCTCGGGGAACTCCGAACAATAGGAACAGAGTCTATCGATGGAACCTCTACGCTGGAGTCACTAACATATGCCAAATATGCTAGACACTCCTTCTCAACCATACATCGAGCCTTGACATACGAAATAACAATACGGGTGGCATGACCTGGGGTCCCCCTCCACTCAAGTCGGGGCAAATCGGGCAAGGGCAAAGTCACAGTCTTGGCGTGACAATCCAGAATGGCATGATACAGGGACAACCAGTCCATCTCCTATATAACATCAAAGTTCACCATGTCTAAAAGCAATAAGTCGACACGGGCCTCAAGAACCAGAAATACCATCACGCAAGAACGATACATTCCGTTGACCCCTATAGAATCACCAACCAGTGTGGACACATATACAGGATACGCAAAGCCTCACTAGGCATGATCAAATAGGGTGCAAAATAGGAAGACACATAAGAATAAGTAGATCCCGGATCAAATAATACTGGAGCACCTCTATCACAGACCAGTAAAGTACCTGTAATCACCGCATCAGATGACTCGGCCTCCGGCCTGACTGGAAATGCATAACAACGGGGCTGGCCCCACCTCCCTAAACTGTATCTCTGGAAAGATCTGCTGCGGGCCGACCCCTGCCTCTGGCTGTCCGAGCTCCACCTCTATGATCTCTACCTCCACCTCTGTGATCCGTACCCCCTCCTCTAGCTGGCTGGGCGGCCTATGGATCACCTGCTTCCAGAATCGTAGGGCGAGGACCTTGCTGCTGAGTACTACTCAAGGCTCGAGGGCAAAACCTGATAATATGACCTGGGTCACCACAACCATAACATGCCCTCGGTGGCTGGGACTACTGGCCCTGTCGACCAGTATGTCCTCCCCTGAAGCTCTGAAGTGGATGTGCACTGATGGGGGCTGGTGGTTTGCTGAAGGATTGCTGGTCGAATCATACTGCTGATGGCAACCACTGCCTAAAGTACCATGAGAAACCTGAAGTGTCGACTGGAAGGGCCTCCGGGGATGGCCTCTATCATAGGAATCTTTACCTCCAGATGAGGTACCACTAAATCTACCAGAATGTCGAGGCCTCTTGTCTGAACTCTGACTACCTCCTCGAACCAGTGCCATCTCTACCCGGCGGGCCACATTGGCTGCCTCCTGAAAGGAAATATCACTGCCAACTCCCATAGCCATCTGAAGGCGAATCGACTGAATCAATCCATCAATGAACCTCCGGACCCTCTCTCGCTCCGTAGGGAGTATCACAACTGCATGGCGTGCCAAATCAATAATCTAGTCTTGTACTGTGTAATTGTCATAGAGCCCTACTGGAGGCGCGCAAATTATCTACGAAGTGCCTCCCGCTGAGTGACGGGGAGAAACTTCTCAAAAAATAACTCCGCAAACTGGTCCCATGTCAAAGCTGGAGACCCTGCTGGTCTAGATAGGAAATAATCTCTCCACCAAGTCTTGGAGAATCCCGCAAGCCTAAAGGTGCAAAAATCGACCCCATTGGTCTCCACTATACCCCTAGTCCAGAGGATCTCGTGGCAACTGAATAGAAAATCCCGGAGATTCTCCGAAGAAGCATCGCTGAAAGTGGTGGTGAAATGCTTGGAGAACCGATCAAGTCTCCAAAAAGCATCTGAAGACATGGTCGTCCCATCTGCGGCCTGAGTTGTAATACCTGTCTAAGCTACCACTACAGGCTGAACCAATGGAACCTGAGTCTGGGGAGCTACCTGCTCCGGAGTACGTGTAGGAGTCTGAACCCCTCCTCCAGCCTGAGAAATGGGTGGTGTTACTGGCAGCAAACCCGCTCTAGAGACACTGTCCATAAAGCTTGCTATGCAGATGAGAGCATCCTGAAGATCCGAGGAAATCATAATCCCTCCTGGGACCTGAGTTAGGCCCACGGGAGCTGGTGGGGCTGGAACCTCTTCATCAAATTCAATATGAGGCTCCACCTCTGGAATTGCTGCCTCAAGATGAGCTCTGCCCCTGCCATGGCCTCTGGCACAGCCTGGGCCCCTGCCTCTCGTAGGAGCTACTGCTGGGGACTCGGGCTGCTGCTCAGAAGAAGAGGACACATGTGTTCTCGCCATCTGCGAAAGAACAGAGTAGAACGACAATCAATATTTGAGAAACATAATCGCACAACAAGAAAGGACAAGTGAAAGTTTTCCTAACTCTGTAGCCTCTGGGGGATAAATACAGACATCTCTGTATCGATCCTTCATACTCTACCGAGCTTGTCCGTGAGTTATGAGGCCCAAGTAACTTAGTGCACTTATACCAACTTGTTACGACCCGGATTTTTCCCATCATCGGGAGTCGTGATAGCGCCTACTGTTGGAGCAAGGCAAGCCAACCCTTTTTAAAATATTTCACAAAACTTTAATCTTAACAGTATAATAACCGAGATAATTAAATAAAAATGTGCGGAAGACTATAACATTAGCACTACCCAGCATCTGGTGTCACTACTCACGGACTACTAACAGAGTTCTACAAACATCGGCATGAAAGGAAAATGTATAATAAGTCTGTTCCGATAAGATTAAAACAAACGGAAGAAAAAAGAGGAGACTTAGGGCCCGCGAATGCCAACAAACTACCTCGAAGTCTCTGGACTGAAGGCGCGCTCCCTAACTACTACTGCGGTCCGTAAGTTGTATCCTGACCTGTGGACAAAAAGGCACAAAAGTGTAGTATCAACACAACCGACTCCATGTGCTGGTAAGTCCTCGGTCTAACCCTAACGAGGTAGTTATGAGGCTAAACCGGACCTACCAAAATCAATTTGTACAGATATATGCGCAATAAAGAAGAGATAACAAAATTTAAACAGCGAACGGGGAAAGGACATGCTGGGGGTGTAATAATTCATTTAAATGTCCACCGAACAAGAAATGGAAACTGAATATTTAACATTAATAAAAGAAATCCAATGAATCAACAACTACACCGCACCACCATTCATGCTTTTACTCTTATTTCTCACCAAAACTGTCAAATATAATGCACGGGACCACCCTTCGTGCTTTTATTCTCAATACGTAGTGCATGGCATCACCCTTCGTGCTTTCCTCACATAACTCTCACATCAAGGCACGAAATGACCCTTCGTGCTCAAATAATCAAGAAACATGGCACGAAAAAAACCCTTCGTGCATAATTATCAAAAGTGGCACGGAAAGACCCTACATACGAAATTATCGAAACATGGCACGGAAAGACCCTTCGTGCATAATCTCTCTCATCCTCACCCAATGAATGGTCACAACCAAACGGGAAAGGAATATACAACAAGATAAAATATCCCGGCAAGGGAGAAAACCTCTACAACCAGTCCCGGCAAGGTAGAATAACTCAACAATAAGTCCCGGCAAGTGAAAAATACCAAAATTCCTTCTTTAGCACATTTACGTCTCAGCTATCACTCCATAGTGCATTTAAAAGGTAATTATTACAATTGTTCACTTCTTTCGGAATTTTAATAGCAATTATGACTCACGGTCATGCTAGGCTTAGGCGCATAGGTAACTGTCACCATACCTATACACTGACTCAACATAGCACATAGAAAACATTATCCTAATCCTATTCTCTCAAGCCAAAGTTAGATCAAACACATACCTCGAATCCAAAAATAGCAACTCAAAGCTCAGCAATCGCCTTTCCTCTAGAATCCGACCCCGAACCAACGATATCTAACATAAATCGATTCAATATTATCAATAATAGCACAAGGATACAATTTCCAAGCTTAGAAATGCATTTCCTAATTTTCTTCCTAAAATACCAAAATCTGACACCGGGCCCACATTGTCTAAACTCGAGGCTCGTACCAAATTTCGATTACCTATAACCTCCAAGAGTCCAAATATATGATTTATTTGAAGATTCGACCCCAAATTGAGGTTGAATCGCCTAAAGTTTTCAAAAACCTAACTCTACCAAAATGCCCTAATTTCGACCATGATTTCATATTTTTAGGCTAGGATTTTAGTGATTAGATGGTGAAATAGTTAGAAAAATATGTTAACATTACATGCCCAAAGAGTTATGGAGGAAGGGAAGCTTGAGACTTTTCAATGGAGGGTGGAGAAGGAGGGTTCGTGAGTAAAGTGTTTGAAACTCCCGTCGTTGTTCTATTTTTAGGCTTTTAAAATCACTAGGCGAAAATGCTCTATGCAATCGCGGAGCTAAGGATGCGATCTCATAGAGTAAGGGAGACTGGTCAATGCGATCGCATGAGGGGAGACGCGATCGCATAGAACAAAAAGGGGTTGAGGGTCTTGGGTTGGGTTGTGTTGTGTGATCGCTGGATTGGGTATACTCGCACTGAAGGAACTGGCCTGGATATGCGATCGCAGGGAAAAAATTGCGACCGCATTAAACAAAAATGGAGGACTTCGAATGGATTCTATGCGATCGCAGACACACCTATGCGATTGCACAGAGTAAAATGTCTGTGCACAAATTACAGAAAATCTGCTAAGTTTTTAAGAACAAATGCATCCCGAACCATCCCCGAAATCACTCTCGAGCCCTCGGGGCTCCCAACCAACCACACACATTAAGTGAATATCATCCTACAAACTTGCTCGGGGAATAAAATCGCCAAATAACATCAAAATCAAAGAATCAACCTCTAAAACTCATGATTTTCATTCCAAAGTTCAAAACTTCCAAATTTTCCATTTTTAGTCTGGAACACGTCAAATGACGTCCGTTTTCAATCAAACTTTACAGATAGCGTTTAGCACTCGTTTAAGACTTGTACCAGTCATCGGAGCAAAAATATGAGCCCAATACCATTACTTTTGATCAAATCTCATTTTCATTTTTCCTTAAGCATTTTTAGAAAAAAATTTCATGGAAAAATTCCGTACTCGGGCCTGGGACCTCATATTTCGATTTCGGGAATATGTGTGGGTCCCAAATTTTCTACGGACCCTCTGAGATTGTCACATCACGGGTCTGGGTCCGTTTACCTAAAATATTAACCAAAGTCAACTATATCAATATTATTATCAAATTTCATAGTTTTTAACACAGAACTCAAATATTTCCACATAAAATTTTTTTGGCTTCGTGCCCGGATTGCACACGCAAATTGGGACAATAAAATAAGAGGTTTTCAAGGCCTCAGAAGTACAAATAAAGGAAGAATTACAGTGATGACCTTTTGGGTCGTGACATTAGTGACGTCAGATCTGGTTAGAGATGTATTTAAACTTCTACAATTGGTTTCCAGTTATCTATGTTTTTAAGACTTACTCTTTTATTTAAATGACTCGTTTTATAGAGATGTGGTTAGACATGCCATGTTGTATGGGACGGAGTGCTGGCCGGTGAAGAACTCTCACGTTCATAGGATGAAGGTGACGAAGATGAGGATGCTTAGGTGGATGTCGGGCTCACAAGGTTAGATAAGATTAGGAATGAAGTTATTCGGGAGAAGGTGGGGGTGGACCCAGTGGATGAGAAATGCGAGAAGCGAGGCTCAGGTGGTTCGGTCATGTGCGGAGGAGAAGCCCTGATGCCCCGGTGAGGAGTTGTGAGCGGCTAGCGGTGGTCGGTGTGAGGCGAGGCAGAGAGAGGCCTAAGAGGTATTGGGGGGAGGTAATTAGGCAGGACATGGTTAGTATGCGGATTTCCGAAGACATGGCCCTTGATAGGAAAGTCTGGAGGTCTAGTATCAGGGTTGTAGGATAAGGGCTTCTGGATTTTTCGTACTCCTTTCCCGGGGTTGGGTGGGGGCTCTCAATAGATGCTTTGTGTATTGGTTTGTGTCCTCTTATGGTAGTCATTTATGGTAGTTAGTGATTGATATTATTGCATGCCATTTTATTTAGTGTACTTATGGTTCTTATGTTTAGATAATTATTTATGTGATTTCTGCTGGAGTTACTAATGTTGCTTTTGTTTTTGTTTTTGTTTTCCTTCCCTTCCCTACACCGAGGGTCGATGGGAAAAAACCTCTCTACCCTCTCGGGTAAGGGTAAGGCCTTCTACATATTAACCTCCCCATACCCCATTTTGTGGGAATATACTGGATTTTTGTTGTTGTTGACTCATTTTATTTTATATTGATGAGATGTTATCAGAAAATACTTTAATACTTGGCTTGCCTAATTCCACTAGCAGGCTTTATCATGACTCCCGATGATAGAAAATCCGGATCGTGACAGCCCGTCAAATTAATCCTAAAAAAAGTGTATTTTTTGATAATCCGACACAAAAATAATACAAAAGCCGCCGAATTTTATCTTCTACTAATTTAGAATTAGAATAATACAAAAGCCACCGAACATATATAAGGTCTTAGATAAGGATTAGGGGATGCTGAATGTTAAAGTAGATACTTATTACGTCTTCAAAAGAAACTAATGAAATGAACCTTTAGTGCGATTGTGGGATAAAAAATGAGTTACAAATTTATAGTATATACCTAGAGGATGACGTTGAACATCGGTGGTAATTACTCGTATAGATGTTCGTAATATGCAGCGGAAGACAATTCAAAGTAGATTTTTTTGTGTTTAAAATTTAATTATATATCAATAGATCGGATCTAAGATATACATGATGAAAAAAATCTTATTTCAAATTCTTCAGTAATGCCAAAATTTATGTATATCCACACCGAGACCGATCCTTGCTATCAACTCTTTGATCAATGAAACCCGAGAACAAATTGAACGAAGAATATTGTGTTGAAATTTTTCTCAAATATCTCAACTCAAATTAAAAGAATAAGAAATACTTTTCTTGCAATTGTATTTTTTTCTCTATACTTTGTATTGCACTCTCACTTTTACAAAGTGGATTTTCTTCTAAAAGCTTATGTGGCAATTTTTCTCCATTACCTTTTATATAATATCACCTACAAATTATATTTTAATTTGGTTAAGATAATGATTTACTTATGGTAAATTTTATTCTAAAATAAACTTTATGGAATTTTTTATGAGAATTCACAATCTCATTCTCAATAGGTAACGTGACTGCCGAGAATCTTGGACTTTCCATGAAATCCAATTCCAAACATTGGAATTTTCCCATTGTATATAACAAAAAAACGTTTGAGTTCAACGTCCTAAAATAGTATTAGTATTTACTGTTGCCATGGTCATCCTATTGGAATTATCATCATGACAAGCCATTACACACAAAGCACTATTAATAATAACGTCACTTTCATGTAGCCAATTAGTGTCTAGGCCTGAGTGAGTTCCTTGCAAACCAGCCTTATCAAGAGCAAATGTGAGCTTAGCAAAATCAGGAACATTATCAAAAGTTGTTGGCCAGCGTTCCTTCCCAAAGTTGTGACCTTCCTTAGATAATCCATCTGCCACCATATTTTGTTCTCTGTACGTATGTTTGATCGCAGGTTTACCTAGCTGGTCCAGATAGTGCCTGCAGTCCGTAATCAAGTTAGAAAAAGCAATACTGTTAGATTCAAATAGTAATAACAGACTCTTTGCATCCACTTCCACTTCTAGAGGTGTAATATTATGCTCGTGAGCAAGTTTCAACCCTTGTGTTAAAGAATATAATTCAGACAAAATAGAAGACACATTTGGAGCTAGTTCGGTAAATCCTATGATCCATTCTGCTTTTGCGTTCCTGATTACCCCTCCTATTCTATCTGAAGTACTTGAAAAAGCACCATCCATATTAAGCTTATAACCTTGGTTAATTGGGGGATACCATTTAATGTTCTTGTGCAAATTAATTTTACTTTGTTTCCTTGGATGGAAGGAGACTATGTAGGTGAACTCTGCAGCCTGTTTAGTAATATTGTTGTAAGGAATATTATTTTTGGTGTTATAAGAAAGGTTGTCATTACTAGTTAACCAAATATTCCATAAACTATAGGGTAAATAAGTTAGAGGATTAATGTTTAGAGGCAGAATTATTTGTGTATTAAAAAGGAGCTGATGTAGCGAAGTATGTGTATTAGTTAGATTGCCAACTGATCTAATTACTGAAGCCAAACCTAATTGTTGCCAATAATTCTATACATTAACACATTCCATAAAAATGTGTTGCATAGATTCCTCACTAGCTTGGCAAAATTGACAACTTGTGTCCTCAGTAAACTTAATGTGCTTTAAGTAAAGCTTTGTTAGCAATCTGTTATGGAAAATAAGCGAAATGAAGCTTTTAAGCTTAGGATGAATAGGTAATTTCCAAATCCAATTGAAATTATGAGCTTGACTTAACTGTAAGGGTACATTATCATCAAGGTTATCGTAAATGGATTTGATAGTGAACTTGTTATTATGAGTTAGGCCCCAATAGATAAGATTAGTCTTATTGTTAAAAAGGGAAACATATGTGACATCCATTAATTGATTCATATTCTTGGTTAAATCAAATATTAGCCGATCCTTATTCCAACCCATAAGAGTGAGGAGTTGAGAAATTGTTAACTTCGATTCATGTAATGTTAAAGGGCCTTGCATTAATGAACATATCGTAGTGCCTGGCATTAGCCAGGGATCATGCCATGCGTTTATGTTCCTCCTATCTCTTATCTTCCATTGAATAACCCTTTGGAAATAGTTCCATCCGTTTAAGATATTATCCCGAGTTCTTGAATTATTTAGAATGGTTCTTTTGTGGATATACTTATTAATAAGAACTCTTGCCCATATTACATGAGGTTTTGGGGAAATTAGCCAAGCAAGTCCTGCTAGTAAAGCGTTATTTTTTTACTTAACATTTGAATACCTAGTCCTCCCATAGCCTTAGAGGTAGTCACAAATTCCAATTAAGAAAATGCATTTTCTATTTTACCAGGGTGATCCCCAAAGAAAGTTTCGTTGGTATTGTTCTATCACGACCCCAATCCCGGTCGTGATGGCACCCAACAGAGATGCTAGGCAAGCCCGGCCATTTAGACACTCTCAACTCGACTATGAAATCTCAGTACCAATATGTTAAGTGAATTTAGCGGATAACCAGAATCACAATTCGAAAGTAAATAGAAAATGACACGGGAAAACTCGAATAACTGTCAACAACTCCCAAAAGATCTGGGGTCACGAGTTTAGAGCCTCTAAACACAACCGAGTAATAATCCTCAAATACATAAGTCTAGGATACAGAAATATAAATGGATAAGGAGAAGAAGTCAGGTCCTTCGAACGCCAGGTAGCTAACTCGACAACTCTGAAGTAACTCTGAAGGACAATAAATTGCTCAACTAAGCTCCTGACGCGCCTGAATCTGCACACATGGTGCAAGGAGGAAAGTGAGTACTTCCAACTCAGTGAGTAATAAGCATATATAACTATCAATTAAACATAATTAAGGGTGAAATGACAACAAAACAAAATCAGATAAACATCAAAGCATGAATGCAATGCAATCCACATGACCGTTGTAGTGTACAACCCGATCCATTTGGGTACCCGCGCTCACAGTGGGGTTTCAGATCCGAAGGGGCTCCTACAGACCAAGCGCAATATCATTGTATCATCACTGCAGCGTGCAGTCCGATCCACACTCAGTACAGAATATGCATGTGAGTTATACAGCAAAGTAAAATAATAGTTCTCAGTTCCAATTATTAGGAAATTATAGTTTATGTCTTTAAAACTTAGGGTAGGTGACTAAGCATTTCGAAACAGTTTTTAACTCGTGCTGAAATCATATAACATGCTAAGCATCATGGAAGTAGTGATAATAATCCCCTAGGAATTCAAATAGTCGGTACACAGCCCAAATATATCATAATAATCCGAGGAAGATGTTTAAAAATCGGTATGTAGTCCAAAGCACAGCTTGGACACCACTCGTGGCGGACTAAGCCAAAATTTCGAATCACAAACGACCCCGCACTTGCCATGGGGTGCGTGTCTCGCCTCAATATAGCGTCATAGTGTGATATTCCATGATTTCAAACCCTTAGGTCATCAGCTACATCTATTACTAACCTCTAGCCGGCCGAAGACTAACTCGCAATGCCCTTTTCTCTCGAATTGACCTCCTCGCGTGTCAAATCTGGCAAAAAACACAACGAATACGTTGCAATGTGCCAAAGAAACATAACCCAATCGAAAATACTTGAAAAAATACCAAGAATCATGAAGTTTGCAAAAACCGAGCCCCGGGGCCACTTCCTAAAAAATTACAAAATTTACATCACCAGACTTCTCGTCTCACCACGGGTCTATACATATCAAATATACCAAATTCGGAGTTCAAATGCCTCTTCAAATCTCAAATTTAAACTCTCTTAAGTTTTAAGCCCTAACCTCCATTTTTATCCTTTAATTCCTTGAATTTTCAGTGTTAATCCATGATTTTACACCGTAATAACATAATCTAAGTCCAAAAATCCATACCTGATGAAAGCCCTCGAAACTCTCTTAAAAATCACCCAAAACCCCTCTTAGTCCGAAGTCCAAAAATGTTGTTCTCTTTCATATTCGCGAAAATACTGTTTATTAAACACAGTCCAGATTTCGCTTCTGCGGTTCCCATAGCCGCTTCTGCGGAATCGCTTCCGCGTTCAAATATCCGTGTTGATACTCGATTTTTTCTATGTATTTTTTATACTCAAAATACTTTCAAAATAGCATATTATGCATATATAAGCATGCCCAAAAGTTATTTTTCTCAATTTTTAAAGATTTTTTTAATCAATTTATTATCTATTTTTAACAGTACAAAATCCAAAATTATTCCCAAAATTATCATTTTTTGAGAATAATGTATTTCACTCTCATATTTACAACAAAATATAGTTAATATTATTTTTTCATATTATTACAAATTTATTTGGAATTTCTAAAGCTAAATTGCATAACATTGCAATTATAACCTATTTTATAATTAACCATATTTATAATTATAAAATCTTTTATGATATTTTTAGATTAAAATTTGTATATTATTAATTAGTTGTGTGTTTTAATTTGTTTTTCAAATTATTTTAACTATTTTATAAAACAAAAAGGAAAAAAGTGGCTATTTAAATGCTGGCCAGATTTTATTGCAAATATTGTCCAAATTGACCCCAATTTTAGCCCCATTTGAGACAACCCATACCCAATTAAATTAACTTGACCCAGCCTTGATCCAATCTGAGTTGTTGATCAAATGAGATCAACGACCCAGATTCCTTTTCCCAAATTAAATCAAACGACCCCCCTCCCCACATCGATCCCTCATTTGCATAGAGATCGGTCTCTCTCTTGGTCTCTTCGTCTCCTCCTTCTCTCTAGAACCTTTTGGTTCTCTCTTTCTTCTATGATGGTCTTCATCGCCTTTCCGTCCACCTCCACCCTTACTTATCTCGACCACCAATCGCTATGGAACATTGTCTTGTCGCTTCTCTCTGAGCCTTGATGCCCCAAAGACTTCCACCATGAAAGGCGGTCCCTGGAAGCCTTGTTTGGCTTGTCTCCAGCCTTACTCCGTTAGTAATGTGTTTCACAGCCAGGTTCCTTGCCTTACTGATTTTATTGCAAAACCCTAATTTTTGCCTAAGTCTTCTAATCTCTCACTTTTTAAAATGATTTTTCAAATTATTCTTTGTGTTTCACACTACTCTCTACTCGAATTCTTCGATTACTCAGGATTTTCAATGTTTTGTTCTTCTTTTCTAAGCTAAGGTTTCTGAAAATCCTTTTTCTTTGAAATGCTTTCTAGATTTAAGTGTTTAGTCCCGTATGTCTATGGGTTTTGATTGATTTTTTTGAGTTCTTCCTATACTAAAACACCAAATCTTTGAACTTTGTCTGGATTCTGCACGTGTCCGTGTTATTTGACATATGCCTATGTTCTGTTATTTGATTTACATGATTGCTCCTTCGTTTAATTAGAATATCCTGTTATTTTGCCCTAGTATGCCTCTATAGGATTTTTGAGATTCGATTCTTTCCAATTTATACTTGAATTATTTGCTTATTCATGAAAATTTTGTTATTCTCTATTTTGAATTTTTGATTCATTGAATTGTTATGGTAACACCTATGTACTGATTCTCGATTATTTCCGTGTATTTGCAACCTTAGTTAGTTTCTTACCTTATCGATTGTTTTCTTAATTGAACCTTGGTGTATTTACCCTTAATTGTCTACCCTGTGCCCAAGTCTTGCTTGATTTTCTTTCCTGAAACATGTTATACTCTTTACCGTTGGCTAATTACCCCTTAATTAGGGGAAGACTTGTTGATGTCTTTTTGCCTGATTTGTGGCTTCATTTTTACCTCATTTTGCTCTGCCTTTAACTACTACAAGTACTCCTCCTCTCTTCTCACTTCAAACACGAGCAGAATTCATTCCGAACTTTCTCTCTCTCTCTCTCTCTCTCTCTCTCATACAAAGTATATTCAGTGCTCTCTTTTGTTTTGACACAATCTCTCTAACTTCTCTTGAGACTACTGGTTACTCATCTGGTTTGAAACCCAGGCTGAACTTTAGCCTACTATATTATTCTGTTGCTCTCCGCATTGCTGTTTGCTTGGGTCTTCTATTGCTGCTCACTTCTCTGCTATTACTGCTCACTTATCTACTATTGCTTCTCACTTCTTTGCCTATTGCTGCTCTCTCTGCATATTCTCTGCTATTGCTGCTCACTTCTCTACTATTGATTCTCACTTCTTTGCCTACTGTTGCTCTCTCTGCATACTATTTGCATATTGCTGCTCACTCTCTTGCACACTATTGCTCACCACTTTGCATATTATAACTCACTACTGCCCTGCATTACCTTGCTTTCAACTGGTATGTCTCCTATTTGATTTACAACTTCAAATAATATGTTTCTATTTGTATTGCACTTTTTCTTATTTCTGATATGTTTCTACTTAGTGTTTTGTTGTTCTTGCTGCAATTAGCATGCCTCTATGTTGATTAATATGCATATCTTAATCTGCCAAGCCCATTACTCCTTTTGTCTGTCTCTTGCATGTTCCTCCGTACCCCTAACCCCAGTACATTATTGGCATGTATTCAGGACTCTCTTAGCTACTAAGTAACCGCGAACCCCTACCTGATGTGTGAATCTATTTGGCATCTATCAATCTCATGCTTTTTGAAACCTGCTTGATTGTTTAAATTCCGAAGTGCTTCTCTTTGATGTTTGTGTATATGTACTTGTGTTCTCACTTGTGATTCACTTGTCCCCCATGTCCTCTGCCCCTGCTTGTGCTTGTCTTCCCCGAACCCTGTAGCCTGATATTGTCTCTTCTGTTGCTTTTCTCTCAAAACGGTTTTCATGTGAATCCTCTTTCAATTAATTTTCAACTCAATCTCTTTAAAACTCTATCACAATCTCACTATTCTTAGAATTTAAGTTCTACCCCCTTGGTGTAAGCAATTCCTTGGGTACCTTGAGTACCCACTGAACATTGATGCACAAAGCTGGTAATTCCACACTTGCACTGATTCAATGTCAATCTGGTTGGGTGCCTGTTATTGGCCAGGGGGCCCTAATGGGCCCTTAGGGAGCTTTGCCACACCCAAAACCTTGGTAAAGCCTGTGAAACTCAAAAGAAGTGAGGTTGGAGATTTTAGCATGGTTGAAGGATCCCTATAGATTAACTTCTTATTTTTACTCTTCATTACAGTAATCAAATCGCATTGGTATGTAATAACTTGTGTGAACAATGGGAGTGAAAATGGGAGGGATATGCATGTGTAGTTTAAGGGTACGCGTAGAAAACCTGTTCGTAGGATTTTTCTTATTTGTGCAATAGACATCCTGTCTAGGACATGTATCGCACACAACTAGAAATCCTGTTTCAGACTCTTTTACTTTTAATTTGTCATTTTACTCACTGTATAAATTCTCCGACATCATCAAGTTGGGAGAAAGAATTGAAGAAGGTATCAAAATAGTATGGTCACTAATCTCGAAGCATTACAGGCCACCAACAAGGCATTACAGTCTGGTGGTGATGGCTGCGCAAATAACCAAATCCCCTATGAAATACCAAACATATCCCACAACTCCACTCACATATCAACCTCCCCTAAATTACCAAGTACCCTCGCCCACATACCAAATTCCACCACCCACCTACCAATCATCTCTGCCTTCACCACCTATGTATCAACCCATTTCACCTTGATATTCCTAACCCGCACCGGTGTACCAAGCATATAATGCCCAACCTTCACACTATCAGTCACCACCCACCCGCCAAAACGTTCCTCGGCCCAGACCAAATTTTGACTGAAAACCTCCCAGATAGTATACCGCCATCACCGAACTAATCGACCAATTATATGAAAAACTCAAAGCAACCGGTTATGTTTCACCTATCCCAGCCATAACTTCAGAAAATCCTTCCCAATGGATCAATCCCAACAAAACCTGTGCATACCATTCCGAAATGAAAGGCCATACCATCGACGAGTGTCGCTCGTTGAAAGACAAAATTCAGACTTTTATTGATAAAAAGGTCATTATAGCAAAGGATCCCGCTCCTAATGTACGCAAAAACCCTCTGCTTGACCATAAGGGTGAAGACATCCATATGATCGAGATTGAGGATGATTAGGACCCCAAAGGGTCAATCGGGTTGATAGCTGAAGGAGATGAACCTAAGAAGCTGGCTGTTACCCTCAATCCCATTGTTTTTCAGATCCATCCCTCTGAGGACAATGTGGTAAATGTGTCTGTACCCCTCGAGTATGAGGTGCCTCATGCAAAGGCACCAAAATCGTTTGAGGTTGAGTTCAGTATTTCGAAAGCACCTGCACCATTTGAAGTTGCTATGTTACCTCCCAGGATGCCAATTCTAGTTTCCATGACAGACTTGACCCTGTTCAAGTCAAACTCCATACCGTGGGGTTACACAGCTGAGGCTAGAAGGAAAGGAAAAGCGCATACTGGAGAAGCGATTGCCTTACAAGGCATGACCAGAACAGGCAGGGTATATACCCCAGAACATCTAGCAGAGTTCAGCAAGCAAGCCTCTAGGCGACCTGTTGAAACTTGACCCGATGACTTTTGGACGAAGATACAAGCGAAAGAATACTCGGTTGTTGAGCAACTGAACAAAACACCAGCGCAAATTTCCATCCTGGCTCTTCTGCAAAGCTCTGAGGCGCACAAAAATGGCTTATAAAAATATTGAGTGAAGCTTATGTTCCCGGCAACATAACAGGAGGCGTAATGGCAAACATGTAGGAAAAGTGCTGGAAAGTCACAAGATCACCTTCTACGAGGATGAGCTACCACCAGAAGGGCTTCGTCACAACAAGGCGTTGCACTTGAATGCATAAAGCAACGATTATTTTATCACCGGGATCCTGGTCGACGGGGGATCTAGCCTCAAATTTTGTCCGCTAGTGACCCTCACAACATTGGGGAAAGGTTTACATGAGATCAAATATGGGGCTATCAATGTTAAAGATTTTGATAGATCTCAAAGATCTACCATTGGAGAAACTAGCATGTACTTACAGATGGGACCTACCTGGTTCGATGTTGACTTCCAAGTCATAGACGTGCCAGCGTCCTACAATTTATTGCTGGGACGACCCTGGATCCACGCCGTTAGGGCTATGGCATCAACCCTACATCAAGCAGTGAAGTTTGAATGGATCATCAGGAAGTGATCATTCATGGTGACAGTAGCAACCCTATATACAGTCGCTAGACCATCACATCGAGTAAGTCAATGCCATAGACAAAGAAAAGTGGTGGGATAACAAGATTGTGAGCATCCTAAATTGGAGCGGGTATGAACCCGGGAAAGGACTTTGCAAGAACCTCCACGGTATCACCAAACCCATCAAACTAAAGAAACATGGCACTACTTTTGGCTTAGGGTATGAATACACTTGGGAGGAGTTCGACCATTGGTCGCCACCATAGTGGAGCCCTTGCTATCCGTTGGAGCACCCTATATCTCTATTGGAGCAGTCCTCTGCTAGCTGATGTTATATACAGATCAGAGGAGGATAAAACACTAACGGCGATGAAGAACCTATTTCTGGAAGATGATATGGACCGTTGTGTTATCTTAGAGGAGGAAGGGGAGGAAGGCCCTTCCATTCAAGCTGTGAACCGAGGAGAATGCCTCACAAATTGGTTAGTCAGGACCACCAGTGCCTAGATAGCTTCGGGGTAGCAAGGCTAAACGATGTACTATGCATAACCTTTTACTTTTTAGTTGATTTTACTTTCCCCTTTGTATTTACTTTTGAAAATATCTCCGATGTTTCGAACAGTTATGAATTTAATCAAAAGCATTTTCCAAGATAACTTTTTATATCTTGCTCTTATTACTTTTCTCTATCACTTATTTTATATTACACAAAATTACCATTACATATCTTGATGATGAACCAATGACTGTGACTCGCAACGAGGGAACGCAACAAACGGACATAGATTCAGAAGAGGACAATATGCCAAAAGAGGTTGTCCGAGAAGTCGGAACTTTGAGAATAGACCCAAATCCTATTTGGACAAACTGAGGTTGTCAATTTGGGGAATGCAGAGAACGTCAAGGAAACATGTATCATCGTACATTTGTCGTCATCAAAAAAGAAAGATTACACTGAGTTCCTAATGGAGTATGAGAATATCTTTGCGTGGTCTTATGATGAGATGATATGTCTTAGCACATCCATTGTGGCTCACAAGTTTTTAACAGATCCGACGTGTCCGCCGGTAAAGCAGAAACTCAGAAAATTCAAACCAGACATGAGCTTGCAAATTAAAGAAGAAGTTACCAAGCAAGTCAAACCCAGGGTTTACAAAGTGGTAGGTATCCGATATGGTTATCCAACATCGTGCCGGTACCGAAGACGGATGGGAAGGTTAGAGTCTGTGCCGACTATCGGATCTCAATCGGGCCAGTCCCAAAGATGACTTTCCTCTGCTGAATATACACATCTTTATCGACAAGTGTGCAAAGCATGAGCTGCAGTCATTAGTTGATTGTTGTGTTGGATACTACCAGATATGGATGGATGAAGAAGATGCGGAGAAAACAATGTTTATCATGCTATGGGGGATGTACTGTTACAGAATGATGTCGTTCGGTTTGAAGAATGCTGGTTCCACATACATGAGAGCCATGACTACTATCTTTCATAACATGAGACATAAAGAAGTCGAGGTATATGTGGACGATGTCATAACAAATCCAGGAAAGCCGCAGATCATATGGAAAATTTGAGAAAGTTCCTCAACAGATTAAGCATGTACAACTTGAAACTGAATCTGCCAAGGGTGTATTCGGGGTTCCTGGCGGAAAGTAATTGGATTTCATTGTGAGTCACCGGGGGATAAAACTGGATCCGACGAAGGTCAAGTCCATTCAAGAGTTGCCACCACCGAAAAACAAGAAGGACGTGATGAGTTTTCTGGGAAGACTCAACTATATCAGTTGGTTCGTAGCTCAGTCCACTATCATTTGTGAACCTATCTTCAAGATGCTAAAGAAGGATGCTGCCACTAAATGGACTGATGACTGTCAAAAGGCTTTTGACATAATTAAGGAACACTTGTCTATGCCGCTAGTCTTGTTCCGTCGGAGCCAGGAAGACCCCTTTTGCTCTATCTCGCAGTTCTGGATGTATCATTTGGTTGTGTTTTGGGAAAACATGATGAAACATGAAGAAAGGAGCAAGCAATCTATTACCTTAGCAAGAAATTTACCCCGTACGAGGCTCGGTAATCCTTATTAGAACGCACATCTTGTGCTCTGACCTGGGTATCTCAGAAGTTGAGGCATTATTTATGTGCCTATGCTACTTATCTTATATCAAGGATGGATCTGTTGAAATATATCTTTCAGAAGCCCGTGCCTACCGGCAAGCTAGCTAAATGGAAAATCCTGTTAAGCGAGTTCAACATTATTTATATTACCCAGAAGGCAGTCAAAGGACAATCTTTGGTAGATCATCTCGCCAAGAATCCAATGGGAGGAGAATACGAGCCTCTGAAAACGTATTTTCCTGATGAAGAGGTATCTTTCATAGGAGAAGACATTGCAGAATCCTATGATGGTTGGAGAATATTTTTCGATGGCGCCATAAATTTTAAAGGAGTTAGTATAGGAGCGGTCCTGGTATTAGAAACCGGTCAGTATTACCAGGTATCCACCAAGCTCAAGTTCCCATGCACCAACAACATAGCCGAGTACGAAGCCTGCATCTTAGGGCTCAAACTGGCCATCGACATGAACATTCAGGAGTTTCTAGTGGTCAAAGACTCGGACCTACTTATACATCAGATCCAAGAAGAATGGGAAACCAAGAATTCCAAGATACTCCCTAATCGATATCATATACAGGAGTTGAGGAAGAGATTCAGAAAAATGGAATTCCAGCACGTTCCCAGAATACAGAATGAGTTGGATGATGCCCTAGCCACTTTATAATCTATGATCCAGCATCCAGGTACAAACTTTATTGATCCCATCCAGGTCAAGATGCACAACCAACCAACTTATTATGCTCATGTTGACGAAGAAGCTAATGGGAAACCTTGGTTCCATGATATTAGAGAATACTTGACAACAGGAGAATACCCAGAGCTTGCCAAAATTACTATGAAGCGCACGCTCCAGAGGTTATCCAACATCTTATTTCACAATGAAGGAATCCTGTATATGAGGACTCCCGATCTGGGATTACTAAGGTGTGTCGAGGCAAGAGAAGCAACCAAACTATTGGAGGAAGTGCATGCAGGGACCTGCAGACCGCACATAAATGATTTTGTTTTAGCAAAGAAGATACTACGAGTAGGGTATTTTTGGATGACTGTGGAAACAGACTGCATCCAGTATGCTCGAAGGTCCCATCGCTGTCAGATATATGCAGATATGATAAAATTACCTCCAAATGAGCTTATTGCAACAAGCTCACCATGCCCATTCGTCGATTGGGGAATGGATGTTATTAGACCAATCGATCCTGCCACATCAAACGGGCACAGGTTAATCTTAGTGGCAATTGATTACTTTACCAAATGGGTTGAAGCAGCATCATACAAAGCAGTGACCAAGAATGTTGTAACAGATTTCTTCCGCAACCGTATTGTTTGTTGGTTCGGAATTCCGGAATCAATCATCACTGACAATGGTTCCAATCTCAACAACAACCTAATGAAAGCAATGTGTGAGACTTTCAAGATCAAACATAAGAACTCTAACGTTTACAGACTGTAGATGAATGGAGCTGTAGAAGCAGCCAATAAGAACATCAAGAAGATACTAAGAAATATGATTGAAAGGCAGAAGAAGTGGCACAAAAAATTATCGTTCGCCTTATTGGGTTATCGTACCACAATCCGCACATCAACCGGGGCTACTCCCTATATGCTGGTTTATGGTACAGAGGCGGTCATTCATGCCAAAGTAGAAATTCCCTCCTTAAGAATCATACAAGAAGCAGAGTTAGATGATGCAGAATAGGTAAAAGGTCACTACGAGCAGTTAGCCCTTATAGATGGAAAGAGAATAAGTGCAGTTTTCCACGGTCAGTCATATCATAACAAAATGTCCAGGGCTTTAAAAAAAAGAGTTAAACCAAGAAAGTTTACACCATGACTCTGGTGTTGAAGAAAATATTTCTTATCAAGATGAAGCCAAGGGGAAATTCTTTCCCAATTGGTAGGGTCCGTACATGGTTCACCGGGTTCTAACTGGAGGAGCCCTCATTCTTGCGGAAATGGACGGAGAAGTCTGACCGAAGCCTATCAACCCATATGCAGTGAAACAATACTATATATTTGATCATATGCTTTCCCTTTATAATGTAATTTGAACTATGCCTGGCCCGATTCCCGTTTAAGAGGGGATACGTAGGCAGCCCTATGGGTTCAGTCACATTTTAATAAAAGTTTCATTTTCTCCCCGCTATTAGAGCTGGGGCAGAATTTTAAGGAGGACCCTCAAAATTCCGAAGTCTGTTCTTTCAATCTATTTCATCAACCCAGTAGACAGGGGCAGAACTTTAAGGAGGGCCTTCAAAATTCTGGAATCAATCCGTTTTCAGCCATTCAGCACAGTCGTCAGCAGCTCCAGCCCAGTAAAATAGGGCAGAATTTTGAGGAGGACCCTCAAAATTCCGGAACAAGCAAGGTTGTTGTGTCTTGAACCACGTTGCAGTTGTTGGTTCATCCAAAATAAAATTATTTTTTAAAAATATACTTACATTATATTTACTAAATCATGCATAAATATCATTTTCATCGCTATCGTTTAGCAATGATACCCCCAATGATACATGACGTCAAGAACCAGGGGATACAAACTAACCTTCCCCCTTTACAGAACTCATGATTTGTCTTTGGATGCAGGCACCAAGGTCGCAAATCATTTGATACATTCACAAACTCGCACTCTTCAGGGTTGAATCTTTCAGAACGATAGCAAATTCACAAGCTTACTATCTACACCCAACATTCCTGAGCAGTCACAATCACAATCATCTATTAGCTAAGGACTTACTACTATTTGTTTCTTTACATTTTCGCATTGTATAAGGCTATCTTTCTGTCTTCCGAGGTTAAGATCTACCTCAATCCTGCCTAAGGCTACTTACCTACCTTTCGAGACTAAGCTCTGTCTCCGTCTGCATTTTTTCATAAGGCTATTTTCTGTCTTCCGAGGTTAGGCTCTACCTCCATCATACCTTAGGCTCTACCTCCATCCTGCATAAGGCTACTTATCTGTCTTCCGAGGTTAAGATCTACCTCAATCCTGCATACGGCTACTTACCTGCCTTTCGAGATAAGCTCTGTCTCCATCTGTATTTTTTCATAAGGCTATTTCCTGCCTTTCGAGACTATGTTTTGTCTCCATTTGTATTTTTGCATAAGGCTATTTTCTGCCTTCCGAGGTTAAGCTCTAGCTCCATCATGCATAAGGCTATTCTTCTGCCTTTTGAGGTTAAGCTCTACCTCCATCCTGCATAAGGCTACTTATCTGTCTCTCGAGGTTAAGCTCTACCTCCATCCTACATAAGGCTATTCTTCTACGTTTCGAGACTAAGATCTATCTCCATCTGCATTCTACACAAGCATATTTTTCCGAGGTTAAGCTCTACCTCCATCCTGCATAAGGCTACTTATCTTCCTTTCGAGACTAAGCTCTGTCTCCATCTGCATTTTTGCATAAGATTATTCTCTGCCTTCCGAGGTTAAGCTCTACCTTCATCTTGCATAAGGCTACTTATCTACCTTTCGAGTTTAAGATCTACCTCCATCCTGCATAAGGCTACCTATCTGCCTTTTGAGACTAAGATTTGTCTCCATCTGCATTGCATAAGGCTACCTATCTACCTTCCGAGACTAAGCATTGTCTTCATCCTACATGGCTAAAATATTGCCACTTTATTTTTTCAACGGCTTAAATATTGCCACCTACATTTTAAATTCTCGCCCTAGCTGAAAGATCGCCACCCGTGGCATTCATTAGGCTGAAAGATTGCCCCCTTCTCATAGGCTGAAAGATCGCCAACTTAAATAAAGGCATCATATTTCGGAGGCACCATCTGCATAGCCCGAGAACACTATTTTATGGCCTGCAAATCTTTACTTTTATGCTCTTCATGGCTCAGGACATCGTAATATGAGGACGTTATCCTAACCGTCCGAAGACAGCATTCATGGTCCAGCGGGAACTTGCATCATGTTTAAATTATGCACAATATATGTCGCATTGATCATTTGCAGGTACGCCGGCTGGCCTATGACCGTCTCATCAGGAGTGATCCCACTCCATTTCTCCACTACCTATTCGACTCCGAACACCATTTCAAATCTAACCCTCACGTCTGTCTTTTTAATTCTCCATCGGCATACTCCGTCAATAGTTCCTGAACTACATATGGCCTGATTCCTATAAAACCAAGGATAGGCAGGCAGCTCAAAAACTAGAGCGCAGTCAAAGTTCTTTTCAATCGTTGTTTCGGTCAAAATTGGTCATCTTATCTTTACCCGACAACTCTTTCATCCTTCTCGGGTAAAGAGGGGCAGCTGTTGATACCCAATTTTTTCCTATGTACTTTTTATGCTTACAATACTTTAAAAATAGCATATGTGTGCATATATAATCATGCCCAAAACTTTTGGTATTTTTCTCAATTTTTTAAGATTTTTGAAATCAATTTATTATCCAATTTTTAACAGTACAAAACCAAAAATTATTATTTTTTGTGAAAAATTTATTTCACTCTCATATTTACAATAAAATATAGTTAATATAATTTTTTCATATTTTTATAAATTATTTTGGAATTTCTAAAGCTAAATTGCATGAAATTGCAATTATAACCTAATTTATAATTAACCATATTTTATAATTATAAAACGCTTTCTGGTATTTTTAGATTAAAATTTGTATATTATTAATTAGTTGTGTATTTTCAATTTTTTTTTCAAATTATTTTAACTATTTTTATAAAACAAAAAGGGAGAAAGTGGCTAT